>CM053790.1:103539807-104867307 GCA_028749045.1 Cupressus sempervirens | reverse complement strand
TCATTTGAGGCTACCCGAATGAGTTCATCTTTCCTCTCTCATTGCTTAACCCTCCTATCTACTAATAACTTTTCATAAGCTTTAATCATATCGGCATCCACACCCATCCCATCCAAAGGTTTCCACATCCATTTAGATTTACCTTCTAAATTAACCACTTCCTTGTAGTCATAGACTTTTCTTCCCCATAGATTAATTAATTTTTCTTTAAGATCCTTAGGGAAAGAGATATGATGCAATGAAGGGTGCCCATCCCAAGAATATTCCCAAAATAAGGCCTCATCACCCTTACCTACATCCCAAGTTAGATACTTGCAAACCAAATGGAAACACTTTATCATAAAGTTCCAACTCTTAGAACATCTAGGAAGGTTTTTCATCCTAGAAAAAGATAGAGGATCATCCACATTGAGATATTTATTGTATAGAATCTTAACCCAATCATGCTCTCTTTCCTTATAGAGATGCCATATTAATTTGGCACCTAAGGATTCATTTTACCATTGTAAATTATTAATCCCTAACCCACTCATATCCTTAGGTTTACATATATTCTCCCATTTTATGAGTGTCAATTTTTTGTCTTCTTCACAATCCTTCCAAAGAAAAATCCTGAGTTTAGTTAATTTGAGGAGGTGCCGCTTAGATAAAGGGAGACAAGATAGAGGGAAGGTTGGGATGGTGAATAAAACTAATATGATCTTGGTACTATTTCTTGCCTTTGTCAACCATTTATCCTTCCAGTTACTAAGCTTTGCATCCATTTTCTCCAATGTATTGCACCAGACCTTAATAGATTTTAAGTCTTTCTCTAAGGCAATTCCCAAATAATAATAGGGGAATAAACCTTTTTTGTATCCCATGATCTTGCATATCTAATATTCTATTTCAAGTCTTGTATTTATAAAATAAATCTTAGATTTGAGCTCATTCACTTTCTGTCCTGAGGCTTCCATTTAAGCTTTAATAATGGATTTTAGGCCAAGAGCCTCTACAACTATAATTTTTCTAGGAAAAATAGTATCGTCTGCATATTGCTGATCTCTAATGTTGGGCATATTTCTAGTAATAGTAATGCCTGAAATCTTTTGCTTATTATGCACATCATCCACTGCTCTGCCAAATGCCTCTGGCATGATGATGTAAAGTGAAAGAGATAATGGATCTTCTTGTCTAATACCTCTCGATATATCAAAAAAACCTTCAAGCATTCCATTAATGAGGATTGAGATTTTGGGAGAGGATATGAATTTAAAAATGAGATTGATCCATTGATGGGAAAACCCTAAAGCTTCAAGAACCTTACATAGGAACCATCAATCAACCATGTTGTATGCTTTTTGAATGTTTAGCTTCATGAACATGCATGCCTCTTTGTTCTTACAAGTAGAATGAATTGTCTCTTGAATGGTAATAATGCCATCAAGAATGGATCTACCTGTGATAAGTCCTATTTGTTCCTCTAATACTATCTTTGGAAGGATACCCTTTAGTCTATTCGCTAAGACCTTAGAAAAAAAATTGTAAATAGTGTTACAAAGAGAAATCGGTCTAAAGTATCCTAGGGTCTCAGGCTCTATTTTTTTGTGTATCAAAATGAGAAAGGAATGATTGATTTTCAATAATAGAGCACCCCCATTTCTTGAGGCTTCAATTGCTTTCCAAAGATCTATATCGATAATATCCCAACATTTTTGGAAAAAGAAGGCTTGAAAACCATCTGGGCTAGGGGATATATTGAATATAACTGTATTATATCACTATAATTATTATATTATACTACATTTATGAATATAATTAGATTGTTATTAAGGATTCAACTAATTATATGTAAGAAAAATAAAATGTATAATAAAAAATAATAATAAATAAGTATCAAAACTTTTGAAATATTCAATTTAAAAAAAGTTAGTTACTATGGATTGGTTCTAAAAGAATATGGTAATTGACTAATTGCATAGAGCTAAATGCAATAGTACATTGCCTATGGTGAGTACAATGAGGAACCATAATAAGGAAATGTAAGAAAATAAAGTGGTAATTTAGTGTTACCATAGGTCAAAATCTAGATTGCCAGATTGGATATAAAGTCTAAAAGGTGATTATGTATCAACTTAGGTGGTGGATGAAGGCAAGATGAAAATGTCTATAAATTAAGTATATGGGAAAAATTATTAAATAAAATAGGAATGGATACAAAATTTTAGCTATAAACGACCTCGCAAGACATTTCAAATCGGGACAAACAAGTGTTGGGAAAATATAGACGGTGAAATGTGAATTAAAAAAGAATTGAGAGAAAAGTTTAGCTACAATCCACCCCCTAAGACATTTCAAATAGGGAGCACCAAGTGTTGGGAAAATATAAAATGTGAAATGAGAATTAAAGTGCAATAATTTGACATTAAGTTAAAAGAAATCAAAAAATGCAAAAGTAAATACAAAAAATTAGGAAGATAGAAAGTTGAAAATGTGGATATACACTTTAATAATGCACATAATTCATCAAGGAAATTTTTTGGGTGTCCATTTGAATAGAATATGCTGTATCATGTTATGATTCATCTTCTCGTAGGAAATAAAATAATTCATCCATTTTTGTCAACTCATGTTCCTAATATTGTTCATTTTCTTTGATTCCTTTATAATCCATTCTTGCTTCTTAGCTTATAATTGTGGTCAAATGTTCAAAATGTGATGGTCCATAAAATTTTGTTTCTTTCAACTCATTCATTCACACACTTTGTACATTGGATACTTTCATAGGATTATTTTGATCGATTTAATTCAAAAATATGAAATATTTAAACAAATGATTGCATTGATTATAAAAAAAATCAATAAAAATCCTATGGCTCTCTAATTAGAAGGACTAAATGAATAGATTCAAATCTACAAAAGCATTCCTAAAGTGAAAATCTCTAAAATAAGATGCAAAGCTTTGCTAAATAATGATGAATCAATAAGAATTTGATGTAATTATGCTCAAAACAAGACTAAATGCAAGCTATATGATCCCAAAATGATTCTAAAAGCTGAATTCAGATGACTTTAATGTGGATAGAAATGAGAGTGGGTAAAAGTAGGTGATTTTCTCTTAGAATGATTCCTATTTATAGATTTTTCTAATGGTAGATAGTAGAGTAAGGATAATCATGGTTTGATGAAGGTTGAATTAATAGATTCAATTGTTAGGAAAATAAGAAAAAATGAGTGGTTGAGATTCAAAACCAATATTAAGGGTGGAGAATAATTTTTTCCTCGATCCATGTGAGCTCAAATCTCTTTTCCCATTGGTTAATTTTATTTTGACATTTTATGATTGCTAAGGTAAAATAGCAATTACTAATTACAATAATTAATTAAATTAGCCATGTGTAGGATTTATTTTATTTATATTGATTAAATCAACTATATAGTTTATTTTTATTAAGGCTAAAAAAAGCTTTTTATAGGGGACCTAAAATCCCAAGAGTTTTACAAAAATTAAATAAGCATTAAGTAATTAAATGAGAAACTATTTTGGCCAGTAGACACAACCATTACAAAAACTAGCCAAACGTAGCTAAAGCTAGCACTGAGAACCAAACACCAAAAAACTAACTAAAAACTAAATGACAACAAAAAAAGAACAAAAAGAACCAACACAAAAATAAGTAACCTAGGCCAAATCTTGGACCTTTTCTTTTAGCTCCTATTGAATTCCTTTTATCTTCTCTATGACCTTAATGCTGTGTTGGTCAATTTGAACCTCCTTCTTTTGTTTATTTTTAGTGTTGAAGAAAGTTAATTTTTTACGTCCAACTTCTTCATCATCCTTGTGTAGTTCCTCCAATTCCAAAACTAGTTTGACCTCCTTACCATATTCCACAACATTCAAAACCCTACTCAAGCAGTCCATAGAAGAGTCAAGTAGTTCCTAACATTTTGATAGCACTTCCTTAGTACTCTTTTTTATTTTCTCTATCTTCCTTTTTGGATCTTCAATAGCCTCTTTATTCCCCTATTGCAAGTTCATAGTATCATTTACCTCACTTTTGATCTCCATCTCTTCAATTTTTTCCTCTAGAGCTCTACATTTGAGATTTCAAAAGTTTGAAAGAATGGAAGGAGCATTTTTCCAGCCTAGAGAGTAAAGAGAAATGGCTTTGGCAATCTCAAAGATCCTATGAGGAGGATAAAAAATTGGATCTTTGTTCTCATCTTCTGAAAGTTTTACATTGAGCTCCTCATCATCCACTATCTAAAGTATAGGGATTTTCACCTTCATTATTTCTCTCTTCTTTGAGAAATCTTTATCAGTTTTCTCTGTTTGACATTCAAATCCCTTTCTTTCAACATTAGTAAGGGAAATGTACACATCATTGTCAATGTAGTCATCATAGTGGACCATCCTGATGGATTCTCTTGGTTCTTCAACATTCTAATTTTTATTCTATAGATCTTTATCTTTCTTCTTGGTAACATAGGTTGTTAGACAAATCAATTCTTTATAATTGATTTGGGCATCTTTATATTTTTCAATTGAGGAAATAAAATCATTATGCCCTAAAACTGACAAAATGAGAAACTCCATACCACCTCCAATTCATAATTTTCTTCTTTCTCGAAAATAGCCATTTCCATCTTTTCTTTCCCTTTCTCTATATTCTCCTCTTTCTCAACTTCATAATCAATGTTAGCCTCATTATCTAAAATCAAATCCTCATTTATTCAAGGTTTTTTCTTTTTATTAAAACTAGAAATATCAACCCCAATATCCCGCAAAATTCTTTTACTATTCCTCAATTTCTCCCTTAGGTCCAGATTTTTAGCACTTTTATCAATGATTTTATTTTGGATTACATCATAAATAAAAAAAATTCACATAGGTATGGATCAACCTCATCAAACCCTTATTTATAATGGATTTATTAGGGTTAGACCTCATTGCATTGATAAAAAGGGAAACACACCTTTTCTTGTATCTAGATTGGTTTAATAACATAAAATGGTACGTATGGGCCCTGTCATATCTCCCATCTAAGGTAATATACTTCATTGGTGCAATGAGAACTTAATGACATAATAATTTAATGGAAGGTGTAAGAAAAATTCTCGCCTCCCCTTTAATAAGATGACCATTTGAATCCTTAGGTAATTTATTAACTGTTAGTTCTGAATACTTAAGATCTTGGAAGAAACTCTTACCTTCTGCACTAAGACTTATGAATTATGCCATTAATGAAATTCCAAGCTTCATCTTTCTCCATACAAGGTTGACCTCACCATTGTTCCAACCATTTTCTAATACTTCTATCACTTTTGGTTTCACTGGTTTCAATCTTTCCATAATGGTAGAAACTAACCCTCAACTAGTTTGTGTAGAACTTCTTTTTCCTTTCTCCACTTGTTACAGTTATTTGGATCCCTTTTCCTCACCTTACCACCATTTATCACAATTTTTGGAGTCAAATACTTAGAGAAAAACATAGAGAAATCAAGTTTGAGTGAAAATCAATAAGAAGAGAAAGTAGAAAATAAGCCATAAAATGTATGACTTAATAATTTCTATACAACTCCAACTCAAGCATATTTCAAAATAATTACACTTCATTTCCTAGAAATGTTGTATCCTACACATTATTAGATAGAATTTTTCCACTTGTAGTAGATATCTTGTCATAGTTAATAAGATCTTTATTTTCATTATTAATATTGTCATCGTGACTCCAAAAAGAGGAAGTTCCCTTTGTAACCACCATGTTAAGAAATGAGCCAGCAAGTTTGTTCACTTCTCTATAAAAATAAGAAATATAAAAAACCCAAAATTATTTAGAAGGCCTTTAACTTCCTTAATAATATTATTGATAGTCCATAATGGGGTAGCATATTTGTTTAGACAGTTGACAATATTTAGGGAATCCCCTTCAATCCTAATTCCCATAAGTCTTAAATTCCTTTCCATCTCAAAAATTAACTATGTAGATTTTGAAGTAGTTGATAGCTATTGGAAATATAGATGAAGTAACTAGGGGGAGGTGAATTAGTTATCATAAAAAAAAATCCACAGATCCCTTAGATGTTCGATAAAACTAGTTACTACGATCACTCGGTAACCATATAGAAAAATGTTGTAACTTGGTGGCTGTAGTGTATGTTAATTTTAACAGATCTTAAACATTCAAAATGATTAACATGCAACCATAAAAGAAATAACATGAACACATGAGACACTAGAGTTAACATGGAAACCCAATATGGGAAGAACCACCAAGTAACTAGCTACTAATTTTCACTCTTCTGAAGTGTGCCCTATTAGGAGCCAACCTAGTAAAAGGTTACAAAACACACTATTAGGTGTGACCCTGTTAGGAGTGGCCTTTCTAGAGGTCTTTAGAAAAATTTAATGGAACTATCACCTTGTTAGAGGATTTACAAATGACTGTTAAACCAACTCCATTAAGAGATTTAGGAATCACTACTACAATGGTGAGAAAGTAACAATGAAATGACCTGAATAAAATGCAACTAAATTGCTAATATAGGTCTATGTTCTACTTCACTAGATCCTTCTTGATCAAGTAAAACTTTTCTACTCCTCAAGGATATCTAACCATCCTTCAAAGTTCACTCACAATTTCTTCTTTAATCAATACACTTGCATTCTTGCTCATTATAGTTTTGAATTCTCAACTTGAACTTTCATATATATACCTTTCAGATTATCAAGTCAGCCCAATTACAACTTAAGATTACCAATAATCACTACCTTAGTTGGCTACAATTATTACTTGAAATAATTAAACTTTATTTCTTAAAACAAGAAAATCCTTCATTGGTTGACCATGCTTGGTAAAAACTATTTTAGAAATGTTTTCCTGAGTTAACCAACATATGCTCAATTAACACTACAAACTCTGCAAAATCCATTAGAGACTGAGTGAACTCGGTAACCATTGTCTTTCATTGGTTAACCTTGTGAGATTGATTAAGACTAATTTTTTCCACACAATCCTTTGATACCTGAGTGAGCTCAGTAGAAACTTTCTACACAGAGTAACTTCCAAGAATGCTCTGTAGACTTTGAAAATTGCTTTGCTAACAAACTAAGCTCAGTAAGAACTGTCTGATAACTAATATGGCATTTGTGTAACATCAAAGACAACACACAATTAGAAAATTGTATCCAACAATCTCCCTCTTTGGCATTGATGGAAACACAACATTTCATAGCACAATAAAATTTGAAAACAATTCTTTCTTTGATAGAAAATTTTCTCCCTGTTAGATTTTATGTCACAAACTTCTCTAATGTAGTCATCTCCCTCTGTAAAGGAATTACATAGCTTCTTTTCTAAAAAACAAACTCTCCCTTAAAAAAATTCAAATTTTAAAAAGATATGATAGTAAAGTCTCCCTCTTTGACAAGACATGCCAAAGACAACACATACCAAAATGAGTAGTAGTGTACCTTGAGTACTGATTCATACGCAATGTTTTCATGACTATACTATATCAACTAATAGATCTTCAACTTGGTTCCTATTTATGCATCACTATAATTTTATTTTAGTGAGCTTCAGATAGGGGAATGGCCCCTAACTTACCTCTTAGATACACGAATGCATCCTTAAGTAATGACTTGGTGAATATGTGAGCAATTTGTTCTTTTGTATGGACATATTCCAATCTGATCTCCTTAGCCTACAACAATTCTTTGACAAAGTGATATTTTATAGAAATGTGCTTGGTTTTGGAATGCATTACTAGATTCTTTGATATCTTAATTGCACCTATATTATCAAAAACCATAACAACTAGTTCTTTTATCTCCACTTTCATGTCTTCCAATAACTTTTTAAACTAAACAATATTAGAATAGTTCACTGCTGCTACAACATACTCTGCTTTTGCTATAGATTGGGATGTACAATTTTTCTTTTTGCTTATCCAAGAACAACGTATCATCCAAAAATATTTTTGCCAAAACAATCTTATTATCTGGTCCTTCCTTGATGTACAAGCTATTGTTATCATTGGTTCTCTGAAAACCAATCTAAATAAGATAGTTATGCAATCTCTCATACCATGCTCTAGGGGCTTGTTTCAGACCATACAATGCTTTGTGTAATTTTTAGACCATGTCCTTTGTATCTGAATCAACAAAACCTTTAGGCTACTCAATGTAGACTTCATCTAGAATACCATTTAGAAATGTTGATTTAACATCCATCTGATATATCTTAAATCCTTTGTATGCAACATATGCAAGTAAGGTCCTAACACCTTACAATCTTGCAACAAGAGCTAAAGTCTCTCTATAATCAATTCCTTCTTCTTGAGAATAGCCTTTACATACCAATCTAGCTTTGTTTTTTGATATCTTACCATCTTCATTCAACTTATACTTGAATACCTAGTTTGTTCCAATCACATTTTTATCTTTAGACCTAGGTACAAGAGTCCATGTTTTTTTTTTCTCTATTTTCTCTATCTCTTCATTCATAGTCTCATTTCAAAATTCATTTTCCAATGCATCTTTGACATTTCTAGGTTTAAAACTAGTAAGTAAACAAGCACCTTTTAGCTTACTTCTTGTCATAGTACCTTAAGATTTGTCTCCAATAATCTAATCTAGTGCATGATGTCTCCTGACATACTTGGCCAATATAGGTTCCTTTCCTTTTGAATGAATTGCATTATCATGCTTTTGAAATTCAAATTCACATTTTGGCTACTCTGACTCAGTAGGCATTGGCTTGGTAGCTTCAAAATGTGACTCGGGTCCTCCTGACTCGGTTTGAACTTCTTGCAACTTGGTGACTAAGTAAGAATCAAGAGTAGAAGTCACTTGATTGATAGATGTGTCTAGCAATGTATCAGGTTCAATGAAAAACTCCTATAATCTTTTGGTTCCTTTTTGCTTTCTTCTTTAGTCCTTTCTACAAACTCATCAAATTTCAAATGTGCACTTTCTATGATTTTGTGAGTAGACAAATTAAAACATCTATATGCCTTACTCTTGCAAGAATATCCCAAAAATATACCTTCATCACCCCTTACAACAAATTTTCCTTTTCTACATTCTTTCAAAATGTAACATTTACTTCCAAATATTTTTAGGTAACTTACATTGGGTTTACAGCCATACCATAACTCATAGGGGGTTTTGAATGAGTCCTTCTTCAACTATACTCGGTTCAAGGTATGAACTACAGTGCTAATAACTTTCTTCTAGTATTTGATAGAAATGTTCTTTTCAATCACCAAAGTTCTTGGACAATCCATGATAGATTTGTTCCTCCTTTTAGCTATTCCATTCTTCTTGAGAGTTCTAGAAGTTGATACCCACCTTTTGATTCCTCTTTCAATGCAAAAGTTATTGAATTCATGGGAAATGAACTCACCACCTTTGTTTGATCTTAAACATTCTAATCTTTTCTCTATTTCCTTTTCTACTCTAGCCAAATACCATTTAAACTTCTCAAATGCTTCTAACTTGTCTCTCAGATAAATAACAATCATCATTCTAGAGTAGTCATCAACAAAAAGAATAAAGAACTTCTCTCTAGTATAGTTCTCAATTCCAATAGGTCCACACAAATCAATATGCACAATTTCAAAAATTTGTTCAGACTGATAGTTTTTACTTTTAAAGCTATTCTTTCCCATCTTACCAATCTAACAATTCTTGCATATACCAACATTAGGTTTCTTTATACTAGGAATGCCTCTTACTTTTCTAAATTTTCTTATTTTCACGAGGTTATCAAAATTCACATGACATAAATTCCTATGCCATAATCAAATTTTTTCAACTTGAGTAATAAAAAATGAGTACTCACCAAGTTCAAGAAAAAATAAATTACCTTTTGTTTGTATGCTTGATCTAATCAGCTTTCCTTTGTCATCTAGCGGTCATGCCTTTCCATGCATAAATTCCACCTTGAATCCAATATTGATTAGATATGCGACACTCAACAAATTATGTTTTTGTCCTTCAAAAAAATAGGCATTATCACATACAAGTTCTTTGGTTAATGAGATTCTTCCTCTACCTTTTATGCAACAAGGTTCATTATTACCAAACCCTACACTACCACCATCATAGTCTTCAAATTGTTCAAACTTTGTTTTGTTACTAGTCATGTGATGAGAATAACCACTGTCTATGATCCATCTATCATTTTTTCTCACATGAGAAATAAGTGCCATCTTATCTTCCTCATCATTATCACATTCATCTTTCACAACAATATAAACAATTTCATCTTCACTATTATTAGAATCCTTAGAGTCTTTTTCTATGAAACATGTTTTCTTACCTTTGTCCTTGAATGATTTGAAATATTTCTTGCCATTGCACTTGTGACCTTTCTTCTCATCCTCTTTTGGCTTGTTTGGGCACCTAGCAGCAATATGACCAATTTCCTCACATGAAAAATAGATTAGGGGAACCTTACCTTTGTATTTTCCTTTGCCTCTAGAATATTTCCTTGCAAGTAGAGCTTCAACTACTTCAAGATCACTGTCAAAACTTTCTTTTGATTCTTCTTCACTATTTGACTAAGTGTCATTTATCTTCTTGCCATTTTCTTTGAGTGAAAGCTTGGGTTCAAATGCTAATTCAATATTCTTCAAAGCTGGAACATAATTGTCATAGTCATCTAGCTCAAATGTAGTCAATCTTCCTATTATGGCCTCCAAATTTATCTTATGATTTGCTTCACATCTTCTTTCTTGAATTGTAGGTACTCTAATTACATAAATGGGAATCACTATTCTAAGAACTTTACTTACAGCTATTTCCTCTTTGATGTCTCCTCCAAAAGCTTTGATTGCACTGACACTTGCTTTGACTCTTTCAACATATTTGGCAATATTTTCATCCTCTCTCATCCTCATCTAATCAAATTGTCCTCTTATATTTTTTTCTTTGGCTCTCCTTACATTGTCATCACCTCCATAGATTTCCTTTAGCTTGTTTCGCATTTCAAAGATAGTTTTGTAGTCCTTGATTTCATCAAATTCCTCATAGGTTAGGGCTGATGCAATGTCTATCATTATGGTGTTGTGAGTCTTCTTCTCAATAATCTCATTGATAGATAATTTAGTAGAATGATTTGTGTATTCTTCATCAAGATATTTTAATCTTGTATCTCCAATGGAAGCTAAACGGAGTCTCATGAGATCTTGCCATGCTGAAAAGTTATCCCTGTTATGGCTTCAAATTTTCCTCTTGTAAGACATCTTGATCTTTAGCTTAGGTCCTTGAAACCCTTCCTACAAGTACCAAAAGCTCTAATACCAATTTTTGGAAATATAGACGTAGTAACTACGGGGGAGGGGGTGAATCAATTATCACAAAAAAAATCCATAGATCCCTTAGATGTCTGATAAAACTAGTTACTACTATCACTCAGCAACCATATAGAAAAATGTTGTAACTTGGTGGATGTAGTGTATATTAATTTTAACAAATCTTAAACATTCATAGTGATTAACATGCAACCATAAAAGAAATAACATGAAAACATGAGACACCAGATTTAATGTGGAAACCCAATATGGGAAAAACCACCAAATAACTATCTACTAATTTTCACTCTTTTGAAGTGAGTCCTGTTAGGAGCCAACTTGGTTAAAGGTTACAAAACACATTGTTAGGTGTGACATTGTTGGACGATTTAATCACCCTATTAGGAGTGGCCTTGCTAGAGGTCTTCAGAACAATTCAATGGAATTGTCACCTTGTTAGAGGATTTACAAATACCTATTAAACCAACTCTATTAAGAGATTTATAAATCACTACTACAATGATGAGAAAGTAACAATGAAATGACCTGAATGAGATGCAACTAAATTACTAATATAGATCTTTGTTTTTCTTCACTAGATCCTTCTTGATCAAATAAAACTTTGTTGCTCCTCAAGGATATCTATCCATCCTTCAAAGTTTGCTCACACTTTCTTCTTCAATCAATACACTTGCATGCTTGCTCATTACACTTTTGAATTCTCAAATTTACCTTTCATATATATACCTTTTAGATTATCAAGTCAGCCCAATTATAACTTACAATTACCAATAATCACTACCTTAGTCAGCTACAACTATTAGTTGAAATTATTAAACTTTATTTCTCAAAAAACAAAAAATTCCTTCATTGGCCAACCCTACTCGGTAAACACTATTCCAAAAATGATTTCTTGAGTTAACCAAAAGAAACTTAGTTAACATTGAAAAATCTAGAAAATCCTTTGGAGACCAAGTGAATTTAGTAACCACTATCTTTCCTTCATTAACCTTGTTTGCTCGATTAACACTACTTTCTACCACAAAATCCTTCGATGCCTAAGTGAGCTTGGTAGAAACTGTCTACACAGAGTAACTTCAAGTAATGCTCAATAGACTCTAAAAATCACTTTGTTGACCAACTAAGAATGGTGAGAACTATCTGATAACTGATATGACATTTGTGTAACATCAAAGACAATGCACAATTAGAGAATTGTATCCAATAGATAGCAACCAAAATTAATTGCGTAATTATTTTTCTCTTTTATGTCTATTTAATCATGGTGGCTAAGACTTAATTCTTTAAAAGGTTTAAATATTCAATTATCAAATTTGACTTTGATTAATTGGTTTAGGGTCTCTAAATTCCCATCTTTCAATTGATGTTGAAATGCACCATTTTAAAGAATGTTCAATGTTTGATTCACTAGTGTATGAGTCAAACTTGATTAACAATATGATTGATGATTGATTTGTTGATTACATTATTTAATATTACAATACCTCAACATGATGCCTTGATTAACAAAAAAAACTAGTTAAAATGCCCCATCAATGATCTCAAAGTTTTATACGTAAAGGCCTTGATTTAAAAATGTTCTGTAATTTAATCAATTTCATTATTTTTCATGTAATGTTAGATTTTTCATTATGATGATAGTATATATGCCCCATCAGGAAATGAATTTAAATAATTTTGAGTAGTTTGGATGATTATTGGAATTTTTTTACAAATATAATTTTGATTTGAAAGGTAATCTCCCTATTTAAGATAAATTTTGTGACAAAATCTTTGATAGATAAACATTTATTAATGCTTGAGATAGGTTGATTATTTTTTGATATCTTTTTATATTAGTAAAAATCATTTAGTTGTTGTGTTGATGCAAATATAATAGGATATTTGATGTTCTTCACCCTCATAATCTAGAGGAATGAAAGTTGATGTGCTCAAGATGAGAAAGTAGATGATAGTATAAATTTATATACTGATGTTTGATAATCAATTATATAATTTGACTGATTGATTATTTCTTTAATGATACTAGTTAGAAATTTTTTATGATACAATATTAATTTGAGATTCTCATGATACATAGTCATGGACTTATAGAACAAAAGGGTCATCTACTAGTACAAGAGAAGATTAATGTATAGGTGATAGATGGAGTTAGGTTTCTCATAGTTGATCATATGTATAGTTATGATATCATTGATATAGCATTGATAATTTGATGAATCAAACATTTGATGGCATTAATTAGTGGTGCAAGGGCACCTAGGCAATCACAAGAACCTTGGAGTAGTTGTGAAGATAAAGAAGTCACTAGGAAAACAAAAGGAATCAATTATAGTCTATTTAATCCTATAATGGTTTTTCATTGTAATGATGTCAATGTATTGTCAAATTTCCCAAATGGTCCTATAATGACCATTGAACCTAAAAGTTGTAATAGGTATAATCATTGAATAAGGGGTGGAACACCCTCCAAATATGTAAGGGGGCTTACGAGGAACCAAAATATCATAGATTTGGAAGTTAGATATTAGTTAGAATTGAAAACAAACAAATTTACAAACTTGAATTAAAAAACTAATGGTTAGTTCCCAATTTGGGTGAGAAACTTGTTTAAGGCCTTTTTAAGCATTTCTAATTACCAAAATCACTGAGAATTAGTTAGAAGTGGTGTATTTCATGTTTTTGTTTAGATAAACAAGTTTTACAGGGAACCTGAAACCTGAAAGTTAGTACATAAGAAGGCTGATAATAAGCATGACAGCCCATCCAAAAAAGTTTAAGTTCAAAGGCTGATAATAAGCATTAAGCCCAGCCAAAGGAAAAAGTTCTAAGAAAAGACCAGGAAAAGGAAACAGACAAAGCCACGGCCAAAAGCCAGCACAAAAAGCCAAAATATAGCAAAAAACAAAGGAACAGGCAAGAAAATTAATAATGTATTTTAGAAAATACAGCGAAGGTGTATTTCATGTTATTAATAATGTATAAGACATGAAAAAAGTATCTTGAGACATGGAAGATCATTTTGTATTCAGATTGGAGAAAAATTTATTAATAAAGGCAATCAATTTCTGCAAACACATGGTATATGTATTGATTTAATGATTTCTCAAAGTAGCAATTGATTTGTGATAGTCAATAAGTAACTATTTCCTCCATATAATTATTGGTGCATGATTTAGAATAATATTTGTTTTCTTTTCCAACAACTTAGTGTCGATCAATTTTAGGAAATCGCTTGATTCCTAATAGTTTATTAGTCCTCTTGTGGGTTTTATGGTCATTTAATAGATATTAGCCCTGTTCCATATGAGACAATATTCATTAGGTTTATATTATACAATATTTATATTTCTATGCAAATATAAGTTGAAGAGTATTGATGAGCACAACATTTAATGTTGGTAAAGGGCATGAATGTTCTTGGTAAGGTATAATAGTAGACAATTTACCTAGAGGATCCTATTTTATGTTTGAAATAGTTAGATTATTTCTTTTTGATGTTGTAGGAACTTTTTTTTGAGTTGGAGGACCTTTGGGATATGATATATTGAAGAGGACCTACTTTTAGGTGGTTTTGGTGAGGGCTACTTTTAGGTGGTTTTGGCGAGGGTTTGAAACCAAATTTGAGGCTTTCATAGAAGATGAGTGACTAGGTCCAAATTGGCTATGATTTTAGCTAACTGGAGACATTCTAAGACTATTTTTTAGGCTGCAAGGATTGAAAGCAAGGAATTCACATACTTCCTTTTAAGAAAAGTGGCCTATATGAGGCCTTAAATCTATCAAATTTTACATTTTGGGAAGGTTGATCCAAAACATTGTGGGATAAATTTTGGATATGTTGAAATATAAGAAAATAGGTATCTAATATTTCTTTTATTTTTGGAATTTTTTGGAATAATTTTGAGAAAATATTATATTCCAGTTGTTGGAGACCTAATTGGGCAACTACGCCTAATAGGCAAGGGTATTTGGATTTTCTTGATGGCTTAGAAATTTGGGTTTTGAATGTAGGATTTTTGAGTTGGATTGAAATATTTGAGATATTAGGAATCCTTAGGGTTCATAAATGAGATAAATACAACATTTGAGCTTTTTGAGCTTTATAGTTACATTGTAGAGAATTTGGGAACAAAACAACATTTGGTACAATTTTAAAAAGTTTTACATAGCCTTAATTGGGACTTCATTCACCATCCTATCCTTTAAATCAGGTGGTATCAGAGAACAATAGGGTAGATAGTTTGAGAGAGTATATGTTTCATTAGTCTTTATATGAAATGGATCTCCATTACTAGCCAAAGCTTGCCAGTGTAGTCATTATAGAAAGAAAAACAAATATAGGAATGCAATAAACATGAGATAACTTCATCTATAATTATTAGATTAGGCTACAAAGATAGACATATGATCTTCATGATGCCTAGATCAAACCATAAGGATAACATAAGATAACATGCTAAATACCCCATTTGATGCTTAAAAATCATAGAAAATAGCCTGGCTAGGATAGAAAACATACAAATAAAAAGGAAATATTTTTTGGTGATACAAGATTGCAAATGAATCCAAGATGCTCTTATATTAAGTATTAAAGTTTATGACACTTTTCAATGGTGATGATACTTTATCATTTGTGCTATTATTGAATTTGATAGTATATACTAGATATGTGAAATACAAATATCCAACCTATATATTTGTCTCTAGATTTCCATAAGTTTTCTCTTCATAATTCCAAACTAGAAAAGTCAACCAAAAAAATGTGTTTTTAAAAAATCCTTGTGTTTCTAGACTTTGACTATGTAGTTGATGACATTTTTATCCAAAATTGATGATATAAAAAGGATTTCTTGAGGAGATTCTTATCTTTCCATCACTATAATTTTTTTCCAAATTTTGAGTTTAATAAAAAAATATTATTTATGTTTTAGATAAATTGTGTCTAAAGAAAATTTGAATGACAAATGTTAATAAATTCTAAACAATACACTATTTATTAAATCTAAAACATTTGTCATATTACATGCTGTCATGCCCAAAAAAATGAGGCAAAAGCCACACCATTTAAAAAAAAGTAAAAAAAAGTTTAAAAGCACCATGTTGAAAAGTTAAATTCAGTTAAGACAAGGTACACTGAGGATGGTAACAAAATCTCCTATCAACACTGAGTGACTATAACTCGGATAATAACACTTTGAAGAAATAGGTTGTTAACTCAAACATTCATTGATCGACCAATTAATTAACTTAAATAACTAAATTCAATCTATTAAAAGACCTATCACATGACTATTTATAGTAAAAAAGAACAATAGTAAGATGAAAAACTAGACAACTATCGAGTTATCAGTTCAATACTAAAAATTAAACCTGATGGTCAAACTCAACTTATAACCTGCATTAATTCAAGTCAAATTTAAGATACAATAATGCTATCTATAATGAAAGACAATATGACCACTAATATTAAAAAATGAACTAATTTACAAATCTACTATTCAACTTTAATTTGTACTAAATTTCATCTTAATAGACACTACTAATTATCTCTTTAAACAATAAAAATAAATTGACTAACCTTAGAAAATATATTAACTAATAATAGAAATTAACTTTCTCGAATTATAAGTTAGTAGCAAAAGATACTAACACTAAAGTATCCAATTATTAAATCAACTATAAGTTGAATATAATTCTAGCTAATTGCTTAACGATGATTTCCAATATTTACCTACGCTAATTTCCTCAATAATTAATTTAACAAAATTTACATTCAAAGCTAGCAGATTTCCATAATCCATACTATACACAAAATTCACATTACTCAAGGTCTTACTAACATCCATTTACTAACTTAATAACATAAGTTAATAACAACAACAAAAAACTAAATCTATTTAATTGATAACTAGAATGATATCTATAATCAAATTACACTAATTTAAAATACAACTTAAAACTAATACATTATTCTTATTATTAAAGTATTCTAACAAAGTATATTAACTTGACTAACTATCTATCTAAAATTACTAATATTTAAAACATTACAGATGTAATCATAAAACTAATTAACTTAAAAAAATTATATAAATTATCTACTTAAATAAATAGGCTATAAGTTTAACTCACACCCATTACATACTAATATTAAAACAATACTAACCTAACATTACTTTACTTGACAGCTAACTCTATCTAACATTTAAAATAAATAAATAACTAATTAAAACTGCATCCTGACACCCAAACCCAATCCCACTAACTTCTACCTAACTCTAGCCCACTTGGCAAGTGGATCCTCCACCTACCATACCCACCCACCCCAAAAGAAACCTTTACCCCTCTTGCTTGGGCAGATTCCCAACACTCACGCAAACCAAGGTTTGCACACAGAGTCCAAGCAACCCAATGTACGTGGGTGTAGGATAGGGCAAAGCAAAAAGACAAGGAATGCCTTGCTAAGGTGTTTACTGCAAAACTTACTTCTCCCCCTTACAACCATGATGCCCTGACATGATAGATATGTGGGATACCATTTGCAGATCTCCCCTCTCTTTTTTTTCATGCCCTTTTTGAAGCTTTTTGAACACTAGGAACAGGGGGGGGGGTGCAGTAAAAAACTTAGGATAGGATGGGGGTGTAAGAAATAACTTTTAAAAGTTTATTAGGTAGGGGTTTAGAATATTTTGAAACATATAATTACAATTTTCCTTTTATATAATATTTAGGGTACTAGTTCTTGGATATCTTAGACATTATTTTAATGTTCTATATTCTCATTTTTTTTGAAAGACATTTTTGTTACCTCATACATTTTCTAGAGGAGATTTGTTCATCTACAACTTATGTTTCTTTGTTCTTTATTGATTTCCTACCCCTGAGTCCATATTATAAGGTTATCACTATGCTAATTAGAGGTACTCTTCATACTTGTATAATCTAGGTTGATGATTATCATTTAACATTTAAACATTAACTCAATGCAATGATTATACCTTTTATGACAAGGTTTTATATGAAACTATCTGCATTGTACCTATCTATGCATTATGAAGTTTAGAAAACCATATGTTCAAGGATAGTAATTAACATTATGTTTCCTTGCAGATCTCAATTTGAATGTACATACACAACTATTATACAATAGATCTAAAATGATAATAACATTCAACAAAGATAATCCTTTATATCAATACTATCTCTTGAGAGAACTAATTGAATCTTATGCATATCTATTAAATGATGGAGTTGAATAGTAAGATAATACCAAAGAGGTAATCTCCCAACTTATAACAACCCTTCAATGATATCCTCATCATACACAAAGGTGGTGGAAACAAAGTATAATAGATATACACAAGGGATATCTTCCACAATACAAAGTGTTGGGTCTAAAAATTGCATGCTTCATTTTTAGTCACATTTTGAAAACGTTAAAATATCAAGCCCCATAAATGCTTGTGTACTTGACTGTACTTGTAAATACCCTAAGGTGTTTAATGTTTCTAACACCCTCGATTTAGCCCGTCCACATTTCCATGAAGCTAAATTGACATTTCGAGCCTTTCCGTGAAGCCCTACTTTGAGTTGGTGTCATTTCTACATTTTCACCGAAGTGTCAAAAAGTGACAAGAGCCTGTGTTTGCCATCGAATATATTACACCCAAAAAAATTTTAGGACTCACTACTTTGGGAGTGTCTAGTATCCACAACTAAGAACCTATGTTTTAGATTTTGAGTCATATCGAGTTTGTTTGACTAGGTTTTGAATCCCTCAAAGTTGGTAGGTTTCTATTTTCACACATCTTGCACTTTGATCACTTTTCTGGGAAGTCCTGTTTGATGTGTTATAATTTTGACACAGCTGACTCAAATGTTGAAATTCCTATTGCATTGCATTGTAGGCGTCAGAAAGTTATTATGTTTTAAGTTTTAGCTCTTCACGAATTCGTTTGAACAGTTTTCAAATGCGATTCAAAATGGAATTTCTAAAGTTTTACTGATGTCAGCATTTGCAGATTTGTCAGGACCCCTGTGCGACACGTTATAACTTGAGATCCATGATTTCCTAGATCAAATGGTTTGTTCCCCTATGTTCTACTCTAAAAATACTATAAGTGTGTCCGTTTTTAAGCTTTGACGAATCCGTCTTCACACTTTACTACGGTCATTCCATTTGCAAAAAATGTTGTTTTACTGATCTTCTTGTCTTGCAAATCCAAGTAGTCAACTTCAAATGCTTGCCAAATTTGATTGATGATTCGTCATGAGCCCAAATCACACAATCATATTCTCCTCATGATAGAGTACCACTGCCCCAGTTTTCAGAATCTCGCGTACCCTTTTTCCCAATTCCCCAGGCCATTTCCAATTGCAATTTTTAGTTTTCTGAAGTGTTCACCTGTAGGTAAATTTAAAGAGGCAACTTCAAAGGTCGATATCTTTTGACTCCAATTTCGTCATAGGACGAGATCTGATGGGCCTGTTGATGATGTCAGAGAAAATAAAGATCCTAAGTTTCAGAGCTTTGCCAGATGTTTGTGTCAGTTTTTAAAGCCATGCAACAGGCCTCCTGATAGAGTTTTTACTGGGGTCTGACTGACTACATCAGATTGATAAAATTATGCATGGATTAAATGGTCGTTTACACAATACATAGATGATGTCTCCATCCACATGATGTTGGAGATGCTACTTTTAAAGTAAGGCAAATAAATGTTGCAGTTGGGCTGGGACATTACTGAGTAAGAGTTTTCATGGCTGCACAAGATGACTGGAGATATTTGAGTACTATGGCAGAGTAACTCCAGCATTGGTTTATTTTCTCCATGGTTTTAATAATTTTTTTCAATTAGAATGTTTTCAAAGGGGAAGGAGACATTATTTTAAAATGAAGCATCCACATGTGCAGGTCCAAGATGAAAAAGCAAGGCATATGGTGCAGTCTAAGTCAGTTGAAGAGCTCCATATGTTAGAGGAAATCACATAGGATATAGTCCACATCCATAGCAGAATTATGAAGGAACCCGCATCAAAGGAGATGCCAAAAATAGGGGTTGCATTCTTTATGGCCTCACATTTTGAAATAGAGATCCAAGTGTAAACAAAAGACCACCATCCATAATCTTCAGCTAGGTAGAGAATGTGATACTCATGATGAGGTACGCACATCATGCCAATAAAAATAGCACATCTATTTCAAATTTTATGCCATCTCTATGTACAAGAAGAGAGCACCCCATGCATAGGAAGTAGCAAGTTGTATCTTGAAAATAAATACATCTCATGGCATTTGAGGGCACGACATGAAGGAGAAGGCTGCGGTTTTAAAAGGAAAAAATGGCGCAAGGCAAAAACACTATTTTTAAGAAATGCAATCAAATTCTAGAGCCAGTGCCATGTGAAATAAGTTGAAGCTGCTTGTAAAATAGTCATCCATGCTATGTCAAAAAATAGAAAAGCCCCACATTGAAGAAACCCATGGCATGTAAAGAAGCCCAGCCACTGATCAAGAAAATGATGCCACACCAGTTAGAAAAGAGCAATTGGCACTATTAAAGAAAGGACATATTCTGAGAAGCCACCATCGAAAGGGAAAGTCAGCGATTTTAGAAAAAGAAGTCGACATCAAATAAAGTAGACCCTATGCTAAAGGGAAAGTCTAAAATTTTAGGAGAAATAGGCCACATTTCAAAGAAAATGCAGTCAAAGTGAAGTCATAGCATGAATGACCATATATGTTGTTGGAAAAAGCACCCACGTTGAAGGAGAAAGAAGAAAGTTTGAGAGGAAAAGCTTCATGCCAAGATATGTTGAGGAGCGCCCAAATGGAAGATAAATTTCTGTGAAATGAGGAGATTGGAGAAAGGAAGGAGATCACGTGTTAAAGGTAGTTAAAGCCACAGGCTAAAGTGATTTCATTGTCCCACATTGGGAGTGTGAAGAAAGTTTCAAGTATTCATATACTTTCACACACAATATGTCTTGTGTATTGAAGACAAAGGCTTTTGTGAAAGCTGAAACTTGAAGTGGACCCTGTGGGTTGTGGATGACCTTAGCAAGTGCAGATATACCAAAATTTTAAATGAAAAAGAAAAAGCCCTCATGTGGCAGAGATGGGTCGGGATGCCCACACGTGTCGAGATTGACAAACAACGCTTCCCTGCAATATGAAGTTGCAGGGTAGTTAAATAATGCGAGGATGTGCTTGGGTGCCACATGGCACTGCATGTCTCACAGATGATGAGATGGCAAGGATGAGCAATTCAAATAGGATGCATAGGATTGTGACATGTGTCACAATCCAACGGTTGGCGCTTCCCCACAAAAATAAAGTGCGCACTCAATAAGTAATGTGGGGAAGTAGATTTTCGACACGTAGCACTGGTCTCAACAGCACTGATGTGGTAGATGAAGCAGAGGTGGATGAATCAGTGAGTGACATGTGTCACTCGATCAAACCCAGTTTGGCCCCGAATTTGGAGGGTGGGGAAATAGTGCAGAGTGAAAATTTTAACTTTTACTATAAAGATTTGTTTACAAAATGATTTTTAATCATTTTAAATGCACGTCAGGTTTTTTGAATTTCAAAAGTGAATTTTATTCTAAAGTTTTAACTTTAGATAAATTTAAAATTTTCAAATTTTAAATTTAAAAATAGTGCAGAACCAAAGTTTTATAGCAGGGGGCATTTTTCAAATTAAGATTCTGGGGGTTTCTGGTATCGAAAATAAGCACTTCAATATACCACAAGAACTAGAACAAGATGAACTTTTCAATTCCATAGTCAAATTTAACATAGAATGCCTCTAGTTCAGGCTACACGAGGTTTTCTTCCAGATTTCAAACTTGCAACCAAATTCAGATATTGAAGTTCAGAATTGATTCCTAGCATGATGATGACCTAAGTAGGGTTAACATATAGTAAAAATGTAGTTGGGGTTGAATTGAATTAATTTCAAATCAGTTAAAGTTTGATTCCTTCAGCATTTTTGATGCGGTTCAGATTTTTGGTTGCATAAAGGTTTCATCATTTAGCTAAAATATTTACGAATCAATTACAGGATAATGATGAAATAAAAAATTAGATCAGATGGGTAAAGAAATGAAAGAGGCTTTCAATTGAAAAAGATTGATTTCCCAGTGGACAGATGTTGGTTGCAGATTCAATTCAAGAATTCTTTCTTTGCTATATCTTTCTTTTCTTTCTCTATTGTAGGTTGTTGGTTGGTTTTCTATTTCCACTTCCTAGAGTTCTGCTTAGGCTGTGAAAGCCACACACCCAACATATCTTGTATGAACAGCATATGGATTTCATAGATAGTTCTAATAGAGTAGTGTGATCTTGTATCTTGTTTTATGCATTCCTAATGTACTTATTTCAAGGAGATAAATACAATGTGCAGAAGGTTTTGAATTTCAATATAATTCTATCTCCTTTCTTGTTGAATTTGTAATTTTATATGTTCAAGAACAAAGAGCTTGAACCTATTTGCAATTGCCTAGTTGTATGTTTGAGGTTTGCTTGCCTTTGACTCAAGGAGTCATATAATTGCTTGTGGTTTCAGACAAGGTTGTAGATTCATTAAGAAGCATGTGTGAAAATATGGGGTTATATTGGATATTGTTGTCTAATTCATAAGGTGAACAGATCGAACATGAATGTCTCAACCTATGCCATATGTTGATTGCTGTTCAAGGATGCGTAATTCTAAAGTATAGGATTGCCCTAATGGATAGGGCACTAGTCATTTGTAGGATCATTAAGTTTTTGATGCATATTGGACATGCGGTCTTTTCTCAATATAAATCAATCATTTTCCCTTCATGTTGAAGTGGACATAAAAGTTTAAACCCTCACTTAGTTTATGAATAATATAGGTTTGCACCTAGCTATTGTAGAATCGGTGTTGTTTAATAAGCCACTAGGAGATATAAGGGGTTTTCATCTACTTAATAGATTCAGTGTATGCTTTGATAACCGGTACCATATAAAGAATCTATAGGTCTACTTGCCTAGGTTTTGTAGAGCCTAAAGAAGAAGAAGGGTCAAGCCTTATAGTTGGCCTGGTGTCTAAATGGGCATGTTGAAAATGAGAGTTAGCTATCCCTAGATGTGTTTTGTTCAAATCAGGGTAATTGAAAATTGATAATGTTTTCAAACACCAACAAAATGGTGACTCTACTGGGGAGATAAGGTGACAATTCATTTTGTTGAAAGGACAAGAGTCTCTGGTGTTCATTGAAAATTTTAGTCCTATTTTCAGTTGGGTTTTGCCCATCCGAGTCACCAACAAAATGGCAAATTTTCTAGGGACTGTATTGAATCAAATGTAAGACAAACCTGAGAATTTAAAAGAGGAGATTCAATATAGCAGAAGAAGTGCATAAAAAAGTTGCAGCAGTAGGTTATCTGATGTGTTTTCCAGGTCTCTTACTCAAATATCATGCACCCCAGTTGAGCTTTATTCATGGATGATAGTATGTTGTAAAACTGGATGAAAATTGTGTTCTATGACTGTCATAGGTCTATCTTCAATCAGTTCAGTTTTTGCAATTACTGTTGAGAAAGTTCAGTGTCAAGAATTTATTTATAAAGTATATTTTCTTTCCAAGATAATAATGATCTGCAAGTTTTTCCTACATTGAAGGTCTGGTTCAGATTTGTCAAGTGACAAATTATGTTTTATTTCTCACCAAGTGTGAGTGGCGACTCTCAAATCTTTGTACCAGTTGTTCCTAGTTGATTTCATTGCTAAATTTTGAAGGACTTTCAATTGTATGGGCAGATCTGAGACTATTGATAGATCTTGGAAAGGAAGTTTTAAATTCTTGATAAGTTTTTAAGTGCGGGTTGTAATCTACTGTTATAAGAAATTGAAATATAAAAAGTGAATTGCAACAGTGGTTATTTCATTCCTCTTGCAAAGAGGTGGTGATTCTACTAAGTTTGATCAGTGGTGTAAAGAATTTCAGTCTTGCACTTGTGCCAAATCAGCAGATCGAAGTTCAGCATCAGCACTTGAGGTATTTTGATTTTCATGCTTCTTTTCATGAAGGTCAAGTGTTTTAAAAGGGTTGCCTCTATTTAGTGGTTTTTAGCACTAGGATAAAGAGGTAGAAATTTCATTCTCAAAATGGATTCAGATTGTAGATATGATAATACTCTGTCAAGCTATGAAGAGGTACATGAAAATTTGTTTATGTTGTATGGAAAGCTTCATAGTCAAGTCATTTCTTCTATCTAAAGGAATGTGGGAAGTGTAGATGACTTATATGCAATTCAGATTTACATGCAATTCAAGTTGGAAATCTTAGAGCTTCCCATTTCAGCAAGACCCAGTGAATTATCATGGGCTTTTGTGTTTTTATTAGTCTTCATGCTTGATTCAGTACATTGGATAGCGAAAGCAAGATTTGAAAAGATTAAATACTTTGAAAGAGTATTTATAGAATGTGAAGGCTATTTAGAAAAGAATGGTTATTGTATTGTTGAAATTGAAAATGTTGATAGTCATAGTGAAAGTGACAAGTCCTATGACAATATGTTTGAGAATGAAAAGAGTTATAGCAGTAGTCTTGAAATATCTTCCTATAATGAAGTTGAATGTAGCAAAGCATCTAATGTCCAAATGTGGTGTAGGGGAGAGGATATATATTGTGAAAGTACTACTAATTATTAAAATTGTATGACTAATGGTGTTATTGTTATAAGTTCTTCAAATTATCTGGGAAATAATTGCAATCAAGATGAAGAAGTTGTGAAAGAGATTTGTTGAATACTAATGAGGTCTCAGCCTTGTTACAACATAAGTTTGAAAGGTATGTATCAATGTGTGATTCAACCTCGCCTTTATTGGTGCATGTATCTCGTAAGGATGATGTAAGGTATCATGTATACCCCTATGTTTGTTCTCCTGCATATCAACATTATTATTCTTTTGAAGACTTTTAGCATAAGCATGAATATTTGTTTGAAGAAATGAAGACCAGTAGAGATGTATTTACTACTATCATGAGTGATGTTAAATCAGATCTATGTTAGAGAGATGATAACGAGAGGTTGTTGATATCTTTTGATTATGAGTTAACATTTAATGAAGAAATTCCTATTATTAATGTTACTAATGATGATGAGAGATTAGTTGGTTTTTTATCTGATCCAGATGGAGTATATGACAGTAATTTACAGTTACTTGAGATGAGATTTGATGATTCATGCAATAAAGTGAATACTGACAATGGTACATATGAATCTATAGTTAAATCTCCTCTACAGGTTGGTGAGTCTTATGCTAGTGAGTTTGACTCATTCACAAGTATCTCTAGCAATTTCTTTGATAAGAATATTGATGCCAATAGAGTTCCTGCTAATGAGAATTTTAATGAAGATTCTTTTCATATGTTTGATGAATCTTTGTTTGAAGACTATGGCGATAATTTTTCAATAAGTTTTAGATTTGATTTGGTATGTGATGACATGATACATGAAGTTGATTCAAATCCATTGTATTTTTTGAAGCCAGAGGCGCAAGGCGAGTTGCAAGTTTTTGGTGTTTGGAACTTGGTGAATGATGTAGATTATGAAGTTTTTGTGTTTCTGATCAGCATGCATGAATTATCATTGGATTTTGATTCTCGGTTCAGTTTGTGTAGTCATGAGCATGCTGATGCTTTTTCTCATAGTGAGCATCAAGATGAAATGGTCTTTGAATTTTATATGCACTATGAGAATGAAGGAAGTTGTTTTGTTTTGCCAAGTTATTTGCTTCAATATGCTGATCTAATTGGTGAAACAAATGATAATGAGAATTTTAGTTTACCTCTGGAGAATGTAAATGAAAATAAGGTTTATGATAGAGGTAAGGAGTTCTGAAACTTTTCGGTGGCCCGGGGTCATTGTGTGTACATAGTTAGAGTAGATTTCTTGCTTTCAATAAAGTTGTTCGAGAGAATTTTTTGTTGTTTTAGGAATGATCTACTTCTTCCAGAGATCTAAAATCTTGCCATGCCCACAAGGGGCATGCATCCCTAGATAGAGCCACTGTTGGGACTAAAAATTGCATGCTTCATTTTTAGTCACATTTCGAAAATGTTAAAATATCAAGCCCCATAAATGCTTGTGTGCCTAGTTGTACTTGTAAATCCCCTAAGGTTTTTAATGATTCTAACACCCTCGATTTAGCCCATCCACATGTTCCATGAAGATAAATTGACATTTTGAGGCTTTTCGTGAAGTCCTGTCTTGAGCTGGTATCATTTTTGCATTTCCACCTAAGTGACAAAAAGTGACACGAGCCTATGTTTGCCATTGAATATCTTGTACCCAAAAATGTTTTAGGAATCACCACTTTGGGAGTGTTTGGAATCTATAACTAAGAACCTATGTTTCAGATTTTGAGTCATTTTGAGTCCGGTTGACTAGGTTTTGAATCCCTCAAAGTTGATAGTTTTATGTTTTCACACATCTTGCACTTTGATCACTTTTTTGGTAAGCCCTATTTGATGTGTTATAATTTTGACACAATTGACTCAAATGTTGAAATTCCTATTGTATTGCATTTTAGGAATTAGAAAATTATTATGTTTCAAGTTTTAGCTCTTGATAAATCCATTTGATTACTTTTCAAACGCGATTCAAAATGGAATTTCTAAAGTTTTACTAATGTCAGCATTTGTAGATTTGTCAGGACTCCTATTCGACACGTTATAACTTGAGATCCGTGATCACCTAGATTGAATGGTTTCTTCCCCTATGTTCTACTCTAAAAATAATATAAGTGTGTCAATTTTTAAGCGTTGATGAATTCGTCTTCACACTTTACTAGGGTCATTCCATTCACAAAAAGTGTTGTTTTACTGATCTTCCTGTCCTACAAATCCAAGTAGTCAACTTCAGATGCTTGCCAAATTTGACAGATGACTTGTCACGAGCCCAAATCACACAATCATATTCTCCTCATGACAAAGTACCACTACCCCAATTTTTAGAATCTCACATATCCTTTTACCCAATTCCCCAGGCCATTTCCAATTGCTTTTTTTAGTTTTCTGAAGTGTTCACCTGCAGGTAAATTTAAAGAGGCAACTTCAAAGTTTGATATCTTTTGAATCCAATGTCGTCATGAGACAAGATCTGACCATCCTATTGATGATGTCAGAGGAAATAAAGATCCTGAGTTTTAGAGCTTTTCCAGATGTTTGCATTAGTTTTTAAAGCCATACAACAGGCCTCCTGATAGAGTTTTTACTGGGGTCCGACTGACTACATTAGATTGATAAAATTATGCATGGATTAAATGGTCATTTACACAATACATATATGATGTCTCCATCCACATGATTTTGAAGATGCTACTTTTAAAGTAAGGCAAATAAATGTTGCAGTTGGGTTGGGACGTTATTGAGTAAGAGTTTTCACGGCTGCACAAGATGACTGGAGATATTTGAGTACTATGGCAGAGTAACTCAAGAATTGATCTATTTTCTCCATGGTTTTAATAAAGTTTTTCAATTAGAATGTTTTCAAAGGGGAAGGAGACATTATTTTAAAATGAAGCATCCACATGTGCGGCTCCAAGGTGAAAAAGAAAGGCATATGGTGTAGTCTAAGTCAGTTGAAGAGCTCCATATGTTAGAGGAAATCACATAGCATATAGTCCACATCCATAGAGGAATTATGAAGGAACCCGCATCAAAGGAGATGCCAAAAAAAAGGGTTGCATTCTTTATGGTCCCACGTTTTGAAATAGAGATCCAAGTGTAAACAAACGACCACCATCCATAATCTTCAACCAAGCAAAGAATGCGATACTCATGATCAAGCAAGCACCTCATGCCAATAAAAATAGCACATCTATTTCAAATTTTATGCCATCTCCATGTGCAAGAAGAGAGAACCCCACGCATAGGAAGTAGCAAGTTGTATCTTGAAAAGAAATACATCTCATGGCATCTGAGGGAATGACATGAAGGAGAAGGCTACAGTTTTAAAAGGAGGAAATCATGTAAGGCAAAAACACTATTTTTAAGAAATGCAGTCAAATGCTAGAGCCAGCGCCATGTGAAATAAGTTGAAGTTTCTTGTAAAATAGTCATCCACGCTAATTCAAAAAATAGAAAAGCCCCACATTGAAGAAACTCATGGCATGTAAAGAAGCCCTAGCCGTTGATCAAGAAAAAGATGCCACACTAGTTAGAAAAGAGCAATCAACGCCAACAAAGAAAGGACATATTCTAAGAAGCCACCATCAAAAGGGCAAGTCAGCAATTTTAGAAAGAGAAGCTAGCATCAAATAAAGTAGACACTACGCTAAAGGCAAAGTTTAAAATTTTAGGAGAAACAAGCCACATTTCAAAGAAAATGCAATCAAAGTGAAGTCATAGCATGAATGACCAAATACACTGTTGGAAAAAGCACCCACGTTGAAGGAGAAAGAAGAAAGTTTGAGAGGAAAAGCTTCATGCCAAGATATGATGAGGAGCACCCAAATGGAAGATAACTTTTTGCGAAATGAGGAGGTTGGAGAAAGGAAGGAAATCACGCCTTAAAGGTAGTTAAAGCCACAGGAGAGAGTGATTTCATTGTCCCACATTGGGAGTGTGAAGAAAGTTTCAAGTATTCATATACTTTCACACACAATATGTCTTGTGTATTGAAGACAAAGGCTTTTGTGAAAGCCAAAACTTGAAGTGGACCCCGTCGGTTGTGGATGATGTTAGCGAGTGCCAATATATAAAAATTTTAAATGAAAAAGCAAAAGCACTGATGTGGCAGAGATGTGTTGGGATGTCGTCACGTGGCCAGATTGACGAACAACGCTTTCCCACAATATGTAGTTGCTAGGTAGTTAAATAATGCAAGGATGCGCCTGGGTGCCACATGGCACCGTGGGTCTTGCAGATGACGAGATGGTAAGGATGAGCAGTTCAAAAAAGACACACAAGATTGTGACAAATGTCACGATCCAACAATTGGCACTTCCCTGCAAAAACAAAGTGCGCACTCAATAAGTAATGTAGGGAAGCAAATTTTTGACACGTAGCATGGGTCCTGGTGTCACTAACGTGGCAGATGAAGAAGAGGTGGATGAATCAGTGAGTGAGATGTGTCACTTGGTCAAACCTAGTTTGACCCCAAATTTGGAGGGTGGGGAAATAGTGCAGACCAAATTTTTTTACTTTTACTATAAAGATTTGTTTACAAAATGATTTTTAATCATTTTAAATGCATGTCAGGTTCTTTGAATTTAAAAAGGGGATTTTATTCTAAAGTTTTAACTTTAGATAAATTTAAAATTTTCAAATTTTAAATTTAAAAATAGTGCAGAACCAAAGTTTTATAGCAGGGGGCATTTTTCAAATTAAGATTCTGGGGGTTTCTGGTATCGAAAATAGGCACTTCAATATACCACCGAAACCAGAACAAGATGAACTTTTCAATTCTTCCAAATTTCAAATTTGCAACCAAATTCAAATATTGAAGTTAAGAATTGATTCCTAGCATGATGATGACCTAAATAGGGTTAAAAGATAGTAAAAATGCAATTGGGGTTGAATTGAATTAATTTCAAATCAGTTAAAGTTTGATTCCTTCAACATTTTTGATGTGGTTCAGATTTATGGTTGCATAAAGGTTTCATCATTTAGCTGAGATATTTATAAATCAATTACAGGATAATGATGAAATAAAAAATTAGATCAGACGAGTAAAGAAATGAAAGAGGCTTTCAGTTGAAAAAGATTGATTTCCTAGTGGACAGATGTCGATTGTAGATTCAATCTCAGAATTCTTTCTTTGCTATATCTTTCTTTTATTTCTCTGTTGTAGGTTGTTGGTTGGTTTTCTATTTCCAGTTCTTGGAGCTCTACTGAGGCTGTGAAAGCCATACACCCAGCATATCTTGTATGAACAGCATATGGATTTCATAGATAGTTCTGATATAGTAGTGTGATCTTGTATCTTGTTTTATGCATTCCTAATGTACTTATTTCAAGGAGATAAATACAATTTCTAGAAGGTTTTGAATTTCAATATGATTCTATCTCCTTTCTTGTTGAATTTGTAATTTTATATGTTCAAGAACAAAGAGCTTGAACCTGTATACAATTGCCCAGTTGTATGTTTGAAGTTTGCTTGCCTTTGACTCAATGAGTCATATAATTACTTGTGTTTTTAGAAAAGGTTGCAAATTCATTAAGAAGGATGTGTGAAAATATGGGATTATATTGGATATTGTTGTCTAATTCATAAGGTGAATAGACCGAACATGAATGTCTCAACCTATGCGATTTGTTGATTGATGTTCAAGGATGTGTAATTCTGAAGTATAGGATTTCCCTAATGGATAAGGCACTGGTCATTTGTAGGATCATTAAGTTTTTTCTGCATATTGGACATGTTGTTTTTTCTCAATATAAATCAATCATTTTCCCTTCTTGTTGAAGTGGACATAAAAGTTTAAACCCTCACTTAGTTTATGAATAATATAGGTTTGCACCTAGCTATTGTAGAATTTGTGTTGTTTACTAAGCCACTAGGAGATATAAGTGATTTTCATCTACTTAATAGATTCAGTGTATGCTTTGATAACTGGTACCATATAAAGAATCTATAGGTCTACCCGCCTAGGTTTTGCAGAGCCTAAAGAAGAAGAAGGGTCAAGCCTTATAATTGGCCTGATGTCTGAATGGGCATGTTGAAAATGGAAGTTAGCTATCTCTAGATGTGTTTGGTTCTCATCAGGGTAATTGAAAATTAGTAAAGTTTTCAAACACCAACACATAGATACCCTTAACCTTGCCATATGCCATCTGAAATGAAACAATGATACTACTTTTATAACACATTCTATTTGATTAGTCCAAAACAATTACATAAAATTACAAGACGTACAGATGTTGTAGGAAGAGTGAATGTCATCCCATTAAATTTTTAAATAGCATGAGAAAAATTGAAGAAAAAGCTACAAGACTCAAATGTAAGAATATTACTCAATCTTTTCTCTTCTATTAATCAACCTAGTTCAAGGCTTCATCGAGAAAGAACCAGTAAGAAAAATTGACGTCTTTGCCAAATACAAATTTAAAATACAATTTTTACATAATGTTACAATTCAATTAAATTCTCTTCTAGGTCTTTCACAAGAGGTCTTTTCTGATATCTTCAATGCATCAAGGGAATCATGGGAAAGACATGAATTGACTTGGAGGTAAAATAACATATATGATGAACAATTCAAGCATGCATTCCCAAAACATTTTTGCACAATAGGCTCAACAATGAACCAAACTAGGTGGGGGATGTGGATATTCTCAATAGGAGACTTCAATCACCATATCATAACATAGCCTTTTCAGGGCTAAAACTCAAGAACTTACATTCTTCTACAAATGCCCTTTCGAGGCCAATATAAAAAGGGTTTTCATTACTTCCCTTCTTCAAGAATTCAAATTTTCATAGAAGGTATGTGATGAAAAGTAGGGGCCCATATACCCTACCCTCTTTCCCTCTTCTCACCATGAGAGGAGACTCTAAACTATTGAGGTCCAACTAAGGCCCTTCACCCGTACTTGGCCACTTCTTCCCTATCCATGGGTGAGTGGTGCCAAAATAATCCCCATGAAATCCCCTTAAAATTTCAAAAAAAAGCATAAGAATGACACTCAAGAACAAGTCAAGATCCCTCCTAAAAAAACCTCAACATACATGCAATCAATACGAGAAAAACACAATGCCTTATGCATAAATCAAAGTATGGGCAATATAAAGAACATGATCAAGAGAGTGAAGAACCCTACCTTCACAAAAAAGGTTACAAAAAAGGTTATGGTAAAATGACAAGTTGAGAAGAGCTTTTCCTTCCTTTCCTTCAATCTTCCACTTCTCTCTGAAACAAGAGATTGGGTAACCAACCAAAAACTTCTCCAAAAAGAATCTAAATATGATCCTAACTCAACTAGGCTTTAGGTAACCCCAAGGTGGAGTTTGAATCACCAACTCATGAGAGAGACAAATCAATTTTCGCAATCAAGCAAAAGTAGGATTTTTGAGTGACTCTAAAAGTCAACCTAAGAGGCTAAGGGGGTGGAAAGTACTCCCAACCCCTACCCTTACCCCTAGGGTGCTTAAATTTAATATTTTTAGGCCTTAAGGACTTAACAGAACCCAAACAAAAGCTAGGAGAATTTTAAGACTATATAATAACCTTCAAAGAAATGTGATGCAAAATAGCACAAATTAGCAAGGGGTACAATTTCGTCTTTCCATTAGGTTCCCTGACTAACTATCCTGCACACTCATTGCACACATCAGTAGTTCAAAAATCACATGCATATATGTAAAATGCATATCAGAACAATCATGTAAATTAAAAAATCCATCTTTCTAATAATCAATTCTTTATCTCATTCTACTCGTATTTTCAATCATTAAAAATTACAAAATCCAAGTGTTAGTTTTGCATTCATTTACTTCATCACTATACATGTCCATAAAGCATTAAATGATGAAATAGATAATTGAAAGTAAAGCAGAACACAACAATAAAATAACATAATATGTTCAATGTATCCAATAGTGTGCTGACATATTGAGTAATGGATATCAAAGTAATAATGTATCGACTATGCTACGATGGGTCGCGGCGAGGCCTCAAATTTAATCATCAGGAATCACAAAATCGATATAACATAACTTATCCATCAATTTAGATTAAAATACCAGAATAACCATCGTTGGGCATGCATATACCTAACACCATAAACATCACTAACTAAGGAATACTGAACTATCTGAAAGCATGAACCTTAATCATCGAGCTATCAGATCAACACCCTTATCATCAGGTGAAAATTCTTGTATCATCATTAGTGAAATTTTAATGTTTTATGTCGAAATACTATAGTAGTTCTTGAATCACTGAGTATTAAAACATGGATATATCAACTAATATAAATTTCATTAGGATATTCATAGCATAAAGCATAACTTCATAATTGTTCAATTCTCCTACAACAGATTTAATAGGGAAATTCATATTTAATAAGTATGTGTGAGGAGGGACCTTACACATGCTTTATATCTATAAAAGAAGGCTCAATACCAATTCAAATAAGTCCCCTATCAAAAAATAAGAAATGAAAATAAATCTTCTATTAAAATAATTATCACCAATATCAACAATATAACAGCCAACTAGTAGTTGCACTAAATTATATATACATAAATAAACAAGTTCTCCTTTGTCATATTTGCAATCACCTTACATATAACTCATACATTCAATCCAACATCAACAAACATAGCCACAACTCTTATATATTTTCTCATGCTAACGACTAGACCAACCTAATGAAATTTGAAATAGGAATCACCAAAGAATTCCTAATCTTGCAAGGAATAAAATGTGGACCACCTTGCTCAATACAACATGTATCTCTCATAACAACACACTACACCCTCATCAAGATTCGTAGTGCCAACAAATAGTACATATATTTTACTATGAAAGTACATTAAACGAAGAACAACTATCACTTCTAAAATAGAATAAAGCCCAAAAAAAGCCTAACTATCTTACAAGATGAATGAGACCAACATTGACATTGCTAAAAGTAAATCTTATGGCTCATAATCAATAGAGAACTTTGACCAAAATAAAAAAACATTTGATCATCATTCATGAATAAGATACATTAACATTAATAAAAATTATTAATTAGAACAATAAATGATAGCATTAAATTCACATTATAACAATATATACCTAAATGTGACAATGCAAGTATCAAGTCATCATAATCACTAGAAAGAAAGAGTGCACAACCATATTTAAAGTTTTATATGCACTAGGAATTAAGATGAGTAGGTCCTAGGTTACAACTTCACTTGCAAGGTACCTACATAATTAAGTTTCAATCTAAAATGTTTGGGAAAATGAAGAAATATGGGAGAGAAATGAATTTAAGTTTACTAAATTGAAAAGGAGCCAAGAGAATTCAATGGCCTTTATCTCAAAATTTGTGATAAATACTATGGTTGCAAGGATAATTGACTCATAGTTAATGCAAAGTTAAAATGAGGAGTGTAGGGTGGTGGAAAAATGTGAATGGTTTATTTAATTTTTAATGGTGTCCATGTTGTTTACTACCAGTTGGCTACCATATCTATTTTATTTGGTACAATAGAATTTTTTCATGGTGTTCCAACATAGGTATACATTAACACACCAAAATATAATGAAATCATTATCTAGGACATCTACATGTCATATACATGGGAGAATATCACAAAAATTGATTTAAAAAAGAGAGATATTATTATAGGTCAATTCATAACTTTATACTAACAGGAAAACATATTATAGCCCACATGGCACCCTATGTGGACTCACAAAGTTAGGATGTTAACTTATTAGGTCCCCTCCCCTACTTAAGAATTTTCTTTATGTAAACATTATTACTCAATCTTAATCTCCTATTATTCATCATATATTTGTTGGAATTAACGATAAAGTAACTAAGAGGGGGGTGAATCAGTTACTCAAAAAAATTAATCCACAAAACCCTTATATGTCTTAATGATCTAGTTACTACTTTTACTCGGTAAACAATTGCTGTAACTCAATAAATTAATCTATTACTTTCTTTTCAAGCATTCATGCATGTAACTGAAAATAAAGTGAACACAAGAGACACCAGATTTAACATGGAAACCCAATATGGGAAAAATCACCAAGTAACTAGTCACCAATTTTTCACTCTTCTAAAGTGAGCTTTGTTAGGAGCCAACCTTGTTAAAGGTTACAATACACACTGTTAGGTATGATCTTGTTAGAGGATTTAATTACCCTGTTAGAAGTGGCCTTGCTAGAGGTCTTTAGAACAATTCAACTGAACTATCACCTTGTTAGAGGATTTACAAAATGGCTGTTAAACTAACTATGTTAAAAGATTTCAAAATCACTGCTACAATGGTTATAAAGCAACAATGAATTGACCTGAACAAGATGCAACTAAATTTTCTAGCTACAGTTCTCTGTTCAACATCACTAGATCCTCCTTGATCAAATATGGTTTTGTTGCTCCTCAATAATCTCTGATCATCCTTCAAATTTGCTTCCACAATAATCAGTCTTCATATCACATTAACTTCTCATATCTCCTCTATCATATTGCTTTGAATTCACAACTTGACTTCTTACTTTTATCATTCAGATTGTCAAGTCAGCTCATTTACATGTTACATTTACCAATAAATCATTCATCAGTTGGCTACATATACTATTCTTAAACAAATAAACATCCTTTACTAGCTGACCCTGCTCGATAAATACTGCTTCTAGGAATTTCCAAAGTTAACCTTCTTGACTCAGTTAACATTACAATATCTTAAAATCCTTTGGCTGCCGAGTTTACTCGATAAGAACTACTTTTACCAAATTACCTTTGATGACCGAGTGAACTCGGTAAGAACTATTTCTATTAGATTTTCTTCCATTACCAAGTGATCTCGGTAAGAACTAAATTTCTTTGATTACCTTGAAGGCTCGGTATCTAGTTGTCTACTCGGTAGACACTACAAGCTATCTTTACTAACCTTTTGGGCTTGGTAGGCACTGTCTATTGCCTTGCTGACCTTCTGAGCTTAGTAGACACTGTTTATTGCCTTGCTGACCTTCTGAGCTCGGTAGACACTGTCTATTGCCTTGGTGACCTTCTGAGCTTGGTAGACACTATCTATTGCCTTGCTGACCTTTTGAGCTCGGTAGACACTGTCCTTTGCTTTGCTAACTTTTTGAGTTCGGTAGGCACTATCTGATGACTAATGTGACATTTGTGTGACATCAAAGACAACACACAATTGAACAATTGTATCCAACAATCTCCCTCTTTGGCGTTGATGGAAACACAATATGTCATAGCAGAATGAAATTTGAAAACAAGTCTTTTAATGACAAATCTCCCTCTTACATATAATCTCTCGCTCTTACGCAAAATCTTATTATTTGTAAATTTTAGAAATATAGACAATATATATTCTCCCTCTTTGACAACACATGCCAAAGATAACTCAAGACAACTGAATAGCATTGTACCTGATATACTGATTCATATGCAATGTCTTTATTGGTTTGTTGCATCAACTAATAGATCTTCAATTCTGTTCCTGTTGATGCATCACTAAAACTATATTTTACTGAGCTTTAGATAGGGGAATTACCCCTAACTTACCTCTTAGATACAAGAATTCATCCTTAGGTAAAGGCCTTGTGAATATGTCAGCAATTTGTTATTTTGTATGCACATATTCCAATCTTATTTTCTTTCTTGCACCAATTCTCTAACAAAGTGATATTTTATGGCAATATGTTTGGTTTTTAAATGCATCACTGGATTCTTGGAGATGTTTATTGCACTAGTGTTATCACAAAACATAACAACTAGTTCTATGATTTCTTGCTTCATACCTTTCAATAATTGTTTAAACCACACAATGTTTGAGCAATTTATTGTTGCTGCAACATATTCAGCTTCTACTGTGGATTGAGATGTATAATTTTGTTTTTTGCTTGTCCAAGAAATCAACCTTTTTTCAAGAAAGAAAGCTCCTCCACTTGTGCTCTTTCTATCATCAATATTTCCTGCCCAATCAGCATTAGTAAACACTATTAAATCCAATTTTCCTCCAAGTTTGTACCATAATCCATATTCCTTGGTTCCTTTCAAGTATCTCATGATCCTTTTGATTGCCATCATCTAATTTTCTTTTGGTTTTGCTAAGAATCTTTCTACAATTCCTACTGCAAGGGCAATGTTTGGTCTTGTGTGCACTACATATTGCAACTTTCCAATCATATATCTATACAATGTCTGATCCACTTCTTTTGATTCATCATCCTTGGTGAGTTTTAATCCAATACACATAGGAGTCCCAACTAGTTTGCAATCTTCCATACCAAATTTTTTCAATATCTCCTTGATGTATTTAGATTGAGTGATGTAGATGCCATTCTTATTCTATTGAATTTGAAGACCAACAAAGAATTTGATCTCACAAAACATTGACATTTCAAATTCCTTGTTCATTTGTTCTAAAAATTCTTTGCAAAGATCATCATTTCCTATGAACAAAGTATCATCTACAAATATTTTTGCCAAAAAAATCTTATTATCTGGTCCCTCCTATATGTACAAACTATTGTTGTCATTAGTTCTTTAAAAACCAATCTGAATAAGATAGTTATGCAATCTTTCATACCATGCTCTAGGGGCTTTTTTCAGACCATATAATGCTTTATGCAATTTCTAAACCATGTCCTGCTTGTCTAGATCAACTAAACGTTTAGGCTACTTAATGTAAACCTTTTCCTCCAATATGCCATTGAGAAATGCTGACTTGACATCCATCTAATAAAATTTGTATCCTTTGTATGCAACATATGCAAGCAAGGTTCTAACACCTTCCAATCTTGCAATAGGAGCAAATGTTTCTGCATAGTCTACATCTTCTTCTTGAGAGTATCCTTTGCATACTAGTCTAGCTTTGTTCCTTGATACCTTACCATCTTCATTTAGTTTATTTCTGAATACCCACTTGGTTCCAATCACATTCTTGTCATTGGGTCTAGGTACAAGAGTCCATGTTTTTTTTTTATCTATCTGTTCTATCTCTTCATTCATAGCTTCAATCCAACTTTCATTGTCTAGTGCATCTTTGACATTTCTAGGTTCAAAATCAGCAAGTAAACAAGTGCTTTTCAACTTACTTCTTGTCATTGTTCCTTCTAATTTATCACCAATGATATGATCTAGTGTATGATGGTTTCTGACATATTTGGCTAACACGAGCTCATTTCCTTTTGAATGACTTGCATTTTTATCCTTGTGTCTCTTGACTTTTGGTTCTAATTTAGGTTGCTCAGCCTTGGTAGATGCTAACTTGGTAACTTATGTTTGCAACTCGGGTTCTTGTAGCTCGGTAGCTGTTGACTCAGTTTGAACTTCTTGTGATTCGGTTAATGAAGATTCGGGAGTTGAGGATTCATGATTGACAGGTATACTTGGTATTGTATTAGGTTTAATATAAACAAATCTTTTGTAGTCTTTAGGTTCCTTCTTGCTTTCTTCTTCTATTCTTTCTACAACTCATCAACTTTCACATCTGCACTTTCTATGACTTTGTGAGTAGATAAGTTCAAACATCTATATGCTTTGCTTTTGCAAGAGTATCTCAAAAATATTTCTTCATCACTTTTTACATCAAATTTAACTTTTCTAGATTCTTTCAAAATGTAACATTTGCTTCCAAATACCTTTAGATAACTTACATTGGGTTTGTAGCCATACCATAATTCATAGGGTGTTTTGAATGAATCCTTTTTTAGTTGTACTTAGTTCAAGGTATGAATTTCAGTGCTGATAGCTTCCTTCCAATATTTGATAGCAATGCCTTTCTCAATCAATAAGGTTCTTGCACAATCCATTATAGATATATTCCTGCTTTCTTCTATTCCATTTTGTTCTGGAGTTCTAGATGTTGAAACCTATCTTTTGATTCCTCTTTCAATGCAAAAGTTATTGAACTCGTGTGAAATGAATTCGCCACCTCTATTAAACCTTAAGCATTTCAATCTTTTGCTTGTTTCCTTTTCTACTCTGGCCAAATACCATTTGAACTTTTCAAATGCTTCTAATTTCTCTTTAAGGTACATGATAGTCATCATTCTTGAATAATCATCAACAAACAGAATGAAGAATTTTTCACCAGTATAACTTTCAGTGCCAATAGTTCCACACAAATTAGTATGCACAATTTCTAAAACTTCTTTAGTTTGATAGTTCTTGCTTTTAAAACTAGTCTTTCCCATTTTACCAATTTCGCAATTCTTGCATGGACCAACCTCAAGTTTCTTTATGTCAAGAATACATCTTACTTTCCTAAATTTACTGATCTTTATTAAGTTGTCAAAGTTTACATGACACAATCTCCTATGCCATAACCAACTTTCTTCAATTTGAGAAATGAAACATGAACATTCACCAAGTTAAAGATAAAATAAGTTACCTTTTTTTTGAGTGCCAGATCCAATCAGCTTTCCTTTGCCATCCAACAATCTTGTTTTTCCATGCATAAATTCTACTTTGAATCCATTATTGAGTAGTTGTGCCACACTCAACAATTTGTGTTTTAGTCCTTCTACCCAATATGCATTATCACATACAAGTTCCTTGGTTAGTGAGATTCTTCCTTTTTCTTTTATACAACAAGGTTCATTGTTACCAAATCTTACATTGCCACCATCATAGTCTTCAAAGTATTCAAACTTAGTCTTATCACCGGTCATGTGATGAGAACAACCACTATCTATGATCCATGTATCATTTTTTCTCATATGAGAAATTAGTGCCTTTTCTTTATCATTATCAGATTCATCTTTTATAGCAATGTAGACAATTTCATCTTTTTCTTCATTATCAAAATCATTAGAATCTTTTTCCATTAAAAATGTTTTCTTACCTTTATCCTTGAAGGATTTGAAGTCTTTCTTGCCATTGTACTTGTGACCTTTCTTCTCATCTTTGTTTTTCTTATTCGGGCACCTAGCAGCAATATGTCCAATTTCTTCGCAAAAGAAGCAGATTAGAGGAACTTTACCTTTGTATTTTCCTTTGCCTCTTGAATATTTTATTGCTAGTAGAGCTTCAACCACTTCAAGATCACTATCTGAACTTTTTTCTGATTCTTCATCACTTTCTGATCATGGTTCCTTCATCTTTTTCACTTTTTCTTTAAGTGAAAGCTTGGCTTCAAATGCTGATTCAACATTCTTGGTAGCTGGAACATAGTTGTCATAGTTGTCTAGCTCAAATGTAGTCAATCTTCCAACTATGGCCTCTAAATTTATTTTATGAGTTGCCTCACATCTCCTTTCTTGAATTGCAGAAACTCTGATTGCATAAATAGGAAGTAGAGTTCTAAGAACTTTACTTATAACTGTCTCCTCACTCATATCTCCTCCATATGTTTTGATTGAACTAACACATCCTTTACCTCTTTCAACATACTTTGCAATGTTTTCATCCTCTCTCATCCTCATTTGATCAAATTGCCCTCTCAAACTTTTTGCTTTGGCTCTTCTCATATTATCATCTCCTCCATAGATTTCTTTTAGCTTGTTCCACATTTCAAAGGTAGTTTTGCAATCCTTGATGTCATCAAATTCTTCATAACCTAGAGTAGATGCTATATCTATGATCACGTTATTTGAGTCTTCTTTTTAGAAATATCATTAACAGATAATGTACCAGAAGGTTCTTCATATATTTCATCAAGGTACTGTAGCCCTGTATCACCAATGGAAGCTAGATGAAGCCTCATCAATCCTTGCCATGCTGAGAAGTTTTCCCTATTAAGTCTTGGAATTTCATTTTTGTAAGACATCGTAATCTTTAGCTTAGATCCTTGAAATCTTTTTCTGTAAGCACCAAAAGCTCTGATACCAATTGTTGGAATTAAAGGTAAAGTAACTGAGAGGGGGGTGAATCAATTACTCACAAAAATTAATACAGAAAATGCTTAGATGTCTTTATGATCTAGTTACTGCTTTTACTTAGTAAAAAATTACTATAACTTGGTAAATTAATCTATTACTTTCTTTTCAAGCATTCATGCATGTAACTAAAAATAAAATGAACACAAGAGACACCAGATTTAACATGGAAACCCAATATGGAAAAAACCAGCAAGTAACTAGTCACCAATTTTTCACTCTTCTAAAGTGAGCCCTGTTAAGAGCCAAATCTGTTAAAAGTTAAAATACACACTGTTAGGTGTGACCTTGTTAAAGGATTTAATCACCTTTTTAGGAGTGGCCTTGCTAGAGGTCTTTAGAAAAATTCAACTAAACAGTCACCTTGTTAGAGGATTACAAAATGGCTGTTAAACTAACTCTATTAAGAGATTTGAAATCATTGCTACAATGGTTAGAAAGAAACAATGAATTGACCTGAACAAGATGCAACTGAATTTGGTGGATACAGGTCTCTGTTCAACATCATTAGATCCTCCTTGATCAAATATGACTCTTCTGCTCCTTCATGATCTCTAATCATCCTTCAAATTTGCTTCCACAATAATCAATCTTCATATCACATTAACTTCTCATATCTCCTCTATTGTACTGCTTTGAATTCACAACTTGACTTCTTACTTATATCAATCAGATTGTCAAGTTAGCTCATTTACATGTTACATTTACCAATAAATCATTCATCAGTTGGCTACATATATTATTCTTAAACAAATAAACATCCTTTACATGTTGACCCTGCTCGGTAAATACTACTTCTAGGAATTTCCAGAGTTAACCTTCTTGACTCAGTTAACATTACAATATCTTAAAATCCTTTGGCTGTCAAGTTTACTCAGTAAGAACTGCTTTTACCAAATTACATTTGATGACCGAGTGAACTCAGTAAGAACTATTTCTATCATATTTTCTTCAATTACCAAGTGATCTTGATAAGAACTAAATTTCTTTGATTACCTTGAAGGCTCAGTAACCAACTGTCTACTTGACAGACACTACAAGCTATCATTACTAACCTTTTGGGCTTGGTAGACACTATCTATTGCCTTGCTGACCTTCTGAGCTCGGTAGACACTGTCTATTGCCTTGCTGACCTTCTAAGCTTGGTAGACACTATCTAATGCCTTGCTAACCTTCTAAGCTTGGTAGACACTTTCTATTGCCTTACTGACCTTTTGAGCTCAGTAGACACTATCTTTTGCTTTGCTAACTTTTTGAGTTTGGTAGGCACTATCTGATGACTGATGTGACATTTGTGTGACATCAAAGACAACACAGAATTGAACAATTGTATTCAACAATATTAACAATAATTCATAGTGTTGAGCCCTTCATCATCCAAACCTATAGCCTACTACCTACTTTGAAATCTTGCATTATTTCCAAAGCCATTGGTGTTCCCAATGTCATTTTTTATTTCTTGGCTTAGGGTCATACATTTATAATTGTCATGTTAGGAGTACCTAGAATAAGAGCTTCAAATTTAGTTAAGAACTGTTTTTGCTCACTTTGAGAGTATTAGGTAATCCTTTTTTAGGCATTATTTACTAATTTGGGATGTGAAATATATGGAATTCTCTTCCTTCTATATAGTTTGAAAGCATCAATTGAGAAGGAAGATGAATATCCAAAAAATAGAAATTAATTCAATGTAACTTTCATCTACTAAATTAATATGTTGGTTTGGGAAGTCTTTTTTTTTGTTGGATTACTCCATTTGTGGATTAGTTTATAGCTTCTCATTAGCCATATTTTTCTTATATTTAAGTGACTAGAGTTTCAAGAAATGGTATAATGGTCATGTATTCTTCTACCTATAACAAATTTATTTATATTTTGTTTGGTTGATCTATTTTGTCTCGTAGGAGGGAGTAAAAAGAAAAAGTAAAAGAAGATGAGGGTTGGTTTACTATCCCAATAGTTAACGCTCACATTTTCATATCCCATTTTTCATAAACTGAATAAATCAATCATTATAGTGCCATCTAAATTTTATCAAAAAAATTCTTTTACAAAATTAATGATAGAAATGTTAGGATAAACCACGGACAGAAATAAAAACTACATGCAAATATAACCAATAACAGAAAATAATAGAACACATAGAAATGAACAAAAGGCACCAAGATTTAACGTGGTTCACCCAATCTCTGGGCTACGTCCACCAAACAACAAGTCCGATCTTATTACAATCCAGTGATTACAACCTGATTACAATCCATAATCCCTTACAGCTCAATACTGCCACAAGAACCAATTTCGTATTATCACATATGAAAAATACCCAACCCTAAGCCCTTTTTATACAAGTATTAAACCACTTTAGGGTTATAACATGTCGGCATATGTCGGCCATAATATGTTGGCTACCATGTCGGCTACTTCCCAAAAAAAAAAAATTTCAGGGCGATGCCCCGAACCCCACTATTTATGAAGTATGTACAGTACTTTCCTGATCAGTCACCACAATCTAACAAGAAATAAATACTTCAATGTAGTTGGTGGAAATGAAAGAATTAGTTATATATACATATATAAATATATGTATATATACATATGTGTGTGTGTGTGTGCAGGTGTGCATGCACATATCTATCTATATATGGGTATGTGTAGGATCATGGTGTGCCAAAAAGTGGTGATCTGAAAAATCTGTAGTTCTGAAATATCTCAAACCATTTCAAAATCTATTCCAACTTTTTTCCCACCCACCCTCATAGTAAATGAAAACTATTAATATCTTTATAAGGTCTACTATATCTTTTGATACCAAACCTATATGGTCAACTTTAAAAACATCCTAAAAATGTGTTTTTGGACTGCTTTTATGTGATTTTTACTTCAAACATGTAGCTGACGACTTCTTTTTAACCAAAATTTGATGAAATAAAAAGGGTTTCTTAAGAATGTTCTTATCTTTCCATAAATGTAAGGTTTGTCAAATTATGAGTTTAGTAAGTAATTATTACTTATTTTCTAATGGAGTTACATATAAAGTGCTGACTGACACTCTACTTGAAAAACAATTATAACTTTCAAATGGTATAACATATTTTAAATCCAAAAGATGCATCACATTATATTTTTCTTCTACTATAAGTAAAAATAAATAAAAATTGAATTTTGTAGAGTTTTGAATTAGTAAAGGTGGTCAGACACAAGAGTTCTTTTATTCCAAAAATATTAAAGACCAAAATTAAATAATAATTATTTATTTAGAATAAAACTACCCAAAAATATGTGTCACATCCAGGCATGACTCTACTACCTATATCTAAAATATTATCATTTGATTTTGATTAAGGTTGTCAAACATACATCTACTTCAGATTTTTGTTCTGAAAATTTTGTAATATTGTATTAAAATTCAAAATTTTGACCAATCAATTTTTTTTTTTTGAGATAAGCCCTAGTAATTTAGAAACTAGATTCAATTTTCTAAAGATTCAATTTTCTAAAGATTCAATTTTCTCAAATTTTTGATATAAAGTTAATAACAAGTAGAAAATTACACGTCAAGTTGACATAACCCTAATTTTTTAATTTTTTATTGCCACTTAAGAGCATAGTTTGGTTGACCATGATCCTACACACACACACACACACACACACACACACACACACACACACACACACACACACACACACACACACACACACACACACGTATGATAACTGCTATACCTTTTTCTACTAAAAATCCTTTAATCTTAGATTCTATTTTGGTTTTTTTTTATTGCCCTACCATAGGTTTCTACCAAAACACACACACACACACACACACACACACATGTATGTATGATGACCACTTTACCTTGTTCTACTAAAAATCCTTTAATCTAAGATTCTATTTTGGATTCTTTGATTTCCCTACAAAAGGTTTCTACCATTATAATGAGAATGAGTGGGGAGATTGGGTCATCTTGCCTAATACCCCTTGATATGTTGAGAAAACCTTTGAGGGTATGATTAATTACTAAAGAAATATTTCTGGTTGATATGAAATTTAATATTAAATTTATCCTTTGGTTTGAAAAGATGAATTCTTCTAATTTTTTACACAAGAATCTCTTGTTGACCTTACCATAGGATTTTTGAATTTTGAATCTTGTAAACATACACACCTCTATTTTTATTTGCACAACATGTATTAGTTCTTTGATTGTGATTATTCCATCAAGGATTGAAAGACTGGGTGCAAACCCTATTTATTCCTCTAAGATTAATTTGAGCAGTACTATTCTTAATATATTTTCCAAAGCTTTTGTTAAGACTTTTTATATGGTATTCCATAATGCTATTGGTAAAAAATCTCCTAGATTTCCATTGACCTTTTTTTGGGGTTAAGAGAGATATAGGTGTTGTTTATTTCTCCTAAAATGGATCATGAGCTTCTTGTAGCTTCTATTGTGGACCAGAGATCCTCTTGCAGAATGCCTCAATATTTATGAAAGAAGAAGGTTTGGAACCCATCAGGGCCCAGGGATTTGTTTGAATTAAGGATAAAATGAGCTTCTTTGATTTCTTTTATCGAGAAGGCCTTATTTAGGAATTTATTATCTTTGTGTGTAATTAGCTCTGGGATTGTGTTTAACATATTATTTTGGAATAATAGGTTTGAGATCTTATAATTGTTTAATTCTTTTTTGTGAAATAATTTATCAAGACTTCTAAAATTTGAGATGGATTCTCTACTTTTTTATTTGAGTTATTTTTTATTTTTGACATCCTTTTTATATTTTGATTCATTAGACCATTGTTATGGAAGAATTTTGTGCTATGGTGTCCTTCAAGCATCCATGTTTCTCTAGATTTTTGTCTCCAAATGATTTCTTCATTTGTGAAGTTAATTTCTTGTTTGGCTAGTAAGTATTTTTCACTTAAATGTTCATTTTTTATCCATTTCATTTTTTACTACTTCTTCAGTAATATTTTTTAGGTTTTCTTCTATCTCCAATTTGTATTTAAATGTGTTTTTGAAGTGATTTTCATTCCATGTTAAATTTTTTTCTTTAATTACTTTTAATTTGAATATGAATGTGAACATTTTGGATCCTTTAACCTTTTTTTCTTTCCACTAGTGCTTTATTTTTTCCATGAAGCTATTGTCTAGAAGCCACATTTTTTGAACATTTGAAAGGGTTCCTAGCTTTTTTCTATTGTTCTTTGAATTCTATGTTTACTAGGAGTTGGTTTGAACCTACCCTTGGTAGAATCATTGATTTGTTGGAGTATTTGATGGTTATTAAATCTCCTTTGAAGATGAATCTATATAGTCTTTCTACTATTTGGTTGAAATATTTCCTTGTATTGTGCTATGTATATATTCCATTTTTTGGTGGAATATCATTAAGACTATCTTTGAGGAACCATTCTTTGAGATCTTCCATTATTTCTAAAGTCATTTGAATGCCTCCACTCTTTTCTCCCAGTCTAAGTACTACATTAAAATTTCCTCCTATCAAGATTTTTTTTTTTTTGAGTGTTCATAAAACCACTCATTTCATTCCATAGAGTTTTTTTTTAAGAAGTTGTTATCGAACCATATACATTTACTATGGAAAACTCCATTTCATATTTTAAGTTTTTAATCTCCCCTCCATTTAGTTATTATTTTCTATTAATGTGTTGTAGTCTATTTTCCTAGGGTCCCATATTTTATACAATCCTCGTGAGGCCCCATTTGAATTTACCATATCTAAATTCTAGAATTCTAGGTTTTTACTAAATATTTCTAGTTCTTTGCAAAAAATGGTTTCATGGATGCAGATGATTTTTTATTCAAATAAGGTTAAGTTGTACTTTGGTAAGCACTTCTTCCTAGGGGCATATAGTCCCCTAACATTCCATATTGCCATCTCAATTATTTTGTGGGAAGACTCTTCCCCTTCCCAACTTTCAACATTTCTTGAATCTATATCTAGTTTCCTACATTCCTTATTGTTGATCTTAATTAGGCTGAGGTTTTCTTGCCTTTTTTTCTCTCCTTTTATCTTTCTTCATCTTGGGGAGTTGATTCCTTCCATTTTAGTTGGGCTATTCCTATATTATTTAAATTGTCATCTTGTCTTTGAGAAATTTCTAACATAAGATATTTTTCCATTTCTATTTCTTCTTGTTCAAGCTCTTGTATTATATAGTCACTAATGTCTTTTCTATTTGTTGAGGGATGTGTTTCTTCTTTTCTATCATCATTATTTCATCAGTAAAGGAGTCTATCACTCCAAATTCTTCTCAATGTTTTGTAGCTTCTTTGCCTATTCTTAAGTTACTGCTTTGATTTTCCTTTTTTTCATCATCTGTTCCTTCATTTCCATGCTCTTGATCCTTTTTTATCTAATTTTCTAATTCAACATCTATTTTTTATGATTTATTTCTTTATCCACCTTTGTTTCTTTGACTTGGTTTCTTTCCTCTTCTTTATACTTATAGGCTATTTTTTCTACATTCACTTGATCAAGTCTATATATAAATGTTTCAAATTCTAGAGGAATAAGGATGTTTTCTTTACCATCTAGTTATTTCTTATCATTTTCCTTTTGATAAGATCTCTCTAAGCCAAGGGGTCTTTTCCATATGCTAGAGTTCTCCAGAATTCACATGTTTCCTTTCTTTTTCTCTCTTTCTTATTGTTGTGTTTTCCCATTTCTCCAATAATTCCAGAGGGACATCAACCTAATTTTATATTTCATGAGGAGATATTTTTTTATTATAATGTACCCCTATGTTACATTTTTGTTGTTGTTTTTTCTCTTCTTTGTTACCTTTGGATCTTTCCTTTGTTTCTTTTGTATCTCTTTTACTTCTTTTCTTGTTTTCTTTTCTTTTGTCCCTCTTGTTGTAATATAAATCTTTAAGTTTGTTATTTTTCTTGATGTTATCTCTTTATTTGATTCACTATTCTCCTTCCTTTCTTCAAAATTTCTCATTTTTTTCTTTTTGCTTGACTGATTTTTCCTCATATGTGCTTTTATTTATGCTTACCTAATTTTTATGCCACTTCCTCTCTCTATGGTCATTGTGTGCTTCTTCCAATATCATGAGGTAGTCTTTAAGATCACTCTCCATTAGTAATTTTTCATGCATTAGTTTTCTGAGGTCTTGCATCCTTTCCCTTAATTCTTCTTTTGCGTTATTACAATTCGTACATGTATAGTACTTATTGAGACTATTTTCTATTTGATTAATATTTTGTAATTCTTCCTCTTCTTTATCAATCTATGGATAATTGTTTATCTTTTGTTTAGTCACTTTGTTTTCCAATGGCTCTATTTGTAAGCTATCTTCCTTGTCTTTCATATGATCCCAAATTTCTCCTTCTTGATCTAGACCTAGTAGCTTGTCTAACAATTTTTGCAGATTATTTTGTATGTGCTTGCTTATTATTTCTTATGTTATGCTTTTGCAGATTTGACTTTTTTCTTGCCTCTTTTCTTCAATTTCATTATCTCTCTAGACCATTAGCCTAGGAAAGATATGTTTCAAATTTGAGGTTATATTCATATAGATGAAGCTATCTAATTTATTTTCTTTATAATATTATGGATGAAGTATCTCTTGAATATTTTTTTCATATTTTGGATATTTCATGTTGTAGATTGATCTATCAGTTATAATTTTAATTTTTTCTATTATTTTCATTATAGGCTTCATAATAATTAGAATTTTTATTCCATTAGAGGATTTTTAACTTGCTTCCAGTGCTATAAAATTTCCTACAACTAATCCTATTTTCTAGAGAGTGTGAAAATTAATTAATTCTATAGGGATTTATTTATTTTCAAGACAAGTGAACATTTTCATGTCATTGATACTATTCTCACTAAAGTTAGGAATCCATTGAAAGAAAACTATGCTATATCCTTTATAAAAAACACAAAGATCTAGACAATAGATGTTTTAAATCTCTTTATTTTTACAATGTAAATAAATTAATTGCATTGAAAGGGAGAGGATACTTACCTATTCACTGCATAAGTTGTATATCCAACCTAAAAGGTTTATGTCCTTTCCTTTGGTCCTTTTCCATAAAATAAAGACACGAAATTTTTGACATTCACTCCATCTTCTTTTAGAGTGGTAATTGGTAATAGTTACTATATTGATAACTTTATTTGTTCTTTTAGGTTGATCTGCTATTATTTGTATGTGTATAAGTTTAGATCTTGATATTGGGTTGGGGTTGGGGATTCAAGGCTAAGAGGGAGCCTAACTAAAGGGGTGGTTCATTGTGGAAGTTTTTTTGTCTTAGGATTGTGGATAACTCTAGGGTTTACACCTAAAGGAATGTTGTTGCCCTTTGACAATTTAATAGATTTTTGATCTGAAGGGTCATTTTGGGAAGGGGAAAATTTATGTTTTATAAGGTGTTCTATTGGTTTGGATTCCTTTATTTTTTATTCTCCCTTTGAATCTCTATTTATTTTGTCAAGGAATTTTCTTTAGAAGGGCTTTCCTTCTCAAGAATTTCCTCCTTGTTACTCTGGTCCATTCTCCTATTTCTTCTACTTCCTTTTTAGTAATCTCTAGGGGAGTTACTTCTTCTGTATACATTTTAATTTGTAGTCTCAGATGATTGAAGGTGTTTATGCATAGATCTATTTTCTTCTGTGCATATTTAGTGAAAGAAAAAGAAAAAATTCTTCCTAAGCTATTGATGGTTTGGTTTTGTCCCTAGATGTGATCCTTTTGATTTGATCTAGGGCCATTTTTTGCACTTCTTTACTTATTCTCATGAGGTTAGAAAGGACATCAATTTTTTTTAACACATCTATAGATCACTTGTTACTACATATTTGTTTTTTTGTGAAAAAGTTTTTATGCTTCCAAATTTGCATTTAGGAGAGCCATTTTTAAACTCAGATTGGATTTTATTTCTCATACTATAAGTTTTATTATTCAATCCAAGCTAAATATGGTTTTTGTTTAAGGAAGCATATTATAAGTTATTTAATATTCTTATTTCATTTAAATCACAATAAAGTGGTTGTGCTTGAAATTATGCTTTATTGTTTCCAATTTACTTATGGTAGTTTTGAGTAATTCTATTTCTTTTGAACTAATACCTCCTACATTTAGACAATGGTTACTAAGTTTTTTGGGTTAACATACTAGATTAAATAATAAATATATTTATTGGTTAGAAAAGATATTTATTTAATTAGCATTTTTTTTAAATAATGATTAGAAATAATAGAAAAAAATTTATTAAATGCTTATTCTTTTGGTTGTCCCATCAACTTTAAGTTTATTTCTAGTTTATTATAATTTTTATTTCATAAAATAACTGTTAGGGATAAGAAGTAAAATAGATCATTATATGTTAGTTATCACCAAACATATGATAACATTTACATAATATTATTAATTAATTGCATTTTGATGCCTTTTATTTCAATTATCACCATAATATTATGTTGGAATTCTTTAGAATAACTGAAAGGGGGGTGAATGAGTTATCCAAGGTATGGATATAAAAATAAAACTTTTCACAATTTGGTGAACCCATATCCATAAATCATTTTCATCATGTATGCATCCATTAGATCATGCAATCATTTAAACTCTATAGGTTATTGTCAAATCAACTTTATAGAATGTAAGCATGAAACATAATAGATTCAATAACACATTTTCCAAAATGATTTTATGTGGAAATCCAATTTGGGAAAAACCACTAGTAACATGTTACTAATTCCCACTCTTCTGAAGTGATGCCCCGTGAAAGTCCAACCCTATTAAAGGTTACAATGCACACTATTACATGTGACCTGATTAGAGGATTTTAATCATCCTATTAGGGGTGAGCCTTGTTAGATGACTTTAGATCATTCACTTAGAATGTCACCTAGTTACAGGATTTACAAATGACTCTTAGGTCAACCTTAATCCAAAGGATTTACCCTATACTGATACAATGATTAGAATGTAACAATATGGCTTGATCTAATAACAACTTACAACTCTATTTATAGATTATACATCTCTATTTTAATCCTGCATTCTGCTTGACTCTCACACACTTCACCTCTGATAGCTTGTTCACCTTTGAAGCATCAATACCCTTAAGCCTCTTTTCCTTGCTTTCCAACAACAATATCTTTTCTTAGGTCACTGAATGTAGCAATATCATAGACTCCTTGTCTTCCTTAGATTCTCACACATGACAACCCTTTCTGCTAACCAAAAAATTTTATAAATAGAAAATTAGGATCCTTTGTCATTCATCATTCATCATCTATTTTAGGGCTAAATTAGATTAGGTAGAATTCAATGAATCTACACGTGTTTTCATTTTATACCCTTCTAGAAACTTCTCTATAAATCCTCTTTGAACTCGCCTCAAAATGGTTCATCTTGAATTATATGCCACCAAATCGTCAATCTTATCTTCCACATGGCTCACACAATCTAAGAAATCAAACTTGTTAGCTCAAATTCATCAAATTTATGATCTTTATCATAATGCTGACACTCGACAATTTGACTTTCTTTTGATGCTTAGCACATACTATGTTTCTCAACATCCACTATCAAAACACTCAACATGAACTAAATTTTACTGGTGCTTGGAATCAACTAAAATTTACTTGGCTTACACTATATCACTCAACATACACTCAAATTTAACTTTTTTTAGCTTCAACTATTTTTCTTTTCATCTTATACTAATTTTTCTTGGCAACTACTATCCAGATTGTTAAGCTTGGCAAACATAATTCATTTAACCCATTCTTATGAACATATTCAATGTATTCATCCATTGCAACATTAAGTAGACTATAAATGCACTATAATATCACTATCTTAACTGATCATTATAGTCCTTTTCCATATCATAACTCAACCTTTTCTCTAGGTTCTATTGTTACCTCATTTGATCAAATCCTCTTCATCAATCAAACAAATGATAGCACTAAAATCATCCAAGAAATTATCTTACTATCAAGTAATAGGTTTGACATTAGTGACAAAATAATGATTGAAACAAATATTCATACTTATATCAATATATTTTCAACAATCTTCCTCTCTAGCATTGATGACAAACCAAACTTAATCAGTACAACAAATAGAATACCAAAAATAAAATAATTCCTTGTATTGAAATCTCTCCCTCTATAAGTAACTTTCATCTTCTGAATAGGTTACAAAATTTTGTTATAATCAATAGATAGAATATCAATTCATCATTATGAGTCCCTTTGGATCACTTCTTATATCTCCCTTGACATTATCTCCCTCTGACTAGGTATTCCATGTTTCTTTTGTATCTTCTTTCCCCCTTTCTAGATTGTTGGATTGCTCCCCTTTTTTTTTTTTTTGTCTCCCTCTATTTCTTCTTTTCTTCCTTTAGGATTTCTCCCTCTTTGACAACAATGCCAAAGATTTGTCATCTTGATATAAAAATATGAATAGTTTTAGTTTCTCCCTTGGCCACATAGCTTGTGACTATTTTTTAGCTATATCTCTTTGATTACTTTAGGCAACTCCTAAAGTAAGATCCATTGCATCAATGTGTAACATATATCAATCATCTTGTTTGATGCAAGCCACTTCTCATGCTTCTTAAATAGCCTTTGATAGGGGTATCACCCCTAGTTTACCTCTTAGATAGTCATCAACATCCTTAAGTAATGCTTTTCTGAAGATATCAGTTCTATTTGCAATGTGCTTAGTTTTGGTGTGCATCATAGGATTACTTGAAATATTTATAGCAGTTATATTATTACAATAATGTATCACAAGTTGAGTGATTTGTTCCTTCATACATTTGAGTAGTTCCTTGATCTATACAATATTTTTATAATTTACTGTAGTAGCAACATATTTAGCTTCAACAATAGATTAAGATATGCAGTTATGTTCCTTCTTAGTCCATGTAAGTAACCTTTTTCCTAAGAAAAATGCTCCTCCACTATTGTTCTTTATGTCATCAATATTTGCAGCCCAATTAGCATCAATGTATGCTCTCAATTCAAATTTCTAAATTTTATTATAGTATAGACCATAGTCTTCTGTTCCTTTTAGATATCGCATTATTCTCTTAACAGCCATCAAATGATTCTCCCTAGTATTAGCAAAGAATCTTGAAACTATCACAATAGATAATACAATATTAGGTCTGCTATGTACGATATATTGTAATTTTCTAATCATAGACCTGTACAATGTTTGATTCACCTTAGCTAAATCATCATTCTTTGAAAATTTATATCCTGTCACCATAGGTGTGCTTACTAGCTTGGAATCTTCCAATCCAAAAGTTTTTAATATCACCTTTACATATTTTGACTGATTGATGTATATATCATATTTCATTTGATGTAGTTGCAAACCCACAAAGAACTTGATCTCTCCAAACATAGACATCTCAAATTCTTTTGTCATTTCATTTGTAAAAGCATCACATCAAGTATCTTGACCTTCAAATATGATATCATCAAAAAAAATTAAAGATACTAAAATACCTTTTCCTTTCTCTATCTTTAAATAAAAACTATTGTTATCATTAGTCCTCTCAAATCCAATCTTCACAAGTTAATCTAAAGTATTTCATACCATGCTCTGTGTGCTTGCTTCAAACAATATAAAGCTTTGTGTAGTCTACATGCCATGTTTTTGTTGTTAGTATCAAAAAATATTTCTAGCTATTCTATATAAAAAATTCCCTCCATTATACCATTCAAAAATGTAGGCTTAACATTTTTGGAATAATCAAAATGGAAGAATACTTCTAAGAAGGGGAAGGGGGTGAATTAGAAGTATCACACTTTAGCCTTAAAATTTTTAAGTGAAAATAAACTTTATGCATATAAACATATGAAACAACCATAAAGTAAACACATGTATCACAACACATAACATTAAATTTGGTAATCTAGAAACCTCCAAAATGAGAAGGTAAAACTAGGGTGTGGATGATACCCAAAAAAAAACTACAACAATAATATTTGACCACTTCTAATGGTCTACCTTGTATAGGAACAAAAAATGGGCTAATGTTTAACATACTATGAGAAATTCACAAATTCAATAATCATATGTTAACACCCTCTAGTCTACCATGAAAGCCAAATAAATAAAGAAAGAAAACAATGTAAAACTCCCTCTTTCACTTGTAGTCCCCTTGTGCTTCTTTCTTCTCTATGTGATGTAGCTCCAAAATTGCCTATAGTGCACACAATGTTGGAAGAAAAAGTCTATAGTGATGATGCTATGAGAATACTTGAAGTTGTGATTTTAGTGTGAGAGATGGAGTGAAAATACTAAAGAGCCAAGGACTTGAAAAGATTTAAAAATTAGGGACCAGAAATGAGAGAAAGAATGCTCATTTAATAATCAACACAAAGGATGAGAGCATTGGATTTGTCACCCTTAGATATGTGACATGGTAAGAGATTTCTTGGAGAATCCATGATGCATATGACACAAGATGCCAAGTGTAGGATTCTATGATGCTTGGAAGTAAAATAAGGCTAAATATTGTTGAGGATCTATGACCTATCATATGACACCTCAAGCCCACTTAAAGCCAAGAATCTATGACGAATGAAGCCAAATATGGATGTGTGTAAGAGAATAAGAATCTTGGATTATGACATATCTTAGGCAGGTGTCAAAGGAGAATCCACAAGGTGTCACACCCATGTGTCATGATGATGTCAATATTTTATGGAATATTTGAATTAAAAATCTTTTATTCAACAAAATAGAAATTAGTGAAAATGAAATAAATGGAGGAAAATATGACTTAGGAAATTAAGAATTTCCATGGTTTGTGAATGATAAATCAATCAATTGATAAAATTAATTAATTTATTGGGGGTGACAATTAGGAAGAATAATTAGTAAGAACTATAGGATTAAATTATGGGTTATTTAATCCTATAGAGAAAATTTGTAGATGATTGTCCAATTTGATTAAATAAGTATGATAGTATCCTTTGATGAAAATGTGATGATGATACATATTGAATAGGATGATGATAGGTAGATAAAAGCCATGATGAAATTGATTGATTGATCAAAATTAATAACATGCCAAGGACACATGACATGAATTAAAGATATGTAACATTTAACAGATGTCCTAAATGCTACAAGATCAAGATTGATTGATATGGTTGATCATTATAACACTGATGGATGTTGTAAATATTATTAAAATGGTTGATAATGCCATGATCTGACACTAAGAGGCTCAATAATGTCAAAGATCAGATGATGTTAATGATAGTTTGACCTAGCATTGAGAACCATGACAGTACTAAGGTCAGATTGACAAGATTGATAGATTGATAGGTTTTGAATGCACTGAAAGCCACAAAAATGACTAGGATTAGACAAATGAAGATTGAATTGGGGTGTTTGACATGTTTTGGGTTGATTAACATTGATTTTGGGTGATTCTAGGTTGATTTTAGGTGATTTTGAGTTAATTTGAAATTGTTTTGAGTTGATATGAAATGAGTTGAAATGGATCCAAAATGATGTTAAATTGATGTAAGAGAGGATAAAAATGATGATAGACACTATTTAGATACAATTAGGTTGGCCAAAAGAATAGAGTTAGTGGAATGAGAAAATGGGATGAATTAGTATGAAGAAGTGATGTTGATTCAGGGGCTTGAGAGTATTTTCAAGGGTTACCACTCAAGATAGTGACCAAATAACAAAAATTATAGCTCATGTTTTTCACAACAAAGATACAAATCCAATGCAACTAACAGTTCAAAAATTAGAGTTGAAACGCAAAAGTTATGGCCTCCGGAGTGCAACATAGGGGCTCTAGGAGTAGTTTTGGTCATCCTATTGCCCCAAGTGTGCCCAAAATGCACCCAATTGTGGCCAATGTGCACTTGGTAAGCTCAAGTGCACTATGATATTACCAAGTACCCCCATGGTGCACTTAGGAAGCCCAAGTGCACTTCGATAGTGTAGACTATGCCCAAGAAGGCTCCGGTGGCCAGAAACAACCTAACTAGACTCAAAATGACCTGAAATTTTGTATGGTGTCCAAAATAGTGGAAAGAGGTTAGAAAATGAGTGAAATAAGTCAAACATGGTTACGCTCAGTCAAACTTGGTCAAACAAGGGTCAAATTGAGGCTAGAGTAGGTGGAAAGCCCTAGAAGGTTGACAAATAGTGTAGGATGATGTTAGAATGTAATGCAAGATGAAGATGATTTGGTGTATTAGAATACATGATCATCATGGTGAATGAAGATATGAATGAAATAAGAACTAAGAGATGAGATGAGGACCAATTAGAATTAGGCAAAGAATTTTTCTTTCAAAGAGTGCACTATATGTCAAATGGAGCTTCATTTTAATGAAACCATAGATGCGAACCATTTTTGAGCGTCTACATTTTTCTTCTCTTTGATGTAATGTGAAATAGAGGATTGTGTCAAATAAAAATGATGAGAAGGCCATAACAGAATGCCCTAGTAGGAATGATATATATGGGTGCCCCCTCAAGAAATTGGTTGAGATATGCATATGATATTGGAGCTTTATTTTGATATTTAAAATAGAATGTAATGCATCATGGCATAAAGGGCTAGAGTAAAAAATGTAAACCTTTTGCCTAAACAAGCACAATGCAAACAAAAAATGACCTTGTCCTTCCTAAGGCACATATACATGCCCAAAACTCTCAAAGGTACATGTTAACTGATAGAAAATAAAAGATGACCATGAACCATCCTAGCCACTCTCATAGAATAGTTTATATCATCGAGTAGAATAGGAACATGATTGAAGAAAAAATAAATAAAAAATAAATAACTCACTAAATAGCATAAGCCAACAACTATTATTGTCCATTATTAATTGGGTTTTTGTTTTTGAGGTCTTCAAATAGTGTTTGATAGGTCAATCATGTGATGGTTATGATTGTTGATTTAGTTGATAGATTCAAAGTGACATGTTGAATTGATTGTTCATTCACATTTCTTAGATAGGTGTTGTTGTCACTCAAGTGTTGTGGTTTGAGTTTCAGGCTATCAAAGTGCAAGTGTTCATACAAAAGGGGTGATTATCCACATTGACTATTGACAAGGTTTATTACATATTTTTAGTGGGTTTTGTGATTTTTAGGATTTTTGGGGATATTCGATGTTTTTGGTGTGATTGGTTTCTTCAGGATGTTTTACAATTTTTAGGGTTTACTTTAGGACATTTTATGATTTTTAGTGCTTTTTTCATGATCATATTTGAATTTTTAGGAATTCTTTCTGGATCATATTTGAATTTTTAGGATTTTTTTAGGATTGTATTTGAATTTTAAGGATTTTTTTAGGATCATAAAAGCATATGCAATGTTAGCTCTAATCTATTATGCGAGTCCAATGGCTGAAAAGTGCTTAGGGCTATGCCCTTGGTTCAATTTCAAACTTATACACCATATAGGTAATATGCCCCCAGACAAGATGAAAACTATGTACAATGGCCAATGATAGAGTGTGTACAGACTGGTGATGTGTTAGGTAAGAGAACAATGCATATTAACTAGTTAGTGAGCCATGGTCAAGGAGCCAAGGATGTCTTGAAAGATGATAGATATGATCAAGGAATGATAACTGGGGAAAAAACTAGATGGAATCTTGATAGATGGAGGAGCAATAACTAATTATGCATGGCACCTATTTGCTAGGTTTTCACCATAGTTCTTTCCCAAAGCACCTATTTGGTAGGCTTTCACTTTTGGACAGAATTTTTCTCTTGACTCAAATTTTCATGCCAAGATGCCTATTTGCTAGGATTTCATTGAGGCATTCATTTCTCATGACTTTTTCTCTTTTTTCTTTTCTTTTTCAAGAATTTTTTGTTATTTTTTTGATATATATTTTTAGGACTTTTTTGCCATTTTTTGATAGTTTTTTAGGACTTTTAGATAGGATCATGAATGTTAAGAAGAAATATGTTCTTGGTGCTGCTAGCTAATAATCTTAGGACCCAGAACTAAACATAACTACATAGGATTCAATCCAAGTCTATAGCTAAGATCAAACCACTAGAAAGACCTCAAGACATACCATCACGTGCCATATGTAAGACAGTGTCTACCTCTTGTGAATCAAGGCATCTAAGGATAAATGGATCAATGGATATGTTGTGTGGGATGTCACTGATGATTTCCTGCTCAAAGGCTTATTGGATAAAGGTTGTATTTTGATTATTCAAAAAAGTAGGTAGTAGAATTGGGGGATAAATAGTTGGATATAAGGAAGGATTGAGATGATTGAGACCAACAATTTCCCACATGAATTCTGATCAAGAGAGCTGAAAAAGACTTTATGGCATGTTGAACACTGGAACACTAATATTCATGGCCTCATCTTTTTCATTTTGTATCCTTGGGAGCTGGTTAGCTTTTGATTTTTCATAGTTTAATTCTACCCTTCAGTTTCCACCAAGAGACCTATTGTTGTTATTTTTTTCTTTGCTTTCAGTTTTGTAACTAGAAGATGGAGTTGACTCCCAACAATATGCCAATGTGTTCACTTTAGGAGAAATTGCTTCTATCTGATTGTTTTTCGTAATGGCTCCATATATTTCAAAGTCTATTATAAGAGTATCATCATTGACTACAACAAAAACCCAAAAACTGAATTTCAAATGAAACCTCCTAAATTCAAAATGCAACAACATAGGCTTGAAGAATGCCCAAAAGGGTATCCAGATCAACTCTCAAAAAGATCGGATCATAAAGAAAAGTGCCCGCTGATGGCACGCGCATTTTTTTCACAAAAACCGTGAGACACTTTTTACTAAGGGAGGGCGACACTTCTCCCTTACTGCATGCGACACTTCTCAAGAAGGCGTGCAATACTGGGAAAGTATTGTGCAACATTTCTCATAAAGCCATGTGACACTCTTCCAGTGTCATACAAAATTTCTCCAGTAATGCGTGCGACACTTTATAGTATCATACGACATTCTTTCTATGGGTGTGCGATACTTTATCAGTGTCGCACAATGTTGAACAAATGTCACCCATAGAAAGTAAAAACACTTCTAGAACTCAAAAAGGGGGAAAAATTGACAAAAGAACCTCCACACTGGGGACTACCGGATCCCCAAAGGCTCAAGGAATGAACACTCGAGTGCAAGAACAACACAGAAAGAAGAAAATCAAACCATCTAAACTACAGCAGCAAAGAACACACTGAAAATAAACATCGCAGAGAACAAAAGCAACATCGCAATGTACAAAAATACATCTCAGGAACAAAACAACCAAACTAAGTACGCGGTTCCTCCCAACCATCAATAGCATCATAAGACCATCATGGATCCTAGCCATCCCCCGCATGTAACATCCCAAGCCACCGACCAAATCGTCGGTACTGTTGTAATAGGGACATCACTACTAAAACATGCCACACTAAAAGCATAAGGAAATCTAACATGCTAGTGATAACGCATAAGATAATCCTATAGTAGATAACATCACCTATCACATGCTAAACAGTAGTAAGCAACAAATATACTACTAAATCAAATAACATCATCTAATCATATGCTAAACATCATGATAAGGGAATGCGTCAAGTAAACTAACATCATCTAAACATGATATCCAAGCATCCCAATGAAAGCATAAATAACAAGAAAGCATACTCTGAAACCCGAAGTACCAAGTGAAAACATCCAGCAATGGTCGCAATAAGATAAGAGATCATCTCTATACACTGATCCCTAGCAGTGGTGTAGGTAGCTACACCTCCCAACCACGTGGCACCCATACGTCCACACCTGTCGTGCTGATGGAGATAATGATCCAACCACAAGCACACATAAAGCACAACATCCAAGGCTAACACTCACGCTAGACAATATGATGGCTGAACCAAGAACCTAAGACAATGCAAGGAGTACAGGTCCTGGTCAAACACTCAATAGGCTACTAAGTAGGGGCTAACATCCTGGAGAGTCTCTTGGCATCAAAAAGCCCAAGCTCGGATCTATGTAGCTCAACTCCCTCAATGGAAGACCAATAAACTGTGTAGCTCAACTCCCTCAACGAAAGGCCAATACACAAAAGTACCATTTTATTATCTTAAGTTTTATTAACAATCACACATTTTAGTTAGTTATCACTTGCTTAAAACTTCCTCTACCAACCCATGACGCCATGATTGTTGGGCTGCGAGATAGAAGCCCCCTCCAGATGCTACCCTACCCTACCCATGCTCATCCTACAACAAGTGCCTGTGGGCATGCATACTCCTATCCCAACCCCAATGATCATAACTTCAGGCAAATCCACGGAAGATCGGGCCTCGCAAGTCACCCAAAAAATGTACGCGCACGTACTCGTGTGTGGTGCACCACCATCATGAAGATCATAACACAAGGATAGGAATGAGAACAGAATGCAAAGAAAACACCCAACTGAAAGCAACAATGGGAAGGACGGATTCTACACGAATCCCAAAGCTGATAAAATCATGCATCATGAAATCACTCAACTGGCCTCAATCCGAGAGTATGGATCCTACATGAATCCCAATGATGTAACAAGACCAAACATCATGAACTCACTCAACTGGCCCCAATCCGAGAGTATGGATTCTACATGAATCCTAGCGTTCACGAAACAAAAGCAAAGGTCCAAAAGAAACCATAACAGGTGTAAAATCACTCAACCGAACACAACATCGAGAGTACGGATGCAACATGCATCCCAATGCAACATAGAAGTGCAAAAGTGGTCTGACTGATATCCAAAAGGATCATCAAGGTCCACGACCCATATTGTGCCAAGAAAACCTGAGAAAATAGGGTGGCACATAAAATGAGGTAAAAATCCCAAATTTTTGAAAAACTTCAAAATTAAAACCCATTTGGCCTTTGGGTTCAAAAACCCCAAAAATCCAAAAAATAAATGAAATTGGACACCGTATGCAAAAACGGCCAGCATAATGGCGTAAAATCTCAAACCCTCATCCCAAAAAAAGGGAAATGTTCATACCCGCCCAATCGGGTAGAACTAGCATACAGAAACGGAGGGGAACACTAGTTCTCGGCCTCCAAACAAACAACTACAAAAAATAGAAGTTGAAATAGAGCAGAAACAATAAAATAGGAAAGCCCTACCTCACAGCCAAAAGGGAAAAATGGAAATCTGAACCATAAAATAAATATCCCGCAGAAGTAGCTGAAAATCATGGCAATCCAAGGTTTCCCCGAGTTGGATCCAACGAGCCCAACCTCGCGATGATCCCACGCCCATAGCTCCCACAATGAACAAAACAATAAATCCTCATGAAGAGGATTTTGGTTTTTACTCTCCAACTTTCCAATTTGAAAGTGAGAAGTGAGGAATTAAATTCCTCTTTGGATATTTATTCACTTTTTGGGTGAATAATCGATTAGGGAATTTAACCAGCCAATCCAGTTAAACCCCAAATCGACCCAAACGAAAATAGGCTATTCCTATAAATAGGAATTCATCTATGGAAAAGCTGCCAAAAATTAAAATAAATCAATTAAAAAGCCCAAAAACCCAAAAACACATAAATCTCTTTAACAACTTTCACGACAATGCGAACCTCTAAATGCATAGACACGCTTACTGGTCTAATCACATAATGCAAATGAGTTTGGATTTAATAATCACCGAAAGGTTTAAATTAAAAATTTAATTAAGGATACGTCGACCATACAAGGATGACATTGGTAAAATATGAACGGCTGAATCACTAACTCCATGTGCCACTGCCAGGGATATAATCCTGCACACTAAACAACACGATCAAGTGCAATTGCATATAATAATATAGCCAAAGAAATAAATGCATTAAATCACCTAATTCAACCATTTATTTAATTATATTAAAATAATCTATTTACATCACTCACGTTCGCATAAAGCATAACAACACAGTAATGAAGTAAATAACCATAGCATTAAATCCATCACATAACATTAAATCCATCACATAACATAATAAGAGATTTTTCCAAATACCAGATAACCAGATAATATCATAAAACACACTGTCATCTCAAAATGGCATCATCATGCAATATGATTAACTGAACAACATAGTAGTCTAATATCTATGATACTAGAATCAAAGAGTAACATCTGACCCTCAGGTCCTCTCAAATGTAAACATAACATGAGTAACAAATATATCTCTAATCAGAAATATAACAAGGTAAATGCCTAGAGCACATAACCAAATAAATCAACATGGACAATCCATTTCTAATCATTAATGCATTTAATAAAGATTGATTACTCTGCATTAAAAAGGCATTTAAAACATATAAGAAAACATAGTTAAACATGACTAACCACTGCTACGGGAACCTAGTCTAGTGTAGCATGGTAAAAGAACATAGTGTAATCTCTGCACACATCTTCAAGGTAATCACAGAAAAACCTCATGATACCACATCGATCCTGGTAACCACTGGAACAAACCTCAGTGAACCAAAAATCACATCATAATCTCATAGATCAGTCAAAAGCATAAATAAAGAAACTAATACAAAAACATAAATCCAAACACCTCAACGGTGTAGACCACTCAGGGTAACAATTATGATCCCATGACAACAAAAGATTAGCAAGGTTGCATCCATTAGGATGACTTACAAAATTCAAATGGGAGAGGCACTACAGAGTGATCCACATCTTCCTTAGAATAACCCAAACATTTGGCAACCTTAAGAGTATAGATGTTTAGTCCTACTCCTCCATCTATTAAGATGCATCTAACTTTGGCATTATAGATGAAGACTTCAAGATAAAGGGGATCATTTTTATTGGGTCTATCCTTTGGAATATCTTGAGGGGAAAAGGTGATATGCTATGAGGTGGATAGGTTCCCAATAATGACCTAGAAATGGGCAACATCCATGTTATCCGGGACTACTCACTCTTTAAGGGCTTGATCCAAGATTTGATGATGTTGGGGAGATTTATGTAGTAGGTCCAAGATGGATTTTTTGCAAGGGTATTGCTAAGTTGTTCAATAAGGCTATAATCAAAGGAGGTAGGAGCAATAGGTCTACTAGGGGGTGTAGGTCTAGTATAAATAGTAGGTCAAGATGGGGCTCTGGGTAGGGTGATCTTGGTACAACATGTATTCACAACATAGCAAGGGTCTTCAACATTTAACATGAATTTGGATATATAGGAATCTAACTCATTAAAGAAATTAATGGTGTAGTCATATCTAGTGTGCATGAAATTCACATTATCTTGTGAGTTTGAGTTTGATCTGGGGAGTTTCTCTTTTTCATGATTACCCAAAGGGTCTTTGAATATAGTATGGTCAAATTTAGATGCCAATAGTGATAGATCAACTATGATCACACTATCATCAATAAGGTCCTATATTCCATGCTTTAGTTGGAAACATGATGAGGTCTTATGTCTTTTGGTGTGGTGGCAATCACAGAATTTTTGTCATCCCACCAATGTACTTTAGTTAATGGTTTGTCTTTGATCAGGGGTAACTAAAGGAAGTTGTTACTGAGTAACTGTTGTACTGTAGCCTCAAGAGTTATCCCCAATGGTGTGAATTTCCTATCCTTGGTTTGAGGATGTCTTCAGGGTTTGTCCTGTGTGGAAGTCTCAGTCTTTTTTTGTGGGGCTAATGTTTGATTGGGAGTTTATGAATTCGTAGGGTTTGCACCTTTCAAAGTCAATTGATGTTGTGTTGTGCTTATCATGCATGCATCAATGATGCCATCATTAGTCACATTCTTGTTTTTGGAGAAATGTTTTTCCTTGTCAATAGATGAATTGGTGTTTGTGTTTTCCTTGTTCATCTTAAGGATTCCCTTATAGATAAGAGTATCTTCAATACTAGCCCCTTTTTTCATCAGTTTAGAGATGGTGCTTGGAATTTTGATTTTGAGTTCATACATTAAGTCTAGGACTAAGTTTTCAATGCACAAGTTAACTTTTTGTTCTTCAGGACTATCTAGTGAGCATTGACTAACTAAGCTTCTCCAGAAAAGTAAGAATGTGATGAATGGTTCTCCCATCTTTTGTTTAGTTGAACACAAATTGAAAAGCATCACCTCATTTGCAATATTAAAGGCAAAGTGGGAGATGAACTTGTCTAGTAGCTTTGACCAAGATTTGATAGTACTAGGAAGTTTGGAGTACCATTGAAGTGCTGATCCACCTGGAGAATGAGGAAATAGTCTCATGAGATAAGTGGGCTCATCATTGAGTTCAGTACAAGAGGCACATAATTCTTAGATGTGATCAATAGGGTTGCCTTTTCCTTAGTATTTTTCAAACCTTGGAGCCTCAAAGTGTTTTAGGAATGGAGGCATATACAAACTTTTGTCAAATGGATTAGGACATAAGTCCCTTTCTTTATACAGAGCCTATTTCTTTTGGACTCCCAATGCCTTGACTTGTTTGGAAAGTTGTTTGAATTGTTGCAATAGTTCTTCATTAGGGTTTTGCATGATAGTTTTTCTACAGCCTATTTCTTTTGGACTCCCAATGCCTCGACTTGTTTGGAAAGTTGTTTAAATTGTTGTAATAGCTCTTCATTATGGTTTTGCATGATAATTTTCCCTTCAAATATTTTGTGCATATGAGTATACTATTTGCAATGGAAGGAGCTATGTCTAATCAGTTCTGACATTTATGTGTCTAATGAGTCTAGTGAAGTGTCACTAGGTGGTGGAGGTATGTTAGTAGCTCAAAGATAGAAAGGTCCCTATTCTGACACATGTTGGGGTACTTTTTATGGCATTTGATGTGGCACTTGTTGTGGTATCTACTGTGATTGGTGTACCATGTGTTGTTGAGGTAGTTTTTGCACCATTTGTTGTAGTTGTTGTTAAGATACCTTTGTTGGTTGCATATGAGACCATGTATGTGACTGTTGTTGTAGAGGTATATGTTGAGGTTGTTGTAGCACATGTTGTTGTTGTAAAAAATGTTTTTTGTATGCAATTTGTTGCGCAAGGCATCATTGGTATTTCAATTTTTGTTTGAGTTGCTCTTGTTGTTTAGAATATAAGGCTTGTTGTTGTTGGAATTTTTGTTGATACACTACATGGAAGTCAAGTGGATTAATGTTGAACTATGTATTGGGGATGTTGGATGTTTGCACCACTTGAGGTTGTTGTTGTTGTGGTTGATATTGTTGTTGATAAGTGGAATGTGTGTTAAGTGGATGCAGAATTGGTTGTGGGTTCAAAGTGTTAGGTCCTTGTACCACTTAGGTTGTTGTTGTTGTGGGAGTTGACTAAGTCCTTGCAAATTTTCCACCATGTTGGTATTGTTTCTTTGGCACCTTTTTTTGTTAGAGGTTTCTCCTTGGGACATCATGTTGATTTGACGATGAGGTGCATTCCTTTTGGGAATAGGTGTAATGTCAATAATACTTTTACTTTATGCATCAATAAAGATTTTTATAGCTGATGTTTCACATGGTGTGCTCTTGGGTGGCTCCATAATATTAGACATCATGAAACTTGTTAGAAGCAAAGGTGCACTTTGTGGATTTTCCTCCAAAGGAGGTATTTTTGGCATCCCTAGAGCACAACTCCCTTTAGGTATGTCTTGTTATTGCACCATGTGTTTAAGATCAAGTCTTAATGTCCTCTTGGGATACTTTGTAAGAGTCTTGTTTCCCTTCATTAGTTGTGGTTCATCAAACAAGGGATTAATGTTGATGTGTTTAAATGTACTTTAGAGGATTTCAATGGTTGATTCTTGATGGGACCTTATAGGCACCATTATTGTGTTTGAAAACTCCAAATGTTGTTTTACCTTATCTAAGTCCAAATTGATCATGGGTTGTATTTTTTCAATTGTTGTGTTGGTTTGGTGTTTGGACGTAGGTCCCTCCATGTTTGGGTTAAACTTGACAATTTATTGGTTTGCCAAAAGTTTGAAGTTCTTGTGGAAATTTTTACCTTGATATGTCCTAGCCATATCTTCATTAGTGATGCCATAGTCAATGTTAGAGTCATCACTTAGGTGCACAAAACATTGTTGTGTGTTCGATGTATTATAGTTAAAGGTACTTGCATTGGGTTTGCTGAATTCAAAGCAGTGTGTTTGTTCATCCTTGGGTGTGATTGGTACACTCCCACCTCCAGGTGGTATCAAGAAAAATATAGGTTCAAAGTCAGGATTCCATTGAACCATCCCATGTGTAGGGGAAGAATTTGAAGGAAACCTCATGGTAGGTGCATTATTTAGGGTTTGTTGCATCATCTCTTGGTTATGGTGATCTTGTGAATACATGTTTAAGGGTTATATAAGTAAAGGTTGTGATGCCTCATTTTGGTCTTCATCGAAGGTTTTTTGGGTTTTCTTACTCTTCTTTTTCCTTGGACTAGGTTTTGGTTGTGTTGGTGCCTCAAAAAAAAGGGGTTGATAAAGTTCTTTAGGCCTCTGAGATGATTGTGTCCTAGTAAGTGTTGGCATGATACCTAAGGATGCAGATGAAGTGGAGGAAAGCATAAATGATACATAAACTACCAATTGCACATAGCTAGTAGAAAATGTGCCCTTGGTGCACTTGGGGCCCTCAAGGTAAGCAGTTGGTAAGTAGGAGGTATGCAGTAGGTAAATAGAGGTGTTAGGGTGCTTGAAATGCAAAATGTGAATGTTTTAAGTGATTTAAAGTGTTTTGCAAGGTTTTGGGATGCAATGAAGCCTATGGAAGTGTAGATTAGGGTTTTGGAACCTAGAATGAAGTCCCTAATTACCAAGTGTTCTCTAAAACTACCAAGTGCACTTTGAAACTACCAACTATGCACCTAAAGTGTGGAGTTGGTAAAACAAGTCAAAACTTCATAATGAGGATGTGGGTATGCAAGATATGACTATTTCTTTTGGATTTTTAGGTGTTTAAGGATGTTAAAAAAACTAGAAAAATGCCAAATGAAGTGAGCTTTTGATATGCAAGATGAAAATGTCCTAGGGAAATTATGCAAATGCAAATGCAAAGTGGCATTTTGGAGATTGACTAAAGGAGATGAAAATGACCCTATAGTATGAAAAATGAAGGTTAGGGTTGGATTTTGGACTTGGTAATAATGCTAGGAGTTGATTTATGCAAGGTGATCTATGCAAGTGATGGTTTTCTAGGGTTGATAATGATGTTTGGGATATGAAAAATGAGGATAAGTGATCAAGAAGACAATTTAATTAATAGGCAATTTGATAGGGTTTGATAGTGGAAATGATGCTAAGGTTTTTGGAAAATGAAAGATGAAGGGGTTGTACCACTAAGGTAAGTCAAAATGACATTTAGGAATATGAAAATGTAATGGAAAGGGTGTGTGCAAAGGTTTTGAACTTAGCTGAAATATTTAGAAAGTATTTTGTCTAGGAGTTTAACCTAATGATAATGGACTTTGGATCTTGACCAAAAAATGATAAAAGAAAAAAGGGTTCAAATTGATAAAGATGAAAAGTTCAAATCTATCAAGACATAGATAGAGTTTAACTAAAGAAAATGATAAGAAAAGATAAAAATACTAGTCAAGATCCATCATCCATGAACATTAGGAGATACTCTAAGACTCGTACTTTGTTCAAATTTTTTACTAAATTCAGAGGTTTTGGAGTTCAAAATGATGTTTAGGGGTCTCAAAATGGTGGTTATGATGATTGGATATGTAATATGGACATTTCCTAAGATTAAAATTAAATTTTGAGTGAAAGATGCGGTTTTGGGTCAAATGTAGAATGGGAAGGTACAAAGGCTCCTAGATGTAGTTTTGGGGTTCTCACATGCAGTTTCAGGGCCTAAAATGGTCATACAAGTTCCCAACTATGCCATGATAGGACCAAGTGTTCTCTAATAGTACCAACTATGCCTATGGTGTAGTTGGGGCTAGTTTGGCCACAGTTGGTAGTTTCATGGTGCAGTTGGGAAGCTAGGTTGAATATGTGCTAAATCTGAGAGAGGTGGTTGCCAAATTGCTATGTCAGGAAGCTAGGATGCAAGGGTTGATATTAGGATGGGTTAGGAGATGAAGAATGTGGATTAAAATGTAAGGGATGGTGTCCTAAGTGATGAAAATGATGGCTAGGATATACAAGATGCAAATCAGGGAATGTGGAGATAGGGGGGCCTAACCAGGTACCTAAGGACATTGTTGAAGCCCCAAAATGTTGTCTAGAAGCCTAAACTAGATTCTTAGACTACTAAGTGCACCCAAACAGTACCAATTGTGCCTATACTATAGTTGGGGCTAATTTGAGCATAGTTGGTAGTTTATAAGTGTAGTTGGGAAGCTAGGCTGAAACTAAGGCAATTTCAGGCATGCAAAGATGCAAGATTGGAGATGCAAAGTTAGGGTATGCAAAGATGCAAGATGGGAGATGCAAAGTTTAGATTTTAAGGTTGAAATGAAAAAACTAAGGGAGGAAAACTAAATCCTAATGAATGCAATATGAAAGATGAGGAATACTAAGTGAGGACTAAAAGATGCAAAATGAATCCTTAATGATGTAAGTATGAGGCCTAAACTATGGTGAATGCAAGTAGCTCTGCAAGGATGAAACCTATGTTATGCCAAGCACATTTAGGAGCAAATTTTGCCATGTTTTCCAAGTCTTGAATGTATTCGACCAAAACTTGTAAAGTTTCTACAAAGGTTGTAATGTTTTGACAATGTGTAATGTTTTGACAAGGTTCAAGGTGTAAATTTGAGAGTTGGTTTTTATCTTGATTAGTGTTTTACACACATGCAACACACATTAAGACAAGAATAGTTGTTGTTAAAATTGAACAAGCACACCATAGCCTAGGCTTTAGGACTATATCCACTAAATTCCTAATTGAATTGATGTTCAGCCATACTTATCTAGAGCAAACAACCTAGGATCTTGGCACCATAGGCTCCCCCTTATAGCACGCTCACTTTTGGGGGCTACCAAGATCTGCTTCCCAAGGGGCATGACTTCCCAAGTGATTGATGCCTGTACTAAGGATTGTGAGAATGTAGGATGTCTTCATGGTCATGGGTGACCCCTTGAGCTAGTGGATAGAAAGGATTTTGGCCATTAAAACATGGTTTTTAGTAAGGGCATTCCATTTAGCAAGTGAATGATAAACTTCCACAGAAGGTTTCCAAGCCTTGAGAACCAGGGTTTGATGCACCACAAGGGTACTCGAGGAGAGCTATCACTCAAAAATACTACCAGCATGACTTTCACAATAATAAAGTTTCATATAGTGGCTAGAATGTTGACCTGACTTTTGGCCAGTTATTGCTCTGAAGTTATCCCCCAACATACTCAATATCGAGTATCTTGGTCCAAGGCAGGCTTCATGTAGATGTTACACAACTTTCTCTTATAGCCAAGATCCATGAATGGTTAGGGGAGAGGATATTTCCATGCAACTCCTAGGGATTTAAACACCATAGAAACACCAAGTAGAAAAGAAAAAGTTTATTTTAAGCACCAAACCAAGTGTTATCTAATCTAGGAAATCCGCACACATGGTTTTGATAGACACACAACATCTTTGACAATGTCTTGCAAATAAGCATTAGTAGTTTGTTATGATTATGTTTTCCTCCAACAATTTTCACATGCTTCAAACAAACCATTAGTAACACAAAATCATCTAACCTATGTTCTAGAAGAAAATGGAAACCTTAGATGCAGATTTTGATTGAAACAGGTGCTCTTTGTGAACCAAGTGTGCTCTGACAGAGTAGGCTAGACCCTAGAAGGCCCCCAAGTGCACTTAGATAGTACTAACTACACCCATGGTGCACTTGGGGATTAGAATGGCATAGTTGGTAGTTTCTAGGCATATTTGGGAGGTTAGTAGCAAGTTATGGGGAAATGGTGCCTAATAAAGACCCAAAAACTAAAAATTTTGACACCTATACTACCAAGTGTTCCTAGATAGTGAAAACTACACATGGTGTAGTTGGGGCTCAAATGGGTGTATTTTGTAGTTTTTTAGGGCAGTTGGTTAGTTGGGAACAACAAATAGGGGTTTTCGTGTCTCCTAGGCCCTTAAAACTACTCCTAGGGGTCCTAAGTGTGCCCTGATAGAGTAGAGTGGACCCTAGGGCAGAAAGCTAACAAAATACATAGAATGAATGCATATAATTGTATTAATGGACCCCCTAACTAATCTAGTTCTGATAAGGAAGTGCAGGTAGTCATTATACCCTTCCAAGTGAGCTCTTTCCTTCCAGCTACAAGCACAAAACAAGAAAACCCAATTTACATAAGCATGTTCACATTAGGTTCACCAATTGTAGGAATAGAAAATGGGCTAATGTCTAACACACTATGAGAAAAAAACAAAATCAATAATCATAAATTAACACCCTCTAGTCTACCATGAAAGCCAAATGAATAAAGAAAGAAAACAATGTAAAACTCCCTATGTCACTTGTAGCTCATATGTCCTTCTTTCCTCTCTATGTGATCTAGCTCCAAAATTTCCTATAGTGCACACAATGTTGGAAGAAAAAGTCTATAGTGATGATGCTATGACAATACTTGAAGTTCTGATTTTAGTGTGAGAGATGGAGTGAAAAAACTAAAGAGTCGAGGATTTGAAAAGTTTTAAGAATTAGGGACTGGAAATGAGAGAAAGAATGCTCATTTTATAATCAACACAGAGGATGAGAGAAGTGGATTTTTCACCCTTAGATATGTGACATGGTAAGAGATTCCTTGGATAATACATTATGCATATGACACAAGATGCCAAGTGTAGGATTCTATGATGCTTGGAAGTCAAACAAGGCTAAATATGGTTGAGAATCTATGACATGTCATATCACACCTCAAGCCCACTTAAAGCCAAGAATCTATGATAAATGAAGCCAAATATGAATGTGTGTAAGAGAATAAGAATCTTGGATTATGACATATCTTAGCCCAAGTGTCAAAGGAGAATCCACAAGGTGTCACACCAATTTGTAATAACGATGTCAATATTTTATGGAATATTTGAATAACAAATCCTTTATTCCACAAAACAGAAATTAGTGAAAATGAAATAAATGAGTGAAAATATGACTTAGGAAATTAAGAATTTCCATGGTTTGTGAATGATAAATCAATCAATTAATAAAATTAATTAATTGATTGGGGATGACAATTCAAAAGAATAATTAGTAAGAATGATAGGATTAAATTATGGGTTATTTAATCCTATAGAGAAAATTAGTAGATGATTGGTGAGTTTGATTAAAGAAGTGTGATAGCATCCTTTGATGAAAATGTGATGATGATATGGATTGAATAGGATGATTCTAGGTAGATCAAAGCCATGGTCAAATTGATTGATTGATCGAAATTGATAACATGCCAAGGACACATGACATGAATTAAAGATATGTAACATTTAACCAATACCGTAAATGCTACAAGATCGAGATTGATTGATATGGTTGATCATTATAACACAAAAAAATGTTGTCAATATTATTAAAATGGTTGATAATGCCATGCTCTAACACTGAGAAACTTGACAATGTTAAAGATTAGATGACATGAATGATAGTTTGACCTAGCACTGACAGCCATGACAGTTCTAAGGTCAGATTGATAAGATTGATAGATTGATAGGTTTTCAAGGCACTAAAAGCCAAAAAAAATGCCTAATATTGGACAAATGATGATTAATTTGGGATGTTTGATATGTTCTGGATTGATTAGGACTAATTCTAGGTGATTTCAGGTTGATTTGGGGTAATTTTGAGTTGGTTTGAAATGGTTTTGAGTTGATATGAAATGATTTGAAAATGATATGAAATGGTTCCAAAATTATGTGAAATTGATGTGAGAGAGGATAAAAGTGATGATAGACACTATTGAGATACAATCAAGTTGGCTAAAAGATCAGAGTTAGTGGAATGAGAAAATGAGATGAATTATTATGAAGAAGTGATGTTGATTTAGGGGCTTGAGAGTATTTTCAAGGGTTAAAACTCAAGATAGTAACCAAATAATGAAAATTCTATCTCATTTTTTTCACAAAAAACATAAATATCCAATGCAACTCACGGTTCAAAAATTGGAGTTGAAACACAAAAGTTATGGCCTCCAGAGTGTAGCATAGGGGCTCTAGGAGTAGTTCTTGGCATCCTACTAATCCAAGTGCCCCCAAAATGGACCCAAGTCTTCCTAATGTGTAATTGGTAAGCCGAAGTGTGCTATTATAGTACCAAATGCACCCATGGTGCACTTGGGAAGCCCAAGTATGCTCTAACAGTGCAGACTATGCCCTAGAAGGGTCAAGGGGCTAAAAACAACTTGACTGGACTGATAATGATCTGAAACTTTGTGTGAGTTCCCAAAATGGTAGAAAGAGGTTAGAACATGAGTGAAATCAGTCAAAAATGGTCACATGTTTTCAAAAAAATTTGAACAAGGGTCAAAATGAGGCTAGAATAGGTGGAAAGCCCTAGAAGGTTGACAGACAGTGTAGGATGATGTCAGAATGTAGGAATGCGAGATGAAGATGATTTGGTGTATTAGAATACATGATCACAGTGGTGAATGAAGATATGAATGAAAGAAGATGTAAGAGATGAGATGAGGACCAATTAGAATTAGGTGAGGACTTTTTCTTTCAAAGAGTGCACTATATGTCAAATGGAGCTTCATTTTGATTAAACCATGGATATGAACCATTTTTGAGTGTCTACACCCTTTTAAAGGCCTACACTATTAAATTATTTACACTATATCAATAGTGACCTATTTAAAGGATTTAAAAACACTTTACTTGAAGTGTCACCCTATTAAAGGATTTTATCACCTTTTCAAAGGATCTACAACTTAGTTGTTAAGCTAACCTATCAACATATTATTTTCCTTCTAATATAATTGCTAGGGAGTATTAGATTTATAAACTTGATTTCTTACAATCCTTAATTATTGAATTGAGGCACTTTATCTACTCATTTTTATCTTGATCCTCTAAGATCTAATATGCTACTCTTTGATATTCTGGTACTTTGTTCTTCATCAACTAGATGCTACAATGTTGCTCTATTTTTTTTCAAACTTCTCACTAAATTTCACTATAGTTTACCCATGTACTACTCTCAACCATGCACACAATGGGTTTTCATCCTCCTTTTAAATATTTCAAAGACTTAGGGTTAGGTATGAATCTATAATCCATGTTGAATTTTTATTTCTCGCTCATTCCTTGCACTTTTCTTATTGGTTGCACATTGAATGCATAGGAAATATAATATATTTGTTCTTGTCTTTAATATCCTTCAAGATTCATCCAAAAAAATTTTACATCTAAGTTTGTGAAGGCAAAAACCCATATGTTGATTTTGTGTTACTCAAAACATACTAGATTATTGGTGCTCGACACATGTATGATTCTGGTTTGCTCGACACTTGTTGCATTCTAGCTTTCTCAGCATCAAATGTGACTCAACACCTACATATCATTTGGCTCATATAGTTCACTCAGCACCTAAAGTCACTCGACACTTGTATCATGCTCAGTATCTAAAGTCACTTGGAACCTATTGGAATTTTGGCTTAGCACATATAGTGTATTCAACTTCTATATGAAAATTGGTTAAGTGTGTTGACACTAAATTGTCAAAACCATTCTAAGACCAACAATCTCCCCCTTTGACATGAGTGTCAAAATCACTTAACTAAGTATTATACTTGGTCTTATGAGTACATTATTCAATCTATTCAACATACATAAAAAATGTCAAATTTTTTTTCAAGATTTTGTAAAGAACAATATACCTCAAAATTCTTAAACTCCCCCTACACTGATATGCCATTTCTATTCCTAGAACAAAAATTCTTGTGCTAAATTTGTCTCATGTAGATGTATTTGATACTCCTTGTCTTTGTCCTATTTCTATTTCTTGTGTCTGCTTGGTGACCTATTTTGTCTATTCTAATTTCACTTATTCTGAACTTTCAAATTTTTATTCATATCTCCCCCTTCTATATGTCTCCCCCCTTTTTGGCTAACATGGGATATGTACAATCTTTCCCTTTTATTCTCCAAAAGAACTAAAGAATGTTATAATTACTTATTATTCTCCCACTTAACTATTAATCTCCCCTTTATTTCATATCTCCCACTTTTTGACATTGATGTCAAAGGGTACTAAGAGTTAAGACCATATATTTCCAAAAATGTATTATTTACCTCCATAATCATATTGAGAGTTGCATCCCAATTATTCAAAAAAAATTTCAATGACTTGTGCTAAATGGTAGTCTCTGTAGCAAGATGTACAAGTCCATCCATAGTAGAAATATTAGGATCTTTCTTGAGAACATTCTTTACATATTCTTGTTCTTTATGGAGTACTTCCAAATGTGGAGTTATGGAGCATTGTATTTGCATCAATTTGGCCTTGATGTTGGCCTCTTCAGCTATCAACACAACTAATTCTTTCTAAGTGTGAAGTGTCTAAGCAAAATGCTTCTCACTCTAAGCTAGATCTTTTGGGAGTTGAGTGCTTGAAATATTAAGATTTCACTCCAAGCTCATTATTCTTTGGCTTGTCTCCTATGTGAAGTATGAAATGTCACATAACATTTTGTACAATGAGAATACATTCTCAAGTACCTTTTTCACTTTGTTAATTTTATTTGCCAATTCAACTTGGGAAAGTTCTATACCACTTGATATCTTCTCATTGACTTTTCCTTGGAATTTATTCTTAAACCAATCCATGAGTTTTACATTGGTTTTCTAGTCTTCATTAGTCACCTATTCTACAATGTCTGACAATTTTTCCATTATTGGCTTGGTTTCATCAGGTGACTACAAGCTAAAGGCATCCAAAAAGATGTCCTTGATTTCATGTAATCCTTGGTTTTTGTTTATACTCCTTTCTGAGTATCTCTTGACTTTTTCTTCTATTCAAGGCTTACTACAACTCAGTAATTTTCTCAATACTTTTTTTTTCTGAGTCATAACTAGGTATGACTATCTCTTCATCTTACTTAGGGTTTCTATAGTGAAGTATCCTTTTCACCTTTTATTGAGCTAGAGCCTGGTGCTGAAATTTATAATGGCATTGCATCAATGCTTAGCTTTTGAAGGACTTTTGTAGGAGTGGAAGTGGTTGGTAGTTCTACCAATATTTGTATGGTGACCTACTCCTCTTCCTTTGATGTGTCCTTTTCCTCATCTAATCTCCCCTAATCAATTACAATTAGTTGGGGTGTACCTTTTGTTTGTACCATGGGATCAGATGTAGCAACCTATCTTAGTTGCCCTATTGTTGTTTCTTTATCTACTTCTACACTCAACTTCTACTACATGGTATCACCTATTCCAGATGTTTCAACTATTGAAAATGGTGGTGGAAGCATTAGGAGTTGACTGATAGTAGTTGTAGAGATGGTAGAAGGTGGTTCTTATGGATTCACCTTGTCTCTAATTGGTTCTACTACTACCTTTTGCAACTCATCCACACTCACCAATACTAGATTTGTGTTAGTTTAAAAAATAATTTTGACAACTAAGTGTCAATAAACTTAACCATTTTTCCACTAAACAATGCTGAACAAAGATTAGGTGTCGAGTAATATGAAGTGCTAAGCTATATCAAGTGTCGAGCAGTAACAGTAGGTGTCGAGTGTTAACAAGTGTTGAGTAACAGTAGGTGTCGAGTGTTAACAAGCGTCAAGTAACAGTAGGTGTCAAGTGTTAACAAGTGCCAAGTAACAATAGGTGTCGAGTGATACAGTTTTGTTTAGGTGTCGAGCTATCTAGGAAACAACATGTGCCAAGCATCAACAATGCTTCAGGAGCTGAGTAACCTAGGATATCAGCATAAGAGTTTGTGATTGCACAAACTATGATGTAAACTATTTTTGTAGCCGACATAAGATAAATCTCGAAAGATATAGAGATAAGAACAAATCTTTTACATTTCCTATGCAATTTACATGCAGCCAATTGGAAAACTTGGAAAGGCATGCAACCAATCAGCAAAAGACAAGTATTGAGCGAGAAATTGAGAGTCAATGTGGATCGTAGATCCATATCTAACCCTAAGTCTTCAAAGTCTTTTTAAGGAAGATGAAAGGTTCATTGAAGATAAAAAAAAATGAAAGGAGACTTAGAAAGTAAGAGCAACAATTCATTAATTAGTTGAACAAAGAAAAGCAAGGTAGACAAATAGAAATCGGATCTCAGAGGATCAAAATCAGAGAAAGAGCCAAAAAAAGTTCCTGCATTTAGTAATCAAGGATTGAAAACAATCAGGTTTATAATACCTAATACTATTTTACCATTGTATTAGAAAGAAAATCCTATGTAGATAGGTTGTCTTAACAGCTATTTGTAGATCCTTATCAAAAGGTGATTAAATCCTTTAATAGGGTGACACTTCATGTTAAGTGTTTTAAATCCTTTAACCAGGTCACTATTGACATAGTGTAAAGCCTTTAATAGGGCAGGCCTTTAATAGGGCAAACCATCAGAAGTGGTTGAACAATATTGTTGTAGTAATTTTTGTGGGTATCATCCCCACCCTAGTTTTACCTTCTTATTCTTGGAGGGTTTCTAGGTTACCAAATTCCAGTGTTATGTGTTGTTGATGCATGTGTTTAGTTTCATGTTTACTTGATGTATTTACATGTATGCAATTTACTTCCACCTAAAATTTTTATTGGCTAAAGTGTGATACTTCTAATTCACCCCCCTCTCTCTTAAGTACTTTTTCCATATTTGAATATTCCAAAAATTGGTATCAGAGTGAATCCAGGTTCTCACTAGGAAAAGCCTAATAGCTTGGAGGAAAATATCTAAAGATGGAAGCTTTCAAACTTGGAAAGATCATTGAAAATCAGGTGATAGATGTGCAACTTTCTCGACATAGCTTGGAGGAATCTAGAAACAAGTTGAGAAATTCATTAAAAAAAAGGAAGGATCTAGCCATAGCTGAAAATGAGATAAACTACAAGGAGATTGATACCACCAACATATTTTCTAATGGAGACACTAAAGAGTTTGAGGCAACAATAGCAGAACTAATGGAGAAAAACAAATTCAAATAGAGGAGATAAGATCTCTCAAGATGGAACATGAATCATAGGCCATAATGATATGTGAAATTATTGAACAAAAGAAAAGAGAAGTTGATGATAAGGTCATGATGGAAAATGACAAAAGAAATCTTGCAAATAGACTTGAAGAAAAATGTACTGAATTGACAAGGATCTCAAACATGTAGATGGATACACTTGTCCAAATGATGAACCTTCATCATGAACTCAATGTGAAAGATATTGAGATCTCTACTTTGAAGATGCAAAATGAAAAAATGCAGAATGAATTGAACAAAGAAAAAGAGGTGGCAGAGAATCTCAACAAGTCAAGTGAAGCCATCAAATATTTTGAGCAATTACTGAAATCCCCAAGATCAACCCATGATAGATTAGGACTTGGATACAACAGCACTGAAGTTGGAGAATCATCAAAGAGTGCAGAACAAAGAAGTGATAAAGGTAAAGAGGTTAAACCTATATGTCATTTCTTTGGAAAGAAAGGATATACACCTAATGTAGGTAGAAGCAAGAATGCCCATAAGCATGATAAACCTAAAAGTATAAACCATTGTCATAAATCCAAGAAGCAAGGTCATCAAGCATATGAATGTAGAACCAAAACTACTAAGACATCAAGATTTGAGGGTCGCTATCATAATTGCAAAAAATATGGACATAGAGCTTTTGAATGTAGATCAAAGCCTATGTGGACATTAAATCAACCAGGAAAGACATCAAACCATGAATTTTGGGATTACAACACCAGGCATAGTTGTCACTATTGTCAAGAATATGGATATACACCACAGAATTTCATAAGAACACATTTCATGGAAAACTATAAAAGATGGTTTAGTCAAACTACATGTTTCAGTTACTTAAAAACTAGTCATGTCAGCAGGAATTGCCCAACAAGGTCAAAGGCATCAAGTTCTAAGTTCAGAAATGGAAAGGCAAAGATAGATGTTGGACATATTAGAAGTGAAATGAATAAGAGATGGAAGAAGAAAGATGAGTATAGCACATCAAGTGCAGAGATCACTTCACCTAATAGGTCAAGTGATCACACTTAATCAAATTAAACAAGAATAAGTGTGTGGGATTGATAAACCAAGTTACATCATACATCAGTTCCAAGACATAGAAGAACTGCAAAGAAGAGATCAGCATAAGCAAAGATGCTAAGTAAAAATTGAGAGTTTTTCAAGATCTCTCAAAGTTGTCTTCAGGTGCCGAGTTGCTAACAATGATCGAGTTGATAGATGATGCCGAGCTGTGAAATATCAATAGGAGCTAAGTCATGTTGAAACCCTTATGGTGCTGAGTAGATAGTTGTTAGCACACTAAGCATTAATTACTCTATTTTGAATGGTGCATTAATTCAATTTTTGATCATTTTCCCACCATTCAAATGAGAAGCAAAGCCAAGAAGAGTGAAGAAGATCAAGGTCAACTTAGAAGCCATTTGTGAAGATTTCAACAGCGATTCAGGACAAGTTTCATCGATTTGAGGTATTTTACTTAAGTGCCGAGCTACATAGAATTTATAAACTTGTTTAAATCGTAAACCCTAGTTTGGAAAATAATGGCATCTAGGTCAAGAACCACTAAGGGTAGAGAGATTCATGAAATACAATTGGTCAGCAATGAAGTTAAACAACCTGAATTAAAGCCCATTCCAAAAGTAGCATACAAGAATGATCCCACAGGTGCATTATCAGTTATTCTTGATAAAGTTGTTATGGTGAAAGATGTTCACAAATTTTATAACTACAAAATTGGAGCCATAGGAGATTTAGAGATCTACAATACATATGACAAGCTATGTGAGAACAAAACACTGAAAGATGAGTTCTCAATAATAGAAAGAAAAGGATTAACCAAAACCCTAGAATTTCTTATTGTTTTCAAAATTGAATGGGTATGGATAGTTTTGAGAAGAATACACAATGGATCCTTTTTGTTAGAGTCAGGGCCAGTAAAATTCACCAAGAAAACTGTTCATAGGGTTACTAGTATTCCAACCCTAGATCGGCCAAAGACCCTGCAAAGTGAAAAAAGGGAAGCAATAGAGAAAAACATAGGTGCTAAATGGAATAATAGAGGAATGATTATTGACATAGTCACAGACCCCCTACTAGATTTTGTTGTGAGAATAATTTCACACAAATTGTATCAGTCAAGCAAGTTAAACATTGTACCTTGTATAGCAGTTGATGTTGCATATAAGATAATTAAAAAGGATCACACTTATGATCTAGCAGAGCTCATGTTTCAACAGATTAATGAGAATCTAGGAGCTACAAGGAAGAGCAAGGGAGCTTAGTGCAAATTTGGATAAGTTTTGGTGTGCATATTTTTCTATCTAATGAAAGAATTCCCTTCTATGGGTAAGGTAAGATGGAGTCCAGACAAAACAATTATTGAACAAATCAATGGATACATTAAACAGCTGGGTGAAAATTTTGATGCCCAAATGACTAGTTACTTTGAGGACTTCAAAAAGTCCATGAAAAAAAGAATGAGGATTCTAGTCTCATTGACTAAGAAATATGAAAAGGACTTTTTTTTCTTGTAGATATAGATTATACCTATATACAAGCAGTTATACCTAGAGTAAGATGGCTTAGGCCACTAGGTTATGAACTTGATATTGATCAAGCTTCTGCAGCGATAACAACCCTCCTTGCAGAAGAAGTTGATAAAAATGTAAAAGCTTTTGGAACCTATGATGTTATTAAATCAAGGGTGATAATAGATTTGAAGACTGCTTCTGCAGTAAAGATGAAAGAAAAAATGGTGAGACAAATCAAGAGAAAATTTGGTGTTGAAGAAGAAGGAACAACAGAAGAGGAAGGAGAAGACATTGAAGAAGAAGGAGATAAACCTTAAGGTCTGACTCAAGGGTTAGGAGAAGATAAAGAGGAAATTTCTAAGGAAGAAGAAGCCGAGGAAGCACAAGTTAAAAGAAAGGTCAGAACTCCTCCTGCTCCTCAATCCAAGGGAAAGAAAGTAGCTACTCCTACACCAAAGAGACCTACCACAAGGGCTGCAACACAAAAATCCCAAGAGGAGGAAAAAGGAAAGAAGAAAGACTCAAAGAAGACTGCTACCAAGTCTAAGAAAAGAAATTTTTTTGCCCAACCTAAAACAGATGAGGAGAAGATAGAGTCAAAGGGCAACAGTCAATTTCAAGTGGTAAGACACAAACCTCAGACTGCTATTGATAGATTATGTTCAAAAATTAGGAATGATGATTTGAAAGATTTAAAGAACCTAAATTTTTCTAAGCTCACCAAAGAAGAGAAAAATAAATTAAAGGAATTTGTGTATGCTATGATGGCTCAATATAAGCACACACCTCTAGAATTAGATGAATCAATGCCTAAAGAATTGTACAAAATTGTAGAGGATAAATGACATTATTGTTTACAAATGGAAAGGGAGATAAGGGAGTCAACATTAGCTAGATTTTTGCCTAATTTGTCTACCGATCAATTAACAAATGAACTAAAAAGGCATAATAATAGATTCACTCCCAAGCATAGAGCATTCAACATATTATAGAATAAAATTGAAGAGGTAGTTACAAAATCCACAAGATTGTCGAAAATAATTTACAAAAAAATAGAAGACGTGTATAATGAAGAATATAAGGTAGAGGAAAGTGCCAAAATAAGGGAAAATAAGGTGTCAGGAACCAAGGAAAAGGAGAAGGAACAAGTGGAGAAGAAGAGTGAAGAAGAAAAGGAAGAAAAGGCACATACAGAGGAGAAAGAGAAATAGAAAGATACAACTGAGCCACAAGATCAAAGTGTGCAAGAGACATAGGTATCTCCTCCTAGTCCTCCTCATGCCACCATCACACCTACAAATATTATAAAAATAAAATATTTTACAAACACTTCAAATCCAAACATCAATCCATTAACTGTAGAGGATTTAGAAATCCTTGACCAATCATCAGTAGTAGCAAAATTAAGTTGAAATCCTGTATTGGTTATTGTTGATGAATTACAGAATCTAGAAGTTAAAACAAAGATAGTCAAGGTAAAAGCACAAGTGCCACCCTCGACCATAAAAACTAGTGGTATTCTATTTCTTCCACCACCACCTCCACCAAGTGTAGTCACTTATACACTTCAAATGCTGAGTACAGTAGTAGGGGAAATAAAAGAAACATCTGAACAACCAACAAGTTCAACCCCACCTAGAGATCATAAAAGGGATACTCAAGCTGAAGATAAAGATGAGACAAAGAAGAAGGAGTCTGCAATACAAACACTGGTTGCATTACCAAAAATTGGTACTCCAACACAAACTCTTCAGTAGCTAAGCACTGATGGGTTACAACTATAAATCAAGACACCAGGCTCAAGCTCATCAAAGGTAGTTAGGAAACTTCACTATGGAGTTCCTGAGCTTGATGAAGAAATAAAGATCCCATATTATGAATCTAGCACTCTCACTGAAGAGAAGATCAATGAAATTTAGAGTGCATTGGACAGAAGAAGGAGACAAGAAGCACTAAGAAAAGAACACAAGCATAAGTTTACCTTGAATGAAATCAAAGACATATTCACAGAAGCTTTTTGCTTATAGTCTCCAGATGAGTCAAGACCAATTATAGAGCAACTATCTGATATAGTTGACCATGTGACTAGTGAAGACCAAGAAACAAATGCCAAATTGCTCGAATGGTCAGAAAGGAAGTTCTAAGGCAAGGTAAATAATAAGCAGCAGATAAATGTAGAGACAGTCCTCAAGAAAGACCCCAATCTTTCTTCATCTGATGGACTTGTACACCTAGCAGCAGAGATTGCCATCCAGCATAAGTTATTGGATGTCGCACTAGCAAATTGGGATGCAACTCTGAAGGTACTCCTTGAAGTAAATAGTACATTTTTGGCCAAGTATGGCATTTCCTTGTAAGACCCTTGACATAAGTGTCAAAAAGTGGGAGAATAAGTATGGGGGCATGATAAGAAGAGATTATGGGGGAGTTAAGTACAGGAATGAAATGATAAGTATGATAAAAGGGGGAGATAGCACATTTTGGGAGACTTTTTTTGACAAATTTTGATTAGTCAGAATGCAAAAACAGGACAGAAATCACTGAGTGTAAATACAGGATCAACTAACAAGGGGTCATAAGGATCTTAGTTAAGTGTTTTTGCCACTCATGTCAAAGGGGGAGATTGTTAGTTTAAAGAATAATTTTGACAACTGAGTGTCAATACACTTAACCATTTTTCCATTAAACAATGTCAAACAAAGAGTAGGTGCCGAGTAATATGAAGTATCAAGCTATATCAAGTGTCGAGCAGTAATAGTAGGTGCTAAGTGTTAACAAGTTTCGAGTAACAGTAGGTGCCAAGTGTTAAAAAGTGCCGAGTAACAGTAGGTGTCGAGTGATACAATTTTGTTTAGGTGCTGAGATATCTAGGAAATAACATGTACTGAGCATCAGCAATGCTTCAAGAGCCGAGTAACTTAGGATATCAGCATAAGAGTTTGTGATTTCACAAACTATGATGTAAACTATTTTTGTAGCTGACATAAGATAAATCTCAAAAGATATAGAGATAAGAATGAATCTTTTACATTTCCTATGCAATTTGCATGCAGCCAATTGGAAAACTTGGAAAGGCATGCAACCAATTAGCAAAAGACAAGTATTGAGCAGGAAATTGAGATTCAATGTGGATCGTAGATCCATATCTAACCCTAAGTCTTCGAAGTCCTTTTAAGGAAGATGAAAGGTTCATTGAAGATAAAAAAATGAGAGGAGACTTAGAAAGTAAGAGCAGCAATTCATTAATTAGTTGATCAGAGAAAAGCAAGGTAGACAAACAGAAATTAGATCTTAGAGGATCGAAATTAGAGAAAGACCCAGAACAAGTTCCTGCATTCAATAATCAAGGATTGCAAACAATCAAGTTTATAATACCTAATACTCTCTTACCATTGTATTAGAAATAAAATCCTATGTAGATAGGTTGGCTTAACAGCTATTTGTAGATCCTTATCAAAAGGTGATTAAATCCTTTAACCAGGTCACTATTGACACAATGTAAAGCCTTTAACAGGGCAGACCATTAGAAGTGGTTGAACAATATTGCTGCAATAATTTTTGTGGGTATCATCCCCACCCCAGTTTTACCTTCTTATTTTTGGAGGTTTTCTGGGGTACCAAATTCTAGTGTTATGTGTTGTTGATGCATGTGTTTAGTTTCATGTTTACTTGATGTATTTGCATGTATGCAATTTACTTCCACCTAAAAGTTCTATTGGCTAAAGTGTGATACTTCTGATTCACCCCCCCTCTCATAAGTACTCTTTCCATATTTGAATATTCCAACAATTTGTGCATAATTGTGCTTGTAGTTTTGATTGGTGAAGGATCTTCTTGAAATCCTCTATAGTTAAAGGGTTGATGTTCTGAGTAGAAGTGTTAGGAACATCCTTTAGAATGACTATAACTATAGATGTGGTGATGGCATGAGGAGGGTTAGGATGTGGCAATTGTGTTTCTTGCACACTTTGATCTATTTGCTGCTCATTAGCTATTGCTATTTCATCCTGTTTCTCTATCTCCTCCTCTTCACCTTTTTCTTTCTCATCTTTGTCTTCCTTCTCTTCTTCTTCTTTCTCTTTTTCTTTCTTCTCTTCTTCTCCTTTATCTTCTTCTTCTTTTTCTATTTCCTTTTCCTCCTTTTGTTTCTTTTCCTTCTTCTTCTCACTAGCCTCAGCCTTATTTGCTTCTATATTATCCTCTTCTCCATCCTTTTCATTTGTCAAGTTATATATTGACTTCCACAACCTTGCGAACTTATTGATAACTTCTTCAATTTTATTTTGTAAGATGCTAAAGGCTCTATACTTTGGTGCAAACTTTCCCCCATGTTTCTTGTTATCCTTAGCAATTTGACCTCTAGTCAATTCTGGCATCACTTGTGCCAGTGTGGATGCTCTTGTTTCTTTTTCCATCTTCAAACAATAATGCCACTTAGTTACAAAAAATTCATATAATTTTTTGTGCATTGTATTATCTAATATGAGAGGAGTGTTCTTGAATTATGCCATCATGGCATATACTGAATCTTCTATCTCATTCTTATCTTCTCTACTTAATTTATTGAAATCAATACTTTTCAAATTAGAGAAGTTTGCATTCTTAAAATTTTCACAAATTTTATCTATTTGTGACTTAGGAGGATGACTTACCACTCTAAACTTGCTGATGTCCTTAGTTTTTTCCTTTTCCTTAGCATCAAACTCTGGTTGTCCAACGTATTTCTTCTTGGTTTCTTTTGCACTTGGCTAGTCTACTCAATAGCCTTTTTCTTCTCTTTCACTTGATCCTTGGCCTTTTGAGTTGAGGCCATTGTAGTGGCTCTTGTCACTTGTGTCTTTGGCTTAGCTTGGTTTTTCTTTGCAACCTTCTTGGATTCAAGCTAAGTTGTATGCTAAGTTTTAGCTTTTCTCTTCTTAGGTTCTTGAGCTAGTGCTTCCTTGGCTTCTTCTTGCTTAGCACTTTCTTCCTCTTTATCATCCTCACCTAAGCCTTGTGTCAATTCTGGTGGGCCTTGCCCCTATTCATCTTCTTCACCATCATCATCCTCATCATCATCATCATCATCATCTTCTTCTTCTTCTTCTTCTTCAACTACCCCCTCAATTTTGTCACCAAATTTCTTCTTTATCTTCTTCACTAACTTATCCTTTCTCTTTATTATAGAGGCTATTTTGAGCTCCATTTCCACCTTGGTCTTTACAACATCATATGTACCAAAGGTTTTGGTAGTCTTATCAACTTTATCTACAAGAAATTTTGTGATTATTGTTGAAGCTTCATAAACATCTAGCTTATAACCTAATGGTCTTAGCCATCTAACCCTTGGAATTGCTACTTGGATATAAGTATAATCAATGTCAACCAAGAAACATATATCATTATGTATGCAAGAAAAATTAGACCTATGGGGAGCAAGAGAAAACAAGCAAACATTAGCTAATATGTATATATCAAATGTTCAACAGTAAAATAAAGACTAACACACACTTTCTTGATTGCAACTCAAAGCAACCAAAAGATCAAGTCCTCAAGCTGTCTCAAACAAATCAACAAAGGTACCCATGAGAGGCCTTATTGGTGTGTTTAGAATGGAGGGATGTTGATGTGTTCTGCCAAAACAAAACTATATTGGACCCCTTGATAGAAAAATGCAAGTATGGTAATGATCCTATGATAAATGAATGAAAAACACCTCAAACAATGGCTATGCAAAAGCCATGCTTGAGAGCATTCAAGGATATGGAGGTGAAAATGCAAAAAAAAACTAATCTAACAATGCAAGTGAAATAAGAATGGAAATGCAAGAAACAAGCTAACTTAACAATGCAAATGCAATGAAAGCAATGAACTACAAAAGGTTAGTATGCAAGCATGAAAAAACACTAACAAGCTCTAAACTCAAACAAGCATGATAACAATGCATATGAGGAAGATGAAAAATTATTGAGACAAGGGATCTATTTATAGGCTTGAAAGAAGCCTTGGTGAGGTGGCATATATATGGCATCCACATAGGTGTCACATGAGAGACATGTGAGTAATCCATGCAAGTGGTCAACATTCAAAGCTGACTCACACATGTGTGAGCAAACTTGAATAAAGGAGTAGGAGACAAATGTGTAAGAGGTGTGAGAAGTGTGAATGTTCCTCACACATGTGTGAGCACACACTTAGAATTAAAAGGGGATTTAGCAAGTTGATTGGAAAAATTAAGTGGGATTAAGAAATGGATAGGCTTAGAAAGATAAGAGTGATGGGTGTAGACTAGGTTTTGAGGCTATGTTTAAGACTAAATTAAATAAGATTTAATTTAGTCATAGGTTAAGAGAAATTAATGAGATGGAGGGGATTAAATAAATAAGATTTATTTAAAAATGGTATTTATGGAGGGTCTTTCATTAAATAAATTTAACACACTAAGGATCAAAGTATTTAAATTAAATTTAAATACCTTAAGAAAGTGAACCTATTTAAGTAAATGAATTTAATTAAACAAGTAGAAAAATATGACAAATATAACCAATTAATAAATAATTAATTATAATTTCAAGGGAAATATTAAATAAATTAATATAGTATTTTTGGATGATTTTAAGTGTCTACATTTTGCCCCTCTTTGATGTGATGTCAAGATGACATCATATCAAAGAAAAGAAAATATAGGTTGCCCTAGAGAATGTAGTACTCCTAGGAGCAATTATAGAGGAGGAGGGTGCCCACTTGCGAAAATAGTGTAAAAAATAAACTTTGGGCAATTTTCACAAAAAAAGGTCTTTGGAAGAAAGGAAATAGGAGTAAAAGGGAATAAATGAAGACATTGGATGACTTTTGGGCAAATAGGGGATGGACAAAGCTCAAAAGAGGGCCTTGGAGGGCCTATATGAGCCTCCAAGGGACTCAAAGAAGGGTTATTTGCACATGTAGAAAGCATAGAATCTAGAGCGAGGATGGACTACATTGATCAATTATAGCTTGGCAAGAATATGCTAGAGCACCAGTGATTAGTAGACATGGGCCCACTAGTGAGTCAACTAACTCACTTTGTCAAATTTTTTATTTTAGTAGGTTATTTATATTTATGACACCCTAAATGGGCCAAAAATGTGGTCGGGGTGGAGACGACAGTCTCTACCTTGTCATTTGTGCAGATGACAAAATAGGGACCATGTCATCTATAGAGATGGCAAGATCAATCTTGTCATCTGTGCAAATGACATACTAGGGAAAGGGGATCTGTAGAGATGACAAGATTTAGCCCATTAGTTATGCAAATGATAAAGGGGGGAAAAAAGGAGGGCAAAGATGATGATCTCCATATTGTCATCTCCATAGATGAAAAATATGCAGTTGCTAACAAAAAATTGTCATCTATGCATCCACTAGAGATGTGAAAATGACATCTCCCCAAACTATCATCTATGCTGATTAACATCTACATTGATCAAAATCTCTATGGATCGGCATCTATGCTGATTAGCATCTACACCAATTGGGACATTGATAAAGAACAGGGTAGGATGCCTCATTATAGGAATGACATAAGGTAAAGAAGCTGATCATCTACATGTCTATACTACAAGAGGAGATAGTGGTATTCTAGGCAAGGGAGCACTATCTGCTGACCATGGTATTAGAGGAGAGATTGACAGAGATGGAGTGGGGCTATGTTAGGTTTTGTAGACTATAGCATGTGCATGAGTGGCTAGATCTATAGCTCATTTAGTGCAGCTATTAGTGCTAATCGAGCGATGGCACATGCACACCTTGAGCTTTCATCTACCTATTGGAGAGGTGACTATCATACTACTAGATTGTGGAAAATACTATGAGTACCCATCTAGGGGATGTATCCAAAGCATGTGCTAGAGGGTGTAGATCCCTTTCTATGAGAGTACTTTAGGCAATGCTAGTAGAGACTTCCCATTTAGAGATCTTCGCTCACCTAGTGGGAGGCATTGGAGCATAGATTACCCTGATTGGTGGTATACCTCACAACACTCATCTGGAGGATGGTGTCAAACCATGCTGGGCATGGTTTTCCTATTGGGTTGACTTAGGTTCTTAGCACCCTACTATAGGAGAATGGTTTGCTTTATTGCTGGGGCCAGACAATTATGGCAGAGCTATATCATGATCTACATATGTGTGTATATAGGACATAGAGGACTATTGGGCCAAGACTGACATTGCTGATGGTATGGTCTTGGGAGCACATCAATGTCATGAGGTTGATCATGAGACAAGAGACTAGAGATCCCAAGAAACCATTTACCTATAGATATAGGCCACCCATCAAATACACCTCTACAAAGCCTATGGGCTTTTGGTGTCAATGCATAGATGAGATCATTATGTTCAACTATACCCCATATGATAGAGTGGAGTGATGGGGCACTATGTTCACAACAAAAGGGGAGTATGACACAGAGGAACATCTATATCTTTTGTATATGTAGAGAGACTACTAGATTATTAGGCACTCTATGTGTGTGATCATGAGATATATACCCTCTACGGTGCAGAGGTAGCTTGGCCGAGTGTAGAATGTAGTCCCTGATAGGTTTTTGTATCCTATCATATCACAGGATTATGGCAGGCTATGGGGTCATGGGACCACCTTATGACTAGCACAAATTTCATGGGTTTTGATGCAACCAGTGCCCTGGGTACATGAGTAAGATTAGGGAGATGCTAGGATGTAATCAACTTATGCTTAGTGGTGGACAACACACTATCCTATTAGACTAATAGTACTAGGAGCACTGCCTCTAGTAGAGTAGGAACAAGGAGAGGGTGACAAAGTAGGGGATGGAGGGTAGGTAGTAGTGATGCCAACACTAGTACATGGAGCATATTTGGGGCCATAGTGGCACAAAGCCCATGTGAGGAGGGCAACAATACTAGTATAGGTTTTGACATAGGCACTAGTACTAGCATAGGCACTAGCATAGGGGCCATAAAGGTAGGTGCCACTAAGAAAATAGGGATAAAAGCTAGTAGAGGAACCATATATGATTAGGGAAGAGTAGGATAGTCTCTAGGCACATGTAGAGTAGGCCTAGGTAGATAGTGTATAGTAGGCCATGGCAACCTTATAGGTATAGGTCCAAGCATAGAGGACTTGAGTAGATAGCACATAGGAGGTCCTAACAGCCTTATAGGCATGAGTGGATGTGGGTGAATTTTCAAACTTCTAGATACAAGAGGAGGTTGATGAGCTCACCAAGATAGAGACCCTCCAATGAGAGTTAGACACTTTACGAGCAGAGTAAGACACCCATTAGGCACAACTAGATGAGTACCACAGGTAGCAAGACCTAGCTATTTAGATGTTATAGCTTGGGGTAGCCATTGTAGTTATGTAGGAGGCCATGTCAGCCCACCAAGTAAAGACACAAGAAGTGTGGGAGGTGGCCTACTATAGGTCACTATATCATGATGTCATAAATAATTATCAATAGTAACATGATTTTTAGGTAGCCTCGAGCTCATGAACTACCAAGGCTAGAGATACATCAAAGAATTCTATGGGACAAAACCAACCTCCTCAAGGGAGTGACACAAGGGGGATAGGGCCCTCATAGCTAGCTTCTAGATTTTGTATAGTGAGAAATCTTGACAGACATGTGCAAATGCAATGAGTTTTTAAGGATGCATATGTACATGATACTACATGATTCTATGTATATGGACTATACAAACATTATTGTTTTGATATATATATATATATATATATATATATATATATATATATATATATATGGCATGATTTGATGGCCCTATCTGTGATGTGATGTTTCTTATAATATATAAATGAGGACTAACATTGGATGATGCAAGTGTTGCTGGTGATAATGAGATGTATGCATTGTGTTATTTTTCTTGTATGGATGCACTATATGTATGGTGATATATTTTTAGGATGTATATGCTACTAGACATGATGACTAAAATGGATGCATGTAATTAATGTAATGAATCAATGATGCAATATAATTAAATGAAAAAAATGCCTAACGAACATGAAAATTAATGTATCCTAATAAGATGCTAATGAATGCAACCTAAAATTAAAATGTAATATGAATAAACCTAAGAAATGGTCATCTATCAAAACTCTTCACTCATAGAAACCAAGTAGCGTAGCATAGGAGGGGGGAATAAATGGGACCCTTGTCTCAAGAATGGCACAATGAAACCCTATACTACTTGAATCCTAACTATATGATATCAAGAGATTCAGTTGTGTTTATATAGAAGAGAAAACCTTAGTTTGATTTTTCAAAAGAGTTTATGTGTTATATGCTATAGAAGCATAAATGTCAAGGCTCCTTTGCATGGACTAGATGCACAAGACCATAGAGACTTAGGAAAATGGCTATAGTTTGCATAGTCATGATGGAACAAATGTCATATAAACTATGGAGATATCTAGGCACACCCAAAGTCTTTTTAGGGATCTTTGATGGAAAGTGTGCTAACCGGTTGCCCCATTGCACAATGCATTAACATAACCTAAAACTTAAACATATGTATTAAAGCCCCAAAAATAGATCATACCACAAACAACATGTGTAGTTAGTGAGAGCCCTTTAGGTAGAACCAAAATATGAAAGATCAAGGTGCATCATAAAAGGCTTCCACTAACACACAAAATGAAATCAACCAAAAATAGACCTCATGACCAAGCAGTCATTTAGTCCATAGTTCCTGCCAAGAACCTTAGGTCTAGAAGTGAATTTCATAATGCCACATATAGGAAGGATTCATTCTATAAATTTTTTTTGTGTTTGACATTAGTTATCATAGATCATTTGTTTGTTTTGGAAATGGCTATGAAAAGAACAAGTTTCTTGAATCGTTAAGTCTCAAAGGTGATTTAGTTTAAGTCCTATTGTGGTCACCATTGTGGGAAAAACTAAATGTAATGGGATTTGAAAAAGCACTCAATGAAAAAATGCCTCACAAACTAAAGGTATTTTTGAAAAATTGAAGTGAATTGAAGTCTCAGAGACAAGAGGTCTTTTATCAGATGCATGATAAGCATAAGCTAGATATAACTTTTAACAAAAAGGAAATAGAAATGGTGAAATGGAGTGAAGTGAGACAAACCTTATAGATAATGGACCAAAATTCTTTTTTTAGGAACTTTTTCTTCCTTTTAGTCTTTTCTTTAGGAATACTTTATGATTTTTTTGGATTTTTCTAATCTTTCTAATTTGTTTTTGTATTTTTGTGGGACTATAACAACACTGTATAGGAACTTCAAGACTCAAGCATAGAACGGCTTGAGATGTTGGATATTTATAGGCTTAAGGAGTAGATCTCCCTCTAGAGTGGAAATATTATATGCTCCAAAACCATATTTGGATATAATGATAAATGGACCAAGCCAATTAGCTTCAAATTTTCCTTTCTTTTCATGGTTCTAGAGATTCTTCATGTTATGTTGCAACACTAAGTCACCCACCTCAAATTCCCATGGCTTGACTTTTTTGTGATACTAAAGCTAAAGGTGATTTTGATACATGTAGATGTGGTTTAGGGAATTGAGGCATCTCTCATTTAGGAGTTATAGCTCTTGCAAGCGAGCAACTTAACATTCTTCTTTGGACATTAGATTCTTTAGAGAGATTTTGAGGGAAGGGAGCTCAATTTTTATGGGTAAGATAGCCTTAGAACCATAAATAAGGGAAAATGGAGTGGCTCCTATGGGGGTATGGATGAAGGTATGATAGTCCCAAAGGGCAAGAGAAATTTGGAGGTGCCAATCACAACTAGTTGCATCAACAATTTTTTTTAGGATTTTCAAAATGGTTTTATTAGTAGCTTTAGGTTGGCCATTACCTTGAGGGTAGTATTTGGTGGAAAAATGTTGGGTGATTTCAAATTTCCTACATAGTGTGAAAAATTACTAATTTTTGAAAGGAGTTCCATTATCAATCATGATATCTTGAGGTATACTGAAACAATAGATAAAGTAGTTCAAGATGAACTTTGAAATCTATTTTTTAGTGGTTTAGGTTAATGGGATAGCCTCGACCCACTTTTTGAAGTACTTAGTGGTAGCAATAATATACTTGTGGCCATTTGCAAAATTGGGTATACTTGATGAACAAGATCCAATCGCTAGCGAGAAAAGGGCCATGGAGTGATGGTGGGTTGAATGTCTTGGGTGGGGGCATGTATGAAATCACCATACTACTAACAAGGAACACAAATCTTCACAAAATGATAGGCATCTACTTCCATAGAAGGCCAATAGTAACCATTTCTAAGAAATGTTTTTGCTAATGTAAGGCCACCAGATTGGACACCACAAATTCCTTGGTCAACCTCTTCTAACATTGTTTTGGGTTCATCTAAAGTAAGACATCAGATGAGGGTTCCATCAAAGTGTTTTCAGAAAAGTGTATCACCTAGGATGGTATATCTGGCAGTGCAATGGATGAAGGTTTTTCTTTCATTTAGGGTGAGGTCTATGAGAATCATTTTGTGATAGAGATAGGAAAAAATTTTGGCGTACCATGGAGACTTAGGATCGAATATCTCACACACTAATTCTGAATTGATTTTCTCATAAGTAGGAGTAAAAAGATTCTCAACAAGAAACTCACATTTAGGACTATATTCTAGCATGACAATCATGGAGGCAATCATAGCCATAACATATGTCACTTTGTTATTATCCCTTGGGATCTATTGAAAGACTATATCTATGAAGTTTTGTTTAAGATCCTCAAGTATCCTAATATGATATGGAAACAACTTTTAATCCTTTGTGTGGTATTTATCTGTAACTTGTTTAATGACCAATTGTGAGTCTCCAAAGATAAGAAGGCTTTTGATATTCCATCTAATAGCTTGGTGTAGCCCTATGACTAATCCTTCATACTCAGCTATACAAGGGAATGCAATTTTATAATACTTAGGAATGAGATCTCCTTGTGGTGTAACAAACAAAATTCTTGCCCCCAATCCCCTTTGTGTAAAGGAACCATCAAAAATTAGCTTCCATGGTGTACTAGGGGTAACAATCATAACTATGTCATCTAGAAAGTTTTCTACAATAGCATGGTCCCCTTAAAGAGGAGCTTCAACAAGCTAGTCTGCAATTACTTGTCCCTTAATGATCTTGTGATACTTGTAGATAATGTCAAATTCACTTAAAATCAACACCCATTTTGCAGCTTGACCAACGAGGGAGGCTTTTGATAGCAAATATTTGAGTGGATCTATCTTTTAAATGAGGTGTGTATTATGATTAAGCATGTAATGGTGTAGCTTTTGCATGCAAAATACTACTGACAAACAAGCTTGTTCAATAGTAGCATAGTTCAACTCATAACCAACTAGTGTTCAACTCAAATAGTATAAAGGTTGCCCATTACTATTGTCATCTAGTTGTGCCAAAAGCTCATTTAAGGCAACTGAAGTGGCTGAAATGTATAGAATCAATGGTTGTCCTATAATTAGAGTGAGTAAAAGTTGAGGATTAGCCAAGTAGGTCCTAATTTGTTCAAATTCTTTTTGGCATAGACAATCCCATTGAAAGTTATTTCCTTTATGAAGCAAGTGTTGAAGTGGATGGACCTTATCTGCCAACTAGGACACAAACCACCTAATGGATTATAATTTTTCTTGAAAACTATAGAGTTGTTTCAATGTGGTAGGTGGAGGCATTTCCATGATGGCTTTCACTTTTGCGAGATCTACCTCAATACCTCTTCTTGACACAATGTAGCCTAAAAACTTGCTAGATTTGACACCAAAAACACATTTCTTTGGATTTAGGCACACTTTATATTTCTCCAATATTTCAAAAATGGTGGTGAGAACATCAATGTGGGACTCACATGTCTTTGATTTTCCTAGGATGTCATCAACATAGTCCTCCATTATGATATGTAGAAGATCATGGAATATTGTGGTCATTGCACATTGATAAGTGGTGCCAGCATTATTCAAGAAAAAATGCATGACTTGATAACAAAAGGTTCCCCATGGGGTGGTAAATGTCATTTTATGTTGATCTTCTTTTTTAATTTTGATTTGGTTGTAATTAGAGAAACCTTCCATTAAAGACAACATCTCATGTCTGATAGTCAAATCCACTATGATGTCTATGTTAGGAAGTGGAAAATCATCCTTAGGACATGTGAGATTTAAATCTCAAAAATCTAAACAAACACAGATGTCCCTAGATGCTTTCGCTATAGGAACAATGTTGGAGACCCACTCAGGATAATCAATAGGGTAGATGAACTTTGCCTCTAACATTTTCTACAATTTTGCTTAGACTAAAAGTGCTACCTTAGGATGCATCTTGTGCAATTTTTGTTCCATTGGTTTAATCATGGGATCCACTATTAAATGATGCACAACCAAATCTATTTCTAAACTAGGCATATCTCTATATGTCCATGCAAAATTTATTTTACCCTTTTTCAAGAATTTAGTCATTGCCTTTCGTTCTTCAAGACTTAAGGTAGCTACAATGTAGATGATTTGTGGATTATCCTCTGTACCCAAATTGACTACAATTGTGTCCTCATTCAAAATAGATGACTTTTTTGGTGGTAAAGATTTGAATGGCAAGTCAAGCTCTCCCTCTTCTAGTTCCTCTAGGAGGTTTTCACCAGAAGATGCATCTGTTATTTTTATCTTTTTCTTTATCTAAAAGCACCCTAAAAGTGTTTTCACTAGAGGATGTTTCTTCTATTTTTCCATTTTTATTTTCTTTTTCACTTTTGTGACTAAGAGAGTTGGCTACTAAAATAGGCTTCCTCATTGCATTAGATCTCATATGCATAATCTTGGAGATTCTTCAAGCTAAAGAGTGCCATTTATAGATGTCAAAAGCTAGTGGTCCATCCTAAAGGTCCCAGTCTATCATGTCAAGGTTGGATAGAGGTAGGTCAGTGGATGAAAGGTCAGCTATGGTAATGCCATGGATATGGTTATCTAGGTCATCCTCAATGTATTGGAAGAATACTTTGAAGAATTCCTCCTCTTCAATCTTAGAATTAGATTCAACTATACAATAGTTGTTAGCAAAGGATACCTTGGGTTTAATGCATCCCAAACCATGTCCTTTAGGATAGCTATTAGCCTCAAGGGGTTGTCTAATTCCATATTCTTTAGGTCCAAGGCGAGTACCATGATATCCCATGTTTTCGATGATGGGAGGGGTGTTAACATATTTATCTTTGAGGAATTCCATAGGTTCATCTTTTCCATCAAAATAGACCCAATCTAGGATATTAGATTCCATATGCTCATCACTAAGTGAACCCAATGTTCAAATGTTGTTTTGTTAACATGCATAGTATCCTTGTTTGTAGGAGGTGGTAATTCTGAAGGTTTTCCAAAGGAATGAGGGGAGAGTGTTATTTGTCCAACACACAAGGCATTTTCAAAATTATACTCTCCCTTTCCTATAGTATTGACCTTAGTATCTTCCACCTTTTCTTTTCCTTTGTAGGAATTGGAATCATTATTGGATAATTTTGGCACTATTTTGGAAGGTGATTCTACTATTGTGAGAGGCTTAGCTATAACCTTAGCAAACTCACTAATTGGAAAAAAAAATTCTTGTGCTCCTTCCAATCTTTTACGAAAGGAAAAAGGTGTGGGATCACCTAGAATCATGACCTCTCATCCTTGGTGAGGAAATTTCAACCATTGATGGTAAGTAAATGGTACAACTCTTAGTGTATGTATCCAAGGTTGGCAAAGGAAAATGTTATAGGGAAAATCCAATTCTAGGACATGGCATTTAGTATTTATGACAACTGGTGCAACCTTTAGTGGTAACATAATAACTCCTTTTGATTCTCTTTCTCCTTCATCATATGATTTGATAGTTATCCTTTTATTGATATCTAGGAAGTCCTTTGGAAGTCCAAAGAAATGAATCATCTTCAATGTACAAAGCTTCAAATTGGATCAATTATCTATAAGGACTCTTTTAATATTATGTCACTGTATAAGGACTTCAATGTGGAGTCACAAATTATGGTGGGGATTAGGACCTTGGAAATCTTTATCTATGAAGACATGGTGTTTTTGTGTAGCAAGGTTTCCAATCATGGTGGTGAATTGGGAGGCATTAATGTTTTCAGGAACATGAGACTCTAAAAGATCCTTCTCCAAAATTTCTTTGTGGATGGGTGATGTAGTTAGGAGCTCTAGAATGGATATTTGTGCAGGAGTCTTACCTAACTGGACAACACATCATAGGGAAAAGAGAGCCTTTGTGAGGTGGATGGCATAGTAGGTGCATGTGGAACTAATGGATTACTAGTGTTAGGAGTGGTGGCTTGCAAAGTAAGTCTTCTCTATCAAGTGGTTGCATCACAATTAGCTAGTTGTAGGACAAGGGTATTCACATGAGTGTCTACCTCTTCAATGTGACCACACATGGAGTCAAAACCACATATATCATTGGTTTCTATTTTACTACACAAGGAGTCAAACCCTAAAATGTGGTTAGTAGAATAGTTGTAGGGTAATGTATTTGATGTGGAAGCTCAATTTTCATTGTTTTTATTGTTGTTTCCATTATTTTTATTGTCATTGTTGTGATCTAGAAATGGATTTTGGAATATCTTCAACTTAGCATTTTTAGAGGATGGTCCTCCTTCTACGTCAATTTCTCCATCATTGACAAGATTTTGAATAAGACTTTGAGTTTTATACACTTGTTTATGTCATGTCCTTTGATGCGACGGTATTTGCAATATTCATTTTCCTTATACCATTTCAATCTGGGTTGATTTTCATCAAAGGGTCATGAGTTGGGAAATACCATCAAATTGTAATTGACTAGTTTTTGGAATATGGCTTCCAAGGGTTCATAAAAGTTAGTGAACTTCCTATTATGATCATAATCATGGTTGGAATTTTTGTTGGTATTGTTGTTGTTGTGAGGGAAAAATTGTGTTCGACTATGAGATTTTTGATTGTCATGGTTTGAATTGTTGCGATAGTTGTTATTGTTGTTCCCTCCTTTTAGGTTTTGTACACTTTTAATGTCAATGACACCATCATGTGTGATACCTTTGTTCTTGGACCAGAATTTGGGTTTTCTATTGTTGTTTGTGTCATTGTGTGAGGATGATGAGCTATAATGTTTAATGGTACCTTTTTCTAAAAGTCCACTTTCAATGTTCTTGCCTTTCTTGACTAAGGTAGCAAAGCCTTTGGGACTAGCCATCTTCATGTGGAAAGACATCTCTAGTATCAAGTTCTTGATAAATATATCCACAATATGGGAATCCTCAATTTTATATGGCATGTGATTAGCAAGATGTCTCCACCATTGTAGAAAGTTGGTAAATGTTTCACCATTTCATTGTTTTGTTTTGCACAAATCACTCAATGAGGCATGATGCTCAATGTTGTAAGAGTATTGTGCTACAAAATTTCTCATTAAATCACTGAAAGAAGTAAAGGAACCCTTGGGTAAATTCATTAACCACTCTAATGTGAGGCCCACAAGACTTCTTGCGAACAACCTCTTAAGATAATCCTCACTATAGGATACTTCTTGACACAAAATAGAAAATTCATTGATAATTATGATGGGGCATGTTTCTCCTGTGTATTTGTCAAATTTAGGAGTCTCAAATTTGGGTTGAAATGGTACCATGTGTTGGTCAAATAAATAGTATTGAAAAATGAGTGTCAACACACTTAACCATTTTCACCATACATGCTGAGAACACAATAGATTCTGAGCCATAATTTCAATAGGTATAGAGTTAGTGTTAGTGCCAAGCATATTACAATATAACACATGTCGAGCAAGATAATAATTGTTCATGTGCCAAGTAATAGAATCATTCACATGCCAAGCAACTCAGAACAACATATGCCGATTGATATAGGACATAATAGGTGCTGAGAAAACTAGGAAATGTAGTAGATGCCAAGCAATCCAAAAATAGTATGTGTCAAGCACCAGTAACACTTCATGTGTGGAGCAACATAGAATCAACATAAGAGTTTGTGGCTACACAAACTAAGATGTAAATCATTTTTGGAGCTGACTTAGTAAAATCTCAAAGAAGAAAGAGGATAAGGATGAGTTATTACTCCATAGAACCCTTTGACATTAGTGTCAAAAGGGTGGAGAATGAAGAAAGGAGGGCACATATATTATAGGGGGAGTAATAGAAAAAGGAGGAGAAGATATAAGGTTCACCAAATTTAGACAAAATTTAGACAAATTTTGATCATTCTTTCATTTTGAGAATAAAGTGGAAGGATTGTATTTAGCCAAAAAGGGGAGACATGGAATAAAGGAGTGAAGAAGAGATGCAAACTTTTGGTAATCACATGGAATTTAGGCACATCATACAAATCAAAAGACAAAAAGGATCAGGCATATTGGTATAGAATTTCAAAATTCAAAGGCATAATCAACTCAGGGACTAGCCATCTTCATGTGGAAAGACATCCCTGGTATCAATTTCTTGATAAATATATCCACAAGATAGGAATCCTCAATTTTATATGTCATGTGATTAGCAAGATGTCTCCACCATTGTAGAAAGTTGGCAAATGTTTCACCATTTCATTGTTTTGTGTTGCACAAATCATTCAATGAGGCATGATTCTCAATGTTGTAAGAGTATTGTGCTACAAAATTTCCCATTAAATCATTGAAATAAGTAAAGGAACCCTTGGGTAAATTCATTAACCACTCTAGTACGAGGCCTCCAAGACTTTGTGCAAAGAGCCTCTTAAGATAATCCTCGCTATAGGATACTTCTTGACACAAAATAGAAAATTCCTTGATATGTATGATTGTGCATGTTTCTCCTGTGTATTTGTCAAATTTCGGAGTCTTAAATTTGGGTTGAAATGGTATCATGTGTTGGTCAAATAAATAGTATTGACAAATGAGTGTCAACAAAATTAACCATTTTTACCATACATGCTGAGAACATAATAGATACTGAGCCATAATTTCAATAGGTATCGAGTTAGTGTTAGTGCCAAGCAGATTATAGTATAACACATGTCAAGCAAGACAATAATTGTTCATGTGCCAAGTAATAGAATCATTCACATGCCAAGTAACTCAGAAAAACATATGCCGATTGATGCAGGACACAATAGGTGCCGAGAAAACTAGGAAATATAGTAGATGCCAAGCAATCCAAATATAGTATGTGTCAAGCATTAGTAAGTCTTCATGTGCCGAGCAACATAGAATCAACATAAGAGTTTGTGGCTACACAAACTAAGATGTAAATATTTTTTGGAGCCAACTTAGTAAAATCTCAAAGGAGAAAGAGGATAAGGATGAGTCATTTTTAATCCCTTTGAAATCTACATGCAACCAATTAGGAAAATTGTGAAGGCATGCAACCAATGAGAAAAATGAAAAATATGAGTGGGAATTTGAGATTTAATATGGATCGTAGATCCATCCTTAAGCCTAGGTCTTTGCATTATTTATAGGGAAGATGAATGAACAATTGTATGTGTGGAAGAAAAGTTGCATAAGGGGAGATTATGGTGAAATCTCAGTATGAAAAGACTTAGTGAAAGGGATATCAGTTATATTTAGTTGACCATAGTAGAACAAGAGACATAAATAGAGATTAGATCAAGTGAGGATTAAAAGAGAAAGAGTATATCAAGTGCCTGAACCCAAAAATTCAAGATTGCATACAATCAGGTCAAAAGTTGTAATACTTTCTCACAATTGTATTAGAAATTGAAATCCTATTGTGATAGGTTACCTTAATAGCTAGAGAGGAATGTCTTTGGATAAGGACAAGAAAATCCTATGTATTAGGTAGGTTTAACAACCTTTATGTAAATCCTTTAATAGGGTGACACTTCATGTAAAGTGTTTGTAAATCCTTTCAACATGTCACTATTGATACAGTGTAAAGCCTTTAATAGGGAAAACAATCAGAAGTAGTTGAATTCATTGTTGCAGTAATTTTGTGGGTGTCTTCCCGACCCCAGTTTTACCTTCTTATTCTTGTAGGGTTTTTGGGTAACCAAAATCTCTTGTGTAATGTGTTGATGCATGCTCTCATTTTATGTTTGTTTACTTGCATGCATGTTGATTTCGATTATATGTTACCATGAATTTGAAAGAATGAAAAATTGGTGCTTCTGATTCACCCCTCCCCCCCCGCCTTGCCCTTCTCAAAAAGCACTCTTCCTATTTGAATATTCTAGCAATTAGTATCAGAGCTCTTTGGTACTCATAAGAAGAAGCCTAATAGCTTGGAGAAAAAGGTCAGAATATGGAAGTTTTCAAAGTAGGGAAGATCATTGACAATTAGGTGATTGATGTGCAACTAGCTCTACACAAATTAGAGGAACTAGGGAGGAATTGAGAAAATATTTGAAAAGAAGAAAGGAGATAGCCATAGGTGAAAATGACATACACTACAAGGAGATTGATACCACACACATATTTGCCAATGAAGATTCTAAAGAATTTGATGTAGCAATAGCAAAATTAATGGAGAAAAATAGAACACAAGTTGAGGAAATTAGATTACTTAAGCTTGAAAAAGAATCACAAGCCATATTGCTTTGTGAAGTGACTTGACAAAAGAAAAGAGCTATTGTAGATAAGGCCATGGTAGAAGATGACAAGAAAAATCTCATCAATAAGCTAGAAGAGAAGATAATAGAATTTGAAAAGATTTCAAACATATAGTTAGACACCTTAAGCCAAATGATGAATGCTCATCATGAGCTAAATATAAAGGACATTGAGATCTCCACCTTGAACATGCAGAATGAACAATTGTAGAATTAATTGAAGAGAGAAAAGGAAATAGAAAAAATCTACAACAAACCTAATGAGGCCATCAAGTATTTTGAGAAATTGCTTAAATCACCAAGGGCAAACAATGACACTATAGGACTTGGCTACATTAGCACTAAACAAGGAGAATCATCCAAGGCTGTAGAAGAAAGAAGCAACAAAGGTAAGAACACTAAACCTACTTGTCCTTTCTATGGTAAAAAGGGACATACCTCTAATGTATTTAGGAGCAAGAATAGTCATTAGCAATGCCTAATTTAGCATGATAAGCCCACAAATGCAAGTTTTTGTCACAAGTGCAAAAGACAAGGACACTTAGCACAAGATTACAGAACCAAGACCATGAGAATACTAGGATTTGAGGGTCACTACTACAGCTACAAAAAATATTCATCTAAATTTAGATCAAAGCCTATGTGGACCCCTAACTAGTCTGCAAGAAGAACCAATCATGTACATCACCACAATTGGGATTACAACACTAGGTATAGCTATCACTACTGCCAAGAGTATGGACAAATTCATGAAAATTGCATAAGAACACATTTTAAGGGAAATTATAGTAGATGGTTAAACCAAACTACTTGTTTTAGTTGCTTGAAGATTGGACATGTTAGTAGGAACTATCCAACAATGGCCAAGGTACCCAAGACTGAGGTTAACAAGGGAAAAGAAAAAGTTGATGTCGAACACATTAGGAAAGATATGAAGAAGACATGGTAGAAGAAAGGTGAATGCAACACATCAAATAGAGATATTACTTCACCCAAGAGGTCAAGTGATCACACCTCATCAAATTGAGCACTAGAAAGGCACATAGGGCTGATACATATCAAGATGTATCATAAATCAGCCCAAAAAGAACATAGGAACACTACAAAGAAGAAATCTACATAAGTTAAGATGGGTAAAGTTGGAAGATGATGCCGAGCTATCTTTGGTTACCAAGTGAAACTCCAATTTAGGCTAAGTTAAAATAGACTACTGGATGTTGAGAAAAGTGATAACAGTAGCTACTAAGTGAGTGGAAAATAGTTGATGCCAAGTTGGAAAATTCTTTGGAAGCCAAGTGTACAGCTATAATGCATAAAAGCAATAAATGCTAGGTCAAGACTAATAAAAGTAAAAATTGTTCATTTTCACAACATTCAAACAAAGAGAAAAATTAGGAAAACTAAGAAGTGATCAAGCAACTATCTTATAGTCACTCACATCAAATACAATAGAGATTCAAAATGAACTTATCAATCTAAAGGTATTTATCAAGGGCCAAGTTACATAGAGTTTTAATTTTTAATACATTTTAAAGCCCTAGTTTGGGAATATGGCTTCTAGCTCAAGAAACCCTAAGGCCAAGGGAGATCATGAGATTCAACTAGTTAGAAATGAAGTTAAACAACTTGAATTTAGAACAATACCCAAAGTAGCCTATAAAAATGACCCAACTGGCACACTACCTGTCATTCTACCCAAAGTCATTATGGTTCAAGATGTAAGGAAATGCTACAATTGTAAAATTGGTGCTATAAGTGACCTAGAAATCTTAAATGCTTATGATAAGTTATGTGAGAACAAGATATTGAAGGAAAAAATTTTAATTGTTGAGAAGAAGGGTTTAACTAAAACCTTATTTTTTCCCATAGTGTTTAAAACATAATGGATTCACATTGTTTTGAGCCGAATTCATGATGGATGTTTGTGGCTAGAGTCAAGACCAGTGAAGATTACTAAGAAGATTTTGCATAGGGTTACTAGTCTTCCAACCCTAGATCAACCAAAAATATTGAGAAGTGATAGAAAGGAGCTAATTGAGAAGAACACATGTACAAAATGGAACAATAGGGGAATGACTATTGATACTATGAATGGCCCCATACTTGACTTTTCTATAAGGATAATCTCACATAATTTTTATTGATCTAGTAGACTAAATAGCATTCCCTACATAACTATTGATGTGGTATACAAGTTAGAAAAGAAATATCATAGCTATGATCTGGCTAAACTCATGTTGTAGCAAATCAATGAGAACTTAAAAGCCATAAGGAGATCAAAAGGTGCACAATGTAAATCTGGCTCAGTTCTCATGTGCATATTATTTTATGTGATGAAAGAATTCCCTTCATTCTGGAAGGTAAACTAGAATTCTAACAAGATAGTAGTTAGTCAAATTAATGAGTTTATTGATCAAATGGGTGACAATTTTGAAGCCCAGATGACTAGCTATTTTGAAGATTTTAAGAAGTCTATGAAGCAAAGGATGAGGATACTAGTCTCACTTGTTGAGAAACATGTAAATAACATATTCTTCTTGGTAGATATTGAATTCACATACATTCAAGCTATAATACCAAGGGTAAGATGGCTAAGGCCATTAGGATATGAACTGGATATTGATGAAGCCTCAGCAGCAATCACAATATTGTTAGAAGAAAAAATTGATAAAGCAGCTCCTCACTTTGGAACTTATGATGTTGATAAGTCCAAAATTGAGATAGAACTAAAAAACTACTTCAGTTGTTAAGGAGAAGGATAAAATGGTGAGGAAAATAAAGAAGACATTTGGAGCAAATATTGAAGGAGAAGTAGAAGAAGTGGAAGGAGAAAGTGTAGAAGAAGAAGAACAAGGGCAAGAAAAGGACAAAGAGGAAGGTGCCAAGGAAGAAGAAGCTAAGGAAGTACCTACATCTATGAAGCAAGAGAAAAGAAAGGCAAAAGCAAGCCTGCAACTCAATCAAAGCCCAAGAAAGAAACAAAATAAGCCCCAACCAAGCTACCTCCAACCAAGCCAACAACAACAAGGGTCACAACAAGAGAATCAACTCAAAAGGCCAAAGAGGTAGAAAAACAAAAGAAGAAAGCCGTTGCACAACCAATAGAAGAGCCTAAGAAAAAAAGAAGATATGTGGTTCAACTAGACATAGAAGATGAAACGATAGAATCTAAAGATATAAGCCAATTTAAAGTGGTAAGTCATCTACAAAAATCTTCCATTGATAAATTATGTGCTAAGATTAAGAATGGAGACCTAAATGATTTGAAGAATGTAAATTTTAATAACCTCATAAAAGATGAACAAAATAAAATAGATACATCTATCTATAATATAATGGAAAAATATAAACATACACCTCTTGAACAAGATAGTTCATTTCCAAAGTAATTATACAAGATTGTAGAAGAAAAATGGCATTTTTGTCTACAAACTGAGAAAGAAATAAGGGAGTCTACCTTAGCAAGGATGTTGCCTGATTTGACTAAAAGTCAAATAAAAAATCTAGTAAAAAGGAACAATAGTAGATTTACTCCCAAATACAAGGCATTCAGTATTCTGCAAAATAAAATCAAAGTTGTTGTGAATAAAACCACAAGAAAGTTATTTACAAGAAAATTGATGATGTTTTTGATGAAGAATACAAGGCAAAAGCAAGTGCCAAAACAAAGGAAAGAAAAGAAGAAAGAAGAAATAATGTAGAAGAAAAGAAAGTAAAAGAAAAGAAAGTGGAGGAAGAAGAAAAGGATGAAGAGGGAAAGGAGGAGGAAATGAGTAAAGATAAAAAAAGGGGATAGGTGAGCAACACGAACAAAGTGTGCAAGACACACAACTGCCACTTCCCATTCCTCCTCACTCAACTACTACACCTGTAGAGATAGTCATCATAAAAGATGTTACTGACAAAATAGTTCAAAACATCAACCCACTCACTATAGAGGATCTTTGAAAGATTCTTCACCAATCTACTCTCTAGGAACAATTATGCACAAATCTTGTAATGCTAAGTATAGATGAAATACAAAGAGCAGCAACAACACCACAAAGACAAAAGGTGAAGCCAAAGGTACAACCTTTTACATACACTAAAGTTGAAGTTTTGATGTTCCCACCACCACCTCCACCTAGTGCAAATATGGATAATGCCCAGATGCCAAGTATAGAGGAGAGGAAAGCTGATGAGAAGGATGATGCAAAAAAAGAAAAGGAGCAAGTTGCCATTCAGAGATTGGTAGAATTACCAAATACTAGCACTCCTACTAAGACTATTTAGGAGTTGAGCACTAAAGCTATTCCATTGCAATTTTTCATGCTCAGATCGAGTTCAACAAGAGTGTCTAGGGTACTTCACTATGGAGACCCTGAACTTGATGAAGAAATTGAGATATCCTCCTATGATTCCAAAACTATCACAATGGCACAAATGACTAAAATGCAAAATGCATTGGATAGAAGGATGAGGCAGGAAATTTTGAGAAAAGAGCTTAAAAAAAAGAAATCACTTCATGATATCAAGGACATCTTCATGGATTCCTTTAGCTTGTAGTCACCAGATGAAGGAAAACCAATAATCGAGCAACTATCAGATATAGTTGATCAGGTGACAAATGAGGACTAGGACACAAATGTTAAACTAATGGAATAGTCAAAAAGAAAGTTTCAAGGCAAGGTTAATGAGAACATATCAAGTGGAATTTCACTTGAATAGGTAAAGTTGGCTAAAACAATTGATAAGGAAAAAATTGTCCTTGAAAATATTTTTTCATTATACAGGAAGTTGTGTGATTTTACAAATTTCACACAAGAAACTAATCAATGAATAATGAGCCTAGAAAGGAACTTTAAAATCTCTAGTATCCAATTATCTAGAGATCTAGCTCAAAGTGAGAATCATTTTGCATAGATGCTTCACACACAAAGGAAGTTAGCTATGCTAACAATAGAGGAGGATAAATATAAAGGCTAAATTGATGCAGATCCAGTCCTCTATAACCTCTCATTTAGAAATCCTCCACAAGGAACAAGTCTATGCTAAGATAGTATTAAAGAAAGATCCCAATATTTCTACTCTTAATGGACTAGTACACCTTGCTGCAGAGACTGCCATCCAGTACAAGTCATTGGAAATTGCTTTGGAGAATTGGGATGCAACACTGAAAACAATAATGGAGGCAAATAGTAATTTTTTGGCAAAATAGTGTATTACTCCATAGAACCCTTTGACATTAGTGTCAAAAGGGGGGAGAATGAAGAAAAAAGGGGACATATATTATAGGGGGAGTAATAACAAAAGGAGGAGAAGATATAAGGTTCACCAAATTCATACAAAATTTAAACAAATTTTGATCATTCTTTCATTTTGAGAATAAAGTGGAAGAATTGTATATAGCCAAAAAGGGGAGACAAGGAATAAAGGAGTGAAGAAGAGATGTAAACTTTTGGTAATCAAATGGAATTTAGGCACATCATACAAATTAAAAGACAAAAAGGATCAGGCATATTGGTATAGAATTTCAAAAATCAAAGGCATAATCAACTTAGGGGGAGCTATAAATTAAGTATTTTTGACACTCATGTCAAAGGGGGAGGTTGTTGGTCAAATAAATAGTATTGACCAACGAGTGTCAACACACTTCACCATTTTTACCATACATTCCAAGTACACAATAGATGTCAAGCTATAATTTCAATAGGTATTGAGTCACAGTTAGTGCTGTTTAGATTATAGTATAACACATGCTGAGCAAGACAGGAATTGTTCATGTGCCAAGTAACAAAATCATTCACATGTCAAGCAACTTAGAACAACATATGCCAAGTTATGTAGGACATAATAGGTGCTGAGAAAACCAAGAAACATAGTAGATGTCAAGAAATCAAGAAATAGTATGTGTCGAGCATCAGCAACACTTCATGTGTTAAGCAACACAAAATTAGCATGTGAGTTTGTGGCTACACAAACTAAGATGTAAATTGTTTTTGGAACTGACTTAGTAAAATCTTGAATTAGAAAGAGGATAAGGATGAGTCATTTGTAATCCCTATGAAATCCGCATGCAACCAATAAGAAAAATTGTGAAGGCATGCAACCAATGAGAAAATTTTAAAATATGAGTGGGAATTTGAGATTCAATATGGGTTGTAGATCCATACCTAACCTTAAGTCTTTGCATTTTTTATAAGGAAGACGAAAGGACCATTGCATGTGTGAAGGAAAATTTGCATAAGGGGAGATAATGGTGAAATCTCAATATGAAAAATCTGAGTGAAAGGGATAGAAGTTATATTTAGCTAACCATAGTAGAATAGGAGACATAAACAAAGATTAGATCAAGTGAGAATCAGAAGAGAAAGAGTATATCAAGTGCTTGAACCCATCAATTCAAGATTGCATAAAATTAGGTCAAAAGTTCTAATACTCTCTCACAATTGCATTAGAAATTGAAATCCTATGGTGATAGGTTAGCTCAACAGCTAGAGAGGAAAGTCTTTGGATAAGGACAAGAAAATTCTATGTATTAGGTAGGTTTAACAATTTTTATGTAAATCCTTTAATAGGGTGACACTTCATGTAAAGTGTTTGTAAATCCTTTCAATAGGTCACTATTGATATAGTGTAAAGCCTTTAATAGGGAAAACCATTAGAAGTAGTTGAATTCATTGTTGTAGTAATTGTGTGAGTGTCATCCCCACCCCAATTTTACCTTCTTATTGTTGGAGGGTTTGTTGGTAGCCAAAATCTCTTGTGTTATGTGTTGATGCATGCTCTCATTTTATGTTTGTTTACTTGCATGCATGTTGATTTCAATTATATGTTACCATGAATTTGAAAGAATGAAAAATTAGTGCTTCTAATTCACACCGTCCCCCCCCGCATGCACACACACATGCTCTCTCAAAAAGCACTCTTCCCATTTGAATATTCCAACATCCTGTTAATGGATTGATCAAATTTAAAGGGATAAATTTCCTCAAAAGTGAAATTGTTCACCCCTTTGTTGTTCATGGTATGGACTAAATAATGAAGTTCATTCAACTATTGGGATAAATCTATGTTTGGTTACATTTGTGATTGTTGGGAATTCATAAATCCACCTCCCAAATTGTAGAGAGTCTCAGAGTCCCAAACGCAGTGTGAGGTGGTGGAAGTACTCCACTTTGTCCAATGTATGGATATGCAATCATTGGAATTGGCACAGATCTCTTCACCATGCTTTTTGGCACTTGTAAATAAGAGGAATAGATTGGTTGTGTTTGAATTTCCATCTATTGAGTAGAGATTTTCCCAATGTTTAAGCATCCTATAGTTGGACCTATCAGGTTTGACTGCGGAAGACTACCACTAGTAGTTTTGCACATAGCACTAATAATTTGTTGGATATGTTCCTCACTTAATTGGAATGTTGTTTGTGTGGTGCCACTTGATCTAGATGTAGCACTAGTTGTCACTGTTGGTCTTTGGCTAGATGCTTGGGTTCTATTTGGAAATACAAGAGCACCACCCTTCATAGTCTATCTAAACAAGGTGGTTTCATCAAAACTTGTAGCAACATTAATGCCATCTTTAACCAAGGTTAGGAAGATCTCAGTCTTGTTTGCCTTAATAGATTTCTCCATCATTTTCACATTGTATAGATCTACAAGGAATTTTTGGACATCATTAGGGATACTATTGTTGTCAATAGGGTCTTCCTCTTAGTATACTTCTTTGTCATCATTTCCCAAAGTTGTGTTGCAAAAATGATCTTCTGGTTCTTGTGTGGATGTTAACCTAGGCATGCCAAAGTTTGAACTAGAGGGAAATGTGCCTCCTAATGATGCTATGTGTGGAGGAAAAAGATTCTCCATCTCTTTTTGCCTTAATGATTTGAACAAGCAAGACATGGGATTAAATGTGAATTTGTCAAATCGTGTATGTACCATATAGTAGTAACCAAACCAATGGATGGAATATTATGAAAGAAAGAGAAGGATGTGAGGGAGAACTGTTGAACCTTATGTAATAAATGAGGCCAACAACTTAAATGTAAACAAAAGACCTTGGTTTAGCAAATGAAGTGTGGTTATAGGATAAAAGTATCTTTCTCCTACCAAAGATGGTCAAGTGATATTTAGGCAAGATAGCATACCAAATTGATTACTCACTATTTGGAGATGGACTTGTGATCCCAAATAAGTGATATATGTTTTCTTATGGATAAAAGGTCTAGTGTTGTGATCTTAGAAGGTGTTCTTATGCCAAAGTCTTTAGGTTCAAATGATCAAGCTCTCTAGAGGAAAATTTGTGAATGGAAGACTAGGAATTTGGGAGAAATGGGGTTAAAATGAAGGTGTGGTGGTCACTTATGTGGTTAACTCAATCCTCTCTTACTGAGAACAAAAATCTTGCATTTGGACTAGGGAAGGTAGACCAATTTTGAAATTTAGCATTGTATTCAATTCTATTGTGGTGGTCTTCTTTAGCTTCTTCCTTTTGGATGTCTTTGATAGTATATCAAAATTGTTTATTACCATGTGCTAGGTTTTTTCTTTCCTTGTAGGAAAATGGTTTGGGAAATTTCACCTTTTATGTTTGACTTTGTTGATCATTGCAAGAACAAAACAAGACCTAGTTTCTAGCATGAAAATTTTGCAAAAAGTTTTAACTAGACTAAACCAATTTCAAATGCTAGACCCAATATAGAACTCTTGAAAATAACTATGAGTCAAGAGGACCCACCTACCACTATTTCACTTACTAAAGTTTAGCTTACAATTTCACTCATTTTCACACTTCTTTGATGTTTGGTGTTGGTATTGAATGTTTAAACAATTAGACATGTAGAATATTCCAAGAATCCTAATAAGGTTCTCACTAGGATGTACAAGGATTATCTAGAGGGCATCCTCAATATATGCAAGATACATGAGGCCCAAATTTGTAGATGAAAGAAAATAATGCCACACAGCCAGGAGGAGACGGTAACCCAAATCTCTACCTTCACTTTCCAAAGGTATAAAGTTCTTTGGGGCTTAGCCAAGAGTTACAAGATTTTACTTTCAAGAGAGGTGTCTTTTAGTTCACCTCCCCATTCTTATACTCTGCTAGAACACTAGATTTGAGGTCATCCCAAGGGGTGATGAAATCCCCAAGTAGGCCTCCTAAAAAAAAAAAAAAAAAACCACTTCTTTCTTGTGTACCCAAGATCACCCAAAGGCATGAGGAGAGAGAATACGTAAGTGGTCTCGGGGTTTAAAAGACACTTGTTTTTTCCCAATAAAGCTTTAGGTTTTGTAATCTACTTTGAAGACACACATGTGTAATCATACAATTTTCTTTCCAACTTGACAACATTGCCAACATAAATAAAAGTGCGAATTTGTCAACAAAAAGTAAATTGAGAATGCATAAACAAATTGCTAAAAATGAAATCAATTTCCTTTAAGACATTCAAGAGTTTGTGACTTCATTTTAAGCACCGAATCCAAATGTTTCATCGCAAGCTTCATTAACCTTAGGCATTCGAGAGTATGTTTGCTATCCCATACATTCATTCCAATGAAAAATATGTGAATTTTTCTTAAGGTATTCAAGAGTGTGTTTGATATCCTAAGTATGCATTCCAATGAAAAGATTATTCATTCCTTAAGGGCATTCAAGATTGAGTTTGCTACCTAAACATCCATTCTAATGAAATGTTAGTAAATTCCTTTAAGGCATTCAAGATTGGATGTTAGTTTTTTTTTTAAAGAATTCAAGAGTGTGTTTGGATTTTACTTGTTAATTTGCAACATACATTCAAAAGACAAGTGGTTATATTATGAAAGTTCATTAACCTTTTAATCCTAAAGTGACCAAAATCACTACAAATTTTCTAAGTGATAAAAATTAATATGGGTTTTTTTAATTCCTCCAATTTTTGTTTCCTACATGCAAACTTTCTAGAAATACCTACAAAAAAACAATCAGCAAATAATATGTCTAAATTTTAAGAACTTTTTCAAAATTCATAGACTAAAGTTGATAGGCATAGATGACAGAACTTGCAGATGATGAAATGCATAAACATTGTAATTCATCGATGCTAAACTACATAGATGATAGAAGGTAAAAGGGTACGACTTGTAGTCTAGTGCTACTTTTATCAGGCGCAAACAATAGTTCAAGGTTTAGAGATAGTAAAAAATGTAGACAACAAAAGACACCCAACACACAATGCAAATGACAAAAGTATAGAATGCAGATGATAGTTGGTAAACACAGACAACAGTTTCAAAAATGTAGATAACAAATTGTTAAGTTCATACGACAATATTGTTTTTAAAATTTAAAAGCCACCTACAATGTAGATGACAAAATAATTTGTGTAGACACCAAACTAGGTTTTCAAATGCAATGTGGGTGGATTAAAGCAGTAAGGTGGAGATGCTGGTCTATGCAGATACTAGTTTTCTCAAACACTGATCTACAGAGATGACATAATGCAAATGACACTATATTTGAAATAGATGAAAAAGTGAGATTTTTGACACCAAGTTATAGATTTTTTGACTGATTTTTTGATGGAAAATAGGGATGTGGGTCTCACTAGGCATGCCAAAATGTATGCAAGAAAACTTAGATCTATTGAGAGCAAGAGAAAACAAGAAAACATTAGCCAATATGCATATATCAAATGTTCAACAATAAAATAAAGACTAACACACACTTGCTTGAGTTTTTCAACTCAAAAAAACCAGAAGATCAAGTCTTCAAGCAACCTCAAATAGCTCAACAAAGGCACCCATGAGAGGCCTTGTTGGTGTGTTTAGAATGGAGGGATGTTGATGTGCTCTCTCAAAAGTCAACAATATTGAACCTCTTGATAGAAAAATGCAAGTATGATAGTGATAGTATGCTAAATGAATGAAGAACACCTCAAACAATGGCTATGGAAGAAGCCATGCTTGACAGCATTCAAGGATATGAAGGTGAAAATGTAAGAAAAAAACTAATCTAATAATGCAAGTGAAATAAGAATAGAGATGGAACAAACAAGCTAATCTAACAATGCAAATGTAATGAAAGCTATCTGTATATGAGCAATGTTAGTAAGCTAATAGAAACCAAATTTAAATAAAGCTTCTACAAACTAAACAAAATTCATAAACTTCAAGATAGACTAAGATGAGCTCTCAATTGAGAATATGAGCCATTAATGGAATCTCTCAATAAGAAGCTCTCTTGTTGAGTAGCTTTATCTAAATGGATAGGATGTATGCTCAATATGCTTCCAAAGGCTTCAATGGATGATTGTGGATTTTTGGTGTGGATAGATGGCTTTAGTATGGATTTGGCTCTCAAAATAGCATTATAACTTTACTTCATGGATTGTGTTATTTTTCAAAGGGGAAGGATCCAATTTATAGGCAAGAGGCTTGAGGGATTGAGGGCTAAGATGCAAGGATGGGAAAAAGCTTATGGAGGGCTTAGATTGCATGAGAGGAGAGCACATGGATTGTGCTTCCTTATAGCCAATCAAGGAGTGACACATGTCACATGGTGAGAGGATGGAGGAAAGGGGAAGGATGAGTCAACAAAGGAGGCTCAAGGGATAAAATCTTCATAAAGACCCTCATAATGACTTGTAAGAGCAATAAAAGGACTTGTAAGAGTCATTTATGACCTAGTGGACTTCATAAAGTTTTATGGTTGAGATATTTTGAGGGTGATGAGAGAAAATTCGACTTGGACTTGATTAGGAAGGTTTTAAGCTTGCTTAGGCTTGTGCAAATGATTAGAGGATGGATTAGGATGGTTTAGGATTAGCTTAGGGATAGGCAAGTGGATGGCATTTAATGAGGGTGGGTGAAGGAGGAGATATTTGTTAACTTTGGCTTGGGTTAGTAAGTCTTAACACATGTTTAGGGAATGTGACAAGGTTAGGAGGGGATTAGGATTAGGTTTAAAGACATCTTCTAGAAGAGTCTAGACTTTGGATGAGGATAAAGACTTTCTAGAATAGTCTAGAATTTCCTAGGATGAGGATGAAGACTTTCTAGAAGAGTCTAGAACTTCTTAGGGTGAGGATAAATTAGATTTTTAGGAAATAAATAAAGTTTTATTTATTTCAAGGGTTTGGGTTGAGGAGATATTTATTAAAACTTTTTTAATAAACATGAGGATTAATATTTAATCTTAATTAAATATTTTGAGTTGGGATTAGGGGTAGGAAATGATGGGATTAGCCTTTAATCGAAATTAAAGAAGGATTAGAAGATTTTGGAAGAGGTTATTGGTCATAAGGAAATTGGCCAAGTTTTGGGAAAAAAATAAATTTTTTAATTATTTTAGGATTTTTGGTCAATTTATTAATTAAATAATTAATAAAAAAGGAAATAATGTTTAAATAAGATTTAAACATTTTTGGGAGGGATTCCTTAATTAAATATTTTTAATTAAGATAAAGGGATTTAATGGCATAAAAATAATTAAATTAATTAAATAATTAATTAATTAATAAATGATGATGTCATCAGGACTTTTTCAAAAAATAAAAATACTTTATTTTCTAAAGGATTTTTAGGTGTCTACATTTTGCCCCTCTTTGATTTGATGCCGCAAGTGGCATGACATCAAAGATAAGAAAATAAGATGCCCAAGGCTAGAGCAGAAGAGGAGAAATGGACTGCGAGTTGCCCCCTCAAGAAGGCGGCGGGGAGAGAAAGCGAGGCTCGATGGCTTCTTGAAAAATACAAGAATCTGAGATGAGCAAGGAGACTCAGATTAGATTAAGAGAAGAGGTTTAGTTAGCTCAAACTCTTACTATGGGAGAATGATAAAGGGAGAATCAGAGGCACAAGAGGAAGCAAGCTTAAGATCTCAGGGATTGCAGAGGATGAAGGAACGGAGCGCTATAAAACAGAATCCAGGATAGGGAGATGGATGAGGGGATTATAAATTTGATGCAACAAGATTTCAAAGAGTTAGATTGGCGGAAGATGGGTTTCGGAGATCCCTAGGACTAGGATTGTAGATCTCGAAAGATGAGGCTTGGTGGGTTGATTTGGATTGGTGGATCCCTAAGACTAGGATTGTGGATCCCTAAAGCTAAGAGTGATGAGTGATTCAAAGAGATACTGATGCATCAGCTAGGGTAGGAGAGACAGATGCTGGATATGGATGGGGGATAATGGAGATGAAGGAAAACCATTGAAGCTTTTTGAGCGGGGGGATACTTCAAAGAGAAGTACCACCATGTAGTTGAGCACTAGATTTGCTATAGGACTATTGGTTAATTTCCAAGGTTACCAAGAAAATCAAGGCCTTTTCACAACCCGTCCAAAGGACTGACAAACTAATTCAAAACAAACACACAAGGATTGCCCCAGCATCACACATGAATCCTAGAGGAAGCAGCGTGGAAACGACACTGAAGAACCCACAAGCAGAAAAGAAAAACAAATGAAAGACCTGATCAAGACCTTACACTCTAAATTGCCCCATTCGCAGCATACCATGATATGGAAGATCATGGCAACCTTGAGGAGGGAACAAGGAGATTGCTTGGAAAAGATACTTCAAGACCCAAAAGGGGAGATTCCAAATCAAAAGAAATTGAAAATCCAAAAGAGAGTCATTTGCCAACGAGATGGGTAGGACGAGGTACTAACGGACCAAGATTAGACTTGAGGAAAGCTATATCCTGCAAGGACCTATCGGAGAGCACCTAAGTTGGTGGATCAGGATGAGTGGTGCGTCTGGCAAGCTAAACTAAGAAGGATAACACTTTGGTGACAGGAGATCTAGCTAAAGGATGCATTGAAATAGCTAAACAAGATGTGCAGTGTGTACAAGATGCTGATCAAGGATGAAATGACACGAAAGCTGGATAGATACAATGGTACTAAGTTAAAGAGGATGTACAGGTTGACTGACCAAGATATGTTACAAATGTACAATTGTGTTCATGTTTTGGTTTTTTTTGAGATGGAAATGTTTGTGAAGGATGGAATGTCTATAATAGTTGATAGGTGGATAGGTAGATGGTTTGCGAAAAGCTTAAGGAAAATGGAATTCTTTGGGTGCATGTGATAGGATACAAGCTAGGATACAAGATTATCTACAAGCTAGAGTATGGTACAAGCTTTGGACAAGATTTGGATATACAAGGTATGGTACAAGATTTACAAGGTATAATACAAGCTTTGGTACAAGATTTTACAAGCTGTACAGGAGGTATTTACAAGCTTCATCAGATTTTGGATATTTGGTTGGAACACCAAGGGAACAAGCAAGTGTTTCTAATGGGATGGTGGGTGAATGGATGAGGGATAGGATAGTGATAGATAATGGATTAGTCTTTAGTACACAAGGTGCCTGAATTACCAGGTTTTCACCAAGGTACCTATCCAAGGCGCTTGAATTGCCAAGTTTTCACCATTGGACGCTTATTTCTCTTTACTATTTTTTTTGTATTTTTCAAAAGCTAGGTATACCAAGGATCTTCAAGCATAGAACTTCTTGAGATGAATGATATTAGTAGGATCATTCAAGAGTTCTCCTTCCGGTGTAGATAGCTGATAGGCTCCAGAGCCAAAGGAAGTAGTGACAACATAAGGACCAAGCCATGTAGGTTCAAACTTGCCTTTCTTTTCTCGATTTGCTTGGACTTTCATGTTTTCTTTAAGGACCATGTCACCTGGCTGAAAGTGTCATGGAAGCACCTTCTTGTTGAAATTCCTTTTGAGACGAGTTTGATAGACTGTGAGATGATCATAGGCTTGTTGTCGCTTCTCGTCTAAGAGATCTAGCTGGGTGAGCCGAGCTACTCTATATTCTTCATCTGATATTTTCCCTTGCAAAGATATGCGCAAGGAGGGAAGTTCAACCTCTATAGGTAGTACCACTTTGGCACCATAGACTAGGGAGTATGGAGTTGTGCTTGTGGATGTACGAAAGGAAGTTCGATAGGCCCATAGGGCTGGATTTATTTGTAGGTGCCAATCACGGCCGGAATCATTGACAACTTTCTTTAGAATTTTGAGGAGGGTTTTGTTAGTTGCCTCTGCTTGGCCGTTACCTTGTGGGAAATATGGGCTAGAAAAGCAGTGATGGATGCAAAGCAAAGTGCATAATTCTTCCATGTTGAGATTTTCAAAGTTACCTCCGTGGTCGGTGAAGATGGTGGATGGGATGCCGAAGCGGCAAACAATGTGGTACAAGATGAACTTGGAGACCTGAACTCCTATAGCTGACACTAGGGGGACTGCTTCCACCCATTTAGTGAAATAGTCTGTAGCTGTTATTATCCATTTATGTCCATCAGATGAGAGGGGTGTGATAATTCCAACTAGATCAAGGCCCCAACAAGCGAAAGGCCAAGGTGGTGCAATAGGCTATAGATCCTGTGCTGGAGCGTGCACAAGATTTGCATTCTGCTGACATGGGAGACACTTTCTGACAAAGTCACAGGAGTCTTCTTCAATGGTAGGCCAATAGTAGCCTGCTCTAAGGATTTGTTGTGCTAGGAAAATACCACTCGTGTGGGCACCGCAAAGTCCAGAGTGTACTTCCTTTAACACCATCGCGGCTTCATTTTGGTCTAAACATCGAGAGAGAGTATCGTGATAACCTCGACGATATAGGGTAGTGGGATGATTTTCAGATGAGGTTCTGGCGTTGGGTATGTGTGAGGTGAGGGGATATGATACCATCGTTAAGGTAAGCATGAATCTCATGGTACCAAGGGGATTGGGGACCAACCAAGATACAAACACGGTTTGAATCCTCATTCACATAGGCGGGTGTGAGGAGCTGCTCCACTAAAAACTCATACTGTGTAGCTACTTGGGGAATTTCCAAGAGCGAGCCTATAGTAGCCATAGCATCTGCTGCTTTGTTCTATATTCGAGGCACTTGTGTAAACTGAAGCTTTGTAAAATGTTGGGTTAGCTGATCAACGAGCTCTTTGTAGGGTATTAGCTTTTCATCTTTGATTTGATATTCATTTAGGGCTTGCTTGATGATGAGCTGAGAATCGCCAAAGATTTGTAGCTCAACAATGTTCCATTCTGCAGCTATCTTTAATCCTGCTATGAGGGCCCCATATTCAGCTATATTGTTGGTGCTAGGGAATCGTAGCTTGAAGGCTTTTGGAATGTAATCTCCTTGAGGTGTGACCAACAATATTCCTACCCCTAATCCATGAGATGTGTATGAGCCATCAAAATAAAGTTTCCATGGGGGTTGTTCTTCAATTAGACAGATATGCTCATCTGGAAATTCTGTGATCAATGGATAAGCATCTATTAGAGGTGCATCAGCTAGGTGATCTGCTATAGCTTGCCCTTTGATTGCCTTTCTATCCATATACTGGATGTCAAATTCACTAAGGAGCATAACCCATTTGGCCAAACGGCCTGTAAGTGCTGTTCTAGAGAGCATATACTTGAGAGGGTCAATCTTGGAGACTAGTTGGATGGTATGACTTAGCATGTAATGGCGAAGCTTTTGAGTTGAGAAAACAACTGCCAAACAAGCTTTTTCCATAGGAGTGTAATTGAGTTCATAACCAACTAGGGTTCTATTGATGTAGTAGATGGCTCTTTCTCTGTTGTAGTCATCAAGCTGTGCTAGAAGTGCCCCTAGAGCAGTAGGTGTTGCTGATATGTACAAAATCAGGGGATGACCAGGAACTGGTGGAACCAAGATAGGGGGATTGATGAGATACTTCTTGAGATGGTTGAAGCTACGCTGACATAAAGGATCCCACTTGAAGTTCTCATCCTTCTTTAGTAAATGGAAAAATGGTGTACACTTATCTGCAAGCTGGGAGATGAAGCACCGAATAGATTGGAGCTTTCCTTGAAGAGAGCGAAGCTGTCGTAGTGTCTACAGAGGAGGCATGTCTAAGATATCCTTAACCTTCTTGGGGTCGATCTCTATACCTCGTTTAGAAACTATGAAGCCTAGAAGCTTGCCAGATGTAACCCAAAAGACACATTTCTTGGGATTCAACATGAGATGATATTTGGCTAACCTATCAAAGACTTTCTCTAGGTCAGCAAGATGATCCATGAAGGTATGAGACTTGACCAAGATATCATCCACATAATCCTCCAAAATGCTATGGATGAGATCATGAAAAATGGCTGTCATAGCTCTTTGATAGGTAGCCCCAGCATTCTTTAGGCCAAAAGGCATCATGTTGTAGAAAAAGGTTCCCCAAGGGGTAGTGAATGCTATCTTATGCTGATCCTCTTCTGCAATCTTGATTTGATTATACCCAAAAAATCCATCCATGAGGGACAAAATTTCATGTCCAGCTGTAAGATCTACAATCATATCTATGTTGGGCAAGGGAAAATCATCTTTTGGACAAGCTTTGTTAAGATCTCTAAAATCAGTGCAGATTCTGATGTCACCGGAAGGTTTAGTGATAGGGACCATGTTGGAGATCCACTCTGAGTAGTCGATAGGTCGGATAACCTTAGCAGCTAACATTCTTTCTAATTTAGCTTTGTCCAATAATGCCACCTTGGGGTGCATTTTTCTAAGCTTTTGTCTGACGGGCTTGATCTTTGGATCAACTGCAAGATGATGAACTACAAGCTTTGGATCAAGTCCTGGCATGTCCTGATATGACCATGCAAATTGGCCAATGTTCTCTCTTAAGACCTCAAAGAGGAGGTCAACTTGGTCTTGTGATAGGGATGCTGCAATGTGAACAAGTCTGGGGATCTCTGAAGAACCAATGTTGACTTCTCGAGTATCCTCAATTAGAATAGAAGACACCTCTGGTCGATTATCTTGAGGAGGCAATGCTAAATCCTCATGTTCTTCTTATGGCTCTAGATTTTCTTGCTAAGGGGTTCTCTTCATTGCCTTAGCTAGTCTCAGATTCACCTTAGTTCCAGTTTTGGGTGTATCGAAACTAGGTTGGGGATTTTCTCCAAAATACCCCTTGGAATCTAGCTTGTAGATATAGGCAGAATCTAGCTTTGTTTTCTTGTGAGGAGTTTCAGCTCCCATGAATCTTAGAAGGGCCTCCTCTGATGTGAACTCATCGATGTGTATGACACTTGGTTGGTCCCAATCTATGAGTTGTGGATGGGCGAGTGGTAGGTCAATGAGGTGGATGGATAGTTCTTGGAGAACAGAGTCTCTGAGGGAGATTTGGTCTAGGATATCGTCGTAGGCTCTCTTTTCAACTTCCTCAGGAATGTCTTCAATTTTGACAAGGTTGCGGTGAATTTTCGAAAAAGCGTGACCGTTCTCATTGGTACCCCCAGTTGTGGGTATGCCAAAGCCAAGACCTGACTTTGATTCCCACTTGTGTGCGTTGATGGGGCACTGCATGCCTCTTTCTTCTAGTCCTAGACCACCACCTTGATAGTTCCATTTGTCAGTGATGAGCTTATGTTCTTGGGGATACTTTTGGCTGAAGTGATCAAGGCGTGCTTGATTTCTTTGAGGTGCATCCTTATGTAACCATTTGTTGATATCTGGAGTGAGCTCCTCATGAAGAGGGATTTTTGAGGATACAAAGGTTGTTGGGCCAAACTATTTGTATCAAGGAGGTGGAATCTCCTTAGCTTTGTGATATGTTGGTCGTCCATGGGCATGTGGATCAAGTGGGAGTGCCCCGACAGCAAATGCATCTGACAAACTATACTCTCCACAACCTTTGTTATTGATCTTCACGGTAGACAGGGTAGAGGGAAGGATGGTTTCTGGGTCATTATAAGTGTGGGATGAGCTGGCGATGGATGTGCCGATATCAATTCCAGGGCAATTTTTTGTATATGAAGCTTCAACCGCATTGCAGTAAGCAAAGGGTTCTGGATCGGCATGGATGGTTACCTCAGTGCCTTGATGCGGAAATTTGATGCACTGATGGTAAGTGGATGGAATGGCTTTCATGGCATGAATCCATGGGTGACCGAGGAGGATGTTAAATGGTAGGTTTAGATCAATAACATGGCAGAGTGTCTCTTGGATGACTGGCCCAACCTTGATTGGCAGCAAAATAGTTCCTTCTGTGGTTCTTTCCAAGTTGTCATAAGCTTTTATGATGATAACCTCACTGATGATATCTGCCTCAGTATACCCAGCTTGTTTTATGAATTTTAGGGTGCAAATATTCAAGGCTGATCCATTATCTATCATTACTCTTTTCACAGCAAAGTTGGATACCATGATGGCTATGCGAAGCAGAAGGGTGTGATCTGGCTCGACCACAGGTATGTCGGTGGGTTTGAACGATAGGGCACATGAGGATGAGAGGTGTCCAACAAGATTACAAAAATTAGTAGCATTGATATCAGAAGGGACACGGGATTCTATGAGAGCACTGTCAAGGATGCTCTTGTACATAGGACTAGTGCGAAGAAGGTCTAAAGTGGAGATTTGGGCTGGCATGTTCCCAAGGTGTTCCAAGATATTGTACTGGCTTTTTGATGGAGCTGATGGTGCTGGTGGAATGGGTGGGCCTGCGATGTTAAATCGCGCTCTTTGAGTGGTGACTGCACACTCATTGTTTGGTCCTTGGATATTGATAACATTGACAGAAGGCTCTTTCTTAGATATACAACCTGTAAGGCTACCATAGTCTATATAGGATGAAGTGTGGTCATTGTTCTTCCCATGCTGTTGGTTTGGCTGACGGTTGTTGGTGTTGTTGTTGTTGGTTTGGATAGGTTCTTTTCCAAGATTTTGGTTGTGGTGTGGAGGAAAAGCATTTTGACAGATCTGCAAGCCTGCATTGGGAGAGGTTTGGGGACCAATAGTGATTTCCTTCCGATCAATGAGGTCTTGCACATAGTCTTTTAGTTTCATGCATCTGAGGGTAGTGTGACCTTTTACCCTATGAAATTTGTAGTACTCATTATCTTTGTACCATGCAGATTTGGATTGGCTTGGGTCAATTTGCTGGGTAGGAGGAAATTTGATGAGGTTTTCTTTGACTAATTTCTCAAAAATGACATCCAATGGCTCACCAAGTGGTGTATAGTTTCTAGGTGTAGGTTGGAATCTAGGCTTTTGTCCTGCAGCTACATTGATGGCATTAGCTTGATTGCTAGACCCTTGGAAGTTGGGTCTTGGATTGTGGTTTTGATAGCTTTGGTTATTCTTTTGTTGGTAGTTGATAGCTTGTTGATTGTTTGGTTGATATGGTGGGTTGGACTGGTTGTGAGAAGGACCAACAATATTCACATGTCTAGTGTCAGTGATGCCATCTGTTGCAACGTGCTTGTTTTTGTTCCAATACCTAGACTTATCATTGGAATGTGATTGATTTTGGTTGGCTTCCTTGTAAATCTTGACCACACCATCTTTAATCAGTCCTTGCTCAAGGATCATTCCTTTCTCTTTGATATCTTTGTAGGTCTGCAAACAGTTCATGGTCATGTGGTGAGCCAAGCTAGGATGGGCATTATCAATAAACATTTTCACAACATGGCGTTCTGGCAAGGTGCAGGATATGCGGGTGGTAAGGGTTTGCCATCTTTGCAGGTATTTGGCAAGGCTTTCTCCACCTTTTTGCTTGGTGTGGACAAGATCAACTATTGATAGCTCTGTTTCAACAAGATGGGCATATTGGGCTACAAATGCCTCAGATAATTCAGCAAAGTTTTTAATTGTACCATAGGGGATTCTATAAAACCATTCAAGAGCTGGTCCAGCTAAGCTTTTGGGAAAAAGGCGCAAGAGGAAGACATCATTGTATGCTACGTCCTGGCAGTGCATGTAAAATTCTTTAATATGTGTGACAGGGTCTCCTTTTCCTCTGAATTTGTCAAATTTGGGTACCTCAAAGTGTTTGGGAAATGGTGTCATGGTAATGGCTCTGTCAAATGGGTAAGGACACACATTCTCAAACTTGAATGTCTTCGGATCATTCCCTTCTTGGATGGCTTTCAGAGCTATCTTCATTTGCTCCCATTCTGAATTGATAGGTGATGGCTGGGGTGCCCCCAATGTAGGAGTGCCTTGAGGTAGGTATGTGTTGGATGGGGCCACTAAATATGGATGGCTATGAGAGATTTTTTGATAGGGATTGTACATTGTTTGGGCAGCTGCATGGTGGATGACAGGTTGCTGAGGGGGAGGTGGTGCATATTGTTGCATGTGCTGCGAGGCTTGCTGTTGATATGGGATTTGAGGTTGGGATTGAGGAACATAAGTTGGCTGTGGGATAAATGGATTGCTTTGTGGAGGTAAGGTATAAGATGGTTGAGAGGCTTGGGGAAAGGATCGGGGGGCTTGTGGGGTTTGACCAATATATGTGGGTTGTGCCCCCATTTGGGATGGTATCTGCAAATAATTGGTGGTTGGCTGGGGTGGTGGATTACCTCCTAGAAGTGGCATTGAAAAGTAGTTGGTAATTTGAGGTAATGGATTAGTTGGTGGTGGAGGTGGTGGGAATTGAAAGCTTGGGAATGGAACTGATGGGGTTTGATAGCTTTGTGGTTGGATTTGGAAGCTTGGTAGAGTAGTGGCAGGGGCTGGGGTCACTTGGGAGCTTGGTAGAAAATTGGTAGTAGCTTGTGGGATTTGATAGCTTTGTGGAGTGAGGGTAGTAGCTTGTAGATTTGTGGCTAATGGTATTGAGCTCCCGAGACCTAATGGAAATGATGGGATTGTGTGTTGGGCTGCAGTGAACAAGATGGGGGTGATGAAAGGTTGATTACTTGGCCCCATGGGTGGCATCCCTGTTGTATATTGCTGAGGTTGGCCAAAGATGCTAGCACTAATTTGGGAGATGGGTGGATTTGGAAGGCTGGGTTGGGGAGCAGCAGCAGCAATAGTGAACGGGGTGAATGGTGAGCTATTTTGGGTAAAGGGGGTTTGGAGCGGAGAGGTATGAACCAAGGATGGAGTGGTGGTGGCTGGGTTGGCTTGCGGCATGGAGATTTCAACTTGGGTGGATGATGGTATGTTTGGGTCTGTTGGATCATATGGATTGGTTGGAGGGTCTTCTTTTGGCATATATTGAGGATAATTTGGATCATAAGAGCCTATGGGTGGTGGTAGCTGCCCAAACAATGGGTGAGATGGATCTGATAATGGAGGGGGTCTTCCAAAGTCAAAGGTTCCTACATTTTCCCTTCGAAAATTAGCCATGATTGTCTCTTTGTTCTTGTCTATAATGGCATTTACCGATACTGCATTTCCTGGTTGGTTCATGAAAGCTTCAATGTTAGTACATGATGGCATAGCTTTCTCTGGGCTGAAGGATGGCTGAGTGCTCAAGGGGGGTGAGGCTGTTCGATCCAAATGATAGGGCTCCATTGTTTCTTTCTTCTTGGCTAAGCGAGTGACGGGTGGCATGAAAAATGCTCCTAGGGATGAGATGCAATAATGTTGATGGATGCAAAAGGGGGAAGGCTTCTCTATGCAAATGATTTCCTAGGTTAAGGCAAAGCTATATGATAAAACCTAAGGAGGATTGGGTTGGAGATTCTAACTTCAAAGATATGTTGCCAAAGCACGAAAGTTCTGCTTTCCTATGTGTAAGCTTGGTGGTGATTGTGTCAACTTAAGGATAGACTGATGATCCTTTAGGAAGAACACGAGATTGACCACTTGTGGATCCCAACCTTTAGCTCAAGGTGATGAGGGATAACAAGTGACAAAGCTGGATCACCCTAGACAAAGCTCTGTCAAAGGGATAACCTTGGTGAGATTGATGGATTTGGAAGATTTTAGGAGTAGCAAACTTTTGGCAAAAGTGACAACAATTTTTAAGGCTTGGATGTGAGGTTTTTATTGCTGGCTAGATGGTTTGATTCTAAATGAGATGGATGAGCTAATAATGCTTAAGGGGATAAAATAAGATGGCTGGCTTTTCTACAAAAATGACTCTAAAGTGAAGCTTATCCAAGAAGATGTGGAAAAACAAGGGTGTCTAATCATAGAAATCATGCCTAGTTGGTAAGGCATAAGCAGGATTAACTCCTGGATGTTGGCTAAATTTGATGGTGCGCTCTAACCAGGCCTCTTGAAGTGCTTTTTCGGTAGCTTTGTCCTGTACTTTATGGAGTTTGGCAATTCGTGGGCTTGGTGTTATTTCTTTTCTCTTGGCTGAAAGTTCTTGGTATGCTAGAGATGGTTTGAGTTTAACTTTGTGGAACTTCTGTTTGGGTTTGGGTTGCTCTAACATCAATTTCTGAATCTACTTGGCTTTGAGAGATCTTGGTTGTTTTGCTTCAACTCGTTCAACTTCTGGAATAGGCAGTGACTACGCTAAGTATGCCCTAAGCTAGGATTGACCAAGTTTGGCAAACATTCATTCAACAAATAAAAGATCAAGCAATAGATAGAAACAACCAGATAGAAGTTTTTGATTCTTAGAAAGTGATACTTGCGCCAAGGAGTGTGTATGTTCTACAAATGTTTCGATTAGTCACCTCAAACACATTAACATCCTAGATGGTTGTCTACAAGGTTGACAGTTGGTTTAGCTAAGGAGTCCTCGATATACCCAAGGTACGTGAGGCCCAAATCCGTAGATGAGACCAAAAAGATGTCACACAGCCGAGAGGAGCGGTAACCCACTTCTCCTCTTTCACTTCTCAAGGGTATAAAGTTCCTTGAGGCTTAGCCCGAGTGACAAAATCTTGATCCCAAGAGAGGTGTCTTTCGATTCACCTTCCGATTCTTATACTCCGCCAGAACGCTGGAGTTGAGGTCATCCAAGGGGTGATGAAATCCCCAAGCAGGCCTCCTAAAAAGAAACAAGGTTTTGGATCCTAATCTTATGCACCCAAGATGGCCTCGAAAGACGACAAGGGGAGAGAAGACTTGGATGACCTTGGGCTAAAAGACACGCTTGTTCTTTTACCAACTGACGCTTAAGTTTTCTGATCTAGACTTTGCAAGCACTCATGTTTAAGATACAATGTTTATTCCAACTTGAAGCACCAACAAAAGTAAATCGATCGAAGAATGCAAACAATAAGAAGAGTTAGGGTCAACAAAAGCAAACTCGCGCGCCCAGAGGCCCTCCACGTCAAGTATCGATTAATTTTCTTTAAGGAATTCAAGATTGAGTGTGAGTTTATTTTAAGCCCAAAACAAAAGTGTGTGAGATTCGATTTCAAGCGCGCGCCTGGAAGCTCTCCACGTTAGTTGTTGTTCAATTTTAGTGCCCAAACTTGAAGTGTGATCGATTTAATCTAGAGTTTTGATCATTTAAGAATTTTGATAAAGTTAAAGCAAAAATTCAAAGACCAAGTGAGTGAGTTAGATTGTGGAACATTTAACACCTTTTTCAAGTAGACCCATCCCCATAAATGATGCTGAGATTGCAACCAATGGTTAATATTTGATGGGTGATTAGAAAATAACTGAGTCCAAGGAACTACTCAAATTGATTTTTGCAAATTTGTATTTTAACTTAACAAGGTTTCTTAAATGTACAAAAATCAAACTTTACCTAGATTGCATGTGGAAAAGAGATTTGTTTTGTTCAATTTTTAGAAGCTCCAAATGAAGTGTTTGATATTGCAATAGTTAATTGATCCTTAGAATTCAAGATTGGATTTGTTGTTTTAACCATGCATTCAAGAAAAATTTGATTTTAATCCATGGCATTCAAGAGTGATTTTAACAACATGCATTCAAAGAAAAGTGGTTAAGCATTCAAGTGTTTTCTTTTGAGCATTCAAGATTGAAATTTTGTGTGTTGTTTTAAGAACTTTGAAGTGCTTTGTTTTAACCTTAGATCATTCAAGATTTTTTTGGACTCAAAAGTGAAAATGACTCTTTGGACTTTGTTTTTCATTCAAGATTTTGTGTTCTAGTTTTCATATTTTAAGCCCAAAAATGATATTCCTAGATTGTTTTGATGCATGAAAATCCTAAGAAACATTCAAGATTTTGCAATAAGACATTTGTTTGGAACAAATAACAAAGCTTTTAGGACAATTTTTGGCAACCATTTAGGACTCTTAGTTTTCATGAGATTTTTTAAAAGAACTTTAGTGTGCACTTAGTGTTGATTTTGAACCTTTTGAAATGGAAACTTGAAGTTCTTTTTAAATTCCCAAAAATAAAGTGTTCCTAATTTTGCATGAATGTATATAAAACCTTGATGTTGCAAGGATGCAAATGATTAGATTGGTTTAGTTTCACTTGTTAAAAGATTTTTTCTTTTTTGCAAATTTTTAATTTTTCAATGGATTTAAGTATGATTTGGGGGTTCATTTTAAGCACTAAAAAGAAGTGTGTATGATTTTGCTTCCTTAAAAAAAAAATGGCCAAGATCTCCCACAAGAAGAAGAAGAAGAAGTAGATGGAATAAGAAGAATATAGACAAGAAGAAGAAGAAGAATTTCAAGTTCTTTGTCCACCTATAAGCTTGAAAAATCTGAAAACACTATGAGATAGATTATGAGTTCCTTTGTCTTCTTCATGCTCATGTGGACCTACAAAACCAATTTATACAATCCTACCAATCACAAAAACAAGAAAAATTAGCCAAAATCAGCAAATAACATACAAAACTTGACTAAAAAAGCTAATGAAGATGACCCATGCGGGGTCCCACCGGGCGTGCCAAAATGTATATGAGCAATGTTAGTAAGCTAATAGAAACCAAATTTAAATAAAGCTTCTACAAACTAAATAAAATTCATAAACTTCAAGATAGACTAAGATGAGCTCTCAATTGAGAATATGAGCCATTAATGGACTCTCTCAATAAGAAGCTCTCTTGTTGAGTAGCTTTATCTAAATGGATAGGATGTATGCTCAATATGCTTCCAAAGGCTTCAATGGATGATTGTGGATTTTTGGTGTGGATAGATGGCTTTAGTATGGATTTGGCTCTCAAAATAGCATTATAACTTTACTTCATGGATTGTGTTATTTTGCAAAGGGGAAGGATCCAATTTATAGGCAAGAGGCTTGAGGGATTGAGGGCTAAGATGCAAGGATGGGAAAAAGCTTATGGAGGGCTTAGATTGCACGAGAGGAGAGCACATGGATTGTGCTTCCTTATAGCCAATCAAGGAGTGACACATGTCACATGGTGAGAGGATGGAGGAAAGGGGAAGGATGAGTCAACAAAGGAGGCTCAAGGGATAAAATCTTCATTAAGACCCTCATAATGACTTGTAAGAGCAATAAAAGGACTTGTAAGAGTCATTTATGACCTAGTGGACTTCATAAAGTTTATGGTTGAGATATTTTGAGGGTGATGAGAGAAAATTCGACTTGGACTTGATTAGGAAGGTTTTAAGCTTGCTTAGGCTTGTGCAAATGATTAGAGGATGGATTAGGATGGTTTAGGATTAGCTTAGGGATAGGCAAGTGGATGGCATTTAATGAGGGTGGGTGAAGGAGGAGATATTTGTTAACTTTGGCTTGGGTTAGTAAGTCTTAACCCATGTTTAGGGAATGTGACAAGGTTAGGAGGGGATTAGGATTAGGTTTAAATACATCTTCTAGAAGAGTCTAGACTTTGGATGAGGATAAAGACTTTCTAGAATAGTCTAGAATTTCCTAGGATGAGGATGAAGACTTTTTAGAAGAGTCTAGAACTTCTTAGGGTGAGGATAAATTATATTTTTAGGAAATAAATAAAGTTTTATTTATTTCAAGGGTTTGGGTTGAGGAGATATTTATTAAAACTTTTTTAATAAACATGAGGATTAATATTTAATCTTAATTAAATATTTTGAGTTGGGATTAGGGGTAGGAAATGATGGGATTAGCCTTTAATCGAAATTAAAGAAGGATTAGAAGATTTTGGAAGAGGTTATTGGTCATAAGGAAATTGGCCAAGTTTTGGGAAAAAAATTTTTTTTTTTTTTATTTTAGGATTTTTGGTCAATTTATTAATTAAATAATTAATAAACAAGGAAATAATGTTTAAATAAGATTTAAACATTTTTGGGAGGGATTCCTTAATTAAATATTTTTAATTAAGATAAAGGGATTTAATGGCATAAAAATAAATAAATAAATTAAATAATTAATTAATAAATAAATGATGATGTCATCAGGACTTTTTCAGAAAATAAAACTACTTTATTTTCTAAAGGATTTTTAGGTGTCTACACTATCAACTACAAAAGGTTAGTATGCAATCATGAAAAATCACTAAGAAGCTCTAACCTCAAACTAGCATGATAACAATGCATATGAGGGAGATGGAAAATGCTTGAGACAAGGGCTCTATTTATATGCTTGAAAGAGGCCTTGGTGAGGTGGCATCTATGTGGCATCCACATAGCAGCCACATGGGAGACATGTGAGCAAGCCATGGAAGTGGTCAACATTCAAGATTTTCTCACACATGTGTGAGTAAACTTGAAGAGAGGAGTGGGGGACAAATGTTTAAGAGGTGTGAGAAGTGTGAAGGGTGTGGGAAGTGTGAGTGTTCCTCAGACATGTGTGAGAATACACTTAGGATTAAAAGGGGATTTAGCAAGGTGGTTAGGGAAATTAAGTGGGATTAACAAGTGGATAGGCTTTGAAGGATGAGAGTGATGGGTGTGGACTATATTTTTAGGCTAGGGTTAAGACTAAATTAAATAAGATCTAATTTAACCATAGGTTTAGAGAAATTAATGAGATGAAGGGGATTAAATAAATAAGATTTATTTAAAAGGTTGATTTATGGAGGGTCATGCATTAAATAAATTTAACACATTAAGGATGAAAGTGTTTAAATTAAATTTAAATATCTTAAAAAAGTGAACCAATTTCATTAAATAAATTTAATTAAATACGTAGAAGAATATGAAAAATGTAACCAATTAATAAATAATTAATTATAATGCCAAGGGAAATATTAAATAAATTAATATAGTATTTTGGGATGATTTTAATCATCCACACATTGATGTGTTCTTCCACTAGGGAAACTAGTATCCTCAAAATAACTTTTCATATGGGCTTCAAAGTTATCACCCATTTGATCAATGTACTCATTGATTTGTGTAATGGCTGACTTGTTTGATTTCTAGTTCACTTTACCAATTGAGGGAAATTCTTCCAAAACATAGAAGAATATCCAAATAAGAACTGATCCAATCTTACATTGAGCACCTTTAGATCTTCTGAAAGCTCCTAGATTCTCCATGATTTGCTGCAACAACAATTCTGCTAGATCATATGTATGATCTTTCTTAAAAAGTTTATATGCCACATTCAAAATAATACATGTAACACTATTCAATCTTCTAGTTTGATAGAACTTGTGAGAAATCACTCTCACTATTATCAATGGTCATGTCTCTCTTGTTCCATTTAGCCCCAATGTTCTTTTCATTGCTTCCTTTGAATCACTTTGTAGGGTCTTGTGCTGATCTAGGGTTGGAAAACCTGTAACCTTATGCACGATCCTCTTCATTATTTTAATAGATCCTCCTTCCAACCATAAAAAACCATTGTGTATTCTTCTTAGAACAATTTGTATCCTCTCAGTTTGAAAACTATGGAGAAAACTAGGGCACTAGTTAAACACTTTTTCTCAACTATTTGAAATTCTTCCTTAAGCACTCAATTTTCACATAGTTTATCATATGCCTAAAAATCTCAAGGTCTCCTACTACTCCTATCTTATAGTTGTAACATTACCTCACATCCTACACCATTACAACTTTAGGTGGAATCATGGATAATGTGCATGTAGGGTCATTTTTATAAGCAACTTCTAGAATTGGTCTAAAATTTGGTTGTTTGACCTCATTACTAACCAATTGAACCTTAAAAACTTCCCTTTCCTTAGGATTTTTAGAAGTAGAAGTCATTTTGTAGATCTAGGGTTTCAAAAGATATAAAACTTTCACTGCATAACTTGATACTTGAACAATACTTTAGATCGATGAAAATAATGCTTGATCTATTTTGAAATCTATGCAAAAGGTTTCAATGTTTCTCTTCAATCACTTATGCACTCTTCTCACTCTTACTTTGCATTCAAATAATGAGAAATGATAAAAAATTTAAGCTTCTACTTGTTTTGAACCTAGCATTAAATGCTTAGTGCATAAAGTTGTACACTCAGCTCTTGAAGATTTCAACATAACTCGACTTCCATTGGTTTTCCTTCACTCAACTGAAACTAGATTTCCATCACTCAGCTTCCATTGACAACTCAGCTATAACCAATCACTTAGATCTTACTAGTAGCTCAACATGTATTGACATTTACTTGACATTTGAGATTTTCTTACCAACACTTGCAGAAACTTCATGTTTGAATTTGCATCTCTATTCATGCTATTTTCTTCTTTGTAGTGCTTGTTTGTCTTGGGACTAATGCATGATATAACTATGTTTATTAGTCCCATACACTTATTCATGATTAGTTGGATGAGGTGTGACCACTTGACCTTTTAGGTGAAGTGATCCCTTCATTTGATGAGGTACATTCATCTTTATTCTTCCAAGTCTTGTTCATCTATCCTCTTATGTTTTCAACATCAACCTTCTCTTTTCCTTTGTTGACTTTTGACTTGGGTGCCTTTGGATTTGTTGGGCAATTCTTATTGATATGACCAGTCTTTAAGAAATTGAAACATGTGATTTGACTTAACCATCTACTGTAGTTCCCTCTAAAATTTGTCCTCATGTAATTTTTAGGGATGTGTCCATATTCTTGACAATAATGATAGTTATACCTAGTGTTATAGTCCCAATTGTAGTGATGTCCATGGCTTCTAGTCTTTGCTAGTTGGTATGGTGTCATCATGATTTTGGTCTTGCAATCTTGTGTCTGGTGTCCCTTCTTATTGCAATTGTGATAATGACCCTTGTTCTTGGGTTTATCTTTTTGGCTAGTCTTCTTACTCCCACATACATTAGCAATATGTCTCTTTTTATCAAAGTCTTGGATGCTTATCCTTGTTCAGTACTAGTGTAGTGAAGTCTTGAAGTGTCATTACTAGCCCTTGGAGAGTTTAGTAGTTGCTCAAAGTACTTGATAGCCTCATTGGGTTTGTTGAAGCTTTCTGCTATCTCCTTCTCTCTTCGCAATTCATTTTGAGATTGTTCATTTTGCACTTTTAGAGTGGAGATCTCAATGTCTTTGACATTTAGCTCATGATGAGCATCCATCATTTGGCTAAGGGTATCAAACTACATGTTGGAGACTTTTACAAGCTCTATTGAATTCTCCTCTAGTCTATTGGCAAGGTTTCTTTTATCATCCTCAAGCATAGCTCTTTCCTTAATAGCTCTTTTCTTCTATTCAATTACCTCACAAAGCATTATAGCTTATGACTCTTACTCAATTTTGGGAGATCTTATTTCTTCTGCTTGAGCTCTATACTTTTCCATCAGTTCTACTATTATTGCATCAAATTCTTTGGAATCTCCATTGGCAAATAATTTTGTGGTATCAATATCCTTGTAATGTGTGTCATTTTTAGCTATGGCTATATCCTTCCTTCTTTTTAAGGATTTTCTCAATTCTTCTCTGGCTTCATCCAAGTTGTGTAGAGGGAGATGCACATCAATCACCTAATTCTCTATGATCTTCCCAAGTTTGGAGAATTCTATCTTTAGATCTTTTCTCTAAGCTTTTAGGCTTCTCCTTGTTGGAACCTTGCTCTGATACCAATTGTTGGAATAATAAAATGTGAATAATACTTTTGAGATGGGGGGTGAATCAGAAGTATCACACTTTAACCTTAAATTTTTTAACTAAAAATAGACTTCATACATGTAAACATATGAAACAACCATAGAGTAAACACATTCATAACAACCCATAACACTGAATTTGGTAACCCAAAAACCCTCCAAAATGAGAAGGTCAAATTGCAATGGGGATGATACCCAAAAAATCACTATAGAAATAATGTTTGACCACTTTTTATGGTCTACCCTATTAAAGGCTTTACGCTATATCAATAGTGACCTATTTAAAGAATTTATAAACACTTTACTTGAAGTGTCATCCTGTTAAAGGATTTTATCACCTTTTCAAAGGATCTACAACTTAGCTATTAAGCCAACCTATCAACATAGGATTTTCCTTCTAATACAATTTCTAGAGAGTATTAGATTTATAAATCTCATTTCTTAGAGTCCTTGATTCCTAAATTCAAGCACTTGATCTTCTCATTTTTATCTTGATCCTCTAAGATCTGATATGCTACTCTTCGATATTCTAATACTTTGTTCTTCATCAACTAGAGGTTGCAATGTTTCTATATTCCTCTATTTCTTTTTCATATTTCTCATTGAATTTCACTATATTTTACCGATACACTACTCTCAACCACACACACAGAATGGGGTTTTTTCCTCCTTTTAAGGATTTCAAAGACTTAAGTTTAGGTATGAATCTATGATCCATATTGAATCTTTATTTCCCACTCATTCCTTTCACTTTTCTTATTGGTTGCATGTTTATTGCATAGGAAATATAAAATATTCATTCTTATCTTTAATATCCTTTGAAATTCATCCAAAAATAGTTTACATTTGAGTTTGTGAAGGCACAAACTCATATGCTAATTTTGTGTTACTTGACATATACTGGATAACTAGTGCTTGACACATATATGATTCTAGTTTGCTCGACACCTATTACATTCTGGCATGCTCGACATCAACTATGACTAAACACCTACATATCACTCGACTCATGTAGTTCACTTAGCACCTAAAGTCACTTGGGACCTATATCATACTGGGCACTTGAAGTCACTCACCACCTATTGGAATTCTGACTCAGCACATATAGTGTACTTGACTTCTATATGAAAATTGGTTAAGTGTGTTGACACTCAATTGTCAAAACCATTTTGAGACCAACAAACATCCATTTGATAAACTTTAAAACCTTTGTGTATAGAGTAAGCAAGTAGAGTTCTTACTCTTTCTAATCTTGCAATAGGAGCTAATGTGTCTCCATAATCTATCTCTTCTTCTTGTGCATATCCTTTAAAAAGTAATCTTGCCTTGGACCTTGTGACTTCACCATTTTCATCTAACTTTTTTTTGTACACCCTCTTGGTGCCTATCACATTTTTATCTTTTGGTCTAAGAACTAAATTCCATGTCTTATTTTTCTCAATTTTTTCAATCTCTTATTTAATGGTTTTAATCTAGTCCACATCTTCTAAGGCATCTTTCACTATGTTAGGTTTGTACATGCTAAGAAAACATGTAACATTTCTCAACTTTTTTCCTTTTCATCGGTCTAGCATCTTTATCTCCAATGATTTGTGTTCCATAGTGATGTCTCTTGATATACTTAGATAGTCTTTGTTCTTCTCTATTTTCTTCATTTGGTCTCTCAACTTTTGAATCACTATGTACATCTCTATTAGGTAGTTCAACATCTCTTTCATGTATGCTAATCTCATAATCAAAATTTACTTCAACTTCATTCTATAACTTGACACTTGAATATAGCTTGATTCTTGAATGAAACTCAACATTTATAGTATGTGACTCTACAGTCATAAAAATGTTTTACATTTGGTGAGTATCTATACCATAGTTTAAAAGGTCTTGAATAAGTTCCTCTTTTGACTTTCACATGGTTCAAGGTATAGATGGTTGTACTTACAACTTCTCTCCTATATTTCAAAGCAACATTTTTCTCCATCATTAGTGTCCTAGCACAATCCATTACAAATTTGTTCCTCCTTTCAACAATTCCATTTTGTGGAGGGGTCCTAGGAGCATATGTCTATATTTTGATTTCTCTCTCATTACAAAACATCTCAAACTCATTCGATGTAAATTATCCTCCTCTGTCATATCTTAAACATTTCAGAATTTTACTTACTTCCTTCTCAACTCTTGCTAAGTACCACTTAAATATTTGGAAAGCATCAGTTTTTTGTTTCAGAAACATAACTATCATCATTCTAGAATAATCATCAATAAATAGTATAATATACTTATCTCCGTTGTATCTTTTCACATTTATTGGTCCACACAAGTCAACATGAACAATCTCTAATATTCCTTTAGAGGTATGAGTATTACTCTTAAAACTTGACTTTGTCATTTTGCCTAATTGACATTTTTTACAAATTATATTTTCATTTTCTTCAACTTAGGAAAACCTCTGACTCTTCTCATGTTATTGATACTAACCAAGTTTTCAAAATTAACATGACATAAAATTTTGTGCCATAGCCACACATCATCAAATTATACAACTAAACAAGTAGCATCCTCCATATCAAGGTTGAATATATTACCTCTAGTTTGATCATCTTGTCCAATTATTTTTCCACCAGTATCATATATCTTAGCAATCTTGTTCTAAAACTCAACCGTACAACTTGAACTATTCAGTTGTGACACACTCAACAAATTATATTTAATTCCTTCAACATAATAAGCATTGTCTCATAAACTCTTTTATGTGATTTTGATAAAACCTTTTCCTTTTATAAAATAGGGTGCATCATTAGAAAACCTTATACTATTTCCATCATAATAACTCAAGGTAATGAACTTAATTTTATCCCCAATCATGTGATATGAATGCCCACTATCAATGATCCATCTGTCATTCTTGTTCACACAAGACACTAGTGCAATTGCCTCATCCTCATCAGAATCATCCTTCATTACAATATAGGCCAATACATCATCATGATCATCAGATCCATCTTTGGTTTCCACTTCAACAATGTAGCAAGACTTCTTGCCTTTGTCTTTGTTATCTTTACTATCTTCATCTCTTCTACTTTTGTACTTGTCTCTAGCTTTGTAATTCTTCTTCTTGAGACATCTAGCAACAATATGACAAACCTGATTGCAATTGAAACATATTATAGGTAACTTAACTTTGAATTTTTCTTTTCCTCTATGAAATTTCCTTGCTAGTAGTGCTTCAAGTTGTTTTACATCTTCCTTATGTATATCACTACTACTGGACACATATTTTACCTTTTTTTTCTTCTTCTTCTTCTCATTAGGTTCCTTCAATGAAAGATTAGCTTTGAAGAAATATTAAACATTCTTATATTTGAAATTATCAAAATTAGATAGCTCAAAAGTAGTGAGCCTACGAACCAGACCTTCAAGAGTTAGATTAGAACCTGATGTACATCTCAGTTCTTGTATTGTAGAAACTCTAATAGCATAGATGTGCAACAATGTCCTCAAATTTTTTCTTAGTATAGTCTCATCATCTATGTTACTAGTAGAAGTACTTATTGCATTAACATTCTTTATCTTAGAGCAATAACAAGAAACATTATTACCTTCTTGCATTCTCATATCATCGAACTTACCTCTAAGACTTTCAGATTTTGTTCTTAGAACATTTGTATCACCTCTATAAATAGTGTGTAGAGCATCCCACATTTTCTTTGTACTATCACAACCCTTGATATCATCAAACTTAGCATAACTTAGGGCAGAAGTAATTTCTAGCATTGCCTAGTTGTGTTCTTTCTTCCTTTTTAGATCTTCAACAGTTAAGGCTCTAGTAGGATCAACATGCTCATTAGCAATGGTAGATTTTGCATGATCTCAAAAACCTTCTAGGTGTATCTTCATTAGACTTTTCCATGCAAGAAAGTTATCTCTATTAAGCTTGGGCACTGATGAGGCCAAATATTGCCTTTATTTCATGATAGTTTTAAAACACTTTGTTGATACTCTATTTTATTTTTGTCAAAAGCATTTGTGGACCTATGTTTACTGAAACCTATGCTAAACCTATGGATAGATACTATGCCATATTTTGCTAGTATTATATATATTATGTAGTATTTCTTATAATTAGCAGGATGTGTGTTCTTATATTTGAATTTAATTTGATAAATGATTGTTTGCAAACATGTCTCTACAAAATAGATAACCTATTAGCAATGAAGCTGAAGATGATTGGGCAAAGTTAACAATGAATTTTAAATATAGTTAATAGCATTCAAGAGGAGAAATAATGATGAAGTTTAAGTCATGGTGGAGAAGAATCATTCTAGTATTGAAGGACATGGCTAGGAGTATGGAGGAAATCTACAGACTTACTATATTCTTTGCATGTATGTCAAGCAGTTGTTGTTTAGACTTTATTCTTCCCACCCTGAACTATTACTCTTCCTTCTTTTTCACTTGCAGATTTGTAGTTAGTTAGTTAATTTTTCTATTTTTGGAATAAGTGTCAATTTCCTATATATAGGGATCAAACTAGTTGTGTGCAAGTTTTTTAGAGTGAAGAAAGAGTTTATGAGAACACACTGTTAACTTTTACAGTGAGTTGTGTTTTTTACAATTCTATGTGTTAGGTAATGAATTTTTAAAATGTAATTAAATAGTTTTTTGCTTTCATCCTATGTTAGTAGTTTAGTTGAAGCTAACCAAGGAGGCCCACTTGGAAGGTGGATTATATTAGGTTAGTATAGATTTATTTCCAAGCATTCTTAGTATTGTAAGTAGAAGTTGTAAGTTCCTTCCTATAGCATCACACTTTGTGAATGTTCCTATAGCATATGTGAGAACAATTATAGTGGATGAACTAAGTTGGAATATTTGTTAGCCTTTCATTGTATTTCCAATATTTATAGAGTTAAATGTGTTATTTCCTATAGCAATAGTGTAAGTTATTTTCCTTGCATTTTACATTCCTATAGCATAAGCTTAGTGACTCATTAAGAGACCTAATGCACATATTCTGCCAACCATTTCAAGTATATGTCCCTAGGTTAACAAGATTAAATGCACCTCATAGTGGGAAAAATAGTCCTTAGTATGAATATATTATTCCTAAGCATGGCTAGAGCATGACTATGATACACCTATTGTGAGGAAGACCATTTTTTAGTGCCATTTTCGTGGATGGTGTCAGGTTAGGAGCATTTTGAATCATAGTTCTTAGATAAAGTTTTTAAACAATTTTTAGTTTTCAAAATTTCTTCACTAGTGTAAAGAATTCAATTGCATGCAACGAAGAGGAAGACGATGAGATGAATATGGCATATTTCTTCCATGGGAGTCTATTAATTTGAAAGAAGAAATTGAAGAAGAAGAAGTTGAGTTACCTTTTGAAGATACAAGCCCTATTTTTACCACAACATCATCATCAAGAGTTGAACCAATAGATACAAGTGGTCTTCAACCTTTTACTAAAGTTTTGGCTAGTTTTCTTGATAACACTACCTTGAATCCACCAATTGTTAATAACCCAGTACCTAATATTTCTTTTTAGCAACAACCTCACAATCTAATACCTCTAATAATGGCACAACATAATTTTCCATTTCCTCTCCAAATCCTTGTAAATACTAATAATCTCAAGAATATACTTGCAACTACCCTTCCAAAGTTCTATGGCCTTGCAACAAAAGACCCTAATACTTTCTTGTTTGAGTTTGACATACTTTTTCATAGTTTTTACTGCAACATTGATGCCCATAAGCTTAAATTGTTTCTAGAAACATTGAAAGAATTATCTCTACGATGGTTTATGGGCTTAGGAGCCAATGCAGTAGGAAATTGGGAAGAAATGCAAAATTTGTGTCTGGATAAGTACAAAGAGTATTACAAAGCATCTAGTTCAAGAGGAGATGATTTCTTTAGGATATCTCAAAAGGAGGAAGAAACATTCAAAGACTATGTTTCACATTTCTTATATACACTATAGAAGAACCCTCGACATGTGTTCTCTAAGGATTCAAAAATGCTAGTCTTTCTAAGAGGTTTGAATGATAACTATTTACAAGCACTTGACCTGATGGCTAGTGGTGATGTATATAAGGTTTCCTAGGAACACCTCTAAAAGATCTTTCAAAAATATTCAAGGTCAATGATGAACAAAGGCCAAGGACCTCATTCCGCAATCACTAAAGGGATTAGCCAAGGAATTTCAAGGCTCAAGATATCTAGCCCATTGTTAGACTTCAAACAGGACATCATCAATGATGTCACTACACATCTTGATACAATGACTGCAAAGAAGAAGTATGTAGAAGTTGAGCTACAACTAGTTGAATATTGCCCTCATTGTTGGAAGCAAAAGAAGGATTTCTAAAAAAAACTAGTTGCAAGCATGGAGAACCAACAACTTCCAACTGAGTACATCAAGATAGATGGAGATGATGAGCATGTATTTTTTATTTCTCAATGCCAACCATGGGCCAAACATCATGGTATGCCTCAAGAATTTTTACAAAATTCAAATTCATATGGTAATCAATGGAAAAACTATAATCCCTAAGGTCCTCCACAATATCAACCTAATTGGAAGAATGATGGGAAAAACAACTCGCAATAGTCCAAATGGCCTTAGAATTCCCAACCACCCTAGCCCAACCAATAGAGTAACCAATGGCAGAACCAACAAAACAACTAGAAAAACTAGTAGAACTAATGGCAACCACCCCAAGGTAATTGGTAGTCTACTAACCAATGGAGGGGATCTCAATAGTGGCCTAACCAAAATACTAGTACTCCACAATTATCACCTCTTGTTCAACAACATGCTCTAATACCACCACCTACAAATCCTAGACCTCAAAAGCAGACATAGTTACCTGCACAACCTTAGCCAAACCCAAATAACTAACAACCACAATAGCCCATGTATAGTGTTGATGCTTAGTAGTATCCTACTTACCTTTTGGGTGTTGTAGATATACATCTAAGATCTGGTACAACTTTACCAACACCTAAACTGCCTCTTATAACTAAAATAGTAGACCCTCCTATAGCATTAAAACCCTCAGTTGGTGAAATAGTTGAGCCAACCAATGTTGCCATGTCAACCCAAGTAGTGGAACCTCATTTTATAGAGAGGTTTATACAAAGAAAACCTATACAAGTAGAGGAACAACCTTTTGATATTGTTGACTAGCTAGAAAGCATACATGTCCAAATACTTCTATTTCAAGCTATTAAGGATGTTCTAGTTTATGGAGAAGCCATTAGAGATGCTTTCTTGAAGAAGCCTAGAAGGAAGAAAAAGGACCCCACCATAGTCCATGTTGTGGGACAATTGAATGACATCAAGTTAGGGAAATTGATCACACCAAAATATTTTGATCTATGAAGTCTAGTAGTGAATGTCAATATAAATGGTCTATTTGTTAAAAATGCTTTAATAGATCTTGGTATTGTTATAAATTCCATGACCAAGGATACTATGAAGAAGTTGAAAATAGAAGGACTAAGGGCTACACAAACAATTTTTCAACTTGTAGATAGTTCTACTATCACCCCTAATGGGATGATAGAAAATATAGTTGTAACTTTAGATTCTATAGAGTATCCTGCAGACTTAATGATTTTATCCCCCAAAGTTAATATATCTAGCTACATTGTCATTCTAGGTTGACCATGGTTAGCCACAATTGATGAAAATATAAGTTATAGATCAAGGAATATGACCATATCAAATGGCCAAGCAACAAAGATATTTGATTTATATCCTCCAACACAACCATTACTATATTTGAACACATCTATTTTGCTAAATTTAGGGGATGAATAAGAAGAGTTAAATTTTATAGTACAACTCATGATGTTGCATATACAATATTTTCTAAAATTGCAAGAGGAAGATTTAGTACTTCAGAGTATCCTCACTAACAGTTGTGTGGTAGAAAAAGATGTATCTAAAAGTTCTATCTTGGTATTAATCACATATGAGGAATGTGATAAGAATTGTACTTTTCTCAAAGAACTTGATATTATTCATTCAATGTTACTATGTAAATTAGAAGCAAGTCCAATCTCTAAAGTTTCTATGATAGATTCCACCACTACTATTGAACTAACTAAAGGTCATAATCTCCATGTTAATCCCAAATTAACATCCACACAGACGGAACGGTTAAAAGTGTTACTTCAAAGACATGAAAAGGCATTTGCATGGGACTATAGTGATATGAAAGGGTTGAGTCCTACACTATACACCCATAGGATAAACATCAATGAAGTTTTTCTACCACTTAGTTAGCCCCAGAGAAGGATAAATCCAAGCTTTAGAGAGATAGTTAAAACTAGATTGCAAAAATTGCTTGATGCTAATTTTATTTATCCTATATCTGATACTAGATGGGTGTCACCCCTAGTCATAGTGCATAAAAAGGGAGGAAAATGAAGAATTTTTGTAGATTATAGAGAATTGAACAAGGCCTCCAAAAAGGATCACTTTCCTTTAACATTTATAGACCAAGTTCTGGACACTCTAGCTAGAAAGGAGTATTTTTCTTTTCTAGATGGGTATAGTGGTTACAACCAAATTAGTATTGCTCCTAAAGATCAAGAAAAAACCACATTTACATTCCCATGGGGTACTTTTTCATACGCTATTTTACCATTTGGTCTATGTAATGCTCCTACAATGTTCCAACGAGTAGTTATTAGCATCTTTGCTAATATATGACATGACTGTATGGAAATATATAGGGATCACTTCAAAACATTTGGAGTCACTTTTAAGGAAGCAATGGTGAATCTTGAAAATATTTTTTTAAGGTGTGAAGAACATAATTTGGCACTCGACAGTGAAAAGTGTTTCATGCTCATTCAGGAAGGCATCATACTTGGTCATTTCATATTGGTTATAGGAATACAGGTGGATTTAACTAAGATAAAGGTAATTCAAACATTGCCCATACTTATAAAATCAAAATATGTAAGATCTTTTCTAGGTTATGTGAGATATTATAGATGTTTCATAAGAGATTTTAGATGAAATAGCTAGTCCCTTGTATAAATTACTCACAAAGGAAGCTGAATTCAATTAGACATCTGAATGTACTGAGCCCATTTTACAAAGCCCTAATTGGAATTTACCTTTTCATATATATATATATATATCTGTGTGTGTGTGTGTGTGTGTGTATAGATGCCTCTGATTATTCCATAGGTGTAGTTCTAGCATAAGAATCTCAAAATTTTGAAAATGCAATCTATTATATTAGAAAAAGCCTTCATGGACCAAAATAAAACTACACAATGATAGAAAAAGAACTGTTAGTAGTAGTTTATGCCGTAAATTTTTTTTGGCATTACAAAACTAGCTATTCCATATTTGTTCAAACTGATCATGCAACAATTAAAAATCTCATGAATAAACTTGCTATAACTAGTAGATTAGCAAGATGGTTACTATTGTTCTAAGAATTTGATATACCTATTGTTGATAAGCCTGGAGAAGCCAATGTTGTAGCTGATTATTTATGAAGAATCCATCATGATGATACTAACACTATGGTAGATGATGCATTTCCAAATGAGAATTTATTTCATATTTCTATTCAAACTCCATTGTATGAAAATATTGTTAATTACATTATAGCTAATAAAACACCAGAATATTTTTTTTACAGGGAAAAGAAGTTGCTTGTAGAGAAAAGTTTCTATTTCTTCTAGATAGATAATCTATTATTTTACACTAGACTCAATCAAATCATGAGAAGATGTGTGAGAGAAGATGAGACATATGATATTCTACATGCATGTCAAAATGTACCATGTGGAGGACATTGTGCAACAAAAAGAACAGCCTTGAAAATCTTGACAACTAGTTATTATTGGCCTACATTTCACAAAGATGTAGCCAACTATACACAAAAGTGTGATAAGTGTCAAAGGATGTGCCAACCAACAAGAACAAAAGAAATGCCTCTTAACCTTTAGATGGCATTAACACTATTTGAAAAATGGGACATAGAATTCATTGGTCTAATTGATCCTCCATCTAATAGAAAAACTTATATTCTTGTGCACACTAATTACTTGACAAAATGGGTTGAAGTTAAAGCTATGAAGCATGCTTTTGATGAAAAAGTTATAGAATTTCTATATGAAGAAAATTTTACACACTATGGTGTAGCCAAAGAGCTAGTCACTGACCAAGGTGTGCAATTTATCGCTAATTTGATCTTAGAGTTGATGAAACTGTATAACATTAGGCATAATTAATCTAGTCCTTATCACCCTCAAGATAATGGACAAGCAGAGGTTGTAGGGTCCCTCCTCGCATGTACTTATTAAATATGATTTTCTTTGATTAAATCTGTTGTAGGAGATTAGGATGGATATGAAGTAATGTTTGTGTTGTGAATGTCCTAATGAAATTAAGAGAAGTTGATACATCCATATTTTAATACTCAATGATTCGAGAACTACTACATTATCTTGACTAATTAAACATCAAAATTTCACTAATAATGATACAAGGCATTTTTCACCTGATGATAAGGATGTTGATTTTGATACCTTGATGATTAAGGTTTATGCTTTAGATAGTTCAATATTCTTTAATTGGTGTTGTTATGATGTTTAGGTATATGCATGCCTAACGATGATTATACTAGTACTTATTCTAAATTAATAAATAAGTTATGTTCTTCTAATTATGTGATTTCTGATGATTAAATGTGAGTAGAAATGAATTAAAAATTTAATTAATTAAAGAATTACGTTGTAATTTATGTGAATTTCTGATACGTATATACATATGTACATGTGATTTTACCGAGCTACTAATGTGTGCAATGAGTGTGCAGGATAGGAACAGAACCGATCCCTATGTGCTCAATGTGGAAACCTTGTTGTTCGTAATTAAATTTATTGTGAGATGTATGTGTGCATCCTTCTGTGATCAGCAAATGTTAATGTTCGTAACTATGTTCTCATAGTGTCACTTGACACTCATGAATTTGCTTATGTGCTTCAGCCTACTTATTAGGGTTAGCTATGTAGCCTTTGGACCTAAGTCAGAGTAAGTTAGTGTCCTTTTGCTAAGTTGGTTCTTAATCAAGTTTAGTCACCATTAATCCAAATTAGTGCTTAATCTGCATTTTAGAGTTGTTAGTTGGTCCTAATTATTTCTTAGCTTTTTTTTTTCTCCAAACCTATTCTTAAGGCTTTAAAACATGAAATATTTATACCCAAGGGGTATGGGTATGGGTTGGGGGTCTTTTCCAACCCCTAAGCCCCTTTTGTTGACTTTTGAGATCACTCAAAAAGTCTCTTTTTTCCTTTGTGCGAAAATTGACTATGGCTACCATGAGTTGCCTCACCTCACCTCCACTTAGTGGTTAACCATAGTATGGGTTGAGTTAGGAACTTCTAGATTTTTAGGTGGGTGGGAAAAGTTATTGCTCCTTTTGGTGGTTGAGTTTGAGGCTTGTTTAGAGGCCCTTCTTAGAGAAGTGGAGGTTGTTACCCAATCTCTACATTTAGAGAGGAGTCTTGGAAGAGTGAAGCAAGGAAGGAAAAAGCTCTACTAAAACTTGTTCATTTGCCAGTACCTCTAGTGAAGGTAGGAATTTCATCTCCCTTGTTCAGTTTTTTCATGCTTGTTTCATGCTTTGCTATGGTGTTGTTATTTGGATGCTTGTATGTTTGTAGGTATGTTGGGAAGATTAGAAAACCATGTTCTTGAATGCTTTTCTTCCATGTTTCTATTTAAATTTTGACATTTTCTTGTATCGGTGTTTTGGCATTACTCACCCTTAAAGAGGGTAGAAGTGGCCAATTTTGGGAAAGGTCCTTTTAGTTGGACTCCAACAGTGTAGATTCTCTTCTCAGGATGAGAAGAGGGAGAGAGGGTAGGGTGTTATGGACCCCTACCTGTTAGCACAAACCTCATATGAGTTCTGGCATGTAAGAATGGAAGAATGGAAGCTCTTGATTTGTAGCCCGGATTGGGCACTTGGTTTGGTGTTGTGTCTGACATCTCTTGTTGGAAAAATCCACCTTTCTCGAGTGTTGATTCATTGTGAATCCTATTTTGAAAACCTTGTATGAATATGAATTTTTGATTTGTTTCTTGGTCATGTTTTTTGTCACCTGATTAGATTCTGTTCCCTCCAAGGTTCTTAGAAAAGTGTTGCAGAAGTTGTTATGGAACCCTTGATGAGGGTCATTAAGGAAATTCAATTAAATTGTTGTAATTTTGGAATTGGAATGCTATGAAATTTTTAATAAAAAATTTTTTTGTAATGGCAACGACGTCGGGTTTTCTTCCTGGTTCTTTCTCGGCTAAGCCTTTGAATCGGGTTTGCCAATAAAATAATGATTGAATAACATGCTTATATTGGAGTCATTTGGTATTTTAGTTTTCCTTGACATATGCTTACTTCAAATTTGATGTGATGATGATTCACCTTATTGTGACAATTATACACTTTGAAATTTCTTCCACCAAATTTAGGTTACTTTGATAAAATAGTGGTCTATAAGTAAGCATTTGAAGTTAAAATTTTCTCAAGAAAATTCCAAGGTACATGAATAAAGATTTAATCTTGCTTCATTCATATTTGTTCAAATGGAAATTAATCTTACCCAGAATGTGTTATAATCCTATTATCATTTGGAGTGAAAGAAAAATGGTGTGTTTTTCTCTTATATTTTGGGCATGACATTTTGGTATCAGAACCTAGTTTTGAGACACTTGGGCAATAATGGGTCCATCATAAATGTGGACAGTTAAATTTCACTATGCAAAGTGGGGATTTCCTTTGTAGAAATTTAATAAGAAGATGCATTCCTCCTAAATTGCATCACTGATAATTAAACTAAGTTAAGAAAATTTGAGTTTATGCATGATATTTCGTTGACATTCTCATAGTTATCAAGAAGAAAAATATTCCTATGTGAATACTCAAGAATTATATTTAAACCTCTCTTTTTTATAAACAAAATTAGAAAAAAAATAATAATAATATACTCCCCTTGCCATAAAAATATATTTTGCATTGACAAAAAATTAACACTTAAAAAAAATATATAAAAAAATAAAAATGGGAACTTAAGAAAATTTGTTCATCTTTTGAGGAAAATAGTTCTATCTTTTGTATGGGGAATGGATTAATCCCTCTCTTGAATAGAGAATCTTAAAAGATTCTCTAAATATCCCTTTAAGCATAATAGATATTTTTTAAAAAAAAGAAGAATAATAAATATCTATGTCCAATTATCCTAATCATATTCTAAAGAGAGACAACAACTAATTATTTTTTTCATAACTATTTTTAAAGGAAATATGGCATAGACCAACCTTAATGTGACCTTTCATGTTGCTGACCTCACTCACTCTTCTTTCTTCGTCTTTGGGAATCCACACAAGTTTGACTTGGGCAGGCAATTTAATGCTATTCTAAAAGATAGTGGGGTTCTGGGAGGATTGTTAAAACTTGAAGTTACACGTGAACCAATTTTTTTCAATAGGTTTCCCATCTACTTTGGATCTCTACATAATCCATATCCATATCATTTAAAATCATGAAATCTCCTGTCAGATGGCTGAGCACGAGTTTTGTAGAAAATGTGTTATGTCAACATTGGCAGGAACAGGGTGGCACATTGGTTTGTGCGAGTCTCCTCTTAATAGTAGCACATTTCTCCCCCTTTGCTATATCATGCATCATCCTTGGGTAACATGGGATGGAGTTGGAAAGCACACACCAGGTGAGAGGATAGGTGATGCGAGGGTGAGAGGAAAGTTTTGTTCAAAATTTGATTGAATAGGAGACTTTAACCTTCATTTCCCCCTCCATGCATACCTATTTTGTCATATTTGTTGGCCTTGGGAGATGCAAAACCTTTCCCACTTGGCCATATCCATGAAAGATCTTTTGGGTTGCGTGGCGGAAAGGATCTAGAGAAGGATGTTGCCAATATAATGGATGGTCTATGCTACATTTTTTTTTTCCTTTCCAGCCATGGTATTGCAATTTTAAGCTGTTGTACTTTTTTGCTAAGGTTTTCCTTGAATATTTGATCCCCATTTCACCTTGAGAGAGACTTGGAATAGCCTGGGACTATTGCATAGATTTTTCTTTTGCATTACCATTGTATAGAACCAAAGGTATTGATGGAGATAAAGTAATTCCAGTAAGCAGAGCTTGTGGTTCTGTCGTTAGAATGGAATTTGAGTGCACATTAGACTGGTTGCTCTTGCTATTTGTACCATGATCAGCTTCAGTGGCACTCTTAGTGCATGAATGAATAGTGGTAGGGGTTTCACCATTGGAGGCATTCAGAGTTGCATTGGGTTGAGGTATTCTTTTGCAGTGATTGTGATTCGCAAGTCATTTCTTGTAGCTTCTTTTTCCCTTGTCAAATTCAGACAAGACATGGAATCTGCTGCATTGCTAGCAAACACATTGGTTAATGCCACCACTTACAATGGTAGGCACCTTAGAGTGCCATTCGCAGACCTTATGGCACCTGTGATAGTGCTTGACATTGCTCAAATTGTTAAGCCTACTCACAATGTTGTGGAAGATCCTACTCTTTTGGTCCATGCCCATCATTCCTCAGAGATGGTGTGTCCACCCATGAATCACCATTATACCTAGAGAAAACATTATGCTTTTCCAACATCGCATTTCATGCTGAAGCTAGTATCTGACATAAGCCATATTTGAATTATAATCAAAGCATCGAATTCCAGCATCTTCTAGCATTACTGTTAGCTTTACAATAATTGCAATTGTAGGTACCAAATAGTGTCCAACGCAGGCTGATAACTTGGCTTATCACCATTTTTTTCTGCATTTGATTTTGTCCACTTGGCAAGGTTTTAGGATATTATCATTTCAATACTTACTTTTAGTTAAATGTTAAAAGTAATTACTAATATATATTAGCTTTGAATTTAGTTGATACTATGGATTAGTAGGTGATTTTAGGATGTTGTTAGTTGGTTCTATTTTTGTATTAATATTTTAGTGATTAATAATTATTTTAAATTAAAAGGTGTTAGAGTTAGTTAAAGTTAGATAGTAATTAGTGTTAGAAATCAGTTAGTATTAGTGCAGTTAGTTCATTTTTTTATTTTTTTGTTTTTAAATATTGTAGTTAAAGCTTTGAGTTAGATGATAAAATTAGTTTGTTAGTTAATTTATTTAGATTATGTTAAATTTTAAGTTAAGATTTATTGTTAATGTTAAGTTAATTTTGAGTTAAGCGTTAGTGAGGATTGCATGGGGTTTTGTGTTAGAGTAACTATTGTTAGATTTTAATTATTTTTAGCAAGTTAAAATTTAGTTGTTAATTCTTAATGTTAGTGAATAAGAATTATTATTATTTTTGAAATAATAGTTAGTTTTAAATGAAAATGATTGTTTATTCTTATGAAGGTTAAATTATTGAAGATAGAAATATTGGGGTAAATTTTATGTTGTATTATGAATGCTTAGTGTTAGGATTTAATTAAAGTTTAAAATGGTTAAACAATAACTAGATTTAATTATTATTGTTTCAAGTTATAGTAAATAGTTTTAACTAAATTATGAATGGAATCTTTATTTATAAAACTGATTTTTAGTTAGTATATAGATATACTGTCTTGTAATTTCTTTTGAAAGAAGAATATGGGGATTAATAGAGTATAGTTTTTTTTTTAAAAGAGAGGATACAATTATTATTTTTATAATGTTTTAGTTTAGTTTTAATATTGAAATATTTTTAAACAACCTCAAAATCCAACTCCTAGAATTTATAGTTTTTTTTTTACAAGGGTTATCGAAGGGTTTTGTATAGCCAACCTGATGGTAGCATAAGATTATTATTATTATTATTATTTTATTTTATTGCTAGTTAAATGCATGTCAAAATTGTTTTAATGATGAATCTTTAATGTCTTCAATTAGTTTAAAATAGTTTATGATCATATCTAGAATTCAATTTTAGTATGATCAACCATTGTATAGATCTTCCTAAGGGTTGAACTAGTAGAGTCTTAAAGGGATCTCATCATAGTCAACATGTAACCTTCTAAGATAGGGTTATGAGAGAGTCTATTATTTTGTCAAAATTATTCTATAAGCATGAGTAATACTAAATTCTACACTATCAAATGAGTTCTCTTAGACTCTGGTATTGAAATAATTGGATCAATTATAACCCTACAATTCAGAGAAAGTAAAGCAATGATAAGGTCATCAACCTAATACAACTCAAGGTTTAGGTATCAAAGTTAAGTAATAAGCAGATTATAAGCCATGAGGCATGTTGAGAATAATGATGATGACCTATATTGACAACAACGGGATAGTTGTAAGAGTGAATAAGTGAACTGCAACAATGGATAAGAGATTTGAGATTGTAACTGCAACTCTGAGTACAACTCTTTTGACACCAAAAGTTTCCCACATGATTAGATTCTTCAAAAGGAAATCAATGTAACAACAATAGGATTGGAGGAGGACTTATATTAAGATCCTCACATTTGCACTTTTGAGTGAGTTATGATAAAGCCAACCCCTTTGTGTAGTAAACCCTAATTATAGGGCAATGTCAATGAAGATAAGTAGTGAGTATGTGGAATCAATCATAGTTGGGCGACATTGTCATTAGACCTCTATCTATTTACAATTTTAGATCCCTGCAATATTTGGAAGACCTAAGATCCCTCATGTTCCTCAGTGACCCTGGTACGACCACTATTATGTCAATAATGTGAATTTTATAAGTGATTGTATTTATGTCCTTATTTGGCTGATTTCAAATTTTGGTGCTCTTCATGTTCTTCCTTTTTTCCATCACTATGATGTGGGGTTATTCAGCCAACTATATTATTGATGATTCTATTTTGCCTCTTGGTTATGTCCTTATTTCTTGATTCAAATTTTTCTATAAGTGGTCACTCTTTATGTTCTTGATTTCTAACTTTTGCATTGGATGTTTCATCCTTGATGTTGAATTTAAATTTTGACACAATTTCTTGTGAGTTTTATTGGCAAGTGACACATGATGGGCCTACCAAAAGGGATTCCTAACAATTAAGTGGATGCTTAACATTAGGGTTTGGGGTTATTAGTGAGTGTATTTGTGCCCCACCCTTTCCCAAAACTTTGAGAATAGGACTAGTGTTATCCATTGACTCTTACGAGTAATGGAATTACTCCCCAACATAAATATGGTTAAGGTTATGAGTTAACCAAAAGGACTACTAGGTGGAAAGGTGCATGTGTAGTGATGGACTCGTTGAGGATCCTATCAAGAATCAATGCATTGTGGAAACTCTAAGAGAAAATTATTTAACCTTGAATAAAGGGACAAGTTGCTTAACATGAAACCTCTTTTGAGGGAGTCTCGTATAGTTGTTACCTGGTGAGTGGGTATGTGAAATTCAAAATATCTTATTTTATTATTATAAGTATTTGATACTAGATTTGAATGTTGTTTATATCTGACCAATATGTTGTAAGTAGTGTTTGACCCTGCAAAATGTAACCATGTCAAGATTATGGAGTAAACTTCACCTTTAGTGACGGTAATCAGGCAAATAGGTTATCATCCCTATGTATGTATGTGAGTTATTAATAATTCTTTAAAAAATAGGAGTAAATTTTGAATTAAGCCTAAACAAGGTCTAGCGTAGAATGAACATTCTAGTTGTGTGACTTCCAGGAGGAAGTCAAGAGCTAGTGGGGGAGGATGTAGGGTCCCTCCTTGCATCTAATTATTAAATATGATTTTCTCTAATTAAATATATTGTAGGAGATTAGGATGGATATGAAGTAATTTTTATGTTGTGAATGTCCTAATGAAATTAAGAGAAGTTGATACATCCATATTTTAATACTCAGTGATTCGAGAACTACTACATTATCTTGACTAATTAAACATCAAAATTTCACTAATAATGATACAAGGCATTTTTCACCTAATGATAAGGATGTTGATTTTGATACCTTGATGATTAAGTTTTATGCTTTAGATAGTTCAATATTCTTTAATTGGTGTTGTTATGATGTTTAGGTATATGCATGCCTAACGATGATTATACTAGTACTTAATCTGAATAAATAAATAAGTTATGTTCTTCTGATTATGTGATTTCTGATGATTAAATGTGAGTAGAAATGAATTAAAAAGTTAATTAATTAAAGCATTACATTGTAATTTATGTGAATTTCTGATACATATATACATATGTACATGTGATTTTACGAGGCTGTTGATGTGTGCAACGAGTGTGCAGGATATTTTAGCCGAGAAAATCGACAGAGGAACATAACTGATCCCTATGTGCTCATTTTGGAAACCTTGTTGTTCGTAATTAAATTTGATGTGATATGTATGTATGTATCCTTCTGTGTTCAACAAATGTTAATGTGTGTAACTGTGTTCTCATAGTGTCACTTGACACTCATGATTTTGCTTATGTGCTTCAGCATGCTTATTAGGGTTAGTTGTGTAACCTTTGGACATAAGTCAGATTAAGTTAGTGTCTTTTTGCTAAGTTGGTTCTTAATCGAGTTTAGTCACCCTTAATCCATATTAGTGCTTAATCTGCATTTTAGAGTTGTTAGTTGGTCCTAATTATTTCCTAGCTTTTTTTTGGCTCCAAACCTATTCTTCAGTCTTTAAAACATGAAATATTTATAGCCAAGGGGTATGGGTATGGGTTGGGGGTATTTTCCAAACCCTAAGACCCTTTTGTTGACTTTTGAGATCACTCAAAAAGTCTCTTTTTGCCTTTGTGCGAAAATTGACTATGGCTACGATGTGTTGCCTCACCTCACCTCCACTTAGTGGTTAACCATAGTATGGGTTGCGTTAGGAACTTCTAGATTTGTAGGTCGGTGGGAGAAGTTATTGCTCCTTTTGGTTGTTGAGTTTGTGGCTTATTTAGAGGCCCTTCTTAGAGAAGTGGAGGTTGTTACCCAATCTCTACATTTAGAGAGGAGTCTCGGAAGATTGAAGCAAGGAAGGGAAAAGATCTACTCAAACTTGTTCATTTTCCATTACTTGTTGTGAAGGTAGGAATTTCATCTCCCTTGTTCAGTTTTTTCATGCTTGTTTCATGCTTTGCTATGGTGTTGGTATTTGGATGCTTGTATGTTTCTGCGTATGTTGGGAAGATTTGAAAACCATGTTCTTGAATTCTTTTCTTCCATGTTTCTATTTAAATTTTGAAGTTTTCTTGTATCGGTGTTTTGGCATTACTCCCTCTTGGAGAGGGAAGAAGTGGCCAATTTCGAGAAAGGTCCTTTTAGTTGGACTCCAATAGTGTAGAGTCTCTTCTCAGGATGAGAAGAGGGAGAGAGGTTAGGGTGTTATGGGCCCCTAACTATTAGCACAAACCTCGTATGAGTTTTGGCATGTAAGAATGGAAGAATGGAAGTTCTTGATTTATAGCCCTGATTGGGCACCTGGTTTGGTGTTGTGTTTGACATCTCTTGTTGGAAAAATATACCTTTCCCTAATGTTGATTCATTGTGAATAATATTGTGAAAACCTTGTATGAATATGCATGTTTGATTTGTTTCTTAGTCATGCTTGTTGTCACCTGATCAAATTCTATTCCCTCCATGGTTCTTATAAAAGTGTTATAGAAATTGTTATAGAACCCTTGATAAGGGTCATGAAGGAAATTCAATTAAATTGTTGTAATTTTGGGATTGGAATCCTATGAAATTTGTAATACAAAACTTTCTTGTAATGGCAATGACATCGGGTTTTCTTCCTGGTTCTTTCTCGGCTGAGGCTTTGAATCAGGTTTGCCAATAAAATAATGATTGAATAACATGCTTATATTGGAGTCATTTGGTATTTTAGTTTTCATTGGCATATGCTTACTTCAAAATTGATGTGATGATGATTCACCTTATTGTGACAATTATACACTTTGAAATTTCTTCCACTAAATTTATGTTATTTGGATAAAATAGTGGTCTATAAGTAAGCATTTGAAGTTAAAATTTTGTCAAGAAAATTCCAAGGTACACGAATAAATATCTAATCTTGCTTCATTCATATTTGTTAAAATGGAAATTAATCTTACCCACAATGTGTTATAATCCTATTATCACTTTGAGTGAAAGAAAAATGGTGTGTTTTTCTCTTATATTTTTGGCATGAAAGAGGTCACAAACTATGAATTGGAGAACATCCTAACAAAAATGGGTCATCTACAACATAGGGATTGGACCAATAGATTACAAGAAGTTGTTTGGGCTTACAGAAAAAAATGGAAGACTACTACAGGATTCACACCATTTGAGCTCCTCTATGGGAAGGTAACAATGCTCCCCATTGAATTTGAATATAAAACTTTGAGAACTGCAATGGAACTAGAAATTGAACTTCTTGTAGCACAAAGCCAATGTCTTCTACATCTTAACTTTCTGGATGAAATGCTCACAACTACTTTGGAATGCATTGAACTTATACAAAAACAAAGAAAACAATGGCATGAATCCTATATTATCAGTAAAAAATTTCAAGTTGGTAACTGGGCACTACTATATGATTCCAGATTTAAAGATATGCTAGGAAAGTTGTAGAAAAGATGGCTAGGACCATATGCAATTATTCATATCTTTGATAATGGAGCTATTCAATTAACTACCATTGATCCAATACCTTTCAAATTATTAGTCAATGATCATAGACTCAAATTATATAAATGACCTCAAACAAAAGAAGACTTCCTATGGCAATTTTACCAACCAAATTCAAATACAACCAAGGTAACTCTTCCTACAGTCAAAGGTGTTAACCTTTCAACTGCCACTCTTCAACATTAATTCCTTTGTGCATGCTCATAATAAAAACTTTATGTCCACATAAGGTTCCAAATTTCTCGATTCACTTTATCACCTCATTTATTTTCTTCGACCCGTTCATCTCATTTCATTTCTTTTCTTCCACCCATCCCCCTTCCATGTCATAATTTTCTAATGTTTCAATAAACATTATAGCTTGCTGATGGATGCTATCATTGCTAATACAACTTCTACCACCTTTTCAAGTACGTGCAATGACCAATTCATAGGTATAACATTTTCAAATTATTATTTACTTATAGTACTCAAATTTTTTTAATTATATTTAATACTACATTCTCTATATGATGGTGGCATTCTACTAGTCCCTTACCCATACTAGGTATGACAAGTGTGGACACTTGTCCATATTTAGTAGGGGTAGGGAAGGTCACTAATGTTCAATGACATTTCTATTTATCTATAAATATTTTTCCAAAGTTTTGTATTTCCTTCATTTATTGAATTCAATTTCCATAAGCACACAAGTGAGGTGTTGTACCCCCTTTTTTTTGAATGATTTTATTGTCAGGCTATGATGTGACTTGTGTTTAAATTTTGTGTGATTTGAACCTCATTTTTGGACAATTCTCACACATATCCATGATTTATGTCCATTAAAGCAATAATATTGTGCATAACAATTTTTTATGACATTAATTACATGTTAAAACAAAGAAATATGAGTTGAGTCTGTAAAACAACAAAGAAGCTTGAATTCAAAAGGGGGAAAATGGAGTAGATAGAGAAAGTGTTAAGAAAATGGGTGGACAATTATAGAGGAGAGAACCAGTGGAACATACCATGTTTCTCTTAGATGTAGAGGCTATAAGAAGGTTTAATACATGTAGATGGTTAGGGTATTTCCTAAGTTTGACTACATTTGATGAGGAGGCAGCCATAGAATTCACAAGCATGTTTGATGAAGGTAAATCTTCCATTTGGGGTTTAATGGTGATTACAATAGAGGAACACATTGCTGAAGTAACTGGGTTACTTACAATTGGAGAACATTATCCTAGCACACATGATCTGAGGTTAGCAAGAGCTCAATTTATTAGACTAACTGATCCTCAAATCGACACTACAAAACAAGGTTGCAAGAGAATGTCACTACTGCCACCATACAATGAATTAGCCATGCATATTATCAGGTACCTTACATGAGAAGGGAAATTCTCATACTTACATGCATATCATTTCAAATTACGTAGTTGTATAAGGCATAATCTTTTAGTAAATATTCCAAATTTTTTGTACAATACGCTTTGTATTAGTGTGGATGAAACTCAAAAAGGAAAAGATAATTTTGTTACCCATCATGCCCTAATTAAATTACTGATAGAAAGTTTGCTTAAGCATGTGTCTTCCATGACATGGGATGAATCTATACAAGCCAAAACTCTACAACCCCAAGTTGCCCCTAGTGAATAGCCCAGTTAGGAAAATGTAGTCCCTACCAATGAGTCTACTAAAGAAAATACCCAAGCGGATGAAGCCAAAAATACCCAAATAAATGTGCAAGAAACTATCCCTATTCAAGAGACTATACCCTTACCTATTCAAAAAACCTAAAAGCCTCCATCTAGTAGAGCAAAGAGGAAAAAAAACTATAAGAAGAAATCTCTATTCAGGAAAAGTAAGAGCCAAACCCTACAATTGTGAGACAAAAGAGAACTAAGAAAAGTCCTGCAAGAACTACTCCTATAGTAGAGACACCCAAAGGAAAAGGTAAAAAAAAGGCTATGATACAAGAAGAAACCCCCATAAGGAGAAGCCCTAGCATGAGAGGGAAAGTTTCTAAAGATTCTACTTTGTCCAAAACATCTACTAAGGAATCCCCTATGCAAATTGTCTCTAATCACTGCCCTCCCCATCTTAAAATTACAAGCATTCCCAAAAATCCTAATGAGGAATGTAGGGATGAAATTAAAGAAAACCCAAATGATACCCCAATAGGTCAATTAGATATTTCATGTAGTAAATATGAAACCATTCCTAAGAAAGACTAGCCAAATACTACCCTAGTTCCTCATAAATCAACATAGATTATTAGTTTTGTAGAACATTTATGGAAGGAACATAGGAAGATGAAAAGAAATCATGAAGAAGATAGTGGTTCTATTACACTATAGAAACTCCTTTTCCAATTGTTTAGAAAAAATATGTTTGCCAAGGCCTTACGGGAAGAAGAGAGGAAAAAGATGAATAAAGTCATAGCATCTCAAGGTGAAGAAATCATAGATTTAAAGGAACAATTAGCAAGTCAACAGCAAAGGATATATCATGCCCTCAAGTTGACTAACTAGGCACTTGCTTGTAGACCACCACCAAGAGTTTATGCTCTCTATTTAAAATAACAATTTCTTTTGTTTCAACTAATGTTAACACTTAAGGATATTAATGTAGAGTTCAAATTAGCACAAAAATTTCATGGATTATAACAGACTTTGCCACCCTAGTAGTAGAATTTTCTTTATGAATTATATGTTCATAATTTTGTTATCCTTTCAGAGATTAAATGGAATCCCTTCCTCTATATAAGGGATATACATTTAAAAGCCCTCATGTTTTGGATGCTCAATGAAGTAAACTATGATAGGTAGCTAAATAATTACAGAGATGAGGAAAGGATAGAACCCTTACCTTTAAGAGCCAAGAGTAGCAAGCCAAAAGAAGTTCTTAGGGATTGGTTCACATTAACTTATGAAAAGAAGAATCAAGAAGTAATGGATAGAATCTTTTCTACAAGAACCAAATTCTATGTTGATGATGAGAATTTACCCTATTTTTCCTTCTAGAGAGCTATGACTAGTGTTAGAAGTACATGGGCCAAATTGTCTAAGTCCCATCAACTTGGAGGAAACACTTCATAGGGTGCAAAAGTACCTAGAGTTAATAAAGTAGGTAGGACTAGAATTGTGGTGTTCCCTAACCATGTAGCCTTCAATGCTCCTATGGCCTTTATATGACATTAATGTTGATAGACTTGACATGCTATAGGAAGATCACAAAAGGGAAGTGTGGGAAAGAACAAGAGGATTTTACTATACCTTCAAGATCAGTAGGAAAGGAAGGACTAAGATTGGAGATTTTAGTTCATTAACAAAAAAGTGCAATGCTTGAGGACAAGCATTAGTTTAGTAGGGCATAGATGATGAGGCCAAATATTGTCTTTATTTCATGATAGTTTCAAAATAGTTTTTTGATACTCTATTTTATTTTTATCAAAACATCTATGGACCTATGTTTATGGAAACCTATGGGTAGATACTATGCCATCTTTTGCTAGTATTATATGTATTATGTAATATTCCATATAATTAGTAGAATGTTTGTTCTTATAGTTGAATTTAATTTGATAAATGATTATTTCCAAACATGTCTCTACATAACAACTAACCTATTAGCAATCAAGCTAAAGATGATTGGGTGAAGTTAAAGATGAATGTTGAATAAAATTAATAGCATTCAAGAGGAGAAAGAATGTTGAAGTTTAATTCATGGTGTAGAATAATCATACCAGTACCAAAGGACATAACTATTAGAATGGAGGAACTCTGAAGACTTACTATATTCTTTGCATTTATGTCAACTAGTTGTTGTTTAGACTTTATTCTTCCCACTTTGAACTGTTACTCTTCCTTCTTTTTTGCCTACAGATTTATAGTTAGTTAGTTATTTTTTCTATTTTTGGAATAAGTGTCAAATTCCTATATATAGAGATCAAACTAGTTGTCTACAAGCTTTTTAGAGAGAAGAAAGAGTTTATGAGAATAGACTCTTAACTTTTACAGTGGGTTGTGTCTTTTATAGTTCTATGTGTTATGTAATGGATTTCTAAAATGTAATGAAATAGTTTTTGGCTTCTATCATGTTTTAGTAGTTTAGTTGAAGCCAACTAAGAGGGCCCACTTGGAAGGTGGATTAGATTAGGTTATTATAGATTTATTTCCAGGTATTCTTAGTAGTGTAAGTAGAAGTTGTAAGTTACTTCCTATAGCATTGCACTTCATGAATGTCCCTATAGCATATGTGAGAACAGCTATATTGGATGAACTGAGTTGGAATCTTTGTTAGCCTTTCATTTTATTTCTAGTATTCATAGAGTTAAGTTTGTTAGTTTCCTATAGCAATAGTGTAAGATATTTTCCTTGCATTTTACTTTCCTACAACATAAGCTTAGTGACTCATTAAGAGACTTAGTGCACATACTATGCCAACCATTTTAAGTATACACCCTTGTGACAAGATTAAATGCACCTTATAGTGGGAAAAATAGTCCTTAGTTTGAATATATTATTCCTAAGCATGGCTAGAGCATGACTATGATACACCTATTGTGAGGCGAACTAGGTACCTCTCTTTTTGACATCTTGATATTTTTGCTTCTAGTACCTTCAAACTATTCCTCTTAAGTAGATGAATTTGATACCAATTTTTTGAACTATTTAGAATAATTGGGGGGAAGGTGAATTGGTTATCCATGGTCCATATATACAAATAAAAAATTTCACAATTTAGTGAACCCATATCCATAAATTATTTTCATCATGCATGCCTCCTTTAGATCACACAATCATTTAAACTTTATTGGTTATTATCAAATCAACTTTATAGAAATGTAAGTATGAAATATAAAAAATTCAATACTACATTTGACACAATGATTTTACATGGAAATGTAATTTGGGAAAGACCACTAATAATATACTACTAATTCTCACTCTTCTTAAGTAATGTTGTGCGAACGGCCAAACCTATTAAAGGTTACAATTCACATTGTTAAATGTGACCTAGTTAGAGAATTTCAATCACCCTATTAGGAATGAACCTTGTTAGAGGGCTTTAGATCCTTCACTTGGAACATCACCCAATTAAAGGATTTTCAAATGACTATTAAGTCAACCTTAATCCAAAGGATTTACCCTAGATTGATACAATGATTAGAAAGTAATACTAGGGCTTGATTTGATTACAGATTATAGCTCACTTTGTAGGTGATAGATCTTTATTTCAAGCTTCCAATCTACTTGGCTTTCACACTCTTCAACTTTGATAGATTGTTCACCCTTAAAGAATCCATACCCTTAAGCCTTCTTGCTTTTCTTGCAAATAGAATTCTCTTCTCTTAGGTCATTGAATAGAATAATACCTTAGACTCTTTCTCTTCCTTAGGTTACCACACATGAAAGCTATTTTTTCTAACCAACCATCTCTATAAATAGAAAATGAGGATCTCTCACTATTCATCCTTCATAGTCCATTTTAAGGTTAGGTTAGATTAGGTAGGATTCAATGAATCTACCCATCTTTTCTTTTTACTCCCTTCTAGAAACTTCTATTTCAATCCTATTTGAATTTGCCTCAAAATGGTTCATCTTGAATTATATGACATAAGCTCATCGAGCTTATCTTTGTTGGAAATTTGATTGAAAAGATCATTGTAAGAAGAAGATTGATTATAAAGAGGGAGATTGTTGAGAAGAAAGAAGATGGTTGATAAAGAATGTTTTCAATCATTATTTTGTCATTGATGTCAAACTTACAATTTGTTGGAATGAAAATTGCTTAAAAGATAGAAGTACTATCACTTAGTTGATTGATGAAGAGGATTTAATCAACAAGATGTAACAAGAGTACCTAAAGGAAAGGTTGAGTTATGAGTTTTTAATGAAGTAGAAGGATCAGTTAAGACACTAGCTAAATGATGTATTGATAATACACTTGAAGACATAGAGGTTGGCCACACTTAGAAATAGTGGAAGTATAAGTTGTAACAAGGTTGATTGCAAAGCTTAAACTAAGTTCATTAGAGAGTGTTGAGAAAGCTAGTTGAAGCCAAGCAAATGCAAAATCTAGTGTGTACCAAGTGATACAGCAAAAGCTGAGCATGTTTAGGTGCTGAGTAAAGTAATAGGTACCAAGCATCAAAAAATTTAGTGGATGCCGAGTGAATTCATAGTAGGTGTTGAGCATCGGTAAAATATAGTTAATGCTGAGTAACATAGTACGTGTTGAGCACTAGAGTTTCAATAGTGCCAAGTTGCTGCATTATTTGAAAACTCAAAGATTTGCTAGATCTAAGATGACAAGTTTATTACCTTGAATTTTGTGAACCAGTTGGAGTATAAGGATGATGAGCTGGTGGCACAAAATTTTATGTAAACTAGTTTTGGGTGAATTCAAGAGGATTCTTCAAGATGTTTCTAGAAGAAACTAGATATGGGTTATATTCATTGAATCCTACCTAATCCATTCAAACTAAAATTAAAGGAGGGAAGAATTGAGTGGGAAAATAAATTTTAGACCTCTATTTAAATAGTTACAGGCCAAGAAGCAAGAGTTTCTTGGGTGCCAAAATTGCAAAGTAGTTCGATGGTTTCAAGGAGAAGACATCTAGAGGAGAAGAAGAATAGAGTATAGAGACTTTGCTTCATTGAGCGTTCAAAAAGAAGATTGCACTAGTACATTAAGCATGGAGACTCAAGGAGACAGAGCTTAAAAGAGGAGAACAAGCTATCAGAGCTACAAAGACTAAAAGCTAGGTAAATTGTGAAGACCTGAACAAAAATTTGAAATCTATAAGATAAGTTACAAATTGTAATCAAGTAAAAACCCCTTATTGTTACTCTCTAGCAATTGTATCAATTAGGGTAAAATCCCATGGACTTAGGTTGATTTAATGGCCATTTATACATTCTTTAATAGGGTGACATTCCAAGTGAACATTCTAAAGTCCTCTAACTAGGTTGACTTCTAAGAAGGTGGATAAATCCTTTAACTAGGTCACATTTAATAGTGTGTTGTAGCCTTTAATAGGGTAGGCCTTTCCAAAGGTATCACTTCATAAGAGTTAGAATAGAGTAGCATGTTATTGGTGGTTTTTCCCAGATTGGGTTTCCACTTAAATCACTGTGTTATGTGTTGATATTTTATGTGTGATGCTTGCATCTTGATTTATAGTAACTTGCTAAGTAGGAAAGTTTAAGCTTGGATGAATGAATAGATTGATTGTCACACTTTACTTAATGAAAATGTTTTAATTGGATATTTGGGCCTTGAATAACTAATTCACCCCACACACCCCCCCCCCCCCGCCGCCCCCCCCTTCTTAGTTCAGATTTAATGAATTCATGATCTTTCTCATAATGTTGACACTCAACATTGAATTTTTTCTAATGCTCAACACACACTGCATTTCTTAGCATCCACTATCAAAACTCTCAGCATGAAATAAAGTTTACTAGTGCTCGATATCAACTAAACTTTACTTGGCTTACACTGTATCACTTGCCATACACTATATTTTTTTTTTTGGCTCTAACTAGTCTTTTGCATGGCTTACACTAGTTTTACATGTCACCTACTATATAGATTGATAAGCTTGGTATACACACTTCATTTAACTTGTTCTTCTGAACTTGATCAGTGTATCCATCCTTTGCAACCATAAGTAGATTAACAATGCACTATAGTATCACTAGCTTAACTGATCCTTGTACTCCTTTTCCATATCATAAATCAACCTTTCCTCTAGGTGCTATTGTTACCTCATTTGATCAAATCCTCTTAATCAATCAAATAAATTATAGTACTCAAATAACCTAAGAAATTGTCTTATCAATAAGGTTTAGGTTTGACATTAATGACAAAATAATGATTGAAACACATATTCATAATTGTATCAATCAATTTTCAACATATTATCCATGTGTTGATATGGAGTAGATTCCATAGATTGCTAATAAATGACATTTTAATGGCTAATACAAATACGATAAATCTTTCACAAATATATTTTATGTATATTATATTGTAGAGAATGTGTTACACAATTCCATTACTTCTCCTAATTTCTTCAAGATAGCCAGTGATGTAATTGCATTTTTTTTGGTTTTGTACTTTGATCGATGCTCTAGTCATAATAATTGAGATTTTAGGTCATTTTGGGTCTATACTCTGATGCTCTTGTTGTGACAACTCAGTCTATATATTGATGTTATGGTTTTGATAAATGAGATTTTTGGTCTTTTTATTTTAGGAAGGAATACAAGTAATATGGTCTTCATTTGTGTTTTCTATCTTAAACCTTCAAAATTTTATGTTTTTTGATGAATAATTGATATTTCCAGCCACATGCAAGTTGAAATTGTGGGGTGATCTCATATCCCTTGACCCCTTTTTTGTGAATGAATAAATTTAATTTTTCATTAATAGAAAATGGATTATTCATCAAAAAATATATATCAGCAAAAAGCTTTAAATTGATCCAAAATTGACTCAATCAAACAAAAGATATTCAGACCCTAATTGCTATGGTTAGTAGATGGCTATAAATGACTATAAACTCGAGAGATGGATGCATCAATAGACATGCAAAGAGACTGTTCAAGTCTATTTCATTTTAATTTGATACAATGGATGAAAGATACGCTTAACTATTTTCTCACTTCCATTCAATACACACTTTGAATCCCTATATAATGAAGAAAATTTCTTGAACATGGCATCATGACCATGTTATAGGTTGGAGAATAGGTTGACAAATTCAATTATTGATAGTTGGCATAATCCTAATCTTTGATGCTTTGGAAAAGTGGTCTACATATATTGTGATTATCTAGTCTACCTTTACTGCTAATAAATGATCTTTTGAATAGAATTATAATTATTAAACATTCATAAATTTATTTAACTACATATATAAATTTATTTAACTACATATATTATTATATTTATTTTGATCATATTAAATCATGACATTTAATTTTTTGATAATATTTTAATTCCTTTTTTTTTTAAAACGTCATGATTACTTATTATATATTGCATTTAAAGAAATGTCAATTTTGATAATATTTTTCTAAGCATTATATAATGAATAAATATTTTATTGAAATATAAAATTATTAATTAACTGATACTATATTTCTCATATTTATATTAAATTCATATTAAATCATTACATTAATTTTTTTGGTAATTTGTTTAAAATAAATAACTTATTTGAAAGAAGACTTATATCTTATTTTATCTATTTAACTATTTTGATATCCAACTTAATTACATAGATACAATAAAAAAATGTATTAGAGAATAATTAAATTATTCATTTTATTTTAAAATGTAATTGAAAAGAGAGAAAAATAATTCAAGTAATCCATTTAAAAGTTTAATTTAGATGGAAAAGAAATATTATAAATTTATTTGAATTTAGTATGGAAAATGTTAAATCTAGATTATACTGAGCATTAAAAGTGAGAGAAATAGCTTCACAATTATTTTTTCTAGGTAATCAAAGGAAATAATGATTTTCGAGTTGCTTAGCACCTAAAGTAGCTAAGTGCCAGGCAGTGGGTGTTGATTTTATGCTTTCTCAACAATAATGGATGTCAATTTTCTCAATCACCAAAGGGAGGTGGAGATTGTTAGTAACACATGACCAACACTATGATCAAGTGAACTTGGTCAACAAAGGGACTGAGTGAGCTCGATAAAATTGGGTATGGAAGGGACCAAGTGAGCTCGGTAAAAAATGGTAGGGAAAGGACTGAGTGAGCTTGGTAAGCATAGGAGAGGAGCTTGGTAGACTCTATTGTGAGTTGGTAGGAAAATTAAAATATATGTTGACCAAGTTAGTACAAGAAGAGCTTGGTTAACAAGGGAACCAAGTGAGTAAATAAAAGAGTTATTTCTGGTCTATTCCATAATTAAAACATAGAGATAATAACATAGAACTTGCAACTCTAATCTTCTAAAATACTAAACACAATGCAGAGTACATAGAAAGGAGACAACAATGAGCTAAATAACTTGATCAACTACTATGCCTACTTACTTTCTTTCTATTCATAAATTGATACAACTATACCAAATATGGGACCATAGGGCTTCAATGAGAATTAAAATAATTTAACCCATAATTTCTATTTGTAATATAAACTTACAACACTAAAGGGCTACATGCAATAATGCCTAGCGCAATGACTTCTTAAACATGACATATAAAATAAACTTGCAGTGAACAAAAGAGTTAATCTTCTATTGTTGCAACTCTGATCCTCTTCCTATTCCTTCTACACTTTGAATGCTCTTCTCAAATGTTCTATTTTCCTTTTCTCTTATTCTAATCTTTTGATCTTCTCAACATATGAATGAGACTTCATTCATTTTTATTTTGCCTCAAAATCTTTCCCTCTCTTTTCTGTATTTCAAACCCACCTACTGAGTTTAATGAGTCAAGTGGTTAGGTGGAAATTTGGCTGAAGGGGAAACTAACTAATTTCAACACCCCCCTTTGTCTCGATTCAAAAAAGCTAGGATCACTCCTAATCCAAATCAAGTATGCCAAGACTTATTCTTAGGTGTAGGTAAGTTGCTATGTCCAATGGTTTAGTGAAAATGTTTTCTAGTTGTTGCTCAAACTTATAAAATTCTATTTTGATTTCTCTATTCTCCACCAACTCTGTAATGAAATCATATCTAATTTCTATGTGCTTGCATTCTTTGATGGAAGACTATATTCTTTGATAGTGTAATTGAGGAAACGTTTTCACAAAAGATTGTGCTATCATCCTCTTTCCTTTCATTCAAATCTGTCAACATTCCCCTTAACCAAATAGCTTGACATGCTACTTCATTTTCTATTATGTATTCTACTTCTATTTTAGATTGAGAAACAATCAATTTCTTCTTGGATGCCCATGAAATTGCACCTAAGTCCATATGAAACATATAACTAGAAGTGCTCTTCTTATCATCTAGACTTCCATCCCAATCACTATTAGTGTACCCAACAAAACTAAAATAATTATTAGCAGTGTACAAAATATTGAATCCCTTGGTACCATTCACATACCTTAAGATCCTCTTTCTTGCTTGCCAATGGGAATCATTTAGCATTTCTATAAATCTAGAAATCAAACTTACTACATGCATCATGTCAGGCCAAGTTGCTATCAAATACATCAAACTTCCAACCATGTTTTTGTATAATATTGGATTCACATTCTTCCTACAATCTTCCTTGCTCAACTCTAGACCTACTACTATTGGTGTTGGGGTAGCCTTTCTGTTCTACATTTTGAATCTCTCCAAGATTTGATTTGCATATTTTACTTGAGAGATGAAAATTCCATCATGCATTTATTTTACTCATACGTGTAGAAAGTTCTTCAAGAGACTTATGTTTGTCATTTCAAATTCACTCTTCATGGCCTCTTTGAACTCACCAATTAGGAAATTATCATTTCCACTGAAGATTATGTCATCTACATATGAGAAAACAATCAAAACCTTACCATTTTCTCCTTTTATGTAGAGAGTGGGCTCACCGTCACTTTTTCTAAAGTCGTTGCTCATTAGGTATGAGTTAATCCTACTTTACCATGCCCTTGGAGCTTGCTTGAGTGTATATAAAGCTTTCTTCAATCTATACACCTTGTGTTCTTCACTTGAAATGTCATAACTAGGTGGTTGCTCCACATGTACCTCTTCTTTCAATACTTCATTCAAGAAGGAAGACTTCACATCCATTTGATATACCTTCCATTTGTGTTGGGCTGCAATTTCTATGACAACACACATGGTTTCCATTCTTGCAACTGGGGCATATGTCTCATCATAATCTTTGCCATACTACTAGATTTAACCTTTGACCACTAATCATTCCTTATGTCTATCTATTTTTCCTTTAGCATTGTACTTGGTCTTATACAACCACCTAATTCCAATTACTTGTTTCTTGGGAGGAAAATTAGTTAACTCTCATGTTTCATTTCTTTCTATAGTATCTATTTCCTCATCCATGGAAATACACCATTTCTTTTCTTTCATGGCTTCTTCAAAGTAGATTCGATCACTATGAAAAAATAATGCAAAATTAACACTCTCATCAAAAACTTTATCATACCTTTCATCTTGGCATATCTCCATTAAGCTCTTAGTCTTTCTTACCAATAGGGAGGCAAGAGTGGGTAAGAATTTTAAGTATTGTTGCTGCTACTTCTTTACACACAAACTTGGGGATGTCTTGAGCTGCTAGGAATTGACTCTCTATATTTTGTAGGTTTCTTTCCTTTTTGCCTTTGTCTAAAACCATCTATGTGTTCTACTCCATCATCTTGTTGATCACCAATTTCTTCTTCTTCCTCAATGGTCGGCACTTGTCTTGAAATTCTTGAAGGTTTAGCTATTGAGTCATCACATGACTAATTTTTGAGAAATTCCACTTCTCTTGATATGATGATCTTTTCAGTGATTGGATCATACAATCTATAGGCTTTTGATTTCAAACTATAACCTATGAAAATTTACTTCACACCTTTTTCATTCAACTTTTTCCTTTGTTCCTTTGGAACATGTGCATATGCTACACATCCAAACAATCTCAAGTGTTCCACTATCCATCGTTGTTGTGACCATGCCTCAAGAGGAATCTTGTCATGGACTATAATTGTAGGACACCTATTTATCAAATATATTGTTGCTTCTATAGTCTCTCCACAATATTCAAGTGGGAGTCCCTTTTCTTTCTCCATGCTTCTTTCCATCTCCATAGTGGTCCTATTCTTTCTCTTAGCCACTCCATTTTGTTGTGGAGTATAACTAGTTGTAAGCTCCTTCTTGATTCCATTCCTCCTAGAAACATTTACAAACATACTGGAGGTATACTCCCCTCCTCTATCTTACCTAAGGACCTTTACATTTTTTTGACATCCCTTTTTGGTTTGGGCTTTAAATTCAAAAAAATTATCAAATGCTTTAGATTTTCTTTTCAAAAAAAAAAACCCATGTCCTATGACTGAAATTATCTATGAATGTCATAAAATAAGTACTCCCCACAATAGAGGTGGTTCACATAGGGCCTACAAAATTAGAATGCACCAATTCTAATGGTGCCCTTGCCCTTCTAGAATTTCCAAAATTAAAGAGAATCCTATGTTGCTTACCTAAAATACAAGCTTCACACTTGTCACATAAATTTATAATACTTGGAAAGTGTTCTACCATTATTTTCTTGGAGAAAAAATTTAAACTAGAAAAGCCAAGATTTCCATACTTGAGATGCCATAGCTTGGAGGGGTCTTCAATCAAACTCCTTAGATTTTATTGTTGATGTAGTATTGCCAATTTTTTCTTGGGAGGTGTAACAATGATTTGAGAAGAGAAACATGTCTCTATGTTCAATGGAAACATATGGTTCTTTGTCATTTAGACTTGTGCTAGAATATTCTTACTCCCATCCTTCTCATGAATGACACACTTGTCATTTTCCATTAGCACCTTGCAACTATTTTGAATGAGCTATTTGACATTCATCACATTGTGCTTCATACTAGGGCAAAAATAAACATTTTTTAGCTCCTTTGTCTCACCTTGCTTGGTATGGACCATGATAGATCCTTTCCTCATAATGGGAATGGTTCCATTGTTTCCAATCTTAATTTTAGACTTGAAATTTCTATAAATGAATGAGAATAAAATTTCATTACCACTCATGTGGTTTCTATAATTTCTATCTAGATACCATACCTTAGTGCTATCTTCTTTACTAATGTTACACATGATGAAGGATGTGGCATTGTTTTCATAACCCATATTCACATTAGCCGCATTTTTACTTTGCTTTGATTGATCACCCTACTTATTCTAGCATTCACTTGCATAATACCCAAATTTATGATAGTAGTAGCATTCTACATTACTCTTGTTGGAGTTCTAACTCTTCTTATGTCTTTAGGAGTTGTTTTGAGAGTTACTTTCTCCCTCTTGATTGCTTGCTTGTCCTGATCTTTTTGTTCCACCATTCCTCTAACCATTTCTTCCACAACCTCTACTTCTTGAGCCTCTAATGGAACCATTTCTTCCTCTCCTCTTGCCTCTTGAATTTTCATGTGCTTTGAAAGCTTGTTCTTGGGAAGATTTAGTTGACCTATTAATCTAGTGCGCATGGGTTTGAAGAATTCCTGTCAGTCATTTGCTTCCTTAATGGTCATCAGAAGATTGTCATATTTTTGAGTTGAAATCCTCCATATTTTCTCCACTATCCTTTTCTCTTCATGCTCTTCTCCATTTGATTTGAGTTGGTTTATCAAAGTAGAGATTCTTGAGCTGAATTTTTCCATAGGTTTATTATCATTCATTCAAAGGTTCCCAAAATTCCTTATGATCAGATGTAGCTTCACTACTCAAACCTCATCAGTTCCTTTGAAGTTTGTCTCAACAACATCCCATGCTTCCTTTGACTAATTTGTGGTTGTAATATTAGGATAAATAGTTTCTGTCATTGTTGCCTCAATTAGAGTCAATTCTTTTGCATCCCTTCTTCTTGATTCCTTCAATTGTGTCTTTTGAGGGTTTGTGTGGGTAGCATATTGTGTCAAGTAAGTTACTCATTGAACCCATTTTTATCACAAACTCCTACAAATCATTATCAACCATAATGGTTCTCATTTTCTTTTCCCAAGTGTATAATTCTATCCATTAAAGGAAAATGGTGGCTACCATGTCTTTCCTACATCGCCTACTATGTCAAATACCCAAAAAAATGCCCAAAATCACGAGGATGTGGTGCCTCAAAGATTTGATACCATGTGAGAAAATAGCTTCAAAAAAAAATTTCTTAGCAATAGAAGGAAACAGTGATTGCCAAGTTGCTTGGCAATTGAAGTAGCCAAGTGATAGACATTAGGTGCCAAGTTTCTAGGTCACGAAAGGGAGGTGGAACTTGAACGAATACTATGACTAAGTGAACTCAGTCAATGAAGGGACTAAGTAAACTTGGTAAGAATCAATAAGGAAGGGATCAAGTGAGCTTGGTAAAACTTACTCGAGAAGGGTCCAAGTGAGCTCGATAAGTGTGAGAGAGGAGCTCGATAGACTCCATTGTGACTTGGTAGAAAAAAAAAAAAATATGATGATAGAGTTAGTACAAGGAGAGCTTGGTTAATAAGGGAACCGAGTGAGTAAATAAAAAACTTGTTGTCTGGTCTATTCCACCATTAAAACACATAGATAATAATAGAGAACTTGCAACCTTGATCATCTCAAATACTAAACACAATGTAGAGTAACTAGAAAATAGACAAAAATGAGCCAAATAACTATATCAAGTAATATTCCTACTTGCCTTATTTCTATTCATAAACTACTACAACTATTACAAATCTAGGAGCATAGGGTTTCAACCAGAATAAAAATACTTTAACCTAAAACTACTATTTGTAATATAAACTTACAACACTAAAGGGAAACATACAATAATGCTTGATCACTGCTTCAATAGGAGAGACAAAACAAACTTGCAGAGAATAAAATGTGTTGATCTTGTGCTGCTAGAAATCTGATTCTCCTCTTGTTCCTTGTGCACTTTGAACACTTTTCTCTAATATTATTTCCTCTTCTTCTCTTCTTCTAATCTATTGATCTTATCAATGTATGAATGAGACTTTAGTCCCTTTTTCTTTGCTTCAAAATTTTTTCTTCTCTTTTTTGAATTTCAAGCTCACTCACTAATTTTAATGTCTCAAGTGGGTAGGTGGGCATTTGGCTTAAGGGGCAATTGACTAATATCAAAAAAAATAATCTTCATCATTCAACCTCCAATAATGTTGGTGTAGTCTAGATCAGTCAACCATCTACCAGTTGACCACCTTTAAAAGTTGTCAACCTTGTCAAATGTGTAGATTTATGAGTGGGTGTAATTTTTGTAGGAAAGTTCCTTGAAAAATAAAGAAAAATTTGGGTAAAGATGTAGAGCACTACAATATTTTTTTTTTGAACATTTCAAATTGTCTTTCATAATGATTTCTCAAAAAATAAAAAATAAAGTAGGGCCCATTTCCACAGAAACCTACATTTCTTTCACCTATTTTTAACATGTCTGACTAATTGAAAAAATTTGAATATTTCTTCCCACACCTATCTCACCTTTTCTCTTATTTATCTACACAAATCAAAGACACTCATCCATGTTTCTTCTCCAAGCCTATTTGTTTGCTGAAATTAGGAATATTTTTTCTCTTTTCTATTTGGTGTGTCAAATGGAATATGGAATAAGAATACATGTTCCTAGTTTTCCACTAAAATCATCTTATGTCCATTCTAAAATATAATTTTTATTAGAATAAGCATTCCTATGCCTCCAACCAAATAGACCCAATTTACAATATGATTTTGATCATATCTTATCTTTACTCCAAAGTTCCTCTCTTCTGTATTCTATTGAAAACCTAATAAGGAAAAAAGTAATGCAAAAAAATAGAGACCTCTCACATGATTACACTCTTCTTTCCATGCTATTTCACACCATCACATTTCATTTCTTTTCTCTTGAAGTGATTCCCTCTTATACCACTCATTATCTAGTTGAGGTATTTAGTTTCCCTCTTCTCTTAAACAATACAAAGTGGTTCAATTGCTACAACCCTAAACCTAGTTTTGTTTCATAGAAAACTTAATTTTAACAAAAAATTAGCCCTTTCTTAATCTCCTTTCTCTAACACTTATAAATTCCATGGAAAACTTAATTTTAACAAAAAATTAGCCCTTTCTTAATCTCCTTTCTCTAACACTTATAAATTCCATGGTGTCTACTTGTGCCAATGGGAGCAAAGGAAAGAGTGAGGATATGGCTGCTTTTGATGAACCAGCACCACTTGCATCTCTTTCTACCTCAAAACCAATGAAAAGACCTATTTCCTACCATGTTTTCATCAATCATCATGGAAAAGAAATCAAATCTACCATAAATACCATTCTCTATGGATTTATCACTCAATGTCATCTCTCTATCTTTTTGAATGAACCAAAGTTGAAAAAGAGTGATTTCTTGCCCCAAAAATTACAAGAAGTAATGAGCAGTGCTCTGGTCCATATTGCTATATTCTCTGAGAGTTATGTAGAATCACACTAGTGTTTTGTAGAACTATCATTTCTGGTTAAGTTCAATGCCCCAATTATTCCCATTTTCTACCATGTAGATCCTACTGATCTCAAATGGGTACACCAAGGGAAAGGAAAGTATGTTGATGGCTTTGATAGATATGCACAAAATAATAGATATGTGGTGAAACTTAATGAGTGGAATAAGGAACTCTAAAAAGCCTCATTTTACAAGGGCCAAATCATTAAAAATAAAGAGTAAGTCCCATACAATTGGCCTCCCTATTTTTTCAACAAATGTATATTCCTTTTTGGATTTGTGCAATTTTAAATTTTGTATGAAATTATGTGTTTCATGTAGTCTTTTGATTTTTCAATATTTTACTTGTTTAGTGATGAGGATAGGCAGCTAAAGGATATTTGTGAATACTATATTGAAAATAGTAGGAGGAGAATCCTTTTAGGTTGAAGACCATCCATTGGCATCAACAACATAGGGAACATCTTGGGGATCATTAGTAGTGGGGATAGGAATGTGTAAGCCGCAAGGGTTATCAAGTATGGGTCTAGCAATTGGACCATAGAAGAGAAGAAGTAAAAGGTTGTTTTAACTTTAATATGAAGACTAGGCATATAAAGTTCCCATATACAAAATGTTCCCTGTGTTATCTCATGCCATGTTTCCATATTAAGATGCATTTTGTAAGCCCGTATATGGGAAAGGTAAAAAAATACTATGATTTTTTTGTTGAACTCTCTATCTAATTATTCATATGTTCTCACATCTCATAGAAGAGGAGGACAAGGAAAACAAAGACTTTCTTCTTTATATATGCCTAAATCTTTTTACTATAAGAGCCAATTTTATTGAATGTATTTTTTTGAAATAATTGTTGTAAAAAAAATCTATGGGCACCTCATCAAATCAATAAGAAGGCATAAAAAGAAAGTGAGTCAATGTGAAAATTATGAAATATTATAGAAGAATGGAAAAGGTGACTGCACTCTAGAATGTCTTTGACAAACTTTGCAAAAATCAAATGTCTCTTAACCCAACTCCTAAATTATCTTTAAATATTTAAGTAAAGATATCAAAAGTCTTCAATTTTGTGATAGACTTTTTCCTAAAGAATTATTTGTAATATTAAGAAAGAGGTTTATGTGCTCTTCAGGTTTCTTTGGAGAAATTTTATCCCAAATTGAGCCAAATAGATTGTTATCTCAAGAAAATCCTCCTGTAATAGATGTTTATGCCTTTGAAAAAAATTGATTAAACTTGAAGTATTCTTCATTTAAAGACAAAATGATTGTATGGAGAAAACTAAAGTTTCCAAATGATTGGAAACTTAGTGATCCAGAGATAAAGATGAGCAAGGTTGAGGTTTCTCTTTGGGTCTAGAAAGGAAATGAGAATGTTTATTGGCATATATCCAATAATTTGTTCATTTTCCATGATCACTTTCAAGTGAAAATAGAGTGCATGGTATATTTGGTGCAAAAGAAACTTGATAATACATGTAGCACCCTACTAGAGAACCCTCAAGGATAACCACCTTCCACTTAGGTAACACAGAAATAATTTAATTTCAGTTTTACTTTTCAACATATCATACAAAGAGTCGTATAATTAATTTATTATAATGGAGAAGCAAGATATGAGGACTCATTGAGAAAAATGTTTTCCATGAGTTTCCTAACATTTCTACTATGTAACACATTATAAACAAACATTATAATATGTAAATGAGATTTTTTAAAAAATTATAGAAAGTCCAACACAAATTCCACCCCAAAATAACCCAATTTTTAGGCCAAATGGAGTCTAAGATAGGCAAAAGCTCTAAAAATGAGTGCAAAAAACCAATATAGGAAAATGACCAAGATCCCAAAAATGGGTAACAAGTATCAATGGCTCATAGGAAAAACAAATCTCCACAACATTAAGAATAGAGAAGTTGTTGAGAAAAGATTCTAGTAGAGATGAAATTGAATGACACCAAACTATTATGAAATAAATCATTTAGCTATTAGGAGCCTGTGTAATCTATTCAACATCTTCATTATCACTATTTTATTTAGCATAATTCTCATATAAGGCTCCTTCATTGTACCCAAAAACCCTAGCTTTTGAACTTGTACTTCTTGTCCCTTTTGTGTATATCCTATACATATAGTTATAATATTGAAGAGATTTATTTTTTATATAATATATAGTTTGTTTTTCCAAAAATCAAATAATAAGTTTTAGGTATCCTTCATTTCTAGAATTTAATTTAATTTTTTATTTTTAGACTTTATTTTTCATATTTCAAAAAGGATAAGTGTGTTAGGAAAATTTATGTAAATTGTCCAAAGCAATCAAGCCCTCTTCAATGTTCTTTAGTTCTATAAATTCATACAACCATAAACTCATAATGGATGGGTAATGTTATTTCTAATTTAAGAGGAAATATAAAGAGAAAGTTCTTGAGAAACATCCTATATAAAATGACTCTCAAAAGATAGTTATGACAAGTACTAATCCTCAAGGAATTTAATAAGACTTTTGTCATAGATATAAAGACCCAACTATTCTACTAGAAGTATTCATATTATAGAAAAGGGAATAAAACAGAGCCAAGGATAACATCCCAATCCAAAACATAAGTGATTATCTCCTTTCTATTGAAATAAATTATTCAATTGTGTTATTTTCATTGATTTTACACAAATTTCATATTGTAACCAAGCTCAGAGACTCTAGTATCAACCGAGCATAAGTTTAGAGGAAGCTAAGTTCAGTGATCTAGTGCAAATTGAGCTAGGTCAGTCACAAATGAAATCTTGTGTAAACTAAGTCATGTTGGTTACAAAAGGAGTTTAGTATAATATGAGTCATGTCAGTTACCAAGGAACAATAGAATAAATGTCAGTTACAATTGTACTAGTGAAGAAATCTCTTAATAGAGTGTACTTAATAATCATATTGTAAGTCATCTAACAAGGTAACATTTCTAGATTGAAGTGTCTAAAGACCTCTAAAAAGGTTACTCCTAATAGGGAAATATAAATACTTTATCAAGGTCACACCTAACAATGTATTTTGTAACCTTTATCAAGGTTGGCTCCTAATAGGGCTTACGTTAGAAGAGTGAAAACTTGCAACTAGTTGCATTGATATTTTTCGCAAATTGGGTTTCCACATTAAATATTAGTGTCTCTTGTGTTCATGTTATTTTCTTATTGCTTTATCTTTATACAACTAAGTTACTAAAGGCTAACGCACATTAATATCTCAATATTTCTTTATTAGCTGAATTATAGTGAATTTCTAGTTCTAACCAATCTATACAAGGATTTGAGTTAATAAGAATCTTGTATTCACATCTAAGAGATCTGGAATTATTTTATTGGTAACTGATTCACCCCTCCCTCTTAGTTACTCCTCTTATATTTCCAATAATTTGTATTAGATCTATTGGTTCTTACAGATAAGGTTTGAAGGGCCTAAGCTAAAAGATCATGATATCAGATAGAAGAGAGATTCCCAAGTTGAAGAGAAAAAAAATTCAAGGCATGAAAAGAACTCATGAAGTTGCATTTGGAAACCATTGGAGCTTTAGTATGTGGCACCTCCAAATCCTTTGACTATGGATCATTTGGTCAAAAAATAATAATCACAACATAATGATTATTGGCATTGCTACCTCTCTCAATTATTCTTAATTTGATGAAGTCAAAGATTGTCCTACTACTCATGAAATGTGGAACAAACTAGAAAAGATCTATGGAGGAGATGAAAATGAGAAAAGAGCCAATGTATACATTCTAAGAGGCCAATTTGATCAGATGAGAATGAGAGAAGATGAAAACATTGCAAAATATAGTGAAAGAATCAAAGCAAGTTTGAGTGTAATCAGAGCTACAATAGGAATAATAGATGATGTGGTATTAGTTAGTAGGGTATTAAGAACTCTTATTCCTATTTATTCAATTAGAGTTTTAGCTATTTAAGAGATGAGATGTGATCCCAAAAATTATATAACCTTGGATGCACTAGTGGGAAGATTAATGAATTTTGAGTTGGATAACTTTGATAACTATCTTGCTCGATCTCGCAACTTAGAATCAACATTCAAAGAAAAATTAATGCTTGAAAAAAAGAGAGGAAACTAAAATGGCAAGTATTCTAACACTAAAGTAGATAAAGAATAATTAAATGATGAGCTTGAAGCTATTGAAGCCTAACTTACAAGAAGTTTATCAAAAGGCAAAGGTAAATATAAAGAAAAAATTCCATTGGCTTATTTTTTTTGTGAAGAAGTTTATAGCAATGCAACAAGGTGTCCAAATAAAGAAAAAAAACATGATAGAAAACTCAACAAGTTCAAAGGCAAGAACTATTTCAAGAGCTACAAAGACTACAAAGAAGAACATACAAAATATTTATATATTTCTAAAGATTTTGATGGTGATGATGAAGATGAAATGGTATACATAGCTATTGAAGATAATTGAGATGATAAGGATGGTGAAAATATGACACTTATTTCTCATGTTAGCAAGAATGACACATGGATAATAGATAGTGGTTGTTCTCATCACTTGTCTAGTGACAAAACTAAGTTTGAACACTTGGAGCACTATGATGGTGGAAGTGTTAAATTTGGAAACAATGAACCATATCATGTGAAGGGAAAAGTATGCATTGCATTGACTAATGAACTCAAATTTGATAATGCCTATTGGGTTGAAGGACTGAGACACAATCCTCTAACTGTGGCATATCTAAACAACATTGGGTACAAGGTATAATTCATGAATGGGAAGGCTAGGCTATTGGATGGTAAGGAAACCTAGTTGGAACTAGAAATCAGACTAAAGGTAATCTATTCTATGTAGATCTCAATAAAATTTCTTTTTTTTTTTGGCACAAGTAGAGAAAAGTTGGTTATGGCATAAAAGAATTTTCCATGTAAAATTTGATAATCTAGTTACTATAAGTAAGTGCAGAAGAGTTAGAGGCATTCCAAATTTGAAGAAACTTGAAATGGTTATATGCAAATAATGTTAAACTAGAAAGATGGGTAAGACTAGGTTAAATAGTCAGAATTACAATATCAAATAAGTCTTGAAACTAGTTCATACAGATCTATATGAACCAATAGGTATTAAAAGCTATAGTGAAGAAAAATATTTTATCTTACTTGTTGATGATTATTCTAGGATGATGTTAGTAATGTACTTAAAAGATAAATCTAAAGCCTTTCAAAAATTTAAGTTGTATTTGGATAGAGTTAAGAAAAGAAGAATAAGAAATTAAAATGCCTAAGGTTAGATAAAGGAGGAGAATTCATCTCTAATGAATTCAATGAATTCTACAATGAAAGATGAATGAAAACATAACTATCTCCTTCTAGTAAACCTTAGCAAAATGGTATAGTAGAAGAAGGAATATATCCATCATGGATTGTGCAAGAAAATTGATGATAGAGAGAATGTTACATCCAAATACTAGAAAGAAGAAAACAACACAACATTTTATACCTTATACTTTGTTCAACTAAAGAAAGGTAAAAATCAAACTTCTTATGAATTATGGTATGGCTATAAACCTAATGTTTGTTATTTTAAAGTATTTGTAAGAAAATGTTATATCTTGAAAGAGATGAGGAAAAGAAGGTTTGATGTAAAAAGTGATGAAGGCATATTCCTAGAGTACTCCAACAAGAGAAAAATGTATAAATGTTTGAATCTTGCTACTCAAAAGGTTATAGAAAGCTTATATGTAATAATTGATGAGTTTGTAGAAAAGAGTGAAGAATATAGCAACAAGGAACCTAAACACTACATAAAATTTGTTTACTTTGATCTTGATACCATACCAAAGGTACAAGAAAATGTGATTGGGCAACAACAGATTGCTCCATCCCAATAGATTATACTACCTAAGACACCTAAATTCGTAATGCAACCCAAGTTGCAGCTAGTGAAACCCAAGTTGCAGTTAGATAAACCTGAGTTGGAGTTAGTGAAAACTAAGTCTTTGATAGAGGAACTTGAGTCATAGATAGTAGGAACCAATTCTCAAATAGTGGGAACCGAATAGGTCTCAAAAAATTGCAAAATTTTAGAGCATGGTGAACCAAGTGAATCTAGTCCAAAATCTAGAAGGAAGGTACTTGTACTTGCTAGAAACATCAGAAGGCATCATGCACCTAAAAAAATAATTAGAGATTATATAGGAGGCATAATGACAAGGAATAAACTAAAAAGTACATGTATTATTACTGAATTTGAACCTAGAACTATTAAAGATGCATTAAACAATAAAAGTTGGATAGAGGCAATAAATGAAAAGATTGAGAAAACTAAAAGTAATAAAACCTAGACTCTTGTTCCTAGACCCAAGAACAAAAATGTAATTGGTACTAAGTGGCTCTTTAGACATAAATTAAATAAAAATGGGGAAGTATCTAGAAATAAGGCAAGACTAGTGTATAATGGATATGCTCAAGAAGAAGGAGTAGACTATGGAGAAATATTTTCTCTTATTGCTAGACTTGAAGGAGCCAAAATACTAGTTGCATATGTTTCTTTTAAAGGATTTAAAGTGTATCAAATGGATGTAAAATCAGCTTTCTTGAATGGAATCCTAGAGGAAGAGGTTTACATTGATCATCTTGAAGGTTTCATTGATTCAAACAAAAGAGACATGATATTCAAATTACACAAAGCTTTTTATTGTCTAAAATAAGCTTCTAGAGCATGGTATAAGAGGCTACATGGATATCTAATAAAAATTGGTTTTTAGAGAATCAATGATAAAAATAGTCTATACATCAAAAAGGACCTCAAAATAAGACATTGTTAGTGAAAATATTTGTGGTTGATATATTGTTCATAGGATATGATGACTTATGTAAATCATTTGCTAGAGAAAAGAGGAAAGAATTTGAAATGTCAATGTTTGAAGAAATAAAATTCTTTGTTGGTTTACAAGTTCATCAAATGAAGGATGAAATCTACCTTACTCGATAAAAATATATCAAAGAGATATTAAAGACCTTTGGAATGGAAGATTCTAAACTAGTTGGTACACCTATGTCCACTAGACACAAACTATCCAAGAATAATGATTCAAAAATGGTACATTAGACTACCTATAGATCTATGATTGGAAAAAATCAGTATGTTGTTCACACAAGACTTGAAATAGCATTAGTAGTTGGTATAGTTGCAAGGTTTATGACAGTCAAGAGAATTATTTCATATTTGAAAGGAACACATGACTATGGTCTATAGTACAATAAAATGAGGAAAGTTTGAGATGAAATTCTTTACTAATGTTGATTGGGCTAGAAGAATTGATGATAGAAAAAACACCAGTTGAGGAGTATTCTTTCTTGGAAAGAGGTTAGTATCATGGACAAGCAAAAAGTAGAATTGCATCTCTCTATACACAATATAGGTAGAATATGTTTGTTTAGTAGTTAATTGTGGCAACATAGTCTGGATCAAGAAAATATTGTCAAAAATCAAGGAAGAAATCAAGGATCTTGTGGTCATCTATTGCAATAGCACAAGTGCAATTAAATATAAAAGAATCCAATGATGCACACTGATACAAAACACATTGCAATCAAGTATCATTTTCTAAGAGAATTAGTTCAAGATAAACAATTAAGATTGAAATATGCTAAGACAAAAGAGAAAATTGCTGACATATTTACCAAACCATTAACTAAGATGAATTTTTGTATCTAAGAGGTAAGTTGTAGGGGTCATTCCCCTATTTGATGCTCACTAGAGTACAAATTAGTGATGCATTAACCAAACTACACTGAAGATCTATTAATTTGGTGCAAATTTGAATAGGGCTCATTACATATGAATTAGTACATTAGGTACATTGAACAACTCATTGTCTAAAATCTTTGGCATTTGATGTTAAAGAGGGCAACATTGAATGTGTTGTATTAAAAGAATTGATGAAGAGTTGGTAGAGTTTGACATATAAAATTAGAGGAAGAATTTTTTATTTTAGAAAGAGGGAGTCGGGAGATAAGATATTAGAGGGAGAATCTTGGAGTTCTCATAGATGAACAATCAAAATGAAACTAAGGATATTTAAATTTGTTCTATTTTCTATAAGATTTATTTGTTTATGATATGTTGTGTTTCTATCAATTCCAAAGAGGGAGATTGTTGAAATCAATTATTCAATCATATAATTGTCATTGATATTACACAAATGTCACATTGTAACCATGCTCAAGACTCTTGTGTTAATCAATCAAAAGTTCAAAGGAAGCTTAGTTCAATGATCTAGTGCAAATAAAGAAAGGTTAGCCACCAAATGAAATAATTTGTACACCAAGTTAGGTTGGTTACCAAAGGATTTTAGTGTAAACTAAGTCAGGTTGGTTACCAAAGAACTCAATGGTAACAAAGTGACTCAGTTTGAGTGTCATCCGAGTGATAGTAGATTTTTTTAAAAAAAAATTTGGTTTATTTTAGATTACTTAGTGTATGTGAATTGTTTATTTACAAGGGTATTCAAGAAAACTTGAGATTGTACTTCATAGATATGAAAGGTCAAGTTGTGGACTGAAATATGGAAGTAGGGAAAGAAGATAAGATGTGAATACAAAAGGATTTGTAATTAAAGGAAGAATATCCAAGGAGGTATAAAGAAAATTATAATTAAGGAGAATCCAAAGGATAAACAAGAACAATGACCTGAATCTACAAATTAGTTGCTTCATCAATTAGGTCAATCATTGTTACTATCTAAAAATTATAGCAGTGAATAAAATCTATTAATAGTTATATGTTAATCCTTGAACAAGGTAGAATTTCTAGATTAAAGTGTCTAATGACCTATAACAAGGCCACTCCAAATAGGATGATTCAAATCCTTTAATAGGGTCACACCTAATAGTGTGTTTTCTAACATTTAACAAGTTTGGCTCCTAACACGGCTCACTTTAGAAGAGTGAAAAGTTGTAACTATTTGCAATGGTGGTTTTCCCTAATTTGGTTTCCATGTTAAATCTTAGTGTCTCTTATGTTCATATTATTTTCTTATTTCTTTTTCCTTTTGCAACTAAGTTACTAAAGGCTAAAACAAATTAATATCTCAAGATTACTTTGTCAAATCTAGTTATAGTGAATATCTAGTTCTAACTGAGATGTATAATAATTTGAGTCTACAAGAAATTTGTATTGACATCTAAGGGATATTGAATTACTATAGTGGTAAATGATTCAGCCCTCACCTGCTAGTTACTCCTTTTACATTTCAAACACTTGCATGAATGGTTTTCACAAATATTTAATTTATTTGTGTAGAACTAATAAGAAGCATTGACAATCATATACTATTTATATGGTAGAAAATAAATTTCATTTTTATATCAAGAGAGAATACCACTAATCATCAAGATGAGAATGAGTGGGCAAGATAATTCAATAACTATCAAGGTTATATATAAGTAAGCTTCCTACCTTTCTTAAGGGAATTTCCCTAGAAAGAAGATGGAAGAGAATTGAGCCAAAGACATTAAGCCTTATATAATATTGGCCTACTTGTAAGAATATTTAATGGATATATTTAGTTCTCTATTCAAAATATTTGAATTGGACTTTGCAGTCTCTATCCCAAAATATATGCTTTTTTTGTGCATTGACCTATAAATGAGCTCCAAATGTTTCATTTATCAATCATAGTCATATTGTGTTATAATAAAGGATTATTCTATTCAATCAAGAATTTAGATTTCATGAGATTAGTGCATTAGTTACCTTCTAATGAAAGAGAGGAAATATGCCTGCACTTTCATATTTTTTCATGAAAGATAGTGAACCATATCATATTTCATTTATCTAAAAAGTATTGGTGAATAAATAACTGCATTTCTATCTTCCTACCCTAAGGCCATTTCAAATTTAAAGTGAAACTCTTATAGGTAAATATATAATTAGACTTTTCTCTAGAATTAGTCAAGACTTTGTAGAGCTGAAAAGTATTAGTTGTTTGAAATATCTTTATTATTAAAATTTACTTAATGTATCAACTGCATCATGAAAACTAGACAAGAGATTAGGAATATTTAGCAAGGAAACATATTAGAATATGGTGTATTAAACCTACATTATGTTGTTGTATCTTGGTAGTTTATCAATAGAAGAGATAGAGATAAACTATTGTATGTTAGAGTAATAAGAAAATCAAAAATTTCTAAAGAGGGATGTCTTCGATTAAAATTCTATTGACAAACACCCAAAATATAGAAAATGGTTAAAATAGCGATCCTGTAGGGATGAAATGCATTTAATATGAGGTGAAATATAACATATTGACTACTAATTTGGAATGAAGGTAAACTCAATAAAAATATTAACTAAATACCCAATTTTAAATCAAGCAATAGAAACTATCAATGTCAAGAAGTGGTTCAGTAGAAACATATGTAGAATAAATATTGACTTGCATGTCCTATTTCTTTGTGTAATACCATCAATAAGATTATCACAAAGGCTATTTATTTGAGGCTTAAACCTATTATTCCAAAAATTATATCGATAGAACAAGGGGTTTTTGTTCCTAGTTGACAAATAAGTAAGGGAGCCATTATAGCCCATGAGACCCTTCGTACTATCAAAAGACATAATATTTTAGCCTTTGTTTCCAAACTAGATATGATGAAGGCATATGATAAGGGTATGTGCAGGATCATGGTCAACCAAACTATACCCTTAAGTTACAAGGAAAAATAAGTAAATTAAGGTTATATGAACTTGATGTGCAATTTTAAACTTGTTATGAACTTTTTATCAAAAAGTTGAAAGAAAAGAATCTCTAGGAAATTGAATTTAGTTTCTAAACTACTAGGCCTTATGTAAAAAAATAAAAAATAAAACTTATTGGTCAAAAATTTGAATTTTAATGCAAGTGTACAAAAATTTCTAGACAAAAATAAGAAGTAGACATATGTCTAACTACCTTAATCAAAATCAAATTATAATAGTTTTTGATAAGATTCTAGACATAAGAAGTAGACTCATGCCTAGATGTGTGGCATTTTTTGGGTATTTTTACTCTAAATAAATAATTAGTTATGAATTTTCTACTATATTATTTTTGGAATTTAGAAACTCTTGTGTCTGACTAGGTTAAGTAATTTGAAACTCTAATTTTTTTTTTTCTTTTTTCCCCTTATAGTAGAAGAAGCATAGAATATGATGCATCTTTTGGATTTCAAAAATTTTGTACCATTTGAAAGTATAGTTTGTTTTTTAATCATTGTGTTAATCAACACTTTATACATAACTCCATTAGAAAATAAGTAATAATCACTTACTAAACTCATAATTTGACCAAAATTACATTTATAGACAATAAGAACATTCTTAAGAAACCGTTTTCATTTAATCAAATGTGGGTGAAAAAAAGCTGTCAGATGCATGTGTGAAATAAAAAGCATACCTGAACAATCCAAAAACATATTTTTTGGATATTTTTAAAGTCGACCATGTACAGTTGGTATCCAAAGATATATTACACCTTTAAAAGGTTTTAATTTTTTGGTTTGGTATCAAGATGGGAGGGAAAAAAGTTGGAATAGATTTTGAAATGCTTTAAGGCATTTCAGAACTACATATTTTTTAGATCTCCACATTTTGGTACACAATGATCTTGCACATAACCATAAAGTGAATTGTTCTTTTCTTTTTCTAGTTTGTCTTCAATTCGGTTTCTCCTGTAGGTGGTGTAAATGGATTAAAGCTTTCATTTTGGTTGAATATTTTTCCATTCTAATTAATGAAGTACCAAAAGGTTTTTTTTGTCTTCCCAAGAAATTGTCAATGTGACCCTTATTCTCCATTCTTTATTATCATAATGGAAAAGGCCTTCAAGAGAATTTTTACTCATTTAGTCAAAAGGGATCATGGAAAGGTATCACCATTATGGGTACATCCTTATCCATAACTCATTCTCTTTTTGTAGAGATATTTTACTCTTTGAATCATGTACATATCAAGAAGCACCAAGTATGACGAAAGCCATTGATCTATATATGCAAGTTTTGAGATAATGTATCAATGTAAATAAATCTAAAATTTATGTTTTCAATACATCCCAATTTCTATATTTTATGGGATTAAAAAAACCCTCTTATTGGAAATCTGTGGTTCATCATATCAAAAGTAGAATTAGTTATAGGAAGGTTCACATGTTATCACTCTCAAGTAGAATTTTTCTTATCAAAACTATTCTCTCTACCATTTCTAATTATTTTTCTCCATTTTACAAGCCCCCAAAGGTATGATTTCTCAAATTGAAAATTTAATCCATACCTTTCTTTGGTTAGAAAATATGAATGAATAGAAGAAAATACCTCTAATTTCTATTCATGTCATGTCAACTTCTTCGAGAATAGGAGGGGCCAAAATTCCCAAAATTACTAATAGGAATAGGGCTTTTGGTGCTAAGATAGTTTGGAAAATGTATGACAAATCCTCTGCCAAATGGTGTTGCCTTTTAGAAGAGAAATATTTAGATAACTTGGAACCTTCTAGGGTTTTTACTATCCTAGACCTACCAAAGGGCACTATCATTTCAGATTTCATGATGGCTTCTCAAGAATTTTTTACTTCATTCATATCTTGGGAAGTGAAGAATGGGGATAGTGTCAATTTTTGGTTTGATTCATGGAATGGGTTCCCCCCTTTCCATTATTGATTCCTTAAATGAGTTCTCAAATATAGTGATTCAAGCTTGGGGGACATCTTTTTCTAACAATCTCTCAGCAATACATAGATTCGTAGGGCTAGTCATTTGGAAAGACCCCTCAATTGTTCCTATGTCCTATAATTAGGTTGCTTCTTTCAAGCAAGTTTAAATTGAAAGGAATATTTTTATGTCTAATCAACTAGATTGCCTCTTTTGGATTCTAGCTTAAGATGGTTAATACTCTACTAAACAGGGATACTTAACTCTCCAATACAATCAGTTTAGTCAAACCACGTATCATGCTTTCAAATTCTATTGGAATACTAGTTTAGTTCTACCAAAAGTAGTATGTTTTGCATGACTTGCATTAAAGAACCAAATTTTAATTAGTGATTAACTTCATAGATTGAACATGTATGATCCCTATAATTGTGTGCTCTATTTTCAAGTTATCAAAAAAATAGATAACCTCCTCTTAAACTTCCCTTTTTCCCATGATCATTGGCATTTTGTTCTTAATAAGATTAATTTCCATATGCCATTACCTAACTCTCTGTATTATCTATTCTAAGCATGGCCAATCTTAAATTATGAATCAATGTTTTCATGTCATTGGAAGTTCATCTCTACATTTGTAGTATCGACAATTTGGAGGGAGAGAAATAAGAGAATTTTAAGATAGACATCATCTCCAATCCCTCAATTTATGGAAAGATTAGATAGATGAATTATTGAGCTTGTTAATGCTATAGTAAGTAAATATAAGGGTAGCCATATTTTTTCTCCTTGGGATGGCTATGTTGTTCATCAGTGGAAGCTTTTTCCTCATCTTCCTTCTCCATTGTGTCCATCCAAGGTTTCTCTTATCTAAGCACAAACAAAGTGGATTCTGCTAAGTAAGGCTTGTTACAAACTTGATTTTGATGGGACCTCTAGGGGAAATCTAGGTAACTCAAGCTATCAAACATAATTCATTAGATACTTTAAAGGTCATGTGATTAAAATGAAATCATCTCCTCTACCTCTGAGTACTAATAATAAATGCAAGGCCTTGGCCTTTCTTTTTGGTTTGGAACTTGCAAAATCAATATCTATATATAAGTTACATGTTGAAGGGGATTCAATCATTATTATTGATATGTGTGTTAAACATCACATTTATATTTGGTCCATACAATATATAATGTATCAAGTATGGTATGTTCTTGATTCAATCTCTGAATGTTAAATCATGCATGCTTATAGAGAAGGAAATATATTAGTTGATTGTCTAGCTAATCAAGGTACTGGTGGGGTTTATATTAACTCTTTACTTTCCCCACTTATTCTCCTTGATTTCACCAGCTTGGTTAATATTATGACAAAGGAATATGTTTAGAATCCTATTGAGCCCTTCTCAAATATTATTTCCTAGTAAATCAAAACTTCTCTATGATTTCACTTGTTTTACTTTTATGGATCTCACTTTTTATTTTGAGATATTGTATGCAGTTAAGGGTCCTAGATTGCACTTGCATCAGATAAATTTTTTCTAATATCATGGTCTCCATTGGAGTTTTGGATGAAGATCAATGATCAAAACTTTTATGATAGTTTTTGGCTTGGCTCTTTGTGTTGTCTCTAACACCAAACAATGGGTTGTATTCATATGAGTTTTGGGTTCTTTGTAATCACAATTTTCTTCATTTGTTCACAATGATAAGATTCATTAGTGTTGATAGATACTCTGTCTAGATGCAATCTTTCTTCTTATACATCCTTTTTATATCAGGTGATGGCCATATTTTTTCTTCTCTAGTTCTTTTCTCTAGCAACCATTTTTGAACCAGTTATTATCAATATAAATATCAAGTTTCACAAAAGAAAAAATTTAATAATATTTTGTTTAAAAATATTAATAAACTTTAGATAAGCTTATCAAATTGGTAACCTATATTATTTCATTCAACATATTTGATAAGACTTGACATAAATAAATGTCATTTAAATCATGTATAATTACTTTTAGATAAACTCTTTTGGACCCAATAACAAGCTAAATGTCATTTTCTTTTAGATAGGTAATGGGAAAAGCCTTGATTTATTATTATTATTAGTTTAAGTTAATTATTATTATATATTAAGATTGATTATATTTGAACCCAAGACCTCCCACATAACAAGCTCACAAGTTACCATTGTTTTGATATGATTATTAATGCCCATCATCTATTCAATCTTTCATAAACATAAAAGAGAACTTCAAACGATAACAAGCTTTAGTTTAATCACTTAAAACTCTAAAGCATGAAATAATTAAATAATTTATAATAAATTTTTTGGTCCTCAACTTTGTAAGGACTTTTCTAATTTATGTTGTAAATATTTCAATCTCATCCTTGACACTAGACATTACCATGAAATTATGTAATTCTTAGATAGACCACATAGATGAATTCATCATTAATTGCATTGATCTCTATTTCTTCAATCAGATGATCATATTCCAATGCCTCTTAATAATTATAAATTTTATTGGAAAAATCCAACAACACAAAACATGCATGAACAATTATAAAAATTCTAAAGATCAAACTACAAAGAAATTGAAATAATCTGCCAACATGATGAATCACACAACCGTTATTTTTCTTGAAACAAAAATCACAAGGAAACTTGATCAATTTGAATAATAAATCCAAAACATTGATAGAAAACTAAAATATTGATTTTATTAATATTGAAATGTCTCATACATAAATGATTTACATTATGACAATATAAATTTAGGTCAATCTCATATTAATATATCTAAACTAAGAAACTAACAAAATAAATACATATATTTGCAAGAGACTAAGGGTCATTCCTTCAAACATATTGGTTACATAATAGTAGATGAAATATTTTATATTTCTAAAGACACTCTAAAATTAATGTATATGTGCTCTCTTCAAAAGTAATAATAAAAACATCATCATAAAGGAAGATCAATGCTTTTAAGAATACATAATAACATGGTACCCTACATACCAATATTTTGTAGTTTCCATGATTTACTATTGATTTCATAGCTTCAATACATTATTTTTTATTTTCATGAATTACAATCTAATCCCTTTTCATTCATTCTTAATAAACTATATGTCCAATTCTTTCCTCTTTAAGTATCTGTAGGATCATGGTAAACCAAACAAAGCTCTTAAATGGAAATGAAAAAAGCTAGCAAATACCGGTTATGTCAACTTGACATGCAATTTTCAAATTTTTATGAACTCTTTGTCAAAAAATTAAGAGAAAAGAATCTCTAAGAAATTGAATTTAGTTTCTAAAATACTAGACCTTATCTAAAAAATAAATAAAAATTGATTGGTCAAAATTTTTAATTTTAATGCAATAGTACAAATTTTTTAGGACAAACATAAGAAGTAGACATATGTCTGACCACCTAAGTCAAAATCAATTGATAATATTTTTTAGTAATATTTTATATATAAGAAGTAAAATCATACCTAGATGTGATGCATATTTTTGGGTGTTTTTATTCTAAATAATACATAATTATAAATTTTCTACTATAGTATTTTAAGAATAAAAAACTAGCATGTTTGACAACCTTAACTAATTCAAAACTCTACAAAATTTATTTATTTTTCTTTATAGTGGAAGAAGCATAGAATGTGATGCATCTTTTGGATTTCAAAAATGTTGTACCATTTTAAAGTTATAGTTATTTTTCAATCACTGGGTCAATCATCACTTTATATCTAACTCCATTAGAAAATAAGTAATAATTACTTACTTAGCTCATAATTTGATAGACATTACATTTATGGAAGGCTAAGAACATTCTTAACAAACCATTTTTATTTCATCTAATATGGGTGAAAAAAATAGTCATCAGCTACATCTCTAAAGTAAAAAATACATGAAAATGGACCAAAAACATGTTTTCAACACATTTTTAAAGTTAACTATGTAGGGTTGGTATCCAAAGATATACTAGGGCTTATAAACATATTAAACTTTTGGTTTTTTTAAAGGATTGGTGGAAAAAAAGTTGGAATATATTTTGAACTTCTTTGACACATTTCAAAACTGCATATTTTTCAAATCACCACTTTTTGGCACACCATGATCCTACACATACCGCTTTCTCTTTTTCATTTAACCTTCTATTAATATTTTGATCTTCAATTTGATTATGTACATGTTTTTTAATCAACATTTTAAATTATAATTCATCATCCACCACGAGAATGATGATCTTTACAATCTATATCTCTATCTATTTTTATTTGAATCATGATTACTTAGGATGAAGGATCTAAATTAAAAAAAGAAATTTCCAAAATCTATCTTGGGATGAATGATCTCAATTAAAATAAGTAATTTCCAAAATCTATCAGTATGTTTCTCTAATTTCATTATAAATAGACATTATATATTATTACTAATGAATAAGATAATCATTTCATTCAAATGGGTTTATTTGCTTCCATAGACTTTACCACCTAGTCTTCATTAAAATTATAGTAGTTAGGTTCACTTCTAACTACCTATGTTCCAATTGGTTGACCCATAGTGGGTTTTCCCTGTAGCTTGCACATTGCCATCCCTGCTATTGATCATCCTTGAGTTGTTCCATGTGTTGTTGATGCCCCCATATTACTTCTCTATGTTTTGTTGCATGTTCCCATTGCCTATGTTGTAGTGACTATTCTTGTTGTATGGATTGCTATTGGACGTGTTATCATTTTCTAAGTAGGTAGCTTAAATATCATATACTAAGGCTTGATGCTTAGACTAAAAGTGTTAAATACTAAAAAATGACTTAATTTTTCAAGAATAATTTCTTCCTCGGTGTGTGTTGGTTAAGGTGGGAAAGGTTGATGTGGTCTATAAAAACCATATATTCCATAAGAACCATATGGTACATAAATACCATATGATTTTGAGCCACCATACGACTAGGGTACACCATAAGGTCCATTATAAGCACCATATGGTTGGGGTGCAAAATAAGGTCCATAAGGTCCATAATAAGTACCATATGGTTGGGATGCACTATAAGGTCCATAAGCATCATAAGGTGGTTGTTGATTCATATTGAGAGAAATTCCTCAACTGGATGAAGACACAAAATCAGATCTTTCAAATAATTAGCAATAGATGTCAAATACCATAAATTATTTCTCTTATATTGGCTTATCAAACTTGTAGCAAAAATAAGGATGTTAGGTTCTTTGGAAGAGGATGATATGGGCACTAAATTTGGGGCCAAGAGAATCCTACCTACCTAGTAGGAAAGCTCATCCCATGTCCATATTTAATAAAAGATGAATCATCTCAAGTTCTTGTCGAAAGAATAATTGTGATCATTAAATTTCTGAGCACCAAAGAATCATACTATAAACCACTTTTTCACCATGAGAGCATCAAAATATAGATCCCATTTGTGACTACGAGAGCATTTATTTACACAATCAAAGAAAAGTGCATGCCATGACATCAATGGATATCTTTAAGGAATGAGGATGGCAACATATACACAACTACAAATTTTCTTCAATCATATAAAAAGAAAGTTAGTTTCATTTATCTTGGATAGTTGTTTGTCCATATGTGATTAATCAGAAAATAATTGTTTTGCTAACTAATGGGTTAGTATAGGGAGATATATTTTTTAATTAATTGGCCACTTTTAAAAGCAACTAGAAATTAAATTGGTTAAGACTGTTAAGTTTTTTTAATCTTGACTGTCGATTGAGAATCAATCTCGATCATTGGTTTTCTAATAGGAATAGTATAAAAGGGGGTCAGGGGGCATTTGGAGACAACAAGTTTGTAGAATCATTTGCAATGTTAGCAAATGAATTTATAGTGATAGAAAATAATCTTGTAATCTTAGCAAGGGCATAGTGATATCATTGGTTATACCAAGGGAGGAATATCAACAATTGAAATTAGGAGGTGTTCAAAGTTTTTCTAGTGAGAGGCAATGAATTTTGTATCACTTAATTTTCTAAAGTTAATATAATTTATCATTTTTAGAACTAGTTTTCCCTTAGGGATTTTTCTAGGGATGATTTATCCGAAAATATTGTGTTCCTTGTGTTGCTAATTTATTTCTATATTTTATTGGTGAAGTTGTAGTTGTGTTATTTTTTAATATTAGCTATAAATTAATTTTAAAAATTTAATAATTGTTTAAGATAGGAGATTAATAATCAATTACTACAATAGGAGTTTTGACATGCTATCAAAGCCTAGTTGAGGGTAGAATATTTTTTTACCTAGGAAAGAAATTAAGGGTTTATTAAAACCTATGTTGATCTCTTTAGATTTATTATTTCTTTAATCCCTTGAGATGGCTTCAACTAGTTTGAGAGATTAGGAAAGATTGGATGGTGCCTCAAATTTTGGTGTCTGAAAGGCCATAATTTCCATACTTTTGGAATAAATAGGTATCAAGTATTATGTTACCACTATTATAGTTGTACCTATATATGCAACACAACTTGCAACATAAAAGAAGGATGATGTGAAGGTTAGGAGAATAATCATTGATGGTGTTAAGGATCATATTGTTCTACATATCTAAGAGCTAGATACAAGGAAGAAGATGTGGGACACCATTTTGATTCTATACCAGAATGCTACTACCAATAGGAAGATGACATCTCATAGATAAGTTGAAGAATGTATAGATGAATTAGGGGGAAGACATCACAAGTTACCTCACCAATCTTAGACTTTTCAAGGATGAGTAAGTAGCTATTAGAGACAACCCTAGTAATGACAAGCTAGTAAGAATAATCCTAAATGGGTTTACTAAGAAATGGGGTACCTTTGTTATTGAGTTGCTAATGGGTGAGATACCATACTAAGTTGGGATTGATTATGGACTGATTTCATTTAAGAATAGTTTACACTAAGTCTTGTCAATAGCACCAATAAGAGTTAGAAAACTAAGGTGTAATAGGAAATTGTTGCCCTTACAGGGAAAGGGAAAGAAAAGAAAGGGTTTAGAAAAGGATCAAATTCAAAAAGTGAGAAGAAGAAGAAGAACCTTTCTAAGGTCAAGATCTTTGGTTGTAATGAGTATCATCACTATGTCAGTGATTTCCAAAAAATGAAGAAGCCAAGGAAGTAAGTAGCAACTTCAACAAGTGTAGAAGAAATCTCTAGTAGAATAGAAAATGAGTTTGCAGTCATAGATTGTATAGTTAGCTCAAACTCATAGTATTTTTGGTATATAGATAGTGGGGCATCATTTCATATAACAAGAGTTAGAGATTACTTCTCTAGTTATAAGGAGGAGAACACCAATACCTAAAATTCTATGGAAAACTTTTCTAGAATCAACCTAGTTGGGAAAGGGACTATTCAGTTTCAAAGGGAGAAGGGAAAGATAATTTCACTTCATGATATGTTGCATGTGTCAAGCTTAGGTAAGAATTTGATTTCTACATTTTTTCTTTAGGATAGGGGTTATAATGCACTCTTTAAAGGGATACATGTGTTGATTAAGCATAAGGATTGAAAATCATCCATAACTATTGGAGTTAGGAGTGGTCACCTTTAGAAGTTATCTTTTGATAATCCTTAAGCACCCATGAGTAGTAGTAATCCTAGAGATCTTGGAGAGCCACGACATAGGATGATGGCCCATACTCATTGTGGACTACTCAATTTTTTTTGTGAGATAGTGATAGGTGTTATAGGTGAGCACAAAGCATGATGATGTATGCAAGGGATGCTTGTTAGAGAAGTTTTTGAAATCATCTTTTGCAAGGAGTGACAATAGACATGCATGTTTTCTTGATCGAGTGCATTCAAAAGTATGTGGACCGATGTTGACAAAGTCTCTTAAAGGATATTAGTAGTATGCTACTATTATTGATGATTTCTCCAAGAAGACCTAGATATACTTTTTCAAGACCAAGGATGAGGTTTCTAATCGATTCCAAGAGTTTAATGCTCTTGTGGAGAACTTGATAGGAAGGAAGATAGACTTGATACAAAGGAAGATAAAGGTTATTTGGTCTAACAATGGAAGAAATTACAAAACAAATAACCTCTAGTAGTTTTGTACCAGAGAAGAAATCAAGAGAGGGTGGAAAATTCCATACAATCCATAGCAAAATAGAGTTTCTAAGAGAAATAACTATTCTATATTAGAGGTGGAAAAAGCTATGCCACATGACCTAGACATGCTCCACTATTTATGGGAGGAGGCATGTAGTACAATAGTTTACATTCAGAATAGGGTTCCACACAAGGTGCCAGGGAAGACAACACCAAAGGAAGCTTTCATAGGAAAGAAGCAAGATGTTGATCACTTCAAAATATTTGGGAGTTTGTTATATTTTCATATCCTAGGTGATAGACATACCAAAGTAGATCAAACTATAGATAGGGTTCTTTTTTGGGTACAACAAAATCTCAAAGGCATATAGGATATTTATTCCCAAGACCAAAAGAATTATTGTTAGATGTGACATCAAGTTCATGGATGACAAGGCATTTAGAAGTTCTATAAATTTTCTAGTAGATGATTAGAGTGAGGACCCAATAGAAGTTCCAATGCCTAGTTAATGGAAACAAAGAAGAAGTACAATTACCAGTATAAGTGTAGGATGAGGTGGTGAAGATTCATAGAGTATGGAGGAATGAGTGCAATAGGAAATGTTGAAATTCTTTAGAATAATTAAAATAATAGGGTGAATCAATTATCCAAGGTCTAGACATATAATGAAAACTTTTCACATATTAATGAACCCAAAAAACATTTTCATCATGCATGCATCCATTAGATTATGCAATCACTTAAACTTGTAGGTTACTGTCAAATCAATTTGTAGAAATGTAAACATGAAACATAATAGATTCAATAGCACATTTGACACAATGATTTAACATGGAAACCAAACTTGGGAAAGACCACCAGTAACATGCTACTCATTCTCACTCTTCTGAAGTGATGCCTTGTGAAAGGCCAACCCTATTGAAAGTTATAATACACATCGTTAAATGTGACTTGCTTAAACAATTTCAATCACACTATTAAGAGTGAACCTTGTTAGAGGAATTTAGATCATTAACTTGGATTGTCACATAGTTAAATGATTTACAAATGAATTTTAGTTCAACCTTAATCCAAAGGATTTACCCTAGACTAATACAATGATTAGAAAGTAACAATAAGGTTTGATCTAATAACAACTTACAACACACTTGCGGATTATAAATCTCTATTCTAGTCCTCCATTGTGCTTAGCTTTCACACTCTTCATCTTTGATAGCTTTTTCACCCTTCAAGCATCCATGCCCTTAAGCTTTGTTGCTTTGCGTTCCAATGCAGTCTCTTCTCTTAGGTCACTAAATGAAGAAGTACCCTAGACTCCTTGCCTTCCTTAATGTTCTTGCACATGCCATCTCTTGCTTCTGACCAACCATCTCTACAAATATAGAATTAAGATATTTTATTGTTCATCCTCCATTTTCCATTTTAGGGTTAGATTGGATTAGGTAGGATTCACTAAATATACCCTTCTTTTAATTTCAGCCCTTTTTAGAATCTTCTCCTTTAGTGTTCTTTGAATTCACCTCAAAGTAGTTTAATAAGAATTTTGTGCCATTAGATAATCAACCTTATCTTCCACATGGTTCACAAAATCCAAGAAATAAAACTTTGTGACTCTAATTCATCAAATTTCCAATCTTTCTCATACTACTAACACTTGACATGTTTGTCACATACTACATTGCTCGACATCCTCTATTTAATCATTTGGTATAAAATAAAGTTTATTGGTGCTTGGCATAAACTGAATTTTACTTAGCTTATACTATTTCACTTGACATACACTAAAATTGAATTTTCTAGGCTCCAACTAATTTTCTATGTAGCTTGCACTAACTTTTCTCAGTGCCTATTGGTGCAAAATGTTAAACTCGATAGAAAAACTTCTCTTAACTTGTTCTTTTGGACCTAATTAGTGTAACCAACCTTTACGACCTTTAGTATATTATTAGTGCACTATAATATCAGTATCTTAATTGATTCTTGTACTAATCTTCATATCATAACTCAACCTTTCCTCTAGGTGCTATTGTTACCTCATTTGATCAAATCTTCTTCATCAATCAAATAAATGATAGTACTTAAATCATATAAGGCATTATATTACCAACAACTAGTAGGTTTGACATTAGTGAAAAAAATTGATTGAAACACATTTATCATACTTTTATCAATCTATTTTCAACAATCTCCCTCTTTGGCATTGATGGAAAACAATATTGACCAAACTTAATTAGTAAGACCAACAAAATACTAAAAGGAAAATAATTCTTTGTATTGAAATCTCTCCCTCTATCAACAACTTTCATCTTCTAAATAGGCTACAAATTTTTTTTTTTGACCAACAAAAAATCAATAAACTCGTCCTTATGGCTCCTTCTTGATCACTTCTTATATCTCCCTCATCATTATCTATCTCTTACTTGGTAGATGTAATCAATAGATATACTTTCTCCCTCAGCACACTTACTCCCTGAAAAGTTTCTTAGTACTTCTTAGTATACTTTCTCCCACTTTGGCAATAATGCCCTAGATTATCATCTTCATATGTAGATATGAATATTTTTAGTTTCTCCCTTGGTCACCTAGCTTTAGACTAATTTGTAGTTCTAGCTCTTTGATTACTTTAGGCATGTCCTAGAGTAAGATCAACAACATCAATGTGTAACATATGCCAATTAGGCTTGTTTGATGTAGGGCACCCCTCATGCTTCTTAGATAGCCTTTGGTAGGGGTATCACCACTAGTTTACCTCTTAGATACTCATGAGAATCTTTAGATAATGCTTTTGTAAAGATATCAACCATTTTCTCTTTGGTGTTGACATATTCCATCTTCACATCTTTATGTTGAACTAATTCTCTTAAGTAATGATACTTGATTGCAATGTGCTTAGTCTTTGTATGCATCACAAGATTCTTTGATATATTTATAGCACTTGTATTATCACAATAAAGTTTCACTAGTGCACTAATTTCCTCCTTCATACCTTTGAGTAGTTGTTTGATCCATACAATGTTTATACAATTTACCACAAAAGCAACATATTTAGCTTCAGCAGTCAATTGTGAAATGCAGTTTTATTTCTTGCTAGTCCATATAACTAACCCTTTTCCTAGGATAAATGCTCTTCTACTAGTGCTCTTTTTTTCATCAATATTTTTGGCCCAATCAGCCTCATTATAGGCTCTAAATTCGAATTTCTCATTTTTCTTCTAGTATAGACCATAGTCTTCTATTCCTTTCAAATATCTCATTATTCTTTTAATAACCATCAAATGATTCTCCTTGGGATTTGCATAGAATCTTGCAACTATTCCTATAGATAATGCAATATCAAGTCTGCTATGTACAACATATTGTAATTTTCCAATCATAGACCACTATACTATTTGATTAACCTAAACTAAATCATCATTCTTTGACAATTTATGTCCTATCACCATAGGTGTACTTACTAGCTCAAGATCTTCCAATCCAAAAAATTTCAATATCTCCTTTGCCTACTTTGACTGAGTGATGTATATATCATATTTCATTTGATGTACTTGCAAACCACAAGAAACTTGATCTCCCCAAACATAGACATCTCAAATTCATTATTCATTTCATTTTAAAAAGTATTACATAAAGTATCTTGACCTCCAAATATGATATCATCAACAAAAATTTTGGATAACAAAATACCTTTCCCTTTCTCTATCTTCAAGTATAGATTGTTGTTATCATCAGTCATCTCAAATCTAATCTTCACAAGATAATTATGAAGTCTCTCATACCATGCTCTTGGTGCTTGCTTCAAACCATATAAAGCTTTGTGTAGTCTATATACCATGTTTTTTTTGTTAGCATCAACACATCCTTCTGGCTATTCTATATAATCCTCTTCCTCCAATATACCATTTAGAAATGTAGACTTAACATCCATTTGATAAACTTTGAAACCTTTGTATGTAGATTAAGAAAGAAAAGTTCTTATAGTTAGAAATAACAACCCACCAAGATAACTTAGGGGTGGGGGAGTGAATCAATTATCCAACAATTAAAACAATTATCTTCTTTAAAAGAACTTAACCACTCAAAAAAAGTAAATAACAACCATAATAAGATCCACATAGACAATTAAACTAGATATGTTAACTAGGGAAACCCTTGATTAGAAGGAAAACCCCAGTGGGAATGATGCCCACAAGATGATGTACTAATATAGATATTCTTTGTTAGAGGGTGGACTTTGTTAGGAGTTTATTACAACATTTAGTAGGAAGAGTCCCTATTAGGAGACTTTGAATCCATGTTAGGAGATTCCAACCCTATTATGAGTTGTGCCAACCCTGTTAGGAGTTGTAGTATAATGTATGCAAGATGAGCCCACTGCCCAAACATGGAATTTCAACTACAGGAAGAGTTCACTGCTCAAACGTGAAATTTACTATTATATTCTTCTTTTATTTATTCTTTCAATTTAACCAATCACTATTAGACCTTATACACCAAGTCACAAGCCTTGAATCAAACCTTGTATCACTTAGTGAAATCCTGACAATGAAGTTTTCTTCAATTCTGCACTACTTTGCTCAACTTCACATTCTACTCTTACTACTACTTATCATTAATCAAAATACCATTCCATATGATAAAGTAAAATGTCATTCCTTTATACTAAGTCCTCAAAATAAATTCCCTAAGTCGGCTGTTAGACCTTCTCAATTAATCATTATAGGCCCATATTAAGAACATGGTACACTTAGCGATAACATTAATCTTTCACCTTGAAACTTGAATATCTTTCCATACATGCAATATTATGATGAGAAAACTTATCGAAGTCATCATCAACATGCCTTCTTCATGTCTTCAACCTTGATTCTTAGAATATCAACTTTTGTAGGAGATATAAAAAGTTTACTAGAACATGCCTCTATAAACTCTATCTTAGAACAAACATCACCAAAACTTACATAACTCCTTCTAGAATAATCATTTCTTCTTTTGATGTTAGCTACATATACTAGATACTTAGAGGTATCTCCCATAACCTCAAATAGTTGGAATACTCAAATAGCCATCCACACCAACTTGATCTTTCCACTATTCTTCTATCAAATACCACAGAAAACTACTATGTTAACATCAATGTCAAACTCAATCATGAATGTAACATATAATCATAGTAAGATATCTACAATACTCCCCCATAGGAATATCACCAGCATTCATACTTCCAACAATCTCCCCCCTTGGCATTGATAGCAACATAGATAAAAAAATCTAGTTCCAAGAATATCAACAAAAGAATATTCATCTTTCTTTTCAAATCCTCTTCATCAATCATTCTCCCCCATTGATATATTTCAATGTGCTTTCTATCAAACTATCATTCCATTTTGTACTTCTTTCAAACATACTGTACTCATGCCAAACTTCTTCAAGTATATGCATACTATTTTTCATGCCAAACTTCTGCCACATTGACATCAATGTCAAAGGTTTTAGCAACAAACTTTACTGCATCAAATTCAACAACAACTGATTCTTACTTAGCTCAAGCATCCAAAGACACTATTCAAAAACCATCCAACAAGAGACCTAGATGACTCTTTCCATCACAGATACTCCCTCATAGGAAGCATCAATGTATAGTCCAAACAACAATGGTGCTCTATTACATTAGACTGATGCACTCTTTCATCTTCTACTTTAATGTAGGAAGGGGAATAACCCAAAGCATACCTCACAAATACTCAAAAGTATCTTTGGAAAGAGGCTTAGTGAATATATTTACAATCTGCTCTTTAGTGCTCACATACTGCAATCTGATTTCCTTTTCTACAACTTTCTCTCTCAACATGTTATACTTGATAGAAATATGCTTAGTCCTTGAATGCAACAATAGATTCTTAGACACATTTATTGTTCTTGTGTTGTCACAATATATAACAATAGGCTCACTAATTTCTATCCTTATATCCTTCAACATCTACTTCATCCAGATAACTTGAATGCAATTATTTCTTATTGCAACATATTCTACTTCTGTTATACTTTGTGATGTATAATCTTGCTTCTTACTTAACAAAGAAATAAATCTTCCTCCAAGAAATAAGGCTTCACCACTAGTGCTCTTTCTATCATCCATACTACTTACCCAATCTGCATTAGTATAAGAACTTAGAGTAAAATCATTAGATTTGTCGTACCACAATTTGAACTTAGATGTTCCTTTCAGGTATCTAAATATCCTTTTGACTATTGCATAATGTGCTTCTCTGGAATCAACTTGGAATCTTGAAACAATTCTAATTGCATTTTCTATATCCAGCCTTATGTGAGTCAGATATTACAATCCTTCAATCATAGATCTATACTTCTTCTACTCAACAATAGGTGTCTCACCCTTTGTAGATAACTTCTGTCTAGTTACCGTAGGTGTTCTAATTGGTTTTCATGTTTCCAAAACAAACATTTTTAGTAAATCCTTCAAGTACTTTGTCTAAGAAATAAAGATTCCTTCTTTATTTTGTGCAGTTTGTAATCCTAAAAAATATTTCATCTCTCTTGTCATGCTCATTTAAAATTCTTTCTTCATCTATTTAGCAAATTTATCACTTTCTTCATGATTTCCTCCAAATATGATATCATCAATAAATATTACCAAAATAATAAAACCATCATTACTTTCTTTCCAATATAGAGTACTATCTTCCATACCTCTTCTATGTCCAAGCTTTGTCAAATGCTTGTCCAACCTTGCATACTAGGTTTTGTGTGCTTGCTTCTAGCCATAAAATGCTTTCCTCAATTTCCATACTATGTCCTTGTAATCTATAAAAGGAAATCCTTCAAGCTACTCAGTATACACTTCTTCTTCTAGTTCTCCATTTAGAAATGCTAACTTGACATTCATTTGATACACTTTGAATTTCTTCTATGTTGCATACGCTAAGAATAATCTCACTGCTTCTATTCTAGCCACTAGAGCATAGGTCTCATCATAGTCTATTCCTTCTTGTTGTAAGTAACCTTTAAATACCAATCTTTCTTTGTTCCTTACAAATTCACCTTGTTTATTCATCTTGTTTCTGAATACCCATTTAGTTCCTATCTCATTCTTGTATACTAGTCTAGGGACCAATTCCCCTATCTCATTCTTTACTATCTAATCTATTTCCTCTTTCATACCTGGTTTACAATAATCATCTTTACATGTTTCATCTACATTCTATAGAAGTTGATGAAATCCAACTTCACATTGCACCAAGATGACCTGCATGCAAATAGCTTTCTAAAGAGAAATCAAAGGAGCAAGAGCTTGAAGCAAATCAACGAAGCAAGAAAAAATATTTCACAATAGGAAAATGAAATTTCTATCTGAATGATGTGAATTTATAATGAGAGAGATTGGATATAAAGGCCTCAAGGAAGCTTTTAGAACAAGTTGGAAAGTGCTAGAAGATAAGGTTCACAACTAAGCATACATCCACAAAAGGTGGAATATCCTCGATCAAGGTAAGAGGATAAATATGACTAAATAGGAAAAAACTCTTTTGTTGTCAAAAACTTATCAACTACAACTATTAAATAAATGCATTAACCTAAGTAAACTTAAGCAATAGAATAAATAATTAATAAATAATTATTCACTCTAGCACATTCTTAAGTTCAACTTGAGATATCAAGCATAGTTCCTCATTGACTCTACTTTTTGTCATCAAACCTTTGTCTTTGCTTCCGATGATCTGCTTGGATGGGTGATTATTTATAATGTTCTTTCCTAAAGTAGGAGTTGCTAGCTCAACTCTTGGCTCTACTAAGGGTTTGAAGCTTTGATCCTACCTTAGCTCTCTGTGATGACTCCTTTTTACCCTCTAGACCTAAAACTCAAAATTTGGGCATAAGTTAGGGAATCCTCAAAAATTAATCATATCTATGACCATCATTACTACAAAAAATATTTGAGGAGATGAGCATTTCAATGTATTTAGTTTTTTTGGAAAGCTTCTTTAATAGTATCAGATAATCTTCTCTCTCATATTTACAATTATCTCGAGATGATAGATTAACTGTGTAGAGGGCACATGAAACAAGCTACAAGTAGTTCCCTAGAGGATATCCATTAGGTGCTCAAATTTACTTCACCTGTCCCTCCACCAACTCTCTATCTTAAGATTTCATAACTTAGATGAGAGATACAATGTCTATATTATAATTAAAAATGCATTTTGATGTTATTCAAGTTTAAGAGGATATATATTTTCATATAATGCATAGTATTCCTTTAATGCATTGTCAAATGTTTATATCTATTATAATGCATTCTAATTGCTATAATTTAAAATGTTATGCATGTTTACTTGATTGATATTATTTATGTTTAATATCTACATTTGTCTATGTATACATATATCCTTTGATTTGATAATTACCATAACTCACAACTTAATATAATATATTAGTATTCTTGCAATATTTGTTTTATATGACTTATATTTATAGATATCATCATATATATAATAAATTAAACTTGTATCAATATGTATTAAAACAAACTTGTATCATACTTCTATCATTGATGAAATTTTCAACATGATTCAATGGGTTAATATGCTCTTACGTACCGATTAGCACCTTGCACTTTGTTGTTTGATGGGGTCTGGTGTACTGTGTACCATGCTTGAACATTTACATGACTTGGCATGTAGTTGGAATTTACCTTAAATATATATTTGTAGCATCCTTGATGTACTATTGGCATACAGTCCCCTTTGCGTAGAGTTTGTGGGTATCTTTTTTTGTTTTGAGCACAGACCTTCATGTAATTCATGGCAATATTGATAACTATGTTATTTTCTTTTTTTCTCAGAACTTGTCTTCTTGAATTTTTTTCATTTATATCTTCAAATCTAACCTAATCCTAATATATATATCATTCGGAACGGACATGAATGTAAAGTCACACCCTACAATATATGGTTTAATCATTGTTTTTATGTTCCTTATTTGCATAGTCTATATGGTTATATTATTTTTATTTGGAAAATACTTACTACTTATGGCAGTGATATTTGTAATTATATATATAAAGTGCCAATATATCAATTGAAAATATTTGTAGTTAATAGATTAGGGTTTTTAGATTGAAAGAATATTTAATAATACAATTAGGTTTAGGTTTGCTTATTTTATTAAATTGAAAATATTTATAATGGTAAGGTTAATATATATTTTAAATTTAATGTTTAGTTTATGATATTAATGTATTTTAAACTAAGTAATATGTTTGTAGTGATATAATTATGAATGTTCACATTGGGCTTGATGATTATGAATTTAACATTAATACCATTTATTATAACTTGTACGCTATTTGATTGACATAATTTAACAGTAATGCTATCATAGTAATATATTGAAGATATCAATTTTAAATAATTATACAAATACATTACATGTTTGATAAAGGAAAAACATATTAATCTTGGCTCAGGATAGTCCCCCCTTCCTGAATTTTCTTGTCCCCAAGCAAAGCTAAATGAGAAATGACTTCTTCTCCAACCCAAGTAGCATCTTCCCTGGGAAGATGTTTCCATTTTACTAAATATTTTGGAATAGTCCTATTTCTCAATCTCCTATCACACCTTTCAAGAATAATCTCGGGCTCCAAAACAAGTTTTGCTTCATTATCTAGTGGTGGTAGATCAACACAAGGGCTGATATGTTTCACGAGGACTTTCTTAAGTTTGGATACATGAAAAATATTATGGATCCTGCTATTCTTTGGTAATTCTATCTCATAGGCTACCTCTACTATCTTTCTTTGGATCTAGTCTGGTCAATAAAAATGTGGTTTTAACTTTTTTGCTTCACTAACCTTGAGTGAAGAATGTTTGTAGGGCTATAGTCTTAAGAATACTAGATCTCCAACTTGAAATGATATTTCCACTCATTTTTGATCAAGATATATCTTTTTTTGGTTTTGAGCATGATGGGGATTGTCGTTGAGATTTTTCATAATATCAATGCTTTGTTGGATGAAATCCTTGTCTCCTAGTACCTTGCTCTCTTGAATGATTAAATCCCTAAATGTAGTGGCCTCATATCCATATAATGATTTAAATGGACTCATCCCAATTAACATTTGATGGGTATTATTATAATAGTATTCTCCCATGTATAACTATTTGATCCATGCATTTTTTTGTCCTGTCACATAGTTTTTGAGATAACCTTCTATCCATTTGTTAACAATTTTAGTTTGTCCATCTATTTAGGGATGATAACTAGTGCTAGGAGTTAACTTTTTTCCTACTAACCAAAAGAGTTCTTTCCAAAATAGGTTGAGAAACTTGCTATCCCTATCACTAATGATATTCTTTGTCAACCCATGTAATCTAAAAATCTCCTTGAAGAATAACTCTACTATTTGTGATGCCTTATAATGCATGGATATGGGAAAGAAATGTGCATATTTAGTTAGCCTTTCTACCACTACAAGGATATAATCCCTTTCTTTCACTTTTGGTAATTTGGTAATGAAATACATGGAAATGCTTTCTCACTTTTGGTTTGGGATGGGTAATGGTTGTAATAAACTAGCTGGATAGTTCTGCTCAAGCTTATTTTTTTAGCATGTTATACATTCTTGGACATATTTCATAATGTCCTTCTTTTGGCCCTTCTAAGAGTACCTCTCCCTTATCTTCTTGTAATTCTTGTAGAATCTAGTGTGTCGAGATAGGGGGTTGTCGTGATATTCCTTCATAATCTTTCCTTTAACCTTGAAATTTTATGCAAGCAATATTCTTCCTTTGTATAGTATGGTTTCTTCAATGATTTTGTATTCATCATTGGGTATATTTCCCTCCATGATCTCATTAGTCCTTGGATCCTTTTCATATTCTACAATAATCTCATTTCTCTAGTGGCTTGTGATACTAGTAAGGGTATTCAATTGGCCTTGGCGAGATAAAGCATCTACTACAACATTATGGGTTCCCTTGATGTACTCAATATCAAAATTATATGCTTGGATTTTACTTACCCATTTTTGCTGGTGATGGGGACACAACCCAAGCACAGAATGCACACAACAGAAAAGGAAAAATGTTATTAACTGTGTAAATATTCTATTACATTCAGTACAGTGGAAATAGACTTCAAAAAAAGCCCTAAGGGCTTACAACAGTAATAATTTGGAGATAATTTCTCCTTTTAGTACCTCCTCTCAAACTCTACTCCAAACTACCTTTTACAATGCCAGAAATGTTCTTAAATAGACCCTAGAGGGTTAAGGATTAGGAATACATTCTAGAAAGTGCTAGTAGGCATCCACCGACCAAATAGAAGGCTCTAGAAGTCACATTAGAAGTTGGTGCAAAATTAGAAGAATCCAAAAATGGTAACCGAACTTTCGGGAGGCATAACTTTTGAACCGTAGCTCCGATTGATGAACCGTTTATATTTTTGGAAAGCTCTCGAAGCACTCTATATCCCTATGGACCAACTTCACTTTTCCTCCAATTTTTCAGCCCTTTTTGAGGTCATTGAATGCCCCTAACTTGACTTTGAAGCATTGTTAAGAGGTCTCCAGAAATCAAAAAATTGCAATAACTTTCAACCCGTGGGGCCTTTTGACTTGATTCTTTTTCTAGAATGCTCTAAATTATAATTACATTCATCTGGAAAATTTACACCTTCTTGTTCACCAAAATGATGGCTCAATTACATACTCCTATTTTTTTGGCATTTACACATATCCCAAGGTGTTCAAATACTCTATCCTAGAACACTAATAGTGGAATTGTGAGAGTTGGAACCTTTATTTGACCCAAATGGGTATCCAGAAATGAAAACACATGAAATAGAAACTAAGTCTAAGTACATTTTTTTGGTTGACACAGGATTGCCCTTATACCTCTAGATGCTCCTGCATCAGCTGTTGACCATTAAGGTCTTTCTGATTCTTAAAGAACCTTAAGCTATTATGATCTGTCTTAATGTTGAACCTTCCACATACTAGGTATTGTCTAAATTTTTCCAATGCAAGCATGATAGCCAACATTTCCTTATCATAGATTGAGTAGTGCCTTTCTGTCTTTAAAATTTTTTGGCTTTTGAAAACAATAGGGTGTTTGTTTTGCATTAGTACTCCCCCAATTCCTTCACTAGAAGCATCACACTTTAATTCAAAAGGTTGTGGAAAATTTGGAATGGCTAAGACTCGGAAAGAACTCATTTTTTCTTTTAACTCTTCAAAAGCCTTTTGTGCTACCTCATTCCATCTGAAACTTCCTCTTTTTGTTAAGTCTATTAAAGGAGATGCTAACTTGGAAAAATTCTTCACAAACTATCTATAGTAGCTAAATAAGCTAAAGAATCCTCTAAGTTGAGTTAGGGTTTTGGATTTTGGTAGTTCCCTTATTGCTTTAACATTTTCTTCATCCATGCTTACACCCTTGGCATTGATTTTATGACCTAGATAGAGAATTTCTTCTAATCCAAATTCACACTTTGATGCTTTTGATAATAGGGATTTAGATTCAAATATTCTTAGGACATCTTCAATGTGTTGGAGATGTTCTAACCATGACTTGCTATATATAAGAAGGTCATCAAAGAAAGTAAGGAGAAACTTCCTGAGTTGTTTCTAGAAGATATGATTCATACATGATTGGAAATTTGTTGGGGAATCAATGAGGCCAAAGGGTAGAACTAGAAATTCAAAATGCCCATAATGACATCTAAATGTTGTCTTGGGAACATCCTCCCTCATTCTAATTTGGTGGTATCCTAAACATAAATCAATCTTGGAAAAATATATTGCTTTATGAAGTTCATCTATGAGTTCATCCACCCTGGGAATGGGATAGTGATTTTCAATAGTTTTCTTATTTAGTGCTCAATAATCTATACACATTCTCATTGTCCCATCCTTCTTTTTCACAAGTACCACTGGTGGTGCAAAAGGACTAAAACTAGGTTGAATATGTCCCATTTTTAGGAGTTCTTAAATGGCTCTTTCAATTTCATCTTTATACTTTTTAGGATGTTGATAAGGGGTAGTGATTACTAGTTTAGCATCCTTTTCCAATTCTTTAATGTGTTCAAATCCTCTTTTGGGTGGTAATCCTAGTGGAATTTCTTCAAACACCCTTCAATGTTTCCTAATGATGGGTTCAATATCTATATGGATGGCTGATTCTTGTGGAGTACATTTGTTTAGTACTAAACATTGTGCAAGCCATTCTCCTTAACCATGCCATAATATTCTTTCTATTCTTTTACATAAAACTAGTTTTGTAGAACCATTAGGTATTCCTTCCAATGTTATTTCTTCCCCTTTGTGCTCAAAATGGATTTTCAAATTTGGAAGGTCAAACTTAAAAAATCCCAAAGAAATTATCCATGGATCCCCCAAAATTAAATTTGAGTCTAATGGAACCACATGCAAGTGTTCTTTGATGGTGTGTTTTCTTCCTAATGTGATTTCTTGTTGTGGAATCACTTTTGTACATCATACCAATGATCCTGTGGCTTGAGCAATAGTAAAACCCTTGAACTTTTCAGTTTGTAATTTCATTTTGTTAACAATTTTTTCATCAATGTAATAATGAGATGCTCCACTATTAACTAGTGCAATGACCTTCTATCCATTAAGAGTGCATCTAATTCTCAAGACTTGATTTTTAGAGGGTTGAGTCATAGTGGCTATCACTCCATATTCTTCTCCTTCTTTCTCTTATTCATTTATTTTGTCACATTTTTCCTTTTTGTTGACATTTTCTTCCTCAAGATCTTCTTCCATTCTTTGGATGTGGCCTTTCTTTTCACATCTATGTCCGTGCACCCTGTCTATTTCGCAATTGCAACAAGTGTTTCTTTTTTTTATTGCAATTATGGCCTGGCTCATATGGCTCTTGGCATTTGAAGCATAAATTTTTTTTCTTTAGTTCCTCTTAGTCCTTTGTAGGAATGAACTTTTTGTAGGATTTATCTTTTTTGTGATTTTTTGTATTGGGCTTACTCCATGATTTTTAATTTGTGGTTGAGACTTCCAATCTTAGTGCTATTTCAAAGCATCATCTAAGGATGAAGGGTTTAGGGAACTTACTAGACCCTTTAATGAATCTTTTAATCCTTCTATGAACAAGTAGGTAGAGTGTTCGTCATCTACTCCTATGACTTGGAATGAAATCTTTTGGAATTCTTTAATATAATCCTCTATTGTTCCTTGTTGCCTTATTTATGTTAATTTCTTAAAGTTTTCCTGAGGATGCCTTCTATCAAATCTCTTAACGAGTTTTTGAGAGAATTCTTTAGAAGAAGTAATATTTTGATGTCCTTGAGTAACAAGGCCATGATGCCACCAATCATGTGCTATTCCTTCTAAGTGAAGGATCATGAATTGAAGTGCATATTCTTCCATCACTAGACTAAGGGTAAGATAAGTGTTTAATCTTTGTAGCTAAGTGTGTGTAATAAAATTTTCTGATCCATCAAAATTTGGAAGTGTTACTTTATTTACTTTGCTTCTAAAGTCTTAATTTTGATGTCTCCTTTCTTTCCTATGGGTTTCTTGCTTGTAGGATTCACAAAATTCTCTAAATGTTACTAACTCTCTAATTTTTGGTTTAAGGCTAGCATAAGCTCTTGCATTCTCAATAGCATTATTAGTTGTTTGTCCCTCTTCTTCCATCGAGGGGCCCTCCCTGGGTAAGAAAGAGGGTCTGGGTACTTGAGATGATGCAGCTCCCTTATTTTCTAAATTGTTTGAACTTATGTCTTTTCCACCAAAATTATTGTTTTTAAGGTTGTTTATGGAATTTCCCATGTTTTGCAGTGCTTGAAGGAGTGCTTCGTTTGATCTCTCTATTTTCTTTGCTAAAGTTTGGTTTGTTTGTTCCATAACATTCCTAATTTTATTAGATAATTGTTCACTCAATTTTTCTCCTTTTTCCATTTACTATATTTTCAAGATGGCAAGATCAGGCTCTGATACCAATTGTGATGACCCCTATTTACCCTCCAGACCTAAAATTCAAATTTTGGGCACAAGTTGGGAATCCTCAAAAATTAATCATACCTGTGATCGTCATTGCTAAAAAAAAAAAAATTGAGGAGATGAGCATTTCAATTTATTTAGTTTGTTTGGAAAGCTTCTTCAATAGCATTAGACAATCTTCTCTCTCCTAGTTATGATTATCTTGAGATAGTAGATTGACAATGTAGAGTGTGCATGAAACAAGCTACAAGTAGTTCCCTAGACGATATCCATCAAGTGCTCGAACTTACTTTGCCTCTCCCTCCATTAACTCCCTATATTAAGATTTCATAACTCACATGAGAGATATATTGTCTGTAGTATAATTAAAAATGCATTTTAATGTTATTCAACTTTAAGAGGATATATATTTTCATATAATATATAGTATTCCTTTAATGCATGTCAATTGTTTATATCTATTCTAATTCATTCTAATTTCTATAATTTAAAATGTTATGCATCTTTACTTCATCGATATTATTTATGTTTAATATCTACATTTGTGTATGTATACATATATCCCTTGATTTGAAGATTACTATAACTCACAACTTAATATAATCTATCAGTATTCTTGCAATATTTGTTTTATATGTCATATATTTATAGATATCATCATATATATATTAAATCAAACTTGTATCAATATGTATTAAAATAAACTTGTATCATACTTCTACCATTGATGAAATTTTCAATGTGAATTAATGGGTTGATATGCTCTTACATACTGATTAGCACTGGCATTTTGCTATTTGATGGGGTCTGGTGTACTATGTACTGGACCTAAATGTTTATGTGACTTGGCACGTGGTTGGAATTTACCTTAAATATATATTTTCAACATTCTTGATGTATTGTTGGCATACAGTCCCCTTTGCACAAAGTTTGTGGGTATCTACTTTTTTTTTCAATGCAGACCTTCACACAACTCGTGGCAATATTGATAACTATGTTTTTTATTTTTCAGAACTTCTCTTCTAGCTCTTTTTCTATCTATATCTTCAAACTTGACCTAACCCTAATATCTATATCATTCAAAATGGACATGAATGTAAAGTCACACCGTACAATATATGGTTTAATCAGTGTTTTTATGTTCCTTATTTGCATAGTCTATACAGTTATATTATTTTTATTTTCAAAGTACTTACTACTTATGGAATAGATATTTGTAATTATATATATAAAGTGCTAGTATATTAATTGGAAACATTTGTAGTTAATAGATTAGGGTTTTTGGATTGAAAGAATATTTTATAATACAATTAGGTTTAGGTTTACTTATTTTATTAAATTGAAAATATTTATAATGGTAAGGTTAATATGTATTTTAAAGTTAATGTGTAGTTTATGATATTAATGTATTTTAAAATAAGTAATTTGTTTGTAGTGATACAACTATGAATGTTCACATTGGGCTCGGTGAATATGAATTTAACATTAATACCATTTATTATAACTTGTACATTATTTTATTGACATAATTGAGCAGTAATGCTATCATAGTAATATATTGAAGATATCAATTTTAAATAATTAAACCAATACATTACATGTTTGATGAAGGAAAAACATATTGATCTTGGCTCATGACACTCTCCTTCATTCTACAAATCATTCTTAGTCTCAAGAAATACTTCATCAATCCTTGGCTTAGTAACAACATCATCATCTAAATTGTAATCAATTATTCTTTCTTGTATCTTGAATTTCACATTAATTCTCACATTTACACTTTCCTTAATAGTCTTAATTCTCTAATTATAACATCTATAAACCTTGATTTTCAATGAATAACCAAGAAACATACCTTCATCACTTCTAGCATCAAACTTACTTAATATCATAATCTCTTTTGATATAACACTTACTCCCAAAGATTGTGAAATACTTAATTGTAGGTGACTGACCAAACCACAATTCATAAGGGATCTCGTTTATGTCTTTTCTAACTTGCACTTTGTTCATAGTGTAGATTTTTGTATTCATAGGTTCTCTCCAAAACATCTTAGATATATCATTCTAAGCTTACATAGTTCTTACAACTTCTATAACTGACCTATTCCTTCTCCCTAAAATGCCATTCTATTCAGGGGTTCTTAGAGTTGATAAGTGTCTTTTGACTCCATTTTCTTCACAAAAAATGTTAAACTCATTTGAAGTAAATTATCCTCCTATATCTAATCTTAAACATTTAATCTTCATACTAGATTCATTCTCAACTCTATTTTTGAATATCTTAAACTTGTCAATGCCTCAGATTTCTCTTAAAGAAATGCAACCAACATCATTCTAGAAAAGTCATCAACTAGAATCATAAAATACCTTTCACCATAGAATCCTTTAGTCTTTGTAGGATGACTGAGATCTATGTGCACAATCTCTAACTTCACTATAGTAGTAAAGTTCTTGAAGGGAAAAGAAGTTCTATTATCCTTTTCCAACATGCATTCATTGCAAATTGTGTTAGTAGGCTTTACAATCTTAGGTAAATATCTAACTAAAAACATACTACTAGTCTTCACAATACTGTCATATTAGATTATATGAAAAAATCTCTTATGCCATAACCAACTATTATTTACCTTTGCAACCAAATATGTCACTTTAGTAGGATTCAACTAAAATACATTACCTCTAGATCTAGTTCCTATTCCAATTACCTTTCTATCTTTGTCTTTGATCATGCATGTTTTCTTGTCAATTGCAACTAATTTCAATACCTTTAACTTGGCATGCTGCATTGTTCCCAACTTTGACAATCCCTTCATCCTACATTTAAAAGTCAAAAAACTTGGTCATATCACCAGTCATATGATGTGAGCAACCACTATCAATTATCTAATTATATTTCTTCTCAACCTGTGAAACCAAAGCTACTTTCTCTAGACTTTCTTATTTAATTGCTACAAATCCTATTTCATCACTAGTAGCACTCACTTCTTGTTCATCATAATAATTATCTTCATTTGCATACAAGCACTCTCTATCTCTTCTAGGTTTTTAATTTTTCTTATACTTTTTGTCTCTTTTAGGATACTTAGATGCATAATGACCATATTCATCATAAGTCCAACATTTAAAGATTTCCTTACCTCCTTTTTCTCTTTTTACTAGAAGGGCTACTCCTTCAATCTTTCTGTCCTCTTCAAATCTATTGCTGCTAGAAAAATCTCCTCTGACACTTGTGCTCCTTGATAGATTAGGTCAAATATTCAAGGCATTGAAAACTATCTATGTTCTGGTTAATTCTCTAGACTATCTAAGATTATTCTCAATTGATTCAAGTCTTCCAAGCAATGACTTCTTTGTGAAATATTTGGTATAAGATATTGTCAACTATATCATCTAAACTGTTGACTTAAATGGTGATTTGAGAGTATTTGAAATATCTTCCATATAACCTCATCATATTCTTTGCTTTCTCAGGTTGAAATTTAATACTTGCAATAATTTATGATATCCTACCTACATATGTTCTTACAGATTCATCTTCCATCATTTTAGTATCTTTGAATTCACAAATCAAAAATTGTATCCTTAACTTTTTAGAATATGTATCACCCTAAAAAATGTTTTCCAAATCTTTTGAAATCAAATGTGAAGTAGCAAGTGATTTTACCTGATTGTACTCAATTTTAGGAAGTGTAGTCAATAGTGCTTCTCTAGCTCTCATGTCACATGTAAAAAGATCTCTTTTTGCCTCAATACAAGTTTTCAAATCCTTTTTGGCAATGATTGTCTTTATTTTTTTGGTCAAGACCCAATATCTTAGACCCATACACAATAAATGTGTATTCATCTTTTCCTTGTAGTTATAATAATTTGTTCCATAAAACCTTAGACTATCTTTCCTTAACATGCTGACCATAAATTTCCCAAATTTGTTAAACTTTATCTTCAAAGACTTGATGCTCTAATACCAATTGTTAGAAACAATAGTCCACCAAGATAACTGAGAGGGGGAGTGAATTAGCTATCCAACAATTAAAAAATTTATATTCTTTAAACAAAATTAACCATTCAAGAAAAGTAGAAAACAACCATAATAAGATGCATGTAGATAATTACACCATATATGTTAAATAGGGAAACCCCTAGTGGGAATGATGACCACAAGATGATGTACAAATATAAATATTCCTTGTTAGAGGATGGACCCTATTAGGAGTCTATTACAATATTTAGTATATAGAGTTCCTATTAGGAGATTCCAACCCTATTAAGAGTTGTACCAACCCTATTAGGAGTTATAGTACAATGTATGCAAGATGAGCCCACTATTGAAACATGCAATTTCAACTACAAGAAGAGCTCACTACTCAAATTTTCAATTTACTATTATGTTCTTCTTTCCTTTTTTCTCTCAATTGAACCAATCACTATCAAACCTTTAGACTAGGTCATAAACCTCAAATCCAAATATCAAACCTTGGATCACTCAACAAAACCTTAGCAATGAGGTTTCCATCACTTTCGTACTGCCTTGCTCAACTTTGCATTCTTCTCTTATAGTTGCATATCATCAATCAAAAAGCCATGCCATATGATAAAGGAAAATATCCTTCAGTTATACCAAGTCCTCAAAATAATTCCATGAGTTAGCTATTAGACCTTCTCAATTAATCATTATAGGATTACATAAAGAACATGCTACACTTAGTGATAACTTTAATCTTCCACCTTGCAACTTGAATATCTTTTTATACATGCATTATTATGAGGAAAAAACCTTAGTCACATCATCACCAATATTGTCTTCTTCATGTTCTAAACCTCAATTCTTAGAATACTAACTCTGCTAGAAGATATAACAAGTTTACCAAAACTGGCCTCTATAAACTCTATCTCAAAACATACATCACCAAAACTGACATAGCTTCTTCTAGACTTAGCACTTTTTTTTTTGACATTATCCATTTATACTGTATACTCAAAAATATCTCCCATAACCTTGGATAGTTAGAATACTCAACTAGCCATCTGTGACAACTTGATCTTTTTGTTGTTCTTCTAATAGATGCTATGAGAAAATGTTATGTTGATATCAATGACAAACTAAGTCATAAATGTAACATATCATCATAGTAACATATCTACAATACTCCCCCATAGGAATATCATCAGTATTCATGCTTCCAACACAAACTCCTTCAAATTTTATAACAAGGGAAAATGTTTGTCCATAATCAATCCCTTCTTCTTGTGAATATCCTTTATAAACTAATCTTACCTTGTTCCTTGTGACTTCACCATTTTCATCTAACTTGTTTCTATATACCCACTTAGTATGAATCACATTTTTGTCTTGTTCTCTAGGAACTAGAGTCCATGTTTTATTTTTCTCAATTTTTTCAAACTCTTCTTCTAGGGCTTTTCTCTAGTCCACATCTTCTAAGGCATCTTTCACTATTTTGGGTTGTAGCATGCTCAACAAACATTTACCATTTCTCAACTTGTTCATTGTCATTGGTCTAGGATCTTTATCTCTATTTATTTGTGTTTTAGGATGATGTCTCTTGACATACTTAAATAATCTTGGTTGAACTTTGGCTTCTATGTTTAATCTCCCAACTTTTGAATCACTATGTGCATCACTATTAGGTATTTTAGCATCTCTTTCATGTACACTAATCTCAAAATTAGAATGTGCATCAACCTCATTTTGTAACTTAGCACTTGAATGTAGCTTGGTTCCTGAATACAACTTAGCATTCATCGTACATGACTTGACAGTCACAAAAACTTGTTATTGGTTTTCAACTTGATTTACAACATCTTCAGCAGGTATACCTTCATAAAAGTATGCAAATGATTTTTATTCCTCTAGTTCCTTCATAGGTTCAACCTCATATACTTCTATATATTCATCAAATTTCACTTTTTCACTTTCCACAACTTTGTTAGTGTTAGTATTTAAACACTTCTAAGCTTTACTTCTTGTAGAATAACCAATAAATATACCTTCTTCACTTTTTGTGTCTATTTGACCATTTCTAAAATCTTTAAGAATATAACACTTGCTTCCAAATACCTTAAAATATATTGCATTGGGTGAGTATTCATACCATAGTTCAAAAGGTGTTGAATGAGTACCTTTCTTGACTTGTACATGGTTCAAGGTATAGACATTTGTACTCATAGCTTCTTTCCAATATTTCTAAGCAACATTTTTCTCCATCACGAGTGTCCTAGCACAATCAATTATAGATATGTTCCTCCTTATAGCAATTCTATTTTGTGGAGGGGTTCTAGGAGAAAATATATTTCTTTTGATTCCTCTGTCATTAAAAAACATCTCAAACTCATTTGATGTAAACTCTCCTCCTCTATCAGATCTCAAACATTTTAGACTTTTACCTATTTCCTTCTCAACTCTTTCTAATTACCACTTGAACATTTTGAAAGCATTAGATTTTTGTTTCAGAAACATAATAGTCATCATTCTAAAATAATCATCAAGAAGCAACATAATATACTTATCTCCTTTGTAGCTTTGGACTTTAATTGGGACACACAAGTCAATATGAACAATCTCTAATATTCCTTTATAGGTATGAGTGTTATTCTTAAAAATTGACTTTGTCATTTTGCATAACTCACATTGTTTCCAAATTATATTGTTAGGCTTCTTCAACTTAGGCAAACCTCTTACTCTTTTCATGTTAATAATACTAACCGAGTTATCAAAATTAACATGCCATAACCTCTTGTTTCATAGCCATACATCATCAAATTCTACAACTAAACAAGTAGAATCCTCTATATCAAGGTACAATAGATTACCTCTAGTTTGAACATCTTTTCCAATCAATTTTCCATCAGTATCATATATCCTAGCAATGTTGTTATCAAACTCAACCTTACAACCCAAATTATATAGTTGTGACACACTCAACAAGTTATAGTTAAGTCCTTCAAAATAGTAAGCATTGTCACATAAAATCTTTTCTATGTGTATGATAGAACCTTTTCCTTTTATTAGACATGGTGTCTCATTACAAAACCTTACACTATTTCCATCATAATAATTCAAGGTAATGAACTTACCTTTATCTCTAGTCATGTAATGTAAATACCAACTATAAATGATCCATCTATCATTCTTTCTCACACAAGACACTAGTACAGTTGCCTCATCTTCATTAGGTTCATTCTTCATTATGAGATACACCACTTCATCATCATCATCATCAGATCCATCTTTTGTTTCCTCTTCAACAATGTTGCAAGACTTCTTGCCTTTGCATTTGTAGTCTTTGTTTCCTTCATCTCTTCTACTTTTGTACTTCTCACCACCTCTATAATTCTTCTTCTCTAGACATCTAGTAGCAATATGACCAACCTCATTGCAATTGAAGCACATGATAAGAAACTTACCTTTAAACTTGCCTTAACCTCTGTGAAATTTTCTTGCTGGTAGTGCTTCAAGTTGATCTACATCTTCCTCATCTATATCACTGTCACTAGACAAATATTTTAACTTTTCTTCTTCTTCTCATTGGGTTCCTTGAATGACAACTTATCTTTGAAAGCTAATTCAATATTTTTAGATTTGTAATTATAAAAATTAGATAGCTTAAAAGTAGCGAGTCTACCTACCAGACCTTCAAGAGTTAGATCATTCCCTGGTATACATCTTAACTCTTGTATTGTAGAAAATCTAATAGCATAGATGAGCAAAAATGTTCTCAAAGATTTTCTTACTACAATATCATCACCTATTTTTATAGTGGCTCCTCTTATTGCATTAGCAACATCTTTTATCCTAGAACAATATTGAGCAACATTCTCATTTTCTTGCATTATCATATCATCAAACTTACCTCTAAGACTTTCAGCTTTGGCTACTATAAAAAAAATTTCACCTCCATATATAGTGTGTAGAGCATCCCACATTTTCTTTTCATTGTCACAACAATTTATATCATGAAACTCGGCATAGCTTTGGGTAGAGGAAATGTCCAACATTTCTTTATTGTGTTCTTTCTTCTTTTTCAAATCTTTAATATTTAAGACTCTAGTAGCATCAACATGCTCAGTAGTAATGGTAGACTGTGCATGATCTCCAAGTCCTCTTAGGTGTAGCTTCATCAAACTTTTTCTATTCATGAAAGTTTTCTCTATTGAGCTTGCGTACTTCTCTTTTTGAAATCTTGATATTTTTTCTTTTAGTACATTCAAACTACTCCTCTTAAGCGGATGACTCTGATATATATTGTTGGAATTCTTTAGAATAATTGAGAGTGGGGGTTGAATTAGTTATCCAAGGTCTAGGTGTACAATTAAAACTTCTCACAACTTAGAGAACCCATAAACATTTTTATCATTCATTTATCCATTAGATTATGAATTCACTTAAATTTGTAGATTGCTATCAAATCAATTTGTAGAAATGTAAACATGAAAGATAATAGATTCAATAACACATTTGACACAATGATTTAATGTTGAAACCCAACTTGGGAAAAACCACCAATAACATGCTACTTATTCTCAGTCTTTTGAAGCGATGTCCTATGAAAGGCCAACCCTATTAAGGGTTACAGTACACACTATTAAATGTGACCCAGTTAAAGGATTTCAATCACCTTGTTAGGAGTGATCCTTGTTAGAGGAGTTTAGATCATTCACTTCGAATGTCACCTAGTTAAACAATTTACAAATGACTATTAGGTCAAATGTAATCCAAAGGATGTACCCTATACTTATCCAGTGATTCAAAAGTAATAGTAAGGCTTGATCTAATAACAAATTACATCACACTTGTAAATTATAGATCTCTATTTTAGTCCTCTATTGTGTTTGACTTTCACACACTTCAGCTCTAATAGCTTGTTCACTCTACAAGAATCCATACCCTTAAGCCTTCTTAATTTTCTTTCCAATGTAGTCCCTTCTCTTACGCCACTGAATGAAGTAATACCCTAGACTCCTTATCTTCCTTAGGTTCTGATAGATGACATCTCTTGCTTCTGACCAAAAATCTCTATAAATAGAGAATCAAGATATTTTGCCATTCATCCTCAATTGTCGATTTTAGGTTAAGGTTGTATTAGGTAGGATTCAATGAATCTACTCTTCTTTTCATTTCATCCCCTTTTAGAAACTTCTCCTTCAATCCTCTTTGAATTTTCCTCAAAATGTTTTATCATGAATTCTATGCCACTAGCTTATCAACCTTATATTCTAGACAGTTCACACAATTCAAGAAATCAAACTTGTTGGATCATATTCATCAAATTCTTGATCTTTCTCATAATGGTGATTCCCAACATTAACTAGCCTATGATGCTCGGAACATACTACATTGCTTTAAATCCTCTATTAGATCACTCGGCACAAACTAAAGTTTACTCATGCTTAGCATCAACTAAACTTTACTTGGCTTACACTGTTTCACTCAACTTACACTAAACTTGACTTTTCTCAGCTCTAACTGATTTTTTCTCATTTTTCATTGACTTTTCTTGGCACCTATTGTGTGTAATGTTAAGCATGGTATGCCAACTTCTTTAATATTATTCTTGTGAAGTTTATCAATGTAACCAACCTTTGCAACCTTAAGTAGATTATCCATGCACTATAATATCATTGTCTTAACTAATTCTTGTACTCCTTTCCATACCATAACTCAACCTTTCTCCTAGGTTCTATTGTTACCTCATTTGATCAAATCCTCTTCTTTAGTCAAATAAATGATAGTACTTAAATCATATAAGAAATTATCCTGCCAACAATTAGTAAGTTTGACATTAGTGAGAAAACAATGATTGAAACACATTTATCGTACTTGTATCAATCTATTTTAAATAAGAAATACATATAGAAGACTTAGAGGTTGATATTTCATCCTCTATTGTTGGAAGTGTTGGTGTTTTAAAATGTCATGTTTCAAATATCCCAATGAGAATAGAATACATCTAGGGGTTGCTACTTCCCATCTACAACATACCCTTTTAGAAATTAGGCTAACTATAGGGCTAGACCCTTCTTCTAATTCAAGCTTTGAAAATCTTAAGCGGGTATACCTATAGATTCTTCATATGGTACTAGTGTTAAAAGTATACAACTGAATCTAAACAAAGTAGATAAAACCCTTATTTCTCTTATTCTCATGCAATAACAAAGATATGTAGTGTAAAATTGTAACTTCTATGAAATTTAAAAGTTGAGTGAGGGTAACACTTTTTATCTCTTCAATATGAAAGGGAAATTTTTATTATTATTGATGTTGAATATCAAAACAACTCTTGTATGCAACAAAAAACACATTCAATCTCCTAGCTGACTAGTCCCTTATCCCTTGGGTTTAAGCTAGGTCAAAACATACACATGAATACTTGAGATATACTCATATATTCAAATATATGATCTCTCCATTCACCTCGTAAATAGACATCTATCTTCATAGAAACTCTCATACTTGTTGGAAATATTAGGACCAACAAGGTTACTGAGAGGGGAGGGGTGAATCAGTAAACTTTAAAATTTAAACCAATTTAGCATAATAACAAATTCACCATTCATTCATCTACTTTATTGTATGCATGAAAAGATTAACACACTGATTTGGTGACCCAGAAACCTTTCAATTTGAAAGTAAAATTGGGGTGGGGATGATGCCCATGAAACTTCAATACTGTAGTATAAAGTTGGCCGGTTAAGGCTTACAATGATCACTTCTAGTGATCTGCCCTGTTAGGAGCAAGTAGGACTACTAGATCCACCCTGTTAGAGGATTTACAAAAATAAAATGAAGTATGCACTCTGTTAGGAGATTTACAAAATACTATTAAGTCTACCTTGTTAAAGGATTTACTAAATTGATTCACCTATTAGGATGGAGCAGTGGATCTGCTTGCAACTGGTTTTCTGATTAGATCTTATGTATTGATCACTTGATGTGATGGATATATCTTTTCTGCTCCTTGATAACCTTGCTGAATACTCCGCTGCTGATTCTCTTTCAATTTTATCTTACTTCACTGTTACTTCTCTTCATTATTTCTATATTGAAAATGGCACAATACATTACATATATGCCATTCCAATATTTACAGCAACAAGGTCGGCCAAACACAAGTGGAGAAAACATTACTGAGTCAGCCAGATAGTAGAAAACTCAGGTTCCTCAAACTCACTCAATGACCTTCTGACACTCGACATCCACTACATTACATGGCATCGTCATGCTCTCGGTAGAGGTAGGGGCTCGGTCCATACTAATCACTCTGAGTAGCTTGGAACTTGATAACCACTGGTGACTTGATAAACATTGTGTCACTCAGTAGAAACTAACTCCTTCGATTCACTTTGTAAGCACTAAATACTTCTTTTACCTTTCTGTCTTGGTAATTACTGAAATCTTCATTTACCTTCCTAACTCGGTAAATACTAAATCTTTCGTTTACCTTCCTGACTCGGTAAACACTAAATACTTCATTTACCTTTCTGACTCGGTAAACATTAAAACCTTCGTTTACCTTTCTGACTCGGTAAACACTAAAACCTTTGTTTACCTTTCTGACTCGGTAAACACTAAAACCTTTGTTTACCTTTCTAACTCGGTAAACACTAAAACCTTTGTTTACCTTCCTAACTTGGTAAACACTATTGAACATACTTGGTAACCAACTAATGCTCGGTATGAACTATAAACTGAGTGATGAACTCGGTAAGCATTCAGAATCAAATAAGTGTTGTAACTAATGAAAAATGTATCATTATTCCAAAAATCTCCCCCTTTGGAATTAGTGACAAAAACACTTATGAGCCAAAATTTATATACAAGATCTGACAAAACTGATTTGATTCTGATGTGCTGAATATACATGGGCTACCTTACATATAACTCCCCTATACAATATACACAAGGTTTTTACATGAGTTATATGAATTTATTCTTTATTACTTTATTACCTTATCCCCTTTTCTGTCTAATTTTCCTCTATATATTACTTTCTCGCCCTTTTTGACAATAATGCCAAAGAATAAAGAGTGTATTTACATGAGGACACCAAAATGTGTGATAAACTTAGAATGTACCTAAAGAATTAGTTGTAGAGTTTTATCCCAATTGTCTTGTAGGATTTTACATGTGGAGAGAGCTACTTGAACTTCTGTAGAAAGTTCAATCACATGGTCTGCAACAGAGAAGTTATTGTCATGGATCAATGTTTTTGAATATGCAATGTGCTTCTGCATTGTGTTCATGATAGGAAGGATCATATTCTAGATGTCAATCAGATTAGACCTAATCCTTTCTTCCTCTCTCAGCAATTCTACCTATTTCTCTAACAAAAATTTGATTCTCAGATGATGGGATGGACTTGCACTGTGGTCAGATTGCAGCATTTGGGCACTGACCTTTATATCCTCATCAATTTTATTCAACTTTTGTTTTATTTCCTTTGTATACTCGGTAACATCACAAAGTTTTGCAAAAAGTGAGGTTACATTATCAAAATAAATTTCAATGTCAGACAAAATTGAGGTTAATTCAACCTGTTTTATTGCTAAGTGCTGAGCAATGTGCTCAAGCACCTTATTTTCAAATTTCCTTTCTGCTTTCTCTATTAACTTTTCTTGTCCTAAGATATCCTCATTAAATTTATTCATCGCTTCTTCTAGTTGTAACAAAATGTGTTGAGATGAATCCACATCAAAACTTATAGCCTTAGTTATTATGTTCTTAGCACTCTCAATGATGTTGAATTCTTTGTCCCTTTCATTCCTTAGCTACATTTGCTGTGCCTTTTGCTCTAGACACTGACTAGCCAATCTCAGTTCATTAACTATAGTAGATTCTAGATTTATCTATGGAATGACAATTTCTTCATCCAAATCTATATAACTATCTATAAGCAGAAGTCCCAAGGGTGTCTTTGGTTTATATATAGTACTTACCTCCTTTCCTTTTGAAGTAGATACAATGGTCGATGCTGCACGACTAGTAGTCAAAATTGGAATGGGACCAACTAAAGGTAAACTAAGAGAAGTGATGGCTGTATCAAAACTTGATATACTTCCCAAAAATAATGTACATACTGGTATATTTACAATTGGAGAACTGACTAGAGCAAAAATTGGGGCCAATGTGGCTGAGGAAGACAAAATTGATATGAAACTTGGAAGACTTACTGTACAAGCTATAGGTGGAAGAGATACACTCGGTGAAGTGACTACTGCAGTGGATGACTCGGTGGCTGATGATGTGCTTGGAAGCTTGGTAACTAAAGAAGTGACTGCTAGCTCGGTAGATGAAGTGCTTGGCACTTGCATTGCAGAAACCTGGAGCTGAGAGGAGATAGGTGGAGATTGATCAATTGATGAGGCTATTGAGCTCACAATCTCACCAGTAGAGGCTGCTTCTTCCTCCATTTCTCTTTTAGCTTCTTCCTCAATTTCTAACATTAATGGTTGTAGGTCTTCTGGAATGTCGTCAATGTCATCACCATCATTATCATCACTTTTGTCATTGTCTGTGATTTCAACAGTATCCTCACTGGGTTTGTGTAGATGATAGATATTTTTCCACATGTTTGTTGCATCATTTACTACATGCTCAATGTCTTTGACAAGTATCAAACAAGTGTGGAATCTAATAATCATATTACTTTCGTGATCTTTCAATGATTTCTTCACTTCATCATTAGAGAGACTTGGCAGGAGATTCCTCAGGGTCTGCTCATAAATGTCTTTGACAGTCTTGGTTGCAGCTTCCCATCTTGGTTGCAATCTTTCCAATAGCTCTTTGGAGATCTAAGAGGCTATCTGGTCTGGGGAGTATTTCCATTTACCCATTTTGTTCAGTACAAGATCCTTAATCTGCATTTTCTCCTGTTCTGTTCTGGTTTCAAACTTTAATGCTTTGAAGTTTGTGAAGCTACCTCCTTCATCTAATTGCTTTAGTCTTGCTTCAAAGGTGAGTGGAGGCTTAACAAATATAGGTTCCTTCTTTCCCTGTCTTCTTCTCCTAGAGAATACTGTAGTGGTTTTCTTTGTAGGTTTGGTGATAGTCACCTTACCTTTCTTTCGTTGAGGCTCTTCTTCTTCTTCTTTTTCTTCATCTTCTCCTCTCCCTTCTGTTATCATGAGAGGTCCAGTATCAGCTTTTAGTTTTTCTATCTTTCTCCTGACTTTAGAGATTTCTTAAGGAATCTTGATTTCAAGCTCTATTCTAACCTTTGCCTCTTCATAGGTTCCAAATGTAGGCAACTTGGGATCCACTGGTTCATTTACCAATGCCTCAATGATATCTCTGGCATCATCAATATTTAGCTCATAGGGAAATGGTTTTACCCATGCCACTCAAGGTTTGACTGCTTGGATGTAGACTCTGTCACAATCAACCATGAAACAGACATCATCCTTATACTCTTCAACAAGTTTCGGAGGTATCCTGAACCTGTTGTTCATCCTTTCCTTGAAATCTTCAAAATAATTATCCATCACCTTATCAAAATTCATACAGATTTATGCTATGAATTTGTTTATTTGATACAAAATTGGAGTATCTTTCCTCCATGCAACTGCACCCTTAGATGGAAAAAAATTTTGTACATAGAAAAATAAACAAATTAGCAAAGAACCAAATTTACAAGGGTTTGTCTTTGCAGTCCTTATGCTATCCATGTTTTTATTCAATTGTTTTAATAGCACATCAGCTAGGTCAAAATCCATATTTTTCTTTACAATCTTATATGCCAAATCTACAGCCTCATAGGGTACACTATTCAGCCTGCTAGAACTATACAGTTTCTATGCAATAACACAAATACCAAATTTCAGTTCTATAACTGAAACATTGTTGAGCTTTAAACCTCTGCCATCCCATTTGGCTTGGGTTAATTTTTGAAGTTCATCTCAACCTAGGGTTTTGGTGGTTTTGGCTTTGGTCAACATTGGTAAACTCATGATCTTGTGGATCATCTTCTTTTTAATGAGGATGGGTTGTTCTAACCACAATTGTCCATTATGCACACAGCTTAAGATATACCTCACTCATTTCACTTGGAAACTTCTTGGCAGATGCGGGATATGGGTTAAACCTTTGGTTTCCAAATGTTTAAACTCAGGTTTTAGGGTTCCATCCATGAATAACTCGACTAGGGTACTATCCATATCTAGTGTCCCTATTTCTTGCATAGTATACTCGAAATGAGTATGAATATCATTGATAAGAAGTACCTTTGGAGGGATCTACGATTGAGCTCCATGCGGGTCGAGTGATTCAGCAATGGCAGGAACAATTTTGAAATTGGGCACCTCCCATTTGACTCCCTTCACAAGCATTTCAGAACCTCTTTTCGCCTTACTGCCACTGGTGCTTGCGGATGCCATTGCTGCTCGATGAGAGAACAATTTTGTAACACTAATTCTTTGCTGAAAAATCACCTCAAATCACTTGAACTCGCTTGGATGTACTTGAAAATATTTTTGCTCTGTGAACTCTAAATTCGTGGTGAAGAATGCGATCAAATTTTGCCTTTTTGATCAAAATCTTGTCATTAATGCTCAGGTACAAAGGTAGCTGAGAATTAGGGATTTATAAATAGTCATCGACTTACTCAATAAACCTTGCAACTCGGTGAACACACAAAACCTTTCTTATTTTCTCGACCAAGCTTGGTAAAGTCTGAAAACCAACCTTACTCGATAGATGCAACACTGTGAATTATGACTTGTATCTACAATACTGATTTATCATTTCCACTCCTTCTTTCTGGAACTGCTTAGGATATGGCTTGAAGATGCAGTCCCTTATCCTTCTTGATAAGTCTAATTAGGAATGGTGGAGTCACCCATTCTTAGAGTGACATTTCCATCATTTGAATTTTCTTGCTCGGTAGACTTAGGAATCCACTGTTGTTTCATTTGCTTTCGAATATTATCAGCTCTAGTTTTCTTTTCATCTTCAACCTTTCCTATATTTATGCAATTCTTGGCTATATGACCAAGTTTAGTACAATTATAGCATCTTATGGTTGTATCTTTCTTCCTTAGGTGATGCCTTCTATAGTTTGTTCCTATGTGTCCATATTCTCCACAATAGTGACATCTACACCAAGTATTGTAATCCCAACCAAATATTGCTTTGACAATTTGTTCTACTAGATTGAATGATTTTGATCTACATTCAGATGCCTTGTGTCCTTGTTTCTTGCATTTGTGACATTTGCCTTCAAACTTTGGTTTCTCCTTGCATTCATTGGCTTTGTGACCATGCTGATTGCAATTGAAACATTTGCTATTGAATTTACCTTTGCAATTACTTCAACATTTGTTAGATTTATGACCTATCTTCCCACAATGATTACAAGTGGGTCTTTTATTCCTTTGGGTACCTTGTTCAGAAGATTCACCTTCTTCCTTGTATCCAAGACCAGCTTTACCTTTTTGCTTATAAAAATTTTGCTCATTTTACTGATTCAATTGATTCATGTCTGCTTGAGATTTCATCATCCCTTCATTGACTTTGTTTTCAATATTTAGATCATTTTCCAAGCTTTCATTGATTTGTCTCTCAGTTCTTAAGTCATTCTGTAGACATTCATTTTGTGCTCTGAGAATCTTGATTTCTTCATTTGCGTTGGATAGTTGGTCTGCTAGATCTTCATATTCAAGGGATTGATTTTGAGTTTCATGACTTCTATCTTCCAATTCTTCTTGTGCTTTTTTTCTTTGTTCCAAAACTTCACATAGCCTGATTGATTGTATTTCTTGCTCTCTTTTAAGCTTTCTTACCTCTTCTTGCAGAGATCCATTCTTTTATAGAAGTTCTTTGATTGTTTTGTCAGCTTCTTCTATATTACTTGATGGTAACAAATCTTCAATCCTTTCTTCAACATAAAAATGGTCATTTATTTGTCTTGCAAGTTCCTTTCTTCTTTTTAGGGATTGAGAAAGATGTTCCTTTGCTTCTTTGAGTTGAACCATGGCCATCTCCAAATCTAGCTTCTCATTCTCAATAGTTTTGTCAAGTCTAAATATCTCCATTGTCCTTGATCTTTGCTCAAGCTGTCAAGCTCTGTCCTGAGAACCATAAAGCTCTGATACCACTTGTTGGAAATATTAGGACTAACAAGGTTACTGAGAGGGGAGGGGTGAATTAGTAAACTTTAAAATTTAAACCAATTCAGCATAATAACAAATTCACCATTCATTCATCTACTTTACTATATGCATGAAAAGATTAACACACTGATTTGGTGACCCAAAAGCCTTTCAATTTGAAAGTAAAATTGGGGTGGGGATGATGCTCACGAAACTTCAATACTACAGTATAAAGTTGGCTGGTTAAGGCTTACAATGATCACTTCTGGTGATCTGTCCTATTAGGAGCAAGTAGGCCTGCTAGATCCACCTTGTTATAGGATTTACAAACATACAATGAAGTATGCACTTTGTTAGGAGATTTACAAAAGAGTGTTAAGTCTACCTTGTTAAAGGATTTACAAAACTGATTCACCTATTAGGATGAAGCAGTGGATCTGCTTGCAACTGGTTTGCTGATTAGATCTTATGTACTAATCACTTGATGTGATGGATATATCTTTGTTGCTCCTTGATAACCTTGCTGAATACTCCGCTACTGATTCTCTTTCAATTTGATCTTACTTCACTGTTACTTCTCTTCATTATTTCTATATTGCAAATGGCACAATACATTACATATATACCATTCCAATATTTACAGCAACAAGGTCGTCCAAACACAAGTGGACAAAACATTACTGAGTCGGCCAGATAGTAGAAAAGTCAGGTTCCTCAAACTCCCTCAGTGACCTTCTAACACTTGGCATCCACTACATTACACGGCATCGTCATGCACTCGGTAGAGGTAGGGGCTCGGTCCATACTAATCACTCTGAGTAGCTTGGAACTTGGTAACCACTAGTGACTCGGTAGACATTGTTGTTGGAGTTGAGGAAAGCCAACTCCGAAGACGCCCAAAATCACCTGCATGCAAAACCTATCAAAGAGAAGCCATAGAAGGGAAGAGCATGGAGCATGGGCAAAAAACCCTAAACGGACATGAGAGCCATCATAATTCAAACACAAGAAGAAATGTATTTACAATAAGAAATGATGTTATGATTTGATGTTGTGAAAATACAAAGAGGGAGGCCGAATATAAAGAGCTCATGGAAGCTTGTAGAACAAGCTAGAAGGAGGTAGAAGATAAGATTGACAACTCAGCACATATCCACAAAAAGTGGAATATGCTAAAAAAGGAGCAAACTCTTGAGTTGTCAACAACTAACCACTACATGCATTAAATATGAAATATTAAGTAAATGAATGACCTAAGTAAGCTTAAGAAATAGAATAAATAATTAAATATTAATTATTTACTCTAACATGCAGCAGGAAGGCTCTGATACCATGTTGGAGTTGAGGAAAGACAACTCCGAAGATGCCCTAGATCACCTACATGTAAAACCTATCAAAGAGAAGCCATAGAAGGGAAGAGCATGGAGCACGGGCAAAAAACCCTAAATGGACATGAGAGCCATCATAATGCAAACACAAGAAGAAATGTATTTACAATAAGAAATGATGTTATGATTTGATGTTGTGAAAATACAAAGAGGGAGCCCGAATATAAAGAGCTCATGGAAGCTTGTAGAACAAGCTAGAAGGAGGTAGAAGATAAGATTGACAACTCAGCACATATCCACAAAAAGTGGAATATGCTAAAAAAGGAGCAAACTCCCGAGTTGTCAACAACTAACCACTACATGCATTAAATATGAAATATTAAATAAATGCATGACCTAAGTAAGCTTAAGAAATAGAATAAATAATTAAATATTAATTATTTACTCTAACATGCAGCAGGAAGGCTCTGATACCATGTTGGAGTTGAGGAAAGCCAACTCCGAAGACGCCCTAGATCACCTGCATGCAAAACCTGTCAAAGAGAAGCCATAGAAGGGAAGAGCATGGAGCATGGGCAAAAAACCCTAAACAGACATGAGAGCCATCATAATGCAAACAAAAGAAGAAATGTATTTACAATAAGAAATGATGTTATGATTTGATGTTGTGAAAATACAAAGAGGGAGCCCGAATATAAAGAGCTCATGGAAGCTTGTAGAACAAGCTAGAAGGAGGTAGAAGATAAGATTGACAACTCAGCACATATCCACAAAAAGTGGAATATGCTAAAAAAGGAGAAAACTCCTGAGTTGTCAACAACTAACCACTACATGCATTAAATATGAAATATTAAATAAATTCATGACCTAAGTAAGCTTAAGAAATAGAATAAATAATTAAATATTAATTATTTACTCTAACAATTGTGTCACTCGATAGAAACTAACTCCTTCGATTCACTTGGTAAGCACTGAATACTTCTTTTACCTTTCTGTCTTGGTAATTACTAAAACCTTCATTTACCTTCCTGGCTCGGTAAATGCTAAATCCTTCGTTTACCTTCCTGACTCGATAAACACTAAATCCTTCGTTTACCTTTCTGACTCGATAAACATTAAAACCTTCATTTACCTTTTTGACTCGGGAAACACTAAAACCTTCGTTTACCTTTCTGACTCGGTAAACACTAAAACCTTTGTTTACCTTTCTGACTCGGTAAACACTAAAACCTTCATTTACCTTCTTGACTCGGTAAACACTGTTGAACATACTTGGTAACCAACGAATGCTCAGTATGAACTGTAAAATGAGTGATGAACTCGGTAAGCATTCAGAATCAAATAAGTGTTGTAACTAATGACAAATGTATCATTATTCCAACAATACTTATTGTAATATCCTCTTGGTGAAACTTGCAACCCTGTCAAGGCAAGTAAGCTTTTTCTTGTCTCTTTGTTCCAATAGAAAACCTATCCAGACGTTAAACCTTATAGGATTGCAAATGGGTTTAAGCTCTTTGTTCCTAAACATAAAACATTATAGACAACAAAGGAAGAAGATGAGAATAAGAATGAAACTAAGAAAATGAAGCTTTTTATTAATCTCCTTGAAACCAATACATCATGGTATATGCCAAAACTTAGAATATACAAAACAAACAACTATATAATCTATTTTCTTACAACAAATTAGAATAATGTTGTTCATAGTAGAGATAAAATGGCAAAGAAAAATGGTGAAATCATAGCTCTAGATATAACCTTTTGGTATCACAAACCAACTGGAACTGACCTTTGTATCACAACACTAAAAAAATTTCTACAAAAATAGAACCATCCTTGTGGTATCACAGTAGTGAAAAATATCCAATAAATTGGAACCTTTACAATGAGAGATAAATAGAAAGATGTCGGAAGGAAGAAGAAACCAGTTATGATCTAGAAATAATATGTGTCCACTTCAATCTCCATCCCTTATTATTGCAAAACATCTCTCTTCAACCAAAATCTGAAAGGAGTCTCATCATTGTATCTCAACAAACACAAAATATCTTCTCTAACTAATGAGAAACCATTGTCCTAACAAAAACATTAGGTATGCATCTAAAATTCTAATAAATCATTTACTAAAATAATTTGGAGGTGAAGAAAATGTCATCAATTGCATCCTTATTGCCTCTAGCATTCACCTAGTTCACCATTTTCCCGTGAAATCATATTTGAACTACAAAAATAGAAAGTGGTTGAAAATTAGGCACCTATTACAAAACTTTGAACAACTTAAATAAATTGCCTCTTGTGTAAAAAATAACCTCAAATGTAGAAATTTCATTCTCTCCTAGTTCGAATGGTATATGATAGTCCTATGTTGGTTCATCGTAGATGCCCAGGACATCCATTTGAAAATCAGGTTCCTAGCATGACCCTTAGGACTAAACTTCAAGAAAAATATTTAAATTTTTTTTGAAGTCAAAACTTTAGAATATAAGCTTTTAACTTAAAATGGCACTAGATTCAAAAAATGGAATAATAATTTTTTTTAAAAAGAATCATGCATGATTTTTCTCTTCTATTTCCCAATCTGGTTCAAACTTATATGACTAAGATTTGATTAGCTATCTTTTGCACCATCATCTATCACATCATCACCTACTAGGTGTCCTGGAAAATTATTTCCACTTGGCACATCCTAATTGGCCAAAAATATGCCCTTTCCATGTCATCTTCTAGCCGGACCCATTGCTACATGGTGACAAGGTTCTTTCTTGCATTCTATAATGGTCAAGCAACTTTACAATGTGGGGAAACACTTATCATTAGATTGGACATGTGGAACAATTTGGTCAACTACAATTTTGTGCCAGCCATGTTACTGCTGACTACCATTTGTCACAATGTCACTTTCCTACATTACTAGCAAGCAATTACCATGTCTCTTGCCAAAAAGTGACATCATGACACCTATCATTCCTCACCAATGTGGCCACCTCAAAATTTGCAACAAGCTCTAATCTCATCCACCATGTATCACTATGGGAATTTACTACCTACTATGATGTGTCAACTTATAGTTGGTCTAGCTAGTTCAGTCATACTACCACATCATTTGTTGATGTCATCACATTGTTCTACATGTTCTTGGTCAAAACTTGTCTTACCTTTCCTCAATCTAGTAGGGTGGGCCCTCCACACACTTGCCTTATGTCTAAAAAGGTGGGTGTATTTTGGATATTATTCTTGTTGTGTTGTGGGGTACTTAAATAAGCTAAAAGCTTACCATAGGAACAACATGGGATATAGCATTTTACTTTCCTTTTGACTGATGTGATCCCTTCTACCCTTACTGTGACTACACTTGGAGGAGTTTTTAACATTCTTTGTTAGAATTGTTCTACATAGCTATCGTGCTCCTTTCCATCATCTCTCAGCTCTCAAAGTTGCCCTTCCATAGTTGAGAAAAGTAAAAAAGATAACAGGGAGACTCCCAAATGGGCATTTTAGATATGATGTTTCCATCTTATCAATAAAAACTTATGGGTTACATCAAGAATTCCCCCTTCCTCCATGCATTTTCCTCCTTCATGAGTTCTAATTTCCTCTTTATATATGGAGGGGTAGGTGGCATGTAAGCAGATTATGTGAAAAGGTGACTTTTTTTTTTGCTTGTTAATGATACAAATAAGGCATTGAAGTTGGTTAGGCCATTCACATACAAGGTGAAATGATGAGTGAAATTTTTTGAGAAACTAGAAAAGGCAGACCTTTGACATAGCCATTTTCCACTTGTAATTGTCATGGATGAAGCTCTATTCCTTCCATGGCCTTCTTTTCAAAATTTTCTACCACTATGGGCTGGTGCACATGGTTGATCTTCACAGTATATGGATCAAAGATTTTGAACAGATCTACTCCTCAACATGCAAACCACTCTCTGTATGCTTACCTCTATTTTAGTATATAGCTTCCTTACAATGCACTAAAGAAGAACTTTCATTATCTAAATGACTAACTCACAGCTCACCTAGCTTCATCAAGCTCAGATACCCTGCTCATTTTTTTATAGCATATAACCTATTTCATAGTGATTGATTCCCCACATTTCATTGGAAACCCTTATTTTTACACCCTCCCATTGGCATAAATGAATGTTATTTTTATTTTTTATGTTGACTATAACCTGAAATTTTTTTAAAATCCAATCAAGAGGTCTAATAGTTGTTTTTGGATTCAACTATAAACTTATCTAAGGAGTTTGATAAATTGGTTGTACCAAAGATGATTCTTGAGTTATCAAAGTAATCCCTCTACAATCAATCTCCACTTCAAAATATTTCATTCTAAAGTAGCTTCTATTAAGACATCCATCAAGCTCTTCAAAACTATGCCACTCTCCCCCCGTCTTCTCTTGATCACTAGCTATTTCTTTATCATCGAAATATTTGAAAAAATCATTCTTCATAATATGTATTAGAAATATTTCTACAAATATTGTTAGTAGTATTCTCATAGAAGAATTAATGATAGAAAACTACTGGATTTCCAAATGCTAGGGTGAATACGAAGAGTTTGAATATTTCTCCATTCGTTGCTCAAAGGGCACATCAGTTTCTATCCATTTAACAAAGTAAATGTATTCAACTTCAAAATCATCATCTTTACTAATATCAACACAAGATATTTGATCAATGATATGCACATACCAGGTTTCCATATTAAAATAACTTTCAAATATTTCTCCACTTTTATTTGATAACAAACTATTCCCCATTTGGGATGTTTCCCTTAATATTTTTGTTACATTAAAACACGTAGGTCTAATACCAAATTGATTAGAAAACACTTTGTACATTCATTTCTTACATCCTAATCAATCTTCAAATAGAAGTTTCCATACCAAGGAATTATGATGAGTAAAATCATTATCACATCCCCTTTAAAACCAATGCCTAGTCAATCCATTGAAATAGGTCGGGCCCCCAAATGGATCCAACTAAAAAAAAAATTTGCAATGAAAAAAATGAAATGATATTTTCATCCATCAATCACTTGACACTAATTAGACTCTGATTCAATCATTGAATAAAACTTTAAAACTCATTTGCCACTTTCTCTGCAAACTGCCATTTTTGTGCCAACAAGTGCTCTGAATGGCCATAAAAATTGATCAAAACACCTAACTAAGCTCTAAAAAATGAAATTTTGATTCTCTATTCCACATTTTCTTACCCTATAAAATCTTGTCTCATGAAAAATTTGAGGTCAAAAGATATTGAACATCGAAGTTTCCTTCTTTAAACTTCATGTAAGCAAACATGTCAGAAAGTAATAAATCACATATGTTTTGGCTTTGAAAATAGGTCAAACTAACACTTGAGGGCACAAAAATTGGGACATTAGTTCACTATCATGAGGGGATTATAAATCTATGATTTTTTCTCATCATGAATAACTAGGCGTATTTCATGAGCGTGCAAAGTGGGGTACCTAGATTTGCATAACTGGGAACAATAGAAGAAAAAGGCTTTTACAAACGGGAAGGACTTGGGAAAGTGTGTAGATGGATTTGTCAAGACTTGCAAACTGACGCATTTAAAGAATTTTTAGAATAGAATAAAGTGGAATAATCCATTTGATCTCATCTATCATATAAATGGAGTAATGACATCCCAAACAGGGGTACCGATCAATCTGCACTTCGACACCAATAAAATTTAATAAATTGCTTATGGAATCATGTACAAAAACTGATCAAATGGATTCATGATAAGCTCAAATTTGAAAAATAGTAAGTATCTAACACCTAGAATGCAATACAAAATGAATTTTCATGTTTTAGTCAACTTGGTCAAAGTTATAACTGGTCAAATAGGGCCTCCCAAAATTTTGAATATTTTACATTAGCGTGACAACAATAAACAACCTACTTTGAAGGATTCAAAACCTAGCCAAAACATGTCAAAACAACTTGAAATATGAAACATAAGTTCTTTTATATGCATAATAAACATTCTTAAAGTGTTGAGTCATGAAACGTTAATGGGTGCAAAATATTCAATTGCAAACTAGGCTTCTTGTCACTATTTGACACTAAGGAAAAAAATACAGAAATAGACATTACTCAAAATGAAACTTCATGGAAGGACTCAAAATGGAAATTTATCATCATTGGATGCATGGATATAGTTAATTCAAGGTTTTAGAAACATTAAAAACATCATAGACCTCAAAACTACAATTAGGTACACGTGCATTGAAAGTGCTTATAGGGCTCAATCTTTAGGACAGTGCTCAAAATTAGGGCTTCAATTTTGAGTCCCAACACTCACTTTTTTTTGGGGATGCATGTTCCTAGATGACATGGAAATAATTTGGAGTCACCAAAAGAAGTAGACCAAACACTAGTAGAAAAAAATTCTCTTGAACAACTTATTGAAAGTAAAAACAACTACTCCTAAACTATACAAATGATGGCCTCGGGCCACTAAAAATTCAACAAAACTTCAAGTACCTCTATCATAGAATTGATTTTCATCTACCCTTTCATGAGGTATGGTAGGAACATGTCTTATATTAGTTTCACTAATTATATTAATATTCTTAATCAATTCTCTTGGAAAAATTGAATTTACATCTTCACTTTCAGAATGCATATAAATACTAGAATCATCATCCACCACTTGCTCATTATAGAAGTATAGAACAAAATGCTCTTGGATTTCATAATCAGACTGAAAAACATTTGTTCTAAATGACTCATGCATTCTATCCAATGAAAACATGAAAGAATCATAATCTTCTTGATTCAATGAATCACACGTCATGGATTTGAAACTTACCTTGTATAATCGAATATGAAGGGGATATGAAATCTAATTTCTCCTCCTTTGTAATCTTAGTTGACATTCAATCAGATTCAACATGTTCTAAAAATCCTTCACATTACTCAAACAATGGATTAGTTACCAAGCTATTAAAATTGTCATGAAAGTTCTCAGAAAAACTTGATTATTACTATACCTATCTCTTTCCAAGACCTCGTTGGAATGAACTTTAAATCTTTCAAACTCATCATCACTAGAATCATCAGCAAAAGAGGAAAACTCAAAATTAGATTTACAACTTCTATCATTTTTTATTTTCATCATATCATACATCAAAAATTATTGCAACATTATCAACACAAAAATAATCTAGATCAGCATTAAATACCCTCATAGTAGTATTCTCTACATCAAACAAGTTGTCATATGTATTTTCTTTTGATTTGTGGTCACATACACCTCAAAGATCTAACACATAATGTTCTAAATTTTTATCACTTTCAACATCAAAATTTGGGGAAAGGACTTCATCTTGAGAAGAAATACAATATGGGAAAATTGTAACATTCTTAGAAACATTTGCATACCTTTCACAATCATGAGGCAGTAGTTCTAAAATTTCATCAATGTTCAACAAGACTTCATCACAACTCTGTTCTCCTAGTCTTTGATCATAAGATGACTGATCTAGAATACTTACAACAATAGTAACATTAGTAGAATGATCTGAAAAATACTTACAATAATAAATAGCAAAATTAAAATATTCTAAAAAATAAAAATCATCTTCATTGCAAGATGCCTCATCACCAGTCACATCATTATAACCATTCTCATTGCAAGAAGAGCCATCATTTCTACTACTAGAATGTTCTTCACATTTATACATCTCATCACATGATTAATTTTTAGTTATGTATCCACTTTCCTCATGTTGATTGCAATCATCTGATTCACTAGAATTAGAATCCTCCTTTTCACATTCAGAAGACAAATTATCTTTCACTACAAATTCATTATATTCATTCTAAATTTCAACACATTCACCATCATCATTAGAATACTCAACATGAATTTTATTATCATACAAATCACTTTCCATCTTCATGACATATTCTTTAATTTGCAAAAGCTTTTCTAATCTTAAATGTGTTGGCTAGTTAACTAAATCAGGTATAAAAACATCAAGGAAAACAATAGGAGAGGAAGATTCCTTAGGTCTTAAATCAAAATTCAACTCCATGAGTGTTAATTTAAAATTTACATAAATTTGATCATCTCCTAGAACTTCAACATTTCTTACTAAATTCCTTATAAAACTAATAATATGATTCTAGAGTTCTTTTGTTATATCTACTATATCTTCAAGCACATCTTCATTCCTTTTTAAACTAAATTCAGATCTAAGATATAATTCCATTCCAAATTTAAACTTCTACCTCTTTATCCTAGTGTTGAAAATCACTGAATAGAGGCAACCATTTTTGACATTTGACTTCCATGAAAGAGAAACATGAAAATCAAAATACCTCAATTGTCAATGTTCAAACTTGATCTATAGAGTTGACATGGGTGTAAACTTCAACTCCTTCACACCATTGATTAAAACTATGTAAAGCTACCACCTCCTTGATAGAAGATAAAGAAATCATTGTTGTGATTTACTTTTTCACACTTCTATTTCCTATAAGAGGAAATTGAGAACAAAACTTATACTCTCTAATGAACAAACACTTCTTCTCTGAGAAACTTATCAAAAGCTTCATATCCATGCATACAACTTGAAAGTCCTTCAAAATATTACAATGAAATTAACTAGGAACAACTTGTGTAGAGATATAGAGTCTCCACTCACACATGTGAGAAATAAAAAATAATTTTTCACTTGACAAATTTGATCCTGACCTTCATTTGTATGAGAAATGAAAATCATCAAACTACTCTTGTAGATTTAAAAAATTGAAAAAGAGAACACAAATATTGTGTTCATTCTTGATTTTGACTTTACAATAGCACCTTGAAACAGAAATTTGGTTGAATTGATTGATGATAAAACCTCTTAGTAATAATACAATTTACACACAACCCTCAAAGCTACTACTGTAAATCATGGATGAAACGTTACTAGGATGCATGATTTTGAGTAAGAAACTAGAAAGAACATTAAAAAAATTACTATTGTAACTTATTTCACACACTTCTTCCATTGTATTGAATCTCCTTTTTTCAAATTCTCAAGGTTTATCAATCATTTAGATTCAATACATCCCCAATAGAGCTGCCATTTTGTTGGTGACTCAGATGGGAAAAATCTTTCTGAAAAAATGACTAAAATATTCAATTCACACAAGAGATTCTTATATTTTTTAACAATGCTGATTTGCCATCATCTGCCCAATAGAGTCACCATTCTTTTGGTGGTTTAAAAATTCACAATTCAAATATCCCAATGAGAATACAATACATCTAGGGGAAGCTATTTCCCATCTACAATATACCCTTTTAGACATTGGGCCAACTATAAGGCTAGACCCTTCTTCTATTCTAGGCTTTGAAAAACCTAGGTGGGTGGACCTATAGATTCTTCATATGGTACCAATGTTAAACACATAAAACTAAATCTTAAAAAAGTAAATAAAATCCTTATTTCTCATTATAATCATGCATTAACAAAGATATGTAGTCAAAAATTGCAAATTCTATGATATACACAAGCTAAGCAAGGGTTTAACACTTTTTAGCTATTCAAAATGAAAGGGAAGATATTTTGATTAATGATGTTGAATATTAGCACAACCCAAGTATGCAACAACAGACACATGCAATCTCCTAGCTAATTAGTCCCTAACCCATTGGGCACAAGCTAAGTCAAAACATACACATGTTAACTTGAGATATACTCATATTTTCATATATCTAATCTACCCATTCACCTTGTAAATAGACATCTATCTTCATAAAAACTCTCATACTTATTATAATATCCTCTTGGTGAAACTTGCAACCCTATCAAGGTAAATAATTATTTCCTTGGATCTTTGTTCCAATAGCAAAAATATCCAAACATTCAAACTTAATGGATTGCAAATGGTTTTATGCTCTTTATTCTTAACAAAAAACATTGCAGACAATAGAGAAAGGAGACAACAATCATAATGAAACTAAGAAAATCAAGCTTTGTATTGATCCCCTCAAGAAACCAATACATCATGGTATATGCTAAAACTCATAATATACACTACAAATGACTATATAATCTATACAATACTACAATTCATAACAAAGAGAAATTTTGAAGAAAAATGGTGGAATCACAGCTCTAGATCCAACCTTGTGGTATTGCAAACCAACTGGAACTAGCCTTGGTATCACAACACTGAGAATTTTTTCCAAAATTGGAACCATCCTTGTGTTATCATAGGAGTGAAAAATATCCAATAAACTGGAACCCTTATAATGAGATAGAAAGAGAAAGATATAGGAAGGGAAAAGAATTTGGATCTGATATGGAAATGACATGTGTCCACTTCAATCTCCATCCCCCCCTATTTTTGCAAAACATATCTCTTCTCTCTTCAATCAAAATCTGAAAGGAATCTCATCATTTTATCTCAACAAACTCAAAATATATTCTCTAACCAATGAGAAACCCTTGTCCTGACAAAAACATCAAGTATGCATCTAAAATTGTGATAAATCATTAAGTAAACTAGGTTGGAGGTGAGAAAATTATCATCAACTTCAACCTTACTACCTCTAGCATTCACCCAGTTCACTATTTTTCCATAAAACCAAATCTATACTACTAAAATAGAAAGTGGTTGAAAAATAGGCACTTGGTACAAAACCCATAATTACTTGAATATGACCTCCTATACAAAAAAAAAACCTTAAATATGGAAAGTTCATTCTCTCTTTCTTCCAATGGTATATGATAGTCATATGTTAGCACATTAGAGATGTCAAAGATGTCCATTTGAAAATTAGGTTCTTGGCATGACCCTCAGGACTGATCTTCATGACAAATATTTAAATCTTTTCTAAAGTCAAAAATTTGGACTATAATATTTTAATTCAAAATCATCCTACATTTAGAAACTAGAATAATAATAAAAATAATTTATTTTTTTCATGCCTAATTTTTCCCTCTAAATTTTTGATCCGAGTCAAACCTACTTGATCGATCGGTGACATGTGTCATACTCTAATTGGTTGTTTCCTACATCACCATCTACCACATCATCACATGCTAGGTGTCCTACCATGTCATCACCATGTGGCACCTCCTAATTGGCTAGAAATCTACTATTGCCACATCATTTTCCACTCAGACCCACTACCATGTGGTGGTAAGACACTTTCTCGCATTCTCTATGGTCAAGAAACTTTACAATATGGGGAAGCACCTGGAATTGGATTTGATATGTGGTGCAATCTAGTAAACTATGATTTTAGGTCTTCCATTTCACTACCAATCACCACATGTCCTAATGCCACTTTCCTATATTCTTGGTTAAGAACTGTGATGTCACTTGCGGGTATGTGATGTTACAACACCTATCCTTCCTCACCAATGTGGCCACCTCAAAATCTACACCAAGTTTTGATCTCATCCCCCATGTGCCACTATGTAAATCATCTACCTGCTATCATGTGTAAACTTATAGTTGATCCAAATAGTCCAGCCATATTGTGACATCATCTACTAAGATGATCACATTGTTTTGTGTGTGCTTGGTCAAAATTTGACTTACCTATCCTCAAGTTGGTTGAGTGGGTCCTCCACACAATATCCTTGTTTCTTAAAAGATGGGTGTCTTTTTGAAATTATTTTTATTGTGTCATGGGGTATTTAAATAAGCTGAAAGCTTATCACATGAGTAATGTGGGATATAACATTTTATTTTCCTTTTGACTGATGTGATGCCTTCTACCCTCAATGCACCTACACTTGGAGGAGCTTTTCACATTCTTTGTTAGAATTATGATGCACATCTATCTCTCTCCTTTCTATCATCTCTCAGCTCTAAAAGTCACCTTTCTTTAGTCAAGAAAAGTCAAAAAGACAACAGAGGGCCTTTCAAATGGGCATTTTAGAAATGATATCTCCATCTTATCAATCAAAACTTACAAGTGCCATCAAAGATTCCCCCATCCTCCATGTGTTTTTCTCATTCATGATTTCTAACCTCCTCTTTGCGTATGTAGGGGTAGGTGGCATGTGAGTAGATCATTTGAAAAGGAAACTATATTTCTTTTGCCTATTAAAGATTCAAATAAGGTGTTGAAGTTGGTTAGACCATTCACATACAAGGTAATATTATTAGTGAAATTTTCCTACAAATAGAAAGAGCGCACCTCCAACATAGCCATCTTTCATTTGTCATTACTATGGAATGAGCTTTGTTCCTAGTGTGGCCTAGTTTTCAAAATTTTCTACCACCGTTAGTCAGTGCACAAGTTTGGTCTTCAAACCATATGGCTCCAAGTTTTTCAATTACTTTTCTCCTAAACATGCCAACCACTCTCTACATGCTTACCTTTGTTTTAGAATATACAACTGCCTCACAATTTACTAAGTAAGAACTTCATTAGCTAAATGACTAATTCATGGGTCGCTTGTCTTCATCCAATTTGGATACTCTGCTCATTTTTTATTAACATATAACCTATTTCATAGTGATTGATTCCCCCTGTTCATTGGAAACCTTATTTTTACACCCTCCCATTGGCGTCAGTGATTCCCTCTTCCAAACAGTGCATGGGCCCAATTTTAGAGAAAATCATGAATGTTATTTTCATTTGTTGTGTTGACTACAACCTAACATCTTAAAAAATGCAAGTAGGAGGTGTAATAATTCTTTTTAGATTCAACTATATACTTATCTGAGGAGCCCAATGAATTGGTTGTATCAGAGATGATTCTTGAGTTACCAAAGTAATCCCTCTATGATCAATCTCCACTTCAAAAGATTTTGTTCTAATGTAGTTTTTGTTAAAACATCCATCAAGCTCTTCAAAAAAAATGCCACTCTCTCCTCGTGTCCTCTTGATCACTAATTGTTTCTTTATCATGGGAATATTTGACAAAATCATTCTTCATAATGTGCATTAGAAATATTGCTAGAAATATTATTAGGAGCAATATTGTACCACACAAGAATTGATAATAGAAAACTAGTGGATTTCCATATGCTAGGGTGAAGATGAATAGTTTGAATATTTCTCCATCTATTGTTCAAAGGGCACATCAATTTTTGTCCACTTAATAGAGTACATGTATTCAACTTCAAACTCCTTTTCTTTACTAATATCAATACTAGATATTGGATCAATGATGTGCACATACCAAGTCACCATATTAAAACAATTTTCAAATCTTACTCTAGTTTTATGTGATAATACACTATTTCCCATGTGGGATATTGTCCTTACTATTTTTGTTACATGAAAGAACATAGGTCTAATACAAAATTGATTAGAAAAAACTTTGTATGTTCATTTATTACATCCCATTTTGTATTCAAAAACAAGTGTGCATACCAAGGAATCATAATGAGTAAAATCATTACAACACCCCCTTTAAAACCAATGCCTAGTCAACCCATTGAAATAGGTTGGGCCATAGAGTTGGTCTAGTTAAAAAAAATTCATACTGAAACACCTAAATTATATTTTGATCCATCAATCACTTGGTACTGATTAGACTCTAATTAAATCACTAAATAAAACTCTAAAACTCATTTTACCACTTTCTCTGCAAAATACCAATTTTGTGCCAAGAGGTCCTCTAACTAGCCTTAAAAACTGATCAAATAACACAATTGAGCTTTGAAAACTAACATGTTCATTCTCTATTCCACATTTTCTTACCTTGTTAAATCTCATATCATGAAGACTTCAGTGTCAAAAGATATTGACCATCCAAGTAGGCTTCTTAAAACTACCTGGAAGCAAACATGTTAGAAAATAATAAATCACATATGGTTTTGGCTTTGAAAATAGTTTAGATAGAAACTTGAGGGCACAAAAACTAGGGCATTAGTTCAATATCACATGGAGAGTATAAATCTATGATTTGGTCTCATTAAAAATAACTAGGTGCATTTTGCAAGTGTACAAAGTGGGGTACGTAGATTTGCATAACTGGGAATAATGGTTGAATTTTTTTTAGAAAAGGAATGGACCTTTGAAAGTGTATAGACGGATTTTTCAAGACTTGGAAACTAGAAAACTTAAATTATTTTCAAAGGAGAACATAGTTGTATAGTCCATTTGATCTAATCTATCACAAAAATGGAGCTATGACATATTGAATGGGGGTACCAATCAATCTGCACTTTATGACACCTGTAAAACATTTCAAATTACATGTGGAATCATGTTGAAAAATTGATCAAATAAATTTGTGATAAGATCAAATATGAAAAATAATAAGTCTCTAGCACCTAGAATGCAACAAAAAAGGATTTTTATCATTTTGGTAAATTGGGTCAAAGTTACAATTGCTCAAGTAGAGTCTCCCAGAATTCTGAACAATTTACATTAGCATAACAATAGTAAACAACCAACTTTGAGGGATTCAAAACCGAGTCAAAACATGCCAAAACAACTTGAAATCTAAAACACATGTTCTATGATATATGTACTAAACATCCAAAAGTGGTGAGTCATGAAACATTAATGGGTGGAAGATATTCAATTGCAAACTAGGCTTCCTTTCACTATTTGAGACTTAGGCAAAAATGCAAATATGAACATTTCTCAAAACAAAACTTCAAAAACTAACTCAAAATAGAAATTTATCTTTATAGGATTCATGGATATACTAAGTGTAAGGTGTTAGAAACATTAAACACCTCATAGGCCTCAAAATTATAGTTGAGTACATATGCATTGAAAGCATTTATAGGGCTCAATCTTTAGGATGATACTCAAAATCAAGGTGTCAATTTTGAATCCCAATAGGTAGTAGCAATTGGGAAGTTGAAGAGACAAAAAGGGATACTCGAGAGTTTTTGGAAGCTCCTAGAAGGAGTACTAGAGACCAAAAACAACCAACCAAGTTCAATGACTATGTGGCAGTAGTTAGTTAGTTGGTAGATAGTAAACCTTTAAGCTATCAAGAGGTTCTACAACATTAGGTGTCATAGGATGCTATGGTTAAGGAGTATAACTCAATTATGAAGAATGATGTGTTGGAAAAAATGACTAGAACAATAGATATAGCTATCATTGAATCACACTAGATCTAAAAGATAAAGCATGTTGCATATGGTAACATTGAGAAATACAAGGAAAAGTTCATGGCCAAGGGGTTCTCTAAGGAGGGGGGAAGAGATTATGAGGAGACATTTTCTCCAGTGGTTAGGTATACCTCTATAAGAGGTGTGATCTCATTTGTAGCACAAATAGGATGGAAAATCCATCAAATGGATGTCAAGACAACATTCCTTAATGCTGAATTGAAAGAGGATATATACATAGAGAAACTAGAAGGCTTTGTAGCACACAAAAAAGAGACCCACATATGTAGATTAAAAAGAGCCTTGTATGGACTCAAGTAGGCTCCCAGAATGTGGTATGAGTGCATTGATACACATTTGCAAGAAATGGGGTCTGTGAGGAGTAAAGAAGATGCTAACCTCTACTACTTGGTGGTTGGGGGTGAGGTTCTTGTTGTCACAAAAGTCTGCACCCTTTCTTGAGGTTTGATCCTCAAGCAACCTTGTACAACATGGAAATAACCTCCAAGTGTGGGACTTGGTCTTTGAGGCAAAATCTCTAGAGAAGTCCTATTTCCTTACTATCAAGGTGCACCTAAACTACTACTAGAGAGGAAAAGGGAGAAGGAGACTGAAATTCAAATGTAGAAAGGGAAAGGGAGGTGATGCACTGAGATAGTATGGTGGTTATGAGTCTATCCATTTATGCATAACACATTAATGAAAATTTTAGAATACACTAGTCTTGACTCTATTCTATCTCGAAGAATCTATATGTAGGTTTGGAACTAGTTGAAGTGTTGAAAGGAAAGACATCTTCACTTATACAACAACCCTCAATAGTTTGAACATGACATACAAATATTGAAAACTAGAAAGAAATGCCCACCAAAAGGTAAGATACATGCATGTTTGACAAATGGAAAGAAGAGGTAGGGAAGGAAAACTATTTCATTAATGGAAGGTAAGAAATTGCATAGCATAATGCTGCTACAAAAAAAATGTAGATAGAGAATAACCTAGAAAAAGTATTTACAACTACCTTTTAAAAAGCTCAAGCATAACTTAGATCAAACATTAAGTTTAAACCCATAAAAGGTGGAGTCAAGTTGCAGAGAGAAACAAGGAATGAATATCAAAACTACATCTAATAATTAGATACAATCTTCTATAGAAGTGATAGGAAGGGTTAAGAAAAATGCATCCAGTTGTAAGAAATCAAATCCCATGAGATTTGATCATTACAATCATTAATGAGGCATGGAGATGCATAGATGTTGTGTAAATAAGGCCAAACAATGTCATTAAACATTAAACAACAATTCTTATAACATGTCATGACCACAGCAAATAAACCCACACCACTATCAAAGAAAATGTGGGATGGGATAATACACAATTTAACCCGTCGTGAAAATATAGATTTCACCCGTGTGGAAAAAATCTGATTTTCCCCACTAAGATGTGAACTATTGATGTATATCTTCATTCAAATATGGATGACCAAGATGCTATATAAATCTCCTCAACAAGTGAATAAAACCCAACCATAGATGTATATTTTCCTTTATAACCATAGACAGTTGAGATGCAATCAAAATAACCACAAGATGCTCCAAGATCAAATGATAATCATATCTTTGCAAGAGAAATAGGAAGAAATGCAACAATATGACCACCATTTGATAACCCAGCATAAGAAGGATCTACCATGTGGCATGCAATAGTTGGTTGGCACATGAATAAGCTTAACTAGCTCAGCACATGAAGAAACCAAGCCAACTCAGCACATGAAGAAACTGTGTTAACTTGAGATGTTAACCCATCCAAAAAGCATGTTAACATAGATAAAAAAAATCCAACCCATTGAAGATGCCTTAGATTGGTTATTAATGATGGGTTGAATAGGGGGAAAAATAGGCCAACATTCTTGGAAACTCAGAGGGGATGCTTGCCTGCTAAGCACATGCTAGTAGCCTTAAGCAATCCATTGGGTATACAATCACTACCAAGAATTGACACATTATACCACCTATAACTAGAAAATAACTACAACCAACAAAGAACAAAAAACTTCCACGGAGCTCTAGAAAGCTTAGAACAACTCTAGAAAAAGGAGCAAATGTGCACATGCACTTCTTGGAAAGCAGAAAACTCCTACTCTACTATGTACAAGTATTCACAATGCAAAAAGTTAAACAAAGTCATTGACTAGATTTTTGAAATAGTTTCCCTTCCTTGCAAGTTGATTTCTTGTTCCATGCATAAGGGCAGTCAAATGGATCAATAAGTATGACAAGCATACTACTACATGGAACACCTTCCTCCCAACACTGAAAATAATGAAGCTTTCCAGCACTAGGGCATTACCTTGTGGAGTAAAACATACTTGCTCCTCTTTGCGATCTACTTTGTCATGCTCTAGAATGAGCATGACCAAAGGCAACTTGCTGATTTTTTGTAGAGCTAGATGCCTTATGTAACATCCTCTTGATAGCATTGGTCTATGAAATCAGTCTTGACCACATTGTTATGCTTTGCAACCTAGGTATACTACTGGTTTGGAAGTGGTTCCTCCTCTTCTTATGAAGAACTAATCTCCACATCTTGCTCATGATGCTAATGAACCACTTCCTTAGGAGCTACTAATATGGTGTGATTCTCCACTTGTTGCTGCTACAACTCATGAATATCTGATGAAGGAGTAGATTGTTTCATGTCCAAGGATGAACAAAACATCTCAAACTCATCCCAAAAATTATCCCCATCAAAATCCTCTTGCTCTACTACAATAATATGCATAGGTTGAGGGGCAACCTCATACATATAAACATGTTCCTCCTCAAGGATAGAGCTATCCTTGAGGCTCTCTTCCTCATCAACCATATCATGGAGGACTATCTAGTGTAATAAATGATCTTCTTCCTTTTCCAACAATAGATCCTCATCTTCTTCTAAAGGCTCAAAATCCATGATTTGTTCCTCAAATAAAGGAACAACCTTTTCTTCTTCTTCTTCCTCAACAAAAGAGGGAAGCTTATCAAATACGAGGATTGGGTTGTCTTCCTTTAGCTCAATAACTACCTCTTTGTCATCCTTAGTAGGTTGTAACTCCTCCCATGGCAACTTTTTGGGCTTTGTTTCACTCTCCCAAAACTCCATGTTTGGACCATCAAGAATCCACACAACCAGTCCATCCTTAAAGAGTGAAATGGTGATAGGTGTGGACAACTCATGACCCAACTAATTTTCTTGCATAGGGAGTGGAGGGGTACAATAATAGGCTCTTGTAATGGAAAAACTCACAATTCATACCCTTATACTTCAGCAAGGGCATAAAAATTAGAACTCAGAAAAAGTCGCAAAGGCAACAAAAGAAAATAAATATTCAAGCATGCTTTTCTTAACAAATGAGCTTGTATTTATAAGTTTCATATGCCCTTTTAGTTGCCAATTTGTAACTTCACTCAAGAAACTTCACCACACAACATTAATTAGAAGCTTCTGTTAGATTCTTTCACTTGACTTGGCTTCACTAATTAATAAATGGCTCTTTTCAATGATAATTCTCAACCTAAGTGAAATTAGAAAGTTAAATTATAACTTTATAATAAGCCATTTAATAAATTAATAATAATTTGGCCACTAAAAATATAATAACTCCCAAAATACTCATCATTTAAATATGTTGTTTGAAATAGGTCATACCTATTATTTCTCTATGTGACCAAATGTACTTTCAAAAAATAGAAATGGTCCATCTCAATCAACACCCAACTTACCACAAATAGTAAGTACACAAAACTAAGCCCAAACAAAGTTCAATATAACCCAAATGAAGACCAACCTATAGCTTATTGAATTGTGGAGAAAGACCCTCCTAAGCCAAGCCACTACCTCAAAAGACCCTCTATCCAAAAATTTAGCCTACGAGGATCACAATAATCCCTGAAACTCCAATGCTGGAAAAAATGGGGACATTATAGTCCTCCCTCCCCGAGATTGCTTGTCTCAAGCAATTTGGCAATATAGTGAACTCCAACCTCCACCTAGATCCCAAATACAGGAGCACTTAACATCCCTATCAACACTGAATTAACTACAAACCAACATCATCAGTTGCAACCACATGTCTTGCAACATAGCACCCAAAACTTGTGCTGATGATGTAGAAGTCAAAATGTCACCAGAAGGCAATTTGATAGAATGATAATTTATATTGTACTGGAATCTTGATCAACACCAATAATCCCTTTAAAAGACATAGCTACTAGATAACCATATGCACTCATGCCAATTGTATAAATAATAGGTGTAGTCATGTCAAAATATGTTGACGAAAGAACATCACCAACTACCACAATAGAAAATTGAACCAAATATGTAGATGGTGAAAATTGAGTCCAACTCCACTCAAGTGAGTGATCAACATCAACATCAAACAATGGATTTTCATAAGACAATGATGCATCCATGTCAAATATAGGATTGTCCACTAAGTGAACCTCACCATTGTGTTGATCTAAACTACAACATGACTCTTCCTCGACACCACTCACTCATCATCATTGACATGTGTACTATCATCAGGGCACACATCTACAACCATTGCAAGTATACTACTAAACTCCTTGCTAGATGGCTCAACAGAAACATAAGTGGTTGTTGATATGATAGTATCCTCACATTCTCCTACTCTCACTATCGTTGCATCATCATCAAATACATGATCCTGGGAACTCATGCCAACAATTGCATCATCTGACTCAACCCAACATGAATTCTCATCATGTTCCACCACAACTATGCCCAACTCATGAGATGTCTCATAAGAAATGTTCCACACATCTGTAGCTACAACTATATCATCACATTTTGGTCTTTGAAAAGGTGATATCATGTTTTACTAAAATCTTGGATTCAAAATCAGTTGGGTCATCCTTTCGTGATTTTGATTTAGCTCATTGACTAGTACATCCAATTGTATTGCAATGCTCGATATCTTAGATTCTCCATCCCAAGGCAGAGAAGTACGCTCTCTATGGGTATAATGAATACCAAACCTCCTGTCACCATCCATAACATTGAAAATTGAATCACAAATTCAAGCTGACCATCTTGGAAATAAGCACCAATCAAAATAAGAACTGAGCCCAATTCCTACAGGCTTAGTAGAGAAGCTTCAACCAATGCATCATATAACAATCACTATACTTCAATAGTGATTCAAAATAAATTTTAAGAACTTATTCATAATACCTCAACTATGAATTACCAAGAAACTTAGAACAAAATCTCATATTTGAATCTATAATACTTTAGCTGTAGATTCAATGGAACAACTCATAATTCAAAGTCTTATACTTTAGCAAGGCCACAAAAATCAGAACTTAGAAAAAGCCACAAAGGCAACAAAAGAAAATAAATATTTAAGCATGCCTTTTTTAACATATTTATAATCTACATGTGCTCTTTTTGTTGCCAAAATGTAACTTCACTCAAGAAGCTTCACCACACAAAATTTATTAGAAGCTTCCATTAGAATCTTTCACTTGACCTAGCTTAACTAATTAAAAAATGGCTTTTTCCAATGATAACTCAACTCTCAACTTAAGTGAAATGATAAAGTTAAATTATAACTTTATAATAAGCCATTAAATAAATTAATAATAATTTGGCCACTAAAAATATAATAACTCCCAAAATACTCATCATTTAAAAATGTCATTTGAAATAGTAGTCATACTTATTATTTCTCCATGTGAACAAATGCACTTTTCAAAAATAGAAAGGGTCCATCTCAATCAAAACCCAACTTATCACAAATAGTAAGTACACAAATCTAAGCTCAAATGAAGTCCAATTTGAGCCAAATGAAGACCAACTTGTAGCTTACTAAATTATGGAGAAGATAACACCCTCCCAAGAAAAGCCACTACCTTAGAAGACTCCCTATCCACAATAATTAGCTTATGAGGATCAAAATAATAGGCTAATCCCTAAAACTCCAATACTGACAAAAATGGGTCATTACAGGATTCCTCCCTAACTAAGAGTGAGTGTTGATTGAATGTTTTGGCACTTAGTCTTGGATCGATTGATTGGTTATGTTTTGATATAGTTCAAAAATAGTTCTAGAATTGGAACTTGGCAAAAACTTTGTATGACATTATCTTGAGTGAGAGACTTTTTTTGTTTTATCTGTATAGGTGTAGAGAGTAGTATAGAATATCTAGTTATAATTAGCCACAATAAAGGTACTGAAAAGTCAAAAATTCTCAATGAGTTTGAAGGAAATGGTGTTAAAGCAATATGCGAATGGAATCAAACAATTGGAAGTGTATACAAAGGGTGAAGAATGTTAAGAAGAATATTAGGTAAAAGGGAAGCAAATAGAGCACAAAGATGTTGTAAATTTTAAATTACAAAATCATTTTCCCCAGATACCAAATAGGGATGGCTAATCAAAGAATGAAAAATCTTGTTATAGAATCATATTCCTATTCTCAGTTAGGAGACATGAAACAACCATTATGTGAATGATAATGAGGAACTATATTCTTTCCTCCCTCCAAGGGACATGTCACTGATGCCAATTGATATCATGGACCTAAAGGGACCTAATTTGTCCAAGAATTTTCAATATGGGATAATTTTTGGCAAATTTCACTACCAAAAAATTATATTTTTCAAAATGTATATTTTGATAATGTCTTGAATCTCGAAGATTCAGGCCTTCATGGTCCTTTAGATTTACATTCCTTTTTGTCCATGTAGAGTTGCAACTGCCACATCCTTCTCTTTGGCCAAGTTATTCTCTTGATTATAATTAGTCAACAATCTAATAACCAATCTTTTATACAATCAATCAAAAATCTAATAGCATATCTGTTATAAAATCAATCAACAATCTAATAGAAAATTTTTAAAAAATCAATCAACAATCTAATAACCATCTTTTATACAATTGATAGAAAATGTAGTAATCAATATTTTACCTAGTAAAATAACTTATTTATAATTTGAGAGCACTAATTTGGGGCAGTAACTTTACCTTTTATCATGCCATTTTCATCCTAAGTGGAAACCACTAATTATTTTTATTTTGCTTTATATCTATTATGATCTTATTTACTTCATTGAGATTCTGTTTGTTTCCTTGAGGTCTCCAGCCAACTATCTTGGCTCAATGTTTTGTACTTCATCTCTTTCTTTATATGTTGTTTTCAAAAAGCTTTATTGACAGTATCAATAGTTCTATATATCTAAGGAAAAAGTACAGTTGTTCGTCTCTTATTAGCTAACATCATCATATTTTCACATCTACCTTTATTTTCTTTCATTTTCTTCATTTTTATGGGAGTGATATCCTAAACAAGGTGAACACTCTTCCTTTGGTGGCTTTTACTCCACCATATTTTTGGTAAATGTTGTGTACACAAGTGTAGTTAGACAGATTCTATAACATGACATATACTTAGTCCTTTAGCCTTCTACAATGCTATGCATAATATAAGTAGTAAGTTACAAGGGGTTACACTTGAGCAACTGGAACATAGTAGATATTGACATTCTGCACTTTATTTATATGTTACATTTGTCTTCATTGGATAGTGATAGCAAATTTTGTAGTGAAATGGACTATTCTTAATGATTGCTTTATTTTACCATAAAATCAATCTTGAACATGGGAACTGCAGCAAAAATTCACTTGTATCGCTATAGTTACTAATGCTCATTCCACTTCATTATTAATAATTTTGCACGTAATATGTCTCTTTAGTATAGATTATATTCATTTCACTGAAGATTACATACATTACATGACAAAGTGGGGCTAACATTTGCAAATTATATTTATACCTGTGCATATGAGAGAAGTGATGGAAGGTGATATTTGAGTGTATGACTTAGTAAAATTGATGTAGGTATGGACCTAAATAGATCTCTACAACTCTAGTCTTCTTGGAAGCTATTCTTGGAAACTGTGCATCCTATTTATCTTTTGAGCCAAGCACCACTGATACAGAATGGGTTTATAATATCAATTATATGAGCTTGGCTACAGCCATATTCTATGCATATATAGGCCTCGTACCAGTGGGTTTCTACTTTTTAAACCAATTCTTCGGCATACCATCAAGCTTAGTGAAGCTTTTGTGTTTATATGGTTACTCTCTATTCATCTTCATTCCTGCTTCGATATGCATACACTTGACATACATAGTCTAATGTTAACTCTATTTGGTATAAAAAAAAACTAATCATTTTATTTTTGATTTGATAGTTCCTCTTGCTCATCTAAATGGAAGTTTTCAAATGGATTGTCATTGCTCTTGCTGGATTGGAATCAGGTTTTTTTGTTGGTCACAATATGCAATCTCAAATAAATGCTCACAACAATAATTGGACAATACTAGTTTTTAGTTCAGTTTTTTCTACAGCTCTTCTTAGCACTAGTCATCAAGTTTTGTTTTTTTTTCATGAATGTCAAAGTTCTACTCTTTTTCTTTTTTGTATGGCTCTACTAAAGAGCATTCTTGTGCTGTAAAAATATGAAGTTTTATGTCTATTGTGCCTATTGTTCAAAAATTAAATGCAGTGGCCATTTCTCCCTCAAGCCAAACACTCACCTACCCCCTGATGTCTAGAACCGATAGAAACATAAATACGGTGGGTGAGATTTTTGAATTCAAAAATGAGGGGGAAAGTGGAATATGACAAAAGGGAATCTTTCTACATTCATTTTAATTCAGTCAAATTTTTTAGAGATTTAGTTCAGCAAAGTAGAGCAAAGGAAGAAGAAGAAAGTGGTCAATAGTTCCACTTGTTGTAGAGATAGAAGGAAGTATGTTCAGTGTCTCTAGTTACACATGACTCCTCTATTCTTTCTGTGAGTTAGTTTATGTTTTATTTTGTCTTTTTGAAGTAGTGATTGCTCCAGGCACCATTGTATGTAACCATTAGATTTGAAGGTTTAAAGTTTTTGAAGTATTAAAGTTGTTTGAATTTTTACCAGTTTAGGGTGATTTTAGGGTTTTCTAGTTGAAGCCGAATGCTTCCAAATTTTGTAATAGTTTATATCAAAGATTGAATAGAAGGCAAGTAGGCATACTTGAATCCATTGCTCTTCCCTTGTATGTTGCATTTGAGTAATTTTTTGAAAGCTTAAAGCTTTGACTCTTTGGTTTTAATGGTGGAAGCATTCACATTGAAATTTCCTAAGTTATAATATTTTTAGTTTGAAATAGAACACTCGGCATCCTCTTCTATTGTTAATATTTTCTCAGTTATAAATTTTAGTTGGAGCTGAGCTCACTTGGCATCCATTAGTATCAAGCATTTCCTTTGTGTGTCGAGCTCTTCTTGTGCCAAGCTCACTCAACACCTGCTTCATGTCACTTCGCATTTGTTGGTGTCGAGAAAATTGCCACTCGACACCTTCATGTGTGCCGAGTAAAACTGGCACTCGGCACCTTTATGTGCTGAGAAATTTTTAGGGTTGTGAAAATTTATTTATAGGTTTGTGAGTCTTAATTTATTAATTTATATTTCTCACATGGTATCAGAGATTTGAGGCCCCACATCAAAAGTGAGTTAGGGAATTTTTTTCTTGGGATGGTTAACATGGCAGTAGATACATAAAAGATATGGTAGCAGCCACCATCATTTAATGGGAAAAACTATGATACATGGGAAAAGAATATGAAGACCATTATGGTTGGAAATGATTTATGGGAGTTCATAGTTAATGGGTTCAATGATGTGACAGACTCAACTCAATATGTTGCACTCACAAATGCACACAAGACTCATTTGAAAGAGTCAAGAAGGAAAGATACAAAGGCATTAAGTTTGATTTAAGAAGCAATGACAGAGATAGTATCCCCAAAGATTGCAGTAGAAAATTATACAAAAGAAACATGAGATATCCTTGAGATGAACTTCAAGGGGACTGATAAATTCTATATAGTAAAGCTACAGAATATAAGGAGGGAGTTTGAGAACCTTCAGATGAAGGAAAATGAATCAATTGCATATTTCAATTCAAGGACCTCCAATGTGATTAATCAACTAAAATAAAATGGAGAAGACTATCAAGAGTAGAGGATAGTGGAAAAGATATTGAGGAGTTTACCTCATAAATATGACAATTTGGTCATGACCATAGAAGAGGCAAAAGACCTCACTGTTTTGATAATGGATGAGTTGATGGGTACACTTCAAACCCATGAGCATAGGATCAATAGATCTACTTCTTCATCTTCCCAAGAGAAATAATTTAAGGCTCAAAAGAATCGAAGAGGAAGGGGAGAGGAAGAAATGGCTCAAGAAAAAACTCTAGAGGCAGAGGTCGAGGTAATGGAGGACAAGAAATGCTGCAGCAGAAAGCTTAGGAAGGGTAGATGGAGCAAGTAGCTCACAAAATACTTCAAGAGGAGGTAAGAAAAACTCCAACTCAAATAAGAGTAATGTAGAATGCTACTACTGTGATAAATATGGGAATTATGCAAGTGAATGCTAGAAGAAGCAAAATGATCAATCAAGAAAAGAAAATGTGGCTGATGTGAACATGGGAAGTGGAAATAATGACACTACTTTCATCATGTGTAATGTTGGTGAGGAAGGAAGCCCTAAGGTTTGGTACCTCGATAGTGGATGTAGCAACCACATGAGTGGTAATGAAACCTTGTTTTCATTCATTGACAAGAGTTTCAAATCTGAGATTAAAATGGGTAACAATGGAACCCTACCAATAGTGGGCAAAGGATCTATTATAGTCTGCACCAAGAAAGGTGAGAAGAAGGAAATAAAAAATGTGTATTTTGCCCCTGGTATGAAGCAAAATTTGATGAGCATTGGTCAGCTCATTCAAAATGGATTTAAAGTGTTGATGGAGAATGATAGGTGTGTCATTCAAGAAAAAGATGGGAGCAAGAACTTACTTGCAGCAGTTCAAATGACAAAAGACAGAATGCTTCCCTTGAGGATAGAGACATGTTTCTCATCTCAAGTTGGTGCTGCACCTCCCACACAATCAGCTCTAAGGAGTGTGATTGAAGACCCCTCATGGCTATGACACCTTAGGTATGGTCATCTTGGCTATGCTGGTTTAAATTTGTTGTCAAATAAAATAATGGTAGAAGGTTTTCCATGTATAGGAAATTCATGTGACAAGTGTGAGACTTGTATTTTGGGTAAGCAACATAGGTTTCCCTTTAATTCTAGAAATTCTAGGAAGGCTAGATATCCATTAGAGTTAGTGGATACTGACCTAGTTAGTCCTATGCAAGTTACTTCCATTGGGGGGAGTACTTATTTTATGACATTCGTAGATGATTTTAGTTGTAGGATATGAGTGTATTTCTTAAAGAATAAATCTAAAGCATTTAATAAATTGGTAGAATTTAAAGCCCAGGCTGAAAGAGAATGTGGACATTATATCAAGATCCTAATATCGGATAGAGGAGGGGAGTATACCTCTAATTCTTTTGTAATTTTTTGCAGGAAACATGGCATAAAGAAAGAGCTCATAGCCAGCTATACGCCACAGCTGAATGGAGTGGCTGAAAGAAAGAACAAGACTATTGTTGAATTGGCAAAGAGCACAATGAAAGAGAAAAGTCTCCCAACTAAATTTTGGGGAGAAGTTGTGACAAAAATAGTTTACCTAATTAATAGGTGTCCTACAAAGGTAGTTCGTGATAAAATTCCAATGGAAGCATGGTCATGAGGAAGATAGACAATTGAACACCTAAGGGTGATTGTATGTGTTGCATATGCACATGTGCCTAAAGAGCGAAGGAAAAAATTGGATGACAAAGGTGTGAAATGTATTTTCATATGGCACAGCCTAGAATCTAAGGCATACAGATTGTATGACCCATTGAACAACAAGATGACTCTTTCAAGAGATGTGGAATTTTTTGAAAATCAGTCTTGGTATGCCCAAACTGATGAGTCACCGAGCACTTCAAGTAAAGTGCCAATTATGAGTGAAGAAGATGTTGATGAACAATAAGAAGAAGGAACAAATAGAAGAAAAGGCAAGAAAATTCAAACATTTTTGAGCTCCTCAAGGCATGACCGAGTGTCAGTGTTGAGTACTAGTGAAGACCGAGCTAGTTGGCAATGCAGCACTAGTGAAGATTTTGATCACACACTCTCCTCCCTATTACCAAGAAAGACCGAGAGTCTTAGGGAGATATAACAAGATGAAAGGTATGAAGATTATGATGAGAGTGTTAATTTTGCATTATTTTCTCATAGTGATCTATTATATTTTGAAGAAGCTATTAAGGAGAAGAAATGGTGTAATGCCATGGATGAGGAAATAGATGCTATAGAAAGAAATGAGACATGGGAGCTAACTGATTTGCCTCCCAAGAAGCAAGTGATTGGAGTGAAATGGGTCTACAAGACCAAGTGCAATGCTGAAGGAAAATTTGATAGGTATAAGGAAAGGTTGGTAGTCAAGGGCTACAAATAGTAGTATGGCAAAGATTATGATGAGACCTATGCCCCGATTACAAGAATGGAAACTATGCGTGCTATCATAGCAATTGCAACTTAGCACAAGTGGAAGGTAGATCAAATGGATGTGAATTCCACCTTCCTAAATGGTGTATTGAAAGAAGAAGTATATGTGGAGCAGCCACCTAGTTATGGAGTTGTAGGTGAAGAACACAAGGTATATAAATTGAAGAGAGATCTTTGTTGGCTCAAGCCCACAAGCATGGTATAGTAGGATTGACTCATATTTGATGAGCAATGACTTTAGCAAAAGAAATGGTGAGCCTACTCTTTAGATCAAGGCATTAGATGGTAATGTATTTATTGTTGTCTTGTATGTAGATGACTTAATTTTTACTGAAAATGACAAGGCTCTAATTGCTAAGTTCAAAGAGGCCATGAGAAGTGAATTTGAAATGATAGACCTAGGTCTCTTGAAATATTTTCTAGGCATAGAAGTAAAACAAGTGCATGATGGCATCTTCATCTCTCAAGACAAAAATGCAGGGCAGATCTTGGAGAGATTTAAAATGCAGAATAGTAAGGTAGCCCACACACCAACAACAATAGGTTTGAAATTGAACAAGGAAGACTCTAGCAAGAAGTGAATCCAACACTATAAAAGAGTATGGTTGGAAGTTTAATGTATTTGACTGCAACTCGACCAGACCTAATGCATGCAGTAAGTTTAATTTCTAGATTTATGGAAACACCAAAGGATTCCCATTGGCATGTGGGAAAGAGGATCCTAAGGTATGTGAAAGGTACTAAGGGATTTGGAATTTTGTACACTACAAATGATGATTTCAAGTTGGTTGGTTACATGGATAGTGATTGGGCTAGAAGTATAGATGATAGGAAGAGCACTTTTGAATACATGTTTCATATGAGATCAGGTGCAATTTCATGGGCATTCAAGAAGCAACCTATTGTTGCTTAATCTATAGCAGAGACTAAATACATATCAGCAAATTCAATAGCGTGTCAAGCTATTTGGCTAAGGAGGATCTTGACAGATTTGAATGAAAGACAAGAGGATGGAACCACAATTTATTGTGACAACATCTCTTCAATTGAATTGTCTAAGAATCCACTCTTCCATGGGAGAAGCAAACATATAGAGATCAAATATCACTTCATCAAAGAGTTGGTGGAGAATGGGGATATCAAGATGGAATTTTTCATGTTTGAGCAACAACTAGCAGACATCTTTACTAAGCCTTTAGGCATTGGATCTTTTGTACACAAAAGAGAGTGTCTTGGTGTAATTGTTTTGTATCAGTAGTGATCCTTGTTAGTTTGGCTCAAGACAGAGGAGGAGTGTTGGAAAATTAAATGCAGTAGCCATTTCTCCTTGGAGCCAAATGCTCACCTAACCCCCTGACATCCAAAATAGATAGAAACATAAATATGGTGGGTGAGATTTTTGAAATCAAAAATGAGGGGGAAAATGGAATGTGACAAAAAGGAATGTTTCTACATTCATTTTAGTTCAGTCAAATTTTTCAGAGATTTAGTTTAGTAGAGCAGAGCAAAGGAAGAAGAAGAAAGTGGTCAGTAGATCCAGTACTTGTTGTAGAGACAAAAGGAAGTATGTTCAGTGTCTCTAGTTGCACGTGACTCCTCTATTCATTCTGTGAGTTAGTTGTTGTTTTGTTTTGTCCTATTGAAGAAGTGATTGCTCTAGCCACCATTGTTTGGAGCCATTAGAGTTGTAGGTTTAAAGTTTTTGAAGTATTAATGTTTTTTGAAGTTTTACCAGTTTAGGGTGATTTTAGGGTTTTCTGGTTGAAGCTGAATGCTTCTGTATTTTGTAATAGTTTATATCAAAGATTAAATAGAAGGAAAGTAGGCATACTTGAATCCATTTCTCTTCTCTTGTATGTTGCATTTGAGTAATTTGTTTGAAAGCTTAAAGCTTTGGCTCTCTGGTTTTAATGGTGAAAGCATTCACATTGAAATTTCCTAAGTTATAATATTTCAGTTTGAAACAACACACTCAACATCCTATTCTATTTTTAATATTTTCTAAGTTATAAATTTAGTTGGAGTTGAGCTCACTCGGCATCCATTGGTGCCAAGAATTTCCTTTGTGTGTCTAGCTCTTCTTGTGCTGAGCTCACTCAGCACTTGCAGCGTATCACTTGGCATCTATTGGTGCCGAGCAAATTGCCACTCAACACCTTCATGTGTGCCAAGCAAAATTGGCACTCAACACCCTTATGTGCCGAGCATTTTTTAGGGTTGTGAAAATTGATTTATAGGTTTGTGAGTCTTAATTTATTAATTTATATTTCTCACACCTATTTCTTCAATTTTTTTTGAGAAAAGGAAATGGTAGCGCAATATGTGAGTGAGATGTAATTGTTCTTAACATCAGTGGAGAGCTCATTGCACAGTGGTGTCCATAATTTATAAGCATTTAGTTAAAGCGCAACATCCCTATTATGGGGTTTTTTTTTAATGTTTAATGTACTATCTTAATATCGAGGAAGTAGCTCACCTTTTGGAAGTATTCTCTTATCATTTGATGCATTTAAATGATAGGTTCTGTAGTTATTGTTTATTGGTTCATTCTAATGAAAACTTATCCAGTTCCACTTGTATCTATTCTGAATGCTAGGGCCAATTCCTTACCTTTTATTTTTGGTTTCTGGACAACACCAACTCATCCCTACATAAACATACCTAGCATGGCACGTTCATATGCCTCTAAACACTCATTTTCCATAATGGCCCAAGGAAAAAATCTAAAAACATTTTTCCTTCACACAGTTCCCCAAATAATAGTTTCATGAAAATTTCAGTTGTAATTCATTTTTGGTCATATTTATATTATTTTATTATTTTATTAGAATATTTTAGGAATAATTACTATTGTAGGTATGTGGTGACTAATCACGCAATTTGGTTGTCATTGCCTTTTCCAGGCAAAGATCATAGTAAGGGGTTGGGGTGAATGAAAAGTTGTCTATTCCTAACTATATGAGCTGGCTTTTATTTTTGGTAGTAAATTGACTTCTATAAAATACCAAAAAGGCTTGTAAATAAGTGATATGAAGGATATCATATTGTAATTTGTTCTCTATTGGATAAAAAATAAATGAAATAGATGATTATTTCTTGTGTGGATGTAGTTCATATTGGATGATCCACATTAACTTTCTTTGTTATTGTATAATTGGTATTTTTTTTCATATTTAAATGATTTCCAACTTGTAAATTCTTTCATTCTTTTATTCATTATTTAAAGATTTCATTTATCTTTAAATGTTTAATTAAATTTTCGGCTAATAATCTTAGCTATTTTTAGTTAGATTTTATTTCTTGTTTGATTGTATTGTTTTAGCATAAATTCATTATTATATTTATAATACAATTTTCACATGTTTAAAGATAAGGTTATGAGAAGAGGTATAGTTGCAATGAAACTCTCAATTCCCAACACCATTAGAGTTACTATCACTGACATCTTCAACATTTCTAGTAGAATCACATACTTTATTAATGAGACAAAATGATTCACTAATACCAATTTCGAAGCCTTGATCTTTAGTAGTATCTTCAAACCTTCCACTATATGAAATACACAATCCAGACATCTTAGATACTTCAAACCAATCTTGTGCAAAATTAAAATGTTCATCATGTGGAAGTAGTAGTTTCCCACTCAGGATGATTTAAACAAAATTTGTGCATGTGGATCGTTATCATTTCACAACAATAGACTTAGTCCCCCTCTTGTGAAGAAGTTTTTGCATAACACCCTGCATGGGTACCTACTTGTAAGATATCTATATTGATCTCTCCTCATACATGCATATATAAATTACATCCTAGTAACATTCCATAGGAGTTGGGAACATTTGTTATGAAGAGTTTCATCTTGATCATGTTTGGAAAAAGATGCAAATGTAAATTGTGCATCTTTGATTTGCACTATGAGGAGCACTTATTTGTTTTCCATAGAGTAACATTGACCAATTTTTTTTTGTTAAGGTTAGCCTAAACACATTGGCCACTTTAATATGCATTTTGTTATTAGAGGCACCTAAATCAGTAACATTTGAGGTTAAAATCATTTGTCAACAAGCAAATATAAAGGTTCTCCATTTCTAGGAACATATGAAGATATAGTAACCAAATTATTGGGCAACGTCTTAGGATTAGGAATAATTTGTCTACTCTGGGAAGAACTTTGTATAGAGTGGGTTTCTTTCACATATGTAACAAACTTCTCAAACTAGTTTGGATTAGTTTGTAAACATTATACCTTAGGTATTTGAATTTTGGTCTTCTTTGCATGATCAATAATATCAAAGACTTTAAAATCATTTTCTAATGAAGATGAGAAACATTCAATATGGGGTTTTGGATCTGATGCTCTTCATCTAGGAACATTTGAAGAAATATGAGGATTAGGTGTACATGTTTGTTCATAGTAGTGTCCTTTGTAAGAATTGGAAAATGAGTCTTTTTACAATGGTAATTGATAGTTGAAGAGAATCCTTTACTTTAGCTCCATTTTTTGGATTATGAAGACAACTTTTGGAAAGAGCTAACACAACATAATCTTCACCATGAGTTTCCTTTGATTTTGAAGAATCTTCAAAATGCACATACTTGATAGGAGTTGCTAGTTGCATCTCCTTTGATGATGAATGTTCACTCTGATTTGTCTCATAATTTCCCATTGCTACATTTTTTGGAGTAGATTCAAGGACAATTCTCTTTGGTGTTAGAGGAAGCTTAGCTTGATTCTTTGTAGCATAATTGTTAGCAACATTCGAAAAGGTTCTTCGAGAAATATTCTTGTGTAGAGTAGAAAATGTATGTTAATATTTGCCTCTTTAGAGAAAGTAAGTCATTTGCCTTCTTTTTCTCTATGGGACTAGTGATGCCAAAAGTAAAGGGTTATGAAGAATTCTTAGATCAATTTGAGTCTCTTATTATCTTCCTAGCAATGATCAAATTATCTTTAATTTGCAAGATTTTCAGCATCTACAAGAGCAATTAGGAACTTAGTTATGTGTTGATAAAGAAACACATTAGGTTCTTAATTGTAAGGTTAGCAGCAGGGGGATCTTGTTTGCCAACTTATTGAATTTGGAAATGAACTTACACATTGGCTCATGTGAGTCCATTTGTCTCAATCAAGCCAATAAGGAATGCACATCTCAATTACTTCGAATCTCTCTTCAAACTTAGCTCGGAATGTATAACAATTAATAATGGTTTGTGGTGCAAGTTTGTAGAACTAATCTACAACAATGCCCTATAAAATTTCAATGAATAATATCATTAAAACATCTCATATTCCACTCCAAGAATTCTACATGGTAAAAGGCCTTGATGTGTTTGTTGGGATGTTACTTCCCATCTCCATAGAATTTGGAAAAATCCTTTCTTAAACCATGCAGAAGGTCATGAATGGGTGGTGTAAGGTCTAAAGCACCAAAAGCAATCACCCAAGGACTTTTTGCATCCATTCTTTCAAGAACAAATGGAACAGTCGGTCATAGAATGAAATTTGAAACCTTACTTGGAATATGCTTCTTCTTGGATGGAGGAGAACTTGTGGTACACTCAAGATAAGGCTTTGCAGTCAAAAGATCAAACTTGGCCTTTTGAAAATTAAATATAGGACACCTTAAACCTTGAATATTTTGATTGCGCATAGTAAGGGCATCCCTCGAAGATGTCAAATTTGGCAAGCCAAAGAAAAGTCATTGTAAAAACTAAAGAAATAAAAAACTAGTACTTCAAACAAAGTGTGAGGCTTTGAATGCATGTCTTGTCACTAGTATAGTTGCCAAAAATAATTGGGTAAATATTTTGTAATTGACTTTATGCCAACCAAATACAAAATAGCATCTTGACACTATAGTATCTGAGACAATCTATACTCCAAAAAGAGGAGGTACCCTTCTTATTGTTGATGTATAGAACTAACTACTTAAACTAAGAGACTAAAGTTAAGATGGTAAATGAATCTTTTATAATTAACTCCATTACAAAGTAATTGCAATGATAATTCTAATATGCATAAGATAAGTACACATGGAACCTTAAGCACAACATATTGACTAAATAAGAAACCTACACATGTTCAAAGACTTATGTGCTTTCTCACAAGGATTTGATAACAAAGACAATAAATATCAACATAGATACTTCAAGTACTCTTCAACTCGCAATAAACAAACAATATCTATGATACCTCAAATTAACACTAGGCCATGCCACCAAAATGCCAAAATAACACAATGATCATTAAGATGAATTCAACTCAAAGAATGAACACTAAATTTCTCCTTTTATCAACTTCAAATCAGATTTTCAATGTAAATTCAAAGTTTTATATTGTTGCACAATTTCAACATAGTTTTGTTGTTTGTGTAAAAGATAAATATTTATAATGAGCTCCCTCATATAAATTGTGAAAGAGTTATGACAAAAAGGTGGAAATAAATGTAATGTAATTACACACAATTACATTTTTCAATTTAACATATAATGTGTCAAAAAAAAACTACGTAAGACATATCCTAGAAAATAAAAGTATATTCAAAGTGTTAGTTGACACTTATTTGTTCTTATTTGTAGCCATGAATTTTCAAACTCCTTCCAAGAAGCTAGCATCTTAGTAATGTTTAGCTTTAAAATGTGATTGGCAATTGCCTTAACTTGTAGGATGGTAACATTCAAGCCCATGAAAAAAATTCTTATTCCTCCCTAGGATATCTTGCAGTTTACCTAATAGTGTTTTAACAATGATTTATTTTATCAAGAAAAGCTAAGTAGAAATCATTGTCTTCAATCTTTTCTTGAACCATTAAGGTAAAATATTGAATTACTATTTCCTCAAAGAGGGGTTGCTCATCACTGTTTGCCATTTTGCATGGATTTTCTCCAAATTTGGCAAGAATAACTTTCTCCTATGCACCTGATCTAAGAGTTGACTCCAAGTCTATTGTTAAATAATAAACAAACGTCATTCTATATCTCACGAGTTCCTTGAATTCCATGCATCATTTTCTAGAAGTAAGGACACTATTCTCCATTAACACTTTCAAATCCAATTCTTTAAGAACCATGCTTTTAGATCATTCTCATGTGATTGTAAATTAAGACAAGACTCTCCAAGTCTAACCCAACTTGGAGTTGATTTCTTTCTTGTATGCTAACATTTAGAGAGATTTCTTCAATATGAGTACCTTTTTAAAGCAATCTATCATGCAATAAATTGATTGTTTCAAAAATAGAAAAAAAATTCTTTTATTTGAATGTGTACTGATATTACATTTGATAGGTATCTATAAAGTGGCAGAGATGACAAAAAGTAGTTAAATAGTTTAACTGTGCAAAACCACCTCTCTAACTATTTAACCTAAAAAATTCAATACATTTATTAACATTGTAATAAATTATACTAACAACCTCCCTTTTGCACTATTCTTACAATTATTTTTCCAAAATATACAATTTTTCTTTTAAGAAACCCCTCTTAAGGTTTACATTTTAAAATTTTCTGAAATCAAGATGTTCCACATCTTTGTAAAAATCTTCATTGAAGAAACAAATCTGCAATCAAGTGGAGTTCCATCAAATTGTCTTCTAACTCAGTATGCAAGATTCGCGAGTTCTCCCAAGTTGTCTTGTAACTCCCTTGCCTCCCACACCTCCACACTTTATGATATTCCTAGCCAGCCCCCTCTCCATCTCATCCCACCCCCCTTCCCCATTATCACCTCTTCTCCTTCTCCCACATTAGTGAGGTAGTTAGAGTTGTCATGCCATAAATTTTAATGGAAGAACACAACATACATTTTATCGGGAGAACACAACCAATTTTTTTTTTTTTTTTTCATTTTTTTTTCCTCGTAGAATACATTAACGGTTCTTTGATTAGCTCCTTTCAGGTGGTAGTTATATTTGATTGTTACTTGGCATGATTAAAAGTGTGAGCTGCATTCTAAGTTTAGAGTTTACAATTAAGTTTTGATAATTACCTAACTAAATTTGTCGATCAGATTAAATGATACACTACCCGTAACTTGGAGTTCTTAAGGTTCATTAATGGTTCAAAAGGCTCTACACAGGAAATGAAGTTAAGAGCCCTTATTCTTCTGCACTCAAACCGGGACACTTTGATGGTCGGATGTGATTTATCTTATGTGAATATGGTGGTGATAGCGCAAAGGATTGCAACAAGAGGATGAATTGTTACTCAGCGTGTCTCCATCAATATTCGGGTTATCATTATATTACTTATTATTTCACTTACTATTATGAGTTACCTAGTAATATAATTATAACTTAAAAGAACCTATTCATATTAAATCAAGCTACTATACTTAGCATCATTGTGCAATTACCAACTCAATCAACACACCATCGAATCCCATATCTCCTTATATAGATATCAAAACATTGTCAACTATGACTAGGATCAATGGCAATAGCTGAGCAAGTATTTATCAGCAGGTCCAACATTAAGTGCCCTACTTGACTATCTTTCTATACTACTCTTGACCATAATAACCACTAACGAATATAATTTATCCAAATATTATAATATATGATAAATAATATAAATAATATCTATATTGGAAGAATAAATATAATTTAAATAATATAATATATATCTCTAACTGCCTATAACATCCCACATACCTTTAATCTCCACTATGCTAGTATCCTTTTTCTTAAATTTAATAACACATTAATATACCCATTTAAGTGACTAAATAACTATGACCCCTTTTTAAAATTACTACAAACATTTTAATCAAAAAGATTGAACCAAACTCAGACCCACCTATGACTACATATTTAATTTCATAAAAATCTGAAACTACTTTATTATCCCTATATGCCTAAGGTACGGGTCTTGTTTTACATTATTAGCTATAGGCTGTCATATCACCCAGTGCTATGCAATTTAAGTCAACCCCTTCTCCAAGCGCATGTTTTGGAGTTAAATTGAGTTTGGGCATTATTTTGCTTGGAATAGAATACAATAAAGTACTAACCACTCCCTTCTTACTACCTTGCCACATGGGCACCTAGGTGAGGATAGTGATAGGTGGGGAGCCAATAGAAAAGAATGTGTGCTCGCCAAGGTTTCCCTAAAGTCTTTCCCTTCTTAAATACATAGAGGAAGGCGCTGCCCAAGAAGGTAAGGGTAATCATGACATGATCAACACAAATAAATTTTTTCAAGTACTTTTCCCTTGCTCCAAAATGGTAGCATCTAGGTCTAAATGCAATTTGCATTTGTTATATCAACTTGCATCATTTAATATCTATTTTATTTTATAAGAAAGATTTGTTTATTGGTAAGAATGAAAAAGGTGGCACCTTGGAATTCAAGGCTAGCCCACAAGTCAAATGGCATTTATTTGGGTCTTCTATATATATATATATATAATTTTGTTTCTCCATGGATAGTGATGGGACATTTTGGTTTCATAGTTTCTTGTTTATTTTGGATTTAGTTTTAGCTAGGAATGTCCAATCTCTTAGAGTCCTAGGTAGGTCCTTGTTCATTAAAATATTACTCTATATTAGTGGGACTTATTTCTTTTTTTGAGCCCATACATTTTCTAGAATACACATATCCATCTACAGGTCTCTTTTATACTTAGCTAATTTGTTAGTTCTAGTGATGGTTGGAGAATGATTTATTTTCTCTAAACATTAACATCTCTATTTTAATAACAAAATTCCATTGAGTATACTATCTTAATGCTATGGAAATCAGATTTAGAATAGAACTCAAGAAATATTGAGCTAACTTTTAATGCATCAAATATTTCATTTACTTTAATATCATTCAATTTCATGATTTAAAACTATCTTCCATTCTTTCTATCAATTGCATACCTTATTATCAATTCCACTATTAAACATCAAACTTCTGAATTATTCCTTATGCAATAGAGAAATAAGATATCAAGGTGGCAAAGCTCAGTTTCATTCCTATTGTTATCTTAAGATACTCAATATCTTCTTCCTGCATATTCCTATTCAATATAAATGGAACAGCATCAATGCGGCATACCCTCTCTAATATGATCCTTGCAAATTTCTTTCAATACAATATCAAGCATGAATTCTATCAACCTAAGCACAATAGAAAGATCATATATAATATTGATACATCAACTTCTCTTCCTAAGAACATATGAAATAGAAACAACACCACACTCTACAATACAAATTCTTTCACATAACCAAGGAGGATTTCTCTCTCCTTAACAAAATAATAATACATCTACTCCTAAGCAAGAAATGGACTTCATAACATCAAGTTTCCAAAACTCTCCAAAAGCATACCTACACAAAAGAGAAACAACTAGGGAACCATGGAGGCTCACCTCCCAACCTAGGCCTCAAGGAGGCCACCCCCACGCTAGGGGAAACAAGGCTTAACCAGGTTACACTCAAACATCATCACCATAACAAAAACCAACATGAATATATCAGTTTAACATCACATTTACAATTCCCAACCAAGGCTTGCACAATGATTCACACATGGAATCATAAACATCGGGTGAAGGTGGGCTCTCAAATTAGGATATTTTCCATATCATATAACATTTGTAACAACAATTTCCATGCCCTTTTGGGGCTCTCATTAATCAATAATTTCCATGCATTTCAGGCTTTCACAAAACAATAATTTCATGCCCTTTTGGGGCTATTCACAAACATCAAGTTTTCATGCCCTTTCGGGGCTTTCACAAGCATCCTCCAATCATGCTACCATCAACCAAAGCGTCATTGAATTTCCATACTTCATCAACCTTCTTCTACACCATCACTCTCCATATTGTCCATAACAAACTGTGAAGGCATATGGCATACAATGGAGACCATTCTCCAAGGTTCTCAACTATATCTCAAGCCCAACTAACCCCTTCACCCTAGGCTTGCTCTTCCCTCCCAAGGGTGAGTGAAGCCTTCACACCAATGAAAAAAATTCAACATCCAACAAAACAAGAAAATCTAAAAGAAGACCAAGAAGTTTCACAACCATACATACACTCACAATACATGACAACACAAGAAAGCACAATACATGATGCCATATCACTCCCACAATTTTGCAAAGACACTCTCTTACAATTTCCAAGGAAGATGCATGGCATGAAGCACTAACTTGCTTACAAGCTATGGCAATAGAATGAAGACCTCATCTTTCTTGGCTTCCCAAGTTTTCCCTTCTCTGGCTATCTCTAAAATTAGAGAGTGGGTGAATGAATCCCCAAGATTGGCACAACTTCCCTATAAAGACCTTCACTTTCATCCTCACCTACCTCTTTTACTTTTGTGTTTTCCCACCAATGAGGACTTAACCAAGTGGTGTAATGAGGAAAGAAGTTATGTTACAATAGGATTTTCGAATTGGATTGGAAATGACTTTTTTTTAGGGTCCCCTAGGTCCCCTAGACCCACTTATAATTATATTTTAACCCCCAACGCATACTATTATCTTGTGGGTGACTTGTTTCCACAAAACTAGCACTTAAGAATCACTTAGGCTCTATAAAATTCCTATCACTTGTAACTTGCATTCCATCAAAAAGGTGACTCTTCCTAACACTCTCCAAGGTGGTTTAATTGATTTCAAAATGAGGATTAGGCTTAGTTTAAGTGACTTAATGCCAAAGAACCCTATTTGACATGTCATTTGCACATAGACAATACAAGTGTCAAATGACACACACAAGCTCATAAAAACACTTTACACATTATGATGACATGTCTCTAATCAACCATGCTGTTTGACTATAACACTCATACATAGTCACAGTACAAAATAAACACAATACAACAAGGTTTTGAATCTTCCAAAGATTCACCTTGGCTTAACCGTGTTCACATAAGATTGAACCTTGTTTCCCCCATTAATCACCATGGTTCCACTTTCCTACACACTCAACTTAAACATTAGTAACCCAATAAGATAATATAGGATCCATACAAACACGTACAACATAAATCCAATATCTCATACTACTCATTAACATATACAAGTAAGTATCATCTAATCATTTCTGTTCTAAACATTGCAATAGCATATTCCATTTAAATTTCATCTAAGTGCATATTCAAAACATTACATTATCATTCTCATAAAATGTTTAAAACATTGAAATATCGAATATGTGTATCAACTGTAATCTCTCTTAGTATAAATCATTTTCAATTAAAGTATCATCATAACTCTTTCTCACATAACAAAGACACTCTGAGTCATCTTTAGTAAATTGTAAAAAACAATATAAAATGGATATGTGCAGACTAGTTAACTAGTAACTTTGATTAAGTTAAACATAAAGGTCAAACATAGTGGCATTTCTAGCAATATCCCCTTATCACATTATGAGGGGTTGTGTGATTTTCCAGGTTTAACTCCACAGACTATTAGAATGTTTCAGTAATTATGTCATAATAATTTAGAATCAAGTTTCAAACATATCCATGTATCTGATTATCATCATAACCTATACTCATAGTTGTTCTTAGTAGGTTGAATGTTATTTTTATCCTTCCTAACTGCCTAGCAAATCATCCATAGTGTCTCATGGTCAGGTTCTTGTCTTAAACATTTTAAATCTCATTTCCATGTGGTCTTATCTTATTGACCTAATGTTACTGGAGAGAGTATGAAAGTCCACATTAGTCTCCTGTAGGATCCCTTAAATCATGATTTTTAATAAAACAAAATGTAAAGCATAACTCAATTAACTCCTAACCATTTTTATTTCATCAAGATCTAGAATAGGGTACTAGTGCAGGCCTTACAAGAGTTATGAATAGTAGTAGAACTCTAGATGATGAAGGATTTCAAGCTGAATTATTCAATTTGGGTATCTCTGTCTTAGGTCCCATTCTTACAATGCTCTTTAACCGAGTGGTTTGTGTCAGCTTCCTTGACTCTTGGTCATGACATATTATCTATCCGATCCATAAATCTTGGCCAACTTATGGCCTTGGAAACTACAAGACCATCATGGTTGGGTATACTTTCACAAAAATCTATGTGACTATGTTGAATGGTATCTTGTCCAGTGAGCTCGATCAGTGACATTATCGGGCTAGACATTAGGTTGGGTTTCATTGAGATTTTCAAACCATTGATCAAATTTTGACATTATGTGCCATCATGGTAGAGGCTCGCCACCGCTCGGTGAAAGTTTATTATTGTTTTTCTTGAGGCTTTTCTCTATGATTGTTTGTTACCTGGCAATGGTTGTTATTTACATAAGATATTGATCTCTATTCTTCTATTTTTTGATGATGTGATTCTCCTAGCATCTTCTCCCAAGGGTCTTCAATAGATCCTTGATGGCTTGCTCTCTTTTTGTGACTTGTGTGAGCTAGTTGTAAATCTGGGCAAGACTTGGATTATGGTCTTCAATTGTTTAGGGACATCCGATCTCCATTTTTACTTCTATAGTACTAAGATTGAGATTGCATCTTCATATAATTACTTGGGGTTAAGTTTCTAAACCTTGATTTAGCATGAGACTAGCCATGCAACCTAGAGTCAATAAGGGGTGTGGCTCCCTTCCTCTTCTTGAGCAACAATTCTTTTGACACCACTTCTAGGAAACCATGACTAAGATGTCTCTTCTTGACTCTATGGTCAAGTTGACTCTCCTCTATGGTTCTACTATTTGGGGCCCCTCTCTCTTGGAGTCTGATTGGGCCTTTGTTGAGAGAGTCCAAACTCTTTTCCTTTCGCGCATTATTAGATGTCATCAATTCACACCACACAATATCATTCTAGCTGAGTTTGGTGCTCACCCTTTTAGATTGGGGACCATCTTTGATTTAGTTTGGCTACTTCACTGGCTCCAAAGCTTCATTTATTCCTCTGATGATCATCATAGAAAATCCTACTTGGCTAATTGCTTCTTTGTGGAGGTGGTGAGTTCTGAATCTGGTCACAGATCTTATTGTTGGTACACCTAGGTCTTTACTCTCTTAGGCTCGGTTGGTATTAGTTTAGATCATCTTCCTCCCTTCTAGTTTTCTTTGGATGCTCCAACTCATCTTCTTCCACCTCAGTAGGAGTTGAATAAGCATGTTAGACTTGACATCTATAGATAGTATGTTATCACAACTTGGAGGAATCCCTTAGGTGGGCTCTATCCACTTATGGCTTTCTATGCTAAGCACTTTCTTGAGATATAGGATAGGATCATCTTACATCCTTGGTACCGTACCTATCATTAGACTCATGCTCTTAGCATCTCCTTTTGATCTTTGAGGTTTGGTTCTCACTGGCTACATATTTAGATTGATTACCAGATTGGTAGGGAGGATAGGCTTTGTTGGCTTTGTCACATTGGGGAGGTTAAGACTAAGTCTCACTCTATTTTTCATTGTTCCATTTACTATTAGATCTCAGGGAGATTCTACTATTTGTTCAAAGAGTGTCAGTCCCTTCCCTCATTCTTCAAATATATTGACCAACCTTGTCTTGCACTCTATCTTCAGGAGACCATGTACCTGGTGAGCACACTATACAACTCTAGCTTTGCTCGACATCGACCCCTACGCAGCTTATCACCTCTTTATTTAGTCCTATAGTTCCTACTCAAGGATTGATGCAACCTCTCTACACTATCTTAGTTCACACCAAATCTATGAAACCCTACAAGGATTGCACTCGACAATGTCCCTCTAGTAGACCTTAGAGGTGACCTTCCAGAGTATGTGATTTCCCTAGTGTCCACCTTTCCATTCTGGACTACTTGCCTATGAGTAGTTCTTAGCTGTTATTATTCCTTTTTCTTGGTTATTTTGTTGTTTTTCTTTCATATTCTTTCTGCGGACACTGTTTGGTGCTCCTTTTGCTAGTGTCTACCCCTTTGTACTATTTCCAATCCCTTAAACCCTCATTGGTTTCTTTTTGGACATTAATAAATTTATCTTATCTTATCTTATCTTATCCTTCCATAACTCCCAAATCTTAGCCTCACAAGCTACAAGATAACCATCCAACTTGAACTCTGGAAAAATTAAACTCCATAATATATGAAAATTTAAAACTACCAACAAGAAAGTACAACAAAGAATTGCTCAAATACCATCTCAAAGTGAGAAGCTAACTTGAGATAAACCCCTAGTGAAGCTCGAGACTTTTCAATCTTATTTTCATAATTACGTTAAATGCCCACCCTAGTTTTGATTAAGTAAAAAAAAGTTTTGAAAGGACCTGAAACCTTTTAACAAAAGGAAAGAAAGATATAAAAATAAGGATCAAAATAAAACTATGGGAAACCACTCAACAAAACAAATGGGTACACTAAAGTTCCCAACAAGAGGGCAAACAACCCAAGAAGTTATAGACCATCAAGATTTACATTTTGGTCCAGTCTTTTGAGAATGTAAAGACATAACAAAAGAAGGAACAAATTTTCCTTTTTTTCTTTTGACTGATATTCAATCATCCTCAACCTTCCCAAAAGCCTTTTGCCAGTCCCAACTGACCCCCAACAACCCCTCATCAACAAAAAAAGGGACAACAATAACATTATGATCCAAAGCCATCAAAGGGATAGCAGTTGAATCAATAGAGACAATAGCAGGCGCCGTGTTAGAAACAACCTTCTAATTCAAAACCATTGTAGAGAAAATAATAGGTGATGAGTTAGCAACAACATTCTTATTCAAAACTTTTTTAGAGACAACCTTCAAATTACTAGAAACAACAACAAAATCCTCAGCTAAAGAGAGATCAATATGTTAAGAGCTATCTAAACCATCCACCTTCGAAGAAACCTTATGAACTATATAGTGATCATTCGAAACCCATGACCACCAAGAAGGTGATTTCTTTGATCTAACCTTGTTAGAGGAGCAACTTGCAGCAAGATGGCTAGTCTTATGGCATTTCTTGCATGTGAAACAATCAAGCAATTAAACCCAAGAACTAGTTGGAGAAGCCAACTTCAACATTTCTGGAAGCCCCTTGGAGGTCTCCATCTCCACCAAGATGTGAGCATATATTGTCCTATAGACATTGGAAGAAATGGAATCAACTAATATGAAATCCCCAAGAGCATCCCCTATAGCCTCTAGGATTGACTCTTGCCAGAAATGAAGGGAAAGGTTCGATAACCTCACCCAAAGAGGAATCTTATTAAAATTTTTAGTAGTCAAATTAAATGCTGGAAAAAAGGTTTGGCCATTAGGGGGAACCTTTCCTCCTAAGAGAAACCATGACCTAGGATGGCATTTTTGGCATCAGCATTAGCAAATTTCACAATAAAAAGACCCCTTGCCACATGTTAAATCTGCATTACATCTTAAATGATTGGTTCCCAAAATTTGGAAATACAAGTATGCAAACCTAAAAGAGAGGGCCAAAAACCCCTAAAACAAAAAAAGCAGCCATATTGGAGTAATCCACCACATATGAGTTGATCTCCTCAACAACATCATGTTCAAAATAAAGCACAAGGGGATTACTAGCTAGGACAGGCACAACCAAATGACTGATTGAAGGAGCAAAAAAATAGAGCCCATTTCTTATAGGATTAGAAATAGCTGCCTCATATGCGGCCACATTTGCATAAGATAGGGAAAATAGAATAGGAGAACCCTTCACATCAGGAGTAACATGAACACCAAAACTACACCTAGCCACAATAGTCACCACAAGAGGAACCCTAGCCACAGTAGTAGGTAGAGCCAATGTAGAACCAAGAGTTGAAGGAGGAACCCTAGTTGCAGCAGTAGGTAGAGCCATTGCAGAAATAGTTTTCATAGTAGCTCCATGGGCAGGAAAAGCCATTGTAAAAGCAAACATAGAAGCCCAAATAACTTGTGTGGGAGAAGTCACTGGATGAGCGGGAGAAATTACAGGAGTGGGAGTGGAATTTTTCTTCATTGTAGGAGCCATTTTTGTAGTTTAGTAGGAACCTTATCAAAATTTTAAGTTGATTTACAATTTTAACCAAATTTACATACTAAAATTAGTTACTTTCATACAATGATGTTACATAATGATTAGAATTAATAGAATAACATTTCCTTTACTTTTGTAGATATTTGATTATTTTCACATGAAATCTATCCTCTTGTATTTACTTTTATTAGTACTTACACCTTTTGTGTTTAGGGATTTCTTGACTGGTTTCCAAGCTCTTTGAGTGTTTCTTGCAATCAAAACTTACTCAACCAACTAAGATCAAATTGTTAATTTGATAAATAACTTAGATTACTCTAGTAAAAGTAAATATTCACTTTCAATATTCTTGAGACAATTAACTTTTTGTTTCATCAATAAAATGTAGAATTGAAAATATATTTGTTGAGAGGTATACCAATAAACAATTGAGTTCTATCTTATAAATACCTTATATTGATGTTTAAAGCTGATATTTGAACTACCATAATAATATCATAGTCATAAAGATATTTTTAATGAAAATATAAAATTAATACTTATACTATAATCTTATGGCCTGATAGTCTTGTCATCTAGATTATGTTAGGATTAGAGAGACATAAATAATAATTACATGCAAATATAACCAATATCAAAGAATAATAAAGCACATAGAAGAGAACATAAGACACAAAGACTTAATATGGTTCACCCAATCCCTAGGCTACGTCCACCAGACAATGAGTCCAATATTCTTATTATCTACCGATTACAACTTGATTACAATTTACAATCCCTTGAAACTCAATACCATTGCAAGAAGCTACTAAATCAACATACATCATAAAGTCCCTAATCCTAAGCCATTTTATACAATTTTTTTTACTTTTACAAAATTAGGGCTAGAATAATTTTTCAAGTAGAAAAAATTTACTCTCGATGCCTTTTACCCTAAAGCTTATAAGTTGAGTCTGATTAGGCTCCACATAACAACAAATTACACAAGATCAAACAAGCTACAATATAATAGTTATAAAGAGTTGAAAATTTAAAGTTGAATCCTCATGGAAGCTCTGTTATCTCAGAGAAGATGCAAAAAGAGAGAAGAGAGGGAAACAAGAAATTAGGAAAAGAAGAGAAACAAGAATTGAGAAATAGTAGGAAAATAGGGAAGGAACTCCCAGACAAGTCTTATCTCCTTGTAGCCTTACTTTTGTAAGAATTCCAAGGGTACAACACTAGCAAGGGGGAACCAAAGTAGATACATAGGGCAGAGATAAAAAAGACAAAACAAGGGGGAGAAAGGAACCAAACAAGAAGGAAAGAGAGGAGAGACAAGGATTTGAGAAAACCAAAAGTGCACAAAAGATGATAATGTTAAATAGATGAACACTGACCAAAAATTGAATAACAAATGATTAATCATGGATGTAAGCTATTGTTAGCCCTAAAAGATAATACTATGAATGTATGTGGAAGTCATATCAATTGTTATGTTGCATTTTTGTCAAATTTTTAGTTGATTAGACATTACATTAATTCAATAGAGTGCTACATCATTTGATTGATGAAGAGGATATGAAGAAAGTATGTTGATTAGAGAGTTGATATGTATGGTATTCAATGAGTTGGATAGTGATAATTTAATATTAGTTTGATATTTTTACAATTATGTAACTTTTTAATGTAATGATGAAGTTTATGTATTCACTGAGCTATTCAAGCTACATTGAGTAAATAGGTGAAATAATGAAGACAATGTTCACCGAGTGACTACATTTTTCACCAAACAATTAGTAAAGAAAGTTAAAGTTCAATGTTAACTAAGTTAATCTAGTGTTAACTGAGTGATGTGTTACCCAAGTGAAATGTTATGTTCACTGAGTATCAAAAAGACAAACAAGTTAAGAAATATGGAATTTGAAGCTGACTTGTGATGGAAATAAATAATGTTTGAAGGCTAAAGTCAAAGTTTGTTACAAGGTCTATGGCTAAAAAAAATAAAAGGAAGATATGATGATGAAGATTGAAGGAGGATAAGAATGAACACAAAGTTGTATGAAATTTCTATTTTCTAAGTGACTAAATGAAATGAATTTGAGATTGACAATCATGGTTAAATGGCAAAATTTGGAAGAATCCAGAAGCAAAGAGACTACTATTTAAGGAGATGTTCAAGGAAGTGATTGTTGATGTTGATGTTGTTAAATAGAAGAAAATTATTAAAGGAGAAGAAGCTAAAAGAAGCAAGGTGAATGATCCAGAGTAGAGTAAAGATCAAGCAAAGTGAATTTGGTATTAAAGTGTTTGAAGGGACTATAGGATAATTGGCCATAATAGATTCACCCCCCTCTCAGTTATCTAACAATTGGTATTACAGCACAATGCTTCAAGAAATAATTTAAAGGAACTTGAGATAGACATATGGAGATTTATAACATGGAGGTACTAAAGCTAAACAAGAAGAAGTTTTCCTCATGGCAAGAAAGGATGATATTGCACCTATCTAGTTTTGGAGATAATGTTATAGATTGGTTGGATTATGAATAAACTACACCTCCTAAACCTATGATTGTGAATCAAATGAATGAGAAGAGAAACCATAACAACCTAATGATTGAGATTGCATCTACCCTTAATGATGTTGTGTTTGATGATACCAAGAACTACACCAATGCTAAAAAGATGTGGGAGAAGCTGGCACTTGTACACGGTGGAGACCCAAATGTGTCAAGAGCTAAAGCATCAAGTCTAAGAGGCAAGTATGATGACATGAGAATGAAAGAAGGTGAGAATTTTGCACAGTATGTGAACCAAATCAAAGAAGGTGTGAGTACAATTAGAGTTGCTGGAGGAGTTATTAGTGAGTTTGATGTTGTAATTAAAGTTCTTAGAACTTTCCTACTCATCTATGCTATAAAAGTTTCTACAATTCAAGAAGTTAGAGCTATGCCTGGCAATGCCTTGACACTTAATGGATTAGTTGGTCAATTGATTACATTCGAGTTCAAAAGTTATGATAATTGTATGGTCACACTTGGAAATTCCTTTAAGTATTCACAAACCACTAGAAGTTCAAAGAAAGAGAAGAAAAGTAGAGAAAGTAAGTCTAAAAATAAAGATGATTTGGACAAAATTGAAGCATTTCTTACAAGAAGGTTGTCAAGAGGTAAAGGTAAATTCAAAGGTAAACTACCCTTGATTTGTTTCAAATACAATGAAGTTGGTCATTTGGCTACTAAGTGTCCTAACAAAAGTAAGAGTGACACATATGGGAAGAAAGATAATAAGTATAGAAAAAAAAAAGAGTATAAATACAAAGGAAAGAAATCACGCTACATTGTCTAGGAAGAACACATCGAGTCCAGTACTAATAAAGAGAATGAATTATTTGAGATGGTTTATGATGTAGTTAAGGAAGATCTCAATGAAGGAAGGTATGAGAATGAAAAAGACCCTCATTTCACATGTTAGCAAGAGTGATACATGGATTATAGACAATGGATGATCATATCATATGACTGGTGATATAAGTAAGTTTGACAAACTTGAAGAAATCAATGATGGTGGAACTATTAAGATAGGTAATGATGTTCCATGTCCAATAAAAGGTAGAGGATCACTAATGTTGAATGAAAAAATTAGATGTGATGATGCATATTGTTTACAAAAACTAAGGTATAATCTTTTGAGTGTTACATAATTGAATAATTTAGGTCACAAGTTGGAATTCTAGAATAGGAAAGTCAAGATATATGATGATGAAGGAAATCTAATTGGAATTGAAGTGCAAACTAGACGTAACAAATTAATTTTATCTAGATCTTACTGTTGATACATGATTATTTCTTAAAGTTGAGGATGTATAGTTATGGCATAAAAGGTTGTGTCATATAAATTTTGAGAACATGGTGAAATTTTGTAGAAAGAAAAGAGTTAGAGGCTTACTTAATTTGTAAAAACCTGAGAATGCTATGTGCAAAGAATGTCAACTCAGTAAGATGACAAAGTCAAGCTTTTGAGAAAAGACACACACTTCTAATGATATTTTGGAACTAGTGCATATTGATCTATGTGAACAAACATGCATTGAAATTTATTATGGTGACAAATATTACATATTGTTTGTTGTTGATTATTCTAGGATGATTACTATTATGTTCATGTAGGTAAAATCACATGCTTTTGATATGTTCAAATAGTATAAGGCTAGAGTTGAGAAAGAAATTGGTAAACAATTGAAATGTTTGAGATTTGATAGAGGTTGTGAGCTTATGTGTATTGAATTCAATAAATTTATTACTGAGTATGGTATTAAGATACAATTATTTGCACTGAGGAGACCACAACAAAATAGGACCACTGAAAGGAGAAATAGATTAATTATGGATTGTGAAATGACATTGATGATCAAAATTTTTTTCCTAAATGTTCTAGAGAGAAGCTATTAGTAATGTTGTTTATACTGTCAATCTAGTTCAGTTGAAGAAATGAACACACAAGACACCCCATGAAATTTGATATGGTCATACACCTAATATAAGTTCTTTCAAGATATTTGGAAGGGTGTTACATTCATAAGGATACACTAAATGACAAACTTGATTCAAAAGGAAAAGAAGGTATATTCCTTGGTTATTCATCTAAGAGTAAAGCTTATAAATGTTTTAACAAAGCCACTAACACAATGATTGAAAGTGCAAATGTAAGGACTAATGAGTTTACATATAAGAACAATGTGGAAATCAAGAAGGAACTTGAAGACTACAAAAAGTTTGTGTATATGTATGAAGATGTACTTGATAAACTACCTAATTTATAACAAAGAGCTACTAAGTTACACACCATACTTTAGCCAAACACTAGATTGTACAACTTGGGCAAGAAGTTGAACTCCAATTGAGTGAGGATGATGCTGAAAATCAAAGATATGAACTTGTATTGGCAAGATATGTAAGAAATAATCATTCACCTAAGAAAATATTAAAGATAGAAGCATTGGATTGATGACGCTAAGTAAATTAAGAGATTTTACATGTTTTATAGCTTAATTTGAACCAAGAACAACTAAGGCTACACTTGAAAATGAGGATTGGATAAATGCTATGAATGAAAAAATTGATTAGATAGAGAAGAACAACACATGGACATTAGTACTGAGACCTACATACAAGAATGTGATAGGAACAAAATAGATTTTTTCATAAATAAACTAAATGAAAAGGGAGAAGTGGTGAGAAACAAGACAAGACTGGTTTGAAAAGATTATGCACGAGAAGAAGCAATAGATTATGGTGAGACTTTTGCACCTATAGCAAGATTAGAAGGAGTAAGAACATTGTTGGTATATTCTACCTACAAGAAGTTAAAAGTATATCAAATGGATGTTAAATCTACATGTTTGAACAAAATACTTGAAGAAGAAGCCTACATTGAATAACCAGATGGATTCATTGAACTTGATTAGAAGAACATGGTTTGAAAATTGAAAAAGTCACTATATGGATTGAAACAAACACTGAGAGCATGGTATGAAATGTTAAATTCCTATTTGATTAAGACTGGATTCACTAGAATAAGTGAGAAAAATAATCTTTATTTGAAATGTGCATATAAAAATATGGTGTTAATTTCTTTTTTATTTTGTGAATGACATTGTATTTGGTAGAAATAATTTTCTATGTAAATCATTTATTGATCAAATGAGCAAAGAATTTGAGATATCAGTGTTTGGTGAGATCAAATTTTCATTGGCCTATAAGTTCATCAAACAAAGAATGGTATATATGTGACTAAATCTAAGTATGTAAAGGAAATCTTGAATATGTTTGGAATGGATGAGTTAAAACTAGTCAATACACCTATGGTGATTGGAGTAAAATTATCAAAGGGAGATACTACTATAGAGGTAAATGAAACACAATATAGATATGTTATCATGAATGCTGATGGTATTATTTTGGGGGACTATCTTAAGAATTTATAGAATACTTGGGGAGATATGTAAGAATTTACCTTAGGAAAAAATTCTCCCAAGACCAAGGAACTCAAGCACAAGCACAATAGTAGACCAAAAGAGTATGATTAGAATGACGATATGATATTCATTCAATATGTGTAAGTACACTAGGAGTGCCTATATATAAAGGCCTCTAGAATGCATAGGAATCAACAACATGATATGTCATACAACTAGGCACATGTCCACTAGATATGGGTTATCCTCCATTAAGCATAGGAGTAAGTGTGATGATGAGAGGATAAGCCTACAAAGGTGTAGCACACAAAATAATGTTATAGACACCATGTGCTAAATTAGGAGTGTGAAAAACTATGTTTTATACATGACAACTTAGTTATTTATGCAAACTCTAGTGTTGTAGACACCATCTGCTGAATTAGAGTTGCTTACTCTAGTGTTTTCAACATGACAACTCATAAGAGTACACAAACTCTTAAGTGTCTCATGTAATAAATAATAAAATAATGCATTAACCTAAGTAACCTTAAGTAAAGAATAATAAGTAAATACTTATTTACACCAACACCCCACCTTAGTGCAACTTATGGGAATGCACTTAAGCTTATGAAAGCTAGGATGAAATGCAAGATGGGTCCCAACTACTAGGCCATGTTAAGTAGCCATGTATATAATGAAATGAAACATCTCATAAAGCAAAGAAAGTAGGAAAACCTCATGGGAAAAACCCTCCCCAAAAAAGAGAGATGAAAAGACAAGATGCATGGATGGATGGAGTAATCAAGACCCCCCCTCCATTATGACATACATCAAGTATATACAATAGATAAATATGAGAAGACAACAATCCCAAGAGAGGAAAAGGTCCCCCCCCACAAGAGAAAAGAAGAAGAGAGACAAGGTAGCCCCCCCCCCCCCCCACAAATGTCGAGTGTCGATTAGTGATAGCTGCTTCAATGTAGAAGTTGATCCAGGATGCTAAATAATCTTCCTCCCCTTTTGAAGAAACAATATCATAGGTACATATGAGATGCTTCTCTGATGTGTAGAAATAATCCCAACAATCAATGATGCCTCTAAAACCTGCTCAACTATCTCTATGTTGATACTAACTGTCACCCCTTCCAATGCTCCTAAAAAGAATAGTGTCAGATCTAACAAGGATAGATGTAGAACCTGTCCCAAAGAACTTACTAGCTCCTCAAATGATAAAGAAACCTCCTGAAACTCTTGTACATAAGGAATTACAATCATATCAACCTGTGAAGATCAATCATGTAGAGAATGGACATGAGGGTCAGAGTGAGCCCTCGCAACAACTGCAGAAGGATCTTCTCCATCAAAGAGAAGATGTATATCATCAATAATGTCTTCCAAATTTTCAATGTATGAAACCACAAAAAAATGTGCAATATCTTCTATGTAGTCATCCTCTAATGCTAGAACTAGAAGATAAGGTGTACCTTGCTATTCTAGACCTATCACTATGGTAATATATGCATGTGGAATGTGTTGATGTCATGACTTCATGGTGCAACTATTGATAGGATCCTACATATCTGAGTTTGCTGAACCACTATCGCTAGTGTCACTATCAGTTTCCATTGTATATGAAGTGTGGAGAGGATTACAGGATAAGCTGGGTGCACTTTCATCAAAGTAAACATTCTTATTAATAAAGATCTCATGAGTCTTAGGATCCATAAGCATGTATGCCTTAACACCATCTTCATATCTGATGAAAGTAAAAGGCTTAGGTGGTAGTGGCTTGTATCCCCTAGAATATATGTTTGCCCATGCTGGACAACTGAATACTTTGAAGTGTTTCACAACTAGTTTTCTATCACACCATGCTTGAAAAGGAGTCTTTCTAGCTAAGGCATTATGGGGAGACCTATTAAGTATGTGATTGGCACTGCTTATAGCTTCAACATCAAGTGATGGATCAAGAGACTTGGCCTGTATCATGAAACTTGCCATAGACTTAAGAGTTTGTAATCTCAATGCTACAAAATTTGTCTTATGTGGACTACATGTTGGTACATTTTGAAGATCAATACCCTCATGTTTGTAAAATTCTTTAAGTCTTGTGTTCAAATATTTTCTTTCATTATCCATCCTTAGAACTTTGATGGCTTTCCTTGATTGCTATTCAACATGAGTCTTGAAGGCTATAAACTTTTCCAACACTTCATTCTTGTGATAAAGAAAGTAGACCTAAGCATAGCAATAAAATTCATCAATGAAAGTGAGTATGTAGCAACCTTGGCTGACTAATGTCACTGCAAGAGGAACTACTAGTACCATGTGAACTAAATAAAGAACAACTAGTGCTCTTGAAGACTTCCTTTTAGTTAACTTCTCCTCTAGATGCATATCCATTGAACATGTTGAACATTCACCTTTGGAAAAGTTGATTATAGGTAGACCTTTGACCATGTTTTTAAAATCAAATTTGATAAAGATAGTGAAAGGCTAGATGGCCATGCCATTCATGCCATTATTTGATTTGTGCATGATATTGAGTCAACAAATCATGTGTAGGAGACTTAGGCACAAAGTGGGAGAAAGAATACAAACTTGTGTCATGACGACTTTCCCCACTGCAACTAATGAATCATCTTTGAAAGTGCACACCATTATTGAATCTAGAAGGAACTCAACTTTATTTCCATCTGCAAGGTGAGTGATTTGGTAAATTGAGAGGAGATTAGAGCTTAGGTTAGGAACATAGAGAACATCTTTGAATTCCCCATTTTCCATCTCCACTTGTCCTTTCCCTTCAACTTCCATTTTTGTATTATCTCATACAAAAATGTGTGGTATCTTGGATTCTTTCAATGAAGAAAAATATCCTTTTGAAAAACCTATATGATATGAGGAACTTGAGTCAAGAATCCATTCTGCTAAAGAACTTGAGTTTTCCATAAGTGCTTTCCCATTACCTTTTGAATTTGAAGATGAAGATCCTTTCTCCTTATAAGCATTAGGTAGTGGAAAATTGTGTTTCTTTATGATGTTCATTAACTCATCAATATTTTTATGATAACACTCATGTTTATCATGACCCAACTTTTTGCAATAAGAAAACTTTTTCTTCTCCTTATTAGTGTCCCCCTCCTTATTTTAATTCAAGGAAGACTTACCTTGTTGATTTGATGATGATGTTGGCTTTTCTGAATCCTCTTATGTGTTATATTTCCACTTCTTCTTTTTTCCCTTTCCTTTATTTGAAGATTGACTAGCTGAATTATGAGAACCCTTATTATTTTCCACCAATGCCTTTGACTTGGATGAATTGAGAATCTCCATTGATTTCAACTTTTATTCTTCTTCATCCAATAGTTGAGCATTATGATCTAAAGAGTGTTTCTGATAGGCCACCCCTAATGTAGTCTTTGTGGTGTTGTAAGAAGAAAAAAATGTAGAGTACTTAGATGGAAGGTTATTATGAATGAGATAGATTAACCTATCATCTTTAATAGGACTCCCACAATCTTCAGGTTTCATTCTTTATTCATTCACATTTATGATAGAGTCTTGTATAGAATCAAATGTCTTTAGATCTAAGGAGACAAGTTCATCTTTAATTTTGTAAATATCCTCCTTAAAATCTTGACCATATAGGTTTTTGAGGGTATCCCAAGCTTCCTTGGATGTATGAGACTTCTAGATCTGATAGATGATCTTTTCTTCAACCCCCAAACAAATATCACCTAGGGCTTTCCTATCTTTTGTTTCCCAAGTAGATATTTCACTTCTAGATACTTGATCACCTATTGGTTTAGGAAGGGTACTGTCTACATATTGAGACACTCCATTATGCATTAAATGACACCACATTTTAATGGACCATGTAGCATAGTTATGTGGTATTAATTTTGGAGACTTGAAATTTCCCATGATGCAGAAAATGAAAGAAAAAAATAGGAAAAGAGGAACACAACACCAAGAAACACCCCTCTTTTCACTACATCAAGAAACCCTCCCAAAAATGATGCTTTTTGCACTTTATATGTAGTGCATTTACAATAGTCACTTGCCAATTTTGGCCTTAGTGGACTTCTAATTTTTCCTTTTTAAAACCTTATTATGGAGTTCAAAACTGAAACATTACAATGTATCTCTGATATACAATAATTTTGAAGTTATGTCAAAGCATTACTATGTAGAAAAGGACCTAATTATAAAAGTGATACTTTTGTCCCACAACCCTATAATATGATTGTAGATCTAGAAAGTAGACAAAAAAATAATACACTCTTAAAAAAATGGAACTTGTTTTTGAGTCCAGATGAGCCCATACGGAGCAATTGAAGTTGTAAAATGCAAGATTGGATAGGTACAATAACCAAAAGATGTAATTCCTAAAAAATCTATGCACCAAAACTAGACAAGAGCTACACTACTAAAAAGTTTAGAAAATTCTAGCAAAAATAAAAAAAAATGCACCTGATTTGGAGTCTGAATGACAGAGATATGATCTCCCAAAGTCAAACTATCAAATCAAAAATCAATCTAGAGAGGGGTCTAATTAGAAAAAGTCAAGGTTAAATTTGACATCAAATGGCCATCATAGTAGTTCTAATTTGGCTAGGAGTGACAGTCATACAACCATCAATTTTAAACCAAAAAAATGATGACATTAGCATACTCAGCCTCCTGGGTGATGTTAGAAGTGACGTGTCTTGTATGAACTATACATAATTGTTATGGACAAAAATACATGTCCTACCTACATCTTAGTGTATGGTGTCTGACATGATTGAGTGGGTGCTTTGCCTAGATGACACATGAATTGGAAATTTTTTTACATGTGTTGCTAGAAATCAATAGCCATGGGGGGCCATAATGTATAGTCGGTGGGAATTATTTGAATGTTGGGGAATGGTTCACAGGCTTTGAAAATGATTTTTGTTCACCGAAATCTATGTATGTGGTTAGGCTAGTGATGAAGAAATTTGTCGAGGTCAGAGGAACACTGTGCTCATTGCTCGTTGGATAGTGTTCATCATTAGCAAATCTTTAATACTAGAAGGAATTTGCAAGTTTCGCTATGTCAAAAAAGTTGACATTGGTTGGGTCTAATTTCATAGGACTAGAGGTCTTTTTTGGGCCAAGAGATGTTGGGAATTAGTCCCACATACATATTGTGGGTGACTTTTGCAAGGTTTGAAACAAAATGCCCTCCAAAGACAATACAAGGAGCATCTGACAAAAGTATGAGGAATTGTTGGGGGTTAGGTGGTTTGGCTAGATTTGTTCATCAAAATTGTACACCGATGTTAGTGAAGATTTCCCAATGGAAGTTTGTGTTGCTAGACTATAATTAAACTGCAAAATGAAGAATATTTCTTGTAGGCCTAGGGTGTCACTACCATGTTCTTGCAAAAAAAAATTCTTTGTAGGGTCAACTCGCCAAGAAAAATTTCCAAAAAAAATTGAAAAAATACAAATAATTGCAAAGAAAAATTAAATTTAGATCTGAAACATAAATCAATAAATCGAATAAATGACTATACCCAAGTTACAAATTGGCTCTTTGGGTGCTAGCTTGGAAATTTTTTTTCCTAAAAATCAACTTTGGCCTAGCATAGGCAAATTTATAGCTGATTTTCACCTAATCGATGTTTCGAACACAATGGCAAGGTCTGTTTTAGTTCTAAACACTACCAATTTTTGTATATTCTCTAGATTTGGGTCGAGGTGTTGAAGCAAGAATTGTGTCTGGTAACTATGTGAATAGAATCTCCCTCAGCTCTAATACCATATAAGAATTTTCCTTAGGGAAAAATTCACCCAAGACCAAGGAACTCAAGCACAAGCACTACAGTAGACCAATATAGTATGATCAGAATGACGATATGATATTCATTCAATATGCGTAAGTAAACTAGGAGTGCTTCTATATAAAGGCCTCTAGAATGCTTCTAGAATGCATAGGAATCAACAACCTAATAAGTCACACAACTAGACACATGTCCACCAAATACAGGTTATCCTCCATTAAGTACAAGAGTAACTGCGATGATGAGAGGATAAGCCTACAAAGGTGTAGCACAAAAAATAATGTTGTAGAAACCATGTGCTAAATTAGGAGTGCAAATAACTATGTTATCTACATGATAACTTAGTTAATTATGAAAACTCTAGTATTTTAGATGCCATGTGCTGAATTAGAGTTGCTTACTCCAGCGTTGTCAACATGACAACTCATAAGAGTATGCAAACGTCTAAGTGTCTCACCTAAGAAATAATAAAATAATGCATTAACCTAAGTAAACTTAAGTAAAGTGTATTAAGTAAATATGTATTTACACCAACAAAATTGCTAGCATGTTTGACATATTGCATTCATGATTTTGTTTGTCATTAATGTCAACATAGCATTATTTTTGTGAAGACTGGTAGAGTAACAAATAGAAAATGAGGTCGTATAGATTGTGTATTGATGACTAGGACAAGCATAGTTAAGGATGTGTTCTAAACTCCAGCTTGATGACATGTATAAGTGTGCATATAGAGAGTTAAAGACATGCAAAAATATATGCTTGATTTAAAGAAGACAATAAGGAGACAAAGTACTTGATAAGTGGTTTCTGATGATCAATTTGTATCTCTTTATTGAGATAGAATTGCAATGAGAGAAATTAGACAATGACAATAGATAGCATGATGTGATGTTAGTCAATGTGCAAGGTCTAAGGTCACACATGTGAGAAGTTGTAAATAGTGAGTTGACAATGTTGCATAATTTTAAAATAATTAATTATCTTAAAGAGGTCCAATTATAATTAATTGGGAAAGCCTCAAGGCCGACTCAAGGAATTGTTTTAAGGATATGGTATAAAGTCCAAGGTTATTTTACTTGTGCTCAAGTAAGTGATTAGTACAATTCAAGTGTGATATGTGAAGTATTTGACAAATGTGAGTAAGTGATCCAAGGGATTATTAGATGTGAAGTTGGTGATCTGGTATCAAGACTAGAAGAGGATAAGTCTAGTTAGAGGATAGAGAATGAGCTATGCATTTCTATTATTCTATAAGGAATAATAAAGAGATCAGTTGGACAATGAGTTGAGTGGTCTTTCCCCTAAAGCTATTTGGAGAGTGAGTCCATTTGCCTTCTATAAATCGTAATAGGGTTGGAATCTCCTAACATGGATTCAAAGTCTCCTAACATGGATTGATATGTATCAAACATATTTCATTGGTTCTTGATAGAGTCCATCCTATAACAAAGAACATTTATATTAATACATCATTTTGTTGGTACCATCCCCATCGAGGCTTTTCCTTTGATCAAGGGTTTCCCTAGTCAACATATCTAGTGTTATTGTGTATGAGTATCTTCTTATGGTTGTTGATTATACTTTTCAAATTTTTAAGGATTAATAAGGTGGATAAATGTTTTAATAGTTGGATAATTGATTCACCTCCCATATTAGTTATCTTAGTGGACTGTACTTTCTAACAAGATCAATGACTAACAATTTAAGGTATGTTGTGCATAGTGGATCAGATATTGCACATGTTGTAAGTATAATTACAAGATTTTCATCTAATTTTGAGGAAGCACATATGACTTCTATCAAGAGGATATTCATATATCTTAAAGGAATTGAATATTTTGGATTATGGTATAGACAAGGTGAATACTTTGCAATTAATGTCTATACCAATGTTAATTGGGTTGGTAATGTGGATAATAGGAAAAGTACAAGTGGTGGAGCTTTCTTTCTAGGAGAAAGATTAATTACATGGTTGAGAAAGAAATAGAGCTGCATTTTACAATCCATTGCTGAAGTTGAGTATGTTGCTACTGCAATTAAATTTTCTAATATTGTCTGGATTAAGTGATTATTGGATGGAATGCAAGAAGAGATAACTGAGCATGTTACTATTTATTGTGATAACAATAGTGCAATAAATATGTCAAAAAATTTGGTGATGCATGAAAAGACAAAGCATGTATCAATCAAGTATCAATACTTGAGGGTGCAAGTACAAGAGAAATAAGTAAGGCTTGAATATGTGAAGTCCAAAGAGAAAATTGTAGACATATTTACAAAGTCATTGCATAAGGATTCTTATGAGTGTTTAAGAGGTAAATTGGGGGTCCTTCCCCTATCCAAAATTCACTATGTGAAGATGCATGTTATATCAGTTCATTTTATGAGTTTCCTAAAGTTGTGAAGATGATTGAAATGAAGATGATGTAAACTTTACATGCAAGGTATAAGGTATAACTACAAGGTATTTATAAGTTTCACAGTGGGACCTATAGTTACCTTTAGTATTGTTGTCATAGGAGAGAGGATGAATAAATCAGAGAGAATGAAGAAAAGGTAGAGAATAAATCAGTAATGAAGAGAATCAGAAAGATCATATCCTCAAGGGGACAAATGTTGAGAAAATATTGAAGTTTTCTATTTTTGAAGATACATATTGAGTACACTGATGATGGAATTTTTTGTAGATAATTTGAATGAAGACAAAGAGTTGAATAGTTTTATTGTTGTTAATGCATACACTTGATTATCATATGTGTTATGTTTTATAATTTAAAATCATATGTTATGTTTTGCCACCAATGCCAAATGGGGAGATTGTTAATCCTAACTGATAACGCTACAAATGTATGTGAAAAAGTCATTTTAGTTGTTACATTTTCATTGATATAAAATTCTTAGTTTATTAGAAATTACACTAATTCAGTAGAGTTCTATATCATTTGATTGATGAAGAGGATTTGAAGAAATTATCTTGATGATATAGTTGCCATGTATGGTATTCAATGAATACTTGAATGAGTTGGACAATGATAATACAATGTTGGTTTGATTTTTTTACAATCAAGTAATCTTTTAATGTAATGATGAATTCTACGTATTCACCAAGCTATACAAGCTACACTGAGTAACTAGGTGAAAGAATAAATAATGTTCACCAAGTGACTATAGTTGTCACCAAGTAGTTAATAAAGAAAGTTAAAGTTTAGTGTTAACCAAGTTAGTCTAGTGTTAACTGAGTGATGTGTTACTTGAGTGAAATAATATGTTCACCAAGAGTCAAAAAGGAGGAGTTAAGAATTATGGAATCTGAAGCTGACTTATGATTGAAATAAATATGTTCAAGATGTTTGAAGGCTAAAGTCAAAGTTTGTTACAAGATTTATGGTTGAAAAAAAATACAATGAAGGTTTGATGATGAATATTGAAGAAGTATAAGGATGAGCACAAAGTTGTATGAAAGTTATAATTTCTATGTGACTAATTGCAATGAATATGAGATCAATGATCATGGTTAACTAACAAGTAGAGAGACTACTATTTAAGGATATGTTCAAGGAAGTTTTTGGTTTGGTATGCTGATGTTGTTGAGGAGGTTGCTAAATGGAAGCAAGTTATTGAAGGAGAATAAGCTTAAATAAGAAAGCTGAACCAAGCAAAGAAGAGTGAAGAGCAAGAAAAGTTAAGTTGGTACTAAAGTATTTGAAGGGATTGTAGGATAACTAGACATAACTATTTCAACCCTACTCCCAGCCATCTAAAAGCTATAACAAATATGCCTAATCATTTAAGATGAACAAATTATAAGTTATTATGTTATCAATATTTTAATTAAAATTTTAACTTTTAAGATAGGTATTTATTATGTATTTGGAACTATTTATAGGTTTGGATATATGATTCTCTATTTGCACTCGAATTAGCTAGACTATCTACTTCCTTGTTAGCTTCTCTATATAAATGATTACAAGATATTAACTCAAAATATTTTAAGAGGTTAAGTAATCTATCTAATCTAGAGTTTATATTCCAATTAGGGGTTGAACCTTTGCTAATTGCATTGGCAATGATCTAACAATCTCCTTCAATCTCTAGATTTTTTATTCCTAGTGAGATGCACAAAACAAGACCTTCAATTAATGCATCTATTTCAACAATGTTGTTTATCGAAATCTCAAGGGGTTTCAAGATTTTTCCAAAAAATTTACTTTGTTAGTTGTGAATAATGCATCTAATACCAATAATGCATAGATTACCTCTAGATGCTCTGTCAAAGTTAAGCTTATTCTAGCTGATTTTAGTGGGGATCCATTAAATTTTGTCTTGCTATTATCATTTCTTTACCTCCACTACTAACTTGAGGGGGAGTATTTAGATCATACCATTCATTCTTCATTAAGATGTCCCATTTTGAAAATGTATTGGAATTGATTTTGACATTTAAAGTCTATTATTTATTGTTTCTACAATACTAGGCTCCATTTTATTACATAATCTATCATGAGATAGGCTAGTATTTTGAAAAATTCTTGGACTTTTTTCCTTCCAAATTTCCCATATTAAGATAGAAGGTACAATTGTCCATAAAGGATTAAAAAATTCATGACCCATTTTAATTGGCTAGTTATTAAGAAGAGATAATAGGCTATTGGGAAGAGCTATTTGGAAATTTAGTTGATTGAGGAGCCAGTTCCAACATTTTTGTGTGAATGGATAGTTAAGAAGGATATGATTAGGAGCTTCTTCTTAAGATTTTCAAAGAAGACACTTGGTAAGATCCTCAAATCATAATTTCTTAAGCCATTTAGTTGTTAAATCTGATTTTGTAGGGCTATCCAAGCAAAAATATTGGCCTTGGGAAGGCACATTTTGTCCTAGCAAAATGTTGGCTCTGAAAACCACAGATTGGAAATCCAAGAGCTTTGCCAATTCTCTAATAAGACTATTCAATTAGTTTTGGTTAAAAAAAGAGAATAACCTTCTAATCCAATTCCCTTGCACTTCTCGTAGTTTCAATTTGTTTGAAGATATCTACGCCTTATTTTAGTAGTTTTTGTTTGGTTGAAGATATCTTTTACTATTGCATTAGGTACATATGCAATTACCTCTAATCCAACCAAATATAGTCTAAATGATTTGAATACCTTAACCAATGCATAAGCTTTCTTCTCATTAATATCATAATTAAGCTCAACTTCTTGTAAACACTTTATAAAAAAGGAAATTGGTTGTGCATACCCTACTTTATTCTTCTAGAACATAATAAAAACTATAGTATGATGAGATTCAAAAGAGAAAAATTGGAATGGCTTCTTATATCAGAAGTTTTGAGTACTAGCGCTTCTTTGATTGCCCTCTTTATCACTACAAGTTCTTCTAAGGCCTTATTATGCCATATCATTTTTTTTCCCTTTTCAACATCTTAGTAATTGGTTTGGTAATTTCTACAAAGATGGAAACAAATCTCCTCACAAAGTTGATGTTTTTGATTATCATTACTCCCACTTTTGATACAATATGACCCAAAAGTTTTCCCTTAGTAACTCCAAAATGACACTTATTGGGGTTGAGTGATATTCCATATTCAAGAGACCCTAGGATGATTTTTTCTAGGTGGTTGCAATGATATTTTTCTTTCTTGGAGTAGGTAGTAAGGTCAATTTGATAGACAACCAAAAGTGATTACATAGCTCTTTGAAAAGTGACTCCTACATTAGTTAACACAAAAGACATTTTGACATAGACATAGGTTCCCCATGGAGTAGTAAATATTGTCTTGTATTGTTTTGACTCCCTAATCTTTACTTGATTATATTTAGAGAAACCATCTATCATTGATAACAACTCATTTCCTATCACCTTCTGAAGTAAAGCTTCCATATTAGGAAGAACATCATTGTCTTTTAGTGATGCTATGTTAAGGTATCCAAAATTTACACATAGCATAATGTCACCATTTTTTTTTCTATTTGGGACAAGATTTGATACCCAAGTTGAGTGTCTAATAGGTTTGATTAATTCCACTTTAATAGAAATATCACGCTGAAATAGATATTCTTTATAGTCCTTAAAATCATCATACAAACAAGAAAAAAACATGTCTATAGTTCTATTGGCCAAAGGTGCTCTCTTGCCAAGGATTGAATTCAAAATATTTAAACCTGCACAAAGGTCACAAGATTCAATTTCATGTTATATTTCAAGTCTCAAGGCCATGACAAAATGGTATGGTCCTGATCTTATGATAACTCATGTATCAGAGGATTGTTAGGTGAATCAAGCAATGATAAGATGCTACAAGGCTCTTTTTGGTTGAGTGCTTGGGTTGTTATGACATCATAAATAATCAAGGAATCGTAAGCCAAAGAAAGGTTTTGCCCAATGTTACGATAGTAAAATATCATGAGATCATAGGTGTCACAAGGATGTCTTTTGAGGACATGAGGTAGAGGATTGGCATATCATTGAATTGTTGTGATATCAGAGATGATCATAGGATCATGAGCCAAAAGGATATGTTTTTTCACTCCACAAGGGTCAATGATCATAGGATCGCGAGTTTGAATTCCCAAGTTGTTGAGGCTATGAAGGTTAAGGTTGGTCATATGATGTTAGAGTTTTAAGGTCACAAGAACAAGAAAGGATGCTTCCCAAGGTCATGACAAAAGATAGTTAAATTGTGACCGTAGGATTGCAAGGGTTATTGTTATGGCTACCAATATTATGATGGACTGCTATCATAAGATCGTAAAGGTTAGATCAACCGTGTTCATGATGTTTCAAAAGGATAATAATGGTATCACAACCTTACACCAGGGGTGTTATCACACCATCATTGTTTCATGAGATTGTAGGTCTTGTTGTTGTCAAAGGATCGTGAAGAGAATGCAGGATGGGCTTGATGTTATGAGGTATAGGCGATTGTAAGATCATGAAAGTCAGGGTTATGAAAAGATGGTGACATGAAGAGTTTTGACCCTAGTTGACACTTCTAGGATTGTGAGTTTTGGTGTTGACCAAAATATATAAGGAGCTTCACCCACCAAGCTAGAAAAAGAGGAGTTCTCGACCAATCATGTAGCAGGAAAGGTATAGAGCGATAGTTGAATATGGTTGACCTATGCTTTTCTATTAGATTTAGCAAGTTAATGATAGGGGAAGAAACTTTTTGATGATAGATCTAATGTATTTGATCTACTGCAACCACTTTCATAATTCCCCAGGCTTAATAAATGAAAAAGAGCACTCCATTTCTACCTGTTGATGCATCTACTCAATGAGAAGATTAATGACCACTGTTCCTATCCTCCCAAAGATTATTTTGTGGATAAGTGATCTTGCATTTGGATTTTGCATAGTGATAAGATATTTTCTAGTTTTGCAGTGATTATTCTCTGCAAGTTTGAATATAGTTGTTGAGTTTTATCTTTAGATGGAAGCTATCTAAGTTATGTTTATACTATAAAAGTAGATTTTATAATCTTTCTTAGGGTTATATCTTCTCTATTTCTCTTGTACTGTCCTTGCGTACTATTGGAAATTCCCTCTTTTGCCTCTAAATTATATGACATCCTATCTTATCTCCTTTGACCACTGATGTAGAATGAAAGTTTTATTTTCCTCTCTTCGATGTACTATGGATATCTATAACCTACATTTTTGTACCTCTTTTTCCCTATGAAAGATAAGAAGTGAATCTCTTTTTCCTTGTGTCATTCATTTGGTTGTTTGATATTTGTGTGGCTAATGGATTAAAGTAAGTCTGAATCTGTATATCTTTGGGCTTTCATGATAATTTTACCATGCATGTAAGGGTAGAGATTGGTTTGAACATCCTATTTTGATGCATCACCTACTTAGAATAGATTACTTAGTTTGTTTCTATGCATTCCTCCTCCCTTTCCCCCTCTAAGTGTAGTCTAGGTGAATCTTGATAGCAAAGGAAGCCAACCTTTTCCAAAGATAGAACCTCATTGTTCAAGTCCAACAACTTGGAGGTTGTTTCCATGTTTTACAAGGTTTTCCTTAGGTAAAAAATTTGGACCAAGGTGCAAACTTTTGTGAATTTTTTTTTTTGGCACATCTAGTGGGACCCTCATATTAAACATTTTAAGTTCACTGGCATCAAAGAAAGATTTAATGTTCATATTAAGGAGATAGTACTACCTTTAGTATTAAAGCCTTCAAGAGGCTCATTTTTTCAAAGTACTCGATGAATCCAAGCTTCAAACATAATCTAGTTTCTAGACCAAAGTTTCTATGATTCATTCCCAAGATAGATACAAAGGAATCTTCTAGAGGTAAGTTCCAATACCAGGAGCTTTCTTTTTCTAATTCAAGAAAAAAGGTTAGGATATCTCTCTCACTAGTTAGGAGTGCAAGAGCAACATATACCCCTGTGAGATCCTTCTCCACTCCTTTGGTTGTTAGATCATAGCCTAGAATACCATCTACACATATCAATAGTTCACTTGCTTACATGGCTAGAGCTCATTCTTTTGCCACCTTTAATGGTGGAAGTCCCCTCCTATTAACCTAAAGACATGACATACCATTATTAGCTCTGTTGGTGTTTTAAAAAGTGCTAAAAATACTAAGCGATAAAATGCTTAATACCAAAATGATAGTACATACACAATCTAAAGACTAGCCTATTCTTATTAACAATTGCATATGTAAGGTATTTGGACCCAACTTCAACAAAACCACAGATGGTTTTCTACTCTTTTGGCTCTGCAAAACTAGGGTGGGTGTACCCAGTGATGGTTCAAAACTAAAACAAACGTATGAGGATTGTTCTTAGTTTCATTCTGATTCTCATTTCAAGATCCTTAAACATATACATAATTCTTATTAACTTGATAAACACATCCCATAAATAGATATGGCCAAGAATTCTTCTATAGATCTGTAGATGTTTTCAACAACAATGGCTAATTGAAGCTAAAACATTCCATGCAGACAAGTGCTGGCCAACTTTGAAGATCTACAGGAAATAAAAGTAAAATTTGATTTGATGATGCATTTGAAAAACCATTTGTAAGATATTTCTCCTTCAGCTGAAATAACTTGATCAGTTCCTAATCCATTGGGGTTTAGGGTCTTTAGAAAATTCTTAGATCTAATTTGTTGCCTTACAACAAATTCTATCAGCAATTCTTAACAGAACTTATCATTCAAAAATCCTTTTCAATACTTAAGGAATCTTATCACATTGATCAAAGCCTTTATTTAATCCATTGAATTAATTTCAATGATAAATGGATATACAATCTAATTAGATTGCATTCAATTGTACAAGCTTTTACTCATACAACATCAAGGTAGCTAAGTATTTAAAAGGAGACAAAGTTCAGAAAGAACTGATATAGGGACAGTTCATAATTTGTATTCATTTCCTTTGAAAATGGTATATCCTTTACAGAAGACTCGGAATGGCCTTTAGAAAGAAACACAGGTCATTCTATATTCATGTATTTTCAAAGAATTTGACAGAAAAATACATTACAAACTTGCTTTCAAAATTTGGATAAAAAACCAGACTAAGCACAATACTTAGAAGAAATAGAATTCAAACCTTTCTTTAGCCTTGGAATCTCACTTAAATAGTGTGAGATGCAACAAGCTTCAGGCTAAAGAAAGTGACAAGTGTCTTCTAAACGATACTGACAAATGTTTGTCACAAAAGACAAAAACAAATAATAGAAAAGCTAATACATCGAACAATCCTTGGTGGGTCCCTTTCTATTATGCTTCTCAGTTGTTGAAACAAGAAAATAAGGTCTGATTCTCCAATTATTCTTCATCTTCAGAGTAAATAGCCATGAGGTTTGAAAGTGATGTATCATCTTCAGTTACCTATAAATTTATTTCAACCTGGGGATTTTCCATGTCCTCATTATTAACTACGAGGGTGACTTTTACTTTTACATTTTCCTCCTCATCATCTTCTGACATTTGTTCTAGAAACTAATTTTTCCATTTATTAAAAGCATCTTCATCTGGCCAATCAAAACTTAGAGCTTCTCTTTGTATCACTATTAAAGAATTTGCAATTTCTTCTAAATCATCAAATTCTTTTCTCATAGCAGTATAAAATAACTATATTTTTACTAGCTCTTCATTTTTCTTTTCCCAGAACCAGTGGCCAGTCTGACTCATGATGTTTACTATTCTTTCATTAAATACTTCATCCAACTCCCTTTTCCGCTTTTCCTTTTCCTTTATTGTATCAACAGATTCTAAAGCACAAGGAAATAAAGTGAATTCTTCATCCATATATTTGGAAAAACAGAGTGTTAATCTTCTCTGTAAAGAATCTCTTTCATCATCAAAATTATCTAGCTTATTTAATAAATCAAAAATCTTCTCAACTTGATGATAAGGCATTTGGACTATAGATATACATATGATTGTAACATCATTATTTCTCTCCCTCCATTTCTATGCAAGAAGAGCCAGTTTATTCTTATCTCTATTCAACTCATCCATGAGGGTTGCAATTCTTGTCAATTGATCAAAAAAGGTTGACCATTGTATTTTATCCCTCAAATATATCACACCCTACTTTAATTTTTCTTCATATTGATTTCTCAATTCTATCTGCAACTCATGAAATTTTGTTTTTTCCTCTTCAAAATCCTCTGCAGTATAAAATTGGGGCCATTCAGGGGTGTCAGGTATTTCAATAATAGGGGTTGACCCAAATCCAACCAATGGCTGTGAAGGGTATGCAATTGTAGGTGCACTAGATTCTCCCATTTTTCTTTTCCCAAGTATCCTCTCCATTTGAGACATTTTGTTTTCCAGTGATTGTATCCATATACCCCTTTCCTCATATGCTTTCAGAACTTCTTCAAACCTAGCATTGAGTTGGACAAACTTATCTTCTTCTTTTCAAGATACAACACCACCCAATTTTAGCATTTCTAAAGCCATTCCTATTACTTGTTTACTACTTACCTCACCAAGCCTATATACTATCAATGTACCAGTATGTTCTGTAGTGGGAAACTCATGCATCCTAGTACTTTCTATCTTATCTATGGACCACAAAACAAGGGCTTGGTTTTCATCACTAAATTTGACCCCTCTATTAGCCTGTAGTACTTCTTCAGTAGTTGTTAGTTGAACATCCTTCTGCTTTCTTAGTAAATCAAAAACAATAGCATTTTCTATATCCCATTCTCGCAAAAGGAGGACTCCTGATTGTCTAACTATTTGCCTTCTAGCTTCAGGAGTGAACCGAGCAAAATCACTCAAAAGCTTTGATTTTTCCTCTTCCTTGATAACTGGGTTAGATTTATTTGGTTGCTCAACCTTGATCTTCTCACAGGCTTTCTCAAAATTCTTTACATTTAATCTCCATTAAAACTGAGCAAAAGCCCTAGATCTTACAAAATTTTCATCATTAATAAATCTTTCAGAAGCCTGGGCAACAATTGGGTCAATTTCCTTACCTTGGTAATCAGCAATGGTTAGGTCCAAGGAAGGTGTAGGAGGTTCTTGTGGCTCTTCCATATCCAGGTCTATAGAGGTGACAATCACATCCCCTTCTCCTCCCATTTATCTAAGCTGTTCCTTTAGAGATGCTTCATCATCTATCTGGATTGGAGATTGGCTTGGGGAGTATTGTTCTTTTTGAGTAGAAGAAGACCCCTGCTCTAATTTTCATCTTTTTGGAGAGCTGGCTGCAGATGGACTTCTTGGCCTTGGCTCCTTATGAGGGGGTAATTGTTGCACACTTTGAACCATGACATATCCTTCCCTTTTCTGTAATGTATATTGGCCAGGAGTTACTACATTTCTACCACTCATTCTACTTTGTATTTATCTTGCCTTGTTTGGGTGTGCCTTAATAAATATATCTTTCTTTTCATTCATATTCTGAATTATTATAGCAAAATTAGTCATTAATACCTATATTTTATCTCCCCAGTATATCTTATGTTTCAATGGGTCGTACTGGGGGTCAAAACAATTAATGAATTCCAGGTTTTTACTGAAAACTATCCATTTCTCTATCCTTAATTCTTGCTTCTGCAATGTGAAAATATTTTTGATTATATCTTTTGGATAGTAAACACGATGTACCATATGGGAAGCTCTCACCCTTTCTCTTAATAGATCATAGAATCCTTCAGGGTCAATGAATCTGGCGTGAGATTCTGCCATGTTATATTTATTCAAAAACAAATTTAAATGCTTCCACCCCTTTTTAACAAAAACAAAATCATGCACTATAGTAACCATTGGAAAGAAAGTGCCCTTCTTTACCAATTCCCTCTCATCTATAGTACCTATATGCCATAAGAGCTCGGCTATCCCTATCTTCAAAGGTACATGAAAAGGTAACACATGAGGTTTTCCTAAGAAACCATAAACTCTTATTACTATTGAAACATTGTAGGGAATTATATCCCCCCAGTTGTGACTGACAAGTATCCCTTTAGCATGGTCCTTAGGTCTGACCAATTCAAATAATGCTTGTGGGATTCTAGGGCTATCTCCTCTTAAAAGTAGTCTAAGCTTTGATGCAAAATACTTGTCAAATCTTACATAACTTGCATCAGTGGCCTCTAAAGTCATATCCACACTCCATAACTGCACTGGATTCCTTTCTCCATCCTTTGTGGTTTCTAACTCCATACCCTTGGAGAAGAAAGAATATCCTTTGTACAAACATACATGCATCATCAATGAATACCAACAGAATGGTTTGTTTACTTTCCCCTTTACTATTCCAACTAGACCATTGTGAATCTCTTTTGCTAGGAAAGTGGCAAAATCTAGAATAGTACTCATTCCAAATTGAAGGGTTTGAAAAATTATAAGGACCACAGAACCTGGAATTTGATCACCCTCATCTATCCCCAAGATCTTGCAAAGAGAAAAATATAATGCTTGAGCTCTCAGATTGAAATGTCTTCTTAACAATGGCTTTGGAGTATTGGTTGTCATCATAGGAAAATTACCAACCCTAGTAGCATGCTCCTGTAGTGGCCCTATTCTCAAGTACACTCGTTGTGCATCATATCTAGCTTGCAGATCATCTAGATCAATGATTTCATGCACAACATGGTTAGGGTTTAGGTTGAAAACCTCACTTAACAGCTTAGGGAAAACCCTAAAAAGGTTGACCCCTGAATGATTTTTTACCCACCCTGTGATAGGATCATACCTCTTTGCCAGGTCCATCAATAAGTCACTATCAAAGAAGACACTGGGGACTACTAATTTTCCAATGTCAAATTCCCATACATTGCTCATAGGAGTGTCCAGTTTTCGCTCTGAAAACCATTTCTTAAACAACTCCAAACCTCCCATGGAAACCTGGGCATCCCTTATCCAATTAGCTTTGTCATAAAATCCTTTTTCCACAACCAATCTAGGGTTTTTTGGAATGAGTCCCCTTCCCTTAGTTATTTCATGCACTGATAAGCGGAATTGTTTGAGAAAATCATCATGCACTGAACATTTTAGATAATCTTTTTGTCCAATAAACTCTTTTCAGGGTGGCATTTTTAATGAAACTTTCGAAAATTCACAATAGCAGATGCTTCAAATTTTACTCAGAAAGTCACAGAGCACTTACCCGCCAGAAATCACACTTCATCACTATATGATGTCTTCTACAATTTTATTGGAGTATTAACCAAAAAATTCCGTACCTTAGCTCTAAAATCTCGAATGCCTTTTTCTTCTTGTGCTTTAGTGATTCATTAATGGTGAAATCATGGGTTCTTTTTATGAATTAAAAGCGCACATACCAGGTCTAGATCACATTTACTCTCAGTAACTTTTTCTCGCAACTCGCACTCCAATTTGAATCCCATCTATAGATTTTATCAGATCATATGGTCCTAATTTAAAAATAACAAGCTTTACAGTCCTTTTAAGAAAAATCCTACGTGTCACCATTGTGCTTCCCCACATTACTTAAAAGCCTACATCTTCATAATACGAGGATGCACCAACCGTCGATCAGGATAAGATCGATGATCAAAATAATCCATTTTGTATTCATGACCAGCAAGCTATACTGACTAATAAGAAATTGCCATATTTGCTCATATTGTCTGACAACACTTCATGCCAGTAGATATCGTATCTCCTTCTGAGCAAGCAAGTGTTTGATGTCATCATGGACACGCATCACAAATGCACTTCCCCACATTACGTAAAAACTTGCATCTTTATTATGCGAGGATGTGCCAACTATTGATCAAGATAGGATCAATGGTGATAAGACTTTCACCTTCATTAAGCAACTAAAAACCCTTCTGTGCATACTTGGCATTACACATCATCAGTCGTTTGTAGTGTAGCATATTGAAATACAAATATATGACCCCACTTTGCCATGCATCACCAATGCGCTTCCCTGCATTACTTAAAAACCTACATCTTCATTATGCGGGGATGCACCAACTGTCGATCAAGACAAGATCAATGGTGATACTGCTTGGTAAGTAATCTTCATAGCTCTGCCAATGAATCCACTAATGATTTCACAAAAAAACAAAATGTGTGCAAAAGTATTGACAAAGCTGACATACAAGAGCTTTTGTGATATACTGGATCTCATAAAACATTAGGGGCTAAGTGTTGCAAATGCACTTCCACACATTGCTTAAAGATATACAACTCTATAATGCAGGGATACGCTTACCCTTGATCTCTGATAGATCAAAGGTGACTGAACAACACTTCAACTTGGCATCTTTTTAAACAAAAAATCACAATTAGAGGTACATGAAAGGTTTACCAAGGGCATTTTGACATAAATAAAACATTAGGATAAAAATCCCTACCAAAAATTGAAGAAAATACCTTTTTTCAAGAATTTGAAAATGAGGGCGTCACAAAACAAAGACATAACTGATTTTTCACTCGAATACCAGAAATTTTCTATACTATGAAAAATCACACCAACAGTGGCTCTGTCTGGGGATGATAAACTACTTGAGTCTATGCAAGAATTTAGAAACTCTGGGAGAGCATACCACATATTTGGTAAGATGAAAACTTCTTCAGAGAGCACAAAACAACACACAAAAACAAGGAACCAGACTGCACAAGGATATTTACAAGGATTTATAGAAAAAACAAAATGATAGGAAACCCTAAAACTACTCTTCATGGAAGAGAATAAGTATTTTTCAAGAAAAATACCTCTTCAACAATTGTCCATGAACTGGCAATTCAAGAATATTGTCAAATATATCTTTAAGTATATAAGAATCTTCACCCCATGTATTCTCAATGAGATATGGGCCTAACCAAATAGGATCAAATTTTCCATGTTTTCCTTTATCCTCAATTCTGGCATTCCACATCAGGACTAAATCTCCATTTTCAAATTTTCTACTTATAGTTCTTTTGTCATAGAGTGTCTTGACTTGCAATTGCAACTTTTGGTTCCTTAAAGATGCTTCTCTTCTGGTTTCGGTCAGTCCTACCAATTCATCCATTCTTTCTTGCATTTCATCTGTAGTATCTTCATCATATAACTGGATGTAATTGTATAGCCCCATCAAGTTGTTCTGAGGCATTCTAGCTTGAATCCCGTACACTAAATCAAATGGAGCTACACCAATTGCTTTCTTTACAGTTACTCTATCAACCCATATTGCCAACTATAACTTGGAATCCCATGCCTTTTTATTATCATCCAAGGTTCTTTTAATGACCTTCAATAGGCTCTTATTTGTGGACTCATCTTGTCCATTCCCTTGTGGATGATATGGAGCAGATGATGACCTTGTCACTCTATATTTATCACAAAACTTGATAAACTCCTCAGATCGGAAGCAAATAGCATTATCTGTGACAATTCTCTATGGACATCCAAATCTAGAAATAATATTATTCAATAGGAAATTATTTGCCACTTTACTTGTCGCATTTCTTGTGGGGATAGCCTCTACCCATTTTGTAAAGTAGTCAGTAGCAACTAGAATCCAAGAACAACTAGTGCTAGACTTGGGGACAATTTCTCCTGTGAAATCTAGACCCCATTGTTGAAACGGTCCTTGAATCTCAACTGGCTTCAATGGAGTATTTCCTGAGAATTTCAGCTTTCCAGCAAACCTCTAACAAGGATCACATTTCCTAACCATAACTTGAGCATCCTGGAATAGAGAAGGCCACCAGAATCCAGCCCTCATTATCTTATGTGCAATAGTTTTGGCCATGTAGTGTCCTCCACATACTCCAGCGTGCATTTCTTTCAAAACCTCTTTTGCATTTTCTTTATCAACACACTTCAAAATAACTCCCCCAAAGTTTCTCCACCATAGGTTATTTTGGACAATTATATACCTGATGGCTTACAATTTAGTATTCCTCTTTTTATTGTCAGGCAGATAAGGACGAGCTTCCATATTTTGCAGGTAATATATGACATTGGTGTACCAATCACATTGGTTCAGGTCACATAAGTCAGCTCTGAGATCATCATTTACCAGATTTATCTGATTTGCCTCTAGATTAGTTTTGGCCATGAGTTTGGCCAAACCTTGACCTCTTACTAACTTTGTTATTTGTATGTCAATGTTAAATTCTTGGATTCTATTGATCCATCTACACCTCTTGCCTAACACTTCCTATTGAGAGAATATATTCTTGACTGTAGCACTAGGTACAAAAGTGATAACAGTAGCACCTACCAGGTAACTTCTGAAAGCTTTTACAGCCTTTACCAAAGCATATGCTTGCTTTTCATTTATTTCATACTTCAGTTTAGTAGGCTGCAGTGACTTGCTGAAAAAGGCAATAGGCTGCTCATATCCTTCTTGATTTTTCTGTAATAAGACTGCAGCTACAGTATGTAATGATGCAAAAGAGAAAATATGCATGGGCTTTGCATAATCTGGGGTCCTCAGCACTCAAGCATTCTTTATTGTATTTTTTATATCCTAGAATGCTTGTGAAGGTTCACCATTCTAATCTATAATGGCTCCCTTCTTGAACATCTTTGAGATGGGTCTACTGAGTTCAGCAAAATTGGTAACAAATCTCCTCAGGAAATTTACTTGGCCAAAAAAGGACTGAATTCCTTTCACATTTTTTGGTTTGGGGACTTTGTCAATAGCTACTACCCTTTCAGGATCTATTTTTACCCCATCCTTAGACACTATGTGTCCTAATAATTTTCCTTCTGTGACCCCGAAAGTGCATTTCTTTGGATTTAAAGATACCCCATATTCCAGGGCTTTAATAAAGATTTTTTGCAAATGTTTGCAATGATCTTCAGCCTTATTAGAATATGCTATAAGATCATCCTGGTACACAACCATAAATTTGTCAATATACTCATTAAATGCTACATCCATGGCTCTTTGGAAGGTAGCTCCTACATTAATCAAGCCAAAAGGCATCCTCACATACACATATGTTCCCCAAGGGGTTGTGAAGGTTGTCTTGAACTATTCACTTTCTTTTACTAGAACTTGATTATATCTAGAGAAACCATCCATCATTGACATCAATTTAGAGCCAATCACTTGCTGTAACATGGCTTCCATATTAGGTAAGCCATAATTGTCTTTCAAAGATGCAATGTTTAAATTTCTAAAATCAACACAAAGCCTAATATCTCCATTTTTCTTCCTAACAGGAACCAAGTTTGAAACCCAAGTGGAATGCCTGATCGGTTTGATTATCCCACCATCTCTCAATTTTTTTAGTTCTTCTTGCATTTTTGGTGCAAGGGTAGGATTTATTGGTCTCTATTTTTGCCTAAAAGGTTTTACATTTTCCTTCAATGGTATGACATGTTAGAAAAGATCCTCTTTGTAAGCCTTAAGGTCATCATATGACCAAGCAAAAACATGTTTGTATTTTCTAAGTAGGTCAATCAATGTTTTTCTAATTTCAACATACAGATTTTGGCCAATATAAACCCTTTTAGGAATTTCATCAGTACCCAAGTTTATTTCTTCTAACTCCTGGGGTTCGGGGTCGTTTACTCCTAATTTTACTCTATCTTGGCTATCAAAAATATTTTCCAAGACTACTAACCCCTTCGGCATCTTATTTTTTTTCAATTGCATTATTTCTTGACCAAAAATGGTTTCCTTCCCATTTATGGTTTCAATCAGTCCACTGCAATCTATCTCCTGACCGTGGTACTTGTCTTCATTTAACAAAAAAATTGTAATATCTTTGTCATCTTCAAAAACCTGCCAATTTTTAATGTTGTCAAGTATGGAAGGTATGTTTTGCACCTCAATCTGAGAGATTCCTACAAATGATATTTCTTTTGGTTTGATGGCTACATTTGCCAATAGATTAGCCATCTTATTTTGGGTCCTATCTCTCCATGAAATCCCAAATGCATCAAAGAATTCTATCTGATCCTAGACTACATTTCTATATTGTTTCAATCTCCTATTCTTGGATGAGTAGGTTCCTTTGATCTGAGAGATGATTAGTTCAGAATCCCCTATAACACATAATTTCTTAATTTTATGATGTATGGCAACTTTGAGTCCTAGCAGCAATGCTTCATACTCTGCAATATTATTAGTGCAGGCAAACTTCAAGGTGAATGAATACCTAAAAGTTTTATTTTCAGGGGACACAAAGACTATACCTGCCCCTACACCCTCTTTAGAACTAGCCCCATCAAAGAACATTGTCCATAATTTTGGTGAATTCATGCAACATTGAACTTTATTTTCAATGATAGAAGGTAAATTTTCAACTTCCTGAATAATTAATTCAGCCCTGAAAGCATTAATCCCAGTATCTAGGAAACAAGTGGTATCTTTGTCAATTTCTTCACCTAAGATGTGGTTAACCCTTGGTTCCCTATTTACCCTGACAACTTTTTCCCCTATATGAAAAGTGGCATAAGTAAGATCACATTGTAGGCTTCCCCCCATGGCAACACTCCATTTTGTGGAGAGTAACATTCTATAGTGTGGAGGTATATCTACCACAAGGACAAACATGGTTAATTCTACTTCAGGATATGTAGCCAGCTTGAATGGTAAGGCATTTATAGTACCTATGACTGGGAATTCCCTAGCATCCATCCCTCTGAATCTACCCTACTTGGTATCCACCTTCAATCCTAAGGCTTCCATTACTTTGAAAGGCATTATAGTGTTTGAAGCTCCTAAGTCTATCATGCAATTTTTTAGGGTCTTCCCCTTTATGATTAGACTGAGGAAATAGGGATCAATATCTTCTATGAATGCCACTGAGGAATCATCTAGAAACATTTGAGGAATCTAGGATATGATACCACTGTCCTCTATTACTAATGGGGTCTGTTGGGACACAGCCTGATCTATAATAACCTTATTATTTGCTATTCCACCAACCATGACAAAGCCTTATTCTTATGCTCTTCAATTCTAAAAAGTTCAGACAAGGGCACTTTTACAGTAATTTGAGATAACATGGAAATCATATCAATAGGTTCAACCAAAGTAGGTTTTACAGTAGTACCTGGAATTAGAGTCTTTTGAGTAGTATGCACCACATTTTGCTTGATAACATCCGATTCTAACTTCTTTGGTTGTACAACTAGTTTTGTTGCTTCACTTATCTGAAATTGAACCTTCTTTTTTGGTTCCCATTTCTTACCCTTGTTCTCCTTGATTTTAGGCACATCTACATTGACTTTCTTGTCTTGATCATTCATCTTATGAGTAATGTCTTTGATGAATACACTAGATGGCCTTCTTGCATCATTATTTATTGCTCTATTTCTCAAATTATAATTACTATGGACTTGTGAAATCATTTTGGTTGTAATTCTATCAATTTCCTCCTTGGAGGGCATTCTTAAACTTATGAGACCTACATCAAAAAATGTACTGCATACCTTATCTGTATCATACCCTTCATCATCTAAAAACACTTGCTGATGATGTAGCTGGTAAGCAATTCTCTGGCTAGTAATATCATTTTCAGGCTCTTTTGAATCAGAATCTATCAAATCATCACACATATTCACCATATTCCAGCTTATATCATCATGGTTTTTCTCTTTAGTTTCTTCTTCAGCTTGTACTCCTTGAGCTTGGGTGAATGACTAAGCAACAACATAATAATCAGTAGAATGAGGTGATTGGCATATAATGCACCATGGTACATCATCATTCATATTTATAGTGTTCCTTTGCAGGGGGTCTGGGGTACCCTTATCCTTCACATTTTGGGTCTGGTTGGGAACTGGTTTACCATCTTTCCATTGAGTGGTGCAAGGGTAATTCTGCATCCTAGGCTATCTATTGAAATTGTTGTTATTCACAGAGGGTCTTTCAGCAATATTTGGCTTATTGAAACTAGTGGGATTCATCCTCTTGAGCATTTCTAAAACTTGGCCTATAGTAGGTTCTTTGGGCTTTTTTCCTATAGGAGTTTTGTCACCCTCCCTTTTATTATTGTTTTTAGGATTAAAAAGCTTAGGATCATCACTCCTACCTAATTTTCCAGATGTCTTTCTATTATTCTCTATATTCACTGCAACTCTATAGGCATCTCTTAAAGTTTTAGGATCTTTATCCCTCAATTGATAAGCCATTTGGCTATCAAAAGAATTGAAATAGGTTGTGAGACAGACGTCTTCATTTAACCTCATAAATTGAAAAAGTTTGTACATACCTTTTTGCAATCTCACATTGAAATCAAATGTGGATTCATTTGGATTCTTCTTGATATTGTTGAACTTGTTCAACATGAATCCTGTATTAGTATTGTCCCCATATTGCTCTTTGAACAACTTCTCCAAATCACTCCATGAGGTAATAGTGTCATCAGGCAATCTCGTGAACCAATCCCTTGCATCCTTTGTTAGTGAATGCACAAATAATTTCATTACCATGTGTTCGTGTTCAACTTCATAATCATTCAACATGTCAATGAAAATCCTCAGATGTTCTTCACCAGTAACAACATTATTTCTAGAAAACTTAACCACTTTATCCCTTAAATCAAATGATATGGGATGGGGGGCATCGAGAATACCAGCAAATGATATCTGTCTATACTTTTCTAGGTATATAGGTTTCTTCTGGAAACCAGGAACATTTGAGGTACTAGCTATATTAGCTTGACTCGGGGGAGCAACTTGGGACTGTTGTGGTGGGACAAATGGGACTTGGGTGCCAATAGTGGAAGATGAGGTAGGAGCAGATTGGGGTATTCCCTGAGTTGAAATTGTGGGAGCACTAACTGGTGCAGGATTTGTAGGTGGGATAGACAAATTGGGCCATGAAGCCAATGCAGAATTAGACTTTATGAATTGGATTTTCCTTTTAGTTTCTGCAGCTTGAGCTTCATTCTCAACCTTCTAAAGTTCTTTTGCAAGATCTTCCCTCTCTTTTCAAGCCTTCTCAAGACCTAGATCTAATTTAGACATGGAGGGTTGTATAGGTTTGCTTGGTATAGCTTGAGGCTCATTTATTTGGATTCATACAGCCTTGCCTTTCCCTTTATCTGGTGCTTTTGCAGTGAGCTCTATAGGATCAACTTGAACAAGTTTATAGGATTGAACTTGAGCAATAACTGGTTCTTGCCTTTGATTTAGGTGTTTCTCCTATTTTTGAACTTTAACTCTCAGATTATCAACATCTCCAAAAAAATCCTTATGGAGAGTTGTGGTATTCTCTTCTAATTTTTTATTTTTCTCTTTCAAAGTAGTGATTCTTCTTAACAGAGCATCTCTTTCTATTATGGCATCTAAGGTGGCTTGCTCCTTCTCTTTTTCAAGACGAATGCATTTAGCTTCTTCCTCAGCAATCCATTTCTTCAAAAATTCTATTTCAAAGTGCACTTCTTTAGGATCTGTAGAAGTTCCTTCAGAATTAGCAGGGTCATCCAAATCTATAAGGTTTGGTTCTACATATGGGGCTACTCTGGGATTAAAAGAATTGTTAGATGAACTCCTAAATCCTAGCCTATAATTCATATCTACTACAGGATCTAGTCTTAATGAAGCAATTCCCATAGTAGATACGTCCTTGTCTTGAAAAACTCTCTCATCTGGTAATGCGGTGCTGAAAATGCCTCCTAAGTGTCTTGTAGTTTCAGATTCAGAGCTAAGCAAAGAAGACTCTCTTCCTATTACTGGTTGATGATGGGAATTGACGGATGCACTACCTCTGCGGGATTTGGATCTATCTTTTTCTTATTTTGGTTCTTCCTACCACCTTGGGGTAAGTCATTATACATTGATACCTCAAGATTGGATCTCATGTAAGCTCTTGTGTTTTGTCTCTTGTCAACCATATTCACCTTTTGATACAATAAGCACTAGCTTCAAAACCTTGATTGAGTTGCCACACTATTTTGGGAAAATATATAATGACACTTTTGCTGACTAAAGGAAAATAATACACAAGTAGGAAGAAAAATATATGGCACAGACAGACCAATCACTGATGTCGTAAGACTGCAACTCTTGCTTGTTAGATAAGACACTTCGATAGGCTGGATACGTCAGTGTGTAGCAATGGTACTTGGGCTCTATCTTCTTTAAATTCTCAAGCTTTGACACTAAAATATTCCCTTATAACCATGAGAAAAACATAGATCACATGACACATACGTACATAGTAGGACCAAAGAAACTGTAGTACTTTTCATAGAGGTGTTGGACAACTCCCCAGCAAAGTCGCCATTTTGTTGGTATTTTAAAAAGTGCTAAAACTACTAAGCGAAAAAATGCTTAATACCAAAATGATAGTACATACACAATCTAAAGACTAGCCTATTCTTATTAACAATTGCATATGTAAGGTATTTGGACCGAACTTCAACAAAACCACAGATGGTTTTCTACTCTTTTGGCTCTGCAAAACTAGGGTGGGTGTACCTAGGGATGGTTCAAAACTGAAACAAATGTATGAGGATTGTTCTTAGTTTCATTCTGATTCTCATTTCAAGATCCTTAAACATATACATAACTCTTATTAACTTGATAAACACATCCCATAAATAGATATGGCCAAGAATTCTTCTATAGATCTACAGATGTTTTCAACAATAATGGCTAACTGAAGTTAAAACATTCCATGCAGACAAGTGCTGGCCAACTTTTAAGATCTACAGGAAATAAAAGTAAAATTTGATTTGATGATGCATTTGAAAAACCATTTGTAAGATATTTCTCCTTCAGCTGAAATAACTTGATCAGTGCCTAATCCATTGGGGTTAAGAGTCTTTAGCAAATTCTTAGATCTAATTTGTTGCCTTACAACAAATTCTATCAGCAATTCTTAATAGAACTTATCATTCAAAAATCCTTTTCAATACTTAAGGAATCTTATCACATTCATCAAAGCCTTTATTTAATCCATTGAATTAACAGCAATGATAAATGGATATACAACCTAATTAGATTGCATTCAATTGCACAACCTTTTACTCATACAACATCAAGGTAGCTAAGTATTTAAAAGGAGACAAAATTCAGAATGAACTAATATATGGACAGTTCATAATTTTTATTCATTTCCTTTGAAAATGGTATATCCTTTACAGTAGACTTGGAATGGCCTTTAGAAAGAAACACAGGTCATTCTATATTCATGTATTGTCAGAGAATTTGACAGCAAAATACATTACAAACTTGCTTTCAAAATTTGGACCAAAAACTAGACTAAGCACAATACTTAGAAGAAATAGAATTCGAACCATTCTTTAGCCTTGGAATCTCACTTAAATAGTGTGAGATGCAACAAGCTTCAGGCTAAAGAAAGTGACAAGTGTCTTCTAAAGGATATTGACAAATGTCTATCACAAAAGACAAAAACAAATAACAGAAAAGCTAATACATCGAACAATCCTTGGTGGGTCCCTTTCTGTTATGCTTCTCAATTGTTGAATCAAGAAAATAAGATCTGATTCTTCAATTATTCTTCATCCTTAGAGTAAATAGCCATGGGGTTTGAAAGTGATGTATCATCTTCAATTACCTGTAAATTTATTTCAACCTGGGGATTTTCCATGTCCTCATTATTAACTACAAGGGTGACTTTTACTTTTACATTTTCCTCCTCATCATCTTCCGAAATTTGTTCTAGAAACTAATTTTTCCATTTATTAAAAGCATCATCATCTGGCCAATCAAAACTTAGAGTTTCTCTTTGTATCATTATTAAAGAATTTTCACTTTCTTCTAAATCATCAAATTCTTTTCTCATAGCAGTATAAAATAACTATATTTTTACTAGCTCTTCATTTGTCTTTTCCCAGAACCAATGGCTAGTCTCACTCATGATGTTTACTATTCTTTCATTATATACTTCATCCAACTCCCTTTTCCACTTTTCCTTTTCCTTTATTGTATCAACAGATTCTAAAGCACAAGGAAATAAAGTGAATTCTTCAGCCATATATTTGGGAAAACAGAGTGTTAATCTTCTCTATAAAGAATCTCTTTCATCATCAAAATTCTCTAGCTTATTTAATAAATCAAAAATCTTCTCAACTTGATGATAAGGCATTTGGACTGCAGATATACATATGATTGTAACATCATTATTTTTCTCCCTCCATTTCTGTGCAAGAAGAGTCAGTTTATTCTTATCTCTGTTCAAGTCATCCATGAGGGTTGCAATTCCTGTCAATTGATCAAAAAAGGTTTACCATTATATTTTATCCCTCAAATATATCACACCCTGCTTTAATTTCTCTTCATATTGATTTCTCAATTCTATCTATAACTCATGCAATTTTATTTTTTCCTCTTCAAAATCCTCTGTAGTATAGAATTGGGGCCTTTCAGGGTTGTCAAGTATTTCAATAATAGGGGTTGATCCAGATCCAACCAATGGCTATGAAGGGTATGCAATTGTAGGTGCACTGTATTCTCCCATTTTTCTTTTCCCAAGTATCCTCACCATCTGAGACATTTTTTTTTCTAGTGATTGTATCTATATACCCCTTTCCTCATATGCTTTCAGAACTTCTTCAAACCTAGCATTGAGTTGGGAAAACTTATCTTCTTCTTGTCCAGATACAACACCACCCAATTTTAGCATTTTTGAAGCCATTCCTATTACTTGTTTACTACTTACCTCACTAGGCCTGTATACTGTCAATGTACCAGTATGTTCTGCAGTGGGAAACGCATGCATCCTAGTACTTTCTCTCTTATCTATGGACCACAAAACAAGGGCTTGGTTTTCATCACTAAATTTGACCCCTCTATTAGCCTGTAGTACTTCTTCAGCAGTTGTTAGTTGAACATCCTTCTGCTTTCTTACTAAATCAAAAACAATAGCATTTTTTATATCCCATTCTCATAGAAGGAGGACTCCTGATTGTCTAACTATTTGCCTTCTAGCTTCAGGAGTGAACCGGGCAAAATCACTCAAAAGCTTTGATTTTACCTCTTCCTTGATAACTGTGTTAGATTTATTTGGTTGCTCAACCTTGATCTTCTCACAGGATTTCTCAAAATTCTTTACATTTAATCTCCATTAAAACTGAGCAAAAGCCCTAGATCTTACAAAATTTTCATCATTAATAAATCTTTCAGAAGCCTGGGCAACAATTGGGTCAATTTCCTTACCTTGGTAATCAGCAATGGTTAGGTCCAAGGAAGGTGTAGGAGGTTCTTGTGGCTCTTCCATATCCAGGTCTATAGAGGTGAAAATCACATCCCCTTCTCCTCCCATTTATCTAAGCTGTTCCTTTAGAGATGCTTCATCATCTATCTGGATTGGAGACTGGCTTGGGGAGTATTGTTCTTTTTGAGTAGAAGAAGACCCCTGCTCTAATTTTTGTCTTTTTGTAGAGCTGGCTGCAGATGGACTTCTTGGCCTTGGATCCTTATGAGGGGGTAATTGTTGCACACTTTGAACCATGACATATCCTGCCCTTTTCTGTAATGTATATTGGCCAGGAGTTACCACATTTCTACCACTCATTCTTCTTTGTATTTCTACTGCCTTGTCTAGGTGTGCCTTAATAAATATATCTTTCTTTTCATTCATAGTCTAAATTATTATAGCAAAATTATTCATTAATGGCTTTATTTTATCTCCCCAGTATTTTTTATCTTTCAATGGGTCATACTGGGGGTCAAAACCATTAATAAATTCCAGGATTTTACTGAAAACTATCCATTTCTCTTTTCTTAATTCTTACTCCAGCAATGTGAAAATATTTCTTATTATATCATCCGGATAGTAAACCTGATGTACCATATGGGAAGCTCTCACCCTTTCTCTTAATAGATCATAGAATCCTTCAGGGTCAATGAACCTGGCGTCAGATTCTGCCATGTTATATTTATTCAAAAATAAATTTAAATGCTTCCACCCCTTTTTAACAAAAAAAAAATCATGCACTACAGTAACCATTGGAAAGAAAGTGCCCTTCTTTACCAATTCCCTCTCGTCTATAGTACTTATCTGCCATAAGAGCTCGACTATCCCTATCTTCAAAGGTACATGAAAAGGTAACACATGAGGTTTTCCTAAGAAACCATAAACTCTTATTACTATTGAAACATTGTAGGGAATTATATCCCCCCAGTTGTGACTGACAAGTAGCCCTTTAGCATGGTCCTTAGGTCTGACCAATTCTAATAATGCTTGTGGGATTCTAGGGCTATCTCCTCTTAAAAGCAGTCTAAGCTTTGATGCAAAATACCTGTCAAATCTTACATAACTAGCATCAGTGGCCTCTCAAGTCATATCCACACTCCATAATTGCACTGGATTCCTTTCTCCATCCTTTGTTGTTTCTAACTCGATACCCTTGGAGAAGAAAGAATATCCTTTGCACAAACATACATGCATCATCAATGAATACCAACAGAATGGTTTGTTTAATTTCCCCTTTGCTATTCCAAATAGACCATTGTGAATCTCTTTTGCTAGGAAAGTGGCAAAATCCAAAATAGTACTCATTCCAAATTGAAGGGTTTGAGCAATTATAAGGACCATAGAACCTGGAATTTGATCACCCTCATCTATCCCCAAGATCTTGCAAATAGAAAAATATAGTACTTGAGCTCTCAGATTGAAATGTCTTCTTAACAATGGCTCTGGAGTACTGACTGTGATCATAGGCAAATTACCAACCCTAGCAGCATGCCCCTGTAGTGGCCCTATTCTCAAGTACACTTGTTGTGCATCATATCTAGCTTGCAGATCATCCAGATCAATGATTTCATGCACAATGTGGTTAGGGTTTAGGTTGAAAACCTCACTTAACAGCTCAGGACAAACCCTAAAAAGGTTGACCCCTGAATGATTTTTTACCCACCCTGTGATAGGATCATACCTCTTTGCTAGGTCCATCAATAAGTCACTATCAAAGAAGACACTGGGGACTACTAATTTTCCAATGTCAAATTCCCATACATTGCTCAAAGGAGTGTCCAGTTTTTGCTCTAAAAACCATTTCTTAAACAACTCCAAACCTCCCATGAAAACCTGGGCATCCCTTATCCAATTAGCTTTGTCATAAAATCCTTCTGCCACAACCAATCTAGGGTTTTTTTGAATGAGTCCCCTTCCCTTAGTTATTTCATGCACTGATAAGTGGAATTGTTTGAGAAAATCATCATTTACTGAACATTTTAGATAATCTTTTTTTTGAGTAAACTCTTTTTGGGGTGGCCTTTTTAATGAAACTTTGGTAAATTCACAACAACAGATGCTTCAAATTTTACTCAGAAAGTCATAGAGCACTTACCCGCCAGAAATCACACTTCTACAGTATATGATGTCTTCTGCAATTTTATTGGAGTATTAACCAAGAAATTTCATGCCTCAGCTCTGAAATCTTGAATGCCTTTTTCTTCTTGTAATTTGGTGATTCATTAATGGTGAAAGCGTGGGTTCTTTTTATGAATTAAAACTGCACGTACTAGGTCTGGATCAAATTTACTCTCAGTAATTGTTGCCCGCAACTCGCACTCCAATTTGAATCCCATCCATAGATTTTATCAGATCGTATGGTCCTGATTTAAAAATAACAAGCTTTACATTCCTTTTTAGAAAAATGCTACGTGTCACCATTGTGCTTCCCCGCACTACTTAAAAACCTACATCTTCATAATACGGAGATGCGCCAACCGTTGATCAGGACAAGATCAACGATCAGAATAATCCATTTTGTATTCACGACTAGCAAGTGGTACTGACCAATAGGAAACTACCATATTAGCTCATACTATCTGACAACACTTCATGCCAACAGATACCATATCTCCTTCTGATCAAGCGAGTGTTTGATGTCATCATGGACACGCATCACAAATGTGCTTCCCCGCATTATGTAAAAACTTGTATCTTTATTATGCGGGGATGTGCCAACCGTTGATCAAGACAGGATCAACAGTGATAAGACTTTCACCTTCATTAAGCAACCAAAAACCCTTATGTGCATACCTGGCATTACACGTCATCAGCCATTTTTAGTGTAGCATATTGAAATACAAATATCTGACCCCACTTTGCCACGCGTCACCACTACACTTCCCTGTATTACTTAAAAACCTACATCTTCATTATGCAGGGATGCACCAATTATCGATCAAGGCAAGATCGATGGTGATATTGCTTGGTAAGTAATCTTCATAGCTCTACCAATGATATCGCGAAAAAACAAAATGTGTGCAAAAGTACTGACAAAGCTGACATACAAGAGCTTTTGCGGCATACTGGATCTCATAAAATATCAGGGGCTACGTATCACAAATGTGCTTCCTCGCATTTCTTAAAGACCTACAATTCTATAATGCGAGGATACACTGACCCTTGATCTCTGATAGATCAAAGGTGACTGAACAACACTTCAACTTGGCGTTCTTTTAAATGGAAAATCGCAATTTGAGGTACATGAAGGGTTTACCAAGGGCATTTTGATGTAAATAAAACATTAGGATAAAAAGCTCCGTCAAAAATTGAAGAAAATACCTTTTTTCAAGAATTTGCAAATGAGGGCATCACAAAACAAAGACATAACTGATTTTTCACCTGAATACCAAAAATTTTCTATACTATGAAAAATCACACCAACAAGCTCTTAAAAGTATAGCTAAGTTTATTGGTGAAACCTCCATTTCCCCTATTGAGCATATTCAAGAGGTTTCTAACATCTACAATATTCATGGCATCACCGAAGATGATGTAGTAGTTAGGATTCTAGCCTCATCCTTAAAAGGGAAAGCATTACAATAGTATAGGGGGTTGCTTCATAACTCTATAGTTGATTGCGATGGGTTAGGAGTAGTCCTATACAAGCATTTTGAAGAAAAAAGTTATCACCTATTACTTTTGGAACAATTGACTACTATCAAGAGGGAACCCTATGAATGTATGACTAATTTTAATTATAGATTTTAGAAGACATGGGACAAAATATTTACTACAGTGAAGCCTTTTCCTAGTAATGCATTCTTGTATTACCTTAGGGCCTTCAACAATGATATTGCTACCACTCTGCAATCTATGGGAGGTGACACTCTACCAAATGCTTATGAGGTTTCCATAAGATTAGAAATATCTGATACAAGGAGGGAAGTTAGCTGCAAAGCCCCCAATGTCTTTCTTCCTAGACATGCCTAATCATCAACCTATTATAGCTCCTATTCATACTTCCTCTTTAAGTGAGCCTCTTACTTTGGTCCCAATAGCCTCCACATCATCTAATAGAGTTGATAGGATTGAGGTGATGATGCAAACACTAATATAGTATGTGGATAAGAGGATGCAAGATCAAGAAAAGAAAATGGAGGATAATAGTGTAGTAGTACAAAAAATGGGTAATGAGTTGGTAACTATGAAGAGGCAACAAGCTCAAAATAATAGGCCTCTCTAACTACAAAGTCAAACTCCCATTCATGGTAGATCCCCAAATCAGAGTCATATCCCCTACAATCCAAATAGACCTATCAATCACCCTCACAATCAAAATAGACCTATCAACCACCCACAGACTACAAATACCAACCTTGTTAGGATTAATCTCAAACATAAATAATAGTTACATGCAAATATAACCAATACGAGAAAATAGTAGATCACATAAAAGAGAACACAAGACACCAAGATTTAACATTGTTCACCCAATCCCTAGGCTACATCCACCAACAACAAGTCCAATATTATTATTATCCAATAGTTACAACCTGATTACAATCCATAATCCCTTATAGCTCAATATTTCTACAAGAAGCTACAATATCACCAATCATCATGAAATCCCTAACCCTAAGTCTTTTTATACTTGAACTTTTACTACTCACAAAATTAGGGCTAGAATAATATAAGAATAGTAGTTGACACCTTTTACAGTATAAGAGTATTTTTTGTTATGGTTGTTGCACATCATGAGGAATGGCTGGAACATCATCTTTTGGAGTATCATCCAACATTACATAATCTTCATATTTCTTCTCATGTTGTTGCAACAAATCTTTGTATAACACTTTCTCATTGAATATGACATCCCTGTTTCTTACAATTTTACAATTTTCAATATCCCATAGCCTATAACCAAATTCATTGATTCCATATCCAAAAAATACACATTTCTTTGACTTAGCTTCTAGATTAGTTTTGTTTTCAGAAACTATATGAGCAAATGCTTCACAACCAAAGGTCCTGAGAAAAGAATAACTCACCTTCTTACTAGTCCATGCTTCCTCAAGAATACCACAACCCAAAGGAGTAGAAGGACCTCTATTAATCAAATATATAATAGTATTAATAGCATCTACCCACATGTTCAAGGGAAACCCTACATCTAACCTCATGCTTCTTGCATGCTCTATTATAGTCTTGTTCATGTGTTCAACCACTCCATTTTCTTGTGAGTCCTTGGAATAGTTTTTTGTCTATGAATACCGTTAGTGGCACAATAATATTCAAATTCATGACTACAATACTCACCACCATTATCAAATGTGAGACATTTTAATTTCTTTCCAGTCTCATTTTCAACCAAGTATATCCATTTCTTAAAAATTTGAAACACATCAAATTTCTATCCAAGGAAATAAATCCATACTTTTTTAGTTGCATCATCAATAAATGTAACATAATAATGAGAGCCACCAAGGGAAGATACATGAGATGGTCCCCATACATCTGTATGCACAAGCTCTAATTTCTCACTTTTATTTTCCTTCCCAATCTTCACAAAACTTGCTCTCTTTTATTTTCCATACACACAGATTTCATAGAAATCTATATTAACACATTTCAAACCTAGTAAAACTTTCTTTGAATGAAGTACTTTCATACCTTTCTCACTCATGTACCCAAGTTTGTTGTGCCATAACGCTATATCAGAATCTACAATAGCTATTTGTTTTCTCTGATCAACTACAACAACTATTCTTGAACATTCATTTTTCTCTGAAACAATTGAAGTAGAAGGAACACCATGACCTATACAAAGATATAAGGTTCCTACTTTCACACCTTTTGCCACTACAAGGGAACTTTTTGAAACCTTCCAATTTTTATCATTAAAAGTAACTACATAACCCTCATCACTGAGTTTCCCTATTGAAATTAAATTCTTACTCAACTGTGGAACATGTCTTACCTCATGTAGTAGCCAATGATTCCCATTCTAAAACTTACTCTTAACTTTTACCTTTCCAACAATCTGACAAGATTCATTATCCCCCAAATAAACAAGCCCAAAATCTTCTAGGACATAATCAACAATAACCTCTATGAGATGTAGTATGAAGTGAAGTGCCAAAATCTAAAACCTATGAATCATCAACATTCTCTAAAGACATAAGCAAAGCATCCTCTTTATATTTGTTACTTACCACATTTGCTTCCTTGTTCCCTTCTAGTTTATCTCCTTCATTATTATTTTGAGTCCATCAATCTTTCTTCTTATGCCATGATTTCTCATAGTACCACCAATCTCTCAGTCCTCTAGATTGTGATCTCTTCCCCTTTGAGTTTCCTCTTGATTTCCCATGATTTTTGAAATTATTTCCTCTCTCAGTCATTTTACCTCTGCTTTATGAGTTCAAAGCACTTCTTGATGTAGATCCACCTAAGGTTTTCCTACAAGTTTCCCCACTCAAAATAACAATGATCACATCATTATATTATAGGATATTAGATCCAGAAATAGAATTACTCATATTGATTATCAAGCCATTCCAACTTTTAGGTAAAGAACATAAAATCAAGAAAGCCCTAATTTCTTCATCAAAATTGATACTCACAAAAGATAACTAATTAGTAATAGCATTTAACTAATTTAAATAATCAAGAACAAATACACTTTCTATCATTTTCATATTAAATAAATGCTTCATGAGAAATACCCGATTTGAAGAAAAGGGCTTTTCATACAATTTCACTAAGGTTTCCATCAACTCTTTTGTTGTCTTCACTTTTTTAATATTAAATGCCACCGATGGTGCTAGGCATAATCAAATGTATTGAAGTGCCTTTCTATCCAAAAGATCTCAGTCATCATTTGTCATAGATCCATGATTCTTAGTTTTTCCTTCCAACTACTTCCATAAATCCTTCTAATAATGGTAGTCCTCCATTTGCATTTTTTACAATTGAAAGTTCTACCCATTAAATTTTTCAACCCCCAACTTACCCTTGTCTACCACTGCTCCCACTTCACCATGAGACCTTCTAGTTGAGGAATGCTAATAAATAAATGATGATGGCTTGACTAAAAACAATGATGACCATCAGGCTCTAATACCACTTGTTAGGATTAACCTCAAATAAAAATAATAGTTACATGAAAATATAACAATACCAAAAAATAGTAGATCATAGAAAAGAGAATAGAAGACACAAAGATTTAACATGGTTCATCCAATCTTGAGGCTACATCTACCAACAACAAGTCCAATATTATTATTATCTAGTGACAACCTAATTATAATTCATAATCCCTTACAACCCAATACCACCGCAAGAAGCTACAATATCACCATTCATCATGAAATCCCTAACCCTAAGCCTTTTTATACAAGCTTTTTCCACTTACAAAATTAGGGCTAGAATAATATAAAAATAGTAGTTGATTCCTTTTAAAATATAAGGGCATGAATCTTACTTGGCATTAAATATAGCAACACAATGCTAATCAACATGCTGATACTATTATGTAGGATGGTTTTTCTTTCATGAACTGTCTAGTGGAAGAGCATTGTAATGTAAACCAACATTCATCTACTTACAATACTAGGAGCAAGAGAAGAGTTGTTGAAGATGTTACTCCTCCTCCACCTAATTAGTCTTTGACATTAAGTGTAGTGCTTCATGTACAAATAGTTTCCTAGCAACACAATGCTAATCAACCTGCTAATGCTCCTCGACAGAAGAGATAAAATGATAGTAGAGGATATGTGAATGATCCTCGAGCTGTTCTGTCTCAACCTTCTACATCTAAGGTTTCTACCAAGGCACCTAATTCATCTTTTACCGTGATAGATCAAATAAAGAATACCAATGTGAATATTTCTATGTGGGATGTTTTAGCTATCATACCATCACAAAAGAGGCTACTATAATAGGAGTTGGAAAGAATTGAACTTAGAGATTAACTACCTAGCATGGAGAATGCCATGAGTTTGGTACAACCATCAAAAGAGGTAGAAAAAAGTAAAAAGGTTAGACCTCCTCCATCTTATGTTTCATTGATTGTAGGAGATAAGCTAGTCCACAACTATATGACTAATTTAAGGGCTAGTAGTTTAGTAATGACCAAATGTGTTGTTCATATCTTGGAAATGAAATATGAACCCATTATTAAGGATGTATTGCAGTTAGATGGTAGTATTGTCAAAACTGTAGGAATCCTTAAGAATGTTGAAATGGCCTTACATGCCTACCTTGTTTGTATTGTCATTCAAGACAACTCAGTTGATGAGGTTAAACCACACTTTTCCATTTGTCTTTCTAGAGATTTCACTGCCCAAATAGGTAGTTGCATATCCTTTGACTGGTCATACATGTTTTTTAGACCAAGGTATGGAACTAGAGCTTTGATCAGAGATAAACCATTAACCCTTCATCATATTGAGCAATACACTCCTAATCTCATCAATATGAACTTGTTGGAATTATAGATGGAGTAATTGAGAGGGGGGGGGGTGGGGGTGGGGGTAAATCTATTACCAAAAAAATAAATCCACAAATCCTTTGGATGCCCTAAAACTTTACTTTATTATTGCTATGACCTAGTAGCTACACAAAATAATGATGTAACTCAGTAGATTAACTTGTTACTGATCTTAAGCATTCATAATTATTAACATGCATGCAAAATAAAATAACATTAACACAAGAGACACTAGATTTAATGTGGAAACCCAATATAGGAAAAACCACCAAGTAACTAACTACCAATTTCCGCTCTTCTGAAGTGAGCCCTATTAGGAGCTAGCCATGTTAAAGGTTACAAAACACACTATTAGGTGTGACCTTGTTAGAAGATTTAATCACCCTGTTAGGAGTGGTCTTGCTAGAGGACTTTAGAACAACTCGGTAGAATTGTCAACCTTGTTAGAGGATTTACAAAATGGCTATTAGACCAACTCTATTAAGAGATTTAGGAATTACTATAACAATGGCAAGAAAGTAACAATAAGTGACCTGAATGAGATGCAACTAAATTTTGCTAATATAGATCTCTACTTTGCTTCAATAGATATTCACTGATCAAATGCAACTTTGCTACTCCTCGAGGATATCTAATCCTTCTTCAAAATTTTCTCACACTTCCTCTTCACAATCAACTCTCTACATACTCATTCATTCATACATCCATTCATACATATAGAATCACAACTTGAACTTTTATTTATACATTATAGATTGTCAAGTCAACTCAATTACAAGTTACATTTACCAATAAATAATACATCAGTCAGCTACAAACATTTCATTAAAAAAATAAACTTTATTTCCCAAAATAGTGAAATCCTTCATTGGTTGACCTTGCTAAATAAACACTATTTTAGAAATGATTTCCAGTGTTAACCAAGTGAAACTCGATAAACACTATGAATTCTACAAAATCCTTTGGAGACTGAGTGAACTCGGTAAGAACTAATTTTCCTTTGCTGACCTTGTGAGCTCAATAGAAACTAATTTCTGTCACATCAGCCTTTAGCACCCAAGTGAGCTCAGTAGAAACTGTCTTGACAATGTAACTATTATAAATGCTTGATAGAATCTGTAATTCACTTTGCTAACCTTTTGAGCTTGGTAGACTCTATCTTTTTCCTTTCTAACCAACTGAGATTAGTAGACTCTGACTGATAAATGATATGACATTTGTGTAACATCAAAGACAACACACAATTGAATAAATGTATCCAACAATCTTCCTCTTTGGCATTGATGGCAACACAACATGTCATAGCAAAATGAAATCTGAAAACAAGTCTTTGGTGACAAAATGTTTCTCCCTCTTACATTTCATTTCACAAACTTCTCAAATATAGTAATCTCCCTCTAAGAAGGAATTACATAGCTTCTTTAAATTCAAATTTGAAAAAGATATGACAATATACTCTCCCTCTTTGACAACACATGCAAAAGACAACACAAACCAAATGAATAGCAATGTACCTTATGTAATGATTCATATGCAATATTTCCATGATTATTCTGCATCAATGAAATATCTTAAACTTGATACCTATTGATGCATCACTAAAACTTCATTTTACTGAGCTTCAGATAGGGGAATGACCCCAAAATGCATCCTTAGGTAAAGGCATGATTAATATGTCAAAAAAAATTTCTTTTGTATGGACATATTCTGATCTCATCTCCTTATCCTACACCAATTCTCTGACAAAATGATACTTTATTGCAATGTGCCTAGTTTTTGAGTGCATTACTAGATTTTTGGATATGTTAATTGCACTAATATTGTTACAAAACATAACAACAGGTCCTTTGATTCCCTCCTTCATACATTCCAATAACTATTTCAACCAAACAATATTAGAATAGTTTATTGCTACTACAAATACTCTACTTCAGCTGTGGATTGGGATGTACAATTTTTCTTTTTACTTGTCCAAGAAACCAACCTCTTTCCAAGAAAGAAAGCTCCTCCAGTTGTACTCTTTCTGTCATCCATGTTTCCTACCCAATCTACATCAGTAAACACTTTTAAATCTATATTACCTCTAAATTTGTGCCATAATTCATAATCTTTAGTTCCTTTCAAAAATCTCATTATCCTTTTGATTGCCATCATGTGATTTTCTCTTAGTTTTTTTGAAAATCTTGCTACATTACTAATTACAAGAGCAATATTTGGCATTGTATGCACTACATACTACAAATTTCCTATCATAGATCTATACAATGTCCAATCTACCTCCATTGATTCATCATCCTTGGTAAGTTTCAATCCAGTACACACAGGAGTCCCAACTAGTTTGCAGTCTTCCATACAAAACTTTTTTAGTATCTCCTTGATATATTTAGATTGAGTGATATAGATGCCATTCTTATTTTTCTGAATTTGAAGACCAACAAAGAATTTGATCTCACCAAACATTGACATCTCAAATTTTGTGTTCATTTGTTCTAAAAATACCTTGCAAAGATCATCATTTCCTATGAATATAGTATGATCTAGCAATATTTCTGCCAAAACAATCTTATTGTCTAGTCCTTCCTTGAGATATAAGCTACTATTATCATTAGTTTTCTAAAAACCAATTTGAATAAGATAGTTATGCAATCTTTCATACCATGCTCTAGGGGCTTGTTTCAGACCATACAATGCTTTGTGTAATTTGTAGACCATATCCTTCTTATCTGGATCAACAAAACCTTCAGGCTACTCATTGTACACCTCCTCATCTAATATACCATTGAGGAATATTGACTTAACATCCATTTGATAAACTTTAAATCCTTTGTATGTAGCATATGCAAGTAGGGTCCTGATACCTTCCAATCTTGCAATAGGAGCAAAAGTCTCTACATCATCTATTCCTTCTTCTTGAGAGTATCCTTTGCATACCAGTCTAGCTTTGTTCCTTGACACCTTAGCATCTTCATTCAACTTATTTTTGAATACCCACTTAGTTCCAATCACATTTTTGTCTTTACGCTTGGGTATAAGAGTCCATGTTTTGTTTTTCTCTATTTTCTCTATCTCTTCATTCATAGCCTCAATCAAACTTTCATTTTTTAATGTATCTTTGACACTTCTAGGTTCAAAATCAACAAGTAAAAGGGTACCTTTCAACTTACTTGATCTTTTCATAATACCTTCAGATTTTCCTCCAATGATCTGATCTAGTGCATGATGTCTTCTAACATATTTGGCTAATACAAGTTCCTTGCCTTTTGGACACTTTGCATTTTCATCCTCTTGCACTTTAGCTTTAGGTTCTAGCTATTCTATCTGATGCTCAAGTCCTTCAGACTTGGTAGGCATTGGCTTTGTAGCATCAGAATGTGACCCAAGTTCCTGTAGCTTAGTTTGAACTTCCTACAACTCGATTACTAAAGACTCAGGAGTAGAAGATTCTTGATTGACAGATGTATTTGACATTGTATTAGGTTCTATGAAAACAAATCTCCTATAATCTTCCAATTCCCTTTTGCTTTCTTCTTTAGTTCTTTCTACAAACTCATCAACTTTCACATGTGTACTTTCTATGACTGTGAGTAGATAAGTTCAAACATCTATATTCTTTACTCTTGCAAGAATATCACAAAAATATTCCTTCATCACCCTTCACATCAAATTTACCTTTTCTAGATTCTTTCAAAATGTAATATTTGCTTCCAAATACTTTTAGATAACTTATATTAGGTTTATAGCCATACCATAACTCATAGGGGGTTTTGAATAAATCCTTCTTCAACTATCCTTGATTCAAGGTATGAACTGCAGTGTTGATAGCTTCCTTCTAGTATTTGATAGCAATGTTCTTTTCAATCATTAAGGTTCTTGCATAGTCCATGATAGATCTATTCCTCCTTTCAGCTATTCCATTTTTCTTAGAAGTTCTAGGGGCCGATACCTATCTTGTGATCCTTCTTTCAATGCAAAATTTATTGAACTCATGTGAAATAAATTCATCACCTCTGTTTGACCTCAAGCATTTCAGTCTTTTCCTTGTTTCCTTCTCTACTATAGCCAAATACCATTTGAACTTTTCAAATGCTTCTGATTTCTCTCTTAGGCACATGACATTCATCATTATTGAGTAATCATCAATAAAAAGAATGAAGAACTTTTCACTAGTATAGCCTTCCATTCCAATAGGTCCACACAAATTAGTATGCACAATTTTTAAAACTTCTTTAGACTGATAGTTCTTACTTTTGAAGCTAGTCTTTCCCATCTTGCCAATTTGACAATTCTGGCATAGCCTACCTTGATGATATCACTATGTATTCAAAGAGTTGGTCATCTTAGACAAATATTTATAAGATGTAGAGAGTATGGAGTATCTTTGAATCCAAGCAAGTGTGTCTTTTCCACTAATCAAGGGAAATTATTAGGACACCTTATTAGAATTATGATATATTTTTCATTAGTGCAAACACTTATTCAATTCTAAATGCTTATCGAGCTCATCACTTAGTCTATAGTTTATAACAAGCATTAAGTGGTTACCTTATAAAGTTCCATAGGTAAACAGTTCTCATTGAGCATTCTAGAGGATATTGAGTGAATGGGCAGTTTAGCAGTGTTCACCAAGCAAAGGAAGGTAAATGAAGAACTCAATGTTCACCGAGCAAAGGAAGGTAAATAAAGGACTCAGTGTTCACCGAGAAAAGGAAGGTAAATAAAGGACTCAGTGTTCACTAAGCACAAAAAGGTAAATAAAGGACTCGGTGTTCACCAAGCATAGGAAGGTAAATGAAGAACTTAGTGTTCACCAAGCAAAGAAAGGTAAATGAAGAACTCAGTGTTCACCAAGCAAAGAAAGGTAAATGAAGAACTCAGTGTTCACCAAGAAAAGTAAGGTAAATGAAGAACTCAGTGTTCATCAAGCAAAGGAAGGTAAATAAAGGACTCAGCGTTCATTGAGCACAGCAAGGCAAATGAAGAAGTTAGCTTCTACTGAGTGACACTATATCTACCAAGTCACCAATGGTTACCGAGTTCCAAGTAGTGTTGTGTGGCTAGTATGAATCGAGCCTCTACTTCTACCAAGTGCATGGCGATGTTGAGTAATGTAGTAGATGCCGAGTATTAGAAAGTCACCGAGTCATCTTGCGCAACCCAAGTTTTCTACTATTTGGTTGACTCAGTAATATTTTGTTCACTTATGTTTTGGCTAACCTTGTAGTTGTAAATATTGGAATGGTATATATGTAATGTATGATATCATTTGTAGAAAGGCATGATGTGTATAAAAGAAAAGATTGATGTTCGCATGTACAGAGAATATTAGAAACTACCAGTAGAATAAAAAAGGAACATAGCAAGGACAACATAAGAGCAAAAAAGGTATATCTATCACATTAGGTGATCAATGCAAAAAGGACCTTATTAGCAAATAGTTGTAAGAAGATCCACTGCTTCATCCTAATAGGTGAATCAGTTCATAAATCCTTTAACAGAGTGGACCTAACATTCTTTTTGTAAATCTCCTAATAGAGTGCATACTTCACTGTATGTTTGTAAATCCTCTAACAAGGTGGATCTAGCAGTCCTACTTGCTCCTAACATGGCAGATCACCAGAAGTGGTCATTGTAAGCCTTAACTGGCCAACTTTATACTACAGTGTTGAAGTTTTGTGGGTATCATCCCCACCCTAGTTTTACTTTCCATTTGGAAGGTTTCTGGGTCACCAAATCTCTGTGTACATGTGCAATGAATGTTTGTTCCTTCAGTTATGAAGTAGTTTAGATGAATGAATGGTGAATGGTTAAAATGTTGAATAAGATAAAAAGTTTTAGAAGTTACTAATTCACCCCTCCCCTCTCAGTAACCTACCTTATCTTGAATATTTCCAACAATTGGTATTAGAGCTTTGTGGTTCTCAAGATAAAGTTTGACAGCTTGAGCAAAGATCAAGGAAAGTTGAGATATTCAGACTTGACAAATCTATTGAAAATGAAAAGATATATGTAGAAATGGCCATGGCTCAACTCAAAGAAGCAAAGGAGCATCTTTCTCAAACTCTAAAAAGAAGGAAGGAACTTGCAAGACAAATGAATGATCATCAATATGTTGAAGAAAAGATTGAAGACCTTTTACCATCAAGTAGTTCAAATGAAGCAATGAAGCAAACAAGGAACTCCTAGCTAAGAATGGTTCTCTGCAGGAAGAAGTAAGTAAGCTTAAAAGAGAACAAGAAATCCAATCCATCAGGCTATGTGAAGCTTTGGAATAGAGACACAAGGAAAATGAAGACCTAGAGGTAAGAAATAACCAATCCCTTCAGCATGAAGATCTTGTAGGTCAACTATCTAATGCAAATGAAAAAATTTTGAATCTAAGATTTTTAGAATGAAAGTTTGAGAAATGATTTAACCACTAAAAGACAAATCAATGCAAGCTTACAAAGTGATCTAAGATTTGAGAGAAAAATCAATGAAAGTTTGGAAAATGACTTGATCACTAAAAGGCAAGTCAATGAAAGAATGATGAAATCTCAAACAAACATCAACTAATTGAATCAACAACATGAGAAAAATTTTCATAAACAAAAAGGTAAAGCCGGCCTTGGATACAAGGAAGAAGGTGAAACCTCCAAACAAGGTGCCCAAGGGAATCAAAGACCCACTTGCAATCACTATGGCAAGATAGGTCATACATCAAACAAATGTTGGAGTAATGGAAAAGGAAAATTCAATGGAAAATGCTTCAACTGCAATCAGCATGGTCACAAAGCTAATGAATGCAAAGAAAATCCAAAATTTGAAGGCAAATGTCACAAATTCAAGAAACAAGGTCACAAGGCATCTAAATGCAGATCCAAATCATTCAATCCAACTGAACAACTTGTCAAAGAAATTTTTGGATGGGATTACAATACTTGGTGCAGATGTCATTATTGTGGAGAATATGGATATGTTGGCAAAGATTGTTCAAGGCATCACTTGAGGAAAAGAGACACAACAGTAAGATGTTATACATGTACAGAACTTGTTCATATAGCAAAGAATTGCATGAATACTAAAATAATTGAAGATGAAAAGAAAGCTAAAGCTAATAACATTCAGAAGCAGATGAGACAACAATGGATTCCTATATCTACCATGCAAGACAGTTCAAATGATGGTTATGTCACTCAAGAAATGGGTGACTCTGCCATTTCCAGTTAGATTTAAGAAGAATCAAGAACTGCATCATCAAGCCATATCTCAAGCAGTTCCAGAGTGAAAGAGTGCAAATGATCAAATCAGTATTTCAAGTTCAAGGACCAAAGAAAAGTTATCATTCACTATGTTGCATTTACTAAGAAAGGTTGGTTGAAGACCTTACTGAGCTAGGTCGGGAGTATCAAAGGTTTTGTTTGATCACCAAGTTGCAAAGCTTTTACTGAGTAGAGTGATTAAAAATTGGCAAGCACTATGTCATCTCATCTACCTTTGTACCAAGCATTAATTATAGCATTCTCATCAAAAGGGTAGAGTTCAATTTCATTTTTCACTGTAACTTAAGAATACTCAGAGCTAAAAGATTTCCAATGAATCTAGAGCAAATCCCAAGCAATTCCAAGTGAATTTGAATCAGAGAATTTGTTCAAGATTTTCTTATATTTATTGACCAGCTATGGCATCCACAAGCACCAGAAATAGCAAGGCAAAAAGAGGTTCAGAGATGTTAGTAAAGGGTACAAAATGGAAAGTGCCCAATTTCAAGATTATTCTAACCATTGCAGAATCACTCGACCCAACTAGAGCTCAATCACATACCCCCTAAGGTACTTCTTATCAATGATATTCATACTCATTTCAAATGTTCTATTCAAGAAATCAGAAACCTAGAAATAGATAGTGCCCTAGGAGAAATGAGTGTAGATGTCTCTCTGAAACCTAAGTTCAAGCATCTTGAAACCAAAGGCTTGACACATATCTTGCATATGCCTAGAAACTTCAAAAACAAAAGGATTAGGTATATCTTGAGTAGGGTTCATAATGGAAAATTATGGTTAGAGTAGCCAGTGTTAATCACTAAGAAAATGATTCACAAAATCATGGGTCTCCCTATGTTGAGCAAAGCCAAAACCACCAAAACCCTAAGTTAGGAGGAGTTACAAAGGCAAACCCTAGTTGAATGGGATGGTAGAGGTTTAAAGGTCAAAAATGTATTTGATGTACAACTAAGATTTGGCATACATGTAATTGCATATAAATTATACAGTTCTAGTAGATTGAATAGTGTACCTTGTGAAGCTGTGGATTTGGCCCTCAAGGTTGTAAAGAAAAACCTTGAACTTGATCTGCCTAAAGTATTGCTAAAACAATTGAATAAAAATATGGATAGTATAAGGAATTCCAAGAATAACCCTTGTAAATTCAGTTCTCTATTGATCTATTTATTCTTCTACATTCAAAAATTCTTTCCATCTAAAGGAACTGTTTTATGGAAAAAAGACATTCCAATTTTGTGTCAAATAAATGAGCTTGTGGCAGAGATGGGTGAAAACTTTGATAGCATCATGGATAATTACTTTGAAGATTTCAAGGAGAGAATGAATAACAAGTTTTTAATTCCACCAAAGTTAGTTTAAGATTACAAAGATGATGTATGCTTCATGGTTGACTGTGATAAGGTGTACATCCAGGCAGTCAAACCCCGAGTTGCATGGGTAAAACCTCTTCCCTATGAGGTAAATATTGATGAAGCTAGAGAGATCATAGAAGCAATATTAAATGAGCTAGTAGACCCAAGGCAACAATTTTTTGGAACCTATCATGAAGCAAAGGCCAGAATTGAGCTTGAAATCAAGCTACCACAGGCCATAAACAAAGGCAAGAGGAAGATAGAAAAATTGAAAATTGCATCTGGCCCTCTTATGCTAATAGAAGGAAAAGGTGAGGATGAAGGAGAAGATGATGAAGAAGGAGGAGAAGAAGAAAAATAAGAACAAGAAACTGAAGAAGAACCTTCGAAGAAGAAAGGTAAGGTAATAATTACCAAACCTAAAAGGAAGCCTACTGCAGTATTTACCAGAAGGACCAAAAAATAAGAAGGAACCTATATTGGTCAGGCCTGCACCTAGATTTGATGAAAGGCTCAAAATATTGGAAGAAGGAGCTGGCATCAAAAATTTCAAAGCATTAAAATTTGAAACTAGAACAGATGTTGAGAAAATGCAGATAGAGGAACTAGTACTAAGCAAGATGGGTAAATGGAAATACTCCTCGAACCATCTTGTCTCCCAAATCTCAAAGGAACTACTGGAGAGATTGCAACTGAGATGGAAGTCAGCAATCCAAATGGTAAAAGACATATATGAGTAATCCCTGAAGAATCTTCAACCAAGTCTCACTGGAGCAGAAGTAAAAACTGTAATGAAAAACCATGAAGGTAAAATGATGATCAGATTTCACACATGTTTAATTTTGAGGAAAGACATTGAGTATGTTGTAAATGATGCTACAAACATGTGGTGAAACATTTATCATCTACATAATCCTAGTGAAGACCCAGTAGAAATCAAGGATGATAACAGCAGTGACAGTGAGGATATTGATGGCACTCCATCTATCATAGTTTCACCAGGTGAGCTACATGCATTAATGGGAGAAAACAAGGAGGAAGAAGCTAAAGAGGAAGATAAGGAGGAAGATGATCTAGTAAAAATTGCAGTAGCAGTCATTGCATCCCTTCCTCACTCTCCACCTAAAACTGTCACATCATCAAGGTTGGAGTCAGATTCAGCAAGTTTGATAACATCCACATCAGATTTATCATCTGCACCTGCCTCATCATAGCTCCAGGTATCATCAATGGAAGTGTCTACCACTTCATCTATCAAGTTGCAACCCTCTCCTTTAGCTACCCAACCAGCCTCCTTAGCTCCATCATCTTTAGTCGATATAGAAATAAGTTCCACAATTTTTTTAGCTACATTAGCACCAATTTTTGCACTTGTTAGTCTCCCATTATAAATATTCCAGCTTGTTCTACAATTTTGTCTACATTATCTACATCTACTTCAAATCCAATTAGATCAGATACTGCATTACTGAGTGTATCATCATTTTTGGGAAGTTTTCCAATTTTTGATCCAGTAAATACTCCTATTGGCACTCAATCCTCAAGTATCCCAGTTTTCACTGCTAGTCCTTCCATCTCCACTATTATTTCTATACCCAAGGTCAAACCAGTCATCACATAAGCTAAACAAAAGAAACCATTAAGACTTCTGCTCATTGGAAAAGAAATTCCTGAGGATATTGACTTAGATACAGAGATAGTGATTCCAAAAATTGACTATGAAAATGCTACCATTGAAGAAATGAGGTATGCTAGTCAACTAATAGAGATGAAGGCTATACACAAGCAATTAAGGTCTAAAAGGAATAAGGAGTATAGAATAATTGAGAATGACAGGAATATAATTACAGAAGCTATAGGTGTTGAAATAGATTCTACTCAACAAATTTTGATTTAGTTAGAAGAGGCTGTAAATAAATTCAATGAGGATAGCTCTGGCCAAGAAAAATTGATTGAAAAGGCTGAAAGAAAATTTGATAATAAGGTGCTTGAGCACATTGCTCAGCACATTACAATAAAATAGGTAGAATTGTCCACAATTTTTGTCAATCTTGAAAAATCTTTTAATAATGTAACTTCACTTTTTGCCAAACTTTGTGATGTTATAGAGTACACCAAGGAGATCAAAGAAAAACTGAATAAAATTGATGAGGATATGAAGGTCAATGCCCAAATTTTGCAACTTGACCCCAATTCGAGGTCATCCCATCATCTCAGGATTAGATTTTTGTCAGAAATGCAGGCAGAATTGTTGAGAGAGGAAGCAAGGATCAGATCTACATTGATTGACATTCAGAATATGATTCTTCCTATCATGGATACAATGATGAAACACATTGCATACTCCAAAACAATGATCCATGACAACAACATTTCAGTTGTAGATCATGTGATTGAACTTTCAGCTGAAGTTCAGATAGCACTCTCCACCTGCAAAATTTTGCAAGAAAATTGAGATAAGACTTTGGCTCTTATTCTCAAGGTACATTATGATTTTATCTATCAAATTTGTTGTTTTTGTGTAAATACATATTGTTTACTTTGGCATTATTGTCAAAAAGGGGTAGATAGAGTACCAAAGAAGAGAAAAGAGATATATAAAGGAAGTCTTACGTAAAGATAGAGATACTTGTAAATACTATGTGCATATTGTATGGGGGAGATATATGTAAATTAGTATGTCAAATTTTTCACATAAGTTTTGGCTCATAAGTGTTTTTGTCACTAATGCTAAAAGGGGAGATTGTTGGAATTATGATATATTTGTCATTAGTGCAAACACTTATTTGGTTTTGAATACTTATCAAGCTCATCACTTAGTCTACAGTGTATACCAAGTATTCAGTGGTTACCTTATAAATTTTAGTAGGTAAATAGTTCTCACCAAGCATTCTAAAGGATACTGAGTGAATGGGCAGTTCAGCAGTGTTCATCAAGCAAAGGAAGGTAAATGAAGAACTCAGTATTCACTGAGAAAAGGAAGGTAAATAAAGGACTTAGTGTTCACCAAGCAAAGGAAGGTCAAAGGAATCAGTGTTCACTAAGCACAGAAAGGTAAATAAAGGACTTGGTGTTCACCGAGCATAGGAAGGTAAATGAAGAACTCAGTGTTCATTGAGCAAAGCAAGGTAAATGAAGAACTCAATGTTTACTGAGCAAAGAAAGGTAACTGAAAAACTCAGTGTTCATCGAAAAAAGTAAGGTAAATGAAGAACTCAATGTTCATTGAGAAAAGGAAGGTAAATAAAGGACTTAGTGTTCACCGAGCATAGCAAGGTAAACGAAGAAGTTAGCTTCTACCGAGTGACACTATATCTATCGAGTCACCAATGGTTACAGAGTTCCAAGTAGTATTGAGTGGCTAGTATGAACTAAGCCTCTAATTCTACCAAGTGCATGACAATGCCGAGTAATGTAGTAGATGCCGAGTATCAGATGGTCACCGAGTCAGCTTGAGGAACCCAAGTTTTCTACTATCTGGTCGACTTAGTAATATTTTGTCACTTATGTTTTGGCTGACCTTGTAGTTGTAAATATTAGAATGGTATATATGTAATGTATGATATCATTTGTAGAAAGGCATGATGTGTATAAAAGAAAAGATTGATGTTTGCATGTACATAGGATATTTAAAACTAGTAGCAGAAAAAAAAAGGAACACAACAAGGTCAACATAAGAGCAGAAAAGGTATATCTTTCACATCAGGTGATCAATGCAAAAAGGACCTTATCAGCAAATAGTTGTAAGAAGATCCACTATTTCATCCTAATAGGTGAGACAGTTCATAAATCCTTTAACAGGGTGGACCTAACAGTCTTTTTGTAAATCTCCTCACAGAGTGCATACTCCACTGTATGTTTGTAAATCCTCTAACGAGGTGGATCTAGTAGTCCTACTTGCTCCTAACATGGAAAATCACCAGAAGTGATCATTGTAAGCCTTAACTAGCCAACTTTATACTACAGTATTAAAGTTTTGTGGGTATCATCCCCACCCTAGTTTTACTTTCCATTTGGAAGGTTTCTGGGTCACCAAATCTCTGTGTACATGTGTAATGAATGTTTGTTCCTTTAGTTATGTAGTAGTTTAGATGAATGAATGGTGAATGGTTAAAATTCTGAATAAGATAAAAAAATTTATAAGTTACTGATTCACCCCTCTGCTCTCAGTAACCTACCTTATCTTGAATATTTCCAACACACCTTACATCTAAGGATGGTCTAACCATTGATCCAAAAAGAACAAAGACAATACTTTCTCTTTCCCTTTCTAGTCACAAGAGAGGTCTACAAAGTTTTTTTGGTAGAATAGATTTTATGAGGATATTTATTCCTAATTTAGCTATCATGGTGAGACCTCTTACAACTATGCTTAAAAAAAATGGTCTTTTCATGGAATAAGGAAGGGAAAGCAAGTTTTGAAGAGATCAAAGTAGCCATAGTCTCAGCCCCTAGTCTCATCAATCCAAATTTTGATAGGGACTTCATTCTTTACACCTTAGGAGGTGAGTCAAGTATTTTTTTATTTTGTCTCAATTGAATGATAAGAATGAAGAACAACCTATTTCTTTCTTTAGTGAAGGAATGAAGGAGTATGAAGAAAAATATAGCTATTTGGAGAATCAATCCCTTGTAGTCATGAGATCTTTGAAGAAATTCAAACATCTTCTATCCCACAATAAGATCCAATTATTGGTCCCTCATGAAAATGTTAAATATTTCTTGTTGAGCAGAGTTACTAGTGAGAAAAGAGTAGGTTGGATCACTAATGTGATGGAGTATGATGTGGACATCTAGATCACTAGGTTGGTAAGAGGGAAAGGACTATACAAGAAGATGATCTCATCTCAAGAAAAAATAGATGAGGAAGTTTCATTGGTGTTGATGGAATAGTGGGAGGCAAGAGATGACAATCCAAGGAGTTGGATAGATGAAATGATGACTTTCTTATTAGGAAATGGATATCCTCAGGGACTGGATAGGGTAGAAAGAAGAAAATTTAGATTGTAGTCCATTCCTTGTGCCAAAGTCTATGGTATTCTATTTAGAAAGGACTTCAATGGGGCTTTTTAAAGATTTATTGGTGTAGACCAAGTAGAGAGAATGATTAAGAAGATTCATGATGGTCTTGATGGTGGCCACTTTTTAGCAAGAACCACTGCCATGAAGATCATGCGAGCTAGTTGATATTGGCCATCCTTGTTCCATGATTGCCACAAGCATGTAAGGAAGTGTGAAAAGTGTGCTTCCATCTTAGGTAAATAGAGACTTGCAGGTCTTCCACTTCATCCCATCTAGGTCAATCAACCCTTTGCTCAGTGGGGATTAGATTTCATATATAGGTCCCATTAATCCACCTTTTAGCTCTAGTTGTAGGTGGGTTTTGGCTGCAACATATTACTTTACAAGGTGGACAAAGGTAGTAGCCTTGAAAGATTCTTTAGAGGCTTCAATAGTGGAATTCCTTAATGGAATTGTTACCGAGTTTGGAGCTCCTTCCACCAGAATATTAGATAATGCCAAGTCATTTATAGGAGGTCATATATTTGCATATTTTAGTAGATCATGGTATTTACTTAAGAAAATCTTCAATAAATTTGATCAAAATCACTAAGAGGACTATTGAGGATAATCAAAGGTGTTGGCAGTAGAAATTGAGGACAACCCTATGAGTTGATAGAATAATGCCTAAGAGGGCTATTGGAAATTCTCCATTTATGTTTGTGTATGGTAGGGAAGCTATACTTCCTATTTCATTGGAGTTTCCATCCCTAGAACTAACTCATTAGTTGGAACTAATTAAAAATGATGCTATGTCTCTAAGAATGACAGAGTTGATGGAACTGGAGGAGAAAAGAAATTAGGCCGCAAAAATCTTGGAGACACATCAACAATAGATGAAGAATAACTTTGATAAGAAAGATAAGGTCAACACTTTAAAAGATGGTGATCTTGTTCTCAAATAGGATGTATATAGAGAAAAAGTAAGGAGACACTCAAAATTTGATGCCTTATAGAGTGGGCCCTATGTGATTATCAGTTGCAAATAGGCCAATGCTTTCTAGTTAAGTAAACTTGATGGTTAGTTTTTTCCTATTCGAGTAAATGGAATATATTTTAAACCCTATTTTTGACAAAAAGATGATTTTTCCTATGCATAATTAGATTATTTTCTTTTTGTCTTTTCTTTTTTTTCAAGAAGTGTCAAGCATATGGTTTGTTATAGAGAGTTTTTGGTCCCAAGTTTTGCAAAGTTACATAGGTAGAAGGGCATGTTTAATGGCTCAAAATGTAGCAAAAGTGATAAATTTGATGATTTTTTGTGGTTTTAGAGACTCCATAGCCCAATGGATCTTTTTACAACCATTGGCCATATGCCAGGTAGGATTGCATCCCCCTTGAGTTGCTAGAAATGTTGGCCAAAGGTTCCCTCCCACCAAGGATTGAATTCAAAATATTTAAACCCACCCAACATTCACAAGATTCAATTTCATGTTATATTTCAATTCTTGAGGCTATGATAGAAAGTTATGGTCCTGATCTTACAATAACTCATGTATCGGAGGATCATCAGGTGAATTAATTAGTGATAAGATGCTACAAGGCTCTTGTTGATCAAGTGGTTAGGTTTTTATGACATCAAAAATAGTCAAGGGATCATAAGCCGAAGAAAGGTCTTTCCTGATGTTATGACATTAAATGATCATGAGATTGTAGGTGACATAAGGATGCCTTCTGAGGACATGAGTTAGAGGACTGGCATAGAATTAGATTCTCGTGATATCATAGATGACAGTAGGATCACCTGACAAAAGGATATGTGTTTCGATGCCATTAGGATCAATGATCATAAGATCATGGGTTTGACTTCGCAGGTTGTCAAGGCTACAAAGGGGAAGGTTGGTCATATGATCTTATATTCACAAGGTCACAAGAACAAGTAAGGATTCCTATCGAGGTCATTAAAAAAGATAGTTAAACCATGATTGTAGGATCACAAGGGTTATTATTAGGGTTGTTGATATTATGATGGATTGTGATCATAAGATTGTGAACGTTAGATCAATCATGTCTATGATGTCACAAGGGCAGAATAATGGTATTGCAACCTTATGCTAGGGGTGTTGTCATGCCATCATTCTATCATGAGATCATAGGTCTTATTGCTGTCAAAGGATTATAAAGAGAATGAAGGATGGGCTTGATGCTACGAGGTATAGGCAATCATAAGATTGTAGAAGTCAGGGTTATGAACAAAAGGTGACATGAAGGGTTTTGACCATAGTTGACACTCATAGGATCATGAGTTTCAGTGTTGACCAAACTATATAAGGAGCTTCACCCGCCAAGCTAGAATAAGAGAAGTTCCTGACCAATTAAGTAGCAAGAAAAGTACAGAGTGATAATTTAATATAGTTGACCCCTGTTTTTCTATTTGATTTAGCAAGTTGATGACAGAGGAAGCAACTCTTTAATGATATATCCAATCTTTTTAATATCCTATAACCATTTTCATCGTTCTCTAGGCCAGATAAATGCAAAAAAACACTCCATCACCACTCATTGATCCATCTAATTAGTCAAAAGATTAATGGTCACCATTCTTATCTCCTCTCAGAGGTTGTTTGGTTGATAAGTGATCTTCTTGCATCTAGATTTACATGGTGATTAGATCTTTTCTAGTTTTGTAGTAATTATTCTCTACAAGTTTGAATGCAATTGTTGAGTTTTATCTTGGAATGGAAGCTATCTAAGTTATGCTTATACTATAAAAGTAGATTTTATAATCTCTTAGGATCAAATTTTCTCTATTTCTATAGTTTTTCCTTGGCATACTACTATAAATTCCCTCTTTTACCTCTGAATTATATGACATCTTATCTTATCTCCTTTAGCCACCAATGTACTATGCAAGTTTTATCTACCTCTCTTTTATGTACTATGGATATCTATAACCTACATTTATATATCTCTTTTGGCCTATGAATGATAAGCAATGAATCTCTTTTCCCTCATGTCATTCATTTGGCTATCTGATCTGTGTGTGGCTAATGGATTAAAGAAATTTTGAGTCCATATATTTTTGGATTGTCATGATAATTATACTATGCATGTATGGGAAGAGATTAGTCTAAACATCCTATTTTAGTGCATCACCTACTTAGAATAGATTAGGTAGTTTGTTTCTATGCATTCCTCCTCCCTTTCCCCCTCCAAGTGTAGTCTAGTTGCATCCTAATAACAAAGGAAGCTGACCTTCTCTAGAGACTCAGCCTCATTGTTCATGTCCCACAGCTTGGAGGCCATATTTTATAAGGTTTTCCTTAGGTAAAAAATTTGGACCAAAGTGCAAAATTTTGTGACAACAAGTTCCTTAGTAGAGAAATCAACTCTGACCTTATCTTGGGAGATAATTTCTTACCAACAAATATTTCTTTAGGGGTATATTCATTCCCAAGATTTATCTTCTCTATCTCTGCTTGTATTTTATCTAACTTACTTGCCTTCAATCTTTCATTCTCATCAAAAATCCTTTCCAATGCTACCAATCCTTTTGGTATCTTATTTTTCTTGAGATGTACCACTTCTTTCATGAATAAGACCTCTTTGTGTACCCATTCTAATCTACATTTTTATCTTCATAACACTCTTTACATGCTAGGAATATGAGAAGATCTTTTTCATCATCAAACACTTGAAAATTTTGTATATTATTAAGTATTGATGGTTTGTTCTTCATCTCCATCTACACAATTTCCTCAAGTAGAATGCCAACTTTTCCAATGGATAAATTAGCGATTAAGTAATTAAGAAAGTTACTTGACCCATCAATTGACTTAATGGCAAATTCATCATATGACTCAATTAAACTCCAAACATAATTCCTTTATTGTTTTGGCCTTTGGTTCTTTGTTGTGAATTTATTTCTAATATAAGAAACAATTAAATCAGAATCTCCAAGAATGAAAAGCATCTCAATCCCATATACTATTGCAATGTTTAATCGAACAATTAGTGAATTGTACTCTAAAATATTATTAGTATATTCAAAATTTAATAAAATGGAATACTTAAAGCTCTTACAAGATGGGGATACAAGAAGAACCCCAACCCCATTAACTTCTCTTCCAAAAGCTCTTTCAAAGTACATTTTCCATATATTGTCATGATTTTCCAACAAATGCACTATAATAGGATTATACAAATTTTTGGGTTGTTTTAGCTATACTTAAAATAAAGTTGTCCATATCTGATTGACAAAAAATGATTCCAAAATCAAGATTGAAATATTCAACCAAATAAGGGAGGCTCTCTGGTGATTCTAATATCCATTTAATTCATGGGGATTGTTGCTTATGATAAGTCCAGTTGGACATATCCATCAACCAAATTAGACCATTTTCTAGAGAGGAGCATGCCATAATATGTTGGTACCTCCACAATAGTCATATCAGTTGTGTATGATACATTTGGTGAGGCACAAAATCTAAAGTCTACATTCTTTATTATCCCTACTATAGGTACCAATCTATTGTCCATTTTATAGTATTTCCCATATGGTGTGTCCATTGTCAATCCCAACTCCTTCATAAAATTTGTTGACATGATATTTACTACTACTCCTAAATCAATCATACTATTTCTAACCAACTTGTTGTTAATTAGCAATGTTAGATAAAAAAAGTCAACCTATGATGAGTTTTCAATAGCATTAGTTCAAAGTTATACAATGGGTGGTTTATTAGAATTTTTTCTTTTGATATGATCTCCCTTAGGTATTTCATTAATTTTAGACAAGATTCCCATCACTTCATTACCATATTAAAGGATTTTCACAATTTCAAGGAATAGAATTGGGATTTTAATTTGAGATAAAGCATTGACATGAAAGAAATTTTACTTACCATCTTCTTGTTGTCAGTTTTTCAGTGTAACTAGTTACCTTTGGAGGTAGTGGCTATTTAGGTACATAGTGATAATTAGATATTGTTCCCTATTTATACTTCTTTTTCAAGTTAAATAGTGGTACCTTAACAAAGATCCATGTATGCCTTCCCATGTATGGGCTAATAGTTTTTTCACTTAACTTGTAATTTCTTTTGGCTTTCTCAGCTTCTATTATAGTTTAGGATTTCCTTTTTTTGTTAGCCAATCTCCTTATTCAAGGAGCTTCATCTTCATTAGAGAAAACCTATTGTAAATTATGTTGCCCTATTCTCATTATGTTTACATCAGGTATGTACATCCACTGAAGAATCTTCATCCCCCCAAAGGGGTTTATATGATAATATATTTACTGTGAGTTTCTTAGCATCTACTTGATTTTCCTCTTCCAATATGGTTTGTGCATGGTACAACATACATATTTCACACCAAGGGCTTTCTTCAACATAGTGTTGATGAAGATGGTATGAAAGGAAAAAACTACCAATGCAAAGATTTAACTTGAATATGAAAGAACTAAGAAATGGATGAAAACAACTACCTAAGGTTAACTTTAACCATGAAATCTCTAAAAGCTCTAAAATGAAACTAGCATGATAACAATTCAATGAAGGGAGATGAATAATGCTTCAGACAAGGGTCTTATTTGTAGGATTGAGGGAGACCTTGAGGAGGTGGCATCTATATGGCATCCACATAGGTTCCACAAGGGAGACATACTGGAAAAGGACAGGTCATGCAAAAAGTTCAAAGCAAGACTTTAAGGTTTGAGTGACTCAAGGTTTTCTCACACATGTGTATGAATTATTGGCAAAAGGAGTGGGGGAAAATGGTTTAGGAGTACCTTTTGGAGGAGTTAAGTAAATGGGGGTTCCTTGGGATGAGTTTCTCATACATGTGTGAGCAACCTATTAGGAACTAAAAAGGGGGCTAAAACACTTTTAGGCTAATTAAGTTAGATTAATCAGCGGGTAGTTTTAGGTGGATGAAATGGATGAGTTGCAGACTAGGTTGTAGCTAGGATTTATGATTAAATTAAATAATTAAATATGATTTAATTTAATGGTGGGTTTAAGAAATTTTAATCATGTGAAGGAATTTAAATATATAAAATTGATTTAAAATGGGGATTTTATGAAGGGACAAGTACTAAATTAAATTTTATCCATTAGGGCGTGTATTTTAATTTAATTTTAAAAACTTTGGTATATTTACATAATTAATTAAATAAATTTAATTAAATAGGTAGAAGAAAGTAACAAATACAATTAAGTATCAAATAATTAATTATAGCATTACAAGAGATATTAAACAAGTTATTATAATGTTTGAGATGATTTTAAGTGTCTACATTTTGCCTCTCTTTGATGTAGTATCAAAATGACATTGTGTCAAGGAAAAGAAAACTTAGGTTTCCCTAGAGAGGAGAAAAGTCCTAGGAGTCATTCCATAGCAATGACAGGGGAGGACGGTTCCCCATGAGAAAACAGGGAAAAAAGGATCCATTTTGCACAATTTTCTCAAAAAAGCACCAAGAGGAAAAAGGAGGATAGAAGGAGTTTTAGAACATTTGCATGACTTATGGGGTAGACACGATTGAACATGGCAAAAAATGGAGACTGTGATGAAAAATGGGGTTGAGATAAAAAGGGGCCCTAGGGAGCCTATACAAGGCCTTAAAGGGTGCAAGGAAGATTCATTTTCATACATGAGAGTAAAGAACAAAAGAAGAGTATGGATCATCTAGAGAAATTTTAGCTAGTAGAGCACATCTAGACACACTAGAGACCTATTGACATGGGACCACTGATGAGTGCCAAATTTGAGCCTATCAAATTCTATTTTACTTTCAAGTTTTGCTAGTTTTAGGGGGTATAATAGGACCTAAAATGGGTTAGGTTGCAAACAATAGTCGATAGACTATCATTTTCACATACAAAAATTCAAAAATTATCGTGGGCAAGGAAGAAAATTTAATTGTAGAAAAATTATTATTTGTGTGGACATAGTATCATCTCTGCAAATTGGTGTCTATACTGATTCACTATAGATGACAACTAATGAACTAATAATGAGTGGAGGGTTAATGATGTCCCAGACTAGGAGATGAGAGGCTCTGATGTCCTAGACTAGGAGTTTGAAACTAGAATCAGGGACTTACACTTGCCTTGAAAATGCTTGTAGGAGACAATTACAATTTTTAGGATGTGAGAGCACTATCCAATGATGATGGTGCTAGAAGATAGTCTCATAGATGCAAAGTATTGACATGTTTGACTTTGTGGGCTTTAGCATGTCCATGAGTTTCCAAATTTGTGGGCACGTAGAACATTGAATGATTAAAATGTGGAGAAGTGGCATAGTCCAACCTTGAGCTTCCACTTATCGATAGGGAAGGCCATCATTACATTGTATGATGTTTCATGGCATAATATATGATTCTTGACTAGACATTTTATGCCCAAGTACATTTTAAAGGAGTTTTACCCTTGGGGGAGTGCTTCTAGAGGCATATTCATAGGATCACTATATGATGATAGTGGCTTTCATGGTAGTAGGTGATGTACAAGAGGTTGAATCTTCCTTGATTGATACTATACTTGGTATAATTGGCCTATCAGATGGTGGAAAATCATGTAGCCAATTGGGCATGAGTATTAAGCACTCTACTACAGTATGGTAGAGAGATTTTCTATTGGGGCTACACCATCTTGGACCATTTCTATCATATGTTTTCCTATAAAATATAACAAGTGATGGGAATATGGATGAACTTTTTGTTTGGTTTGATCTTGAGAACATATAGCTGTTACAAGGCCCATTAGATGACATGAGACACAACAAATTGGTAAGCCTTTCACATGCAAATACAATCCACCCATTCAATACACCTCGAAAAAGTCAGTAGGGTTCTATTGGAGGTTCTTGGATGATATCATTATCTTTGATTGTACTCCATTTGTAGGATGCAAGCACTAGGGTTTTATGGACCCATCTAGAGGTTAGGATGACATAGAGGATGGGTATTATCTATAGTTCATATAGATAGACTACTAGCTAATTGGATAGATGACTCATATGATGATGCACTACCTACCCTCCAAGGTATAGAGGTAGTTTGGATAGGTACAAGATGTGGTGCTAGACATATTTGTCTATTCAGTGGTGTCCTATGAGGTGGGAAGGTTATGGGGATAGGCTACAACTATTCAAAAACAATTTGTTAGGTCCACATATAGGACCAAGGGGATCTAGGAGTCACTCTTGCATATGTAGAATGGTGGGAAGCCCATCATCCAGTTAGATTGATAGTACTGAGGCCACCACCACCAGATGAGCAGTCACAAGGAGGGTGATGAAGTAGGAGGGGGAGATGAAGGAGATGAGGGAGACAAAGGAGGATACAATAGGGTAGGAGGAGTTAGAAGATGTAAATGAAGAGTTCAACAAAGAGTGACATAGGTATCAGAGACTCCATCACCACCACCACTAGGCCCATAACAACACAATCCTTAGGCACCAATACAGGTTCATGATAGGTACTCCCATAGGTTACACCCTAATAGATATCATAAGGGCCACAAGGATAACCTCCTATTCAACAAGAGGATTATGAAACCATGGTTGTTGAGAGGTCAAACCTATAGGAAGAGGTGGCATGACTACAAGGGGAGTTGGCAATAGAGGTAGCAAGGGTAGTGAGTGCCAAGATAATGGCCACTCAATTGTAGGGTGAGATAAGGAAGCTGCAAATAAAGTTAGGCAGAGCAAGCCAATGATGATAGTACACAAGAGGTATTCACCTTCCTATAGGATAGAGTGGAGATAGGAGCATTCATTGAGACTACTACATACATTAAGGTTGATGATGAATCTTAGATAGTGCATTACTTATAGGGATAGGTGATCATATTGTAGGATGAGAGAGAGAATCTCTAGTAATGGGTATAGGAGTACTCCAGGAAAAGGGATCTCATGATTTAGGTTACTAGGGATGATGGACTACTACAAGTTATGTAGAAGGCACTAGAAACTTGCTATTGTGAGTCTGATGTAGTGAGGGTGATGACCTACTACAAGGAGTTATACCAAGATGCAGTGCTAGAGGACCACAAGAAGACACATTTTGAGGTAGGGTCAACCTCTTGTATTAGTAGGGGATTTCTGAAGTCATAGCTATCGATGAGGCAATCTAGACCACCCTACTGAGATGATGAAGAATGAGCAAGACCCTCCTATCCAGACAGATGATAGCCAAATAGTTGACAATTTGATAATGCATGTTCTATGATGCATATTTTGTATTTTTAATGTATCATTCTGTAATATATGACATTGAATGGATTTTGATTCATTCATGTACTTCATGATTGATTTTGGACTCTATATGGACTGTACATGGACATTTTTTCTTTTGATGGATATATATACATGATGACATGATTTTGATGGTTCTATATGTTATGCATCATGATTTGGATGCATTTATGCATGTGATAGATTAATGACGATGTTATTGAAATTTCTGATGTAGGATGTGTATGATGGTTTGTGATCTTATATAATGCTATATGTGATGTCTAATGCATGTATGATGCAAGATCTATATGTGACCAATTATATGGGATGAGCATATGATGTTTATGACATGCATATTATGATGTATGAATTTATTTTATAGATATTTGACATTTAATATATGATGATGTAATGATGTATATGAATATATTTGACATGAGAATGAATAATGATTGATGAGGTATGATAGATGGTGATGTGCTTAATAACTAAATGAGAATGTAATATAATGATTAATAGATAATGAAAAGAACCAAAAGATGATCTAATGATTTTTTATAAATACTTTAGAATAATTGAGAGGAGGGGTGAATCAGTTATTCAAGGTCCAATATGTCCAATTCATACATTTTACTAAGTGTAATGAGCCCATTCAAACTATTCATTCATCCAAGTTTTAACCTTCCTAATCAATAAGTTAGTATAAATCATCATGCAAGCATAACACATAAGCAAATAAACACATAACATAGTGATTTACTTGGAAACCAAATTTGGGAAAAACCACTAGTAACATGCTACTCCATTCTCACTCTTCGCAAGTGATGCCCTATTAAAGGCTACAACACACTATTAAATGTGACCTGGTTAGAGGACTTTAGAACATTCACTTGGAATGCCACCCTGTTAAAGGATTTACAAATGGATAGTAAATCAACCTAAGTCCATAGGATTTTCCTTTACCCTAACTGATAAAATTGCTAGAGAGTAGCAATAAGGGGTTTAGACCTGATTACAAAATAAAACTCAACTTGTAGATCTTAGATCACTTCTCAGCTCATATCATTGCCTGGCTTTTAATCTCTACAACTCTTACAACTTCCCCTCCTTTCAAGCTTTATCTCCTTGAGTCTCCATGCTCAGTGTACTAGTGCAATCATCTCTTTCTTGACCACTTGTCAAAGAAGAGTCTCTATGCTCTGTTCTTCCTTCTCCTAGATGCCTTCTCCTTGACACCCTTCTAACCACTTCACAATCTGGCACTCTAGTAGCTCTAGCTTTTTGGTCTATGATTCTTTAAATAGAAATCTAGAATGTCCTTTTCCTCTTGATTCTTCCCTCCTTTAAATTTAATTCGTATGGAGTAGGTAGGATTCATTGAATCTAACCCATATTATGTTTCTTCTAGAAACATCATGAAGAATCCTTTTGAATTCACTCATAAATGGTTTACATAAAATTATGTGCCACCAACTCATTATCCTTTTCCTCCAACTAGTTCACAAGATTCAAGATAACAACTTTTTTGGCTCAGATTTCGTTAATCTTTGTCATTTCCAATAATGCAACAGCTCGAAACTATTGAAAACTTGATGCTTGGCACATACTATGTTACTCAGCATCAACTATGTTTTTACTAATGTTGGGCACCTAAAGTTCACTCCGCACCTACTAATATTTTCTGATGCTTGACACCTGTTAGTTTTGTCAACACTTGAACTTCACTTAGCACATACTAGATTTTGTATTTGTTAAGCTCTAACTAAAAATTTTCTTGGCTTCAACTAGCTTGCTTGGCACCCACTGATGAACTTAGTTTAAGCTTTGTAGTCAACCTTGTTATAACTTATTCCTCCAATTTTTCTAAGTGTGGCCAACCTCTATATCTTTGAGTATGTTATCAATACATCCTTTAACCATTGTCTTAACTGATCCTTGCACTTCATTACAATATCATAACTCAACCTTTCCCTTAGGTACTCTTGTTACATCTTGTTGATCAAATCCTCTTCATCAATCAACTAAGTGATAGTACTTGGATCTTATAAACAATTTTCATTCTTACAAATAGCAGGTTTGACATCAATGACAAAACAATGATTGAAAACATTCTCTATCAACCAATCTCCCTCTTTGACCTTCAACAATGATCTTTTCAATTAGATTTCTAACATGATTAATGATTAATGAAGATGATATGATAAGAAAATGTCATATTATGATAATGGATAATGAATGGCATCTAAAAAATGAACATTAATAAATACAAATATAAAATGAATGCAATAAGATGAAATATAAATTGTCAGTAACATATTGATATTCATTTAAATGACATGTTATTAAATATGAGATGTAATGAAGGTCGATGCAACTTAATTAAAAATGAACAATGGTGACTCTATGCAAGATTAAATGGAAAATATAACTTTACATTGAGACCTTAAATGAATTGTATACTGTAGCTTGTAGAAATATGTAGTTAATGTAGGAGGGGGAAATAAACAAAACTCTAGTCTCAAGTAAAGTGAAATGAATACTATACTATGTGCATCCTAGCTACATGATATTGTGGGGTTCATTTGTGTTCCTATAGGAGAGAACACACTTGTTAGATATTGTAAGGGGGATTATACATCAGGTGCTACAGGAGAACATATGGAAAGGATCCTTTGCCTAGATTAGACTGTCAAACATAATAGATACTTTAGGAGCATGATGTAGATTATGTAGCCATGATTGAACAAATGATGCATTCACACTGGAGACATCTAGGAAAAACATAAATTATTTTAAGAGATCTTGGTGGAAAGTATGCTAACCTATTTCCTCCATTGAGCAACACATGACCATAAACCAAAAATTGATATAGATGCACTAAAGAATCAATAAAATATATCATAATGCAATTCGAGCCATTTAGGTGATACTCAAATATTGAAGATTGAGGAAAACTCGAGGAGGTGGCCATTGACACACAAAGATGAAATCAACAAAATGAACTCATAAAAAAGTAGTTATTTAGTCCAGATTTCTTTCCATGAACCTTATTTTGATAGTGAATTATTTCATGTGAAAATATGAGAGATTCATACTGCAGGGTGTAGTTTTGTGAGTGTTGAACTATATGTTCAGTGTGAATGTTCGTTGGAAATTGCTATAAAAGGAACAAGGTTCTCAAATCATTTAGTCTTAATGTAAATTTTTTAAGGTTCTTATTGCAATTACTATTTAGAAAAGCTTAGTGTAATGGGGTCAAAGTAGATCCTTATTATGATCATGTGATAGGAGATTTCCTTGTAGGTGATACATCTTTGGAAAATGTGAGAGTTAATAGATGCTTCATAGAATAGAGTTCTTTTATAGGTTGTGTAAAAAATATGAGTTAGATAGAACTCCTACACAAACAAAGGAATAAGTGGAGGAATAAGTGGAAGTGGGTGCATGTGAAACAAGTTTTCACTTTTTTGACATTATTTTTCTCTCTTTTTTTCTCTTCTCTTTCATTTTTTGGATGTTTTTGATATCACTGAGGTGCCTATTTATCTAGTTTTTACCACAATAAATAAATTTCTCAAGAACTTTTTTTCTATTTAGTCTTTCCTTTAGGATCCTTTTGCAAATGTTTCCAAAATTTTGATCTTTCTAATTTTTTGGATTTTGTTGATTTTATGACATAGGATTTTTGTGGAATTGATTTACAATATACATGAATTGTTGAACTTAAGCATAGAACTTCTTGAGATGCTAAATATTTACAGGCTTAGGGAGAGGTTCTCCCTTTTAAGTTGTAATCTAATAGGCCCTAGAACTGAACCTTAGTACTATGATAAATGATCTAAGCTAATTAGGTTTGAACTTTCATTTATTTTCATGATTTTGGAGGCTTGTGATGTTACACCACAACACTAAGTCACCAACCTCAAACTGTGTCTAACGTTTGACCTAGTGAAAATGAAGTCAAAGGTGATGTTGGTATATGTAGAGATGGTTAAAGGCAGTGTAATGTCTCTCATCAAGGAGCTCTAGGTCTTGCATTTGAGAAAACTAAGTATTCTTCTTTGAACATCATCTTCTTGTGAGATATTATGAGGGAAGGGAGTTCAATTTCACTGGGTAAGATAGCCTTAGAACCATAAACAAGACAAAATGGAGTGGCTTTTGTGGGGATGTGGTAGGCCCAAAGGGCAAGAACAAATTTGAGGTGCTAGTCATGACTAGTTATATTAACTATCTTTTTGAAGATTTTAAAATTAGTTTTATTTGTAGCTTTACCTTGACCGTTTCCTTGGGCGAAGTACTTGGTGGAAAAATGTTGGATGATTCTAAACTTTTGACATAGTTAGGTGACTTCCTAGTTCTTGAAAGGAGTCCATTATCAATCATTATGCCCTAGAGAATGCTAAAGCAAGAGATAATGTAGTTCAAGATGAACTTGGAAACCTATTTTCCCATAGTGTAGGTTAATGGAATACCCTTGAATCATTGCATGAAGTACTTAGTGGAAATAATGATGTACTTATGACCATTTGCAAAATTGCGATATATTTGGCCAACAAGATTGAATTCTTATGGGAGAAGGGCCATGGTGTGAAGGTGGGCTAAAGGTCTTGGGTTGGAGTGTGTATCAAATATCCATGCTACTAACAAGGGACACAATGTTTCAAAAAATGGTATGCATCAACCTCCATAGTGAGCCAGTAATAACCCATTATGAGAAGCTTCTTTTCTTGTGTAAGTCCACTGGAATGGACTCCACAAATTCCTTGCTACACTTCTTCCAATTCCATTCAAGCTTCATCTAAATTGAGACATCAAAGAAGGGTTTCATCGAAGTATTTTTGAAAAAGTGTCACTTAGCTATCAAGTAGTGTGATAGATAATTGTATTGCTTTAGTTTGTGGAAAGGGCCATGTGTATTGTTTTGTGATGGAGGTAGGCAAAAATATCAAAATACCATAGAGAATTGGGACCAAAAATTTTGCATACTAGCCATAATTGAGGTTTATCATAAGAAGAAAGAAAAAGGTTCTAAACAAGAAACATAGACTTAGGATTGTACTTTGGCATGGTGATCATGGATGTGATGGTGGCCATGGCATTGGTAGGTTTTTTGTTTTTACTTAGTATTTGTTGGAAGATTATCTTAGTGAAATGTTGTTCAAGATCCTCAACAATCCTATGATAAGGTAGCATCTTTTCATCCTTCATCTGATATTCATCTATGACCTATTTGATGACCAATTGTGAGTCATCAAAGATAAGGAATCTCTCGATATTCTAGTGAATAGTTTGATGAAGTCTTCTTACTAGTCCTTTGTAGTCAAATATATTGTTTGTACAAGGGAATTAACTTTCTAAGAATGCATGAATGATCCATTGAAATAGAGATTCCACTATGGACTAGGGGTGAAAGTCATAATCACTTCATCTAGAAAATTAGTTATAATAAGATGATCTCCTTGAAAAGGAGTTTATGCTAGTTGGTAGGAAATTAATTGCCCTTTGATAGTCTTGCGATCTACATAGAAAATACCAAATTCACTAAGAATCATAATCCATTTTACAACTCACATAGTGAGTGAAAATTTTGGTAGCATATATTTGAGAGGATCTACCTTGGTGACAATTTGTGTAGTATCATTTTTTAAAGTAACTAAGACAATTTCTGCAAATGGACTTTCATTGCCATTGTAATTGATGATTTTCAAATGTAGATTTCAATCTCATATATGTATAATATGAGAGGAGGAGACATGTCTCTATAGTTAATCACTATTTAGTTTATAAATAAATATATGCATATCTCATCTTATATATAATATTAATATATTAACCATATATATAATATAATAAAATATTTTTATATTATTATATAATAATATATTATGCATAATATATATAATACGTATTATATTACATATATCATATATATTATATATATAAGAATCATGAATAACAATTTATCTGAAAAACATAAAAATAGATTAAATAATCAATGTTTTACTTCTACTGATGCTAAAACATTAACACTCCCTCTTTAGCAAGGGAGAAGTAAAATAGCATTAGGTTAGAATCAGAATCATTATGCAATCAACACAATGTAGATTAAAATCTCTTAGCAACGTAAAATATTTTGTGTGATCTCTACTTTCACTTAAGCAATGTCTGGAGATGTCCATAGTGATTAAAATTTTCATGATCTCTACTTGCACTTAAGCAATGTCTAAAGATGTTCATGACACACTCATGATCTCTACTTGCACTTAAACAATGTCTAGAGATGCCCATAACACATTCATGATCTCTACTTGCACCTAAGCAATGTCTAGAGATGTTCATGATAAACATATGATCTCTAATTGCACTTAAGCAATGTCTAGAGATGCCCATAAAACATTCATGATCTCTTCTTGCACTTAAGAAATGTCTAGAGATTTTCATGATACACATATAATCTCTAATTGCACTTAAGAAATGTCTAGAGATGCCCATAACACATTCATGATCCCTACTTGAACTTAAGCAATGTCTAGAGATGTTCATGATACACACATGATCTCTACTTGCACTTAAGCAATGTCTAGGGATGCATATAACACACTCATGATCTCTACTTGCACTTAAGAAATGTCTAGAGATGTCCATGATGAAATAATAGATTTGTTACCCATGATCTCTAATTTTTTGAAAACAATATCTAGAGATGTTCATGATAACAAGACTATCATTTGTAAGATTGTCACCTTACAAAGATTACCTTTTGTTTGTTATCATGGTGTCTAGAAGATTCCAGCCCAAAGAACTAGGATAATAGGCATATCATATGTAAAATCGTCACCTTACAATGATTACCTTTTATTTATAATGAAAGATCATCACCTTTTATTACATATCTGAAACAAAAATTATATAGCCAGATATAGATTGAAATCAACATATCAATTTTTACCTTTGAAATATTTCAATTTAACATTTCCCTTTAAAACTTCTCCTCATAGAGAAGATATCATCCATAAGGGATTGCACCTCAAAATTTCTCCCTCTAAATATTGATCCTAGGATGTCATGTCCTCTTGTTACTTTCTCAGAAACTCTCTTTTCCAAAGGATGCTTAACAAACTCATCATTTCCTCATGATATACATAGGAGTAAGCCCATCAACATCATGTAGTCACCCACATGGATTTCTACACTCCCTCTAAGTATCAATCTTCTAAGCTCCAACATTGCCATCAGAGAAGTGTCATACTCCCTTTTAATGTAGAAGGATCTTATAATCTCAATCATCAAAGATACTTGTATCAAGAGCCACACTTGATCATCAGGGTCTTTGGAACTATTATCATTAGATTTAGTCTCCACAATATTTGGTAACATATTTCAAGTATCAACCTTCTTTTCTTGTAAGAATATCCTCAAACATAAAGGAAAAGATCAAAGCAAATGACCCTTATAGTATGTATAGAATTATAAATAAATGAATAGATAAATGTAAAAGATGCACTTGTACTTATCTAGCCCATGAGTATCATGGAATATCTCCTTTTCTAAGGATGGCTCAAGTGGGAATGAAACATTATGAATTATTCCCCCCACAATTTAAAATTCCTACTCTTATATCATTGAACACTTTTATATCACATCAAATTTAACAACTTCTTTCTAAATCCCAATTTTCTCTTTTTCATTCATAGAAGCTCCAAACATTCATTAAGTTTGATAGTAGGAACTAACACAACCTCATCCACAATATGTTAATATCTTGATTGAGTATGAATGTGCCACTTGAATGACTCTACAACTCATATATGAAGTTTCATTTATCAAAGAGTGACTCGTAGATAGTTTAATTAAAGTCACAACTTTCTCATGATGTACATAAGGGGTAGGCTCATTCAAATAGTTGCATGAATTTTAGTTCTCTTGACTATAACATTTTATTGATCATTGAAGATTCTATCACAACATGATTTACTCCCTCTGAATAAATATGATCGAGATCACTCAAGATTGATTGAATCAGATCATCTATCTGCTCCCTCTTTTTCAAAGTTGCTTGAAATAACATTCTCGAAGCAAAAGATCAAAGCACATAGCTTTTATGTATAGAAATATAAGTAAGAAAGATATATAATAATCAAAAAATAATTCTCTTATAATCAAAGGATAATATTTTTGAGGCAATACTTGATCCACTTTAACACTTTTAATTTTCATATATTTTCTTTATTTTCATATATACATATTTCCTTATCAAAAATTATACTATCAACACTAGATAATCCATTATTTACTTCCTCTTAATTAATCAGATCAAGTTCACTAAAGTTCAACTAAATAACATCCTCAGTCTTCTCCCTCTCTTTCAAGGTTGCCTCTAATAACATGTCAGGTTCCCTCTAAATCTCAATCTCGCTCTTGCTACAATAAAATTCTTGATCGAAAAGATGAATGCACATAATTCCTTTATAATCATGCATAAATACACATAAGAATGCTAGTAATTTAACTCAAGTCTATTACTAAAAAAATAAATGATTATAAAATGACATAACATAATACATAGTGATGTATAGAAGTAAAAAAATTAACCATACTTCATTTTTACCTTTTGTATTCTCATAATAAATCCTTTTTATGGTTATAAAACTTTATATTGAATTATCAAATATCATTTTTAATAAATGTAAATATATAAATACATATCTTACAATATTTAATACAAACCATATTATGTATTCATTAACTTAATAATGTAGAGGAACATCTAATAAAATATATGTGTATATTATTCAATAATAATATCAAGGATAACATACCTTATACTCACCTTTATAATCACGTTCCTTCATCCACATTGGCATCCTTTGCTGTGAGAATTGAGATTTTATTATAAATTACAATCGTTTCCCATTTTCTATAATACATTCACTCACCTTCTTTGATGTCAAAGTTATAATAATTGATTTTTTCTTTTCACTAATGGTGGCACCTTGCTTTATGTTATTATCCACCGTATATAAGTGGGTGGGCTCATTGAAGGTTGTATAGGTCTTTGAATAGATGCTAAGCGTCAAAACAATGAACAGACAAATGCTTGACATCCTCTATGCTCTTCCTCTCAATGAGATACCATCTTCCATACATGTCAATTCATTCATATCAATTAATTTGAACTTACAACAATAATCTTTCCTAGTATTGATTCAACCTTATATCTTATTGTCTTAAGATTGTTGATTTGATGTTCCTTCTTAGTGTTGTGTTATTCTTTCCAATACCTTTGTATATAATTCATGCATAATAGTGTTGAAACACATGGTGTCATCTTATTTGATTCCTAAAAAAATTATGTGAACTTTCAAATGAATCCTAATCTCTAGTTGTAATAATGATGTGGTATTGATCACTATTTATATATGATTTGCAATGTCCAATATCAATATGGAATTTCAATCTAGAATATATTATCCTCTTTGGTAATTTGGGAAGACCACCAAATGACATCTTATACCCATGACAAGTCATGACGATAGAGAGAGATGCAACTATTCAATGGTAACTAGAATTACATCCTTAGCCAATTATGGTGTTGGTTTGTACATGCCATTAGAAGGGATGATATGATTGATATCTTACTACTAAAGATTTCTATCAGTTTATCATCTCAATTAGTGTGATGTATCACTTGAGATGACTTTTAAATTTTTAGCCTATCTCAACCTCCTGATGTTAACCTCAAAGGAGATGAGAGGTTTGATAGAACCGGTTGTAGAATATCCTTGATCCTAGCTAAATAGTAGATCAACCCCTCAATAGAATTTTAATAAAATACTAATTTGAAATTATCAATTTATTTTTTTCTTTTTTCACCATGCATAATCCTTGATTTACATCCACAGGAATACAATTCCTCAATTTTGTTGTCTGTCAAGATTATCTTAAGATTTGAATTAGACATATCTGGTTGGTAGATGTTGAGTTATTTCATGGTAGTTAGAATTTAGTAATTGTTTATTAGAATTTCTTTAGAATAACTAAGATGGGGTGGGGGGGGGGGGGGTGTGAATCAGTTATTCAAGGTCCAAATGTCCTATTTAAACTTTTCACTAAGTATAGTGAGCCCTTTCAACCATTCATTCATCCAAGCTTTAACTTATCTAATCAGAAAGTTATTCTAAATCAACATGCAAGTAAAACACACAAGAAATCAACACATGACATAATAATTTACGTGGAAACCCAATTTGAGAAAAACCACCAGTAACATGCTACTTAATTCTCACCCTTCTGAAGTGATGCCCTATGAAAGGCTTGCCTTGTTAAAGGCTTAAAACACACTATTAAATGTGACCTTTTTAGAGGATTTAACCACCCTGTTAGAAGTGGACCTAGTTACTGAACTTTAGAACATTCACTTGGAATGCCACCATATTAAAGGATTTACAAATGGTTGTTAGGCCAACCTAAGTCCATAGGATTTTTAGATCTAATACAATTGCTAGAGAGTATTAAAAAATCTTGATATGACTACAACATACAACTTATCTTGTAGATCTCATATGACTTCTCAACTCGTACCCTTGCTTGGCCTTCAATCTCTGCAACTCTTAACAACTTGGCTTTTCTTTCAAGTTTTGTCTCCTTGAGTCTCCATACTCAATGTACCAATGCAATCATCTCTTCATGATCACTCATAGAAGTAGAACCTCTCTACTCTTCCTTCTCCTAGATGTCCACTTCTTGATACCCTTTCAACCACTTCATAGATTTGGCACTTTAGCAATAATAGTATTAGTAGCTCCTTACTACTTGGTTAATGACTTATTAAATAGAAGTCTTGGAGTTCCTTTTCCCACTCGATTCTTCCATTTTTAAATTTCAATTTTCATGGATTAGGTGGGATACATTGTATCTAACCCATATTCTATTTCCTCTAGAAGCTTCTTGAATAATCCTTTAGAATTTTTCCAAAAATGGTTTACATAAGATTCTGTGCCAACAAATCATCATCTTTATCTTCCAATTTGTTCAAAAAATTCAATACAACCACCATGTCAGCTTAGTTTTGGGGAATCTTCATCATTTGAAGTAATGCAACAGCTTGACAATATTGAAATACTGGTCCTCGACACATACTGTGTTACTCAGCATCAACTATGTTTTTCCTGATGCTTGACACCTGAAGATCACTCAACACCTACTATTTTTTTTTTATGCTTGGCACCTAATCTTTACTCAGCACATGAAGATCACTTGGCACACACTAGGAATTTCCATTACTCAGCTCCTACTAAGAATTTTCTCAGCTTCAACTAACTTGATCGACATCTACTGATGATCTTAGTTAAGGCTTTGTAGTCAACCTTATTACAACTCCTTCTTCCAATGTATCTAAGTGTGACCAACCTCTGTATCTTTTAGTATGTCATCAATACATTACTTAACCATTTTCTTAACTTATCTTTGCACTTCATTACAACATCATAACTTAACCTTTCCCTTAGATGCTCTTGTTACATCTTGTTGATCAAATCCTCTTCATCAATCAACTAAGTGATAGTGCTTGGATCTTATAAGAAAATATCATCCCTACAAATAGCAGGTTTGACATCAATGGAAAAGCAATGATTGAAAACATTCTTTCACAACAATCTCCCTCTTTGATCTTCAACAACAATGAGCTTTTCAATTAGATTTCCAACACTATTAACTATGCATTTGTGTTATAATGCTTTGTGAAGAATATCATAAAAAATTCATGGTAATTTCTTAGCCTCCTAAAATAAGGGAAAAAGTTTAACAAATCAGGAGAAAAAGTAGTAAATACTTAGTACTAAAGTCTTGATCTAAGAAGGGATTTCTATTATATTCTTGAATGATTACATATTCTTAGAATGTATTTCAATTAGTTAATACATACAAGTTGCAGAGCTCCATTTTCTTTGCTTATAATAAATCAAAAATCCTCAAAAAAAGAAATATTTGATGTTTTTGTTGACCATAACTCTAGTATTCTTAAAGCATTAGCTTGAGCCAGGAGATACTTAAACATCGATTTATTTTGTCCTTTCACAGGTGCATGTTAGTTCTCTTCTAGAAAATACATTAATTTTCATTCTTTACATCAATAACTATATAACTCATCTGAACATTATTCATAGAGGTGGATGTAGTATTTATTTGTATTACTCATGAAGACATATAGATTTAGACATTTTCTTCTTTGTCTGCACCTAATTATTCTTTCCAATGTGCAGTTACATTTGCAGTTGGCTCTGATACCATGTTAAAGTAACTAAGATAGTTTTTGCAAATGTACTTTCATTGCCATTGTAATTGATGATTTTCAAATGTAGATTTGGATATCATATGTATAATATGAGAGGAGGAGACATATCTCTTCAAGAAACATGAAGAGCCATGTCTCTATAGTTAATCACCATTTAGTTTATAAATAACTATATGCATATCTCATCTTATATATATAATATTAATATTTTAACCATATATGTAATATAATAAAATATTATTATATTATTATATAATAATATATAATGCATAATATATAATATATATTATATTAAATATATTATATATATTATATTATATATATTATATATATAAGAATCACCAATAAAAATTTATCAGAAAAAACATAGACACAGATTAAATAATCAATGTTTTACTTCTACTAATGCTAAAACATTAACATCATTAAGCATGAAATGGCATTATTTGTGTGTACATAAAACTACATCCAAGAAAGCACTCTTAATGTTCATAATGCAACTCATAACCAACTAGTGTTCTAGTGAGGTAGTAGAAAACCTTTTCATTTACATTGTCATATAGCTATGATAAAAGAACACATAGTGCATCTATAATAACTGATATGTAGAGAATTAAAGGTTAGTCTACAATATGGGGACTATCATTGGTGGATAAGCTAGGTAAACCTTTACTTTTTTGAATGTTTTCTTGCAAAAGAAATTCCATTTCAATTTTATATTTTTTTTGAGAAAATCTCCAAGAGGATGGACTTTATCTGCTAATTGGGACACAAACCTTTGTATAAGCTATAACCGGCCTTGAACTTTATATAGTTGTTTGATTGTAGTAGGTAGAGACATTTCCATGATAGCCTTCACTGGTGTAGGATCTACCTCAATTCCTCTTTTTGACATAATTTAACCCAACAACTTTCTTGATTATAACCCAAATACACACTTCTAAAGATTAATTAATATTTTGTACTTCTCCAATCGTTCAAAGATCATGGTAAGAGAAATAATATGTGATTCATGTATCTTGGTTTACCTAATATATCATCAACATAGTCCTCTATAATTATGTGTAGAAGATTATAGAAAATTTAAGTCACCATGTGTTGATAAGCAACTCCATCATTGTTCAAGCCAAAAGGTATGACCTGATAACAAAATGTTTCCCATGGTGTAGTAAATGTCATTTTATGTTGATCATCTACTATAATTCTAATTTTATTATCACTTGAAAACCATCTATTAGAGAAAATATTTTTTGTCCTATAGCCAAATCTACTATGATGTCTCTATTTGGTAGTTAAAAATCATCCTTGGGACATGCAAGATTAAGATCTCAAAAATTTGAATAGATGTGAAAACCCCAAAGGCTTTTCCTAAGGGTACAATATTGAAAATCTATTCAGGATAATCAATTGGTTAGATAAACCTTTATTTTAACATCTTCTACAACTCTTTTTTTATGAAGAGGTCCACCTTGGGTGCATCTTGCAGAACTTTTTCTTGATGGGTTTAGCCTTTGGGTCAACTTCTAGGTGATGTGCAACCAAGCTTGTATCTAAGCCAAGTGTGTCCTTGTAAGTCCATACAAAATTTCTTTTTCCTTTCTCTAGGAACTTAGTCATCACTTCTTGTTATTCTTCATTCAGGGTAGCACCTATATAGGTGATTTGAGGATTTTCTGTACTACCCATGTTAACTGATATCATGTCTTTGATTAGTATAGATGACTTTTCAAGTGGTAGAGTTCTGAATGGGAAGTCAACTTCTCCCTCTTTTGGAACCCGGAGGAGGATTTCACTAGAAATTGCATCCTTTATTTTTGCTTTTTCGTCATCCAAAAGTTCCCCATAAGGGTTTTCACTATAGGATGTTTCGTCAAGTTTTTGATTTTTATTTTATTTTGTATTTTTCAACTAAGAGTATTGACTTGGCTACTAAAGTAGGCTTTGTCACTATATTTTATCTCATGCTTGTAGTCTTGGAGTTTCTTTAGGCCAAAAAGGCCCATCATTGCTTTGTCTAAGTTACAAATACCAAGAGTTGGTGGTGCGTCTTGAAGGTTCTAGTCTATCAAGTTGGGGTTAGTGAGAGGAAGGTTGGGGGATGAAAGGTCAAAATCATGATGTTATGGACTTAATTATCTAGATCATCTTCAATGTATTGGAAGTGTACTTTGAATAATTCCTTTTCTTCAATCTCAAAATTAGGTTCAACTGTATAATATTTGTCAACAAAGGATACCTTGTGTTTAATAGAGACTAATCAACTTATTTTATGATAACTAGTAGGTTAAAGGGGTTTCATGATACCATATTTGTTAGGTCCAAGGCCTATGCCATGATAGCCCATGCTTTCAATAATGGGTGGATCTTTACATACTTATCCTTATGGAATTACATGAAATCATCTTTAACATCATAATAGTGCCAATCTAGGATATTGGACTCCATGTGTTCATCGCTAAGGGAACCCCAATGTTCAAGGGTCATTTTTTTTACATGCATGGTGTTTTTTTCTATAGGAGAAAGGATTGGGGAAGGTTTACCAAAGGATCGAGGAGAGAGAGAAAGTTTTCCATTGCACAAGGTATTATTAAACTTATAATCTCCCATTCCATAATTGAAAAATGTGGCCTTTTTCTTCGTACTTATAGCTTTGATTTCTTTAACCTTCTCTTTTCCTTTGCTAGAACCAGGACCAATGCTAGGTGTATATATAGTGAAAGGTGTCTTTGTTATTTGGATAGGTTTAGGAACCACCTTGAAAAACTCATTGACTAGAAAAAAATTGGTTTGTACACTTTGTAACCTCTTACATTAATAAAAAGGTAAATGATCTCATAAAATCCCTAGTAGGGGAACTTCAAGCATTGATGATAGGTAGATGGAAAAACTTTGAGTGTATGATTCTAGGGTCTACCAAGAAATATATTATATGGCAAGTTCAAATCAAGGGCATGACATTCAATATTGATTACAACAGGTCATACCTAAAGTGGTATCATGATGATCCCCTTTTATTCTCACTCTCATTCATCACATTCCTTCATATTTATTCTTTTTTTAATATCAAGGAGATCATATAGAAGTCAAAAGAAACAAATCATCTTCAATGTATACAAGTTAAAACTATATCCATTATCTATAAGGACACATTTTATTTTATGTTGCTATATAAGGACTTCAATTTGGAGTGATAGGTTGTGGTAGGGATCAAGACCTCAAAAATACCTGTCTAAGAAAATAAGGTGTTGTTATACAGTGAGATATCTAATCAAGGTAGTGAATTGTGAAGCATTGATGTTTTTAGGAACACGAGACTCTAAGAGAGTAGTCTTAAGGTTCTCTTTGTGGATGGGTGATGTGGTGAGGAACTCAAGGACGAATATTTGTGTAGGAGTCTTCCTCAATTGGAATATGATATCATAGTTGGAAGAGGGTCTTTATATGGATGAAACTATAGGTGCTATTGGGAAACAAGATACTGTAGGGTGGGCGCCGAGGGGTGATTTAGGATCTATAAAATTTTTCACTTCTTGAAAAAAAAAAAAGATTAATTGCATTCACTCGTAATCCATCACATATATTATAACAAATATCACATGCCCATAAAATGTAAAACTAAAATCAAGTCTATTAAGTATAACATCCATCACCATGAAAATGTAAACTCATAACAAAAATATTTTGGTAACCCATAAACCCTCCAAGGTGAAGGTAAAATTTGGGTGGGGATGACACCCACAAATATTTACTTCTACAACAAAAAAGTTTATTTTTTAGGGCTATAATTTGATCACTTCTAATGATCTACCCTATGAGGGGTCTTCTTGGTTAAAATCATGACAAGACTATTAGGTCTACCTTGATTAAACGATCTAAACTTACAATAAAGTAAGCACTTTGTTAGGAGATTTAACAAAGTCTATTAAAACCACTATGTTAAGATATTTCCCTTGATCTATTGGTTAGAATGTCTTAGTACCTAATCCTTTATTTTTCTCTATGAAGCTTATTACAGATCTTCTTGTTTTAATATATTAATCAAAACTTATTGTTTTTTTTTTCTCCATTTTCCCCTTCACTACTAGATTGCTCTCACTAATCTCTCTATCAAACTTAACCTTCCTCACTTTTTCCTTATCCTTTTCCCTCATTCATGATCTTTCCTTTGCATACCTTCACACTCCTTAACACTTCATTACACTTCTCATATATTTAGGGTTAGATCCCTTCTTAAATTGACAATCATGGAAGGTTCTATATCATAATCAATGATCTAGAATTTGTTCTTTTTCTATTTAACTCTTCTAATTATTTAATTGGTTAATATGCCTTCCTAGGGATTAATTCCTTCTAAAGGAATGTGTAATTATCTCCTTAACCATTTCTAAAATCCATAATTTTTTTTTTTTATAGAAGTTAGCCGAAATGATTTAGATAAGTGTTTGTGCCATTACAAACACATATGCCAAAACTGGTTTACTTAGCAATTGAATGTTCTGACACTCGATCATAACTAAAATTCATGTTGTCTTATAGCTTCTATAGGCTCAACATATACTAACTCACTTGGCACAAGTTAAATTTACATCACTTGGTCTCCATACATTTTACTTGGCTTGTATAGTAGCATAGTCTCCACTGGGGTGCTTGACAACCTTTGACTTGCTCGACATGAAGTAAAATATAAACAAGTCTATGTAGCTAGACCTTCTGTAGATGGCTCGGTCATAGTAATGGCCAACCAAAACTTCTTATAAAATGAATAAGTTTTGGACACTAATAGGAAACAATTCATAGAGATTAAAAAACTCCACGTTTGATATTAGTGGCAAAAACCCTTTATCATGATTTAGCAATCCATTCAAAATTATAGAAAATTGCACTCCCCTTGAGACTGTGATTTGGTTTTCAAAACCATGAATCTTCTATTCATAATATATAAATGTTTGGGAACTCTGATGTTGACTCATTTTATGTTTCTTACTATGATTAAAATCATTTGGACCTGATTTCCCCTATGAACTATGCAATGAATGATCCCCCTTGTTTTTGTCACTCAATGGCTTGAGGTTTTTAGGAGTCAACTTATACTTGTCCAAGAGTATTTTGTGATAATCCAAAATCACCTCCAATCCTTTATTCCATTTAGTTCATACTAATTCTAGAACCTACATATAGATTTCTAGTTGAATAACTAGATCAATTAAGCTATCTGCAATTGAGAGATATAGATCTCTCTTAACTAGATTTTGTGGAAATGATAGCTCTATCTAAATTATTTCCAAATGGGGTAGCAAGATGAGTTGGATTGAAATCAATTTATTTTTAATGTTGCTATCTCTAGCCATCAACTTGACTAATCCTCCCTAATCAAATGTCAATTTATTATATGAATGTGAGCTTGAACCTAAATTCTTTCCTTATGAAATAGTGCAAGCCTTCAAATCTTCTTGGATTTGATCAATAGATTGTTGATTCTCCATAGTTAAGTAACGAACATAAAAAAAATTCATATTCAAAGAATGAAGGATTGTAAAAATTTCTTCCAAACTAGTGGTAAGGTTAGAAAGCTCAACTTGCCTGATTGCAAGTTCAGTTTATACTTTCTCCAAAACTTTGTGTTCAAACTGCTTCTTAGACCATCTCATCATTTTATCATTTCTCTCTATATCCTCATTATGCACTTTTTCAACTATATACACTAATTGATCAAAAATTGGATGTTTCTCATTTACACCATGAATATAAAAAGCATCAACACAAAGACCCTTAATGTCATTTAGTACTTACTTTTTCTTGTACTCCATCCTTAGTTTCTCTTGCTTTATCTTACAAGTCAACAAAGCCTATAAACCTTGAATTTTTTCCAAGGTCATGTTGTCTAGGTCATATTTTGGTAATGGAATGACCTCATCTAGACTATCTGTAGTCTCTGGTGGATCACCTTTGTGTGCCAATAGTTGTGACTAGGAGGTGCTATCACTAGGTACTAATATCTAAAATTGTTTCCCCTTTATTCTCGGTCTAGGTGGCTATTGTTCATAATGCTCCTGTTGAGTTGATATAATTGTTGAATAGGTGTAACAATTAATGTATTAGTAGAAATGATACTCAAAAATTGAATAAGAGCTTAGATAACCTCTTGCTATCTAGGCTTCTCGATCTTTGCCGATTCTAACTTCTTTTCTCTCTTCATGGTGTGATTTTCTTCACTTTTCTCATCTGTTTGTCTTTGAGTGACATGAGTAAACTATAGTATAACAATGATTGCCTTACCCTATTGCTGGAATCTCATGTGTAAAACAACTACAACTATTGTGACTTTTGTAATATCAATTGTCACACTATCAATCCATGTATACTCTTGTATTTGTAACAAAACTAGATTGGTACATGGAAGAGAGGTGTCTAAGGTATTTGATTTTACATTTTTCAAGTCTTCCTCAGTTAATATTCTAATTTAGTGGTGATGAATCAAGAATATCCTCTATAGTGACAACATCTTGTTGTCCACTCTCTTCTAAGTTTTTCATTTCTTTTTCAATTCTATCAATTTCATCATCATCTTCACTTTCCAATACTACAACATTTTTTCCTTCTTCCTCTTTTTCTTCTTCTTCTTTTGATGGAATTAGAAAGCCAAATGCTTTCTTCCATATTACAATGTTTTCCTTCTCAACCTTGTTATCTTTATTTTTGAAAATTTTGTATGTTGTCTCTTTTAGCACGAATTTCTTAGTAAAATACTTTAGGGCTATAGATATATGCATCTTCCCTAAATTAATTAAGAATTGTCTATACTAATGTTATCTCTCTTACTTTCCATTTAGTGGATAATTCCCACTTCCATTTAGCATCTAATTTTTCATACAAATATTTAGGAATACCATCTCCTAATTCTATAGGTGTATATCTAAATTTTATCATCACGTGCATCATAACTTTTTTAATCTTTTCTTGAACATCTTTATTGAAAGAAATTACTTAAACTATTCAAGTCCTTCAATTCCAATTGAATTTCTAGTCTGTTCAAATATATGATCAATGGCCATGGGAGATAGTCTAGGTACAATCTGAAGTTTTCTTAGATTATTAGACTTGGTTTAGCCTCCATCTTCCTCCTCCTCATTAGGTGTCACAAAAAATTTTCTTCTTGACCTTTTGGGTAGTCTCTGTTAAGTTCCTTTGTCTTTTTCCTTTCTTTTTGGCTTTGCAACTAGGGACTAAGCTACCTTGGATCTAGTAATTATCCTCCTCTTTAGCTCAAGTCTGGGAGGTCTGACTACTTTATTCACATTTTTCTTTAGATCCTCCTTTATCTTAAGATCAAAAATCACAAATTTCTTTTGTTTAGTTGCCTCAAGCTCGACAAAAACTAACTCTTTACCTTTTGATTCTTTGTCTTCTTCTCCTTCACCATATTCTTCATCCTTTCCATTGTCCTTAGTTATCTAGAGTTGTCCTATGCCAAGCTTTCCCTCAAGATATGCTATTATATTTTTCCATTTCGTATCCTTTTAGGGCACTTTTTTTTCATGAGCATCTTAATCTTGGTTGACTCATAATTATTGAAGGGCTTGACGTTCTTGTCAATTTTCTCTGATAATAGTGCAATAACTACGATAGTGACTTCATCTACATTAACTTCATATTGCAATGGTCTTAACTATGCAACCCTTGGTAACACTTCCTAGACATATGCATAATCTATATCTACCATGAAACTTATATTATCAAAATAGTGATCCATTACTAATTTTTTAATCCTCATTCTATTTTTCATCTTTTTCTTAAACTCATCAAAGTAGTTATCCATAATAGCCTCAAAGTTTTCTCCCACTTTTTCAATGAGATCATTGATATGTTTAGTATCCTATCTAAATTCCTATCATGTGAAATTGCACCAATAGTAGGGAATGAATTCTACACATCGAAAAATTTAAAAAACTAACAATGATACAAAACTACAAGAAGTGTTCTTCATCTTTTGAATTGATCCAATATTATTTGATAGTTGTTGTAGGTGCAACACAGCCAAGTTGTAACTATGATCTTTCTTCATTATCTTGTAACCTAGGTTGACTGCTACACAAGGAATACTATTCATTCATCTTGAATAATATAGTTTGTGTGCAATTACAAACACAAAAAACTAAATAACTCTTAGAATTTACAAGTGGGAGGATTTACTTTTGAGAGGAGGGGGTGGGGCAGTTGAATAAGAAGTAACAAACTTTAACCTCTAAAACTTTTAACTAAGATTATTCACATGCATCTAATACATCTAATTAACATGAAAGTAAAGACATGCATGAAAATAGATAACTCAAGATTTTGGTCACCTAGAAACCCTCAAAAATTAGAATGTAAAATTGGGGTGGGGATGACACCTACAACTTATCACTACAGCAATATGTAACTAGTTAAGGTTACAAAATTTGACCATCAACAATGGTTTGCCTTGTGAAAGGCCTACCTTGTTAAAGGCTTTACACCCTATTAAAAATGACATGTCTAAAGGATTTACAAACATTCACTTGGAATGTCACCCTGTTAAAGGATTTATCACTTTGTTAAAGGTTCTACAAAATAGTTGCTAAGCCAACCTATCTTCATAGGATTTTCATTCTCCTAATACAACGGTTAGAAAGTATAGTAGAATTTCTTGATTTGATGACTTAGAATCTTCAATTTCTGATTCTAGATCCTTGTTCTATGCAATTTCATATGATCCTTCCTAATATGATATGACTCTATTTGAAGTGTTGATACTCTATTCTGATCAACTTGATTCTGCAGTGCTGCTCTTCCTCTAAGTCTTCTTACCCATTCCAAAACTTTGCTAACTTTCTCTTATGCATTCCACATGATCTCCTACTCTTCCTCTCAACACTAAATTATGGGGTTTCAACTTCCTTATAAATATTTTCAAGAGTTAGGGTTAGGTATGAATTCACGATCGAGATTCATCCATCTTTTCCCACTCAATTCTTTATACTTTTATTATTGATTGAATGCTCCATTTTTTTGATTAGTTGCATGCTGATTACATAGGGAAAGTAATAGATTCAATCTTATCTTTTAGATCCTTTGAGATTGATCTTGTGTTAGCTCAGAAATGGTTTATTTCTGAGTTTTTGTAGGCACAAACTCATATGTTGATTATGTGTTTCTCAACACTTACACTTTGCTGATGCTCAACACATATAGGATTTCTATCTTGCTCTCCCATAGTAATTTTTTCTCTCTCAACTACTATATTTTTTCTTGAAACCTATAGTGACTCAACATCACTTGTCACTTAGCACTTGATACTTGCTCAACACTTGAAACTTGCTCAATACTTGAAGTTCACTTGGCACCTATTGAATTTCTAGCTCGGCACATACTATAGCTCGACATCTATATTATACCTGGCATCAACTGAGAAATTGGTTAAGTGTGTTGGCACTCAATTATCAAAAACATTTTGACATAAAAAATATTAAAAAAACTTAACTAAGCCTTATGAATCTAATCTCTATGAGTATACCTTGTTTGGCATATGTAAGAAACTTCAAAAATTTGTTCAAAAATTTGTGGAAGACTATATACCTCAAAAACTTGTAACTCCCCCTAAGCTGATGTGCCATTTCTGTATCCAAAACTCTTTATGCTGAATTTTGACTCCTACTATTTCTATGCTCTGCCTTATCATTTTGCTCAGCTCTATTTTTGTCTACTCTATTTCTACTATGTTGTTGCTCCCCCTTTCACACATCTTCCCTTGTAGTTATTGTATCCTTTTGGCTTTATCTCCTTATCTCTCCTCAAAACTCAAAATTTTATTACCTCCCCTGTTGGGTATATCTCCTCCTTCATTTGGGTCTCATTTATTATCTCCCCCAATTTATTATATCTCCCCCATATCTTATTATCTCCCCCTTTTTGACACTTATGTCAAAGGTTCCTATGAATGAAATAAATACTTAGAAAAAAAAATCTATTTACCTCCATTATGATCTTTAGAGAAACATCCCAATTGTCTAATGCAATTTCTAGTGTTTTAAGTTGGATGATTATCTCTTATGCAAGGTGTACCAGGCCTTCCAATTTAGAAATATTGGGATCTTTCTTCAAGACATTCTTCGCATAGGCCATTTCTTTATGCAAAATTTCCATGTGAGGGGTTATTGCAAACTGTCTCTATATCAACTTGACCTTGATGTTAGCCTAATCTATTGTGCGTACAACTAATTCCTTTTGTGTGAGAAGCATTGTAGCAAAATGCTTCTCACTTTGAGCTGGATCCTTTGCTAGTTGTGTGCTAGATACTTTGAGGTTTCTTTCCAATATCAATATCCTCTAGCTTGTTTCTTTTATGAAATATGAGGAATCACACAATTTGGAGTATAGTGAGAATATATTCTCAAGTACTCCTTTCACTTTCTCTACCTTTTTAGCCAACTTCACCTATCATTGTGTTATCTCACTAGATATTTTCTCATTGACTTTTGTTTGAAATTTCTTTTTAGACCATTCAATTAATTTGACATTAGTTTCTAGGGCTTCATTTTGTACTTGGTCAACTATGTTGGATATTTTCTCCATGATGGGCTTTGTCTCATCAGGTACTTGTAGGCTAAAAGCATCAAGAAAGATATCTTTGATTTTAATTAGTGCTTGCCTTTATCTATACTCATTCTCGAGTATCTCCTGCTTCTTCTTCTTCTATACTATCTCTTGTAGTTCATTGATCTATTCTATATTCATTGTTTTGTAGTCATAACTTTGTATAACTATCTCCTCATCAAGTGCAGGGTCTCCATAGTGAAGTACCCTTGCTACCTTGGTAGAGCTTGAGCCTAGTGCTGATATTTGAAGTGATACTACATTAGTGCTCAGTTACTGTGTTGGTCTAGTAGGAGTCCCTATAGTAGTCAAATTGATCAATGTTTGGATTGCCTCTTGTTCCTTTTTCTTAGGAGTCTTCTCCTCTTCTTTGTTCTCTTCAATTCTGCCTTGGTCAATTACAAGTATTTGAGGAGGTGCACCTTGACTTTGTGTTGTGGGGTCAAAGATATCCTTCTATCCTATCTTCTCCTTTGCTTGCTCCTCCATAGTTGAAGTCATTTTTATTTTGGAATCAACCTTAGTAGATGCATCTTATGCTACTTGCACTTGTGGTTGTCCACTCATAGTTGTTTGGATTTGTGAAGGTGGTTCTTGTGGATTCACCTTCTCCTTGGTAATATTAGCTACTACCTTTTGTAATTCCTCTACACTCACCAAAACTAGATTGGTACATAGCTTTGATTAAAAAGTTTTTTGGTGAAGGATCTTTCTAAGATCCTCTATAGTCAGTGGGTTGAGGTTCTAACCAGAGGTGTTAGGAACATCCTTCACAATAATTGTTTCTATAGGTGCAGGTGTTGCATGCGGAGGACTAGGTGGTGGCAGTTGTGTGTCTTGCATGCTCTATTCCTGTTGCTGCTCGTCAGCTATTGCCATATCACATTTTTGTGTTTCCTTCTCCACTATGACTTATTCCTTTTCTTTCTCTCCTTCTTCCTCCTCATTTTCCTCTTCTTCCTCATCATTATTCCTTCCTTCAAGGGGATCTTCTTGTCCCTCCTTGATTGTTTGAAGGCCATAAATCACTTTGCACATGAGAGTGGACTTTTTCACAACATCTTCAATCTTATTTTGTAGAATGCTAAAGGCTCTATATTTGGGTGCAAATTTTCTCCCATGTTTCTTACTTACCAAGTTTCTTATTTGACCTTTAGTGAGGTTAGGCATTACATGAGCCAAAGTTGACTTCCTTATTTCTTTCTCCATTTTTAAGCAATAATGCCATTTATTTTCTACAATTGTATATAGCTCCTTAGGCATAGTATAATCCAATTTAAGTGGAGTATTCTTGAACTTGGCCATCATAGTGTAAATTGACTCTTCCACTATGTTTTCATCCTCTCTACTTAACTCATTGAAATCAATAGTTTTCAATCCAATCAGACCTGCATTATCCCTATTATTGTCACAAACATTTTCCAAATCTGATTTTTTCATGTCACTTACCACTCTAAATTGTTCATTATCATCAAACTTTGTCTTTTCCTCATTTGACTCTAGAGGTGCCACATATTTTCTTCTCTTTTTCTCTATTGGCCCTCCCTACTCTGTAGCTTTCTTCTTTTCTTGTTCTTTTGTCACTTTTGTTCTTGCCCTTGTATCTACCCTTGTGGTAGGTTTTTCTAGGCTTGGCTTGGTTTTTTTTTTTTTTTTCCTTTAGGCTATGTAGCAGACTATTTCTATGCTTTCCTCTTTTTGGGCTCTGCCTTAGGTGCTTCTCCTTCTTGCTTAGCACCTTCTTCTTTTTCAACATCTTCACCCATTCCTTGGGTTTATGCTAGTGGCCCTTGCCCTTGCTCATCTTCATCTTATTCTTCTGCCTCTATTGTGCCTTCTCCAAATTTTGGTTTGAGTGATGCAAAGGTGGCAAAGGAATATGGTGGAACCAAGGTCCCAAATACAAACTTAATCAAATACACAATTGAAACTAGTGAGCAAAAGTGCCTTCAATAAGTGAAATGGTAAAGTATCCACCAAAAATTATTATGATGTGATCCAATAGCCCTAAAATATGAAATCCAAGGTACTTGAACAGGTTTCAAACTTTCTTCAATGGTTTAGACACCAAAAATTCAATAGTCCTCAAACTCGGCCTAATAACATGCCTTGTAACAGCAGCAATACTAATAAGGACTTTTCTTCACCTTTTTCCAAAACACTAGGAAAATAAATTATATTTTTGAGTACCCTTTATGGATTTCTTTAACATACCAAAAGGATAGGATAGGTTTCTTTGGACGGTATATGACTATTTTCACTATTTCTCATATTTTTAAGGCCTAATCCTCATGCATTTACAAAGGAAGTGGTAACCATTCAAACTCCTAGGCTCCAAATCTTTGAAAAGTTTCAAATAGGTTCAAATCAAAGAAATATGAAGTCAATTTGACTCCAAGAGGCTTCTAGATACCAAAGCCCCAAATTGTGCCCTCAAAACCCTTAAATCTAAGGCTTCCTCAGTGTCATGCTTCCCAAAGTTTGCTACAAAAAATAAAGGTTGGAACACCTTGTATGCAGCATATATATACACATTCCATCATAAAACAATACCCTTGTTTAGCCAAAACTTTCTAACCTTCAACCTACCCTCCAAATTCACTTAGTTTCTTAGTCTTCTTATGGTGATCATCACACAAATTCATCAGAATTGCATTTACAAGATTAGTAAAATGTTTCACATGTAAAACGGATTTCAATAAGATGCCATTCTATGAGAATCAAAGTGCTACATTCATATAATAGAATTCATAGTGTGAAATCTACAGAAAAATGTCTAAAAATCTGATTTTCCAAAGACTGAACATCACAAAAATGATGACCAACAACTATCCTAGGGTTTTAGAATGTGAAATAATTAAAAGTGGTGAAATTTTAATGATGAAACATTATACAAGGCAATCCAATCAGCAAGAAATTTGAATCATACAAAAAACCCTTTAACTTTGCAAGAAATCAGGTTTTTTCATTCAATTTGTCGTAGTAATCCATACAATGGATTCTCTTTCTGTACAATGGACTTCTAAAACATTTTAATAAACTCCTATCAACTACCCCAACTGATCCAAATTGGTCAGATGGTTTAATTTGGCTTAAAAGTAATAATGAAACTAATTCCCTCCTAAATGTCCATGACCGTTATAATTTGAAAATTCAAATTTATAACTTTGTAACTTTTGAATTTTTTGAAATTGCTAAGTGCTAAAACTTTACCAAACCATTTAAATGGACTTATAAACCTATTGAAAGGACTAATTTATCCTATTTGAAACCTTTAACATTTAATTCTATCCTAGACTCCCTTTTTAGTCCTAAGGCTTGTTAGACCTTTTTATTGCAAAGTTATTACATTGATTAACATTATAGGTCATCATAGGCTCCAAAATACTCCAATTGATGTCATTGGATGTATTCATTTTCACTAATGCCTCTTTTATCTCCAAAGTTTTATTGAACTCCTTGTGTGCTCTAGGTGCCTTTGCACCATTGAGCTTCTTCACTAGTTTATCCTTTTTCTTCAATGTAGAAGCAGTCTTTAGCTCCATATTGACCTTGTATCTCACCACATCATATGTGCCAAAATGTGGGGTACTCTTATCTACCTCCTCTACTAGTAGAGTTATTATGACTACATATGCTTCATCAATTTTTGTCTCATACCCAAGAGGTCTAAGCCATCTTACCCTTGGTATGGTTTTTTGAATGTAAGTGTAGTCAATATCAACAAGAAAGAAAATGTCATTAGTGTGCTGCTCCATAAGTGAGACTGGAATTCTAAGTCTCTATTTCATTGAATTCTTGAAAACTTCAAAATAACTGGTCATAAGTGTCTCAAAATTTGCTCCCATCTATTCTATATATTTATTCACTTGGGCTATAATGGACCTATTTATTTTCCATCTAACCTTTCAAAAATATGGGAATTCATTCTGTACATAGAAGAATATACATATCAAAATTGCACCAAATTTACATTGGGCTCCCTTTTTTCTTCTTATAGCTCTCAAATTTTCATTGATTTTTTGTAATGGTAGTTCTATAGGATTACAGGTATGATCATTTTTAACTAGTTTATAGCCAACATCTATTGTAGTACATGGTACACTGTTGAGTCTGCTAGGTTGGTATAATTTGTGGGAAATGACTCTGACAAAAAAGTCAACAAGAGGATCCTTAATAGTATCTATGGTCATGCCTCTCTTGTTCCACTTGGCTCCTATATTATTTTCAATAGATTCCTTGGTGTCACTTCTTAGGGTCTTAGGCTGATCTAGGGTTGGATACCCTATTACCCTGTGAACAATCCTCTTCGATATCTTAACTGGGCCATCTTCTAACCACAAACTACCATCATGAATCCTACTCAACACAATTCTAATCCATTTAGTCTTAAAGGCAATAGGGAACTCTAGGGCATGTGTTAAGCCCTTCTTCTCAACAATTTGATATTCTTCCTTCAAGACTCCATTCTCACACAATCTATCATAAGTTTCTCTAATTTCCATGTCTCCAATGGCACCTATCTTATAGTTATAGCATCTCTTAACATCTTGCACCATTACTGCCTTAGGAGGAATTATGGATAGTTCTCCGGATGGGTTGTTCTGATATGAAACTTCAGGGATAGGTCAAAAATTAGGTTGCTTAACTTTATTTGACACTAACTAAACTTCAAATGGCTCTTTCTCCTGATGTTTCCTAGAACTGGAGGCCATTTGTGCAGTTTAGAGTTTAAACATGAAGAAATTTTGAAATTGCCTAGCTCAACACTAGTATAAATACCTTGGATTTGATGAAATTGTGCTGAATCTCTATTGAAATATTCTCAAATGCTTCAAGCTCTTCTTGGAAATTTTTCTAATCTCTTCTCATCTTTACTCTTTGTTCATGATGGTGAAAAAATGGTTCAAAATGTAAACATATACCCTTGTTTCCTAGCATTTAATGCTTAGTGCATTTACAACTATCCACTTGGCTCCTGAAGATATTCTATTTTACTCAGCTTCCATCGATTTACAAACACTCGACATACACTGGAGTTTCCCTTACTTGGCTTCAACTAGAATTTTCCTTTCACTCAATATCCACTACCAAATTGGCTGCAACTAATCACTCAACTTCTACTAACTTTGGTAGACAACTTGACATGTAATAGGATTTTACTTGGCATATCAAGGCAACTCGAAAACACTTGTGAAAACTTGAAATTTTAACTTTGCATCTCTATTCATGCTAATCTCTCCTTTTCAATACTTATTTGTCTAGGAAATGAGGTATGATAAAACTTTATATATCAATCCCACATACCTTCTTTTTCTTAGATGGATGAAGTGTGACCACTTGACCTTTTGGGTGAAGTGATCCCTTCATTGGATGTGCTACCTCCATCTTTCTTGTTCCATGTTTTATTCATCTCTCCTTTGATGTGTTCAACATCTACCTTCTCTTTTCCTTTGTTGAACTCTGAGTTGGGTGCCTTTGAACTTGTTGTGCAATTCTTGCTAATATATCCAGTCTTCAAACAACTGAAGCATGTAGTTTGACTCAACTATTTTCTGTATTTTCTATTGAAATGTGTCTTATGCAATTCTATGGGATGTGTCCATATTCTTGACAGTAGTGACAACTCTTTCTGGTGTTATAGTCCTTATTGTAGTCATGTCCATTATTATTTCTCCTTTCTAGTTGATCTACACTCAAAAGCTCTATGTCCATACTTCTTATAATTGTAGGAGTGGCCATCAAATCTTGGTGTCCTGATAGTCCTAGTCCTGCAGTCATGTGCCTGATATCCTTACTTGTTGCACTTGTGATAGTGACCCATGTATTTAGGTTTTTCATGTAGATGGTCATCCTTGCTCCTACACACATTAGAGGTATGTCCCTTTTTACCTCAAAAATGTTAGAGGTATGTCCCTTTTTACCTCAAAAATGACAAGGAAGTTTAGCATTCTTACCTTTGTCACTTCTTTCTTCTATAGTCTTGGATGGCTCTCCTTTTTTAGTGCCAGTGTATCCTAGTCTAGAAGTGTCATTGTTGGCTCTTGGTGATTTTAGTAGCTACTCAAAGTACTTGATAGCCTCATTAGGTTTGTTGAAGCTCTCTACAATCTCCATTTCTCTTTTCAAGTCATTTTTTAGTTGTTCATTTTGCATCTTCAGTGTGGAGATCTCAATATCTTTAACATTCAACTCATAATGTTTGTTCATCATCTGGCTTAGGGTGTCTAGTTGCATGTTGGAAATTCTTGCAAGTTCTATTAACTTTTCTTCCAATATGTTAGCAATTTTTATCTTGTCTTCTTCTATCATTGCCTTGTCTTTAATGGCTCTTTTCTTCTATTCAGTCACTTCACAAAGCATCATGGCTTGTGACTCTTGTTCAATATTGAGTGTTCTAATCTCTTCTACTTGAGCTCTACTTTTCTCCATCAGATCTGCTATTGCTACATCAAATTCCTTGGAATCTCCATTTGTGAACACTTTTGAGGTGTCAATCTCCTTGTACTATGTATCATTCTCAGCTATGGCAATATCTCTTCTTCTCTATAAGGATTTCCTCAATTCTTTCCTAGCTTCTTCTAAAGAATATAGAATGAGTTGTATCTCAATCACCTAGTTCTCTATGATATTCCCAAGTTTTTAGACTTCCATTTCTAGATCTTTTCTCCAACTTGTAAGGCTTCTCCTTATGAGAACTTAGATCTGCTACCAATCGTTGGAATTTACAAGTGGAAAGATTTACTTCTTTGGGGGGGGGGGGGGGGGAGGGGGGGGGGGGGGTGTGAATCAGAACTAACATACCTTAACCTCTAAATTTTTTGGCTAAGATTATTGACATGCATCTAACACATCTAATTAACATGAAAGTAAAGACATGCATGAAAATAGATAACTCAAGATTTTGGTCACCCATAAACCCTCTAAAATGAGAAGGTAAAACTAAGGTGGGGATGACACCTACATCATATCACTATAGCAATATGTAACTAGTTAAGGTTACGAAGTTTGACCATCAACAATTTTCCACCCTGTGAAAGGCCTACCTATTAAAGGCTTTACACCCTATTAAAAGTGAGCTATCTAAAGGATTTACAAATATTCACTTGGAATGTCACCTTGCTAAATGATTTATCACCTTGTTAAAGGTTCTACAAAATAGTTGTTAAGCTGACCTATCTTCATAGGATTTTCATTCTCCTAATACAATGCTTAGAAAGTATAGTAGAATGTGTTGATCTGATGACTTACAATCGTGTCTTGTGACTCTTGTTCAATCTTGAGTGTTCTAATCTCTTCTACTTAAGCTCTAATTTTCTCCATCAAATCTGCTATTGCTACATCAAACTCCTTGGAATCTTCATTTGTGAATACTTTTGAGGTGTCAATCTCCTTGTACTATGTATCATTCTCAGCTATGGCAATCTCTGCTCTTCTCTTTAAGGATTTCCTCAATTCTTCCCTAGCTTCTTCCAAAGAATGTAGAATGAGTTGTATCTCAATCACCTGGTTCTCTATGATCTTCTCAAGTTTTTAGACTTCCATTTCCAGATCTTTTCTCCAAGTTGTAAAGCTTCTCCTTATGAGAACTTAGCTCTGGTACCAGTCGTTAGAATTTACAAGTGGAAAGATTTACTTGGGGGGGGGGGGGGGGTCAATCAGAATTAAAAAACTTTAACCTCTAAATTTTTTGACTAAGATTATTCACATGCATCTAACACATCTAATTAACATGAAAGTAAAGACATGCATAAAAATAGATAACTTAACATTTTGGTCACTCATAAACCCTCTAAAATGATAAGGTAACATTGGAGTGGGGATGACACCTACAACATATCACTATAGCAATATGTAACTAGTTAAGGTTACAAAGTTTTACCATCAACAATGGTCCACCCTATGAAAGGCCTACCCTATTAAAGGCTTTACACCCTATTAAAAGTGACATGTCTAAAGGATTTACAAACATTCACTTGGAATGTCACCCTGCTAAAGGATTTATCACCTTATTAAATGTTCTACAAAATAGTTGTTAAGCCAACCTATCTTCATAGGATTTTCATTCTCCTAATACAATGGTTAGAAGGTATAGTAGAATGTGTCGATCTGATGACATACAATCTTCAATTGATGATTCCAAATCCTTGTTTTATGCAATTTAATTTGATCTTTCCTGATCTGATATGACTCTGTTCGAAGTGCTGATACTCTGTTCTGATCAACTTGATTCTATAGTGTTTCTCTTCCTCTAAGTCTTCTCACCCCTTCGAAAACTTCACTAACATTCTCTTAAGCATTCTGCATGATCTTTTACTCTTCCTCTCAACACTAAATTATTGGGTTTCAATCTCCTTATAAAGGTTTTTGAGACTTATGGTTAGGTATGAATACATGATAAAAATTCATCCATCTTTTCCTACTCAAGTCATTGTACTTTTCTTTTTGGTTGAATGCTTTCTCCATTTTTCTAATTGGCTACATGCTAATTACATAGTGAATGTAATAGATTCAATCTTAGCTTTAAGATCCTTCAAGATTCATCTCGAGTCAACTCAAAAATGGTTTATATTTGAGTTTGTGAAGGCACAAACTCATATGCTGATTATGTGTTACTCAAAATTTACTCTTTGCTAATGGTTGGCACATATAGGATTTTTGTCTTGCTTGGGTCCTATAGTGACTCAGCATCACTTTTTATTTGGTACTTGATATTTTCTTGACACTTGAAACTTTCTTGGCACTTGAAGTTCACTAGGCACTTGTTGAATTTTTGGCTTGACACATACTATAGCTTGGCATCTATATTATACTCGACATCAATTTAGAAATTGTTTAAGTGTGTTGACACTCAATTGTCAAAACCAATCCAAGACCAAAAAATAACTAGATCTTCAATCCCATCTATTGACATTCCTTGGCCATTCCACTCAACTTTCTTATGTTGTTCAACAACATTCTTCGCATCACATCTCATTGGTTTTTCTATATCTAAGGTGGGATAACTAGTAACTTGACTAATTATTATTTTTTCTATCTTTAGTGATCCACATTCTAACCATAATTTTATGTCATGTACTTGGCTAAGTAAAATCTTGATCCATTCAAATTTGAATACTTTTGGAAATGCTAGGGCACAAGTAAATCCTTTCTTGGAAATAATCTTATTTTCATCTTTCAAAAATCCATTGTCACACAACTTATCATAAGCTACTTGCAATTCATAATCTTGAATTTCTATAATTTAATACATATAGCACAATTGAACATTTTTAACCATCAATACTCTTGGTGGAATCGATTAAAGACACCATATGTATCTCTAACCATTGCAATATAGGGGTATGTCATGAATTTGGGTGGAGGACATTTATCGTTCCTCACAATTTGTGCACTGCTCTCTTTCAACATTTCCTTCTGAGATACAAATGCAATGGATGCCATTTTCAAAACTAGGGTTTAAACAACTTCACTTCAACAATTTTAAAATTAACTTAACTTTGAACTGTAAAACCTTACTTAATTCTCCATATCTTTGGCAATGACACATTGTGATTCACTTGTTCTTTCACTAAAATCACCTCAATTGCCTTTAAATCATCTGTGTGCATTGAAATTTCTTGGAAAATGATAAATGAATATCAAAATTTGATATATACCTTCAATATGTTGATTTAGGTCTACAATAAATGCATTTTATTGAAGTAGGTGCATAAGAACTATCTCAACCTTCAAATGTTGTGTTCACACTTCTTTGCATTTAAATAATTGGTCACTATTACATTTCTTGGTCAATATCATTTAGTTTGGCCAACACGTCAACTCAATTATTGTAAATTTTTTGATCCATATTGCAATGCTTAGTCAATTCAGGTAGTATTACTAATGCTCGACACTTATAGTGTAATTGATTCCATTCTAAAATTCTTCTTTAAGATCTATCCTAGTGCATCTTGTTTCATGCTAATATGGGCTTTTAATCGCATCTCTTGTTAGGAACTGGTGTATAATATATAATTCAAGTGTACAATTCCTTACATACCTCCTTTACTTATTTGGAAGTGGTGTGATTACCTGATCCATTAGATTGGGTGATGTTAGCTTCACTTGATCCACTACCTCCAACTTCTACTATCTTTTTCCAAGTTGGATTAATCTCAATCTTTCCTTTTTCTTTGATGTGTTCATTTCTTGGTGTTAGTGCTTGGGTCCTACATTTCTTACTAAAATGTCCAACCTTGTGAGAAATAAAGAAAACTAAGCTTCCATTCAATCATTTCTTTTAATTTCCTCTAAAATGTGTCTTAATGCAATTTTCTAAGATGTTTCCATACTGTGCAGAATAATAAAAATTATACCATGTGTTGTAATGCCAGTTGTAAGAGTTACCTTGCTTAGGTGCATTTGTTTTCCTTTTAGATGTCCAATTGGATATTTCTTTGGATCTGCATTCTTGAGCTCAATGTCCATATTTCTTATAGAGGTACCAATGTCCTTCAAATTTAGATGTTGTAGGTGTATCAGTTGTCTTTGACCTACACTCATGTGCTTAATGCCCTTATGTCTTGTAGTTAAAATGATTCCCAATAAACTTAGGTTTAGGATTTTTCTTACCATTCTTACTTCTGTAAATGTTTTCTATGTTTCCTTCTTTGTCACAATGATGACATGTAGGTTTACCTTTAGGTTTTTCATTTCTTTTCTCTCCACTCTTGGATGACTCTCCTCCCTCAGTAAATGAAGAGTGCTTGATATGTCCTACACTAGAAGTGTCACTAGATGACCTTGATGATATCATCATTTCTTCAAAGTATCTTATAGCTTCCCTTGGTTTGTTCATTCTTTCTAGAAGTTCTTTCTCAGATCTCAACTCACTCCTTAGTAGGGCACTCTGTGATCTCAGATTTGTAATCTCCATATCCTTTTAATTTAGCTCCTAATTTGCAAGTAACAAATAATTAATCATATCCAGCTAATTGTCTATAAGCTTCTACACATCAGATGACCTTTCTTCAAGTTTGGTAGCCATTTATCTTTTATCTTCTTCAGCCATGATTTTGTCTTCTTCATCTTTCTTCTTGTGTTCAACCACTTTACATAGTCTTATTGATTGGATTTGATGCTCTCTTTTCAATCCTCTGACTTCTTCACTTATAATGTTCTTCTTCTCCAATAGATCAGCTATCACTGCATCACTTTCACTAGAATTCCCACTACTAATCAATATTGGTTAACTTCTTTATATAGAGTATCATTTTGCTAAATAACCATATTTTTCCGTTTCTTTAAGGATTTTCTTAACTCTTCTTTTTTGTATCAAGTTGCTGTAGAATGATTTTATTCTCAATAATCTTTTCCAATTTATAAGCCTCTATCTCCAATATATAAACTCTCAAGTTTTTAGACTATTTTTTAGATAACTTTACTTTGATACCAATTGTTGGAAGTCTTATTGGGAAACAAGATACTAGAAGGGCCGGGAGAGGGGGGGTGGGGGTGGTGAATTAGGATCTACAAAAATAATAGATTAACTACATTCACTCCTAATCCATATCATATCTTATAAGAGATATCATATACTCATAAAATGTAAAATTGAAATGAAATCTATCTAATCATAACATCCATCACCATGAAAAATTAAACTCATAACATAAAGTTTTAAATGGTAACCCAGAAACCCTCCAAGGTGAAGGTAAAACTGGGGTGGGAATGATACCCACAAATCTTTATTGCTACAACAATGAAGTTTTTCTATTAGAGCTAAAATTTGATCACTTCTGATGATCTACCCTATGAGGGGTCTTCTCAGTTAAAATCATTACATGACTATTAAGTCTACCTTGATTAATTGATTTAAACTTACAATAAAGTAAGCACTTTGTTAGGAGATTTAACAAGGTCTTTGAAAACCACTCTGTTAAGAGATTTTTCTTTGGTTAAAATGTTTTAGTTCTTGGTCCTTTGGTTTTTTCAATGAAGCTTATTAAAGATATTCTCTCTTCAATATCTTAATCTAATATCCTTATCTAATTTTCTCTATTCTTCCCTTCACTGCTAGGTTTCTTTGTCTGATCTCTATATCAAACTTAGCCTTCCTTGCTCTATTCTCAGCCTCTTTTCTCATTCACAATCTTCCTTCACATACCTTCACACTCCTTCATGCTTCATTACACTTCACAAATTGAGGGTTAGATCCCATATTAAATAGATAATCATGGACGGTTATAGATCATAATCAATGATAAAAAATTTATTCTTTTGTCATTTAACCATTCTGATTTTTTGATTGGTTAATCTACCTTCCTAGGGATTAATGCCTTCTAAAAAATGTGTAATTTTCTTGCTAATAGTATCTACAATCCATAAATGTTGTATAGAAGTCAACCAAAATGATTTACATAAGTGTTTGTGCCAATACAAATACATTTATCAAAATTGGTTTACTTGGCAATTGAATGTTCTAACACTTAGTCATAACTAACAGTCATGCTATCTCTTAGCTTCTATAGGATCAACATATACTGACTCACTTGACATAAGTTAAATTTACATCACTTGATCTCCATACATTTTACTTAGCTTGTATAGTAGCTTGGTCTCTACTGGGGTGCTCGACAACCTTTGACTTGCTCAACATGAAGTGAAATCTATCAAAAAGTCCATGTACCTTGACCTTCTTAGGAGGCTTGGTCATAGTGATGAATGACCAATGATGCCTAGGAAATGACTAATTATTTGATACTAATAGGAAACAAGGCTTAGTGATGAACAATCGACACATTTGGAACTGATGGATTAGTGGGATTGGGAGTGGAAGCTTAAAAAATGACTCTTCCCCATCTTGTTGTTGCACTACAATAAACTATTTTAAATGGGATTGTGCTTATATGGTTATTAACCTCATCAATGGAGCCACACATGGAGTCAAAGTCACATATATAATTTGTATGGATTTTTCAACACAAGGAGTCAAAGCCTGATATGTGGTTAGTACAATAGTCATATTTTAGAACATTAGATATAGAAGCATGATTGATGTTTTTCGTGTTATTTCTTGATTTGTTTCCATTGCTATGATGGGGGAAAGGTTTATGAAATATTTTAAACTTGGAATTGTTGGATAATGGGCCACCTTCCAGCTCAATTTCTCTATCATCAACAAGGTTTTCAATGTAGTGTTTTGGCTTGATACATTTTTTACTGTCATTCCCTTTGATGCAATGATAATCAGAGTACTTGTTATCTTTATACCATGGTGGTTTAGGTTAATTTTCATCAAAGGGTCATGTATGTGGTAAGAACATTAAGTTTTGATCCACTAACTTCTTGAATATAATGTCTAAAGGATCTTGCAATTTAGTGAATTTCCTATTCCAATCATTGCTTTTGTTATTATTGTTGTTGTAAGAAAAGAATTGCATTTGATTATGTGATTACTAATTGTTTTGGTTGTTTTGATTTTTATTATTGAAATTTTGGTTGATTTTAATTGTTATGATTGTGTTTTTAGTTGTTGTTATTTCTGCCTTGGAGGTTTTACAAATTGTTAACATCAGGGACACCGTCATGTGTAATTCACTTATTTTTGGACCAACACTTGTACTTTTTATTGTTGTTGGTGTTATTGTTTGATGATGAAGAGGTGTAATCTTTAATGCAACCCTATTCTAGAAGTCCATTCTCAGTGTTCTTTCCTTTTTTAACCAAGGTTTCAAAATCTCTAGGATCAATAATTTTTATTTGGAAGGACATCTTGTATGACATGCAATTTGCAAGATGCTATCACCTTTCTAGGAAATGAGAAAAAGTCTTATCATTCCTTTTTTTAGTGTTGCAAAATCACTCAAGGGTGTATCATGTTAAATTCTATAAGAGTATTATGTCACAAATTTGCATGTCAAGTCACTAAAAGATGTAACCGACTGTCATGGAAGGTTCATCGAATATTCAAGGGTTGGACCTTCAAGGATCCATGTGAATATCATTTTAAGATAATATTCACTATAGGAAATTTATTGACATAGGACAAAGAATAGTTTGAGATGTGTGTGTTGTGATTTGACGATCATTTTATGCAAATGTAATAACATTGCCATTTTTATTGGTGTGTTCCAATTACAAATTTGAATATTATATAAATATTTGTAGAAGAGACATGTCTCATGAAGAGACACATCTCTTTGATAATTTATAAATTAATCATTCATATATATATATATATATATATATAAGTAGCTCTATTTTAGTGCTTGTCTTATTTCTGATTACCCAATGACCATATAAGTAGCTCTATTTTTGTGCTTATTTTATTTATGCTTAACCAATAACCATAGAGAGATTATCTCTAGGTTAATTCAATCCGATGGAAGCTACAACCTTAACACTCCCTCTTAGCTAGGGAGGATAGCTATAGAACACATTATGCTCTCAAGCATTTAGAGATATTATCTCAATGTGATATTCTTGTATGACATATTTAAGGATATCATCATATATTCATCATAATAGATGTTATCTTTCAATGTCATCTAATCTATGATTCAACAAGGAATATCAACTATGAGATATTTATCAATCTCATATTCTTATGGTATGTGCACTAGAATTAAATTAATGATGCTTACCAAGAGAATATGTTATATCCTAGCAGGATATAAGTTATCCAGTTTATGCCACTCTGTGACAACAACTTAATGTAGTCTATCAGATAACAAGTAATCAAGGTGTCATGATCGCTATCATGACTTTTGTCACAATCTAAGACAATAAATTAATGTAGTTTGAGGCTATCCCACAATAATGGGTGCCACTTTTGTGGCATGAAGAAATTCTAAAAACTTTGGAAAAATGACAATTCCTATTTTTCATATGTTCGCACAAACATATCTATTGTGTTCACATGAACATAATAGATCTATATGTTCTTGAAAACATATATATTTAAAATATGTTATGTGTGCACAAACATATCATTCAATTATGTTTGTGCAAATATATTTTTATGGTGATTTGTGGTTTAAAATCCCTATTTTTCATATTTACTATTCATTTTTATGGCATGTAGGTTTGTTTTGGATGTTGGAGTGAACGTATCAGAGTGCTAAGTGAGTTGCATAATTTTGCATCATTTTCTTCTAAATTTTGGTCATTGCGCTATTTTAGGTATGTTTATATGTCATTATTTGAATATTTTTAATGTTTTTAATGTTTTCAAAGAGTATTTTATGTTTATTTTCAATTTTTTAATGTTTTCAAAGAATATTTTATGCTTGAATATTTTCAATGTTTTAATGTTATTGTTTGAACATTTTAAATATTTTTATGCTCATTAATGTTAGCTTTAATTATATTTAATTTTTGTTTACAATTTTTGGTATATAATTACTATATATTAGTGTTATTAGAAAATACTAGAAAAATATTAGAAATTATTAAAAAACCATTAGAGTATAATATTACAAAAATATCGATTTAACATTAAGAAATAAATTTAGAAAAAAAAACTAGTGTTAAATTAGATAAATATTAGAAACTATTAGAAAACATTACAAAAAATTAGAAAAACATTAACAAAAAAAAAAAGTCTATAATATTAGAAAATATCAAAAAATATTAATCTACAATATTAGAAAAATATTAGTGTAACATTACAAAACAAATTTATGAAAATATTAGAAAAATTGTTAGAAAATATTTTTTAAAATGTTAGAAAATATTCGAAAATCATTAGAAATTATGAAAAAAACCATTAGTCCAAAAAATTAGAAAATATTAAAAAATACTTTAAAAACATTATTATAGAATATTAGAAAATATTAAAAAATTACAAAATATTAGAAAAATATTGTACAAAATACAAAAAACCAATAGTCTAGAATATTAGAAAATATTAAAAATTATTAATATATAATATTAGGAAAATATTAGTATAATATTATGAAACAAATTTAGAAAAATATTAGTCTTATTAGAAAAATATTAGAAAAAAACACTAGAAGAAATTACAAAAATATTAGAAAAATATTTTTAAAAAATAGTTTAGAGAAAATTAGAAAATAATAGAAAAATATTACATATATTAAAAATAACATTATTATAGAATATTAGAAAATATTAGAAAAACATTGCAAAAAAATTTAAAAGCATTAATAACTAATATTTGAAAATATTAATATAACATTATGAAACAAATTTAGAAAAAATTAGACTTAAAAAAAAAAATTAGAAAAAAGAAGAAGAAAATATTAGAAAAACATTAGAAAATATTAAAAACAATACTCTAGAATATTAGAAAATATTACAATAACATAAGAAAATATTTTTTAAAATTATGAACTAGAAAATGAGAAAATTATTAATTTAAGATTAGGAAAAAAATTTAGGAAAAATTAGTATTTGACATTAGAAAATACATAATAATACTTGTAAAAAACTCTAACCCTAACCCTAACCTTATATATAGTTCTGTTGTTCTAATCTTAACCATAAACCTAAGCCAAACCCTAACTTTAACTCTAACTCAAACCCTTACTCTAACCATAATCTAACCCTAACCCTAACCTTAACTCAAACTCAAAATCTAATCTAACCCTAACTCAAACTCACACCCTAATCTATTGCTAACTCTAATTCTAATTCTTAACCCTCACCCTACACCAAACTGTAACTCTAACTAATGCAAACTCAAACTCTTGAACCCTAATCTAACCCTATCTCAAACTCAAACCCTATTTATAAAGTTGTAATTACATAAGAATAACCCTAATTTTCTAACCCCAACTTTAACTATATGTACCCTTATTGTTAACCATATAACTCTAATTCTAATTCTTAACCCTAACCCTAAGCCAAACCTTAACTCTACTATAACTCAAACTCAAAATCCTAACTCAAACCCTAATCTAACCCTCTAACTATAACCCTAATCTAAGGCTAACCCTAACTCAAACCCTAATCTGATCCTAACTAAAAACTCAAACCCTAATCTAACCCTAACCCTAATTCAAACCCCAATCTAACCCTAGAACCATAACCCTAATTTAACCATAACCCTAACTCAAACCCTAATCTAACCCTAACCCTAATTCAAACCCCAATCTAACCCTAGAACCATAACCATAATTTAACCGTAACCCTAACTCAAACCCTAATCTAACCCTAACTCAAACTCTAACCCTAATCTAACCCTAAGTCAAACTCAAAACCTAATCTAACCCTAACCCTAACTCAAACCCCAATCAAACCCCAACTAAAACTCAAACCCTAATCTAACCTTAACCCTAACTCTAATTCTATCCATAACCCTAACTCTAATTCTAACTCAAACTCAAACCCTAACTAGATAACCCTTTAATTCTAGAACCCTAACCCTAACTCTAATCCTAACTCTATCTCTAATCGTAACCCTAATCATGTAATCTTATCTCTAATTCCATCCCTAACCCTAGCTCACCCTATATAGTTAACCCAAGTAGTTTTGTAAGCCTAATTATAAAGTTGTAATTACATAACAATAACCTTAATTTGCTAACCCAAACTTTAACTATGCCCCTATTGTTAACCCTAGAACTCTAATTCTAATTCTTAGCTCTCACTCTAAGCCAAGCCCTAACTCTAACTAACTATAGCTCAAACTCAAATCCTAACTCAAACCCTAATCTAACCCTAACCCTAGCTCAAACGCTAATCTAATCCTAACAAAAAAACTCTAACCCTAATCTAACCCTAGCTCAAACTCTAACCCTAATTTAACCTTAACTCAAACTCAAACTCAAACCCTAATATGAAACTAACCCTAATTGAAACCCTCATCTAACCCTAGCACCATAATCCTAATCTAACCATAACCCTATAACTCAAATCCTAATCTAACCCTAGCCCTACCTAAAACCCTAATCTAACCTTAGAACCATAACCCTAATCTAACTGTAACCCTAGAAAAATACCCTAACCTAACCCTAACCCTTACTCAAACCCTAATATAACCTTAGAATTGCAACCCTAATCTAATTGTAATCCTAGAACTCAAACCCTAATCAAAACCTAATCCTAACTAAAACCATAATCTAACCCTAATCTAATTGTAACCCTAGAACTCAAACCCTAATCTAACCCTAACCCTAACTAAAGACCTAATATAATCCTAGAATTGTAACCCTAATCTAACAATAACCCTAGAACTCAAACCCTAATCTAACCCTAACCCTAACTCAAACTCAAACCCTAATTTCTAACCCTAACTCAAACTCTAACCGTAATCTAACCCTAACTTGAAAACTCTAACCCTAATCTAACAATAACTGAAACCCTAATCTAACCCTAACTCAAACTCAAACCCATATCTAATGCTAGCTCAAACTCATACCCTAATTATAACATTGTAGTTATATAACAATAGCCCTAATTTGCGAACAAAAACTTTAACTATATATACCTCTATTGTTAACCCTAGAACTCTAATTCTAATTCTTAATCCTAACCCTTATTCTAACTAACTATAACTCAAAATGCAATCCTAACTCAAACCCTTATCTAACCCTAGAAACATAACCCTAATCCCTAACCCTAACTCAAACCGTGATCTAATCCTATTTAAAATCTGACGTAGGATCATCCAGTCGTGTAAGGGAAATCATGTATCATCCAAAAATATGCTTAGTATTAGTTTCTATTTAATGTTTTTTTATTTCTAGATACCTATTTGGGTCAAATAAAGATTCCAACTCTCATAGTTCCACTATTAGTTTTCTGGATTAGTGTTTTTGACAACCTTGGGATATGGACCAATGTAGAAAGTAGGTTATTTTGTAATTAAGCCATAATTATGATGAGTTAGAGGGTGTAAGTTGGATGGATGATTATTCTTGTAATTTAAAGCACTCTAAAAAAAGAATCAAGTCAAAAGACTTTATGGTTTGAAAGTTATTATAGTTTTAAGTTGCTTGAAGATCCCCTAAGAGTGCTTCAATGTCAAATTTGAGGCACTAAATAGCATCGTATGGGCTTGAATAATGGGGGATGAGAAAAGATGGTCCATAAGGGTATAGAGCACTTGGAGAGCTTTTTGAGAATGTAAACAGTTTGTCAATCGAAGTCTTAGAACAAAAGTTATGTCTCTCAAAAGTTGGACTACCATTTTTGGATTCTTCTAACTTTGCATCAACTTTTGACATGTTTTCTAGAACCTTATATTTTGGTAGTGGATGCCAAATGGCATATTCTAAAATGTATTCCTAACCCTAAACCTAATTTGGGCTACATAAGTCATTTCTAGCATTGTAGATGCAATTTTTTGGTTGAGTTTGGGAGGAGGTACTGTGAGGAGTATTTTTCTCCAAAATCAGACAACATTGTAAGTCCCTAGGGCACATCATTGAGTCTATTTTCATTGTACTAAATGTAGTAGCATACCACTTCTAATAATAATATTCCACTTTTTCTATTGTGTTCATTTTGTCTTGGCTTGTGCCCTCATCAAAAACTCAAACCCTAACTTCAACTCAAAACCTAATCTAACATTAACCCTAACTAAAACCCTAGAATTACATAATAATAACCGTAATTTTCTAACCCAAACTTTAACTCAAACTCAAACTCAACCCTAACTCTAATTCTCATGTATGATATATTGATGTGTAGATTAAATAATGTATGATTAAATTTTTTTAAATAAAATTTCTTGTACTAGACTACATGTACATGTATATGTGTATTTACAATATATATTAGCTTGATCATTGTAGACATGACTTCACACAATCATCTTGAGGATGATGAGGCTCCTATTGTGACTCCTCTTGATGTAGCTCATGGTGTAGTACATGGTGCTACTCATGGTGGCACTCGTGGTGAGGCTCGCAGTGTAGCTCATGGTGGGGCTCATGGTGGGGATTATGCTACAGCTCATTATGGGGCTTATGCAATAGCTCTTGGTGTAGCTCCTACTATAGCTCCTAGTGTGGCTCTTGATGCAGCACCTAGCATAGGTCCTGGTGTGGCTCTTGGTGTGGCTCCTACCAGAGGTCTTAGTATGGCTCTTTGTGTGGCTCCTATTGAAGGTCCTAGTGCAACACCTCCATGCATTGATATTGATGCATTATTTTCATTTACAGAGCATGAGGTTATTAAATTAGAGTAGTCTATACTATCCTTCGATGATGGTTTCTATAGAGACATATCTGAAACCATATGTAGGAGTTTATAGGATCTCACTACTAGATTTAGATCATATCATTTGCTTACCCCTTATGTATTAGATGTCATATTTAGGGAGCTTAGAGCTGAGATTTTGGGAGATGCATCTTTTGATGATGTCAAGAGGGTGGCAACCAAAGACATCATTAGATAAGATTTGTTTCCATCATATGAGGGTACCCAGGGTAGGGTGAGGGGCTATCAAGTGATACATTACAAAGATCCTATTGTCTCCAGTATGATCTATCCTCATTTCTTAGCTGCACATGGTTGTTATCCTAATAATGATTAGATACCTCTTTATTTTGTACAATAATTGTATGCTAGGTTCTACGTGGGGCTTAGTGCCAACTACTTAGATATTCTAGATTATTGTGAACATGGGTGTGGTCAAATTATAGACTATAACCAATATTGTAGTGCACATTGTCTTCCACCTTCAGATGTTAGACAATTTTTTGTGTAAAGGCTTCCTCCAGTGACTCTAGCACTAGCTCCTATTGTTGATAGAGTATTCATTGCTTCCTAGAGGGGAGCAATTAACACTATTGGATAAATTGTATCTGTGGCTACTAGTATCACATTTGATTCTCTTGGTCGCTATATTCACACTCAATGGATTCATCTAGGTTGAGCATCTTTAGAGGCATTGAGTAGAACTTCAAGCCACCCTTGATGAGGCATATAGAGCTGCTCGATTACCAATACTAGTTGGTGTTCATTCTCTTTGTGGACAACACACACATATGGATCTAGCATTATATTTTTTGTAGGACCTATTGCAGGGTATCAGTTATATTTATGATACATAGGAGATACTTGTTCACTTAGTGATGAACACCATTAGAGTGCATTAGAGCTCCATAGTTCCACAAGCACAAACCACAATAGTGACAGTCACCACACAACATTGCTTACAACTTTCTGTATCAGGCTCATGACACTCTACAGATGGCTTGGGTATATGAGTTGGAGATGCTAGGATCACAACTTAGGGCCTTGATGATTTTGGTGAGTAGTCATGAGGGCTATTTGAGATTGATATTAGTCAGAGCATGGGATTTTCATCCTACATGGACATGTTATTCTGACTTGACATGATTCTACACTATTATCTAGCCAGCTACACACACCACTTCACTTGTCATTACTAGCAGTTGGAGATTATGGTACTGAGGGTGCTTTAAAAGATTGTGGCACTAAGGGTGGTTCAATAGGTGTTGGAGTCTCAAGAGATGATGTTGGTGTATTAGGATAGGATGTTGACACTAGAGGTCCATCGATAGATGATACAATGGAGTTCGATGATCATCCTCTAGCTCCTGAGACCCAAGTACATATATAATATTTTTTAAATTTAAATATATGAAATTTAAAATTAGTTTAGATAGATATTAAAATGTTATAATAAATTGTGAAGGCACAAGTCATCAAGCACATTATTATATCTAGTGTTGGGTCGGGACATGTACGTCAGAGAAAGGATTCTACTAAGACACCCAATAGTGCTTAGGTACACATTTTAAATATTTTGTAAAGTTATTTATGTTTCAAGCTATACGCACTCATATTCATGTACACATGTATATATATGTTTAGATAGTTCTAATGTATATAGATTTGTAGGGCTTAGTTGTTGCACCTTGGCCATAGGATGTACAAGAGTCTCAAACAGAGGGTCATTCTGTTCATATGCATCTTGAGGGGTCCCTCTAGTAGTACTAGATTTATATATAATTTGATGCATTTATATATTAAAGACTTTGTATATGTACATACCTATTCTAGAGGCTTACATACATGTGTATTTCAGTACCTCAATGACATGTACATTTCACTATTTATTTGACTATTTTTTACTTCACTAGTTCGATGACATGTATTTGATTATTTATATTTTATGTATACATGTTTATTTGAGACTTATAGTTTGCATACATGCATTTTAGTATAGATATTAGTTCTAGATGTTCATTCTTGAGACTTATATATTTGTATATTTTTGTATTTTAGTAGAACATTCTTCATGAACTATATTATAGATTTTAAACTTAAGATTTGTTTGTGATCATTATAAAATAATCAGAACTTTTCTTTACCTACTTCAATAGTTGAATATGAAGATGTTCCAAATTGATCTATGAACCTAACTTATAATTCAGAAAAATAATAATATAGGGTGATTGAATTGAATTCATTACTTTAAAAAAAAAAAATTACATTTAATTAATGTTGTATTGTTATCATCACTAGCTTATGTCCAAACTATGTGCCCATTTTATCTAAGTGATTGAATTATTTTTCATGCCAATTATATTAATATAGATGCTTAAAACTACTAAATTAACCCAAATGAATTAGATTATAAATTTAAAATATTATATTTATTTGTAATCATTATAAAATAATCAATTAGTAGGACTAAAGATACATATTTGTTTTATGTGGATAAAAATAAGGTAAGCCAATACATTCTTTTCAAAAAAATTTACAAAATATAATATTCTTAAAAATCTTCATCCATGGTAGTTAATATTATTAAAATGTATACATTTAAAGGTTATGAAATTTCATATATCAAGGCAAACAACTTTAAATTAATTTAAATTATTATAAAATAAATTTTATTAAGAACTAATTTATATTTACGATAATATTATTAAAATAATATAACATTTATCCCTTCAAATTGTTAAATCAATTAGTAGGACTAAAGACACATTTTTGTTTTATGTGGATAAAAATATGCTAGTAGGTAAGCCAATACATTATTTTAAAAAGCTTTTACAAAATATAATATTCTTAAAAACCTTCATCAATTGTAATTTATATTATTAAAATGTATACATTTAAAGGTATTGAAATTTGATATATCAAGACAAACAACTTTAAATTAATTTAAATTACTATAAAATAAATCTTATGAGGAACTAATATCCATTTAAGATAATATTATTAAATTAATATAACTTTCATCCCTTCAAATTGTTAAATCAATTAGTAGGACTGAAGATACATTTTTTTTTATGTGAATAAAAATATGCTAGTAGGTAAGCCAATACATTATTTTAAAAAAATTTTGCAAAATATAATATTCTTAAAAACCTTCATCCATGATAATTAATATTATTAAAAAGTATACATTTAAAGGTCCTGAAATTTGATATATCAAGGAAAATAAATTTAAATTAATTCAAATTATTATAAAATAAATCTTAAGAAGAACTAATATTTATTTAAAATAATATTATTAAATTAATATAACATTCATCCCTTCTAATTGTCTACATTTAAATGTCCGAAAATTTGATTTAAATTAAATTAGACCATCTCAAAGCCCAGTTCAACCATGATGTACACTTATAACATGTAATATCTTCTCATGATCTTCACTTTCTAGTTTCCACTTGCAATGTACACACTTAAATTTGATTGGATGTAGATAAAGCCTAGCAGCAACAACTAGGCAGATGTACTGTAAAACCTTGTTATTAGGTTGATAATGAACAAAGTGTATTCCATGTTGGACTATTTTATCTTGCTTCAAATATGTTCCCTATATCACAACATAACCTACACTAAAAATTTAAATATTTTAAATTTTGATAGATATAAAGTTACCTAGATATATATAAATTCATATATGTACGTGCATATGTATGTATAATACCTATGGGGAAAAACATTTCATCACTTTCTTCAAGATCATATAACTTTTTCCTCTTTGTAGTACATCACAATAAATAATAACTAACATCTTCATGATTTCCAGGCCCAACACTCACTGTGAAGACATCTCTTGCAGAACAAGTATACATACATGTACAGTATATAAGATAGTTGACTGATAATTGAATAACAAGTTGAGATTAATTGGCAAGTTGAAATTATTTTTTATGATACTTACCCACTTTTACCAATCCAAAGATATCATTATAATCATCATAAATCAACATAATATCATCAAAATTTTTATCATATTTATCAAATATATCAGTAACATCAAGTGGTACCAAAATCCATGCACTTGTATATCCACATGTTTAATTGATGCATTCTCGATAGTCTTCATCAATGTAATAGTGACAAAAATATGAGTATTCTCTTGTCTTCAATGTTCAATTGCGATTATCTGTACTCACGATATAATGTAAGGAATTTGTATTTTCTATCCTCTTGTAACCATGCATGTTTTTTCTATTAACACCTAAAAGTTTATTACAAATACATGGACTTGAAGTAAATTTAAACTTGAACAATTCAAGATAAATTTTAAATCTTAATTACATAAACCTTAAACAAATGTACAAATCCATACCTGTTATCTCCCAAAAGACTCTAAATGGTACTTGTCGAATTATTCTTGATGATGTCTCAACTTTGTTTGATGCAAAATGGGTCTTACTCCATTCAAAAACATCATGTATATTATTTATATGAACTCCCTTATAATTTATTTGATACTTTCATAGAGCATGTTTGATGTAAGCTCCAACACCATCATGTTCACCTTTTCCATGCCTGTTCTTGAAGAAACTCCATATGTGTTTTATATACTCAGTATGATGATATCTACATTATGCATAAAATGGTCTTGATGATTTGAATTGTGTGGCACATTCATTAGACCAAACATAATGTTTATCAAAATTTATTTCTCTTTCTTTCAAATAAGAAAAAAACATATTGAAGAAATGTTCTACATAGTGAATGTCATGTTCTTTATCATCACTTATTAAAAAGTGATATTTCTTTTTAATGACTGATGCTTCAAGTGTACTCTGAACACCATCCAAATTTAACTGTGCATATCTATAATAAGCATGTACCATAATAGTGAGTTTCTTAGAAAAGAAATAATCTAATTTTGAATTTCTTTATGATGAACAAAGGAATAGTTCTCTACAAAATCAACAATTGATACAATCATTCCAAGTGGGAAATTATCTTTCAAAGTTTGATACTATTGTGCTTTCCACTTTGCAAAAAATGTGTGATGAATATAAGATTGAATCAAATTCTTAAATATACCCATAAATATTAAAATAGGTAACTCCTCTTAAACATAATCCAATCTTTTAGTCTCTTTCCCTAACTTTGTTTCATTCTTCACATACTTCTAACTTTTTCAATTCATCATTTTTGTTACATCATTATTTTTTATTTTCAAAGGAAATAGAGGCAATTCACCACATGTTTCACATATTCCTTTGATACAATTTATTTGACCAATTAAATCATCTATTTTGTTACATAAAATGGAACATATAAACTCACTTTGCCTACTAGAAGGAGCAACGTAAAACCATATGTGTCTTCCACAAACTTTTGAAATAGCTAATAGTGGAGATCAAACTCAATATGATGATGACAAGAACATGTTTCAAACACTTTTTTTGACCTCAAAAAGTATGGATTTAATCTTTAAAACAATGTTTGCCCTATTTTTAAATTAGGATGTTCATTGCAAAATGACACATATAACTCATGATGTGTTGTGCCAAACCAATGTTTTGTATGATGTTCATATTGACTAGATGCAATCCTATGCTTGATAGCATCTCTACCATTTGATGAAGGATAAGTGTTATCAATTCAAAATGATATGACTAAAGTTTTTAATCCCTCATCAATCCTATAAGAATGAGGTGCTCTACACATGATTGCCCAATTTCCTTCCATAGTACTATCATCCAAAACTAATCTTCTCTTAACATGTTCTCTCATTGTTTTCATACTAAAACCCATTTTAGATGAAATTGAAGATATTTGTCTAGTTTGGGTCATATTTTTATTTACAATAGACATCAACATCATTTTCTTGCCATGGACTTATCTTTAGTTCAAGACTGCTTTTCTATGTTTCTCAAACCTTATTTAACATTTTTAATCACATCAGTTTGCATGTTAGAAAATATTCTCTTCTTTGATGTTTAGTCTACACCTAACAAGTTCAATACCTCTTGTAACTTCTTTTGTGTAAGAAAAAGTGAAAGCAACTGAGCTTGTTCAAGTATTTCAATCCCATCAAATTTAATCATTATTTCTCTTATTGTCTTATTGATTGACCTTTTCTTAGATAGACTTAAGGTTGAACACTAGCTGCAAGTGTTCTCAAATTATCCACATCCATTTTAAGTAAATGATCTAAATTTTTATGGGAAATTCCATTCCATTCTTTACAGATTGTGCAATATTTATGAGTTTGTCCATACCAGTTCCTGCACCAGTTCCCAACCCTTATCTAACTTTTGTTACTTGAATTTTTATAGGGAGTGATCTTGATCCTTCTCCAACATTCATTATTTGAGATTTTGTAGGGAAAGATTCTGACCCTTCTCCAACTTATGTTACTTTAACTTCTATAGGGAATGATCTTGACCCTTCTCCCATATGCACTTTTACTTTTGTTGAGCTTCCTTCAACGTTTTCTTCACCTTCACCTTGTTGATTATCTGCAAATCATTTATAAATGAATCAAATTAGATAAAAATTAATATTGATATATAATTTAATTCAAGACCATGAAAATAAATAAATTATATATAGATATAATTTGATACCTTCTTTACTTTGATGATAACATGTCAAAGTTTTCTAAATATTTCTTTATTCTACTTCATGAGATCTCCTCCTTGCATGTTTGTTTTGTCTTCTTTTTTTATTTCTCATTAAAAAAAAAATTCAAAAAATTGCTGCTGCCTTAAAAAAATTGCATTTACTTTATCAAATTCAGCTTCACTTTCAAAAATTTGTCATCAATGTTTAGTTGATGTTAGCACGTGATTTTTTAACCATGTTCACTTGAACATAATGTTTTTTTATAGGTTCACGTGAAGAGAATAAAATTATTTTTTGACGGCTAGATTTTTCTAGCTCCTATGTTCGTGCGAACATGTGTTCATGTGAACATGCTTAATATGTTCATGTGAACACTATGTTTGTGCGAACATGCAATTTTACAATTTTTTGGGTTATTTTCTTACATTAAAAAAATTTGATGTTTTGATCCTAAAAATAAGAACAAATGATATCCTATTGCAAATCAAAAAAATTCAACTTGAAGCAACCTTTCCAATGACTATAATTTTAATATGTATTATATTCATTAAGACTTTCAAATATGAGTTTAACTTATTTTAGGTTGATTAATGATTGGACATCAATTTACTTTGACACTTCAGGAAAAATTGTAAAATATCTAGGAAATAGGTTGCTGAGATAGCTTTCTATTAAAAAAAAAAATTTGTTTTTTGATAAATTGAGTGCAAGTTATCTATGTCAAAATGAACGTATGTCTCAATTACGATTGATGTCACTTCAAAACTTCATTAACTATACAATATTCAACCAAATTGAATCAAACCAAATTCATCCTCTAGATATTCATTTTCCAAATTCAACACCAAAAGAATGATCTCATTATCATTTCTAGAAAAAAAGTTATGCTCATCAAAATTACTGTCACTCTATAAAAATATTGATTTTTCATATGTACCACTTTTCGGGGGAGATTTTTTTTTGACTTGGATATATATATATATATATATATATATATATATATATATATATATATATATGATTACAAAGTAGGAACAGAGCACTAGAAATCACTAGTTTATGTCATCTTTAAATTATTCATAGTTTTAGAGATATAGCTAGTTGAATGTGAGGTTTGTTTCAAAAATATTGATTTCAGTGTCAAAATTGGTCAAAAAGTGGCACTCACTATTGTAAGATCACCCTTAAATGTCATGATACATTATTTATAATGGTATCCAACACTCTGGGACAACAACTTAATGTAGTCAATCATGATAACATGTCAAGCTATTATTATGGTTGTCACCTTATAATAGAAATCTCACAAATACATCAATAAAAGATCATTGCCTTTCATGACATAATCTACATATGCAAAATAGTAATCACCATGAACAAAGTCATGGGGTGGTACAAGGGCTTTCATCTCAACTTCCCTATGATAGAGAAGAATGCATTATAAGGAATTTCAATTAAAACTTCTCCTTCATAGAGAATATATCATTCACAAGGGATTGCACCTCAAAAATTCTTCCCCTGAACAATGATCCTGGGAACTTAGGTCTTGTAGTTACTCCCTTAGAGATTCTCTTTTCCCAAGGATGCTTGTAATAAACTATTAGACTCCCTCTGGATTTGTTATCAATATTTGACTTTCTAGTGACAAGTCATTATTTCCTCATGATGTACACATTGCTAGGCCCAAAAAAATCATGCAATCATACACGTGTACTTTTATACTCCCTCTACCTATCAATCCTCTACATTCCTATGTTTCCTTTAAAGAAGTGCTAGACTTCCTCTTAATGTAGAATGATACTCATAATCTCAATCATCAAATATTCTCTCTTCAAGAACCTCATTTTATCCAGCCTGATCATTAGATGACTGATTAATTCTATATCACAACTTCTTTGGAACTACTATCATAAGATTGAGTTTTGTACAATATGCCTAGTGTACCATTCTTCTCTTCCCACAAGATTATCTTCAAATACAAAGGAAAAGATCAAGGAAAATAATTCATGTATAAAGTATGTATAGAATTACAACTAAGAGAGAGACTATAATGAGTGGTTAAATGTAATACTTAAGAATAAAAAATACTTATATGTACATCAACATCCTTGATATTAATTTCTCTAATGAAGGTTCATATACCTCCAATAGGAATGAAACATTAGGTTAAGGTAATTATTCACCTCCCACAATGTGAAATTCTCGCATACTTCATTTTATAGAGTTTTCAATCTAATAAGAGACAATAATTCATGAATGATATCAACCTCTATCTCTATTAGTAACTTCTTCTTTCTTCTTTTGAAGTATTAATCTTCTTTTTAGTTTGGTCCTTTCATCCAATAAATATCCACACATTCATTAAGTTTATCAATAGAGACAAATCAGTATTGATGAAAACCCATCCATAATATACCAATATCTTTATTTTAGAGTGTCCATGCCACAAGAATGAATCTATTACTCATACTCATAGATTTTTTCATCAAGAGGATAACCATAGGTGATTTAAATTCTTTAGCAACCATGACCATACAATTTGAATAGTTTGTCCATTATAATTGTAATCAATGTTGTCCATATAACAATTTCATGCTACTAGAACTTTGGTTTGATGTTGACATAGACTTCTTGTCCTCAATCCTTATACCCTTGATAATAATCATAAACTTTTATTTAGTTGTCCAAAAAATGAACAATATAATGAAACAAAGAAAGTAATTCTTTCATGCTTTGATGTTAATAAAACATTATATCATCTTTTAAGAATCTTCTCTAGAGTTTCTAAAGCATATTCAATAATTTATTTTTATAAATATCCTTCAATTGATGCACAATATAGATCTCACCTCTAGCATTCTCAACTTGGACTATCTCTCTTTCTAACTCTGTAGTGCACTCATGCATCTATCTTTCTAAATTCTCCAAATTCATAATGACCTCATATGCCTTTCTAGTCCTTGTTTGTATTACTTGATATAACTATTATATAATTATTTTATTTGAAATCTTATTGCAAGATATTTATTTTAGGCTTGTCCCACCTCTTGCTATTTAATATTGTATATACTAATTCTCTGAATATACAATGTCTAGAACTTAGTTAATTATAGATCTTCAAACTTTGTTCTCATAAAAGAATGCTTTTATATATTCACCCATATGAGAATGAATCCTATTTCTACATAATTCATCCTTATTTATTGAATGATCTACATAGCCCTTCCTTACCTCCTCTTATTAGATTTAGTTTACAAACATATCTGATAAGGAATGACTTGCAACAATAATCAATCTACTTTGTATAGAGATGATCTTTTTATAATCTACTACTTTCTTGATTTGAACTCTTAATTACTGCTGGCTAGACTAGAGCATATGTTCTTACTGAATGCTGATTTGATTCCATGCATTTTGACTTGTCTATTGTCCTCTGCCATGAAACTATAGTCCAGTTGATTCTATTAGCTCTTTGTTGCTGGGTCTCCAATAATATTGATGCTAAGTGCATGCATATCCTTTATGAATTTTCATTAATACATTTTCTTGACTTCCTTGAATATAAGGACTCAATTATATATATATATATATATATATATATATATATATATATATATATATGACTGGTTTCTTGAATCAATTCCATGACATCCTAGGTTTCGTTGGGACTAAAAATTTCATTGTCAATTTTTAGTCACAAATTGAAAATTTTTAAGAATCAACACCCTAAAGTGCTTTTTATGCCTATGTAGTCGGTTGTTAGTTTGAGGCCTAGATGGTGCTTGAGTGGCTTAACACCTTTCATTTGATATATGCATGTGATCCACAATGTTATTTTTCCATCCCGAATCATTCGATGAAGTCCCATTTTGAACTAGTGTCAAAACTCACAATTCTGCTGATGTGTCAAATAGTGACAGGATGCCTAGTTTGTCTTTTAATATATTTTACCCAAGAGTGTTTCATGACCTGCTACTTTGGGAATGTTTAGTATGCATACCAAAGAACCTATGTTCCAAGTTTTAGATCGTTTCAAATTTGTTTGTCTAGGTTTCAGACCCCTCAAATTTGGTCATTTACTATTTTGTGCATTTGTGTAGTTGTTCACAATTCTAGGAAGCCCTGTTTGACCAATGATATCTTTGACCTAGTTGATCCAAATGAAGAAAATATTTTTGCATTGTGTTCTTGAGGTCAACCACTTCATATGTGCTAATTTTCAAATCAGGACGAATTCATCTGCACACTTTTCTAGGTCAATTCCATTTACAAAAAAACATTTTTCTACCATTGTTTACAGTCTACAAATTTGAGTAGCCCACCTTGACCACTCACCATTTGTGCCCAATTATTCTTCATGAGCCCAAATCTTAGGTTTATACTCTACTTGTGACAATGAACCAACACCCCAATTTTCATGCCCCCAAGTATCCATCTACCTAGTTTTCAAAGCCAAATTCAAATACAATTTATTGTTTTATGACATGTTTTCATGCAAGTAGTTCTGAGAGGTCAACTTTGATGGTCAATATCCTTTTACCTTGAATTCATCATGAGATGAAATTCAACATGGTATAAGTGAGCATAATAGAGAATTAGTATGTTTGATTTTAGAGCCAAATCAAATGTTTGGGTCAGTTTTTTAAAGCCGGTCAAAGGACCCTCTGGCATTAAATTGATACCTTGCAGTTAAGTGATAAAATGAGCTTTAATTGATGGTTCACTGATCGAACTTGATTCTAATCAGTTCAACATGATCAATAGATCAATTTGAGGATTCATTTGTTGGGAAATGAAATTTTTTTTAGTCAGACCCACTTTGGGCCCAACTAATTTTGTTAAATTTATGACATTTGTGAGAACTAAGGATTGTTTTAAGACAAATGAATATAATGACATTGACTTTATAAAGTCATGATGTGTGTCTATTGTTATATGAAGTCAAGTGGATATGTGGGGAATCTCCATGTTGAGATATAACATAGGTAAAGCAAACATGTGTGGAATCATGTAGAATGTATTCTTAATCATCAATTTTAATTTTGGAAAATAAAAATGTGCAAAGGTTTAATGCTTTTCGAATTAAAGACAAAGAGAAGATAAAGAAGCACTTAAATGTTCAGGATGACAAATCTATTTTTGCTACTTTTAAAAAGAGCAGAGACCACATGGGCAAGCAGTTGTTCTGGTGTATTTACAGGAAATATACACAAGTCAAACAGGCCATGGCTTGGCAAGTACTCAAAGTAATGAATCTTTTAGAGCTTGGAATTGACATGGGTAGCTTTGATGCAACCTTGCACCTTGGCTTTCTAGGTAGTGTTGCAAGTTTGTGGCAGCAAGCTGGAAAAGCAGAGAGGAGGGAAAAACCCTCTTTGTTTATTTATGTGGATTTGATAGACCACTAGATAACACTTCATGAAATACCCAAATAAACTGTTCTCAAGACCAATAGAACATTGTCAAATGGATCCTTATAAAAAACTGGTGTCTAGTCTTTGTATAGAAGAATCATATGATCTAGTTCACCTTCATGGTTGTGTGAAAGTTTTTCCATTTGATGATAATCATGTCCCTCCATTATCATTAATGAAGTTGTTTTGTGAGAGTGTATATGCTTGGATTTCGAGTGATCTTCAAAATGTAGTAGTCATACATTGCATAGAAGACAAAGGAAAACACAAGCACATTAAAGGAACACAACCCCACACAAATTTAAAGCCACAACTAGTCAAAAGAACCTGTCCCATGTGTGGAGGATGTTAAAAGGAGTACTCATGCTAAAGAAATATCTACACATTAGAGGGGAAGCCGTTGAGAGGTAGAGAAAGTCACACGGCTTGGAAAAATAGGGGAGGTGCTAGGATTAGAGGAATATTACACATGCAAAAAGGTGAAGCATGCATAAGAGTAAGCCACCCAATATATACATGGGAAGAACCCATTTTTTAAAAGAATAGGGGAGTCTAAGAAAAAGAAAACATCTGAAAAGGTGAATCAACAAACCAAATTACTTAGAGATTAGAATGACTACCACTAATGTTTGGCCTACATTTATGATGGAATGATTTCATCTTGTTAAGGAATCAATCTCTTGGGTAATCTATGTGGTAGGAAAGCCCAAGATAGTAGATGTGGGATTCAACACCAATGAAGATGGCAGAGGCAAAGCACATGGCAAGGAATACATTTGTTGCACATGGATCTCTATTGGTATAGAGGACTACACTGTAGGTCAAAGAACAAAGTGCTCCATGCGAAACAATTGAAAAGCCACAATATAAATGTAGAGCGTCACACAAATAACATAGAGGCTTCATAAAAAAAAGGTGACATCACAGTCTTAAAGATGGACAAAGCCAATATCCCACATTTAGTAGGAGAAGAGCATTTGAAGTATTTAAATACAATAGTGCTTGATACGTATTGTATCTTAAGAAATGGACCTTTTAGAAGCTGCCAATGGTTTAGTAGGGACCGTGGTTGGCCAAATGGATGCAGTCAGAGGTATAATTTTGAAGGAACATGCATACCTAGATGATGATGTCAACAACTCACTTGAAAAGTTCAAAATTTGACAATTTTCCATCTCTCTAGCTAGGAAATCCAATTTTTTCTAGCTAGAAATATAGTGAATCACCGAAAAGCCTTTGAAATCTAATGAAGATAAAATCCAAGGTAAAGTGCAATATGGGTCTCGCCATGATACAAAGCAGTGAAAAAGGGAGTGACTAGTGGTAGTTGTACAGTGTGTGCATCAATGAGATGATGAAATAGCAATGATGTGGAGCTCCAGACCAATCGAAAGGTGCCACATTGCATGAGTTCTAAGGTAGACAATGATGTGGCAATAGATATATCAGATCCCCCAGATCATGCCATGTGGCAGATCAAAGGGTCATCGCTATGTCACAAAGAGGAAGTTGCTTGACAAATAACATGGCAATATAGCGAATCACAATAGTGAGATGACATGTGGCACTGACATAGTGGTGACGTGGACAAATCTCATGCTAACACAAGGTTCCTAATTGGGGAGATTCAACAGCTGTATAGGGCTGAGCTAATCAAAAGGTGACACGTGGCATTGATGGTCAAACCAAGTTTGACTCAGATAGAGAATGGTGGAGAAATTTCAAATTTTAATATTTTATTAATTTTGCCTCAAACTCATGTGCATCTCTTTTTAAATAAAGCTTGAACTTTTGTATAGTTTAGAATTTGGAAAAATCTTAATTTTTGCAAAATAAATGCTATGGAAGCCATGAATGGAGACCTGAACTTCAAAAGGGCATAATAGGGGCTATTTTTTATTGAAAATGGACTCTCTAATATACCATCGAAATTAGAATGAGCTAAATTTTCAATTTTTGAGGTCAATTTTCAAATAGGTGTTGACTAGTTCATGCTATAAGCCAATTTGCAAAATCTAGGGCATTCTCAGTAGGATAGGTGTTTTCCACCATGGAGCATTAGAATTGGTTAGAGGGCAATTTTGAAGACTTGTTGGGGTCTGAATGTGGAAAAATTCAACTTTAAATAGTTTTCTTGCATTCTTGAGGTCATATTAAATTGAGTTTTCACTTCTACCTTGAGCTCATTTTGGCATCAAAATCAATTACGATTTCCAATCAAGTATCTCAGATATTTTGTGTTCTTTGGAGGTCAATTAATGATGGTTTGATATGCAGTTACAGAGAGAGGGTACAAAGAGGTTTTTCATCTTCTTGGGAAGGAATTTTGAGTGGACACGTGTCATCTTTACAATAAATCTAAGAATTCAGTTCTTGCTATATCATTCCCTTTCTTTCTAATTGTAGGGGTTCCAATATTTTGGAGAAAAAATGCTCATTGTTGTGATACCAGGTTTTGGTTCCAGTCTTGATGCATTCCCAATACCGTGAAACCATTTTTCAGCATAATTCTCTTGTATGAACAACAATAGTGTAGATTGTAGTATAAGTTTAGATCAATTAGGTAGTTTTTGTTTTCATTTCATGCATATGAATGTATTGTTTCAAGGAAATTAATTCAAAGAACAACAGGTTCAGTTTCATTTTGAATCTTGTCTCCTTTATCAGTAATCTTTAGTGTTCTATGATCTTTGAACAAAGAGCCTAGGTCATAGTTGCAGTCCCTTAAGGTTGAATGTTATTTCATTATTGCTTATAACTCAAGGGGTTATGTAAATTCTTCAGGGAAATCAATAGGGTTGCAAGTTTACCGATGGGGATATCATGTAAGAAGGGGATTTAAATTGAACATGGATGTCTATTCATAAGGTGAATGGATAGATCAGATGTCTGAATATATAAATAAGTATTAGATATCCATATGTATGTATTTGATTTAGGAAATTTCCCAATGGTTAGGGCACTAATCAGTTATAGGATCACTTGTTTATGCTACTGCATATTCAAGGGTTTGTTGAATTCAATATCATTAATCAAACATTTTTCCCTTCATGTTGAAGAACTAAAAAGTCTAACCCTCACTCAGCTTATGAATCTCCTAGATTTGCAATTTTCTACTATAGATCTATGTCATTTCATGAGTCATTAGGAGAAATAAGGGTTGTTATCTACTTTGTTAGATTTAGGAGTATGTTTTTGCATTGGTACCATATTAATTGAATCTAAGGTCCACTCACCTAGGTTTTGCAAAGCCTAAAGTAGAAGAAGGGTCTAGCCTTATAGTTGGCTTTGCTTTTGAAATAGTATGTTGAAGATGGGATTTAGCTACCCCTAGATGTACCATTTTCTCATTGAGGTAATTGGAAACTAGTAACATTTTCAAATACCAACAAGTTTGATTATTTCTCCATATTGTATTATCCTCCCCCCTTCTATTGCATGCCCTAAAGAGTAATGGTAATGGTTATAAATTTAAACACTTGTTTGCATTCTCTTTGACCTATCTAATGCAACTCCTCAAAACCTTTATTTGCATATGATATGATCATAAGGATTTTTGTTCTATCATTGCCTTCGTAAGAAGTCCTCCTTGTAGCCTTCAACTAGAAACATATTAATTCAATGTTGTTCAAATCTTGACACCATCAATGCTTAATGAATTATTTTTCTTCCATAAGTAATGTATTAAATCTTCATTAATCTACTAATTAGTACTCCCAAAGTTTCTTTTCATTGCATGTAATTAATAAGTTTTCTCTATAGCTAAATGTGTATGATGCCATAATAATCTAATGTGATCAATATCAATAAATATTCGATATGTTCTGACACAACTCAAACTAATAGGAGGGCCTACTTATATATTTTATCCTCACGTGATTTGATCTTGTGATGTTTAGTGTTGAGACTTCTAAGGATTCCATAAAGAGAGAGTTGATGACGATCCCCTAAGTTATTCGATGCCTTCCTCTTATATGCTTAATATCAATTTTTATTTACACCAATTATCATACGTACTAGGTATAATGAAGCAAGATCCTTTTCTTATCCTTTCTATTACCATCTTACTATATAATGAATTCATTACAAGGATCAACGTGTCTCCTCAGTGATTGCATTATTACTATCCATGAATCAACAACTCCTTTTAAGCAGTAGGATAATAATTTTTTAAATCCTTTTGAATAAATGGTGGTATGAAATGATGCATATTAATGCGACATGTGTTTCCACACTATCCATATCGTGAGCCAAGTCATACTCGATGAATATCTAGGTCATGTAAAAAAAACTACTTGTAATGCTCATTCAACACCTTTTGCAACTTTTCTAACTCTGCCTGTGTTTGGTCTGCTTGAACCTAAAGAAGGATAGAAACTAGACAATTTGATGGATTTGATCTTTTATCTTTTCCTTTACTTATCCATGCTGGTGATTTTTAGTAAGCAATGATGATTTTGACCCTTGTTTCATATTTAATTTTCCTTACAATACCATATATAATATGCTAAACCAATTTCTTCTTTTAGTTCTATTTTGATGATATTTCCTAGCCCTATGCTTCTGTTTCTTATTCTTACTATTAATTCTATATTTCCTCTTACTATTTTCTACAATTTGTAGCTTGACACTCTGATACCATGTTATGATTTAAGAATCATTTTATGAAAATGTAATAACATTTCCATTTTTATTGGTGTGTTCCAATTGTAGACTTAAATAATATATAAATTATTGTAGAAGATACATGTCTCTTTGATAATTTATAAATTAATTACTAATTAAATAATATTAACATAATATATATAAGTAGGTATATATTAGTTCTTATCTATTTATGATTAACCAATGATCATAGAGAGATTATCTCTAGGTTAATTCAATCTGATATAAGCTACAACCTTATTAGTGTGATGGGGCATTTATTACCCATGTATTTGTTGAATTTTGGGATCTCAAAGTTTTGTGGAAATGGTATCATGTTAATTGAGGTGTCAAAGGGGAGAGGAAAAATCTCAATCTCATCAACTCTATCCCTTTATTTTATCTCAAATTGTAGACATATTTCCTAAGTTCACTTAGTTAGGCCAAGGCTTGATTTTGCTATGTTTATGATGATTATGGATTGAGATTTAATCTTCCTCCAAGATTGAATGAGTTGAAAAATGGAATTTTGGGTAGATGTGGAGGAGGAGGTGGTGGAGGTAGGGGATCTCCACTTTAACTAATATATTGATATCAAGATGCGGAGATTGGGATGAAAGTCTTCAATATGTTTGTCAAAATGTATAGATACGAGGAATAAATAGGTTATATAGATATTTTTCCAATGTTATGGAACCCTATAGCTAGACCTCTTGAGGTAATCTACAAGATTCTTGTGTGTATTGTTGTGTTGGGAAAATCACTGATGATTGATTGGATATTTTCAACACTCAATTGAAAGATGAGTTATTTTGGAGTTGATGTGAGTATAGGATTTTTTTCCACTATGGTTTCTTTTCCTTTATTTGATGTTTTTCTTTCAATATGATTTTTCAAAACTGGAGATCTATCTTTGGTAATTTCTCTAAACAAAGTAATTTCATCAAAGTTTGTGGGAACATTGATTCCATTCTTAACAAGACTAAGGAAGATTTCAAAAAAATTTCCCTTTTGAATTTCTCTAACATCTCCAAATTATAGGGATCTAAGAGGATTTCTATGACATCATACCACCCTAAGTAGGTCCTTCCTCTTGGTAGGGTTATTCTTCATTTGGTCTCTCAATGGCCCTGTTGAGATTTAGGAAGATATTTTTAGGCTCCCTTTTTGGTGATGGTGGAGACATGTTGATGTTTAGACTAGGCGAGAAGGGGTTTTCAAACTATTTTCTTGTCAATAATTGAGACATAGGATTAAAAGTGAATTTTATGGATTGCATGTATACCATACAAGTGTGACCAAGGAATAGATGAAATATTATGGAAGAAGGGGGAAATATATGAAAGAGAAAAAGAACCTTTTAGAAAAGAGGGAAAAAACCTCAAGGATTGATTGATTTTGATGTTTAAAATTTGACTAAGGTATAAGACAACCTAGATGTAAATAGGAGGCCTTATGAATTCCCAAACCAAATATGATATTAGATAATAGTATCTTTCTCCTACTAGAGATGGAAAAATGATCTCAAGAAAAATAGGACACCAAATGGATGAATCAATATTCAGAGATGGACTAGTGATCACAAATTGGAGAGTGCAACTATGATAAATGTTTACCGAGGATGGTAGTCTAATATCATAGGTTTGGAAGTCTTACTATGTAGGATTGGATTTTTTTGATTTTATGAAAGATTTTACTAAGATGTGTTTTGATCCAAGGACTAAGGTTAAAATGATAGCTTCTCTTTAGAGAAAATTTTGAAAATGAAAGACTATATGCTGTGAAAAGATAATTTTGAAATAGATCATTTTGGCAATGTGGATTATTTGGTCAATATGTATGTACTCTAATCAAGTCTTAGTGGATAAACAAATCATTGGTCAACATTGGGTTTTAAGCATCATTATAGGAGTTCATCATTATATTCAACTTTTTCATAGTATTCTTGTCTATCTTCTTCATCTTTGATCTCTTTAATGGCGTATCAATATTTTTAATCCTTGTGTGCTAAGTTTTTCTTCTTTTTGTAGACAAAGGGTTCTGGAAATTTGACCTTCTTATGTTTGACCACTTTGGATATGCTAAGAACAAAACCTCAATGTTTGGACTAATCACAAGGACTCAAGAAAATGCTTTGAAAATGAAAGGACGCACTCACAAACTAGTTTTCCCACAAATATTTAACTTACCATTTCACTCGTTTTGACTTGTTTGATTTTTTTTTTGAAAACACAATGTAAGGATTAGTTGAAAATAATCCTACCAGAGATAAAACAACCTAGATGGACAATTTGTAGAAAGTGAAAGTTCTTGTTAATGCAAGTAAGAAAATAGTCAAGCACTCATATACTAAGCCAATGGATTCAATGTACTATTTAAAGGCCTACAACTTGATGTCTCATGATTCTCATGCATTGTTTCCTCTCAATTGAAGAGGCACAAAAATACCTAATATAGTTGGTGAAATTACATGTCATAAAACCTTCAAGGCATTGTAAATAGAAGCCCCTTTTCTATGGGGTCAACAACTTTTGGTAATGAAGTCCAAGTAGCCTTTTTCCTATACTAGGGGAAACACTGTGACGAGTATCTTTATAGAAACACACATTCTCTTGCACCATTTGAACTTATGCAATGCATGTGAAAGAAATGAAAATACACTCTTAAATAGTAGGCCAAGGATATAAAGGGTGGCTACCAGTTGGTTCATAATAAGGTTTGTGGCATCCCCCTAATCAATTTGTACCTATATGACTAACTTAAGAACCTAGTTGACCATGCAAAAATGATAGGGATATTCACCTACCTCAGGAAACCATCAACACATCTCACCTAATCTTGAGGGGATAAACAAGAGTTTACTTGAGCCTCATTTATATACTAGCTAAGGAATCACTATTTTGAGGCTGTTATCCAATGGCAGTGTGCATTTTTCAAAGGACATGTCTCTCTTGAAGTAAACCAAAATTGACTATACCTTTATCTTACACCCAAGGTTCATGAAGGTGACTAGAGATGATACAAATAATAGCCAACTTTGTTTCACATCACTTAATTAATGTGATTGAATATCTCATGGAATATTTTAGAAAAACTTCATCAAACATACTAGAGTCTTTAGGTTCTTTCCAAATTAAAACATTATTAGAGCAACTAGATTTTCTAACTAGCATAAGACACTTACATAAAGAAAGTAGATGCATTTAGGGTATTTAAGAGTGATTGATTACTTCACAAAAGTTAAATTGAAAATGTATTATTCATTCCATTACATTCATTCCAATAAATTTGGATTGTTCCTTTTAAGCATACATTCCAATGAAATATTTGTCAATTTTTGAAAGACATTCAAGATTGAGTGTGATTATTTTACCCTTTAAAAATTCAAGAGTGTGTTTTGATTTATCAAGTTACTGAAACGTACATTCCAAGGAAAAAAATTTAACCATTCATGTTCATTTTTTTCTCTAAGGTCCTCCAAGCTTAGAATCTAGAAGAAAAATTTATTAGTAATCACTGTACACCAAATGAATAAGTTGTTAGAAACAATAGTCCACCAAGATTATTGGGGTGGGGGGTGAATTGATTATCCAATTAAAACAATTATCAACCTTAATTAATCTTAACCATTCAATCAAAGTAAACAACAACCATAACAAGATGCACATGCATAGTTACACCAAATTCATTAACTAGGGAAAACTTTTATCAAAGGGAAAACCTGGGTGGGAATGATGCCCACAAGATGATGTACTACTATGAATATTCCTTGTTAGAGGATGGACCCTATTAGGAGTCTATTACAACATTTAATACATATGAGTCCCTATTAGGAGACTTGGAATCCTTGTTAGGAGTTGTGCCAACCCTATTGGGAGTTGTACCAACCCTATTAGGAGTTGTAGAAGGTAGAAGGACCCACTGTCCAAACAACTTCAAGGAAAATACAACTAGACTCACTATCCAATCAATCTCTCAACTATTCCTTGTAGAATAATTGTCTATACTATACTTTAATTTCTTTCCTCTATCCTATCAACTAGACCAATCATTGTCAAACCTTGTAGACTAGGTTACAAGCCTCATATCCAAATATCAAACCTTAGATCTCATAATAAAACCTCAGAAATGGAGTTCTCTCCAACATCACTTTTCTCTTCTTATCTTCACATTCTTCTCTTTTTGCTTCTTGCAATCATACATACATTCCATACATGATAAAGGAAAATTTCCTTCCTTCATACTGAATTCATTAAACAATTCCTTTAGTTGACTATTAAATCTTCTCAATTAATTATTATAGGACCTCATTAAGAATACATTAAACTTAGAAATAACATTAATATTTTACCTTGTAACTTGAATAAATTTTTGTACAAGTGACATGAAGATGAGAAAGCTTAGTAACATCATCTCCAGAATGTCTTCTATACATCTTTAACTTTGGCTTCTTAGAATATCAATTCTACTAAGAGATATAACAAGTTTACCAAAACATGCTTCTGTAAACTCTATCTCAAAATAGTCTTCACCAAAACTTACATAACTTCTTCAAGACTTAATATCTTATTCTTTTGTGGTTAGCTACATTAGCTAGACACTTAAAAATATCTCCCTTAATCTCTCTTAGTGATAATTCTCAACGATCTATCCATACCACTGTTCCTCTGTTAGATACCACAAAAAACTACTATCTTGACATCAATGACAAACACGATCATGAATGTAACATATCATCATGATAGTGATCTAATAATTTTCTACAATACTCCCTCATATAAGTATCACCAACATTCATGCTTCCAGCAATCTCTTCCTTTGGCATTGATGGAAACATAGATGAAAAATATCTAGTTCCAAAAATACCAACTATAAAAGATTGTTATTCTTTCTTTTGAAATTCTCTTCATCAACCATTCTCCCCATTGATATGCCTCAATGTACTATATATCAATCTTCTTATATCAATTTTTTTCATGTTGTAATCTCTCCCCCATTGACATCAATGTCAAAGGTTTCAACAACCATCAATCTCTACAATTGTCTTTGACTTTCTCAGGTGTCCAAAGACACTATTCAAAATAAAATCTAACAAGAGTCCTAGATGACTCTAAATATCCATCACAGATACTGCCCCATATAGGAAGCATCAACATTCAGTATAGACAAATAATAGTGCTCTATAACACTAGACTAATGGACTATTGTATTATCTACTCTGATGTAGGAAGGGGCATAACCCCTAACATACCTTGCAAATACTCAAAAGTCTCTTTAGGAAGAGGATTTCTGAAAATATCTACAATCTTCTCTTTGGTGCTTACATACTCCAATCTAATTTCCTTTTTTGCAATTTTCTCTCTCAACATGTGATATTTGATAGAAATGTGATTATTCTTATAATTGAACACTAGATTCTTAGACATATTCACTATGTTTGTGTTATTACAATGTATGACAATAGGTTCACTAAATTTTATCCTTATAACCTTTAGCATCTGCTTCATCCAAACAACTTGATTACAATTGTTTGCTACTACAACATATTCTGCCTTTTTTGTACTTTGTGAGTTACAATCCTACTTCTTTCTTAAGCAAGAAACCAATATTCCTCCAAGAAAGAAGGCTCCACCACTGGTGCTCTTTTTGTCATCCATACTGCCTACCCAATCAACATCAATATAAGCATATAAAGTGAGATCATTAGATTTTTCATACCACAATCTAAACGTTGGTGTTCCTTTTAGGTATCTAAATATCCTTTTGACTATTGCATAATGTGTTTCTCTAAGATTAGCTTAGAATCTTGCAACTATTCCAACTACATTTGCTATATCAACCCTTGTGTGACTCAAATATCACAACGCTCCAATCATAGATCTATAGTTTTTCTGCTCAATAGTAGGAGACTCATACTTTGTAGATAGCTTCTGTCTAATTACCATAGGTGTTCCAACTAGTTTACATGTTTCTAAACCAAAAATTTTCACTAGATCTTTCAAATACTTAGTCTGATAAATAAAGATTCCTTCTTTATGCTACACAATCCATAATCCTAGAAAGTATTTCATCTCTCCTAGCATGCTCATTTCAAATTCCTTCTTTTATTCTTCTGAAAACTTGTCACTTTCATCATCATTTCCTCCAAATATGATATCATCAACAAATATTACCAAAATCATCAATCCATCATCTATTTTTTTCCAATATAGATTACTATCTTCCATCCCTTTGCTAAATCCAAGCTTTGTTAAATGCTTGTCCAACCTTGCGTAATAAGTTCTAGGTGCTTTAGTTAAGCCATACAATGCTTTTTTCAGTCTGCATACTATGTCCTTATCATCTATTAAAGGAAAACCTTTAGGTTGTTCTATGTATACCTCTTCTTCAAGTTCTCCATTAAGAAATGTTTACTTGACATGATTCATCTGATACACTTTGGATTTCTTATGTGTTGCGTAGGCTAAGAATAACCTTATTACTTCTATTCTTTCCACAAGGGTATACATTTTGTCATAGTCTATTCCTTCTTTTTGTGAGTAACCTTTGCATACCAATCTTGCTTTGTTCCTTACAACTTCACCTTGTTCATTCATCTTGTTCTTGAATACCCTTTTTATTCCTATCACATTCTTGTCTTTTGGTCTGAGGACTGATTCCCATATCTCATTCTTCACTATCTGATCCAAATATTCTTTCATAGCTTGCTTCCAATAGTCATCTTTACATGCCTCATTTGTTTTCTTTGGTTCAACTTGAGATATTTGAAATATTTCTTCATTGATTCTGATTGTTTTCATCACACCTTTATCTCTACTTTTGATGATATGCTCTAGTGGATGATTCTTTGTCATATTCTTACCAAAAGTAGGAGTTGTTATCTCAACTCTTAGCTTTGTTGAAGATTCTAAGCTTTGTTCCCACATTTTCTCACCTTCACTCTACAAATAATTGTTAGTCTCAAAGAATACTTCATCATTCCTTGGTTTAGTAACAACATTCTCATCATCAAAATTGTAATCAACTACTCTTTATTGTATCCTAAATTTGTCATCAACTCTTACATTTACACTCTCAATAATAATTTTAGTTCTCAGATTATAACATCTCTAAGCTCTGATTTTTAATGAATAACCAAGAAACATATTTGCATCAATTCTAGCATCAAATTTACCAACATCATCATCTCTTTTGATGTAACATTCACTACCAATATTTCAAATTTTTAAATACTTAATTGTAGGTGGGTGGCCAAACCATAGTTCATAAAGGGTCTTGTTTGTGTCTTTCCTAACTTTCACTCTATTCATAGTGTAGACTACTATATTCACAACTTCTCTCCAAAACATCTTGGATGCATCATTTTTAGATATCATAGCTCTTACTACTTTTGTTACTAACATGTTTCTTCTCTCTACAATGTCATTTTGTTTAAGGGTTTTCGAAACTAAAAATTGTCTTTTGATTCCATTAGCTTTACAAAAGATGTTAAACTCATTTGAAGTAAACTTTACTCCTCTATCTGATCTTAAAAATTTAATCTTCATACTTGATTCATTCTCAATTCTATTCTTGAATATCTTGAACTTATTGAATGCCTTATATTTTTCTCTAAGAAATGAAATCTACATCATTCTAGAAAAGTCATCAACAATAATCATGAAATACCTTTCACCATAGAATCCTTTAGTCTTCATAGGACCACTAAGGTCCATGTGTACAATCTCTAATTTTTTTTATAGTAGTAGACTTCTTGTTGGGAAAAGAAGTTCTAGTATCCTTTCCCAATACACATTGCTTACAGATTGTGTTATAGGATTTACAATCTTAGGAAAATCTCTAACTACAACCATACTACTAGTTTTTTTATGCTATCAAAGTTTATATGACAAAATCTCTTATGCCATAACCATTTTTCATCTATCTTTGTAACCAAACATGTCATTTTACTAGGAGTCAAATTAAATACATTAGCTCTAGATCTAGTTCCTATTTCTTTTACCTTTCCATCTTTGTCTCTGATCATGCATTTCTTCTCCTATAAACTATAACTGATAACCCATATCCACTAGTTGTCCAACACTCAAAAGATTATGTTTCAAACCATCAACAACATATACATCCTCAGTCTTAGTTTTACCATCAAGAGTTATAGATCCAATACCTTTACATGGAAAGCTAAATTATTTCCAACTTTGATAATGCCTCCATCATGACTTTTAAAGTCAACAAACTCTTTCATATCACTAGTCATATGATCTGAATAACCACTATCAATTATCCAATTAGATTTCTTTTGAACTTGTGATACCAAAGCTATTTTCTCTAGACTTTCTTCTTTAATAGCTACAAATCCTATTTCATCATCACTAGCACTTACTACTTTTTCATTAGAATCATCTTCTTCATTTGCATACAAACAATCTCTATCTCTTCTAGATTTGAAATTTCCTTTATACTTTTTCTCTCTTTTAGGATACTTAGATGCATAATAACCAAACTCATTACAAGTTCAACATTTAAATATTTTCTTACCATATTTTTCTCTAGCTTCTTACTAGAAGGGCTACTCATTCTTTTATCCTTCTATCCTCATTAGATCTACTACTACTAGAAAAATCTCCTCTTGCACTTTGCTCCTTGATAAACCAGGTCAAATGTTTGAGGCACTGGAAGCTATTTCTATTTAGATCAATTTTCTTGACTGTCTAAGCTCATTCTCAGCTACTTCAAGTCTAACAAGTAATGTTTCCTTTGTGAAATATTTGGTACAAGACATCAACAATTGTATCATTTTAATTGCTTTCTTAAATGGTGGTGTTAAGCTCTTCAATATCTTCCAGATCACTTCATCATTTTTCTTGGTTTCTCCTTGATATCTGATACTTGCAGTAATTTTCAATACCCTACCTAAATATGTTCTTATAGATTCATCTTCCATCATTTTAGCATCTTGAAATACAAAAACCCAACTTTGTAGCTTCAATTTTTTAGAATGTTCATCACCTTCAAAACTATTTTCCAAAGTTTTCCGAATCTCATGAGAAGTATTAAGTGATTTTACCTGGTTGTACTCAATTTTAGGAAGTGTAGATAATAGTGCTTCTCTAGCTCTTATGTCACACATGAAAAGTTCTCTCTTCCTCCATACAAATTTCCAAAGCACTTTCAACAATAATTGTCTTTTAAGATTTTTTTAAGATCCAATATCTTGGACCCATACACAATAGAAGTGTCTTCATCTTTTCCTTCCAGCTATCATAATTTTTTTCATCAAACTTCAAACTATCCTTTCTAAATATGTTTGGCATGGATCTCCCAAAGTTGTTAAACTTTATCTTTAAAGACTTAATGCTCTGATATCAATTGTTAGAAATAATAGTCTACCAAGGTAGCTGAGAGGGGGGAGAATCAGTTATCTAATTAAAATAATTATCAACCTTAATTAATCTTAAATATTCAATAAAAGGAAACAACAATCATAACTAGATGCACATACACAGTTACACTATAATTGTTAACTACATAAACCCTTGATCAGAGGGAAAACCCCAATGGGAATGATGCCCACAAGATGATGTACTGATATAAATATTCCTTGTTAGAGGATGGACCCTATTAGGAATCTAATATAACATTTTTTTCCTATTAGTCCCTCTTAGGAGATTCCAACCTTGTTAGGAGTTGTGCCAATCCTATTAGGAGTTGTAGAAGGTAAAACCACCCACTATCCAAATAGATTTTGTGGAAAGACCACTAAACTTGTTGTCCAATTGATCCCTCAACCATTCCTTGTAGAATAATTATCTATACTATACTTTAACCTCTTTCCTCTATCTCATCATCCAAAACAATCACTTTTAGATCTTGTATACCAGGTGATGAATCTCAGATCCAAATATCAAACCTTGGATCTCACAATAACGCTTGGTAATGGACTTCTCTCCAACTTCACTCTATGCTTCTTATCTTTCTGTTCTTATCTTTGTGCTTCTTACAATCATACATACATTTCATACATGATAAAGGAAACTATCCTTCCTTTGTACCAAATCCATAAAACAATTCCCTGAGTTGGCTATTACACCTCAATTAATTATTATAGGACCTCATTAGGAATATGTTACACTTAGCGATAACATTAATCTTTCACCTTGTAACTTGAATAAATTTTCATACATGTGACATCATGATGAGAGAGATTAGCTACATCATTTCTAGAATGAATTCTATACATCTTTAACTTCAGCATCTCAAAATATCAATTCTGCTAAGAGATATAACAAATTTACCAAAACATGCTTTTGTAAACTCTATCTTAGAATAGTCTTCACCAAAACTTACATAACTTGTTCCAGACTTAATATCTTATACTTCTATGGTTAGATATATATACTAGACACTTAGAAATATCTCCCTTTAACCTCTCTTAGTGAAAATGCTCAATGATCTATTTGTACCAACTTGATCTTATCTATTGTTCTTTTGTCAAATACCACAAAAAACTGCTATGTTGACATCAATGAAAAACATAGTCATGAATGTAACATGTCATTATGATAATGATCTAATCATATTTCTACAATACTCTCCCATAGAAGTATCATCAACATTCATGCTTCCAACATAAGTAAAAATAGTGATTAAAACCAATGAAATTCTAGAAATTTCTTAGAAAAAGGCACAAACACTAAACTTTGGGAATGATAGAGTATGAAAAATTATAGATGAAAAAGTAATTCTACAATAGTTATACGTAAACGTTATACCTAATATGAACATAAGAAAAAGTAGATCTACATATTGCAAAACTTGTAGATGCCAGATTGTAGATGCTAAAACACATAGGCAATAAAAGTCCAATCTGTGCAAATGATAGAGTTGGAAGCAACAACAAAATTATTACTTAATGTAAAATAAACCTAAATTTTCTAGAGTTCACTATGTAAATTTTTTGTCTTTGCTAAAAATCTAAGAGCAAGATGTTTAAAATGACGGAAATAATGGTAAAAGGCTTGAAATCCTTAAGCTTCTATTAAACTTTGGAGATAATAGGTAAGAAGCACAAATACAAGAACAACTTCATAGACACTAAACTAGATAGATGACATAGTAGTCTCAAATAGGGAAAAAGTTAGTTCATGTGAATTTAAGAGGTACAAATTCCAAAATGCATAGACAGCAAAATAAATAGATAATAGTTCATTTACATAGATGACAATACACATAAATGGAGATGACAATATGAATTCTAAGTCTACAAGTTATGACTTTTTATAAATTTAAGTTAGCAATAGGGATGTGGTTACCACTAGGTGTGCCAATACATGAAAAACATATGTATTGGGAGCACACTTAAACAAGGAAAATGTTAGTTGAAATCCATATGTTCATATACATCAAATTTAACAAGAAAATCAAGTAAACTACTTTAGGTTTATAAAGAAAATGCAACCAATAAATAGAGTTCCCATGCAACCTTGAAGCAACTCAACAAGTGCACCCAAAGGCTTTCCAGTGTGCCCAAGATTGAGGGATGTGAATGTGCTCTCCCAAAAATACAATGTTGAAGCTCAAGTTTAGATGAAAATGCAATATGAAACCTATGCTAAATGGATGAAAAAAACCTTCAAGAAATGGTTATGGAAGAAATCATTCTCAAATGCATTCAATGATGATGAAGATGACATGCAAGAAACAAATCACAAATGAAAAGATAACTTGAATATGTAAGAACTAAGAAATGGATGAAAACAACTACCAAAGGTTAGCTCTAAGCATGAAATCTCTAAAACCTCTAAAATGAAACTAGCATGATAATAATGAAATGGAGGGAGACAAATATTTATTGAGATAAGGGTCTTAAGGGTCTTATTATAGGCTCAAGGGAGACCTTGAGGAGGTGACATCTATGTGGTATCAACATAGGTGCCTCAAGGGAGACACATAAGAAAAGGAAAAATCATGAAAAAAGTCAAACCAAGCCTTTAATGTTTGAGTGGCTCAAGGTTTTCTCACACATGTATGAGAAACCTTGAGGAAGGAGTGGGGAAAAAAGATTTAAAAGTATCTTTTGGAAGAGTTAATAAAAGGGGAGCTCCTTCAAATGAACTACTCACACATGTGTGAGAAAACCATTATAAACTAAAAAGGGAGATAAAGAACTTTGAGGTTAGTTAAGTTGGATTAACTAGTGGTTAGGCTTAGGAAGATGAAAGGGATGGGTCATAGACAGTGCAAGAGCATCCTGGGTGTAAGGAAAATCTTGCATCACCCAAAAATATTTCTAATTCCAATTTTCTAGTTTAATAAGAGTTATTCCAGTGCAAAATTACTATTTGTGGGAGCTTGATAATTTTAGTAATTTTATATTATGTGTTTAGATTGTTCTAATATCACATGTGGATGTTCATCTTTGACATGTCAGCTTGCCAGATTAGTTTCATTATCATATCATATGTATTAATGTAGTTATTGTATATTTTTGTTATTAATTTTGGCTATCCAAACTTTAGGTCTAGTAATTAAGGCCTAAATGGCTCTAGAATGTTTGTGCAATTATTAGTTGCAAAAATTTAGTCAAGGATTTGAAAATGGGGTTATAATAGCCCATCGGGTCAACGGTTCACTAGGCATGGTCTCTAGAATTGGACCCATCTAATAATGTAAAGTGTAAATTATCTTCAGTTGATCGTATGTAATAAATTCTAATAAAATAATATAATATGAGGTTGGTCAGCCTCAAATGTTAGAGCTTAGTGTTTAGAACCTTACTAGGTGGTGAAAATGCTTATATAAGGAAGGTCCATAGGTTGTCTAGGGAAGTTCTAGGTGATAGTCCCTGTTGGATACAATTGATTAATTGCATATTGTCTTTAATATTACCAAAAATTCCATATCATTATTACTCACTATTTCCTGAGCTCATTCAAGCATTGAAGAAAGTTTTCTATGGCTATCGAGTAATCTAGAGTTTGCCTAGTTTAGAAGGCAATGTCTACTGAATTTACTTGGGTGTCAAAGGAAAGTCTCTATATGATGATTGTTAACTGAGCTTACTCACTTAATCATTGAAATATTGGATGAAACCAATGCTAACTAAGCTTACTTAGTTACCAAAGTAATTTTTTAGTATGTAGTGTTGAGCAAGCTTCACTTGGTTAACATAAGAAAATTGCTTTTGAGTTGGTTAACTAAGCTGGGTTGGCTACCAAAGGATTTCCTTATTTTGGCATATTGATTTTAATTGATTTATCTATTGGTTCTAGCTGACTGAGGTGATGAATATTAATTATTCTAAGTTGTATATGAGCTGACTTGACAATATGGACGATATAAGTATAAGGTCAAGTTGAGAATTTGAAGTGTGTAAGAACAGAGTGTTATTGCATGGAAGATTTTGAAGATCTAATAATGCAATAATGAAGTGAATAAAAAAGATAAGCAAAATATCTTTGTGGCGATGAAATGATACATTTGATCAAGAAAGATCAAGTACAAGCTAGAATAGAGATCTATAAGTAAAAAATTTAGATGCATCAAAAGTAGGTCATTTCATTTTTACTCTCTAATCATTGTAGCAATGATCTAAATCTCTTAATAAAGTTGGTTTAACAACCATTTGTAAATCCTCTAAGAAGGTGGAAGTTTTATTGAATTGTCTAAAGACCTCTGAAAAAGCCACTCCTAATAGGGTGATTAAATCCTCTAATAGGGTCACACCTAACCATGTGTTTTGTAACTTTCAACAGGGTTGGCTCCTAATATGGCTCACTTCAAAAGAGTGAAAATAGTAACCAATTGTAATTGGTGGTTTTTCCAAAGTTGGGCTTCCATGTTAAATCTTGGTGTCAAATGTGTTCATGTTATTTCTTTTCTATGCTTGCAATTAAATTAAAGTAATGATAACCATAGATAAAATCTTAAGATCTTCATGTTAATTCATTACCAATTATGTTCAGTATTTACCAAGTTATAAAATTTTATGTGTTAACCAAACATCAACTGTATTTATTTTGTAGAGTTTATTTTTCATTGACATCTATGGGATTTGGGATTTGTTTTTAGAGTAATTGATTCATCCCTCCCCTCTTAGATACTCCTCTTATATTTCCAAGAATTGGTATTAGAGATCTTTTGGTGCTTGCAGAGAAGGTTTCAATTACCTAAGCTAAAGTTCCATGTGTTTTGCAAAAGAGATATTCCCAAGTTGAACAAAGATAATTTTGTAGCATGACAAGGACTTATGAGGTTACATCTAGCTACTATCAATGATTAGGGTTGTAAATATCTTGATACTAAATACAAAACTCCCACTAGAACACTATTAGTTGAAGATATCACTGAAAAGAAGAATCATAACATCATGATGATTGATATTGCATCTACTCTCAATTATGTTGAATTTGATGAGGTAAAAGATTGTAAAACTATTCATGAAATGTGGATCAAATTGAAAGACATCTATAGAGGAGATGACAATGTGAGAAGAGCCAAAAAAAAAAAGTCTCAGAGGATAATTTGATCAAATGAAAATGAGAGAAGATGAGAATATTGCAAAATATGTGGAAAGAATCAAAGCTAGTGTATGTGCAATCAAAGCATCTAGAGGAGACACTGATGACATGACTATTGTAATCAAGATACACATAACTCTTCTTCCTATTTATGCAATTAGAGTGTCTGCTATTCAAGAAATGAGATGTGATCCAAATAACAAAATAACTTTGGATGATCTAGTTGGAAGATTGATAGCTTTTTAATTAGACAACTATGATAACTGTGTTCCTAATTCCAAAAATATTGATTTTGCACTTTAAGCCAAACTCTTACTCAAAGAAATGATCAAGAAATCAATGGCTAATCAATTAGGAAGTGAAGAAGAAAGAAAAAAGAACCAAAGATTATAGAAGATTTGTTTCCTATGAACCTAATACCCTAACAAATCTATCTGAAAAAAAGGAGGATTCACCTCTCGAGTCCCCAAAATCTCCAATAGTTACTGAGTTGCAAATAGTGCAACTCAAGTCACAGTCTGAAGGACCTGAGTCATAGTCAGAGGCTACCAAGCTACCCCAAGAGAAAATTGAGTCTAATGGACTTGAGTCATAGATAATGGGATCCAAGCTTGATAAAATCAGTGAAACTCATTACAAATCCAAAGAACCTATGTTAGCTAGATATGTTAGAAGGCATCATGCACCTAATTAGATCATTGGAGACAAATCTAATGGAATAATGAAAATAAGAAAATCGAAAGGTACATGTTTACTTGCTGAATTTGAACCAAGAAATATTAAAGATGCATTCTATAATGAAAGTTGGGTTGAAGTAATGAATGAAGAAATTGAACAAATAGAGGAGAGAAAAACCTAGATTCTGATCCCTAGACCCAAGGATAAAAATGTAATTGGGACAAAATGGGTATTTAGAAACAAGCTAAATGAAAATGGAAAAGTATTTAGAAACAAAGCAAGTTTGATATGTCAAGGTTATTCTCAAGAAGAAGGTATTGATTATGGTGAAACCTTTCCCTTTTTGCAAGATTTGAAGGTGTTAGAACTTTACTTGCATATGTAGCTCATAAAGGATTTAAATTTTATCAAATGGACATTAAATCTACATTCTTGAATAGAATTTTTGATGAGGAAATCTACATTGAACAACTAGAAGATTTTGTAGATCCTACCAAAAGAGATATGGTTTGCAAATTACACAAGGCATTATATGGTCTCAAGCAAGCTCCCAGAGCTTGGTATGAAAGACTTCATAATTACTTGATGCGAATTAGTTTTCAAAGAACAAATGATAACAATGGACTATATATCAAAGAAGGACTAGACAAGAAGATTGTTTTGGCTTAAATATTTGTTGATGACATATTATTCATAGGAAATGATAACTTATGGAAGACATTTTTATAAAAATGAGCAAGGAATTTGAGATGTCTACATTTGGAGAGATAAAATTCTTTGTTGGATTACAAATTCAACAGAAGAAAGATGGTATCTACATTACTCAATCGAAATACATCAAGGAGATACTAAAGAAATTTGGAATGGAAGGATCAAGACCAGTTGGAGCCTCTATGTCTACTGGACATAAGCTTTCCAAAAATGATGATTCCAAAGATGTAGATCAGATCACATATAGATCAATGATTGGAAAATTGTAGTACGTAGTACATAAAAGGCCTGATATTACATTAACAATTGGTATGGTGGCAAGATTCGTAGCAAATCCCAAAGAAAATCACATGATGGCAATCAAAAGAATCATAAGATATTTGAAAGGTACTGAAGAATATGGCTTATGGTATAAAAAAGGAGGCAATTTGAACTTAAAAGTATTTATTGATGCTGATTAGGTAGGAAGTTTTGATGATATGAAGAGCACTAGAGGTGGAGCATTATTTCTTGACAAAAGACTAGTGTCTTGGACAAGCAAGAAACAAAATTGCATCTCTCAATCCATAACAGAGGTAGAATATATGGTAGCAATAGTCAATTGTTCAAACAACTATTGGAAGGAATGAAGATAGAGATCAAAGATCTGGTAGTCATATACTATGATAACACCAGTGCTATCAATATATCAAAGAATCCAATAATGCATACCAAACAAAGAATAGTACTATTAAATATCACTTCTTAAGAGAACTGGTGCAAGATAAAGATGTCAGATTGGAATATGTGAATACAAAAGAACAAATTATAGACATATTCACAAAGCCATTACTTAAGGATGAATTTTAGTATCTAAGAGGTAAGCTAGGGGTCATTTCCCTATCTAAAGCTCATTAAATGAAGATTAGTGATGCATCAACCAGAGCATTCCAAAAATCAATTGGTTGGTGCAACATTGACAAAGGCACATTGTAAATGAATCTATACTTAAGGTACATTAATATTCAATGAGCACTGTGTTTGGCATGAGATATCAAAGAGGGAGAAGTATACTATGTCATATCTCACAAAATTTTGTTGAAAAGAAGAGAGAAGTTTACTGTTACAGAAATTTTGATAAAGAAATGAAGAAAATAATTGGCAAAGAGGGAGAATGAATTTGATAAGAAGTTATAGTAGACAGAGGGAGAAAATTGAAGGCATAGTTTGCACTGACATAGGGAGTTCTCATGAATAAGAATTTAAATGAAAATAAGCATATGTTCCTTACTTTATTCTTGCTCTAAAATTTCATTATGTTATGATATGTGTTTCCATCAATGCCAACGAGGGAGATTGTTGGATACAATTGATTAATTGTGTATTGTATTTGATGTTAGACAAAATGTCATATCATTATCAGTCAGTATATGCCGAGCTCATTCGAGCATTGAAGATAATTTTTTGTGGCTACTGAGCAATCTAGAGTTTTCCTTGTTCAAATGGTAGTGTTTATCAAATTCACTTGGGTGCGAAAGGAAAGTTTGCAGATGATGAGTGTTAATCAAGATCACTCAATTAATCAAGGAAATATTAGATGGAACTAGTGCTAACCAAGCTAACTCAGTTACCAAAAAAATCTTTTAGTATGCAGTGTTGAGTGAGCTTCACTTGGTTAACATAGGAAAATCACTTTTGAGTTAGTGTCTACGAAGCAGGGTTGGCTACCAAAGGATTTCCTTATTTTGGCATATTGAGTTTAATTGATTTATTTCTTAGTTCTATCTGACTGAGGTGATGAATATTAATTATTCTAAGTTGTATATGAGCTGACTCGACAATATGGATGATATAAGTATAAGGTCAAGTTGAAAATTTAAAGTGTGTGAGAAAAGCGTGTGATCGCATGGAATATTTTGAAGATCTGATAATGTAGTAAGGAAGCAAATTAGGATATCTTTGTGGAGATGAAAAGATACATTTGATTAGGAAAGATCGAGTACAAGCCAAAATAAATATCTATAATCAAAAAATTTAGTTGCATCAAAATTAGGTCATTTCATTGATACCCTCTAATCTTTGTAGTAGTGATATAAATCTCTTAATAGAGTTGGTTTAACAACCATTTGTAAATCCTTTAACAAGGTGGTAGTTCCATTGAATTGTCTGAAGACCTCTAACAAGGCCACTCCTAATAGGGTCACACCTAATAGTGTGTTTTCTAACCTTTAGCAAGGTTGGCTCCTAATAGGGATCACTTTAGAAGAGTGAAAATAGTAACTAGTTGCAATTGCTAGTTTTTCCCAAATTGGGTTTCCACATTAAATCTTGGTGTCAAATGTGTTCATGCTATTTCTTTTCTATGCTTGCAATTTAGTTAAATTAATGATAACCACAGATAACATCTTAAGATCTACATGTTAATTCATTACTGAGTATGTTCAATATTTACCAAGCTACAACATTTTATGTGTGTTTACTGAGTATTAGTAGTATTCAATTTTTAGAGTTTATTTTGTATTGACATATAATGTATTTAGGATAATTTATTTTTAGAGTAACTGATTCACCACTTCCCTCTTAGTTCCTCCTCTTATATTTCCAACAAGTCTTAGCTCTATCTTCTAGACTATTGCAAGGAAGGCACCCACGTGGGTTTGGATATTTTTGTTTAGTGTTAAATAGAAATGCTTAAAATAAGATGTATACTTCCACTTTACATGATCACTAAGACATTCAATTGCAATGTGAAAGGGAAAGAGGGGAATTTCCAAATATAATTCCATTTCTAACTCAAATTAGATTAGCTAGGGCCCAAAAGAGGAAGGGTATTAATACTAAATCTATATTATATGAGGAATAAAATACAAGGAAATGCGCTCTTTGGCCAATTGATAGGATAACATGAATATGAAATTGAACTAATTGCTTAGGAAATGTAAATCTAGATGCTATATGAATACAATTAGCCCAATTAAGATACAAATCTAGAGTAGAGATATTAAATGAAATGAAATATGAAAGACTTAGCTTGAAATTCATAGAGCAAGATGTATTTTCACTCAAGAACTTTGAAATCTGAATCATTTCAAAACTTCTGAATGCAGATCTCTGAATAAAATTTTGAAAGGAACAAAACCCAAAAATATCCTAACAATCTGAGACTAAATGACTAGGTCAACTTGGAAAGATGTTCTATAACTAGGTTGATGTAGTCCATAACTATGAAAGTTATGACTCTAGAAATCTTGTGAACTATAGATTCCAAATCTATAATCCTCTTGCTCCCAACCTACAAATAAACACATAAAAGAAAGGTTTGGGGGTTGGGGTTTGATAAGGGATTGCCTTGGTCAATCCCTAGGTTAAGAAATTAACCATAATTAAGACATGTAAATGTAAATATAAATGAAATACCTACATGTAGTAGATCTAAATAATATCAAGTGAAAGATACAATTACCTTTGAAGATGCAATTGAGTTTGATATGTGATCAAGTATGTAAGTGTAATAGCCTTGATTCAAAGAAACTATTAGGAAATTAAAGAAGCCAAAACCTCATGTATGGAAATGTATGTGACATTCTATGGATAAATAATGGAATAGGAATAATGGGTCTTCTCCTTAGAGTCAAACTCCACTACCACCTTGAAGGAAGAAGTTTGATGAAAGGAGATGCTTAGACTTGAATGCTTGAAAATACTTGCTTGAAGAATCTCTTGAATGCTTCCTTGATTGAGAGAAGATAAATTAAGAATAAGATATAAAAATGAAGCCCCCAAGCCTCCTTTTATACTACTTTTGGGTGGGAAAACAACTTAGATTGACTGAGGAAGTAAATTAATTAATTGGTAAACTCAAGAACTTTTGGGTCCCAAAATCCATGATCACTGAAGGCTAGGTCAAATTGCATTGACCTAGTCCTAGAATAGGCCAAGTGGGTTAAGTTTGACATAGTCCAAGTTGATCTAGTCTTTCTGGACAGGTCACAAAGGTTATAGAGAACTCCAAAATGTTGTGTAGATGAAATTTGAAGATAATGGAAAGAATGAGAGATATGGTCAATAGGGTATCAAGATGGTACCTAGAAGACCATGTTAGAAAGCAAGATATGATGAAGGGGCATGAAAAGGAATAGGAGAGGAGAAAAATAGACTAAAAACACACTAAGGAGAGTTAAAAGGTCTCAAAATGAAGTGTGTCTATTTTTAAGACTATACAATTGCAACCCTGTAATTTTGTATTTGTGATGATAATAAGAAGCCCATATTTTATTCCCTCAATTTTCATTGTTCTCTATTTTTGTTGTGCATTTTGGTATTAAGAGAAAACCCTTCATCAGTAGACTAGGTTTTAGGTAGGATTTAGGATTAATTTAAATAGGATTTAATTTAATGGTGGGTTTAAGAAATTTTAATCATGTGAAGGGATTTATATAAATAAAATTGATTTAAAATGAGAATTTATGAAGGGACATGTAGTAAATTAAATTTAATACATTAGGGGATGTATTTGAATTTAATTCAAATACCTTAGGGAAATGAAAATATTTAACCAATAGTTAGGTGATTGTAAACAAATATTATTAAATATTAAATAATTAATTATAGTGTTACATGAGATATTAAATAAGCTAGTATAGTGTTTGGGATGATTTTAGGTGTGTACACTAGTTAGTTCATGTGATAGAAATTATGTATCATTATGGTCAGCAATTTTTTCAATAAAGATGTCTACAAACTCTCACCAATTGGAAATTGATCTATCAAGGATCCCTTTTACCATTTTGCAACACTATCTATTAAGGATTGAACAAATAACTTCATGGTTTTCCTCCAAGTCTTCAATTGTATTATTTAGATTGATCACATTTAATTGTGAAGGCTTTTCCTCATTTCTAGAAAACATAGGGATGGTAGTGCTTAGTTTGTTTTCTATTAGGTTAGGGTACCCTACAATCCTTATAAAATCAAGCTGCCTATACCTTTCAATTATTATCGGGGCACTCATTCCTTGATCTATATTCTATTAATGGAGGTTACGCCCCCATGATTATTTTCAATATTTTGTTGATTATTATGATGGTAATTTCTTTGGTTATTTATATTCGTAGTTATTCCATTTTGACCCCCATTTTGGTGATACCAAATATCATTATTTTCATTATGAGTATTATGTCCTTTCTTTCTTCTCTCTTATTTGCCTCATACAATGGGTTCTTATGAGTGGCATTATAAATTAGTCTATTACCTTTTCAAGGAGGAGGATTGTATTTTAAAGGTTTATCTACTTCTCTATTTTTGTTATTTTTAACCCGTTTGGGAGTAAGAATATAATCTCTTTTAAATTTTTAATCCCTATTCTCTTATGCATTTCACTTGGGACTCTCCTTAATGATTTAGTTGTCTTTTTTGGTAAAATAATGAGTAATATCTTAAAGGAAACATCCAAATTTAGGGCATCTTCATTATTATCATCATCTTATTATCTCTCCTCATCTTCTACTTGATAAATCTTTGGTTGATCCTCTTCATATTGATCCCTAATATTGAAGAATGAATTTCTCTCTTGATTTGGGGTCTACTTATTCACATGATAACTACCTTCACTATAGAGTTCCTTCTCACAATACAAAACTCTCCCATTGATGCAAAATACATATACAAGGTCTCTTTATTTTTGTTTTGAATTCTCCTTTTGGGACTTAGTTCCATATATTCATTCCCTATATGAATAGATCTTCTTCTCTAGATACACTTCAAGGATAATATATCCTTTCTTTCTTTCAACATAAATCAATTGATCATTCATAAAAATATCTCTAGTTCTTAGTAAAGATACTAAATTTTAATAGAGTTGCTACCTCTTTTGAGGAAAATATTGTTATCTAACTCTTCTGGAATCTTGCTTCCAACAATTTACTTTTTAAATAGAGATCTTAGAAATAATGTAAAACTTCCCAATAGAGTCACCAGTCTGTTGGTGCCTAAAACCATATATTAACAATCTAAGAGTTTTTCCAATTCTCTAATAGGATTATTCAATTATTTTTGGCCAATGAATAAGAATAATCTTTTGATTCAATTCCCTACACTTTAGTCTTTTCTAAACCTACGTGCATAAACACTCACCTTAAACCCTAATCACTTGGTTTAAATATTTTCTATATAGATAATTTAACACCTTATGAATTCTTAAGGTGGAAAAAATCATTAAACTCAATCTAAATGATTTTTTTATGAATGCTTCAGGATACTTAATTTTCAAATGAATGTTCTTGGATGAAAGAAATAGTGTTTATGAGTTATGTATATGGTATAATACTGAACTTTGAAGCCTTAGATATCAACCCATCTTTACAAAATAACTTGTAGACTAGTATGTTATCCAACTTTGGGTGACAATATTCAAGCTTTCTCTAGATTCTTATATACAACCTTGAGAGATAGAGCTATACCATCCACTACATTATGGACTAAACTATCAATTGGAAACAAAACCCTAGTCTAATTGAATTGAATTTCTTTGGGATAACCAATTAGGCAAAATTCACATAGACAACATTTCATATGAAAAATTTGATGATCAAATATATATGTATTGAAATCAACTTCTTCACCGCTAGTAACAACTAATTTTGAAATCATAAGGGATTAATCTGAACAAAGTACTTGAGCTTTCAATTTTCAAGGTGAATAAGAAAAATAGGGTTCTTACATTAATTTGAAATAGGGGTAAGTATTTGAGTACTTATACAACATAACTAAAAAAATACATTCGATTGTTAAAATTCTTTCCTCGTAATCAACAAAGCTTCAAGGAAAGTATTAAAAGAATGAAAGATTTATATTATTAATATTTCTTGGTTCACTTTTAATCTACACTATTTTCCCCTTCAATTTCTATTTAGAGGATTTATTTGTATAAGTTTTACTTAGCAATCAAATTGACTATGGGGCATAGCTCTTTCCCCTTTGATCTACATTCTTATATAAATTTACTTTCTAGTTTCTATTTGCTTAGGGACCTTTATGGATGTTGTAGTCAAACTAGATTGTGAGTGGTCCTTTGATTTTCAAAGCACTTTCTTGAGTCCTTGTGATTAGTCCAAACAGTTAGGTTTCTTTCTTGCCATGTACAAAGTGGTCAAGCATAAACAAGGTGAAATTTTTAGAACCCTTTATCTACAAAGAGAAGAAAAACCTAGCACACAAGGATAAACAATATCAGTAAACCATTAAAGAGATGAAACCTAGAGAATATAGAAAAGAATATTATGAAAAAGTTGAGTATAATGCTAAAATCATATAATGGTGTCTGAAACCCAATGTTGACTAATGATTTTTTTATCCACTAAGAGTTGATTATAGTACCTACATATTGACAAAATAATCCACATTTCCAAGATGATATATTTCTAAAATATCTTTTCAAACCTTCTAGTCATTCATTTTTGAAATTTCCTCTAAAGAGAGATTAACATTTGAACCGTAGTCCTTGGATCAAAATACGTCCTAGTAAAAATTTTCACCAAATTAGACATTTTTAAATCCAATCCTACATAGTAAGACCTCCAAACCTATGACATTAGACTATCATCCTTACTAGAGATTTATCATAGTTGCACTCTCTCATTGTTGATCACTAGTCCATCTCTAAATATTGAGTCATATATTGGTGTCGTATTTTACTTAAGATCATTTTCCCATCTCTGGTAGGAGAAAGATACTATTATCTAATATCATATTTGGTTTGGAAATTCATAAGGTTTCTTGTTCACATATAGGCTATCTTACACCTTAGTCAAATTTTCAACATCAAAATGAATCAAGTTATTGGTCATCAATCAAATCAATCAACCCTTGAGGTGTTTTGCCTCGTTTCTTGAAGGTTCATTTTCTCTTTCATATTTTTCCTCATTCTTCCATAGTATTTCATCTATTCCTTGTTCACACTTTTATGGTAAACACACAATCCATAAAATTCACTTTTAATCCTATGTCTCAATTATTGGTAAGACAAGAGTCTGAAAACCTCCTCCCTCCTATTCTAAACATCAACATGTCTCCACCAACAAAAAAATGGGAACCTAAAGTCCCTCCCCAAATCTCAACATGGGTATTGAGACCCCAAATAAAGAACCCTACCAAGAGGAAGAACCTACACAGGGTAGTAACCCTCATGTTGATGTCATAAAACCCTCTTAGATCCCTACAATTTGGAGGTGTTAGAGAAATCTGTAATGGCAAAAAAATTGAAATCTTCCCAAGGCTTGTTAAGGATGACATCAATGCTCCCACAAATTTTGATGAAATTACTTTGTGTAAATAAATTACCAAAGATGGTGCTCTAGTTTTGCAAAATCACACTGAAGGACAAACATCAAACAAAGGAAAAGAAACCATAGTGGAAACAAATCTTGCACCTACATCAACTCCAAAATAACTTGTCTTTCAATTGAGTGCAAAACATATCCAATAAATCATTAGTGATGTGCCTTAACATTGGGAAAATATCTATAAAACTAGTGGTGGTTATAACTCAACCTATTTGTTCCTCATATCTATACATTTTGAAAAACATGTTGAAGGCTTTCATCCCAATCTCCACATCATGATATCAATACATCAATCAAAGTGGAGATCCCCTGCCTCCACCTCCTCCTCCTCTAAAGCTACCTAAAAATCCATTTTTCAATTCATTCAATATTGGAGGAGGATTTAATCTCAATCCATAATCATCACAAATATAGAAAAATTAAGCACTTGGCTCAACAACTAAGTAAACTTAGGAGATATGTCCACAATTTGAGCAAAAAAAAAGGGAAAAATTTGATGAGATTTTTTCTTTCCCCTTTGACAAGTCAATTAACATGATATCATTTCCACCAAATTTTTATATCCCAAAATTCAAAAAATACATGGGTGATAAATGTCCTATTAGACTATTAAGGATGTAGCCTCTATGGTCATTAGATAATCATAAATAAGACAATAACTAATATATACCTACTTATATATTTATATATATGTATATATGTGTAGATATATTATATTAATATTCTTTAATTAGTGATTAATTTATAAATTATCAAAGAGACATGTATCTTCTATGAAAAATTATATAACATAAAATATGTAATTGGAACACACCAATAAAAATGGGAATGTTATTACATTTGCATAAAATGATCCTCAAATGATAACATCGTATTAGAGTGTTAAGCTGCAAATTGTAGAAATTTGAAAGAGGAAATATAGAATAAATAGTAGGAATAAGAAATGGAAGAATAAGGCTAGGAAAAATCATAAAAATAGAACTAAAAGAACAAACCAATTTAGCATATTATATATGGCATTGAAAGGAAAATTAAATATTGGAAAAGGGTTAAAATTATCATTTCTTACTAAAAATCACTAGCATGGATAAATAAAGGAAAAGATAAAAGATCAAATACATCAGATGGTCTCATTTCTGTCCTTCTTCAATTTCAAGTAGATCAAACAAAAGCGCAGTTAGAAAATTTATGGAAGGTGTTAAATGAGCATTACAAGTAGTTTTTATACATGACCTAGATATTCATTGAGTATGAGTTGGATTATGATATGGCTAGTGTGGAAACATATGTCTCCTTAATATCCATCATTTTATACCACCATCTAATCAAGTACTAAATTAGTTTTAACAAACTTGAATCAGTGTAGTCTCTTAACATAGTCATCTTAACTGATCTTTGTAAATCTCCTAACATAGTCCTTACTTTGTCTTAAGTGTTAAATCCTCTAACAAGGTGAGACCTATCAGTCTCTTAATCCTTTAATAGGGAAAACCCCTTGTTGGTGTTTCAAAACTACTAGGTTACAAAAATCCAATACCATGATACAAAAGATAAAACTCAGTCTAAATATTAGCTTGTTCCCATAGTCAAACAAATTCATCTCAAATCTAGACCAACTTCAGTAAAACACAAAGACTCTTTACACTTTAGGCTCTATAGGGCCAAGGCGGGTGCACCTTATGGATTGAAATTATTTATTCTTTGATATTCTTCTTCAAAAATTATTCACACATACTCTTCTTTTCATATCTATCCCCTATAGAAGAAGATAGTCAACTATCTTCTTGGACTTGTAATTAACTCCTTGATTACATTAGCCAACTATAACTTAGAGGAAAGCTATTAGAAATAAGTAATGACCAAGAATTTAATTCTTCATTACAAAGAGTAAATATTGATTTTGATTTATATGTACCTTGTGCAACCACATGCCTTGATCAATTTTCCTTTGAATTAGTGAACATTTCCTTATCCATTACTACATAGAGTCAAACCAACAAGCCTAAACCTATTTAATTGACTTGTAATTAGATTATCTGCTGTTAATGTTGAATTTCATTCTTATGATATCCCTCTCATATACCTAGAAAAACTATCAATTCATGAAAGAATTTATTTAAATCTTTGAATTAAAAGAAATCAATGAAAGGACACACATCCCATCCAAGTTGCATTAAATTGAAAGAAATTTTCTCATTTCAATCTCAAAATAACATATATATGAAAATGGAGAAAAAACTAAGAGACACATATATGCAATACTTTCCTTTGTATTAATTCTATTTGAAAACAATATGTTACTGGTAGGAAACTCAAAATATAACTCAAGCCATGATAAAACTTGTCATCCAAGATTCATTGTATTCTTAGATTTGCAAAGTTGAATACATCATACAATTGACTCACAAACTGGATTGACTGCAATAGAAAAATACTAAAGTTCTATAGACTTTGGACCCTCACTCCACATCTTGGAAATACTTTTAAAGAAGAATTACAACAAGCTACAAATGGGAGGATAGATGTAAAAAAACTACTGGAAATAAAACACAAAGATATTTTATATTGTTACTTTTCAAACATTTCTTTCACTTTCCTTTCCTTTTATTTATCTTTTGTCTCTTCTACTTTTAACTGCATCTTTGAACCACCTAGTCACTTTCTCTAGGTGGTAGGGCCTTTATATCTACTATAACTTCCCAAATAGAAACATCAATGTCCACATCAAGCCAGGTGGCATCCCTAACTCCATTTAATTATTCAATGTGTTTGCTCCACTTTGCATCTACTATGGCCTTAATCTTTTCTATTACCTTTGACATCTTAGCTTCTAACTTGTATAGCATATTTATTAAATCATATACTACCACCACAATTGCCTCATCATTGCAATATGCCAAAAATATGGGATGATTCAAAATATTATCAAAAGAAGATGACCATTCCATCCAATCCTTAACTCCACCATTGTTGAAAATGGTGGGCACAAAATTAGCTATTCCTATGGAAATTACCTTCATTTTATTCTAAATTAATTGTAACTTTCCACTAAAGAAACCATTCAAATCTTTTTATTTTTTCTAAAATTGATAATCATTACCTTTTGTAGATCTTTCTTTTTTGTCAATAGAGGCACACGATTATCAAAAAATTCGGTGTAAGGACCCCATGTAGTAAAAAGGGGAGACAACAGAGCAACTGCCTCAGAACATTTGTATTCAACCCCTTGTAAAATAAGATAATTGATGTGCACATTTTGTGAAACAAGTTTTAATGCATTTATCTTGTGAGCCAACAAGTTCCTGATGGTTTTTACTTCAATTTCCTTGCTAGAATCCAATTCTTCTTCATCAACTACCATAACTTGTCCTATGATCTTTTCTTCTTTAGGTGCATATACTTCTCATTGTATACCCTTGTCTTGAATTTCAATAGTGGATCTTGTAGTGCTTAGTTTATTTTCCAAATAAAGGTTTATCCATTCTAAGACATAGGTCTTTTTCATTTCCTCTTTATAATGCCTCTTGGTTTTAATGTACCGCTCATAGGCTCCTTCTAGCTTTTCCTCTAACACGTCAATCCTATTTTTACCTAACATTGGTGCTAAATTTTGTAATCCATAAATCTAGCTACTAGAAGTAGAGTGCACATTCAAAAATATAACATCCCCCCAAGGGAGTCTTTAATTTCCATGAGAGTAAGCTTCTAGTTTTTTGGAGCTAAACTCCATATTGCCATAGTTTGGGCATCAATAGAGCCTCTCAACTCTCCCATATGATTTTCATCATCAAAATATATTGTCCTTTCCTATTTTCTCATTTGATCTAATAAAAGTGAAGAACTAACATCCCATCCTAGGAAGACCATCATCGCACTCCTCTTTACTAGTTCTTTGGCCTCTTCCTTAGTGAGGGTTTCACTAGTAGGGTCATACTCTTGTAATTTCTGAACCATATTAGCAACTACTTCATCTGAGTCACCTATTTTCATCTATAGGGATAATTCATTCTATCTTAATTTGAATAGAAATTTTTTGAATTCCTCTATTTTGATGGAATTGTCACCATTCATGAATTCAGTGGCCTTAGTAATCCTATCATCAAGCATTTGAGCTTGAAGCTCCAACTTTTTGGCCCTTTTCTCATCCTCAGTGGCTTGGGTGATCAGAAAATTTCTTCTTATAGTATCAAAATACTGACTTCCTCTTAGAAGGATTTGCAAGGATTTTTGTGTAGCCTTTTTTGGAATCTCCACTATTTTCTATTTCTTGTTCCTCTGTTGCGCCCAATTAGAACTTTTTTCTTGGTCTTCTTCATTATCACTAATTTCTACCATAATATACTGATCAAAGGACTCAAGATCCACTCTCTTTTTTATCTCTTCTAGTACTTTAGATCAGATTTCATCAGAATTATCAATGCATTTATCTAATCTATCCCAATACTCCATCTTAGGATAAAACCCTTTAAAAGACGGATCAACCTTCTTCATCTTTTGCTCAAAACTTACTACATCCCTAAATTTGACCATTGTTTCTCTGCAGGTGTCCTTATTCAATCTATCATCAATGAAATTCTCATCCCATAGACATTTTTTTAAAGGTATGATATATTCCCTAATATTTTTAAAGCATTCTTGACTACATTGCAGGGGTCATAGATTCTAGCACAGGCCATTGGAAATTTGTAGTCTCTAAGGAAAGCATTAGTTTTCACAATTGCATTCTTCCCTATCTCAAAATCTCCTAATTTGGTACACCTACATAAGAAAGTCCCCTTTTTGATATTTTTACCTAAGTATTCTTTGTTCAATGAAATCGATTGCCTGAATATCTCTACAATTTCTAACCTCTCTGACACAAATTTTGGAAGAAGATGGGGGGGCCTGAGAGCATCTAAAAACCCTAATAACAATATAGTTTTCATAAAGAAAAAAACTACCCCAATTATGTCCAATCTATTTCCCCTCATCATAGCATAAATTGGGCTTAACTATCTTCTTCACATTATGTGGCATTCTTTCATTAACAACTATTATTTTTAACATAGGGTGTAAAAAGTCATTATAAAAGGAAATAAAATTAGAGTATGGGTAGAATCTTTTCCATACCCTAATCCATATTTTCATAGGTAATCTCTCTCCCCATTCCTCTATACATTCTAAGAAACTCTGATCAAAGAGATCCACATTTCGGAATAGGATCAGATGCATGAGTAAGGAGTAGTGGTAGAACCTAAAATTTTCCAACCTTCCCTCTTGGGAAACAACAATTTCCTCATGAATTTTGGTGATGATGCAATCAAACACTATTGGAATTACAAGTGGGAAATGTAAGCTTTTGAGAGGGACGAAGAGGGAGGGGGGGTGAATAAGATGTTAAAACATGAACCCATAGAACTTTTCACCTTACATCCACCTTATGCATTCAATAAATAAACTAAAATAACATGAAAAGTAAATGCACCTACAACATATAAGCAATTAAACACACACATTTTGAGACCATATATGATTACCTAGAAACCATCCAAATGAGAAAGTAAAACTAGGGTGGGGATGACACCCACAAATCTTCACTACAACAACAATAAAGTGTAGCCAATTAAGGTAACAATGGTTTTACCATGCAAAATGATCTTCCCTATGAAAGGACTACCTTGTTAAAGGCTTACAAAGACTATTAAGTCCTATCTTGTTCTAGGATTTCAACACCTTGTTAGAAGTGTGCCTATGTAAAGGACTTCTAATAACTCATTTGGAATGTCACCCTATTAAAGGATTTGATAAGGCCTATTAGGACCACTCCTCTTAGGAGATTTAACTAAAATCACCTGTCAAAATGTCTTAGCATAGATCTTGTGATTGGCTTTGGATTGCCTAATTAAACATCAAATCCACACAATATCCTTCTTGATTGTTTATGATTAGATGTATTAATGCTATATATTTATCTATCCTTTGTTCTCTTCTAACTGATTATGCAACTCGCTCTCACTGCTAAGTCACCTTGAATGCTTTGCAGACTATCTTGTTCACACCTTTGATCATTCACCCCTTGTTACCTTCCTATAACTTGATCTCTCTTGCTCTCTTCTCTCTTAAAACCTTTGGGGCTTCATCTTCCTTATAAAGACTTTGGTGGCTTAGGGTCAAGTATGAATCTATAGTTGAGATTCATTGTTTTTGTCACTCAATCCTTCCTATTTTTTGATTAGCTGCATGCAAATACATAGGGATTCTATAGATTTGTCCTTATCTCCAAAGAATACAAATCTAACCTTAGATTGGATTAAAAATGGTTTACATAGTTGCTTGTGCAATCACAAACAAATATGTCCAATCTAAATTACTCGACAAATAAAGTTATTGATGCTCAACACATACTATAATTCTATTTTTGACTTAGCACTTGAACTACTTAGCATCTACTATTCACTTGGCACTTGAATCACTCAACATTGTCTATCTGATTATCACTTGAGTGACTCGACACATGAGTGACTTAACACTCATTGTAACTTAGCATAGTCTTGTATTTACATATTATATTTAGCATGCATTACTAGTTCAACATAAACTAAGTAAATGTCTTAAGTGTGTTGACACTCAATTTTTAAAATCAATATGAGATCAACAATCTCTCCCTTTGACATGAGTGTTAGAAACACTTGAAAATATACAAACAATCTATTTTTCTCAAGTATAACATAACCATAACGCGACTTATATACAAAACTTCAAAATTTTCAAAATTTTGCAATAACTTATGTGTCTCAAAAATGTGTAACTCCCTATGAGTTAATGTGTCTATTCTATATCCAAAATGTATTTTCCATTCTGAGTGGATTTGTCTTTGCCATCTGATACTCTTTGTCTTCAATGTATTTATACTCTTTATGCTCTGCCTTTAGGTGATATTTTCTCTACTCTGTGTCTATTTATGTATTGTATTCCTCAAAATGTATATCATTGGGGTTAGAATATAATTAGCTCCCCCTTTGTTCATGCTTCCATTTTTGCTCTAATCATCTCTCTATTTGATTCAATTGTATCTCTCCCACTTTCATTAGTCTCCCCCATTCTCCTTGCATATTTATTCCTATGATTTATTTTCCTTGCTTATCACTTGCTTCTTTATCTCCCCCTTGCTTATTTATCTCCCCCTTTTTGACACTTATGTCAAAGGGTTTATATGCTTAGGTGTATTTGTCCAAAATTGATTTATGGAATTCCATGATTATTTTTAGAGCAGTATCCCACTTTTCACATGCAACATCCAACGACTTTATTTGGATGGCTAGCTCTACTGTAAGGTGTCCTAGCCCATCTGATGTAGAAATATTGGGATCTTTCTTCAAAAAAGTTTCTGCATAGCCTAATTCTTTATGAAGTATCTCCATATGTGGGGTGAGAGAGGACTAAATGTGTGTTAATTTGGCTCTTAGATTAGCCTTTTCTACTATTAACATAGCTAGTTGACTTAATGATTGAAGCAATGTGTGGAAATGCTTCTAACTTTGAGCTGGGTTCTAAGGTAGTTGCACACCTAAAATGTTTAGATTCCTCTCCAGATTTAGAATTATATGTCTAGTGTCTTGGGTGAAGAGTGTGAGATCACACAATTTGGTGTACAATGATAAAATACTTTCAAGTACCTTCTTCACATCCATAACCTTATTTTCCAAAGCAACTTGTGATAGTGCTATATCACCATATATCTTTTCATTCACTTTTCCTTGAAACTTTCGATTAGACCATTCCAAAAGTTTGGAATTTATATCTAGGTCTTCATTATTAACCTTTTCCACAATATCTAATAATTGTTCCATTAGTGTCTTGGTTTCTTTTGGAGTAGGCAACCTAAACACATCTAAAAATATATCTTTAATTTCTTGTAATGCCTAATTTTGTCTATATTCCTTTCTAAGCATTTCTTGGTGTTTCTTCTTCTCTAATACTTGTTGCAAAATACTTACTTTTTCTACTGTCATTGTTGCATAATCAAACTGAGGTATCACTATTTCTTCATCTCAATTTACATCTCCATATTGAATTACCTTTTCAATCTTAGAGGAGCTTGAGCTTGGTGCTGAAATTTGCATGGGTATAGCTTCCATACTTGGCTTCTGAAGGACTTTTGTAGGAGTGTCAAATCTTGGTGAGGTTACCAATGCTTGTATGGCTTCTTACTCTTTTTCCCTTGGTGCATCCTTACTTTCTTTAGATCTACTCTCATCAATCACAATGATTTGAGTTGTACCTTGTTCTTGTGTTTATTCTTTAGGTACAAGTACATCTATCTATCCTATTCTCTCTTTTTTTGTCTCCTTTTCTTCTACTTGTCTTTGTTCAACTAAATAAACCATAACATTTGTGTCAACCTTAGTGGATGTGTCTACTAATGATTGAAATAAAAGTTGATTACTAGTAGTTGAAGGGATGGAAGATGGTGGTTCTTGTGTATTCACCTTATCCCTTGTGATGTTAGCTACTACCTTTTGAAGTTCATCCACACTAACCAATATTTGATTTTCACATAGTCTTACTTGTACTGTAGATTTGTCTATTATCTTTTTCAAATCTTCTACAGTTAAAGGATTGATGTTCTGAGTTGAAATGTTAGGAACATCCTTGATAATTATAGTTTCTATAGTTAAATTGGTATCATGTAGAGGGCTGACACTTGGCATTTTTGTGTCTTGCACACTTTGTTCTTCTTGTTTCTCTTTAGTTGTTGCCATTTCTTCATCTTTCTTTTGTGTTTCCTTTTCAACAATATTTTCTTTTTCCTTGTCATCCTCCTTATCATCATTATCATCACCATTATTTCTTCCCTCAAAGGGATCTTCTTCTCCTTGTTTGATAGTTGTGAACCCATAAATCAATTTCCACATTTGGGTGGATTTCTTCACAACATGTTCAATATTTTTTTGAAGAATGCTAAAGGCTTTGTATTTAGGTGAAAATCTTCCACCATATTTCTTGTTTTACTTGATTATCTATTCTTTTATCAATTCTGGGATAACTTGTGCTAATGTAGATTCTTTTATTTGTTTCTCCATGTTTAAATAATAATGTCGTATAGACCTTTTGTTAGAGTATTGTCAAAATCAAGTGGAGTATTCTTGAATTTGGACATCATTACATATATTGATTCTTCAACTAAAGTCTTTTCTTCCCTTCCAAGTTTTTCAAAATTGACATTTTTCAAACCAGACAAATCTACATTATTTATGACATTCTCATAGATATTTTCAAGATTAGATTGAGGTGTATGACTTACCACTTTAAATTGGATTGTATCCTTTGATTCTATTCTCTCATCATTAGTATCTAGTTGTGTACTATATTTCATTCTTTATTTCTTTTGCTCCTAACCTCCTTTTTCAATAGCCTTGGCCTTTTGTGTGGCAGCTCATGTGCTTTCTCTAGTTGTTGGTGTTGTTGGCTTTTTTGAGCTCAGCTTAGTAATATTCTTTGCCTTTGTCTTTGCCACAGGCTGTGCCTTAGCCTTTCTATTCTTAGGCTTTTCATGTACTAGTGTTTCCTTTGCTTCCTCTTCCTCGAAACCCTCTTCTTCTTCTTTATTCTCACCCATGCCTTAGGTTAATGCAAGAGGTTCTTTAGTTTTATCTTGTTCTTCCTCTTCATCTTCTTCTTCTTCTTCAACATCTTCACCAAATTTTTCCTTTAATTTCTTCACCAATTTGTCTTTCTTCTTCAGTGTGGAGGTTATCTTCAACTCCATTTCTACTTTGGACTTCATCACATCAGAATTTCCAAATATTTTGGCTAATTTATTAACTTCTTCAACAAGAAGTGCAGTGATGACAACTAAGGCTTCATCAACATTAATCTCATATCCTAAGGCTCTTGGACATCTTACCCTAGGTATGGCAGCCTATACATATGTATAATCAATATCAACAAGAAAGCATATGTCATTGTAACACTATTCAATGAGGGAAATATGTATTCTCATCCTCAACTTTGTATACTTTTTAAAGTCTTCAAGATAACTTTTCATGATAGTTTCAAAGTTCTCACCCATTTTCTCACTGTATTCATTGATTTCCATAGCTACTAACCTCTTTATCTTCCAATTCAACTTGCCAAAAGATGGAAATATATTCTATACATAGAAAAATATGCAAATTAGGATTGATCCAAATTTTCACTATTCACTCTTCATTTTTCTAGTGGCATCTAGGTTCTCCATTATTTGTCACAATTGAATTTTAGCTAGATCATAGGCATGATCCCTCTTTACAATTTCGTAGCCCACATCTACTACAATACAAGGTACATTGTTCAATCTACTAGATTGATAAAACATATGAGAAATTACCTTTATGGAAAATTCCATAGAGGATTTGTGATGGTATCAATTGTCATTCCATGTTTGTTCCATCTAGCTCTTGTGTTTTTCTCTATAACCTCTTTTGAGTCACTTCACAGAGTCTTTGGCTGATCTAGGGCTAGAAACTAGTCACATATGAATTATTCTCTTTGAAATTTTGATTGGTCCATCTTCTAACCATAGGGATCCATCTTATATTCTACTTAATATGATCTTTATCCATTTTGTTTTGAACATTGTGGTGAAATCTAGGGCACGGTCAAACCATTCCTTTCAACAAGTTTGAATTCTTCTTTTCAGATCCCATTTTTTCACAATCTATTGTTTGCTTCCCTTATCTCCATATCACCAATTCCACCTATCTTGCAATTCTAATATTTTTGAACATCCTAAACCATAATAACTTTCATAGGAATCATGGATAACATGCCTAACGGGTATTTTTTATTACACTTATGATAGTGGACCATGTTCTTAGGCTTACCATTCTGATTTGTATTCTTTCTCCTACACACATTAGCGGTATATACTTTGTTTCCACAATTATGACAAGTAGGTTTGAAATTCTTACCTTTGTTATTCCTTTTCTTAGTAGCTTTGGATGATTATCCTTCTTTAGTGCTTGTGCAAACCAATCCTAATATATCTCTGTTGAATCTAGGGGATTTCAATAATTGCTCAAAGTACTTGATGGCTTCATTTGGTTTTTTAAAATTTTCAAAAAATTCCTTTTCTCTTTTCAAGTCACTTTGTAGTTGTTCATTCTGCAACTTCAATGTAGTTATCTCAATGTCCTTGACATTCAACTCATGATGAACATTCATCATTTGGCTTAAGGTATCTAATTGCATGTTTAAGATCCTGAATAGCTCTATTGACTTTTCTTCAAATCTATTTGCCAAAATTCTTTTCTCTTCTTCAATCATGGCCTTGTCTTCTATAGCTTTCTTATTTTGTTTAGTCACCTCACATAGTAATATAACTTGTGATTCTTGCTCCAAATTTGAGATTTCTAATTTCTTCAGCTTGTACTTTGTTCTTGTCCATTAGATCTACAATTGCTACATCAAATTCACTAGAGTTACCATCTACAAATAATTCTTTGTTGTCAATCTTTTTGTATTGTGTGTCATTTTCTACCATGGCAATCTCTTTCCTTCTTTTCAAGGAACTCTTCAAAGCATCTCTAGCTTCATTAAGTTGATGTATTATAAGATATATCTTGATCTCTTGGTTCTCAATGGTCTTTCCCAATTTGTAGAATTCCATTTCAAGATCTTTCCTCTAAGCTACAAAGTTTTCTCCTTTTGAGAACTTGTCTATGATACCAATTGTTGGAATTAAAACTGGGAATTGTAAGCTTTTGGGGGGGAGGGGGGGTGAATCAAATGTTAAAACATGAACCCATAAAACTTTTCACCTTACTATTAGGATTAAACCATAGACTAAAATAACAATTTCATGCAAATATAACCAATAATAGGAAATGATAGATAACATAGAAAAGAATGCAAGGCACCAAAATTTAACGTGGTTCACCCAATCCCTAGGCTACATCCACCACTCAACAAGTCTGATATTATTATGATCTAGTGATTACAACCTAATTACAATCCATAATCCCTTACAGCTCAAGACTACCATAAGAACTAATTTTGCATCACAACTATGAAACAATCCCTAACCCTAAACCCTTTTATTCAATTATTTTATGTCATTTTAGGGTTACAACATGTTAGCCATATGTTGGCCACACATTAGCCACATGTCGAGCACAACCCAAAATTTTTATAGTACCCCAAAGAATTTATGAAGTATGTACAGTACTTTCCTAATTAGTCACCACAATCTAACAATCTCCCACTTGGGGACTGATCAGGCTCCACACTAAACAACAATCTCCCACTTGGAGACTAATCCTGTAGCTATGTCGCTACTCTATGAGGCTCCTACTAGATCAAACCACCCTGGACTCTATTGTTATTTTATTCATGTTCAGTCTAGAAGACCAACCAAAGCTAAAGAGGAGGTCAACTTCTCCCTTGTTACTACCTTTGTCAAAGTATATGTTGGATTTTTATTTGTATGTATCTTCTCTAGCTTTAACTGTCCATCCTCCAAAATTGACCGAATGAAATGGTACTACAACTATATGTGTTTGGTCTTTGAATGCAGAGTTGAATTCTTTGCAAGATGAATGGCACTCTGACTATCTGCAAACAAATAATTATCCTTCCTAGGATGTCCCAATTCTTCCAAGCAGAATTAAAGCCATATCATCTCCTTGGCTACCTCTATATTTGAAACATTCTCTACCTCCGTAGTGGATAGAGCATTAATCTTCCGTAACTTAGAAACTTAGCTCACGGCTACCCCACCAATAGTAAAGACATAACCTATAGTACTCCACCTGGTATCAATATCACCTACCAAATCTGAGTCAACATAGCCCTGTAAATTAGTAGTACAGCCCCAAAAATGTAAACACTTATTGGATGTACCTTCAAATATTTGAGAATCCATTTGAGTGCATTCCAATGCTCATTTCCTAGATGACTCATATACCTGCTAATGAATCCCACTACATGTGAAATATTTGTCCTAGTACATACCATAACATACATCAAGCTTCCTATAGTTGAAGCATAGGGTAACTTGGACATCTTATCCTCCTCTTCTTGTGTCGTAGGACACATCTCCTTTGTCAACATCAAATGACCAGTTAAAGTTGTGTTGATAGCTTTAGCATTCTCCATAGAGAAATGTTGCAACACCTTCTCCACATAATCATCCTGAGATAGCATCAATGTTTTGTTCTTGATATCTCTTCAAATCTTCATACTAAAAATTTGTTTTTCTGCCCCCAAATTCTTCATAGAAAATGCATGTGCTAGCTACAGTTTCAACCCCTTAATATGATCCATGTTAGACCCAACTACAAGCATATCGTCAACATATAAACATAAAATAATGTAGCTATCATCATTCAACCTCTTAAAATAAACACAATAATCTAAATGACACCTATTATATCCATGCTCATGCATAAAATTATCAAATTTCAGATACCATTACCAAGGTGCTTGCATCAAGCCATATAGACTTTTCTTCAATTTGCACACTAAATTCTCCTTACCTTTGACCTCAAATTCCTATGGCTGAGCCATATATATATATATATATATATATATATATATATATATATGTATATATGTATATATATGTATATATACATATATATGTATATATGTATATATATATATATGTATATGTATATATATATGTATATGTATATATACATATATATGTATATATGTATATGTATATATATGTATATATGTATATGTATATATATGTATATATGTATATGTATATATACATATATATATGCATTTATACATATATATGTATATATATATACATATATATATGTATATATATATATGTATAAATACATATATATACATATATATATGTATATATACATATATATATGTATATATATACATATATATATGTATATATAAATATATATATGTATATATACATACATATATGTGTATGTATATATACATACATATATATATGTGTGTATATATACATACATATATATGTGTGTATATATACATACATATATATGTATGTATATATACATATATATGTATATATACACACACACATATATATATATATGTATCTATACATATATCTATATATACATATATACATATATGTATATATACATATATACATATATAATATATATGTATATGTATATATGTATGTATATATATATATGTATATATGTATGTATATATATGTATATATGTATATATGTATATATGTAAATATAAGTATATATGTATGTGTGTGTGTGTGTGTGTGTGTGTGTGTGTATTTTCATCCAAATCACCATGAAGGAAGGTTGTTTTAACATCAAGATGTTCTAAATGCAAATCTTCAGTAGCCACAAGACTTAAAATAATATGGATAGAAGTCATCTTAACAACAGGAGAAAATATCTTACCAAAATCAATGCCCTTTTTCTATGCAAATCCTTTCAATACTAACCTAGCTTTAAATCTTTTCTTACCTCCATCCTCTTCTTTTAACCTATAAACCTACTTATTCTATAAAGCCTTTTTAGCTATAGACAACTTGCATAAATCCCATGTCTTATTCTTTAGCAAAGAGTCCATTTCATCTTTCATTATAGAGTCTCACTGAATCTTAGTATCCACCTACATAGCTTCATCATAAGTGATGGGGACACAACCCAAGAACAGAATGGACACAATAGAAAAGGGAAATTATATTAACTGAGAAAATAAGCTAGTACAAATAGTATAGAGAAAATAAACTTTAGAACATGCCCTAAGGGCTTACAATAGCATAAATATTGAGAATATTTCTCCTTTTAGCACCCCGTCTAAAACTCCACTCTGAACTGCCTTTTACAATGCCAAATATCTCCTTAAATAGACCCCGAAAGGGTTAAGGACTAGGAGTTCATTCTAGAAAGTGCTAGTAGGCATCCACCAACAAAATAGAAGGTTCCAGAAGCTACGTTAGAAGTCGGTGTAAATCTAGAAGAATCCAGAAATGGTAGCCAAACTTTCGGGAGGCATAACTTTTGAACCGTAGCTCTGATTGACGAACCGTTTACATTTTCAGAAAGCTCATCCCCCATTTTTTGACGCTTTTTGAGGTCATTTAATGCCCCAAACCTGACTTTGAAGCATTCTTAGGAGGTCTCCAAACCCGAAAAATTGCAATAACTTTCAAACCGTGGGGCCTATTGATCTGATTCTTTTTTTGGAATGCTCTAAATCATGATTACATTCATCTGACCAATTCACACCTTCTAGTTTATCGAAATGATGCCCCAAATACATGCTCCTATTTTTTTAGGATTTTCAAATGCCCTGATAGTTGAACTATGAGAGTTGGAACCTTTATTTGAGCCAAATGGGTATCCAAAAATGTAAAGACATGAAATAGAAACTAAGTCTAAGTACATTTTTTTTTTGGGTGACACAGGATTGCCCTTATACGTCTGGATGCTCCTGCATCAATAAGTTTTAGGTTCACCAGCATCAGTAAGTAAAATAGAATACAAAGAGGGAGAAAATCTTTGTGGAGGTCTAATTTTCCTTATTGATTGTCTAACATTCACTAGTGTGTGTGGTATTTTTTGTTGTGGTTGTTGCACATCATGAGCAATGGCTAGAAAATTACCTTTTGGAGTATCATCTAGTACTACATAATCATCTTTTTTCTTCTCAAGTTGCTGCAATAGATCTTTTTACAATACTTTCTCATTGAATATGACATCTCAACTTCTTACAATTTTTTGATTTTCAAAATCTCAAAGCCTATAACCAAAATCATTAATGTCATATCCAACAAATACACATTTCTTTGACTTAGCTTCCAGCTTGGTTGTATTTTTAGAATCTATGTTAGCAAATGCTTCATAGCCAAAGGTTTTGAGAAAAGAATAACTCATCTTCTTACCAGTTGATGCTTCCTCTAGAATACCACAACCCAAAGGAGTAGAGGGACCTCTATAAATCAAATATATCATAGTACTGATAGCCTCTACCCACATGTGTAAGGGTGATCCAACATACAACCTCATGCTCCTTCCATGCTCCATTATATTCCTGTTCATGCATTCAGCCACTCCATTTTCCTGTGGAGTCCTTAGAATAGTTTTTTGTTTATGAATACCATTAGTGGAGCAATAATCTTCAAATTCATGATTGCAATACTCACCACCATTATCAAATCTGAGACATTTTAATTTCTTACTAGTCTCATTTTCAACCAAGCATTTCCATTTCTTAAAAGTTTGAAATACGTCGGATTTCTTTCTAAAGAAATAAACCCATACTTTTCTAGTTGTGTCATCAATAAATTTAACATAATAATGCAGCCACCAAGGGAAGATAGCTGAGCCGGTCCCCATACATCGATATGCACAAGCTCTAATTTCTCCTTTTTGTTTTCCTTCCCAATCTTCACAAAACTCACCCTCTTTTGCTTTCCATAAACACAACTTTCACAAAAATCCATATTAACACATTTCAGACTTCATAAAAATTTCTTTGAATAAAGTACTTTCATACCTTTCTCACTCATGTGCCCAAGTTTGTTGTGCCATAATGATGTATTAGAATTTATAGCAGGTATTTGTTCTCCCTACTCAACTGCAGCAATTGTTCTTGAACATTCATTTTTCTTTGAAACAATTAAAGTAGAAGAAACAATATGACCTATACAAAGATATAAGGTGCCTACTTTAACACCTTTTTCTTCTACAAGGGAACCTTTTGAAACCTTCTAATTTTTATCATTAAAAGTAACTACACAACCCTCATCACTGAGTTTCCCTACTGAAATTAAATTCCTAATTAGCCTTGGAACATGTCTTACCTCATGTAGTAGCCAACGATTCCCATTCTGCAATTTAATCTTAATTTTTCCCTTTCCAACAATCTGATAGGGTTCATTATCATCCAAATAAATAAGCCCAAAATCCCCTTGGACATAATCAATGAAATAACCTCTATGAGGTGTAGCATGAAATGAAGCACCAAAATCTAAAACCTATGAATTATCAACACTTTCTAAACATAGAAGCAAAGCATCCTCTTCAGATTTGTCACTCACCACATTTGCCTCTTGTCTCAATCTGATTTATCTCCTTCATTTTTCTTTCAATTCTAGCAATCTTTCTTTTTATGACCTAGTTTCCCACAGTGCCAGCAATCATTTGGTCCTCTTGATTAAGACCTCCTCCCTTTGACTTTCCTCTTGATTTTCCATGATTTCTACAATTGCTCCCTCAGTCATTCTGCCCCTACTTTATGCATTCAAAGCACTTCTTGATGTAGATCCACCTGAGGATTTCCTATAAGTTTCCTCACTCAGAACAACATCAATCACATCTTCACATTTTAGGGTACTAGATCCAGGAATAAAATTATTAACAGCCATTACCAAGCCATTCTAGCTTTTAGACAAAGAACACAAAATCAAGAGAGCCCTAATTTCTTCATCAAAATTGATACCCACAGAAGATAATTGACTAGTAATAGTATTAAACTCATTTAAATGATCTACAATAGATCCATCTTCTTCCATTTTCATATTAAAGAAACACTTCATGAGAAATACCTTGTTTGAAATGGAGGGCTTTTCATACAATGTCGCTAGTGTTTTCATCAACTCTTCTGTTGTCTTCACTTTTGTAATATTAAATACCATCAATGGTGCTAGGCATAATCAAATGCTTCCAAGTGCCTTTCTGTCCAAAAGATCCCATTCATCATTTGAAATAGATCCCTAATTCTTGGCTTTACCTTCCAACTACTTCCATAAATCCTTCTAATAAAGATAGTCTTCCATTTGCATCTTCCAGAACTGAAAGTTCTGCCCATTAAACCTATCAACCCCTTAGCTTACCGTCATCTATTGTCACTCCCACTCAATTGTGAGACTCTCCTACAAAGGATAACTAAAAAACAACCTTTCTCTAATACCACTTGTTAGGATTAAACCATGGAAAAAAATAATAATTTCATGCAAATATAACCAATAATAGGAAATAATAGATCACACAAAAAGGAACACAAAGAACCAAAATTTAACATGGTTCACCCAATCCCTGGGCTATGTCCTCCAAACAACAAGTTCAATATTATTATGATCTAGTGTTTACAACCTGATTACAATCTGTAATCCCTTACAGCTCAATAACATTGCAAGAACCAATTTCACATCACAACTTTGAAACAATCCCTAGCCCTAAACCCTTTTATACAAGTATTTTATGCCATTATAGGGTTACAACATGTTGGCCATATGTCAACAAAAGAATTTATGAAGTATGTACAATACTTCCTTTATTAGTCACCAAAATACAACACTTACATCCACCTTATGCATTAAATAGATAAACTAAAATAACATGAAAAGTAAATGCATTTAAAACATATAAAAAATTAAACACACACTTTGACACCAAATATGATACCTAGAAACCCTCCAAATGATAAGATAAAATTGGGGTGGGGATGACATCGAAAAATCTTTACTATTATAGCAATAAAGTGTAGCTAATTAAGGTTACAATGGTTTGACCATGAAACATGATCTGCCCTATTAAAGGTTTACAAAGACTATTAAGTCCTACCTTGTTAGAGGATTTCAACACCATATTAGAAGTGTGTGTGGTTAAAGGACTTTTGATCACTCACTTGGAATGTAACCCTATTAAAGGATTTGATATGGCCTATTAAAACCACTTCACTTAGGAGATTTAACTAAAATCACCTATCAAAATGTCTCAGCATAGATCTTTTGATTGGCTCTGGATTGCCTGGTTAAAGATCAAATCTGCACAATATCCTTCTTGATTCTTTATGATCAAATGTATCAATGCTATATCTTTATCTATCCTTTGTTCTCTTCTAATTGATTATGCAATTCAATCTCACTACTAAGTCTCTTGAATGCTCTGCAAACCATCTTGTTCTCAGCTTTGATCATTCATCCCTTGTTACCTTCCTGTAACTTGATCTCTCTTGCTCTCTTCTCTCTTAAAACCTTTGGTGCTTCATCTTCCTTATAAAGACTTTGGTGGCTTAGGATTAGGTATGAATCTATGGCTAAGATTCATTTTGTTTGCCACTTAATCCTTCCTATTTTCTAATTGGCTACGCGCAAATACAAAGGGATTTTGCAAACAAATTTTTCCTTATCTCCAAAGAATCAAAATCTAACCTTATGTTGGCTTGAAAAAGGTTTACATATTTGTTTATGCAATAACAAAAAAATATGTCCAATTTGCATTACTCAACACTTGAATTTGTTGATTCTTGGCACATAATGTAATTTTGTTTTTGACCTGGCACTTGGATTACTCAGCATCTATTATTTACTCAACACTTGAATCACTTAGCATGGTCTATCTACTCAACATTTGAGTGACTTGACACTCATTGCAACTCAACACAGTCTTGTATTTACATATTATACTCAACATTCATTACTAGTTCAACATAAACTAAGTAAATGTATTAAGTGTGTTGACATTCAATTGTCAAAACCAATCTAAGATCAACAACAGCATCATATCCCACATTTGTGTTTGGATCTTGAATGTTTAATGCCATGATATAGTGTGTGCAAGTAGCATACATGGTTCCATCTAAACCTATGGTTTTGTTCAAAGAAAAAATAATGTTCTTCATACACCTATGAAAGAACTCAAGAGGCATGGATTCATCCACTTCCTTTTTATTTGTTATTTCCCCTTATCTTTTCTTTCCGTAGGGATGCGTCTAGTAATAACCTTGCCCATGTAGAAATTTTTATGGCTTTTGAAATTTTCATTACATTTCTATATGTCAATTGGCAATGAAATAGGGCCTCCCAAGTCAAATGCTTCAATGAATGTCTCGTCTAAAGCCAACAGGATACTCCTATCCTTCCTCTAAAATAACTTGTTGAATAGTTGTAACATTTTATTAGTGTCCTCACTAAGTTGACATCCACAAAGACCTCTGGCATAATTAACTTTCCTAGGTTCCTAGTCCAAGGGTTGCATATTGGGACCTTCTTTGTCCTATTCTTGTAAAAATACCATAATAGTTCACTACCATTTCTATTGGGCACATTTGCATCTTTGTAGAATGTATAAGGATCCCAGATATCATGGTCATTTGTAGAATGTATGTTAGATGAACTAGGTAGAATCTATATCCATTCATCCATGAATGGGCTAGGGTTTTTCCCATTTGAAGTGGATTCTTCAGTTACAACTTGTTCTATCAGTTCTCCTTCTTTTTGCATATTTCTAAAAATAATCTCAAAAATTCTAATTTTTGGATGCTAGAAATCTGCACAACTTCACTCTGCAATTCTAATTCTACTCTGAAAACTTGAAGACTTATGCAAATGGTAATAAAAATCTCCATTATTCTTAGAATTTATCTATCACTATAAAAGGGAGCATGGAATTAATGGCTTAAAAAATTGGCATGCTTGAAATCTTTTAAAAGTTAGTGGCATCTTCACATTTTTATTATATATGCTTCCATCTCATATTTCTCATTCCAACTCAAATATGGCCATTTAAAACTATTTTATGCCTTTAAAATTGAGAGTTGTGATTATGCAATGAACTCTTTGTCATTGCTTTATCATGATTTTCTTTCTTTCTTTATCCTTGGCCATGACCATGTGAAGAGAGCTATCTTAAGCTATTTTGTAACTTTGTCACTTGAATCTTTAACTACTACATCAATCCTATGACATTGTACTTCCCTTTAATTTCCACTTTACAACCTCACTTCATTGACTGCATGAGTTTTGCAAACTGTGATTACTTTATTTTATGCTTTATCACTTCTTCATGATTGATCACCACTTCAATTTTATAACTGTTGCAAAACAAAGATGACTTAGATAATTACCTTATCACTTCTTCGCAACCCCTAGACACATAGTTTGTTTTAACCATGTGATGTTGTGATTAACTTTTTAAATATATTGTCATCTTTTTTTGTAGCTTCATGACCACATAACTTAACTGCCATTGAAAACTTGTGATTGTATGCTAGCTCTGTTAACTTTAACCTTTTGTCTATTTCATAGTCTTGCATCCTTAGACTTTAACCATAGCTTTAACCTTGTGAAGATTCAATCCTGATCTTTTTGCTACTTTGCCACTTAAACTAGAGGTTAGCCTTAACTCCTTGCAATGCTACGACTACTTAGACCTTAATTGTCCTAATTACTTTCTACACCTTTGAAACTTAACTTATACTATAATTTAGACTCCTATTATGATGCAATGACACTTCCTTTAACTATCAAATGATCTTCATAGTTTTGTAACTCAAAATTTTTGTTCATGGCTTAACCATGCGATGCTACAATTTGTTAATTTTTGTTTTGTTATTTTGGCTCTTTATCACTATTTTGTAACTTGAAATATCTTCAATGTTTTCTAACCTATGACATTGCACTAACTATTTGAAGTCGACATTTCATGCCATCAGAACCTCACAACTTAATTTTCTAACTCAACAATTAACATTGCAAAGCCACAAATATATGCTTTCATTTCTTTGCTACCTTAACTTAGGGCTACTCTTAACCACTTGTGATGGAGTGATAACTTTGAACTTAACTACTATGCTAGCTTTTGCACCTTCAGAACTCAAAAATTAAAGATTATTTGACTACTTAAGATTGGGCAATGACTCAAAATTTGACTGCATGCTTGTTAATCGCTTCATTGCAACTTAAAATATCATAAGTTTGGTGTGAGTTGAGACCTTGTGAACAACAATTTATTGCCTCTTCACAACCTAAACTTGACATCTAACCTTAACAACTACAAAGCCATGCTAACCATATTGATGACTATTTTTCATCTTCACATCCTTCAACATATTAGTAATAACAAAGGAGTTATGTTGGATTGAAACACTTTTGCAACATCACAACTTAAAAGAATTTTAGAGGCATGAAATATAACATGACATATGATAAAATGACTTAGGGATATCAACGTATAAGACTTAGGGATATCAATGGATGAGCAATATTTTTCATATATCCCTATTTATACTTGTGTGTCAATTTTGAACAAATCTCAACAAAACATAAGATGTGACTACTACCCTAGGGTTTTTTCATGATGGAAAAAAAATTTTAGAAACCCTTAAGGAATTGAAACATAATTTCTTCCTAATTTTTATAGGATTTCACAATTCTTTTTTCTTGGTGAAAATCAAGCCATCACCCCTCACAAGGTAGATCATATTGTATGGTCAAACACTGTAACCTTAATTGGTTAACATTATTACTATAGTAGTGAAGATTTGTGGGTGTCATCCCCACCCAAGTTTTACCTTCACTTTTGAGAGTTTTTGGGTAACAAATAACATGTTATGTGTTTTACTTTAATGCATGTGATTGATCAGACTTATATGTTACAATAGATTTACATTACCAATTGTACATGCACAAGTTATGGATAGATGTGGATGAATCTAAGAAAAGTTTAAAGTGTTCTAGATTCTGATTCACCCCCTCTCTCAATATCTAGTTTATCTTGTTTATTCCTCCATCAATCAATATTCTTATTTCTTTCTATTTGGTGTAACTATTTCCATCCGATGAGGAAGATCGAGGATATATTATCTAGAGTTTGAATATAGTTTGGGTAGGGAAAATTTGATATTGTACTATAGTTAACACTATGAATGAAGTGATAGTTTGTACTACGAAAGGAACTTGCACAAAAGATGCTTTAATCATTGGAAAAGATGTGAAACTATCAAATCTAGTGAGGGTAGAATCAAGAACTACATTGAGTATCTTTGAAAAAGTAGAGTGGGTGGGAAAATGATCAAACACATTATCTAGATTATCTTGGGCATTTAGAGAGTAGAAAATAGATGATATATTTGACAGAACAAAAAAAATAAATTTATAAGTAAATCAACATAAACCATGAAGCAAGAATATATATTCATGTGAAGTGGAAGGGTATGAGTTTAACTAGTGGTTAAATTATTAGATCTGATTCACCCACCCCACTAGTATCATTCCATACCAATAGAATCTCTTACATACTTTTTCTCCATTGTGTTGTAGTTATACTTCCTTTGGAGAATGATGAAATTTTACATTTGATATAATATTACATATTATCATATGATCATATTGACCCTAGTGTTGGTATGCTCCTTGTAAGAATTTGCTTTAGGGAAAAATTCACCTAGGAACTAAGAACTCAAACACAAGCACAACTATAGACTAGAAAGAGAGAGTTTGATCAGAATGATGATATATTCATTCAATATGCATTGAGAGTACACTAGGAGTGTCTATATATAAAGGCCTTTGAGATGCATCTAGAATGCTTGAAAATTAGCTACATGATAAGTCATACAACTGGGCACATGTCCACCAGATAGGGGTTATTCCCTATTAAGTACACAAGTAAGTGTGATGATGAGAGGATAAACCTACAAGGGTGTAACATACAAATCAATGTTGTAGAAAACATGTGCTAAAAAAGTAGTGCAAATAACTGTGTTGCCTACATGACAACTCAGTGAATGATGCCAACTCCAGTGTTGTAGACACCATGTGCTGAAATAGATTTGTGTACTTCTATGTTGTCAACATGACAACTCAAAAAGGTGCACAAACTCCTAAGTGTCTCACAAAATAAAATAATAAAGTAATGCATTAACCTAAGTAAACTCTTAAGTAAGTGTAAATACTAAATATGTATTTACACCAACACTCCTTTTGTTCTCTCTCTCTCTCTCTCTCTCTCTCTCTCTCTCTCTCATGTTCTTATTTCTCTTCAACTATTCTCTCTTGGGGGCATTTCATAGTGGAAACATTTCTGGTGGATTCATGCATACTTCTATTGAAGCTATTACTCCTATTAATGCATTTTCAATTTCTTTAAGGTGGATGCATACACTCCACTCACTAGTGCATGCACACACACACACACATGCACACGCACACGCACACGCACACGTACACGCACACACACATGCACACACACACGCACACGCACATGCACACGTGCACGCGCGCGCGCGCACACACACACACACACACACACACACACACTCAATCACTTTGATGATTTTGAATTTGTAACTCTTTTTGGATCCCTCTATCAAACTATTAACAGTTTGAGAGGCTTGATCCTTACTTTCCTCTATCTTTAGATTTCCAATTAGTTTGAGAGGCCCTATCTATACTTTTGATCCCTCTTTGGATTACTAACAATATAGTAGACCAAATCATTTCTTTTTTATCCTTCTTTGGATTACTAATTGTCTAGGAAGCATAATCTTATTTTTGAGCCCTTAGGGACACACACATCATTATGCTTGGGTTAATTTTCATCCCATTTTTGGGAAATAGGGTTCCTTAAGGATGAAGCTTTGAAAAATTGACTATAATGTCGCACACACTTTCTAGACCATTTAATTCTATCTTTTATCACAATGTGTATTTTTTTGTGTAGTTCACAATACATAACCCATTTCTCTCTCTTTTTCTCTTTTCAACAACATCTCTCTTGTTATGACTTTGGATATTATGAAGACTCAAGTTTTTTTGGGGTTTGGTTATTTCTCTATCTCCTTAGTCATGATAAAATCAACTCTCACTTTTAATCTATTTTAACATGAGTATGGCATAGTCTCATACTCTCCCTAGAGTGGTGAATAAATGCACTATCTTAAAAAGGAAGCACCCATCATTTAGGACCTTTTTGCTCCCTCTTTTTAGTGATTTTATGGACCATGGATGAATTTATGCTCAATCAATTTTTTTCCCTCTTTTTTAATTATGTATGTGTAGTTTTTGAGACCCAATGGTTATCCTTATTCAAAATAAGCATGGCATACATTAACCCAGTTAACTTGTGTGGGTATAGGTTGGCCACATCAACATGTACCTCATGCATTTTTTGTTTTGGAGCCAATTTTGTCTTGGTGATTTAAATTTTAAAAATGGGTGACTTTTCAATCTTGCTTTGTTGTTTATATTGAAAAATAGTATAAAATGAAGCTTGGACACCTCATTTTCACATCCAATGATATCAAAAGACATCTAGTAGATTCAAGGAATTTTGTAATCCATTCAATCATTCATCAAGAGTTCAAGACATTTTTAATCCATAATATATGTAGAAAATGATGACTTTTTCTTTGGTTCTACCTACTCTCATCACTAGGGTTTTGTTCCCTTCTATAGTTAATAGAGATCCTTTGGTGGAGATCATTCCTTTGGTCTCTACCATTAATGTAGTTTCTTCTACCTCTACTCTCATTTATTTTAGGCTTCAACCTTCCACACTTAGGACTTCTCCTTCTGCCATGAGGTTGGCTTTGGGTTTTGTCACCCCTTTGGCCCCTTCTTCAGGGGACCGTACTACTTTTGCAATTTCTTAGACAATTTTTTCTAGTGGCTCTAGGCCTAATGTTGGTAATGGAGGGCCTCTCCCCCAAATATTTTATTCTAGATTTAACAAGAGTTATGCTTATGCTACTAAGTATTGTTTTATTAACCCTTTAAGAGTAAAAAATCATACCATTTCTTGTGTCAAGGTGATGCAGGGGCATATGAGGTTCATGAATATTTTGGCATTTCACTAGAAGACTAGAGATTCTCAACCATCTCTATGATATTTATTGATTGGAGGCTTGACTGAATGAGCTTGGTGGAAAACCTTGGTGCTCGATCATCATTGATTTATAGTGTTGGTCAAGGAGCTCAGTTACTCAAGAAGCTCAACATGTACTGTGTTGCTTGGCTTGTATTGTATTGTTTAATACTTGAAGGAACTTTGAAATTCTTATGGGAGCTCGGTCATGCCTGGCTAGTGGTTGATGATGCTTGATAGTTTGGACTTGCCAGACAAAGTTCTTGTGCATTTATTCGATCATCTTAGAGAATTTAATACATGTCAAGTGTGATCATAATGTGGAGCAATCATGGGAGTTTGTGTGGACCTATTTGGGTCTTGGTTATTTGTCCCAGGTGTATTTAATGGGTGTTGTAAGTCTTCTAAGGAATTTGGGATTTAATATCTATTGTAGACCAACATGTAGCTTAAATATACATTTAATGTAAGGGTTTATTTAATTTGTAACTTGCTAGGCCAAATTGTGGCTTAGTTGGGTATAGGTATAGGGTCTTGTGGAAGCCTTGAGTAAATTATTCATTCAACATGGAGTAGTTGAGAAGGATAAAAGTGTGGCAAAGCTAGTAGCTACAGGTTGGGAAGCAATGATGTTGTTTGGTGGCTTGTAAGCACAAGTTTAGATCTCGCTAGAGATTTCTATTAGAGTTCTATTATATTATAGATCCAAACTAACTAGGGTTTGGGATTAATTCTTGAGGATCTTGCAAAACTATTACTTTCTTTGTATTTGGCCATAACATGAAGGCCTTACAACCCAACACATTGCATGTAATCAATTGTTTTATGAATAAAGAGTTGAGTTTGGTATCATATCTTGTATCTTGTGTTGTGTTTCCTCTATTTGGATTATTTTGGGGGGCTAGGACATATGCTTTGGGGATTATCTTACCTTGAATTGCATTAGATGATATCAGAGCTATCTTTCCTAAGTATGTAGATAGATCACTGAAGTTGAGGTAGTCTACACCAAGAACTATGGTGAAGATTATCAGAGTGAAGGTTTGATTCGATCGGTGATTTTTTGTAGAGGGTTTGCAAAGATCTTAGAAGATGCCTCTAAGAAGATTGGACCCTAGGATGATTGCACTTATCTGTAATGTGGCAGAGACAAGGATAAATGTGGTGATTGCTTAGGTGGGCATTGCTTTTTCTAAATAAGTTGAGAAATAGAAGAAGGAAGTTGTATGCTACTAGAGTTAGAGCTTACTAATCTAGAAGAGAGTTGTATGGATTGTTAGGAAACTTGTTTGAGAATGAATAGGAAATGACAAGGTTTAGGTGGAATTGGCCAGTTTATGGAGTTTGATGTGAAACCTATAGAGAAACTTGTGGTAATTGTTGAAGAGGTTCTTAATCTTGTTAATGGCGGGATGGAGATTGGTTTTCATTTTAAGTTAGTTGAGTCTAAGATGGAAATTGTAGAGTACTTGGTCATGGATGATCAAGTTGTTGTGGGTGATGATTTGTATATTGCAAAGCATCTTGGTGTTGGGAGTTTGGCATGTGCAGGTAATGGCTTTCATATTGCTACTGGTGTGGATTTAGTTTTTGATCTGCCCATTATTGTTGTGGATGTGGAGTTTGATTCTCTTGTTAGTGAGATGGATTATGTTGATAAGTTGCATGGTGATTGGTTAGTGACCAAGTGATACATATAATTCTGGTGTTTGGATGGATGTCACAAGTGTGGGTGATTTACATATTTTTTTCTTTTTGTTTGTAATGGATTCGAAGCTTTTGGTGAAGATCAAGTGAAAGTCTGGTCCTCATGAAGGAAAAAAGTGTTGGACACACTTTTATTTGTATATTGGGAGTCTAATGTAGGGGCATCTAAGGTTCTTGAAGATTTTTGCATTTTCACTAGAAGACTGGAGGTACTGGATCATCTTGATGATATTAATCGATTGGAGGCTTGACCAAATGGGCTAGGTTGAACAAGAGGTGTGCTTGGCTGTTATTGATTTATAGTGTTGGCTAAGGAGATTGGTCGTTGGAGAATCTCAACATATACTTTGTTGCTTACCTTATATTTTATTTCTTAGCACTCGAAGGAACTCAAAAATACTTGTGGGAACTTATATTTCATTTCTAATTTACTCAACCATCTTAGAGCATTTAATGCATGTGGAGTGTGATCGTGACATGGAATGATCATGGGAGTTTGTGTGGACCTATTTGGGTCTTAGTGATTTATCTTAGGTGTATTTAATAGATATTGTAAGCCTTCTAGGGAATTTGATATTTAATATATGATGTAGGAAAACATGTGGCTTAAATATGCATTTAATGTAAGGGTTTATTTAATTTATAACTTTCTAGGATGACTTGTGGCTTAGTTGTGTATAAGTAGAGGATCTTATGGAAGTCTTGAGTAAATTATTCATTCAACATGTAATAGATGCAAAGGAGAAAAGTGTAATAGTGCTAGTAGATGTGGCTTGGGAAACAAAGAGGTTGCTTGGTGGCTTATGAGAACAAGTTTAGATCTTGCTAGAGGTTTTTACCACAGTGTTGTTTTTTTACAGATTTAGACTAGCTAGGGTTTGGGATTGGATCTTGAGGGATCTTGTAGAACTATTACATGCTTTGTATTTGGACATAACCAAGAAGGCCTTACAACCCAACACATTGCATGAAACTAGTTGTTTTATGAATAAAGAGTTGAAAATGGTACATCAAATCTTATATCTTGTATTGTGTTTCCATTGTGTAATTAATTGTTGGGAGCTAGGACATCTCCTTTGGGGATTCTCCTACCTTGCACTACATCAAAAGGTCTCACTTGTGGTGTTTTATGACCCTAAAGTGGTGGAGAGTATTGACTACTCTTAGTAATGGGGGTTGGTGGGTAGATTTATATGTTTTTGGCCTTCTCTCTTAGATCTTCACTATTGGGTAACTAATAGTTGGAAACCCATTGTCTCTAGTGATTTTGAGCTTTACCGCTATGCTAAAGGTTTTTTTATTGCTACCTTCTCTTCTTATGAAGATCAAGATCTTACTGTGAGAAAGATGTGGGTTTGGGGGAATGATTCCCTTTCTATGAAACCTTTGATATTTTCTTTCAACCCTCTTACTGAACCATTTAAATGTGCATTTAGTATGGGTTTTCTTTCCTAATCTCCCACTAGATTTCTAGGAGTTGTCATAGTATGAGGCTATTGGAAACTATGTTGGGTTGATCTTAAAGCCTAATGGGGTTATGACAACCTTAGGCCTTACTATTTTCATCAACATTTTGGTTGGTTGGAATTCTCTCAGCAACTCCTTAGTGACGTAGTGCTCATGGTTATGAACTATAGACACAAGTGTTAGACTATGAGGGCCTCCTGTTGCACTATTAGTACTACTTTTCTACTAGTAACTTAGCTTTGGATTGTACTCTTTTGTGTTGTAGAATCATTGCAACCTTATGGAAGGATTTTTGTTTTGATCATTGGACTATTCATGTGGATGAATTTGTCTTGGAGTCCTCCTTTAATGGCTCCCAAAATACTAACAATGATGTTACTCTTGCAAAAGTTCTTGTTGAGGCACTTGCTACTATTCATGACTAGGCCCCAACTATCACTCATGGATTGGCTTCAACTCCTCTTTCAAGTCTTCATATTGTTTCCACCTATGCAACTAGTGCTCAATCCTCTAGCCTAGGAAGAAGTTTTTATCCCTCTTCTTCTATGGAATTTCACCATGGTTTTTCTGACATGGCTCATCTTCTTCAACACTCTATGTCTTTGGGGTTGACTTCCCTACTAGGGTCTCCTTTGTTGGGGAACCTAAGGATTGTATCACTTGGATAGTTTTCCAAAGGCTAAGGTACTCACTCCCTTCATCTTCGGTGGTGTGAGTTTGGACCTCTTTTATGGGCTTTTTCTCCATGATCTATCTTTAAGCTTTGGTTGTTTCTCCCTCTCACCTTCCCTTTTTGGTGTTCATTTTGGCCCACTCTATTTGGGCAATAACCTCTTTTCCTTGTTCTTTTACTTATGCTTTTTCAGCACCCCTCATACTAACTTTTTCTAACCTTTGTGTTATCATTATCTTATTTTTCTAGCCTTGTATTTGTATGTGCTTGTTTCCACAAGCCAAAAGCCTTTTGCTAATTTATTTATAAAAAAAAAATCAAAGTGTTTTCAAAATTTAGGGATCCTTTGTGAGTATTTCCTCTTTAAGATCTAGCATTTTTTTGGCCATCAAGGGAGGAGAACTACATTGTGGTATTCATCTTCTTCTTCCTTCAAGCACATCTACATCCATGGATCCATGATTTGGTATTGGTGAAATCTATTTCATTTGGGAGATTTCCTACATTTCTATTGAAGATTCTACATTAACATCATCTAGAAATAATATAGCTCTTCCTAACAAGGGTTTTTTCAAGTAAGGTGAATTATTACATTTATCTTACCATTTTACATATATTTCATCCTTGTTTCTTTTAGGATTAATTTGCAAATGGGAGTTTGACCAAGGAAAGCCCCTCACTCCCAACAAAAAATAAATTTTCTTGTGATGAATATACAATTTATTAAAGAAATCTCAGTGGATGAGATAAAAGCATTTTTCCTCATTTTTTCCTAGCCTTGGATATATTGTATTCCATTGAATTCAAAAAAAGGAATGGAAAGGAAATTTGATCCAAATTTCTAAAGTGATTGAGAATGGGGAAATGGTCAAAATACAATACCTGAAATTGATCCTCAAAGGTAATGTATCTCATAATAGCATAGCAGATAATATCCTAGGGATTAGTAAGATGTTCCCTAGAAAAACCACCATGCGTTCAAATCGGTTCCTCATTAAAATTGAAGAACTTCCATAGACTAGTTTCATCATTCACATGTGGTTGCTTGTGCTAGTTCTTGTTCCATAGGAAACCCACTAACCTTAGCTATAATTTCTTTAGTGATTTAAAAAATCATCCCATTGATGGCCAATTTTCTATCATTCCATGAGTTGAAGTACTGCATCGAGATGTTCTCCTCATGTTTTATCAATCCTTCCATAAAAGGTAATAAGCCACCCTCCTATAGATAAACAATCAACATTTCACTCTTGCAGATGAAAGCTTCCACTCCCATAGGTTCAATATGATAATTGGTGCACATACCACCACCCAACTCAACCACTGACTCCTCTAAATTCTCTAACATTGTCTTGTTGCAGGTAAGGAAGTCTCCATAAGTTAAATAAAATATAGACAAGATGAAAATGTAGAGGCAGTCAAAAACCATCATAAGGCTGTAAGGTTTCCCAAAGCCAAAAAAACCTCTCTCTATGGAACATGTTAATGGTCCCTTTCCTTCTGTAATCACCTGACATCAACTGTAGTTGGAGAGGGGTATGAATGAAGTGTCTTTATTATCTTTTTTAGTTAGTCTTTTTGTATCTGGGAAAATCCACAACCTTCATCCTTTTGTGGAAATAATTATAGCTCACGACAAGAAGAACATAAAAGAGTATCCATTTACAATCTTGCCAAAAAAAACTTTATGAAAAGAAGCCCACATGCCTTCCCACCTATGTGGATACTTGAAGACATACCACTCGATGTGATAATTCATGTGACGTTATGAGAAGTACACTCACATTCCATCATCACTTGAGTTGATCATGGAATTAGGCTAATATCCTCCCATTTGATTAGCCATGTGATACAATGGCTAAATTTAACCAACTCATTTTCCATGCCATTGCCTTCATGGTAAATGTGGTCCACATGGATTTCTTGATACCCCTGCATCAACTTACAAATTTCATCAATTATCACCTTGAACGCCTAGCTACTCTAACTTTCTCCTTTAAAATATTTAGTAATTAACATCGAATCTCCCTCAATTGCTAACCTAACAATTCCACATTTTCTTGCAATTCTCATTCCCCACAAAAGTGCTAAGGCTTTCACTTCATTATTTGGGCCTCCTCCATAGTTTCCAGAATAGGCAACCACCATTTTCCCCATACAATTATGTAAGAAACCCCAAAAAATAGTACTTCCCATCATGGAAAAGCCATCAAAATTAAGTTTAATCCATGTCTCAGGGGGAAGGGATGCCACATCGTTCTCCTCCTAGCCAAAGCTTTCGAGTTTTCAAACTATGCCACCATTGGGCCCAATACCTAAGCTAAATCCCTCTTCATGAATATCATTTCTACCTAGAGGATTTAGAAGGGGAGGGGGATTTCTACGAACAAATCCCACTACATTCCTTTAGGATCCTAATAGCCTACTAAGCCACCCTCAAACTAATAGTTGCTTTATCCCTGAAAAATCTTTTATTCTGCTCCTTCCAAATTTTCCATGAAACATAAGGAGGAATTATTGTCCATAAATTATTTAGGTATGGGTGGAAAGATAGCCTATTCCAATGAAAAAATTGCTCCAATCCTTCATTAGCATAGTACTAGACCCCCCATAAAGAAAGTACCTCCCTCCACACCTCTAAGGAAAAAGGGTAGTGGATAATAAGGTATGGGATAGACTCTGCATCTTGAAAACATAAGGTCCACAATAGTTAGCTAGCTTACATCCTTTCATTTGGAGATTATCCACAGTGAGGAGAGACCCATGTAAAGCCATCCACTAGATTTTTTTAAATCTTTGGTAGGATCCATAGGTACTAGACCTTTCTCTAATCTCCCTGGGCCAACCCACCCCTAAGGAAACAAAGATAAGCCAACTTCATCATAAAATTACCTAAAGGGGTAAGCTTCCAAATCAAGGAGTCTTCCATAAGAATAAGAGGGATCCTATAATTATGTAGGAGGTTTTGCAATTCCAGGGAAATGTCCATCCCAATAGGCTCCTGGTGCTAAATTATAATCCATTGATGATTTGGGTTGATATAGTTTTGAGCCAGAGAACCATTCGCTTTGGTGCAAGTGTCATGCAAATGCAGGAACTTAGTGTGCATGAGTGGATTATGATGGAGCCATTGATCTTCTCATAAATCAATGGTGTCACAATTCCCTACAATCCAATGACAACTCAACTTCAAAAATTTTCAGGTGTGCAACACAATGTTCCAAATTTTAGATCCCTAGGGGAGAGCCTAGGTCCATAGGGCATGATGAAATGATTCCTTTCCAAGGTACTTTTTCCCCACAATGTTGCACCGGCTACCCAAATAATTCATCAACCTCCAACCAATTTTGGTTAAGAGGGCCTTATTCATATGTCCTATCCTTCTTATATTTAAACCTCCAAGAGCCTTAGGATTATAGACTTTTTCCCAGCATACCAAACTCATCCTAGACCGATCTTTAGTGCTAAACAATAAGAAATTCCATTATATTTTTTTAAGAATGTCTCTGAATCTTTCAGCAAGTTTGAAAATAGAAAGGAAGTACACTAGGATGCCCTACAAAAAAGTTGAGAGAAGCTAGAGTTTCACCACACTACTCAAAATCTTTCCTTTTTAGCCTGCCAACTTTCTCTATAAGTGTTCGACAAGACCATTCCAAAACTATTTGGAAACTTCTTTAATTGTGAGTGAGAGCCCAAGATAAGTGTTTGGGAGAAACGCCTCTTGGCATTCCAAAATTCTAGTAATATATGATATTATTTACTTAGTTATTGAATTATAGAACATGTTCAAGTGGGTGATAGATTCATTAGAGGCAAAAATATTAAGTATTTTAGCAATTCTTAAAGACTCCAATAATTAGCTATGTAGATGTTACAATATGTGAGAAAGGTTATTTTAAAGTTTATCTTTGCATAATATATTTGATAATATTTTAGATTACGATTGAATCATTTTATAAGGACATAAATAATTAGTTTCACTTTCTAAGTAGACAAGAAATTATCTTGAGGTGTTGGAAAATTAATTAGGGAAATTATTGGTAATTAAAGTGGTATGCATAGAGTGTATAGTAGATAGGGGAATTGACATAATTGGATGCTCTTTTAGGATAGAACACATTTATATATTGTTATCTTTCTCTTGGAAATATTTTTATTCACATGTATGTTCTTCTAAACTATCACAAACCTTCAAGTATCCTCTTGAATGACATTGCTAGCTTTTATACCCATAAGATCATGATTGAAAATATTATGAATATTTTTTCTTAGGTAAATATAGTTAAATTGATATTCTAGAAAGAAGTTACTTATGAAATAAATATTGGATTGAATGATGCATTTTAAATCTCTTTTGATTTCTTGAGTTTCCTTTTATACACTTGTGAACACTTCAGAGATTCTCACATGTCCTATATGCTAATGTTTTATATATGTCTATGTTTGAGGCATTTTAGTTAGTTGTATTATCGAGGTGGTTTCGTGGTTGAATCTTCTTACATAAGTTTACATTGTGAAGATTGAATTGAAGGTTATTATAGGAATATTTGGTTTGGTGCTTAAACTAAACTTGGTAGGAAGAGATTAGTGTTAGCAATTCTATGAGTATTCATCTTATTTATAAATTCTAGAATACATCTATGATGTGTTGCATAGTAGTGATGTTAGGGAACCAATGGAAGACATTATTTTCAATGAATTTTTATGTTCTTCATTTTAATGACTAAAATTTTATATGATGTGTGAGATGATATGTTGTATATAAAAAATAAAAATAAATCATTTCTATTCTAGTTAAGTGGTTAGTGGTTATCATTTAGTGATCTCTACTAGGGTATTACATGTATTAACAAGTAGGCTGTTGCACAAAATGTACCATACATTCTATTTTTACCTCAAGGTGATCATGAAAATTCAATAATTTATTGATAATATGCCAATAAAAATACTTATTTACTTTCTAGGCCCAAGGAAGAACCCCAACCCTTCTAATATTTATATATAAAATACTAAGTTGCCTCAATAATCCAAGGGGGTTCAACACATTGTATGCATTCCATTTGCAAACTTTAATTTTCTCCCCATTGACAATATGAGCATAAATGGAGTATACTCCAAAATTGACTTCATTTCATTCAAAATTCATTTGTATCTATTAATAGGGGAATTACCTGAGATAACAATCTATTTAGATCACTATTGACTAACAATAATGTAAATACCATCCTTCCCTTCATAATGGTTGGTATAAAAGGAACTAGAAGTTCTCTAAAGAATCATTAGGGTTGTTTCAAGTTGGAAGCCTACTAATATAAACTCTCAAATCAAGAGGAAATACACACATTTCTTAATATTACAAAAAATTCTTAACTAAAAATTTCTATGTTGGAGCTCAAGACCTTCGATGTTCCTACTCAAATATTTGAAGATAATTTAAGGCATAGATTAACAAATTTCTAGTGTTAATAAAGTTTTTCAAATTTTTTTGCAATGCTTTCACCCTTTCCTTCTTCGTTAGTGTTTGATAATTGTCACTTTTTGTTTTCTTTCTTTTTATTTCACTTCGTCAGTGTTTGAGAATTGCCAATTCTTCTTGTTTCCTTTCTTTTTCTTTGTTATTCTTTGTTATTTATGTACAACATTCTATTAAAAATCACTTTCTAGTGCTAAGCCTTCATCATCTCCAAGTTCATATTTTTTTAAAAACAAAATTCAACTTAATAGATTTAGAATATATATATATATATATATTTATATATATATGTGTGTGTGTGTAGGCTTAGATAGTAACAAGATTTACAACTAGACATATATAAAGAATAAAGATTCTATTTTCCTTGAAATCTCACTTGTGAGATGTGAGGACGCATGAAGAATTAGTTATCTTAATACCAATGTTTTTGGAGATTATTGTGTATTTAATTTTAACATTAAAGTTTCCCATCACATTATGTGATCTATCACTAGGATGAAAAAATAATTGTCTATCATCGGAATGAAAAAATAGCTAAAAGATAGGATCACAGTGTAATCCTAAATGTTGAGAATATAAAATAAATATGCAATCATTTCTAAAAATAGTTAGCCAATATGCTACTCCCTGGGAAAGAAATTGGCTAGATTGTTTGGACAATCAAACAATCTTACATTATAAAAGTTTGCCCAGGACAAAACATACATCAATGAAATTATTTTTCCAACTAGATGAATTAAATGGAAAATACACTTTTCTTTGAGTACACTATGTTGTGTAGAACAAGTTACATGGCCTATTTTGCAAGTCATGAGCTTCTTTGTTGCCCAAATTTTCACTATAACGAATATGATCATGGGGGGCATATGACTACAAATTTATCACTATTTTCCCATTTATAATGTATTTTAATATCATCAATTGATATTTAGGGTTTTGTTCAACAAACTGATGGGGACTAGTCCAATATAAAGACAATGGTAGCTCATCTAGATAACTAGGGTGATAAAGGGATCATGCACATTTAAACATAAAAAAAATTCATACAACTTTACCTGACTATTGTGGGGATACCAATGCTAACCTTTATTCCTTTTTCTTCAAAATGAAGGACAAGTCTAATTCTTGTAGCCATTATGTAACTTTACATGCATTCACTTTCTTTTAATTTTTTATAAATAAAAACTCTCTTCTATTCTATTGAAAGAGAAACCAAATTGGCCTAAATTAGAAGTTTCCATCATAGCCTTTCATACTCTAAAGTAAATATTTTCTAAATGCTTATAGAGACTAGAAAAAATTTAATGTGAGTCTTTATAAATGGATATTCAATTGCTTGCTTAAAATTATATTTGTGGGAAGTTTATTAACACTACTTTTTTACAAGAACCTAGTCATTTTCTATGATGTTGCTCTTCTATATCAGGTAATGTGGGTCTTTAGACAATTATTGAGCACCTTTCTTCTATTTTTTTATAGAATCTACAAAGTGGACAATTTGAGAATGATTTTAAGTATTTGGAAAGGTAAGAAAATATTTGATATTTGGGAGCTCTCTTTTTTGTGATGATTTACTACCTTATAGATTTAATATTGGACTAATGTAGGGAATGCAATATTAAAGTTTATATATAATTTAGTATAACTCTAAAAATTAACAACCAATAAAACAATAGATATTTTTCCATCACAAGATATTGAAAGAAGTCATATAGATAGTTATATGTTATGTTTGATATATTTATACAATTGTATTTTTCAATTTAAAGGGCTATTGGTTTAAATTTCATTTCTAATTTAACAAAGAATCTATAAATTGTGTTTGATTAATGGATTTAATTTTGATTAAGAAATAGTGATTAAGAGTGTTTCATTTTAATTCTATAAAAAATAAGAACAATAACATATCTAGAAATCACTACAAAACCTCGACAACAATCTTAAAATACTTGACATTTCCATAAATTTTAATACAATCTCAAGGGAAAACTTTAACACAAAAGAAAGATTAAAACAATTGTGGTCAATTAAATAATGATCAACCTCTTATTAATCCAATATTTTGGACCATATTTTTTACCTCATGACAAATATCAATTGAGAATGATTATATCTAAATAAAAGTCTTGGTTTCTTATTTCACTCAACATGTTGAAATCTTTGTTCATAACTATCCATTCACAAGTGCCAATGATTTGTAATAGAATAATAAATGATATTTGAATTTTTCTAAATTTTGTTTTTCAGAATAGTAAAGTGCCATTTGAGGTCTATCTCTAGAAATAAAGTTAAGAATGTCTCTAATAGAGTTTTTATATGTTCATCATGAAGATCATTTATCCAAGATTTTTTTTTTTAATATAGAATGTTTGCAATTTTATTAATTATTTTATGTTCTTTCTACATACTGATAGAAGTTCATATATTCTAATTCTCTTGACTCCACTTTTTTGAGGTTGAGGTCAAACTATAGATATATTTTCAATTCACCAACATATTATAAAGTATTTTTTTTATGAGACTTTCAATTCAGCTACCAAATTAAATATTCACAAATGAAGGTAGATGTTCAAACTATAGGACACTTGACTTAGTTTTGATTAGATAAAGCATGATAGGTCATTCACCCATAAAACAAAAATAACCAACAAGATCATAGAAAAAACATCAAGCCTACGAAGTATTGAAAAAGGAATTCATAAGAGGTGAATCCAAAAGGATTTTGACTAGAGCCACAACTAGCAGGACCCTACTCCAATAACTAAGAGATTAAAATTTAAAAAATATAGGGGTTTAGGCAAGAACCCCAAACCAGACACCAAAGAAAACTCCTTGTACCTAGGAAAGAAGGGACAAGGAAGAGGAAAAACCTCCAAAGTTGAACAAAAAAACAAAGATCAACAAGAAGGAATCTATAAGATCCTTGGAGGAACTCACTTCAAAGAGTCTAGCCAAAGGAAGAGTACCAACCAAAAATAAACTTGTTAGCCAACAACTATTCGAGGAAGATGATCCACAACCACCAAACTCTTCATAACATAAATAATCCAGCTCAAAAGGATGTGCCTCCACCTTGAAGAAAGTTCCCACCTCAAAAGAGAATTTGAAAGAAGAGAATGATGGAGAGAGTACAACATCTATCACAAAGGAACCAAGAGAGAGCTTCCCTCCATAGAGAAGGACTCTTCGTCCATAAGAGCCTCACAGGGAGATAACTAACAAGGGAAGACCTCAAGAAAGAAAAAGGGAAGAGAATGGGGGAAGAGCAAGGCCCACATCAAAAACTAGCCTCCAAAAAAGAAGAGTGGAGGAGAAGATCTAGCAAGGTACCAAAAGCCTCACAAAAACGGAAACACCATAAAAATCCTATAGAGTCTTCAATAGGTAAACCTATAACTTGAAGAACCTTTTAGAAAAGAAGAAGAAGGCACAATATATCAACCCCTAAAGCATAGAAAAGGGTTACACCATGCCCAATATCACAAAGAGTCTAGGTGAGGGACAACCCTATCCAACCCAAATAACAAGAAACACCATCAATAAAGCAACAACATTCTCTTCAGTCACCAACAAGATAACCCAAAAGCAATTTGAGGTAAGACAATATTTGAGAAAAATGGGCAAACCCACACCAAACTGATAAGAACCCGTTGATCCTCAACTAGATTTGAGCAAACAAATCTCCGAGGGAAGAGGACCCAATGAAAAAGAGAAGGCTGCCAAACCCAGAAAGAGGTAAGACAACAAAAAACCTCAACAACCAAAACTATAATATCTTGAAACAAATTCCCAAAGTATCATTCTCGGTGGCTAGCCAAAGTTGCTTAACAAGGGTACCAACAATACCCAAAAAGGACAAACACAAAGCAATGGGGAAGAGGCCCCAAGCCACCAAACAACAACCACATGGAAACCCTATACAAAAAAAGGAAAATTGATTGTGCCACCAAATCCTACACAACCACAAAGCCAAGACAACTTGCCTTGCAAATCCATCTATATCGACATCATCCTCGGTAGATTCCTCCAACTCCTCACCGCCACCTCTTGAAACCCTAGCTCTCCATTCTCACTCCTGCTTATTTTTAATTCTAAGAACACTAGATTTAGTTGTTTGATATATTTAATATTTATAATTTTATTCAGTCTATTTCAAGTTAAATTTTTTAATGTTACTAGATACGAATCCAAGTGTAAATTTACTTTTTACATACAATTCTAAGTTTAGACATTCTGTCAATTTAGCAATAGAGTAATTTGGATTATATCATTCTTTTCTACTCATTTAAACAAATATTAGTGAAGACAACTAAGATAAGAGAATCTTCATTAGAATAGTGGACCATTTTGTCTATAACTAAAAACAAAAGTAACATGGCAAAAAAATATTAGTGTGTTGACAAGATAGATAATAATATTCAATTTCATTAATTTAATTAACAATATAATTCTATTTTTATTTTAAGTTAATTAAAAAATAAATTAATTAATCACAGCATAGTTTGATATTTATACAACAAAATGGGAAATATGAAATTAACCTACATGATTTGTATGGCATTTTAAAATATTTATTTTTAATTTACTTGAGTATGAGATATTTAGTACTATAAGTTAAAAAGAACCACTCACAACAATTACAAAAAGTTGTCCTCATTTAGAATAGCTTAAACTATGAGAGTTCAAAAGAGATACATGGATATAGAAATAGAGAATCATAAAAATACCATAATATTGAACAAATGATAGATATTTTACTATTAGCTTAATCTTTGCACCTTTCAAAAATACAAGTACCATTAATATTGCTAAACCATGAATTATGGAAAATTACTACATATAATTAAACAGTGAGTTAAACAAAAGAGCACAGCAAGTTTCTTTCTTCATAAATAAACTTATAAAACGCATATTGAGTGGACTGCTCAATACAGAAACATGACATGACACAACACATACTAAGAGTTTTGTTTCGGCAGACTTTTACCGCCCAGTCTTCATTAACATTACAGCAGCCAAGTTCACTTCTTCCTGCCTATGTTCCAATTGCTCGACCCATAGTCGGTTTTCCCCGCGGCTTGCACATTGTTGTCACCACTGTTGATGATCCCAGAGTTGTTCCCTGAGTTGTTGATTCCCCCATATTGGTTCTCTATGTTCTGCTGCTTGTTCCCATTGCCCGTGTTGTACTGATTGTTCTTGTTGTACGGATTGCTATTGAATGTGTTCTCATTGCCTGACGTCCCACTGATGGGCTGGTAGCTTCCACCGCGGTTGTCCACTGAGGGCTGCTGAGTTCCATAAAAACCATATGGTTGAGGAGCACCATAAGGCCCATATGGTCCGTAAGCACCATATGATTGTGGGGCACCGTAAGCACCATATGGTTGGTGAGCACCATAAGGCCCATATGGTCCATAAACACCGTATGATTGTGGAGCACCATAAGGTCCATAAGCGCCGTAAGGTGGTTCTTGATTCATATTAAAAGCAGTTTATCAACCACTTAGGAACACAAAACAAAACCTTTCAATAAACAACTACTGATGCCGAATACCAGGAGTTCTTTTCCTTATATAGGCTTGTAGAACCTGTAAAAAAATTGATCCAAAAGCTCAATTGTCAGCAGCAGAATGTGGACCAGACAAATTTGTGAGGACCAGAGAATCAGAATATGGGTAGACCACTTTGCCACTGCGAAAGCATCGAAGAAGACAGCCCAAGAGAGGTATGCCATGACGTCAGTGGCTATTTTCAGGGAATCAGGATTACATCACCTATCAATAATTTATTTTGTAACCCTGTTCTCAGACCCGAAAACATAGTGATGATGCCAAGCTCCCTAATCATAGCGATTTGGTTATCAGAAAAAAATTGCATAGTGGACATTGTTCGATCAGGCTCTCTCAAATTTAAATATATTATGCTTGATTTGTACATTTTTTGGATCAGTTTAAAGCTTCCTACTAATCATAGTTTTTAAAAATATTTATTTGTATTCCTTCCTGAAATATAAATAACCAAAGAACTCATTTATCAGGACCAGAGCATCAGAATATAGACCGAGTTGTCACAACGAGAGCATCAGAGTACAGACCCAGAATGACCGAAAATCTCAATTATCACGACCAGAGCATCAACCAAAGTACACGACCGAAAAAAATATGCCATGACGTCAGTGGCTATCTTGATGGAAATAGGATTATGTCAATGGCTATCTAGAAGCATTATGTGTCAGCTATTAATTATTAATATATTAACCCTATTCCCGGACCCGAGAACATAATGATAATGTGAAGCTCTTTTGGAAGGGGATGATAGATATGGGCACTGACTATGGGGCCAGGGATTCATCCAGTAGGCACCATCCCATGTGCATAGTCAATAACATATGAAATGTGCCATGTTCTTGTCAATTGTATAACTAGTACTTACATTAACAAGAGGTGCAATGGTTATGTCGATAGTTAATATATGTTGAGTAATAATTATTGTTAGAGTTTATATTGTAGATAGAACCTAAGATTTAAGCAAATTCCAATTTCAATATATTATCTCATTAGATATTATGAGACATCTTATATCTCCTTAGATAATAAGTATGGTCATACCTAGAATTGTAGATAGAACCCAAAACTTAAGCAAATTCCAATCTTAATATAACATACATTACCTCTAGCTATAATATCAACCTTATTATAATGCTTATATTACTCTAACCCTTACACTAAGGAACTACAAAGTTATATTTAAGGAACTTCAAATTTGATTATGATTGAACCCTATTCTAATCCTGGCCCACATTCAATTGTAATCATTAACCCCAAACTTTATCTTACAATGGTCATTTTATATTTGTACTTTTTGGCCAAATATTCTCAAACCATTTGATATTATGACGTTTAATTTTAATATTTTTCTTACTTGAACCTTAAATACAACATTTAAATACATAGTCAGATCCTGAAATTGAGTCCTATTGATAATCCTAAGTACCCAACTTAACAAGAATATGCTTTGTATAATATTTTCGAGAGTAGAAGGAATTTGGAAAATAATTGGTATACCTTGGTTAATATTTAGGGGGGTTGAATGGTGGCCCCACATTTTTTTAAGAGTAGTTTACCAATTGGTATCAACAAATAGAATAGTGATAGTACAAGAATCTATAGTATTGGGAAAAGCTATACTCACACTGGCAATAGAATCTAGGAACTAACAAGGACTGGGGAAAAATGCAAATTAAATCAATGAACAGTGTCCTCTTTTTGTGCAAACTTTCCTATTCCTAGAGTGGAAAATACACATCCAATGTAGTGAGCCCAACAATCACTATAATTGTATGACTTGCATAAGAATTAATTTCACAAAGATTAATTTCCACTAGATAGGCACTAATTGTATCATTGTTTGGGTGTAAAGTAGTAAATTCTATTAGCTTAGTCTTCCATATATAGTAGCTTATCCAAGGCCTATGGAATCTTACCACTAAAACCCCCTACTTTTGTCTTCAACTCTACAACTCATAGAATAAGAAAATATGTTTATTGAATATTCCCATTAGAATCTCCATTGGAAGCTTCCAGAATAGAAATGAAATGGTTATGACACCCAGAACACTCATTTACAGAGGAGGAGACTATCTCTATAGCCCTATTTTGATGTGTTCTATGTTTAGTGGGGGTGCCCAAAACTTGTCTTCAACTTTGTAACTTAGATAAAAAAATGACAGAGTTTAGTATATCTCTACAATTCCACTAAAAATGGCTCTGGAAATCTCTTCTTAATGCTTTGTCAAAGATAAGAAGAATGGGTAGATGTGGAGCTTGATTTCATCCTACTAAGTTTGTACAAGTGTAAATGGGGCAGGGCTAGATATAGCCCCACTAACTTAGGAGAAATTTTAGCTACATGTCAAAAATTATAGAATTTATTCCAGCTAAAAAAAATATGAAACAAAATTAATTTTTTTATTTATTAAAAATGTTCCTATCAATTACACAATCCTTAAATTGAGGCGTTGGAATTGTGAGAATGAAATACAGTTAAAATTTCATGGGATCATTGACATTTAAATATTTCTAAAAAATATTAGCACTAACAACTCTATTTTTAAGCAATCCACCCTCCATGGGACCTCAACCTAACATTTCTCACTCTACAGTATGCTACCTTTCCCCCACCTAGCACGTAGTTAAAATATTAAACATTCATTTGATCGATATTTGTTGTAACTTCTTATCCAGCTTGGGAAGAATATTTATTGGCAATAGCTCAACATTTTCTGGCACTTGACATTGAAACATGGAGGGCATCCTCGCACAAGGCAGCCCATTGGATAATTATTTGAGTTAATCTAAATATTTAATTAATACTTTTTTTGGTAAAGGAGGTAGGGAGAGGGCCTTGAATCTGAAGATTAAAAATAAAAAAAAGGCATAGCCCTATGCCATTACAACCAAGTAGCTAGCCAGAAAGACTAGAACCAATATACACATGACTCCTTAAAATAATAAAGAAAATACAAGATCTACCACTACTACTGATACCAATCACAAGAGCAACAATTAAATTGTTTGAAGATTTCATCAAACTAAAAATAAAATTGTTTGAACTTGCAACCACAAAAATCTATCCAAAATATAGGAATTGATTAACTATTTACCAATAACATACTAATTTTAAAGAACACAACTAGCCTAATATATGCTATTTTTATTTAATATTTGCATCTAAATTTTTAATTATGTTATGTTGGCTAAGGAGAAAAAAAATAGGCTTTGTTCTATGCACTTTATGCATATAATATTTTATGTCAAAAAAGTACATTTATATTCTAATGGTAAATTTGTTGTAAGTAGGTTGAAAAATGAAAAAAAAAACTTAGATGAAAATCAATCCACATTGACATTTGACAAGTTTAGAGGATGGATGCCTTGAGAAACATGCAAAAATGTAGATTTTACCTTAAAAATGATTTTAGCTATGATTAAAGAATTCAAAAGTAAGTGGAAGCCATGGATAGCTCAAGTGCTAGACTAATCAAATGAAATACACTTAAATTTAATAGAGAGGGAACAAGAAATAACCTTAAAACTTGTATATCAAAAATGTGGGCACACTTCTCTATGAAATTCCATCCAAGGGATCATATAGATTAGGAACCTTGAGTGGTGACTTAGAGGTTCCCATCTATGATGTGCAAGAACTATGAGATGGTAGCTCTCAAATGAAACTAGCTTAAGCAACCCTTGCAAGGTGCAACATAGAATGAAAGATACAAATAGTAAAGGAAAGAATGCCAATATCCAAGAGTCAAGATGAGTGTAATGCAAATGTAAGTAAAATAAAATGAGATTCTTGAGATGCAAGATTAAGCTAACAAGGATGAATATGTACAAGGTTACCTAGTTAAATTGTATGAGCTAATCTATGTATAAAGAAAACTAAGCTAAATTTAAGTAAAAGAATGCAAGTGTGCGATGAGCAGAAAGTGAATTCTCCAAGTAATTCAAAAGCTCCAAGAAATCCTTAAACATAATGTTAGCATAAACTAGGATGATATGAGAGAGTGAGGAGAGAGCCTCCTTTGAAATAGAAATGGATGACAAAGAATAAGAGGAAAAATCAAGGGTGGAGAATGAGTCTTGAGTGATCCATCTTCACAAAGATCTCACCTAAGAAAGATCAACAATATTATTTAAGATGTAAAAGATGTGTAGAGGAGAATAAATATTTCATGTGCATTGGAAAGTGTGAATTCTATATGTTGACAAAAATACCATTTATTTTATTTTTAAACAGGAATAATGCTTTTTATGTGACACTTAGGATAGCTAGGATTTTATTTAATTAAAAGGGAGAAAATTCTTAAAATTAAATAAAAGACTTAGGATAAGGTGGTCAAACCATAAGTTAAAATCAAATAAATTATAAAAGTGATGATTTGATCAAAGATAAGTGATAGATAATTTATGTAAAATTGCTAGAAAGGGGGTTTATAGTCTAGATGACTATTTTTGGGTGATTAAATTTTCTCTTTTTTTACTAATCTGTGTTTTTTTTGGGAACATATTAAGTTAAAGAATGAAGAAGCCAAGATGATAGTGAAGTTTGACTTCAAAGAATGAAGCACAAAGATATAGATGATCTTGAACATACAATCGATAATAAGGGGGATTGAACATTAGGAGAGATAGGTCCAAAGAAAATAGAAAGGTCAAGCATAACCCCTAGAGAAATAAGTAGATCAAGAGAAAATATAAAGGTAAATCGTATGCTCTAAGGAGTAATTACATATAGCAGAATAAAGTTAAAGTGATAGAAAAGCAATGATAGAGTATTTCTATCCCTTGGGATTAAAATCAAAACAAGGAAGAGAAGATGCATAAATGGGATAGATATGATCAAATTGAAATATGATCTAGTCCAAGATTATAGATAATAGATTAAGACCAAAGAATTACCACTAAGAAATAATGATATGCCCTAGTTTGATTGAGTTTGACTAGAAAGATAAAGCATAAGAATTAGGTCAAAGAAAGAAGAAAGGTGAAAATGAAATAAAATGAACAATAAGAGAGATGAAGAGAGTAGAAATGCTGAAGAAATGAAGAAATGATGAATTCCTCAAAAAGATTCAAAGAATAGGCCTCAAAAGTTTAGTCATCAATGTAGAAGAAGACATAAATTTAAAATACAATTTTGACCATTAAGATGAACCCGTATTTTGATTTAAATCAAAATTAGCTAAGAGTGTAATTTTTGTGGAAATCTGATGAATTCAAGTATTAGGTCAAAAGGTATATAAGGGGTCCAAAAGGATATATAGATGCAATGATACGATTAACTCCTTTTGAAGACAAGAAAAGAGGAATAAAGATAAGATGCAAAGATCAAAAGGAGGATGAAGACATGATTGAGAAGAATCAATAAAATAAACACATTTTACTGACACGTCCATGAAATATGAAGGAGACTCTCTCAAAAGGAAAATGCAAAACTAAGCTAGGATACAAACTAGTATGCAAAGGTGAAATTGCAAGGGTTATATAAGTAAGTCCTAATTTTTATGATCAAGCCTTATTAGGAACATTGGAATATCATACAATCATCATTGGCATTAACTATGAGGATATGCATATGATCTATATCAAAGACATAAAGTCAAGATGAAAGTGAGTGTAGATTCCATAGGTTTAGTATAGAAAGATTATAATCACATTCAGACATAAAATGTCAAGATGACCATAAGAAAAAACTTACAAAAAATAAATAAGGATGTAACTTTGAAGATCCTAAATGTCAAGTGGTCAAGGAAGATTTTCAAGACACCTAAAATCTAACAAAGTACACCTGCAGATAGAAATCAAAGGAAAAAATACCCTATGACCCCAATCCCCTATTTCATGACATACTTGAGAGATTATTAGGGAGGGAAAATAAAAAATAAAATCATCATAAACAACACAAAAATAAAACAAGTGAACAAGTGTCACTTGGTTTTTAGTTTTAACTATGTGTGTGAAAGTCACATAATTGTCTTCCTAGGACTCAAGTCTACTAGTGAGAAATACTATAAAATCCTAGATAATAGACAAAGTATCTAATAAGTGTTGAGAAAAACTTGATGTCAAAGGAAGTGTTAAAAAACACTATTTAGAGGGTTGCTAGAGAAACACCAATGCAACTAAGAGACCCAGTAAGCTATATAGTTTATGCCCCCCTAGACTTAGACAAGGATAAATTCCAAACTAGGCAAGGAAAATGGACATGAGATGGATTAGATTTAGATTAGAAAGAAATATGGTGATATACATAAGGTAAGGTTCTCAAGTAGCACCCATTTTTAGGTTTTCACCACTTGGTAGGATTGACTAGCTCTTAAGCAAGATCACGTCATTTTGTCCCAATGTCTAGCAAGGTATAGGATGTGATAGCTTATCAAGGTAGATGAGATGGATATGGATAGGCAAGGAGTATGAAGTTAGTGAAAGTGATCCTCAAGGACTGACTCCTCAACGGTTACCCAAGCTAGGGAAAAGGGTAAAATGGCTAAATGAAGCATGTTTTGGATAAGAAATGGAAGCCAATGAGTTAGGTAGCATATAGGATAAATTAATTGATGTCATGAAAGTGTATAGCCCAAAAGAGTGGATATGTCAAGAGGCTCATGAAATCCATTTTTCTTCTTCTTCATTTGATTAAGACCACTGGGTTGAATGGATAAGATAGAATAGTAAAGGTAATGCTCATTATGGAGGCTAGAAGTGAATGATTTGGGATAAGAAAGATCATGATAGGGTAAGAAATATATAAGATAGCCAATACTCAAGGATTGCTCAACATTATCAAGATCAAAGAGGAAAGATGTAAGGGATAGATCATGGAATAATTATGCATGACACCTATTTTCTAGGTTTTCATCATGGTAACTATCCAAGGCACCACAAGAAGTACTTTTTTCTATAGGACACATTTATTTCTCTTTACTTTTTCTACCAAGGCACCTGTTTACTAGGTTTTTACAAAAAAAAACCTTTTTTTTTCTTTTTTTTTTGTTTATTTTTTTTGGGTCTTTAGAAAGAATTCAAGATTTTTCAATTTTGATAGTTCTCCTATTGAAGCATACATCATAATAGGCTAGATCCATTGTAAGTAATGGTTAAAATTGTAGATAAGGTGATGGTAGAGAAAATAAAGGTATCTAGAGGGTAAGGATTATGCTTTGGAAGGCTTGAAGGAGGATAGATAGTAGGTAAATGTAGGATTGAAAAGGTTGCATAAGGGTAGATGACCAAGTAGGCAAGATCGACATTGATACACACCTTAAAGGGTGATGGAATAATAGAGGAATCATAGATGAAACAACTTGAGGTTTAGATGTGTGATATGGTAGAAGAGTTTTGGAAGAGGATGCAATGAAAGGCTTCAAAAGATTTTGCATCCAAGAGTTTTTGAAGAAGATGAGATGGAAGCTTTGGAAGATAGAATGTCAACTTTGATTTGTATTAAATATTCAAGTCTTTTAAGAGAGACATGGGAATCTATATAGATTTTTTTTTTTAATTTCCTTTGGATGCTTTAGAACACATTTCTTTAATGATGGATTTAGAAACCCATATTTTCTTTGATTTCATTCTTTTGTTAGTGGACCTTTGTGGTCTCTTGAGTATTTTTTCTTTCTTTCCATTCACGTTTTGACTAGATAGGACATAGTGATCTTAATTCTTCAATGGATTCTTGTATTTATTATTTTTATGTTGTTCATCCAAACTACTTCCAAAAGACTTGGGATTTGTGGATGAATAAGACTAACATGATTGATTTAGACAAAAAGGTGAATGTGAAGATATCATGGGTGAGTATCTTTATTGATCTTAAGGTTTAATAGGATAAGTGGATGATAGTCTAGGAGTGGAAGGAAGAGATGGAGGAGCATAAGACCCCGATATGGATGGAAGATATGAAGGATTTATCTTAGATGGATAAGGACCAATGATAGACTTAGGCGATGAAAAGGCATAATGAGTAGGAATATCTATATCAATTGAGTGATAAACATGACCAAGGATACCAATAGGATCAAGAATAATTTTTATAGGAGCAATATTTTGGATATAAGAATTTGAAGCTTGAAGGTATTATTGAGGTGTATATGAAGAAGTAAGAAAAGGAGATGAGGGGGTACTTTGATCTTGACAAGTATCTTTAGATAGCCTAGGATAAGACTTTTCACATGATTTTTAAGAAATTCAATGGAATTGTTATCTTCATCTTTATTGGTAGGTGGAAAAGGCATAGGATATGAAGGAGTGAAACCTTGAAGGAGATTAATTGTGCTTGATTTTGATCTTTATTGATATTTACATCTATGGGTTTTTGGGAATCTTCTTGAAATTGAGCCATTTCTAATGACAAGGAAGTATATTGGGTTTGCTTGATAGAATCTCGAAGAGGTAAAAAAGGACTAGTTGAAGTGGGCATAGTAGGCATAGCATCACATAAAGGCTATGGATCTTTAGTCTTTATAGTATGGAAAAGCTTTGCATCCAAGTGAAGATTATCTTGAGTTTCTTTTAGAGGTATCCTTGAGGGTACACATAGTCAATGCAAAAAGAATTAGGTTCTTTGTGTGATGGAGCTATACTAGAAAGCTCTAAATTTTTGGGAGATTCATGGGTGTTGGAAGAAGTAGAGGTATCAAGGAAAAAATCACTACACATAGGTTCATCAATATGACATTTCTCAAGAAGAGTATCCTCATCATAGTAGTCATTAGAGGTTCCAACATAAATGATCCCATAATCAATAAGATGCTGGACTTTATATTTCAATCCCATGCATTGTGAAGTACTATAATCATTATGCTGATGATTTAAAGCACAATAAATTTCCAAGAATGGGTTTTTGTCAAAGCTAGAGCTAGGTAATCTGATCAGCTCATTGTTAAGGATTGTTGACAAGATGAAATCATAAGAATCTTCGAAGGGAGTAAAATTTCTCTCAAAAGTATGTCTAGGACCTTGTTGTTTTTGTTCTTCCTCGAGCATATAACATGCATCCATGTCTTCATCACATTGGTCAAAGATAGGTTTATCATGAAATTATTTCTTTTTCTCTAGAGAGGTCCTTAGATCTAATTGATAAAGACAAATATGAAAACTTTGAAGAAGATAACCCATGTGCACGTAAAGGTCTTAAGAATTATTCATGTGAGGATTTCATTCTCTCTTCTACCATATTTTGAAATTTAGAATATGATTTTATCATGTCCTTAGTAAGACCAAGGTAAGAAAGGATATTGATCTCTTCTAGTTTGTTTTATTGAGTGTATAGGTATTGTAATTCCCTGAAGAGATCAAGAAAGTCCGGATCATCTATAATTGGTTGAGGTTTGAAAAAAAAAGACTTAAAACCCATAGTGGTAGAGAGAACATCAAGCATGAAGGAGACTAGAAGAAGTTAATAATTTGACACAAGATAACTTGATCTTGAAACTGGAGAGGTAGGGTGTCCACTTGAGAAAATAATGGAGAGAGATTAAAATGACTTATCAAGAAAAGTGTACAAGTACTTTACGATGCCCATAACTTGAGCCAAGAGATAGTATCAAAATAGATAGCCAAATATAGATAGACAAGTGACCAATTGTCCCAATAAAAGAATGTAAAAAAGAGACCAAGGGAACAATTTCAACCAAAATAATCCCTCATTAGAGAAAAAATTCCTTAACCAATATGAAACCTAGGTGTAACCAACATCTAAGAAATAATATTTAGCCAATAGGACATGCAAGGAAACTTAAAGTCCAAATTTAGAATTTAAGTGAGATGTTCACTTGTCAAAGAGAAATAACAATGAATGACTTGTCAAGAAAAGTGTCCAAGCAATTTAAAACACTAGCAACTCAATTAAAGAGATAGGAAAGAAGTCAAATATCCAAGTAGATGAAGAAAGTGAGATGAAAAGTAAATGACCTTTTAAATCAAGTGTGTAACCAAGGAGCCAATGTGATCATTTTCAGCCTAGACAATCTTAAATATATGTAGATTTCATATCAGAGAAGCATCGTGGTCAAGTATAGACCTCCCTAAACTAGAAAAAAACACAATAAAAGTCAAGTATACTAGGTATAGAGACTAGATTAAATAGTTAGTAAGCAGAAAGGTAGTGACACAATACAAAGTTTTGTATAATAGTTTCTAGTAACAAATATAATAGTTCGAGGTAATACAATAGTTTCTGAATGGAAGTATGACAAATGTGTTGATAATAGAATGAAAGCATTTGAAAGGTAGTATGATAATATGTAGAATGTATAAGTACCTTGAGATACTTATCATAGAAACAATGTGCTATTTTACTAGCAAAGAAATTTTTTTAACTTTTCGTGACCAAAAGACCTATGTTTTGACTGATTTTTTTGACTAAGTTTTGCAAAGTGAATTTGATAGTAGAGTTTTTTTTCAGTTTTGATGGAAAAGTAGTAAGTTTTAAAAGTAATTGTGATAAAAATACACTTCTTCAAGCAATTGGATAATGTACAAAGAAAACTTGCTAGTACAAACACTTGGGAAGCTTGAAAAAGAAAACCCCCATGAGACTACGAATTTGTGTATGTTGAAATGATTTCTATGGGTCTAGCATATTCAAGAACACATTAAAGATATATCTACCTAAACAACATAACTCAATACTCAATACCTTGGTCCATACTTAATGCTCCCTTGCCTCAAAAAAATTGGTTGCCCATAATAGATATTAGCTTTATCATAGATGAGTTACCCACATCTAAAGGAATACATATATGGTGAGTGCAAAATCTTGGGGTAATTTGGGTAGTCAACTAGGATTGATCCTTGCACCAAGATATTGAGTGATGAAATAGGGTAGCCTCCAAATGCTAAGGTGTATACTAAGGGTTCCATCGATAACACCCCTCTTGTACCCAATATGGGACAAAGGCCTCATCACCAAAAGAGTAACTTAAGAATACCCACCTAATTATTTCCTCATGGTCACAATACCTCAAGTAATCTCAATAAATGAAGTCAAGTGTTATCCCCTCCAAGGCTTTCACATTTGCCAAGAGGTTTGTAATTATAATGGGTTAGATTAGCAAAGATTTTCTTTTTCCCATTTTTGGTTGTTCCTATTGGTATCTTTTCACTAATACAAGGCTTTCTAAAGGAATAATTCTCACGAGGAGATTGAACAAAATGGATCCACATTAAGGAGGTCAATATTTTTGATTCACCATGAAGGTGAAGAGAATGATCTCTTATTTCATAATATTTCCCCCAAACACACCAAGAAAATAAATTAAGACCACTAAAGAGTGAAATATGTTGAAGTTGATCAAATATCAACCCCAAAACTCCCAAGAATCACCTGCATGCAAACACCTATCATAGAAAGAGAAGAAAAAGTTACAGAGGTTGCAATTGCTAGATCCATACAAGAGACATTGCAATTGAATCAAACATAAATATATTGAGTGAATGAATAATTACAAAGAGATCATTCATTATAAAGGAGATCAAAATACTAAAAGGTAAAATCTAGGTTACATTATAATAATTAATAAAAGAATTGATTATTAGATGCCTAAAGTTTAGCTAAAGTAAAATAGAGTTAATTAGAAACTATCCAATTAATCTAACACTCCCTTAGGATAAACTTATGGAGTAGCTAAAAAGCTAGAAACTACTACTGAAAGTAACTTTAGGTCTCGACAACAAAGCTTGAGAGGTACCCAAGGACAACAAAATATTTGTAAATGGGAAACATAGAGAAAGCCACATGGGAAAAACCTTGTTCCATAAAGAGATGGAAATAATGCTGAAAGAATTAGTGAAAGACTAAAGAAGCCTTCAAATAGAGAATGTCCCATAAGATAGGAACAAAAGGATGATCATGTAGAGAACCATTGAAGTATATAGAATCTACAAAGCTTTGTTGAAAGGTAACTCTTGATATGAAGAATTTCCACTAAAATAGAACATGATCAGTTAGAGAAGACTATAATTTGCATGACTTCTCTCAAAAGACACTACTCAAATCTGGAGGCATACAAAGGAAAACAACTGAATTCGAAAATATAGATGGCATGAAAAAAAATGACTTAAAAGTTGATCAATCGGACAAGAAAGGATGCAACCAAAGTAGGAAGAAAAAGAAAATTGTTTGTATGGTAAATGATCCATCTTTCCTAAATGGATAAGTACCCAGCCATTATATCCACCTAGTACATAGGAATAAATAATGAATACATATCTCACTTCATTGAATCAAGGAGACATGAGAAACAACACAAGCACCCCCCTCCTCCCCCCCACCCCCCACCCCCCACCCCCCATTGCCCCCCCCCCCCACCCCCCCAAAAAAAAAATGTAGACAAGGGTGAGGTGATAGGCAATTGGAAAAGGGGTCAATAAAACTACATGTCAATGAACAACAATCATGATGCAAAAAAGAATACATATGTATGTACTGAGGTGATGAATCTTAGACACATCATATGACTAATGTCATGGAAAGGACACTAACTAGACAAAGGAAGATGATAAACCAATGCAAAACATCAACCCCCATGATACTTTAACCGTGTAGTATATATACAATTAGGAACAAGATATGGTAAATACCAATAATATAATAATCTTCATGAGTGTCCTCAGATTGACTCTTCTTAGATCATCTCTTCTCATATTAGCTTTGATTTAATCGAATCAGCTCTGGTCTACTTAGATTAGTTTTGCTGTGAATAGATTAGATCTTCTTGGCTTATCTTGGCTTGAATTGGCTCTACTATGACTAGATCAACTCTACTTGGATCAACCATGATCTACTTAGATTAGATCTACTTTAATTTGATTGACTTTTCTCAGCTCAACTTGTCTAAGATCAAATCTACTTTGATCGGATCGTCTTTGGTTAGATTGACTCTAATCTACTTAGATCACCTCTATTGTGATCAAATTAGCTTTTCTTAGATCAACTCTACTAAGTTTGGCTCTACGATGATCGAATTGACTTTTCTAAACTCTACTTAGCTTGGAAACCTTAGCTATGCTCACTCTAATACCATGTTGAAGTTGTTGAAATATCAACCCTACAACTCCCAAGAATAGGATACGGGTATAAAAATCTGAAACTCTAATACCATTTTGAAGTTGATGAAAGATCAACCCCATAACTACCAAGAATCACCTTCATGCAAAAGCCTGTCATAGAAAGAGAGAAGAAAAAGCTATGGAGGTTGTAATTCCTAGATCCATAAAGGATACATTATAATTGAATCAAACATAAATATATTGAGTGATCAATCCATATAGAGGAGATTGAAACCCTAAAAGATAAAATCTAGGTTGCAATAGAATAACTAATAAAATAATTAATTATTAGATGCCTTAATTTTAGCTTAAGTAAAATTGAGTTAATTAGAAAATATCTAATTACATTAAAAATATATGCCTCCCACTTTCTTGAACCAATGATGAGTCAACATTTATGATTTACCAAGAAGGTGAAGAGCATTTCCTCCTATAAAAAATGGAACCTTACTAATAGGTTTTAATGTGACTATGAAAATGAAAGAAACTAGTAGATGCAAACCCTTCAAATGAATGATATCATATGGAACAAAGATAGTATGACCCAAGATCATATAGGATATTTTAACCTTCTTGGGGGAGGACTTGGTAGTCCTCAAGAGTTTCTCAGCAAAGAAGCCATCAGAAGAATTGGATTCCAAGGACTCTAAACTTGTTGGATTACTAGAAGGTGAACTAGGAAGGGTAGAACCTAGAGGATTAACAAAACACAACATACAATAAGGAGCCAAGGGAACTGCCATGGCCAACCAAGGGTGGCATTTTATCTTGTTAAAGTTGAAATGTTGATAAGATTGTTAGTGGGCAGATTCCCCTTGATTAAACCTTTTGTTGAATAGGTAAGGATTTGGGCATCCTTGACTTATTCCTTAAAAGGAAGTATCAAAATTAATGCTCTGTTTAATGGCTTGTTTGTGTTATTTTTTGTATGGAATGAGGAAATAACTATTGTTCTTACAAATGGGCCTTGGAAGCTTGGCCCAAAATCTATAAATATTCTCAATATTCACAAGTGGAAACCTTAGTTGGATCCTTCTATTGACTTGGGTTTGCAAGCCCCTATGTGGGTTAGATTACTAGAGTTTCCTTTGGAATAATAAGGATTTTAGGGGCATTACTTATTCCTTTGAGTCTTTGTTGTGTACTGACAAGGTTAGTAAGACCAAATCTTTTCTCTTGTTTTATAGGATTTGTGTTAGTGTGATAGCAAATAAAGTCCTCTTAATGGAGGTTACCATAGATTCCAAAATGGGATCCTATTTTCAACAAATAATCTACAAAAAATAATATTTATTCTATATGAAATGTAAAAGGTTTGGGCATGTAGAAGTGTCCTATTCTTTTTTCTTTCATAAGAAGCCCCCCCACCCCTCAAAAGTCTCCAAAAAATAAGGATGGGAGCCGTACTCTCAGTCTTTCAAAGAAGGAAGAGATATTGTGTGAGGGTCCCCTAGTGGATGTGAAGATTGGGAATCCCTAGGGTCCTATTTTCAATCTTGTTCTTCCTCCCCAAAAGATGATGGAAGTCTCTAGTGTTGAGCCCAATGCCTATGTGATTCAGGTGAATCCCAAGCTATCTATAGATTCATCAAATGTGGGATGTGGATCTTTTTTTACTCTAAAACAACAAAAGATACTTGATAAGTTGGCTAGTGTTGTCTATCCTTCTACTTCAAAAAGTGTAGGCTTTATTAGCCCCACTTTAGTCTAGTAAAGAAAACTTGTGTATTTATGTAGTTATTCCTAGACCAACTCCTTCTCTTGGGAGGTCTAGGCTCAGACCCCTGCATCTCCTTTCTATAAGGATTCTCCCCTTTGGTCCTATTTTGGGCCCATTGAGGGATTCTTCTTATAATTTTTTCATAGAGATCGAATGGACTATGGTATAAAGGGAAAAAGAAGAAGAATAAATTAGACATTGGGAAGGACATACAAGTGAGTAGTCAATCTAGGTCTTTGATAAGCTCTAAGGGAATGATAGTCCCCCAGAAACTTCCTAGGGGTGTTGATGCTCTACACGTGTAGTAACTAGCTATTTATTAGTTCTAGTCTCTATTTGGTTTTTGAAACTAGAGTTATTTCCCTCCATTTTATTATTGTTAGAATCCTTTATTGGACTATGAGAGGCCTTAACAGCCTCTTGAAGCAACATATCCTAAAGTGTATTTTACTTGAACCTAAGGTTGACTTGATGCTTATTCAAGAAACCATGATGAGTAAGGAAAATTTGGGCAAGGTGATGAAACACATTTGGTGGGGTCCTCTTGGGTTTCTAAGGAGTACCAAGGAGCTTAAGGAGGGTTGGACATGGTGTGGAATGTAAATAAGATTTCAGGTACTCTTTTACACTACAATGATAGCTCCATCATTTTAGCTTGTCATGATGTTGTTATAGATTGGTATTGGAATTTCCTAACTGTCTATGCCTCAAACTTTAGAGGAAAAAGGAGGAAAAAATAGGACTACTTAGATAATATTATGAGTAATGGACATAATATGAAATGGATGTTAGATGGAGATTTCAACACACCCCTCCATCCCTTGGAGAAACTTGGGGCCTCTAAGGATTTCTTACATAGTATGGAAGACCTGGGTGAGTTATTTCAGGTTATTGGCCTATTGGATTTGGACCTTAATGAATCTTTTTTCACTTGGTCAAATAGAAGATAAGGAAAGAACCTCATTTAGGTTATATTAGATAGCGCTTCTCTCTCCTCTATCTAGAGTAATATTAATGACTTCCACTAGGAAGCTATGCCTTCTACCGGGTCAGATCATAGTGCTCTTATCCTTGAATAGAAAGTAGGAAACAGAATCTTGAGTCCCTTAAGATTTAAAATAATGTGACAATCCAATGGAAAGTTAAAGGACTTGATCTATAGTTCATGAAAAACCCCTTCCAAGTCCTCTCCATTGATTAATTTAAGCTTAAAGCTAGGATTGATTAGATACAAGGTTTAAAAATAGAACAAAGTTTCCTTTGGTAACATTTTTTATAAGAAAAAGGAACTTGAAAGAAAATTTGATCTCTCCCACATGAACCTAGAAATAAAACTAGATGATAGGGATTTCCAAAAATTGGAGAGGACTTATAAAGACCAATGACTTTTTATCTCGTCTTAGCAAAAAATAAATGGCTTAAAGAAGGTGACAAAAATACTAGATTCTTCCATCAAACTATGTTGAAGAATAATAGTAGAAATATAATTAGATCTCTCAAATGTAATAATGATGTGGTGATTACTAAAGAGGGTGATATTATTATGGAAGTGATAAACTACTTCCATTAGAAAAGGAATAAATTTTTAGGAGCTAGCGATCCCTCTAATATGTTAGGGTGCATTCCTTTGTTGGTCTCTCTCAAGGACAATGTTTCTCTATCTAAATTGGTAAATAGAGAAGAAGTTAAAAGTGTTTCTTTATCCTTCCAAGAATTCAAGTTACCTAGCCTAGATGGTTTCACCCTAGTGTTAGATTCCATGAGGACTAGGATATTCTGGGTGAAGACATGTTTCAAGCAGTTTCCATTTCTTTAGGACTAGAATAATGGCAGATAAGATAAATCAAACTTAGATTTTTCTTATTCCAAAAAAATGTAATCCCACTTGTATGGAATACTTTTGTCCTATTATCTTGTGCAATATGATTTGTAAGATAATACTTCTAGCTAAACTAATTTCTAAGAATAACAAAGGATTTGTTGGTTGGAGGAAGAATATGGATGTGATCATATCTACACATGAGATATTACATTTTATGAGTGCTAATGATAAAACTTCTATGATCCTTAAGCTTGATATATTGAAAGCTTATGATAGAGTGAAGTGGTCTTTCCTTGATGAAGTTCTATCAAAATTTAGCTTTTTAGGAAAGTTCCACAAGATGATTATGAGTTGTGTAACTACTATTTATGGATTTTTGGTTAATGGGGCCCCTTCAAGGTTTCACACCACTAATACTAGCCTTAGGAAAGGAGATCCTCTATCTTACTATCTTTTTATTATTATGACTAAAGTCCTAAGAAAGAACCTAAACAAACCAAGGATTTGTGATTCTATTTGAGGTCTCAAAGTTTCCTTTGGTCTCCCCCCATCTACTCACTAATAATTTTTGGATGACACTGTGATTTTTGGTGAAGCTCTCGTATTTGAGACTAAGGTTTGGAAATATCTCTTCTCTGACTATGCTAAGCTACTAGGGAAATACATTAATTTCCAAAAAAGTAAATTATCCTTCTTCAAAACTAGGCAGGACATACAATTACACATATATGTTGATCTCGAATATCACATTGAAACTATTTTAGACATATATCTTTTCCTCTCTTTTTTTCTGTAATGAAAATTGTAACAAAGAATATATAACCATTTCCACATAACCCATAGTAGATCTAAAATAAATATGGAATTAAAATCCGCATGCAAGAGAAAAGATAGCATACCCATCAAAAAATTGTGACACAAGATATACCTTGGGAAACCCTTATTGAGGGAAAAACCTAGCCTCCAAATGCATCCATCACCATGTATTGTTCAAAAAAAAACATCATTGCAATACAACCATGGAAGCCTTCAAATCCATAGCCAGAAACAAGAAATTCATGTGAAAAAGCATGAATCCACCACATCCTATGCCATGCTTCCAACCTCCAAAAATGCCCCCTTGGCTAACCTATCAAGACTTTTCCTGCTCAACTCTTGCCTTTTTCCCTTCTTCTCTTCTCACACTAACAACTACCCTTGTGGCTGCTTATATAGTAGCGAGTCCCACAAAACCACCAAGTGGTATTACATAAACCATGTGCCAAAACCATTTTCTACCTAACCCATTGACCCCACATTTAATATTATAATTTTATTATTTTCCCCAAATATTAAATAATTACATGAAATATTATCACAATGTTACAATACAACTCATCAAGTATATCCCATGAGAATCTTTACATGTTGCATGTCCATCTAGGTGAAACATTACATAATAAAATAAAATAATATAATATAACAATATTATTCAATGTGTGGAATACCCATTATCTCAAGATAAACCTAATCACCTATAATAGAATGACATTATTGAAAAGTTTCAGAAGAATCTTGCAGGTTGGAAAGGGAAGCTGTTGAGTTTTGGGAGAAAAATTCTTATCCTTAAAATTTTCCTCCAAAGTATCGCAATGTACTTTATGTCTTTCTCCTTAATGTTAGAAAAGGTGGCTGATACCTTAGAGAAAATCCAAAAAACATTTCTTTGGTCTAGAGTGGAGGAAAAAAGAAAGATGGCATTGGTTACTTGGAATCAAGTTTGTAAACCAAAAGAGAAAGGGGGCTTGGGGTTAGGTTCTTCAAAGGCATGGAAAAAACCATGGTCTCTAAATTGGGATGGGCAATATTAGAAGGAGTTAAGGAGTGGAAAAAAATATTTAGAGCCAAATACCTCTCTTATGGTCTGACATATCTATTTCTAAGAAGGAATAACTCTAATGGATTCTTAGTTCTCTGGAAGAATATCTTGAATAATAAAGGAATTATAAGAAGAGGTAGTAGAATACTAATTGGAAATGGTAGGAAATCTCTATTCTTGGAAGAAATATAGAAGGAAAAAGTTCCTATCAAGGAGGCTATAAATAACCAATATCTAATGAACTAGTTAAAGTTTTTTACGGGAGAGAAAGTAGAAAACTATTTTGAATGGGAAAATGGTAATGCCAGATGGAAGGGCTTAATTAATTTATTGAAATTATAAAGAGATGTTAGAAGAATTATAAATGTAAGAAAAGAAGAAGTAAATAAAATGAGGGATATGTTAAAAATGGATTGATGTTATCTAATACATGTTTTCTTTGTGAGAAAGATACTAAAACTATTAATCATCTCCTATTACACTATTTCTACTCTATTGAGGTTTGGAATTGTGTGCTTACAGAATTCCATGTCTCCATTGTTGGTTTAAATACATATTTACTATTTAAACTTTACTTAAGTTTACTTAGGTTAATGCATTATTTTATTATTTCTTTGGTGAGACACTTAGGAGTTTGTGTACTCTTATGAGTTGTCATGTTGACAACACTAGAGTACAAAACTCTAATTCAGCACATGATGTCTACAACGCTGGAGTTTGCATAATTAACTGAGTTATCATCTAGAAAACATAGTTATTTACACTCTTATTTTAGCATATGGTGTCTACAACATTATTTTGCATGCTACACCATTGTAGGCTTATCCTCTCATCATCGCACTTACTCCTATGCTTAATGGAGGATAACCCACACCTAGTGGACATGTGCCTGGTTGTATGACTTATCATGTTGCTGATTCCTATGCATCCTATATGCCTTTATATATAGGCACTCCTAGTGTACTTTTACATGGAACTAAATACATATCAATATTCCAATCATACTCTTTTGGTCTACTATTGTGGTTGTGCTTTAGTTCCTTGATCTTGGGTGAATTTTTCCCTAAGGAAAATTCTTACATGGTATCAGAGCTTAGAGAATTTCTCTTCACATAGCCATTTAAGACCATTGTTCCTTTAGCACCTCAAGCCAAATATAGATTATTGTAGTCATTGGGAGCATCTAGAGCCAAAGTGGACCTTGCCATTGCATCTGGAATGTCGATTCAGCGAAAATTGACTATAAATTTGCCTACCCTAGGCTAAAGTCAATTTTGAGGAATTTTTTTTTGCAAACCAGCACCCAAGGCCCTGATTTGTAATTCTAGTATGATCATTATTTAGATCTACAAATTTTATTTCAGATCGGTATTTATTTTTCTCTACATTTTTGTTAGAATATTTCTACAATTTTTTTGATTTTTTTCCTAACCAATTGGCCCTACAGAGAAATTCTTTTTGCAAGAATCGGGCAATGACACCTCAGCTCCCACATGGAATATTCATTGTTATCTAGAATATTCCTTAATTTAATTTTTAGGTCATTTGTAAATTCTAGCCAACACATCATACAATATTGGCCAAGTCCACAAAATTGACGACTGCATTGCCCAGCACCGACAACACCCACATCTGACATTGCCTTCAATACATGTGTTTGTTGGAGCTTTGGTTTTAACCCTAGAGCTTTGTGTTTAAAAACACCACCAACTACCTTCACAGGGTGCATGTGGGATTAAATCCCAATACTCCCCATTGACATTTTCAATTCTTGGCGATGACAAGTTTATTTGGCCCAACACTAGCCATGTTTTGATCCTATTTGCCACTACGATTCTTTCTGACAATACACCAACTTTTTGCCATTGGCCCTTCGGCATTGTCCACTACATGTCAATGTTGTCTACATTATTTTCTAGCCACTATGCCATTTAAAACCCCAGTGCAATCTGCCAATCTTCTCCCGATAGATGGCACCTTGAAGTAGCCTTGTGGCACTATAATCTCCTGCCATGTCATTTAGGACAGACACACATAACAAACAGCGATGGCACAAGTACACATTAGCACAAATACATGCAATCATCCATGTGTATAGACTGACATGTCATCCTATTCATATGACATGTAGCATCCTCATTAGCTACTACCTTGTAATCTGTACTTTATGGCCTTGCCACATCACCCAAGGTGGCCTTTTTGTACCTAAGCCAACTTTTCCATACCCTATTTTTTGATGGCCATTTAACCATCATTTCCAAGGAAATTTAAACTACTATGATGACCATTTGATCGTTAAATTTAACATAGTAGTTTTCTATCCAAACCCCTCTCCAAATGTAGTTCTAATTTGATAGTCCAACTTTTAAAGGCCATAACTCAATTAGCTAGACTCCAAATCAGGTGTATTTTTTTTAATTTTGGGTAGAATTTACTAAAAAATTTAGTGGTGGTGTTCTTCTCTAGTTTTGGTACATGGATTTGTTAGAAATTGCATTTTTTGGTGACTGTACCTATCCAATCCTACATTTTGCAAATTGAAATGCTCCATATGGGCTCATCTAGACTTGAAAATAGGTTCTATTTATTTGAAAGTGCTTAAATTTTCATCTAATTTTCAAACCTACAATCAGATTATGGGGTTGTGTGGAAAAAAATATCACTTTTAGACTTAGGGCCTTTTTTGCATTATATTGCTTTTTTTACTTTTAAAAATTGTTGTACATCAGAGCTATAGTGCTTAGTGATAGATTTGAGCCTCAAAAGGCAGTTGTAAATAGAAAAATCAAAAGTTCACTTTGTACATTTTGACAAGTGGCCTATTGTACACACTACATATAAAGTGCCAAAAGAATCTTTTTTGGGGGGGTCCTTTGATTGAGTGAATAAGGGGGGTGTGTATTGTGTTCTTGTGTCTCTCTTTTGTGCTCTTTTACTTTTTTGCATCATGGGTTCACCTAAAGGTCCACTTCTAACTTTACACAATTATTCTACATGGAAAGATATTGTATGGAGTAGATTAATGGCAAAAGGTCTAAATCTTTATGTTGATGGTACAATCCCCAAACCCACTAATACTACAACACTCTCTAATTGGAAAATTAAAGACCAATAGGCTTTAGGAATTATCAAGAGTTGTGTTCATAGAGATCTCTTCTTCCACATTTCCAATTTCAAGGAAGCCAAACCTACTTGGGACAAACTTGAATCATTGTATGGTAAGGTGGATGAGGAAAAGGGATATTGGATTGAAGATGATCTACTTTTCTTAGATCCAAAGAATTTTGACACAATTCAAGATTATATCGACAAAGCCAATGAGTTTAGAGCACTACTTAAAGATTGTGGTAATCCCATGAAGGCTGATAGATTGATTCATCACATCCTAAAGAGGCTATCTTTAGAGTATGCTTCCTTTGTTTTGAGTTATAATACTCACAAGTTAACCATGGGAAGTGCTTTCCAAAAGCCTAAATTTGATGCTTTTGTAGAAATTTTTATTTTTGAACAAACCAAGTTGATATATATGGGACTTCTCATGTAATCAAAGACCAAAGCATTGGTGGCTAGTGATCAGAACCAATTAGTCAAAGTGGAAAAAGTTCTAACAATAGTAGGAAAAAGAAGTGGAAGCAAAAATCACAATTTGAGACACAATAATCCTCCTCACAAGAAGACAATAAATCTTCCAATAAGAAGGCAAACAATGAAAAGAAGGACAAACTTTTTTGTGCATATTGCGAGACTAAGAGAATTGATGAGTTGGAAAACCTACTCAACAAGAACAAAATCAATGTGCCAAATACTTCCAAGGATTCAACTCCAACCACTTCAAAGGGAAAAGGGAAAGTAGTTATGGCTAGTTCAAGTTCTTCATTGGAATGGATTCTTGACTTACGTGTCTCATATCATATGGGTTCTTCAAAGGGAGATTTTTATTCATTGAAGTAGTCAAAGGTACCAGATATCTTTGTAGGAGATGATACAAAAATGGAAGTTGAAGGGAAAGGACATGTGGAGATGGAAAATGGTGAATTAAAAGACATTCTCTATGTTCCAAATCTTAGCTCTAATCTCCTCTCAATTTACCAAATCAATCACCTTAGAGATGGCAATAAAGTTGAGTTCCTTCCAAATTCAATAATGGTGTGCAATCTCAAAGATGACTCATTAGTTGTAGTGGGAAAAGTCAATCATGACAAGAGGCTTTATTCCTTCTCCCACTTTGTGCCTAAGTCTCCTTCACATGCCTTGTTACCTGACTCTCATCCACAAACCAAATTATGGCATGAGTAGTATGGTCATCTTGCCTTCCGCTATCTTCAGCAACTTTGCTCCAAAAACATGGTCAAAGGTCTACCTACAATCAACTTTTCTAAGGGTTATTGTTCAACTTGTTCACCAAATATGCATCTCAAGGAGAAGTATGATAAAGGGAAGACTTCAAAGCACCAATTTTTGTTCAATTGGTTCACATGGTTTTAGTAGATCCTTTTGTAGTGACATCAGTCAGCTAGGGTTGCTACATACTCACTTTCATTGATGACTTTTCATGCTACACATGGGTCTAATTTCTTCATCACAAGAATGAAGTGGTTGACAATCTTCAAGCCTTCAAGACTCAGGTTGAACAAAAATCAAGGAAATCCATCAAGGTTCTTCAAATGGACAATGAAAGTAGATACGTTAATACAAGACTTAAAGACTTTTGCAAAATTGAGGGTATTGATCTTCAAAATCCACCAGCATTCAATTCGCACAAGATAGATTTTGCAACACTGAGGATACAAACTCTTAAGACCATGAAAAGTTGCATGATACAAGCCAAGTCTCTTGATCCAACACTTGAAGTCGAAGCTAATAGTAGTGCCACTCACATAATTAATAGGTCTCCTCATAATGTCTCAGATGGTAAGACTCCTTTTGAGGCATGGTGTGATGGAAAACCAGTTGTGAAACACTTTCGAGTCTTTGGTTGTCCAACATGGACAAACATATCTTCTAGGGGATGCAAGGTACCACCACCTAGGCCTTGTACTTTCATCAGATATGAAGACAGTGTTAATTCATATAGACATATGGATCCTAAGACTTAGGAGATTTTTGTTGAGAGGAATGTACACTTTGAGGAAAGTTCACTTATCTTATCCTGTAATCCTCTCTACACTTCATACATTGTGGAAACTATAAGTGATACCAGTGATAGTGATTCAACATAATCAAACCTGTGGAATCCTATTGACAAATGTAGAGAGAGGTCACATCATCAGCACATTCCACATGCATACATTGCCATAGTGATAGGTCCAACACAATAGGGTACACCTTGTATTCTAGCTCTAGCAACAGGGGATGACTACATAGCAGATATTATAGGTTTGTTTGTGGAGTCATACATAGAAGATTTGGGAACATAATTGATGATACAAATCTTCTCTTTGATGACAACGATCCTTCTTCAATTGTTGCAAGGGCCCACTCTGACCCTCTTATCCATTCTCTACATTATCAGTCTTTGTAGGTTGATATGATTGTGGATCCTTATGAACAACAGTTGTAGGAGGTCTCTTTATCATCTAAGGAGATAGTTGGTTCTTTGGAATAGGTTCTACATCCATCTTTTCCAGATCTACACTCATTCTCTTCAAAAATATTGGAAGGGGAAACCATTAGCATCAACATAGGGACAATTGAGTAGATTTCAAAGACACCATTCCTCATTGAGATTCTTTGTAAACTTAGGGGAAGCATCTCACTTGTACCTTTTCCATTGTTTCTTCCAAAGGGGAGGAAAACTATTTAGCTCTCATGGACTAGCTTCTTCCTTGGAGCAGCTATGACTAATCGACACTTTACATTTGTGAGGGGGGATTATCTTGTCTCTCTCTTTCTTGTCTCTTATGGGGGGGACTTTTTCCTCTTATGGGGTTTTTTCCTTCTCATAATTCTCTTTTTATATACTTGATGTATGTCATAATGGGGCGGTCTTGATTACTCCATCCATCCATGCACCTTGTCTTTTCATCTCTCTTTTTGGGGGATGGTTTTTCCCATGAAGTTTTCCCTCTTTATTTGCTTTATGAGAGATTATATTGCATTATGTATATGGGTACCTAACATGGCCTAGTAGTCGATACCCATTATGCATTTCATCCTAGATTTTGTGAGCTTAGGTGCATTCCCCTAAGTTGCACTTAAGGGGGGTGTTGGTGTAAATATGTATTTAATATTTACACTTTACTTAAGTTTACTTAGGTTAATGCATTATTTTATTATTTATTTAGTGAGACACTTAGGAGTTTGCATACTCTTATGAGTTGTCATGTTGACAACACTAGAGTAAGAAACTCTAATTCAGCACATGGTGTTTAAAACACTAGATTTTACATAATTAACTGAGTCGTCATGTAGACAACATAGTTATTCACACTCCTATTTTAGCACATGGTGTCTACAACATTATTTTGCATGCTACACCTTTCTAGGCTTATCCTCTCATCATCACACTTACTCCTATGCTTAATGGAGGATAACCCACACCTAGTGGACATGTGCCTGGTTGAATGACTTATCATGTTGTTGATTCCTATGTATTCTAGAAGCATTCTAGAGGCCTTTATATACAGGCACTCCTAGTGTAATTTTGCATGGAACTGAATAGATATCGATATTCTAATCATACTCTTTTGGTCTACTTTTGTGCTTGTGCTTGATTTCCTTGATCTTGGGTGAATTTTTCCCTAAGGAAAATTCTTACATCCATGGTGTTCCTTGAAACTATTAATGAACTTATGAAAATGATTTTTTTCTCCTATCTTCTACCCTATTTCAGTTAACACATGGGAATTTATTCTACGTATTGTTAGATGGTGTTTATGAAAATAAAGAAAGAACATTATTTTTAGAGACAAGAAGAAGGAGGCTGCCTCTATGTTCCACAATATAAAAAGAATTGTAAGAGAAATCATAAATTGTGCTAGCTTCCCCAAGAGCCTCAAGTTCCCAAGTTTGTTAAAGGACAAAATATATTTGGATTATAAACTAAATTTTAATTAATATTAACTAGTAGAAGATTTGGAAAAGGAAAAATTATACCTGGAAACCACTAGAGAGAGAATGGATTAACTGAAATGTGGATGTTTTTTCTAAAGGTAATCTAGGGGTGGCAGGAGCAAGAGGGATTATTGGAGATTGGAAATGTATCCCTATCCTTGGTTTTTCTAAGTTGTTAGGAATCAAGTCTAATAACTATGATAAGGAAATAACAATGTGGTATGGAATAAATTTTTTGTAGAACTTAGAAGCTTTTAATATTGGGTTAGAAGGAGACTCTAAGCTCATAATTGATACCCTTCAAATAGAGTCAATTTCCATATGAATAAATTTCACGTGACCTCATTTTGCAAAATATGCCTCTTATCTTTTAATAAATTTTATATTAAACATACTTTAAGAGAAGGAAAATAAGTTGTTGACTACTTAGCCTCTTGGGGTTTAGACTACAAGCATGGAGTGCACACAGGAACTAAGACAAATTATTTTTATTAATAGTGAAAAAAATTAAGAAATATGGCAAGAAGTCTTGAGGGAGAGAGATGAAGATTGATAAGTGGATGGAGATGAGGTTGAGTCAATTGGTTGGTATTACCATGTTAGTTATTACAAATTTTATGAATGGTCCTTTTTGAGCACCAACTTTAAGACTAATTTGAATATGTTGTTTTGGCTCATGATCCTTAATAGTACATTCCCTATTTATTTTTAATGATATTACTTTATGAATACCTACCCCCACTCCTCAAACTTCTATTTATTACTTTTAAAGCTTGATAATAATTCCAAAGTTATGATTTTATTGAAGAGAGTTGGGAAGTACACCACTAAGTTGTGCATATACGTGGTGATTTTCCTCATTATTAATTATAGTAGTCAAATCATTTGAAGGAAATTTCCAAGTATAAGGTGAAATATGACGCAAATATTGAGGAGAAGATTTATGGTGTGGTTAATGACTTTATGAGTGGTAAGGTTATTGTTATTTGTCACCCTTATTTGTTGATGGAAGTTTCTCAAAATTCTCTAAAATTTCCCTATAGGTTCCACAAAGACAAGTTTCTAGAGGAAAAAACTATGAGGAGTGAAGTTGTAGAGAAAAGTAGGTGATGCATAAATTGATTGGTGAAGGTATGGGTCTAGAGTGTGTTGGGGTTCAAGTGGAGAGGAAAGGCATGGAAACCTATAGAAAATTTAGACATAAATTCTTAGAAGGCAATGAGGAACCTATTAGAATGAGCTCTTGTAATGGGTATGAAAGGATTTCTCTGCATAGCTTCTTTGGTGCTATTTTCTACTAGTTAACTAGATATTTTACCCTTAAAGGTTGTTATACGATCTACCATGTCTATCACTTTCCACTTTTGAACATCTTAAGGCATGGGGAGAAGATTAATATCCCTTTTTTCTTGTTTTCAACCTTGGTTAACAACATTGTCCTTGGGGAAATCCTCATATCCATAAAGGGCTAATTTTTATTCTTTATCACCATGTGTGTGCTCATCACCCAGGGTTTGGTAGGTGTCTTATGACTACTAAAAGCCCTAAAAATCCCAAATCCTCCCTTGTTAGTGAAGACACTAGTGATGATAAAATACATAATGATTCCCCTAAGCTCTTGGATAATCCTCCTTCCTTTAAGTCTTTAAAGAAGTATTGCCTCTCTATGGAAGAGATCCTACTATTTGAGTCTCCCAAGAAGCAAAAAATGCCTCTACCAAGTCGAGTCCTATGAGCACCCCAAAAAAGAAAAAAAAATTTCAAGAGATTATTGAAATTGATAAGAAAGATAGGGAGAGAGATTTGGAGAATGACAAGGGGGTGAGGTTACTAGTTTCTAAAAGGAAAAAGGAGAATTTTAGCTCTAGTGAGAGGAACTTTGCAAGATTGAGAAATAAAAAGGGTAAAAATTATAAGGAAGAATGCAAGGAGGAATCTAATGATTCCCAAATTTAGGAAAAGGTTGAAGATAGTGAAGTGGAAGATTTTTCAAAGAAATATAGTAACAATCTCACTAGATATGAAGATTTTGATGTGGAAGTGGAAGAAACAGATGAAGAGACCCAATTTCCTCAAGAGGCAAGAGTTGTTGTGGACTTAGGTACTACAGGGGATGATGAGGGGATTAAGGAGAATGATAATGATAGAGGAAATTCCATGGATAATGCTCTATCCCTAATCCACAATAGGATGAAAAAGTTAAAGAAAGAATTTTCTAATAAAATTTCTAAAATTGAAGAGAAGATTGAGGTCCTAAATAAAAATTTTAATTCTATAGTTAAAGAAATTGAGATGGGAGTGGTTGTATCCTCTATTTTAAAATTCTAGAAAGAGATGATGCAAAGGGAAATCTTTGGGTTCATCAACAAGAAAAGTAAAATTAAAAAGGCTAGCCAAATGAAGAAGGAGAACTATGAGGAGATAAAGAATTGGATAGAAGAAATTTAGTACCTGACTAATGCCTAGGAGAAAATTAAACATGCTCAATATTTTCTTTTCTCTATTTTGGGGTTTTTTCTTGATTGGATTTATGTTTAATGTTGATATTTGTTATGTTAAAACTTGTGAATCCTCAATTATGTCAAGACTCTTCCTCTATACTATTAAGTTTAGTGATCTCCACTTTTGTTTGGGAAAAAACACTTGGATAATGGTTAGTCAATTTTATAGTTTATTGCTAGTGTTCAGTACGGTTTCTTTAAGCTACTTGAAGAACATGGTTGGTTTCAATTAAATTTGATGTTTGTGGTTGGTAAAACTCTAACTGGTAGGGTTAGAGTTTGCTTCTCTACTACTTGGCTGCAATGGCCTAGAGTAGAGATGGTTGTTGTTCCTTTATGTTCTCTAGGTTCAGAATCCTTTTCCTTACTTTTTAAATCAAAACACTTGAAATGAAATGAATAAACACCAAAAATTTTATCTTTTCTTGGGAAGCTCTACAAAAAATGCTAGCAACCCTTATTTTTTAGCAAATTTTCCTTTAGTAACACAAGAAAGAAAGAAGGCCCCTACAAAAAATGAAAGGCTAGTGCATAAAAAGTAAGCCATGAAAAATCAAAATAACCATACAAAACCACTATTAAAACCCTATTAGATAATCAAAAAATCTGAAATGAAATCTTGAAAGTGTAAAACTAAATCTGAAAGTCTGATTATGCAAGAAAATACTCTGTGTGATACTTCTGGCTAATAAAGTATTGTAATATACATCCTAGTGTAGTCAAGTGATACTTCTACTCAGTGTATCCCTCTATATCATAGCACTATGATACTTCTTAGAAAGTAGTACGATAGAGTACAAAATACTAGTATGATAACAAGAATAGTCCTATATTGTATCTTAGTGCAAAAAGTATTGTATACCACTACAAAAAGTATTGTACAATATTTATGGCTTCAAAAATAGAATCCAAACTTGGAAGTGAAAAAAGTGACAAAAACCAACAAAAGAAAGCTAAATAAGAATGTCCAACCCCACGATGAGCACCAAAAAGTGTATGTAAAAAATGTGTACACACTTCTCTGAGATATTCCATCTAAGAGATCTAATAGATTGGGATTCTTAAATGGAAACTTAAGACTTCCTATCTATGATGTACAAGATCTATGAGACAGTGACTCTCAAATGAACCTAACTTAACCAACCCTTCCAAGGTGCACCATACAATGAAATCCGAATATCGAAGAGTCAAGATGAGTGCAATGAAAATGAAAGTAAGATAAAATGAGATCTAAGCTATAATATTAAGCTTACAAGGATGAAGAGTTACAAAGCCACCCAGCTATGTGAGCTAAGTCATGAATAAAAAAAACTAAGCTAAATACAAGTAAAATAATGAAAGTGAAAGATGCATGCAATGTGAATACTTCAAGTGCTCCAAAATCTCCAAGAAAAATTCCAACATAATGTTAGCACAAACTAGAATGATATGAGATAGTAAGGAAAGAGCTTCCTTTTAAAGAGAAACAAATAGTAGAGATTAAGAGGCTAAATCAAGGGTGGAGAATGAGTCTTGAGTGATCCATGTGCATAATAATCTCAAAAATAAAATCCAAACTTGGAAGTGCAAAAAGTGACAAAAACCAACAAAATGGAGCTAAATAAGAATGTCTAGCCCCACGATGGGCACCAAAAAATATATGTAAAATATGTGGACACAATTCTCTAAGAAATTCCATCCAAGGGATCTACTAGATTAGAACCCTTGAATGAAAACTTAAAGCTTACTATCTATGATGTGCAAGAACTATGAGACAATGGCTCTCAAATGAACCTAACTTAAGAAACCCTTGCAAGGTCCACCATAGAATGGAATTCCAATATCCAAGAGTCAAGATGAGTGGAGGAGAATAATGATTCTATGTGCATTAAAAGTGTGTATTTTATGTCTAGGAAAAAAATCCCTTTTATTTTATTTTTAAAGTAGAAATAATGTTTTTTATGTGCACATGTAGGATAAGTTGTATTTTGGAGATTTTAATTAATTAAAAGGGAGAAATTTATTTCAATTAAATAAAAGACTTAGGGTAAGGTTGTCAAATAATATGTTATAATTGAATAAATTAGAAAAGTGATGATTTGATCAAGAATGAGTGATAAATAAATCATGAGAAATTTCTACAAAGGGGGATCATAGTCTAGATGACCATTTTTGGGTGATTACAAAACCATGCGTTGACATCATAGTCACTTAATGATATGAAAACTATGGTTATTGAGAGACTATAATTGGTCAACATATAGATTAATCAAATAAAATTTTCCTAAATTTGATAGAGCCAAAACAAGAACGGACTATTGTACTATTTTTAGAAAGTCTAGTCACTTAATTATAAGAAAACTATGGTTAATAAGAAGCTACAACTTGAACCACAAATGAAATAATACAACATTAATAAATAAAGACTACCCAAAGTAACATATTTATTTAGAAGATGAAAGGTATATTAAATTAATTTCTACTTTTTTGATATCCATCTCCCCACTCAAATAATTCTTTGAAAGTATATATAAGGAAGAGAAGTCCTTGTATTGTGCATGCCAAAGTGATCAATAAATCTTGAACTAGGATTACTTAATGCTTACAAAATGAGTCAACAAATTTCTCAAGTGAATATACAAATCCTATTGTAGGAAATTCTAACATGCTACCCATTTATGTATAACCCTAATGTAGTACGAGGCATGTGTATCTCCAAAGGAGATGACAAAGAGCCCAACAAATATGACACAATAGAAGTATAACAAGATACAATTGCAAATAATACAATTTATCAACAAGACATCTTTTATACACAATTGAATATTGATTAAGTAAATGTAACTAATATACAAAATTATAAGAAATATGTTAGGCTATAAGGCCTTCCCAATTACGACCAATACATTCTAGGTTACTGACAAAAACTCAGTACTCTTGAGCTTCCTTCAAGTATCTACTTCCTTGATGATACATATCTACATGTAAGGCTCCAGGATACTACATATATAGCCATCAAGACATAGAAACTGATATTGAGTTCATAATCCCCAATAATAAGAAATGTTTTGTATAATATAGGACTGACCCAAAATGATTGAATGACTAAATATATAATAAATCAAATAATCTAATGCATTCTCAAGTATAGGTACACACATTAACAAATTTCCTTGATCCAAGAGTGTGCAAGTTAACTCTTAAATTTATAGAAACTTGTGGAATTAAACACTAGATATCGAATGAAGATCTACATAGGAAATAAACATTCAAGAATATGAAGCATAAATTGCACTAGTTGTAACATTAAATTCTACACACTTAGGATAATGATCTATTTTAGCTCCATAATATGAAGCCAAACTTATAGAATTTGGAAAGCAAATACAAGTGTTCACCAAAAGAAACTAACATATAGGTAATTGAATATCAATAAAAAACAAATATCCTTTTGGGTGATGCAAGATTGCCAAAACTCCAAGGATGCTCCAACATCAAACACCCAACATGAAAAAATATGTCCCATAAGGACTTATGAACATACAAGAGAATTCAAAAAATAAATTCCATGCTCATTCTTAATCTATAAATCCTCTTCATCAATCAAAATAGAAGTCTATCCGAATAAACTTTTGCTACCAACTATGCCATCAGACATCTTAGATTTACTACTTCTACTGCAACTTCCAGGATCAAATGAATCATATATGTTGTAAACATTCATCTGATTAGAAGATTTCTTTCCTTTACCTCTTCTCTTAATTATAGGATCAGATAACTTCAAGTCAAATTATGTTTCGTCAAGAATAACCTTAACCATATGTTTTATTGTCTTCAAACTAAAAGTCTTGAAAACACTCAAGTTCTCTTCTTTGACAATTTCCTCTGTTGAGAAGGTGCAATGCCGCACTCGGAGATCCTTGGAATAAGGATTTAAATAAAAGCCAAGATATATATATTTTTAATCAAGTATGATTGCACAAGACAACATCATACCAGGATCACAAAGATCACAATGGAAGACTTAACAAACATCCAAACACCAATAAATCTCCAAATGCCATAATTGACCAAAAACAACAAACCACAGAAGAATGAAAATGATTTTGAATCCGAAACATTTTCAATTCAAAATCCGATACCAAGGGATTCAAGAAAATCATAGGTGGTAGTCAAATAACCTCTCAAAAACTTTTGAACAAACCAAAACATGTTTTCTATTCACCCGAATAGGTTTTCCCAAAGACTTAGGTGACACTTTCATGCAACACTGTGTGATACTTTCTAGTTTCATATGACATTTCTTCAATGGGCATATGATACTTTTAGGGTCTAGGTGACACTTCTCCTAAGGCCATGTAATACTTTATAAGTATCGTAAGATGGTTCTTCAATAGGTGTGCAATACTTTCCAGTATCACATGCCACTTCTTCTATGGGCATGCGATACTTTATAAATATCACCCACTGTTGGAACACTATCACCCAACAAATGCAAGAATTCTTCAATGAACATTCAGAAAAGTACAAAGAGAGTAAGAACCTCCACACCAAGGAGTACTAGATCCACAATCAAGGTGGAGACACTTGAATCATAACAACTAAAAGATGGAAACTAAATCTAGCCATCTAAACATAGTAGTGAAGGAAATGAACTAAAAGAAACATCACAATATACTAAAATAATGAACTAAGTGCACAGTTTTTCCTAACTGTAATAGCATCAAGAGACCCCAAGGGTCTTAGCCAGCCCCTATGCATAACATTCCAAACTTCCAACCAGATAGTTGGAGTTGCCTTATGAAGATGTCACTACTAAATCGTAATAACATCATAAACCAATAAGCACTATATACTCCAACTAAGAAAATAACATCATCTAACCATATGCTAAACATCATAATATAAGAATTCATCAAATTAACTAACATCATCTAAACATGACATCCAAGCATTTTCATAAAAGCATAAATGACAAGGAAACATACTCTAAAAACCCAAAATACCAAGTGAAACAAAAAGTTTGGTCCCACTAGAACAATAGACTATCTCTGTACACCAGTCCTTAGCAGTAGTATAGGTGGCTATGCCTCCCAACCATGTGAAAATCATAGGTCAACTCTTTCTATTCTGATGGAGATAATGATTCAACCAAAAAAACATGTAAAAGAAACATCCATGGCTAACACTCATGTCAAACAGTAAGATGACTGAAAGCAAGATCATGAGACAATGCAAGCACAATAGGTCCTAGTCAAACACTTAATGGGTTACTATGTAGGGACTCACCTGGATGGGAAATAACATTGGCATCAAGTAGTCCAAGCTATTGGGGTGTTGATATCTCTTTCCAATGAAAGGCTCACACACTATGTCCTTGAACTTAATCAGGTATTCAGACATTTTAATTAGCTATAGTTTTATTACCACCCAATATTTTAATTTAGTTATCAGTTAATTAAGTCTTCTATGTATCAACCTAGCTATGCTCACTAGGGATGTGATATAAGCCCCTCCATGAAGCTACCTTACCCTACCCATACTCATCCAATAATGAGTGCCTATAGGAAAGCATATTCCCAACCCAACCCCAAAGATATAACTCAATCGCATTACCACTGGGACTTAAGGCCTCATAAATCACCCAATAAATCCACATAGATGATCATGAATATAAAAACACAAGGGGTAGATGAGAACACAAGCAATAAAATACTCAACCAAAAACAAGCTTGGGAGGATGATTTATACACCAATCCCAAAGAATGATAAAACCATACATCATGAACTCACTTAATTGGCCTCAGTCTAGGAGTATGGGTTCTACATGAATCTCAATGATGCAACAAGACCAAACATCATGAACTCTCTCAACTGGCCTCAATCCAAGAGTATGGATTCTACACAAATCCTGCTTTGCATGAAAAACAACAAGGGTCCAAAAGAAATAATAACACCAAGTATAAAATCACTCAACTGAACACAACACTAGGAGTACAAATATGGCACACATCCCAATGCAAACAAAAGATGAAAAAATGATCTAATTGGCATCTTAATGAATGATCTAGGTCCACAACCAACATTATGCCAAGAAAACCCAAGAAAACTTAGCAGTACACAGAATTGAGGTAAAAACCTCAAAACTTGAAAACTTCAAAAATAAAATCGATTTGTTCTTAGGGCACAAAAACCACAAAAATCCAAAAGAAATTGGGTTTGGAGTTCATATGCAAAAATGATAATGGTGAAAAACCTCAAAACCTTATCCCAAAAAATAGGGAAATGCTCATTCCCACCCAATCAAGTAGAGCTAACATACAAAAATGAAGAGGGATACTAGTTGTTAGCCTCCTAACAAACAACTACCAAAAATGGAAGTAGAACGAGAGCTGAAACAATAAAATGGGAGAGCCCTACCTTGCAGAAAAAAGGGAAAAATGGGAATCAAAACCATAAAATTAAAATCCCTTAGAAGTAGCTAAAAATCAGAGCAATCCAAGGCCCCACTAAGCTAGATCCATTGAAACCAATCTTGCAATAGTCCCATGACCATATCTCCCATAACAAATAGAAAAATAATTCCCCATGAAGAAGATTTTGAGTTTACTCTCAAACTTTCTATTCCAAAATTAAGAAGTGAGGAACTAAATTCCTTTTTGGATATTTATTCACTTTTTGAGTAAATAATGGATTAGGGAAACTAACTAGGTAACCTAGGTAGACCATGAATTAACCCAAAAAAAAAAAAGGCTATTCCAAGTAATTGGAATTCATCTATGGCAAAGCTGAAGAAATTAAAATTAAAATAAAGTAAAGCCTAAAATTACCTTAAACCAAAATCACAGAATTCATTAATAAATTTCATGACAATGTGAGCCTCTAAATGCATAGACACATTCATAAGTCTAAACACATTATGCAAATGAGCTCAATTTTATCAAATCATTGAAAGGTTTAATTTAAATACTTAAATAAGATATGTCATCGACCATATAGGGATGAAATTGGTAAATATGAATAGCTGAATCACAAACCACATGTGCCACTACTAGGGATATAAATCATGCACACTAAAACACAAGATCAAATGCAATTGCATATAATAACATAGCCGAAGCAATAAATACATCAAATACCTAGTTTAACTATTTATTAAAATATATTGAAATAATCCATTTACATCACTCACATTCACATAAAGCATATCAAAGCAAGAATGAAGTAAATTACCATAACATTAAATCCACATATAACATAATCAGAGATATGTATAAATATCAAATAACCAGATGTCCTCATAAAACATACTGTCATCTCAAAAGAAAGCATCATCATGTTGATATGATCAATTAAACAACACAATAATCTAACATGGACAATTCATTTCTAATTATTTAAGCATTTAGCAATAGTTTTATAAAGAACATGAAAAGGCACATAAAGCAATAAGCAAACACAATTAAATACATGACTAACCACTACTATAGAAACCTAGTGCAATGTAGTAGGATAATAATACACAATGCAATCTCTACACACATCTCAGGGTAATCATGGAACAACATCATGATACCACATCAATCCTCGTAACCATTGGCACAAAACTAAGTGAACCATTTAACACATCATAGTCTCAAAAATCAGCCATAAGCATAATCAAAGTAATTGAAATAGTAACATAAGTCAAATCACCTCAAGGGTGTAGACCACTCATGGTCCCAATCATGATACCTTCTCAAGGAGAGATCAACTAGGTTGCATCCATCGAGATGACTTACATAATCAAATGGGAGAGGCACTACAAAAGACAATTGATATGAACTATTTGGAAATTAGAAGTCAAACATTGCAAGGTGATAATGGATGGTCGAAGTATTGATAAAATTGTATTAGATATGATGATACATAAACTTGGGTTAAGGATACTTAAACACCCTTATCCAAGTAGGATAATTTTTATTTTAGATGATCATATGGTGAAATTTAAATAATAGTGTTAAGTTAATTTCAATATGTGGCCATACCAGGATGGGGTATTGTGTGATGCGTTTACCATTAGTTCTTGTCATGTTTTGTTAACGAGACCTTGGTAGTATGATGTTGGAACTATTTATGATTACTAAAGATTTTTTTTCCTATTGCTAAGGATGACAATAAGTTCACTTTAATTCCTTTATAGGAGGAAGGAAGGAAGGCTAAGAACCTAAGTGTAATAATGACTTACACCTTAGGAAATCAAACCAGCTCAGAGCAAAAGGTGACGTATTTATAATAGGAGCTAGGAAGGTTTTTGAAGTTGAATAGTTTTTAAATGATTTGATAAATGGATCTAAACTAGTGGAGATCAAGGTTGATGATAATTAAATGGTGTTGCAAGAGCATGTTATTGAAGTGGTATCAAATGAATAGTAGGATCATATGAGTAGATCAAGGGAAAACAATTTTTTTAGTAGTAACAATTGTAGAATCAAAAAACAAAAAAAAATTGTGCATTGATTTCTAGTTGTAGGAGAAACAAAGACAAAATCAATTGGTGCAAGTTGGAGAAATTGAGCAGAGTTTGTAGAAGAAAATAACAAACCAACACCTGAAGCTAGAAGTTATTCTCTAGACCTGTTGATTTGGATAGTTGGCATAGCCATTTGAAGAGAATGTACCTTATGTATGAGGAAGACATTAATATATGACCCTTTATAACCCATTACTATAAATTAATGTATGTTGAAGGCCCACCTAGGGGTTTTTAGAAGGTTAAAAGGGACCCCTAAAGACAAATTATAACCCCTTAAGTGTCTAGACGTGCTCTTAAGCTAAATCACAAATTTTCAAGATTCTCTCCTTTCTACTCTTTCCCTCATAAATAATATCCTCGTTGAACACATTTTCATATGTGCTTCCTATATACATACTAGTTTATGTACATTTGATTGCAAGATACTTTCACAGAATGCATATATAATTCTATGATCTTCTAATACAATTATTTAATTATACTTATAGTCCAAATATATTCACATATTATATTAAGAATATAAATAAATTATACACACATTATATAGAATATAACATAAATATTATAGGATAAAACAATTTATAGATTTTGGAAATGTAATGTATTATTTAAAAAATAATAATAAAATAATTCAAAAGTATAGAAGAATTATTATACCCACGTATTGTATCAAATCAATGAATTTATAACAGAGAAGGGAGAAGACTTTGATAATATTATGGATAATTATTTTGAGACATTTAAGGTGAAAATGGAAACTAGATATAGGATACCTAGGAAACTAGTAGAAGATTATGAATAGGATATTTATTTTTTGGTTGATTGTGATAAGGTCTACATCCAAGTAGTTAGGCCTAGAGTGGCATGGGTGAAACCTCTGGAATATGAGGTTTTTAGGATTTGAAAAAATATGTAAATCAAATCTAGAAAGCCCAAGAAGACCTACATGTAGAAAACCTATCATGGAGAAGAAAAAGACAAGAAGAGGCAAGGGTTTGATCTGAAAACATGAAAATTGTATATTCAAAGGAAGAATAGATTATTCAAGAGATTATAATTACAAAAAGATCAATCCTTATAAAAGGAGATCAAAACCCAAAAAAAGGGTAACCTAATAAGTTACTAAAGGTAACCTAAAGGTGAAAGCTATTTAATAATTATTAAATAATTATTAAATAGAGAAAGCTAAAAAATGCATAAAGTGAAATCTTAAGAAGGGAGAAAAGGTAATTTAATAAATTAAATTAAATTATCCTTTTTCTCTAACAACCCCCCTTAAGATGAGCAACAATGCTAAAAGAAAACTTTGGGTCTTGACAACAAGGCCTAATGAGGTACCCAATCACAACAAAATCTCTACGAAACTAAGGAATAGAGAAAACCCAGTGGGAAAAACTCTACTACAAAAAGAGATAGCTGAAAAAACAAGTGAAGGACTGCAGAAGCCTCCAACTAGAGGAATGTCCCAGAAGATAGGAACAAAAAGAAGATCATGAAGAACATCATTGAAGCATAAATAAGCCACAAAATCTATAAAAAAGAAACTTTTAATTTGAAGAACCTCCTCTAAAAATGAAAAGAAGAGTGTCTATAGGGTAGATGACCCTTCTCACCGAAATGCATAGGTATCCAGCCACTGCAATTGCCTAGCACATAGGATCAAATACTGAATACATAGCTCACTCCAATGAACCAAGTAAGTATTAGAAATAATAGAAGAACCCCCCTTAATTCAAACAAGGGTGAGGTGCTAAGAAATTGAGAAAGTGTGCCAAAAATCTCTTACAAAACAGAGAGAACAAAGAACATCGAGAGTGAAGAAGAGACACAATCACCTATAAAGGCACATATCATTGACACATCATGGGGCTAATTTCATGGAAGGGGCACTCACTTGATAAAGGGAGAGGGTCTAAATGATAACAACTATCCCCCCCATGGCACTTTATAATATAGTGTGAGTACAATAAATCACAATGATGAAAAAGATCCCGAAAAGAAAGGAGATGGACTTTATCTCAGTGCATTTGCATAAAAATGCTTACAAATGATATCAAAAATGATTAGAAAGGGAAAAGAGCTGATACAATAGATAGAACAACCCAAAAGAAGAGATCCTATGCCAAAAAATGATCCCCAAACTTGAAACATCCATGATATCCACCATAGAGAAAAAGAGAAAAAAAACATAATATAAAGAGCATGGAGTAGAATTTGGAGGAAATTATAGCATTTCTAAAAAGTAGAAAAAATCAGCTTTCCAAAAATATAACCTTTTCAAAAAACAGAGATGGGATGCTCAAGATATGTCCTTTGGAGTGAAAAAATTGAACATCTAGCTTTGACTACCAAAATAGGCAACCAAACTACATCGAAACTCAAAAGTAGCTACTCCAATGTTTCTTTCTCAGAACCAACTTTCTAGCACATTTTTTGGATTGAAAAAATATGTCTGTATGCTCAAGTTACGAAGAAACAACCAGACAGGGCCCCCATAAATGCACAAAAAAATTATTATTTTTTAATTAAAAAATTAAAAAATTAAAAAACACCACTCCCACATCATTGATAGAGTCATGGCCTAGCAGTAAGATAGAAAGAGTAGTGGCAGTAGTGCAGACAGAGCCGCTGTGGGCTGCTACAAAGCCATTGGGCGGACCACCAGTGGTGATTGCAGTGGCACTGCTAGCAGTTAATTAATCGTTGCCGCATTAAAATGCCAAAAATGTTTTTTGTGCAATTTTTAAAAAATTTTTCCACCTTGAAATGCATGTCAGAGGCCTTATGGATGTGCTGGGCAAAAAAATTTTGCCTCCCAGATCAACATTGTCTAAAACAAACAGACTTTATATGGAAATGGGGGTTTTGACACCTTCTAGATCCACCTGTGAAGTTCATTTGGCCTCAAACTGATCTAAAAATTTGTGATCCCCCTATTTTCTCAAGAAATACCCAAAAAACACCATATCTAATTTGCCAAACCCTTGCTCTCCCTTTTTCTCCAAATCTTGAACAAGCTACAGTAGATCCAGCTTTGATGCCATGTAGGATTTGAGAAAATATACAAATCAAATCCATGAAGCCCAATAATACCCACATGTAGAAAACCTATCACGAAGAAGAAAAAGACAAGAAGAGGCAAGGGTTTGATCTGAAAACATGAAAAATTGTTTATTCAGAAGAATAATAGATTATTCAAGAGATTATAATTACAAAGAGATCAATCTTTATAAAAGGAGATTGAAACCCAAAAAAGGGTAACCTAATAAGTTACTAAAGGTAACCTAAAGTTGAAAGCTATTTAATAATTATTTAATAATTATTAAATAGAGAAAGCTGCAAAATGCATGAAGCGAAATCTTAAGAAGGGAGAAATGGTAATTTAATAAATGAAATGTAATTATCCTTTTTCTCTAACAAGGTTAACATAGATGACACCAAGGACATCATTGGGGCTCTACCAAATAAGCCTGTGGTTCCTAAGGCAATATATTTTGGAACATCTAAAGAGGCTAAGGCCAGAATTGAGCTTGAGATTAAGTTACCCCAAGCAATGAAGAAATGAAGAAAAAGGATAGAGAAAATAATGAAGAACATTAAGAAACCAAGCTCTGCTCTCATGCTTACGAAAGGTAAGGGAGATGAATTACTTAAAGATGAAGATGAAGAGGATGATGTAGAGGAAGAAAACTTGAGGAAGAGGAACCTCCCAAGAAGAAAGGAAGGGTCATTATAAGAAAACATAAAAATTCTTCTCCAAGTAATGTTGTTAAAGGAAGGTTTTGAATTTTAATTTTGAGAAATCATATTTTTGGTATGATAAGTTTTTTTGTCACAAGTTCCAAAAGGCTAGATTATTGACATAAAGGTCAATTTGTCTATTAGCAACTTAACACTTAGTCAAATGGTTTCATTGCTACTATGATCTATAGTTTCTACCAAGATTATTATTTATCTAGCAATGTTAAGTAAGTGTTTTAGTTGCTACCAAGATAAATAGTTAGATTGCAGTTCATGCTGAGCTTCACAGTGTCTACTGAGTATCTGAGATAGTTTATAGTATCACCCAGGCATAGTAGAGTCTACCGAGCTATCTAGTAGAAGTGATGAAGATCTTACTGTTAACCAAGCTTTTTAGCATTAACCAAGTATATTAGTATCTACCAAGTTCGTAGTGTTAACAAAGCGAATCTAGTGTTGACCAAGTCTTGTAGTGTCAACTAAGTGATTAAGTATCTACTGAGTTTCTTAGTGTTCACCAAGTCATACAATGCTAACTATGTTTATGCTACTTGAAGTTATCAATATGAACTAAGCTTCAACTTCAACCGAGTGCTAGAGTTTTTTGAGTGTTGATAGTGTTTATAAAGTGTCAAAACATCAGTAACTTGACTTGAAAACCCAAGTCACAATAATGGGCTGACATTGTGAATTATGATGAATTTGATATTGTAGCCAACTCAAGTAAGTAATTAAGTGGATTGGTATATCTGTAAAGCATTGTATCATATCCAAATAAGTAATCAATATGTATGTGAAGAAGTAAGAAGCAGATAAGTGCAAATTGAAAAAGGCTACATACAATATAGACTTATCTATCACAATCAGGTGATCATTGCAATTCAAGTAATCTCATTCAGCAAATCAAAGCTATAGATCAGAGATCAACCACTAATTCATCCTAATAGGTACATCAATCAAATCCTTTACCTGGGTAGACTTAACAATCTTTGCCTAAATCTTCTAACAAAGTGCATACTTCACTATATGTTTTAAAATCCTTTAACAAGGTGAACCTAATAGTCCTTATTGCTCCAAACAAGGAAAATCACTAGAAGTGGTCAATTGTAAGCCTTAACTAGCAAAACTTATGTACTACAATACTAAAGCTTATGGGTATCATCCCCACCTCAATTTTACTTTCTATTTGGAAGGTTTCTAGGTCACCATATCTTGTGTGAAAGTGTTATGACTATTTTATTACTTTCATTCTTTCATACATGCAATTAGATCTGAATAATATATGAAGGATTAATTGGTGAAGTGAGTTAAAGTTTTATTGGTTCCCAATTCACCCCTCCCCTCTTAGTAACCTAGCCTACCTTAGATTTACAACAACTACATATATAGCCATCAACACACACAAAGTGACTTTGAGTTCATAATTCCCAATAATAAGAAATGTGTTGTATAATATAGGACTAACCCACAATGATTTAATGACTAAATAAATAATACATCAAATAACCTAATGCATGTTCAAGTATAGGTATACACATTAATAAACTACCTTGATCCAAGAGTGTGTAAGTTAATGCTTAAATTTATAGAACCTTGTGGAATTAAATGCTAGACATCGTATGAAGATCAACATAGGAAATCAACATTCAAGAATATGAAGCATAACATACACCAATTGTAACATTAAATTCTTCACACTTGGGATAATGTTCTATTTTAGCTCCATAATATGAAGACAAACTTATATAATCTAGAAAGAAAATACAAGTGTTCACCAAAAGAAACTGATATATAGGTAACTAAAAAACAATAAACAACAAATATCCTTTTGGGTGATACAAGATTGTCAAAATCCCAAGGATTCTCTTGCATCCGACACCCAAGGTGAAAAAATATGTTCCATAAGAACTTATGAATATTTGAGAGAATTCAAAACATAAATTCCATGTGCATTCTTAATGTATAAATCCTCTTCATCAATCAACACATAAGTCTATCCAAACATATCACTGCAGCCAACTATGCCATCAAACATCTAAGATTTACTACTTCTACTACAACTTCCAAAACCAAATGGATCATACCTTCTATATACCTTCATTTGATTAGAATATTTGTTTCCTTTATCTCTGTTCTTAATTATAGGATTAGATAACTTCAAGTCAAACTATGTTTCATCAAGAATAACCTTAACCATATGCTTTGTTGTCTTCAAACTAATACTCTTGACAACACTCAAGTTCTCTTGTTGGGAAACTTCCTCTATAGAGAAGGCAATTGATATGAACTATTCGGAAATTAGGATTCAAATATTGCAAGGTGATAATGGATGGTGGAAGTACTGATAAACTTGTATTGGATACAATGACACATAAACTTGGGTGAAAGAGACTTAAACACCCTTATCCATATGGAATAATTTGGTTTTCAGATAATCATATGGTGGAAGTGAAATAATATTATTGGGTTAATTTCAACATTTGGCCATACTAGGATGGCATATTTTTTAATGTGTTTAACATTAGTTCTTGCCATGTTTTGTTAAGGAGACCTTGGTAGTATGATGTTGGAACTATTTATGATTGCTAAAGAAATTTTGTTTCTATTGCTAAGGATGACAATAAGTTCACATTAATTCCTTTAGAGGAAGAAGGAAGGAAGACTAAGAACCTGAGTGTAATGATGAGTTATACCTTAGGAAATCAAAAGGCAATTGATTTATAATAGGTAGATGAGAAGGTTTTTGAGGTTGAATAGTTTTTGAATGATTTGATAAATGGATTTGAACTAGTGGTGATCAAGGTTGATGACAATCAAATAGTGTTGAAAGAACATGTTAGTAAAGTGGTATCAAATGAGTAGGATCTTATGAGTAGATCAAGGGAAAATAATTTGTTGAGTAGTAACAATGGTAGAAATAAAAAACAACAAAATAAGGGGGCATTGATTGTTGGTTGTAGGAAAAATAAAGACTAAAGCAATTGGTGTGAGTTGGAGAAATTGAGTAGAGTTTGTGGAAGCAAATAGCATAGCAACACTTGAAGGTGGAAGGTATTCTCTAGACTTGTGGATTTAGATAGTTGGCATAGCCATTTGAAGAGAATATACCTTATGTATATGGAAGACATTAATGTATGACCCTTTTTTAACCCATTACTATATATTAATGTATGTGGAAGGCCCACCTAGGGGTTTATAGGGGGTTAGAAGGGACCCTTGAAGACCACTTATGAACCCCTAAGTATCTTGATGTGCTCTTGAACTAAATAATGATTCAAAATTCTCTCCCTTCTACTCTTGCCCTCATAAATAATGTTCATATCTAGAATATTTTTGCATGTACATTTGACTACAAGACACTTTTCACATAATAGATATATAATTCTTTGATCTTCTAATATAATTATATAATTATACTTATAATCCATATTTTCACATATTTTATTAAGAATATGGATAAATACTACAAAAATTACATATAATATAACATAAATATTATAAGATATCACAATTTCTAGATTTTGGAAACATAAACTAATATTTAAAAAAACAATTCAAAAGTATAATAAAGCAATTCTCAAAGAGAGAGAGAAAATAATATATCAGATAGATCAAGGGTTTCCTATATTCTAGATAGAGCTGACACAATCCATTGGTCATCATGCCTTATGTCTGAAGAGATGAATACATGTGTTGTAAGGAAGAGACTATATAAGGAGGGAAATTAGGTCATTGTATTTGGTATCCACAATTCCTTGGTTGAGTAAAATAGAGCAAGCATCCATGGGAAATAGGTCATTTGAACCTTCGGGCAATTAAGGGATCATCAAAAATGGGAGTTGCAATGCACAAGACTTAGGGGAAATTGACTATGGTGAGAGGAAATGGAGCATATCCCCTATGAAGTCAGCCTCGTTGAAGAACAACTAGTCTGACATCAAGCTAGGAAAGAAGAACAAAGAGATCATCAGCAGTGGGGATGGAAATGCACAAGCCATAGGGGAAACCAAGTATGGAAGAAGTGAGTGGACCCTAGGGGGAAAGAAGTGAAAGCTGTCTATTAATTTCAACACTGAGCAGTGAAGTTCACAAAAACAAAACTCTAAGTATGTGTATGTGTATGGATGTATTATGTTGGTAGAATACATGATAGTCTCTTGTTGTGTCTTGTTTGTAATATCCCTACTATTTGTGATAGTTGTGGTGTACTATTGAATCTTTCTTCTTAATCCATGTACCATGTGTCTACTTGGTTCCTCACAAGCTAGTACGGATCAAATTTGGCAATTGGACAAGTCGAATGTGATGCTTCAATTAAAGTAAATGCTAAAGATAAAGCTCATAACTGATTAAAAACCCATAATTGTTATTCTTTGATGCTTTAATTAAAGTAAATGTGATCCAATATATTTTCCAAATGCTATGGTGAGAAAGAAGAAGAGAATGATTGAACTAAATGTAATTAGAATAAATTTATCCTTTAGAATTTTGGGAATCCTTACAAGTCCTTAGGTATAGGAAATTTTCTTTCAGTGTCTTTGTAACCCTGATCTTGAGAGAACCCGTATTGTTAGATCTAGCTATATTAAATTAAATTTAGCATCAAAACAATCTAACTACTCTCATCTTTTTAAAATAATTTAGAGTCAAAACTATTTAACTATACTCATCTTTCTCAAATCTACTATGAGAATTCCGCAACATTGTATAGAGTTCAGCCTGCCAAATGGTAAGTTTAAATTCAATGTTGCTCTGTTAAATTCCCCTACAAGATTTTAGTAGAGAATAGCTTGCATTTTCAAGCCATATAATGATGAAAAACCATAGTCAAACTAAGCCTAAACCTGTAGTCATAGAACAGGTAAAATGTAGTCCTATATATAAATTGCCACCTATAAGAGTGAGAAGCCTCTCTTGTAATGAATGCTTATGAGTTTCTTTTATAAGAAATGATGTTAAATCCTAGGTACGATCCTAATGAAAATAGGTAGAGAATCTTCCCAATCTCCACTAGATTATTGGGGTACTTTTTTGGGTTGTTAGAACACAAAGATGATAAGGCACATGGTTCTCATTGGGTCCACAAGGAAATATTTTCTATGATTTTTTTAATACTAAACTTATTGCAAAACAATTTCTATATGAAATAGGATATTAGAGTGCACTTTTAAGTTCCCTATTTCAGAAAAAAAACTTTTCAAAAAGTAGAGGTAGTGAGGAGTTTATAAAACTTCTCAGAGACACTAAACATAGGCTTTGATGTCTCCAAATTTACAAAGTTCAAAGTGTATAAGAATGGGAGTCAAACTAAATCAAATGGAGGAGGGATACATGTGTGCAAAGTGTTTCTTCAACATATCTAATTAAATTTTTTTATAGAGTTTACAAATTTGAAGTGATAAAAATAACATAATATATGATAAAGGTTTTTCCCTTTTCAAAGCATTGTTCACTCTCTAAACTCAAGAGGTTAGTTTGATAAAAATCCAATAAGGTTAGGTATTTATATGACTTCAAAATTTAATAAAATAAATTACCAAAGTCGAAATCTCTTGTACTATTTATCTTTTCCAAAGAAAAATCCTTCAAAGATCACATAGTCTTCAGAATAAACATTATAAGGCTAACACAAAATGGGTAGTTGGTGGCTTCTATGGTGTTATAAGGAAGCTATTGTGAAAGGCTCAAAAGAAAAAATATATTGATAAGGGAATCATCAAACTCGTGCAAAAAGAAGAATTTAAAAAAAAAAAAAAAACACTAAGAAATTGAGACCAAAATTTTCCTTATTGAATGCATCTTATCGAATATTTTCTTCAAAGTTTCATAGTTTGTCAGTAACTAAAATTATATCTAATAATAATTATACAAAAATAAGTTTACTAGATATAAATGGACCTTGGAGAATTTAGGTACCAACTAAGAAGCATTGAATTGGGCTAATAAGAATAATCAAAATGCAACCTGATGTTGATATTAGACTTTGAGAAGAAACATAAAAGAGTGGAAAGATCCTTTGTTATCTCTATTCTAGAATATTTTGGATTTGAAAATGGTAAAATAAATATTTTAAATATTATATTGCCATTTCTCCTATTGAGCTTATTTAAAATCAAATGCTAACCCTTTGCTAGACTACTGGTAATTAAAAACACAAAAATAAGGGAACATAGCCCCAAATACCATATAATTGTAAAATGACTATTATTTTTATTGATATTTTCTTAATAAGTGCTACAAACCATATACACAATGTTTTTAATGGGGGTAGTCCACTTATCCTTTCTACAGAGTATGGTTGCAGGCATATGAAGAGATAACATGTCCTTATCCTTCTTGGTGACATTTTTCATTTATAAGGACACTTTTGAGCAATTTTATATTGCCAAATGGGGAGGGAAAATTACCCTTAGTATTACCAAAAGCTTCCAAATAAGAAACTAGCTTCTTACAAACCTCAAATATTACATAGTAATTTTTCTAAACTAAACAACTATCATCAACTTGTACTAGATAGAAACAATGACATCCTCTAAATTCTTGATGTGAAGCTTATGGTCTTCCTTCAACTCTTTGATTCCATTTTATAAATGATGAATACTAGCCATTATCTTTTCAAAGCCTTAGACCAATGGAGATATATTTAACTTATCTTTTATAACATTTATTTGTACAACAATTCATTGGAATCAGACATCCATAACATCCTTAATATTCTTGTTTATCTTCATATTTTCATGTAAACCAATGTACCATTCTTATTTGGTGTGTCTTTTCCCACCGCAAAGGCAATATCAAATTGAATACTTATATAATTGAGTTTTTTGGTTAAAAAAATATAAGGCATTGCTTGACCTTTAATAATTATCTACTCAATGTACAATCTTTTTGATGACAAGCACTCTTTTCCATAATGGATGAGAAGAATGGGAAAAATAAAATCTAAAACTATAGATTTTTGTCAAGATTTAGGATAAATATTTTCAAAACCTAAAGCTATAAATTTGATCTAGTTAGACGAGCCTCCTATCTTGTTCCAATCTTTCAATTGGCAATGACAAGGTCCAAGAACATTGGAGAAGATATCTTGCAATTCTCTATATTTTAAGAAATCTTTGAATAATACATAGAACCAAATGCACTATGAGAGAGGGAAATATAGTCCAAAACATTGGACCCATCTCTTACTAAGAAGGTTATAGGTTTTGAAAAAACCTTAATTTGTATTCCATATACTATGCTTGTGTTTGGGTCTTGGTTATCTACATCATCAATAATTTTCAAAAGTTGATTATGGGTTTACTTTGTTATGTTAGAAAAGGCAATAGTAAAGAGAATGTAGTAATGTTAGATTAATGTTGTTTAGCTAAGGAAATAGGTTTTCTTTGGTTCTTAGAGCTCTGACATGTCTTAAAGCTAGCCTTAGCTGATTTCTCTAGTTCATTCTCATCTTCATGCCTATATTTGGAATTTAGGAGTTTTGAAGGGATCATGACACTTGAAACCCTAAAGGGGCAAAAGGATTGAAGGGTCACCACTTTTCAATTTTTTTTCACTTAATAATTTTGATGTCCACTAGCTTGAGAAATCTCATGATGAAGGTTGATGTCATCTAGCTCATAGCCACATGGCTATTGAAATATGTTTTGGGTCTTTTGGAAATTAGAAATTTTGTTGCAATGATTCTTGAGTAGTGAGCCTGATTTGGTGACAGCTAAGCATCTTAGATATTTTACATTGTCTTGGTAGGGTGTTGTTGTTTTGATATTTTTTTTTTCATTTCATGGGTTTTTCTAGTACTTTCATGTTTTCAAGTAGGTTTTGCATTTTTTAAACCATTTTCTCTTTTCTTCATTATTTTTAAGGGTTTTTTTTGTAGTTTAAGGTTCAAAACTTAGTAGTCATCTAGGTTTCCTTTGATATTTAAGAGTCTTGGACCCACAAAACTCTAAAGACCTATTTTGTGAGAAAACTCTTAATTGAAGTTTCTAATACTATGTAGTCTTTAGAATTTTGGTATTTCATACACTGAGATCTCCCAAGCTCCCTAAAGCCTCAATAGCCCATAATTTGAACATAGTTTACAAGCTAACCATTTTGTGTAGTGCAGTTTCAAACTTTGATAAACCAAGTCAACCCTACAACACCACAAGTATGACTAGGTTCCTTCCAAATCAATGAAGGTTAAGTCCTTCCAAACATACACTTCCATACTTGCACAAAATAAGTTACTCTAAACACTTTGAAAGTATGATATTATGAAATCTTGGTTTTTCTTTATTTTTTAGCCTTCTACCATGTTTGTTTATAGTTTTTTAGGGTTTTCAAAATTTTCAAAGTTATCCTAGCTATTTTGATAGTTCAATAATGATAGTTATGTTTCTCTTTCAATAAACATTGTTAAGAATTAAGAATCATTGGCCTTATCCTCTATCCTAGCATTGGCCTATGCCCTCGAGCTTTACCTCTATTTTTTCTTCTCCTATGCTTATCTTGGTTGGGCAATGGGATTTTCCCCATTCTACACCTCTTTCTTTTGGTGGTTCTATTCCCCATGGGGCTCTTGTAGTTTCTTCTTCATTGGCTTTGGCAGGTAAGGCCGACCCTTCTTCAATAGCTAAACCAGGTGGTTGCTCCTTTGTTGATAAGATTGTGGGTGCTCCTTTAGGAGGGCCTTCTCCTCCCAAATCATTTAGCTCCTAAAAAGTAAAAAGTAGCAATCTACAGGTACCATATGATATTATTGATGACTATGTGTGTGGTATGGTAATTTTTTTTTTGAGATGATTCATTCTCTTTAGGATGACTATTGATCACCTAAGAAAATGGGTTGCCTCAACTTGGTGTCTTAAAGGAAGCATTAAGATCAATGCTCTCCTTAATGATTTGTTTGTCTTCTCCTTTAAAGTTAAGGAGGGTCTTATTTCCATTGTTACTAATAGGCCTTGGTTTAAAGGGTCAAAAAATAATAAAATTTTTAATATTTGCAAATGGAAACCTAAATTAGACCCAATTGTTGACTTGAGAACCTTTGCACCTACATGGGTCAAACTCCAAGGACTACCTTTGGACTTCTAGAATACTGAGGTTTTTAGAGAAATAATAGAAGGCTTTGGGTCCCTTTTATTAGTTGAAAAAATTATCTAAACAAATCTCATTTTTTTCTAGAATCTTTGTCAAAGTTTCTATGAATAAGATTCTTCCTATGTCGATTACTCTACACTCTAAGCTGGGATCCTATGTGCAACAACTCATTTTTGAAAAAATAGATATGTTCTATGTGAAATGTAGATCTTTTTGCTATGTTGACCTTTCTTTTCCCTCATCTTTCTTGAGATGTGAGATGGATCCCAAGGAAGCCATGGAGCCCCTTGTTTTACCTTTGAGAACCCCTTGATTTAACTTCTAAAAATCCTTCCTAGTAGTAAGGTTCCTTCTTGCTCATCAAATGAAGAGGGATCTAGAGCTACTTTACTCCCTCCTCTTAATGGAATACCTCTTCTCACCTTGGCTCAAAAAAATATCTTGGATGACTCTATCAGATCCATCTAATCAACACCTTTGTCTTCTTTGATGAAGGAAGTTACCCCCCCCCCCCCCCCCCCCCCCACAAGATATCAATTTAGACATTTTAGTGGTTGTTCCTTGCCCAAAATATTTGTTTGTAGAAGAGAGTAATTAGTTTCTTAAAGGACCTTTAGGATCTTATCATATTTATCTATGGGATGATAACCGTGTCTCAAAGAATGAATTTATTGAGAAAAATTAGTGGACTAAGGTTGATAAAAAGAAGAAAAGAAAATATAAAATTAATGTTGGAAAAAGTAAAAATGTAGTTCTAGTATGCAAGGAAGTTGTTCCACTACCAAAAGAACTTTTGAAGGGTAGTCTCATCAACTCTTCTATTAATGGATGTCCCTTTGGGGAGGTCTAAGTCTAATTGACCAAGTAGGAGCGGGTTCAGGGAAGCCACTTTTTGATCCTTTATTAGACATTTTAATGGTTAGAATATTATATTGGAATCTCAGAGGGATGAAAAATCACTCAAAACATCATATGTTGAAGAGTGTTGTTTAGGATCTCAAAGCATATATTATCTTTAGTTAGGAAGCTAAAATGAAAAATATTGCATGGAAAAGACAATAAAATTTGTTTGGTCTTGTGTCCCTTGGTTCTCCTAGGACTCCCAAGGTGCTTCAAGAGGTCTAGTGGTCATTTAGAATGTGATTAAGATGTTAGATACTCTTTTTAACTCTTATACTAAAGTTATTATTACTAATTTCCAAGACCTTGCATTAGGTTACTCTTGGAATTTAGTTAATGTTTATTCCTAAAATAACCAAGGACAAATAAAATTTATTTGGAATAGCCTAGCAAACCTTATTGGTAATAAAAATTATAAATAGATGGTTATGGGTGACTTCAACTCCCCCCTTCATCCTTCTGAAAAAATTGTGGGTATTAAAGACTTCTTAGATAATATGGTAGAGTAGGGGATTTCTTCATAGAACCTAGTCTCAATGATATTGATCTTAGAGGAGAAAATTTTAGCTTGACCGACAAGAGACAAGGATCTAGTCTCATTCATGTTAGACTTGATAGTGTAGACTTTTCTTCTAACTTGACTAAAATGAATTATTTTTACTTGGAAGCCAAACCACATAATGGATGTGACAATAATTATCTACTTCTTGAGTGGAAAGTTGGAAAAAAAGTGGTCAACCCTTTCATATTTGATAATATGTGTATTTCTAACCACAACCTAATAGATTTGATATACTCTTGGTGGAACAAGCCAACTCAATCTTCCCCAATGATCAACATTGAGATGGAGTTGAGGGTTGTAAGGGGTAAAGTCAAAAAGTGTAATAAGATTTCATTTGGAAACATATTTGATACTAAAATGATATTAGAAAAAAAGCTTGCATAGGTATAAGGGCTCCTAGAAAGTAATTATTATGATCTTCTCCTAAGCATGGAGGAAAGGTCCCTAAGAGACAAATAGATCTCTTTGTCCATCCAAGAAGAGACTATCTAGAAATAGAAGTCTTGTACATATAATGGCTCCAAAAGGGAGATTAAAAAAAAAAGCTATTTTCACTAAATATCAACAAAACAAAGAAGTAAAAACCATATTGGATCTCTAATATTCTCTTGTGGTCTAAATGATTCGAATAACCTCCTTTGGTGTATTCCACTTTCACCGATGAAGGAAGATAATGTTATGTTGACTTCCAAAGTTGGTAGGGAATAAGTAAGAGACATTGCTTTTTCTTTCCAGGCTTTCAACTCCTAGGGTCTGTATGGGTTTCCTCTTGCCTTCTTTCAAGGGTATTGGGATGTTGTCGGGGAAGATGTTTTCAAGGCTATTTTCCACTTCTTTAGAATGAGTGTTGTGGAAGAGATAACCAATTAGACTTATATTACCCTCATTCCTAAAAATAGAGATATCTCTTCTATGAGTGACTTCTAACCAACAAGCCTTTGTAACACTACTTATAAGATTATTGCTAAAGTCATAGTGAATAGAATGAAACCTTTACTTGATAAAATGATCTTGAAAAACCAAAAAGGATTTGTGGGAGGCATGAATATAATGAATTCTATTATTACTACTCATAAACTAATACACTTTATTAATGCTAATAAGAGGGATATGATGATTCTTAAATTGGACATCTCCAAAGCTTACAATAGAGTCAAGCAGTCCTTCCTAGATTAAGTTATTACAATATTTGGGTTCAAAAGAAAGTTCCATAAAATGATCATGAGTTATGTGACCACCACTAAGTAGGTTGTCCTAGTTAATGGTAAGCTTATAGGGTTCTTCTCTATGGGGAAAGGGTTGAGGCAAGGAGATCCCTTTCTCCTTATCTTTTTATACTAGTTACTAAAGTTCTGGGTAGGAACTTAACTAGGCTTTACAATGTTAATGATATCTCTAGTGTTATAGTGGCAACTATTCTCTCTCAATCTACCATTTAATAGTTTTTGGATGACATAGTGCTCTTTGGAGTAGCTCTATTCTTAGAGCCATCTGCTTGGAAAACCTTTTTCAATGACCATGTTTTTATCTCAGGCCAAAATATTATCTTTAATAAAAATAAATTCTTCTTCTTTTCTATTAGAAATTAGGTCCAACTAAGTATCTCAAGAATTATGATATTTAGTATTGCTACTCTTAATGATACTTATCTTGATCTCCAATTTTCCCAAGTTAAATCATGTCAATCTTAGTTGAAAAGCATTATTTAGAAACCCTAAAGAAAATTAGCTAGATGAAAAGGAAAACTTCTCCTTAAAGCTTGCCTACAAAATATTCTTGTTTATATTATGATATTGTCCCTTATGCTTGCTAAGCTGGTCAAAGCCCTCAATAGGATCTTAACAAAATTCCTTTGGTCTAGAATGAGAGACAAAAGGAAAATGTCCCTTGTTAATTGGAATCAAGTTTGAAAACCTAAGAAGGAAGGACTAGGGGTAATAAATTCTAAGAAGAGAAATAAAGCCTTACTTGCTAAGATGATCTAGAGGTGTTGGAAGATTCTAAAGAGTGGACAAAGATCATTGGAAATAAATATTTGGAAAATGGCCCCTCTTGTATCATCCTATTGGCCAAATCTATGAAGGGGACTTTATTTTGTGGAAGAATTTTATAAAAGGTAAAGGTATTGTTAGGAGAGGAGGTAATAAAATTATTAGAAATAGTAGAAACACACTATTCTGGAATGACTCTTGGGATACTAAAGATATGATCCAAGACATGTCTATCAACTAGGACATTGAGAATTAGCTCTTAACTACTATAGGCATCAAATTTGAAAATTACATTGTTTGGAAAAATAGAAAGGCTGAATGGATTAACCTAGGAAAACTATGGGTGAGACATAGGGATGTTAAGAGAATCACAAGGATTCAAAGAGAGAAAGTGTGTGCTCTAAAAGGATGACTTCCCAACCCTTCCCTATTCAATGTTATGTAAGAGGAAAAATATATTTGGAAATAGAATAGTAATGGTATCTTCTAGGTTAGGTCTTGTTATGCTATGATGGAGCCAAAGGGAGAGGATACAAATTTATGGAAAGAGGTTTGGATCTCTAAAATTCCCCCTAAACTTAATTTCTTCTGGTGGGTGGTAGCTCATGAGAAAATTAAAACTTTAGATAACCTCAATAAAAGAGGATTCAATTTTTCTAACATATGTGTTTATGTGAGAATGATTCTAAAACTATCAACCATTTATTAATTCACCACTCCTTTACTAGAGACCTTTGGAACCTTGTGTTGCAGGAAATGAGGATTACTATAGTGATGTTGAGTTCGATCAAACTTCTTATAAGTCAATGGAGAAATTCTTATAAACTAGACCCTATCCTTAACAACCCTTGGCTTCCTAGTCCTCCTACTATAGCATATTTTATATGGAAGGAAAGGAAAAACATAGTTTTCAGAGAAGAGAAAAAGGAAATGCTTCCCTTTTTGTGTATTACTAAGAGAATTATCAAGGAAAGCATCACTAATGCTTGCTTCCCTAAAGAGATGTTCTATCCTAGACTGATGGATATAAGAATTAAAAAAATTTGGAATGTTAAACAAAGCTTGATCAATTTCAATTAGAAGAACATATGAAAGAGAAAGAAATTTAAATGGAATATTCTTGAGGCAGATTGGATTAAGTGTAATTTTGATGGCTTCTCTAAAGGAAATCTAGGCATTGCTTGATCAAGTGGAATTGTAAGAAGAATAATGGTCTTCTTATCATGGGATTTTCTAAAAATATTGGAGTTAACTCTAATAATCATACTAAAGGAGTTACTATGTGGTATGGAGTTAAACTCTTACATGACTATGAAGCTGAAAACATAGAATTAGAAGGAGACTCAAAACTCATAACTCATATCCTTCTAAATAAGGCCAAATTCCATTGGTGTATTTAGATTATTATGGAGGACTATAAAAGATGCATCCAATCCTTCCAAAATGTTAGAATTAGACACACCTTAAGAGAAGGAAACAAATCTGTGGATTATATGGCTAATTGGGTTCTTAATTTACAAACCTTGAGACATGTCTCTGATTTGGAACGTCTGGAGGAGTTAAAAAATAGAGTGCAAAATGATCAAAGATACACTTAATTCTAGAAAGATATTTACTATAAAACTATTTTCTTTTTCCATCAATAGCATTATTATGAAGGGGAAACACTTGCATGCAAACACCTATCACAAAAAGAGAGGAGCAAAAACTATGGAGGCTAGAGTTCCCAGATCCATAGATGGGACATTCTTGATGAGAAAAAAAAGAAATTGCTATTATCAAAAGTGAGTGAATTTTAGAAAGAGAGATTATCTTTATAAAAGGAGATCAAATCCCTAATAGGAATCTAACCTAGGTTGCATGATAATAATTAATAAAAGAATTAATTATTATATGCATAAATTTTAGATTAAAGGTGATCCCACAAAAATGGGTTCCACTTTTTGACCAATTTTGACACTGAAATCAATATTTATGAAACAAACCTCATGTTTTAGTGACTATATCTCTAAAACTATGAATAATTTCAAGATGACATGAACTAGTGATTTCTAGTACTTTGTTCCTACTTTGTTACCATATTTTTTAATTTTAAAAAAATAGTTATATCAATTTTTTCTTCTCCTCCAAAAAGTGGTACATATTAAAATTCAATATTTTAAAAGAGTGATAGTATGCTTGACACAAATAATTTTTTTTTCTAGAAAAGATAATGAGGTAATTCTTTCTGTGTTGGATTTTTAACATCAATATCTAGAGGATGCATTTGGTTTGATTCAATTTGGTTAAATATTGTATAGTTTATGAAGTTTTGAAGTGACACCAATTGTAATTCAGACATACGTTCATTTTGACACAGATAACTTGAATTGAATTTATCATAAATCTAATTTTTCTTTTGAATAGAAAGCTATCTCAATAACCTATTTCTTAGATTTTTTTTTATTTTTTTTAAATTGACCTAATTTACTAATTTTTTTGAAGTGTCAAAGTCAGTTGATGTTCAATTGGTAATGAACCTATAATGAGTTCAACTCATATTTGAAAGTTTTAATGAATATAATATATATTACAATTATAGTCATTGGAAAGCTTGCTCTAAGAAACACAAATTGGCATTTTTTATTTTACAATAGAAGATCATTCATTTTCAATTTTGGGTGTCAAAAGAGCCAAAAAATATTTTAGAAAAGAGGGTCAAGAATTTTTAATTTCCCATGTTTGCACGAACATGGTGTTCACGAAAACATACAAAATTTGTTTGCATGAACACATGTTCGCCTGAACATGCACCCCAAAGTTTTCTGATAGCCAAGAATTTAATTTGACATGTTCACCCAAACATTTCAAATTATTGATGTTCGCACAAACATGCAAAAAATAAAAAACATGTTGACATCACTTGTAGACAGGTCAATTTTTTTTATATTTTATAATGGGAAACAAGAAAGGAAGGCAAAACAAATATGCAAGGAAGAGATCTAACGAAGTAGAACACAGAAATCTTTAGAAGGCTGTGGCATGTTATCTTCAAATTAAATAAGGTATGTAATTATATATATTAATTTTTTTTTATGGTCTTGAATTTATTTCTGTTTCAATCTTATTTTTTATCTAATTTGATTTATTTATAAATTTGTTGCAGAAAATCAACAAGGTGAAGGAAATATTGAAGAAGGTTCAATAGAAGTAGGAGAAGTGCATATGGGAGAAAGGTCAAGAACTCTCCCTATGGAATATCAAATAATGAATGTTGAAGAAGGTTCAAGATCACTCCCTACATAGGTTCAAATAACAGAAGTTGGAGAAGTGTCAGAATCTTTCCCTATAGAATCTCAAATAATGAATGTTGGAGAAGGCTCAAGATCACTACCTATAAAAATTCTAGTAGCAGAAGTCAGAGAAGGGTCAGGATCAAGAGCAGGAACTAGTATGAACAAAATCCTAAATATTGCCCAATCTGTAAAGAATGGTATTTCTCATAAAAATTTAGATCATTTACTTAAAATGGATGTGGATAAATTGAGAAGACTTGCAGCTACTGTTCAACCCTTGATTTTTTCTAAGAAAAGATCAAAGAATAAGAAGATAAGAGAAATTATGAGTAAATTTGATAACACTGAAACACTTGAACAAGCTCAGTTACTTTCACTTTTGCTTACACAAAAGAAGTTGCAAGAGGCACTAAAATTGTTAGGTGTAGACACAACATCAAAGAAGAGAAGATTTTCTAACATGCAAACTGATGTGATTGAAAATGTTAAACAAGGTTTGATAAACATAGGAAAATACTCTTGAACTAAAGATAAGTTCGTGGAAAGAAAAGTGATGTTGATGTCTATTGTAAATAAGAATATGACCCAAAATAGACAAATATCATCAATTTCATCCGAAATGGGTTTTAGTGGGAAAGCAATAAGAGAATATGTTAAGAGAAGATTAATTGTGGATGATAGTACTATGGAGGGCAATTGGGAAATCATGTGTAGAGCACATTGTTCTAATAGGATTGAAGAGTTATTAAAAATTTTAGTCATATCATTTTGGATCGATAACACTCATCCTTCATCAAATAGTAGAGATGTTATAAGGCATAGGATTGTATCTGGTCAATATTAACATCATACAAAACATTGGTTGGACACAACACAACATGAGTTATATGTTTCATTTTGCAGTGAACATCCTAATGTAAAAGTTGGGTAAACATTGTTTGAAAAATTGAAGCCATACTTTGTGAGGTCAAAAAAAGTTTTTGAAACATGTTGTTCCCATCATCATATTGAATTTGATCTCCACTATCAGGTGTTTTGAAAGTTTGTAGAAGACACATATGGTTTTCATGTTGCTCCTCCTAGTAGGAGAAGTGAGTTTATATCATTCATTCTATGTGACAAAATAGATGATCCAGCTGGTCAAATAAATTGCATCAAAGAATTATGTGAAACATGTGGTGAATTGGCTCTATTTCCTTTGAAAATTGAAAACATTGATGCAACAAAAAAAATGAATTGCAAAAGTTACAAGTATGTGAAGAATGAAACAAAGTTGGAGAAAGAGACAAAAACGTTGGAATATGTTGAAGAGGAGTTACCTATTGTAAAATTTATGGATAGATTTAAGAATTTGATTCAACCTTATATTTGTCATGCATTTTTTGTAAAGTGGGAAGCATAATAGTTTCAAACTTTGAGAGAAATTTTCCCACTTGGAACGATTGTATCAGTTGTTGATTTTGCAAGGAACTATTCCTTTTTTCATCAAAAAGAAATTCAATTAGATTATTTCTTTTCTTAGTAGGTCACTGTTATGGTTTATGTTTGTTATAGACATGCACAGTTAGATTTTGATGGTGTTCATAGTACAATTCAAGCATGAGTAATTAAAAAGGACTATCATTTTTATATAAGTGATGATAAAGAACATGACATTCACTATGTAGAACATTACTTCAATATGTTCTTTTCTTATTTGAAAGAAAGAGACATAAATTTTGATAAACATTACGTTTGGTCTGATGGATGTGATGCACAGTTCAAATCATCTAGACCATTTTATCCACATTGTAGATATCATCACAATGAAAATATAAAACACGTATGGAATTTCTTCAAGAGTGGCCATGGAAAAGGTGAACATGATGGTGGTCGAGCTTGCATCAAACGTGCTCTCCAAAAGTATCAAATGAATTATCGAGGAGTTCATGTAAATGATGCACATGATGTTGTTGAATGGTGTAAGACACATTTTACATCATACAAGGTCACGACATCATCAACAACGAGTTGATAGGCACCATATAGTGTCTTTTGGGAGATAATAGGTACGGATGTGTACATCTATATAAATTTTATGCAATTAAGTTATAAAATTTTATTGTTAAGTTTTATCTTTCAATTCGTTTAAGTTTAAATTTAATTTGTCCATATTTTCAATTTAATGAACTTTTAGGTGTTAATAGAAAAAACATGCATGCTTGCAACAGGATAGAAAAGAAATGTTCCTTGCATTCATTCATGAGTACAGATAATTGCAATTGGATATTGAAGACAAGAGAATACTCATGTTTTTGTGACACTTGCATTGATGAAGACTATCAAGAATGCATCAATCAAACAAGTGGATATATAGGTGCATGGATTTTGGTACCACTTGATGTTACCGATACATTTGATAAAGATGATGAAAATTTTGATGATATTCCATTGATTTCTGATAATTATAATCATAGCTCTAGATTGGTAAAAGTGGGTAAGTATCATAAAATTAATCTCAACTTGTCAGTTAATCTCTTTATTTAATTATAAATTTGAACTATATTATATATACTGTACACATGTATGTATACTTGTTATGCAGGAGATGTCTTTGCAGTGATTGCTGAGCCTAGTAATCATGAAGGTGTCAGTTATTATTTATTTCAATGTATTGCAAAGAGGACAAAGTTATATGATCCTAGAGAAAGTGATGGAATTTTGTTCCCCATAGGTATTATACATACATGTGTGTGTGTGTGTGTGTGTGTGTGTGTGTACATATACACACACACACATATATATATGTATATGTATATATATGTATATGTATATGTATATAGATATGTATATATATATATACATATATATATATATATGTATATATATATATACATATCTATATACATATACATATACATATATATACATATACATATATATACATATATATACATATATATATATATATGTATATATATGTATATACATACATATATATACATATATATATGTATATATATATATACATATATATGTATATATATGTATATATATGTATATATATATGTATATGTATATATATGTATATGTATATATATACATATACATATATATACATATACATATATATACATATACATATATATACATATACATATACATACATATATATATATATATATATATATATATATATATATATATATATATATATATATATGTGTATGTAAGTTTATATCTATCAAATTTTAAAATATTTAAATTTTTGGTGCAGGTTCTATTGTGATAGAGGGAACATATTTGAAGCAAGACAAAATAATTCAATATGGAATACACTTTGTTGATTATCAACCTAACAACAAGGTTTTACAATATAGCCACCTGGTCATTGCTACTGGGTTTTGGGTACATCCAGTCCAACTTAAGCATGTGCATCGCAAGTGGAGACTAGATAGTGAAGATCATGATAAGATATTACATGTTATAGGTGCACATCATGGTTGAACTAACCTTTGAGATTTATTTTATAATAATTTGAATTAATTTAAAGTTGCTAGTTTACTGTACAGGGTCATAATTCTTAGTTTATTAGTTTATTAATGTGTTTTTAAATGTACATACATTTTAATAATATTAATTACCATGGATGAATTTAATAATAATAACTTAATATAAATAGGTAATACAAGTTAGTTGGAACTTACACAATCATTAGATAGATATGTATCAAAGATAATTTAATATGTTAGAATTCTTAAATATCAACTTCTTTTCAAATGATTGAATTTCATCTTGAATTAAATGTGTTTTTAATTGTACGATCATACTCTTAGTTATCATTAGTTTATTTAAAAACTATATAAATTAATAATATTAATTGTACCATGGATGAATTTAATAATAACTTGATCTAAATAGGCTTGATCTATGTAGGTTAGTTGGAACTTACACAATCATTAGATAGATATGAATCAAAGATAATTTAATATGTTTTTTAAATTCTTTTATCAACTTCTTTTCAAACTGTTGAATTTCATCTTAAATTAAATGTGTCTTTTAAATTGTATGATCATAAGTTCTTAGTTATCATTAGTTTATTAAAAAACTATATATTGATGTTAGTTTATTGTAGGGCCATACTCTTAGTTTAAATTAGTTTATTAATGTGTTTTTAAATATTATATTTTGTAAAAGTTTTTTAAAATAATATATTGGCCTACTTAGTTAGCATATTTTTATCCACATAAAACTAATATTTATCTTTAGCCCTACTAATTGATAATTTAACAAATATGTATCTTTCTAACTTCCTACTAATTGTTTATTTCATAATGATTACAAATAAATATAATCTTTTAAATTTGTAATCTAAATCATTTGGGTTAATTTGGTAGTTTTAAGCACCTATATTAATTCAATTCAATCACCCTATAAATTATAAATTAGGTTCATAGATCAATTTGGAACTTCTTTGAATATTTAACTATTGAAGTAGGTAAAGAGAAGTTAATTTGATTATTCTATAATGATCACAATAAAATCTAACGTTTAAAATCTATAATCTAATTCATGAAGAATGTTGTACTATAATACAAAAAAAATACAAATATATACATGTATACATTTTAAGAATATTTTACTATAATGCAAAAAGAATACACATACATGTACATGTCTTAAGAATAAACATCTACATCTAATATATCTCTATTGAAATGCATACATATGCAAAATATAAGTCTCGAATAAACATGTATATAGAAAAATATAAAAAGCCATATATACATGTGACCATCTAACTACTGAAGTACTAAATAGTCAAATAAATAGTGAAACATGTATACATGTCATCAAGGTACTAAAATACATGTATGTGTATGTAAGTCTCCAGAATATATACAAAGTCTCCAATATATAAATGCATCGAAAGATATATAAATCTACTACTACTAGAGGGACCCCTCAAGATGCATACAAATAGCGCATACGAATAGAATGACCCTCTGATCGAGTCTCCTATACATCCTATGGTCATGGTGCATCAATCGAGCCTACAAATATATATATATATATATATATATATATATATATAGACACACACACACACACATACATTAGAACTATCTAAACATATATATACATGTGTATACATTCAAATTAAATATGAGTGCACATATCAAGTTTGAAACATAAATAACTTTACAAACTATTTAAAACTTGTACCTAAGCACTACTAGGTGCCTCAATAGAATCATCTCTCTGACATGCATGCCCTGACCTAGATGTAATCATGTGCTGGGTGACCTATACCTACATTATTTATTATAGTTCTTAAATTAAATATCTATATGAACCAAATTTTTAAATTTTTAAATTTTAAATTTCATATATTTAAATTTAAAAATAAATTATGGGTGAATGCACAAAGTTGGGTCGCAATTCTGTGGAAGTCAAATCTGTGGAATGAGACCTCTTAGAAACGAGTACCCAATTTTTTAAAATGGGAACACATTTTTGGCTCGGGTACCCAACCCTAAATTTAAAAACTGGACACATGTTTTAAAAAAAATTGGGTACCCATTTTTTATTTTCAAAAATGGGTACCTGTAATTTAAAAAATAAAAATTTGATTTTTTTACAAATGGGTACCTTTTTAAAACTGGATACCCGATTTTTTAAAAATGGGTACTCGTTTCTTAAAAAATCAATTTTTTTAGTTTTGGGGAGATTTTACATGCCGCTTTTAGTTTTTAAAAACTAGTACCAATTTTTTTAATTTCAAATAATGGGCGCCCGTTTCTTACAACATGAGGCAAATTTTTTGTTCCCACCTCGGATTTTGGTTTGGAACAAGCTTGGTGAGAACAAGCCTATGCCTTGGCCTCTCAAGATTTGGCTAAGGCATTGAACTAAAAATTTCATGCCTTGCCATAATTTTTAGAGGGTCTTCCCGAACAAATTTTTTTATGAAACAAAAACCCATTAGAGCTCTCATTGTCCTGATTTAAGAAATATAAATTTTTTAGTGTTATGATTTTATTTACTATTTTTGTATTATTTTTTAATCAAAGGTGGTAACCAAATGTAAAATAGTGACGTTCACTAGAACTTTAATAACTTTTTAATTTTATGATTTTTATTAAATTAATTTATATGTCATCAATCTACATTCAATTCGTTTGAAGTTTTAAAAAAAAAAGTGAAAAAAGTAAAAGTTTGATCAAATTATGGTGTCCATACATGAGACATTTTAAAATTTACCTTTATAGCCAATTAAAAATTAATAATAATAAAAAAAAATTCATTAAAAAATTCAAAAAAAATGTTCTCATCAATCTTTGGTGTGTCAGGTAACTCTATTTAAAAGGATTCACAAAACTTCATTCAGTTGTGTAAAATTATGGTGTTCGTACACAAGCGTGTTATGGTCCTGAAACAGGCATTTTGAAAAAGTTTTTTTTAAATATCCATATCCAAAATATAATCTATCATATGGGTATACAAATAAATTACATATTCAGAAAGAAGATCCCAGACACTACAACTTTTATTTTTGAAGTTTTTTTAATATTTAATCTCTAAATGGCTCAAATTTTGGCATCAATTGACAAAATATTTTAAAAACAAGAAAAACATTCCACTTTTTGACCAAAAGTGAGACCCAACTTCTTACACTGGACCTTTTATATATATATATATATATTTGAATAATTAGCAAACTCCATCGTATCATCTATCGATGCACCTCCACTATCTGAAACATTAGTGTCTCCTAATACTCCAGCATCATCTCCTAAAACTCTAACACCTACTGAACCACCCTTAGCACCACAATCTCCAACTACTAGCAATGATGAGTGAAGTGGACTATGTAACTGGCTAGGTAATGGTGTAGAATCGATGTTGGGTTAGAATAACATGTCCAAGTATGATGAAAATCCCATGCTCAAACTAGTATCAATCTCAAATAGCCCTCATAACTACTCACCAGAATCATCAAGGCCCTCAACAATGATCCTAACATGTCCAAATCATATGCTCGAATCATTTATAGAGTCTCAGGAGCCTAGTGCAGAATGTTATGAGCTATGCACAGGTGTATTGACAGTCACTGATCTGTTTTATGCTTGTGGAACTGTGGGGCTTTGATGGTGTCTAATGGCATCCATCACTAAGTGAATTGGTGTGTTATGTCCTGAAAGAGTATGAACATCACCTAGTACTAGTATTCTATGTATGTCTCATCAAAGAAGGTGCCTAAAGTGCTACTAGATGCCTCTGAAGATGGTCGACCTAGACAACTCTGTCGACTATGAACATAATGACCAAGAGAATTATATGTGATACTAGTAGCCATAGATGCAGTGTGTCATATACTATCAATTTCTCCCCTCTAGGAAGCAATGACAACTCTATCTGCAATAGGCACTAGTGCTAGAGTCACTGGAGGTAGTCTCTATCCAATGTGAACTATCTCACATCTAAAGATGGTAGACGTTGTGCACTACAGTACTAGTCACAATCTTCGATCCAACCACACCCCTATCTATAATAATCCAAAATGTCTAAGTAGTTGATGTTGAGCCCCATGCAAAACTTGACATACAACTACTATGCAAAATAAAGAGGTATCTGGTCATTATTAGGATAACAACCATGTGCGGCTGAAAAATGAGGATAGATCATGCTAGCAATAACAGGATCTCTACATCAAGTGACTTGGTAGCCTCTCACCCACCCTGTGTACCCTCATATGATGGAAAGAGATCTTGTTTGATGATGTATTTGGGGGCCACCCTCTTGATGTCATCAAAAGATGCATCTCCTAAAATCTTGGCCCTTATCTCCCTAGATATGGAAACTAATATGTCAGGGGTAAATGAATGGTGAGCTCTAAATCTAGTAGTCAAATCTTGTAAACTCCTACATATAGTAGCACATATGTGTCTATTTAAACCATCATCAGAAGAAAATATAGATTGCTCTAATCTAGAAACCTCTTGCTTCAAAAATGCAAATAATGCATTGATATCAATGCATGGAGGTGGTGCAGCAGGACCTCCAATAGGAGCCACACTAGGACCTACACTACCTAGAGCTACAACAATAGACACATCAAGAGCCACAACATGAGCCCCATGAGAAGCCCTAAGATGAGATACAACATGAACACCAACATGAGCCACAACACGAGCTCCACCATGAGCAACACAACGAACTACACAAGGAGCCGCAATAGGAACTGCATCAAGTGTCACAATAGGAACTACATCAGGTGCCATAGTAGGAACCACAATAGGAGCTATAGTAGTAACCGCATCAGTGTCCTTAGGATGATGAGGAAGTTGATTATGTGAAATCATATCTGTACAACATTTGATAGAGCTAATTTAAATAAAATTTGTAAATTGTATATAATACAAACATATAACATGTACACATGTCTCTCTAAGTCTAGTCCACATAATTTTTAATTTAAATTAAAATATATTTGTAATCACATACATCACATGTCTAGATAATCTGTAACATATACATATCAATAAAATTTATATGATCACATGTATGAGAGTTAGAATTAGAGTTAGAGTTAAAGGGAACTTGAGCTTTTAGTTCTATATTACATTAGAGTTTGAGTTAGATTAAAGGGTGTCATTTCTAGATCTAAGGGTTTGAGTTTTCAATTAGGATTGTAACATTAGATCTAGTTTGAGAACTTAGATTGTGGTTTGAGTTTGAAGTTAGGATATAACAAATTAAGGATTGAACATGATTTAGACTAGGGTTTGAGTTATAGATCATTAAAGGGTTTGGTTAGGGTTACGGTTCTACAAATTACTTAAGGTTTGAGTTAGGGTTTGATTTAGAAATTAGGGTTTGAGTTATATTACCTAGTTTGGCTAGGGTTTGATTTAGATCTAGGGAACTACGATTCTAGAAATTAGTGTTTGATTTAAAGATTAATTGGTTCATGCTTGAACTTTATAAAAATTAGGATTTGAGTTTTCAGTTAGGAGGTCTCTAATTTTTTCTTTTTAGCTACTTTAGTTTTTTTCTCAGGTTTTCTTTTTATTGATCTTTAATATCTATTTGAAATACAAAATATGAACTTTGTAAAACTATCTTAGCTTATGTATATAAAATACATGCAAGTAAGCATAGACTAGCCTACTTAAATGAAAAATAATTAGTGATTGATAATTTAGACAAATGTACTTGCTACTTTGCAAATGAAAATTAAAGATGAGAATACTTATCTAAATTTGGAATGGCACAAAATTCAAAATATATCAGAATAAAATAGACACATGTGATGCCATAATGTCATTTTTCGTAGATTGTATAAAACTCTACCAAAAGTCTAGGATACCATTTTGATAAAAAGAAACTAATTTTTAAAGTGTAGATTTAACCGCACAGACATTAAAATAATACTCTCTTATTCACATAGTGTGCCTTTATATTTTTATTTTACTATTTACTTTGAATAAGGTAAAATAGGCTTTGAAGGGTGCCCTATTACAAGCTAGAGTTGTCATTACACTAAAATATCAACCTATCAATTCTTGATACAACCACTAGACTTATAGAACATAGGAGATGGTTAAGCCATGTCACAAATCCTGAAGGAGAACATTGTTGGTTAGTCCAATAATTGCCCCCTTAGCTTTACCTGAGGAAATTCGAACTTGTGACCAAGCTCTAATACCACTTGTACAAGTTAGAGTTGCCATTACACCAAAAGATCGACCTATCAATGCCTAACACAACCACTAGACTTATAGAATGCATGAGGTGGTTATGCCATGTCACAAATCCTGAAGGAGAATTTTGGTGGTTAGTCCAAGAGGCCCAACACCCTAGATACAGATAGATTTTGATTATGCTCACTACAACACATGATGAGGTAGTCTTGGTAGGCTTCACTACCAAGGTGGTTACTCCTTAGACATACAATAAGGCTTACAACTAAAAAATAGTAGAACTGACATAAAGTAAAGTTATCAAAAATATTATTGTCTATACCTCCTTGAATATACTATTTGAATAAGTTGACACTTGCATCACATATACATGTCTTACAAACATGGTACCATAATCATAAGCATAATAAGCATCTATGAAATCATTCACCACTACCATACTTTGGGTATTGACTTTATCCTTTTGATTTCTATATTCTCTTTCCTTATGACTGGCATTATGATGGTTAAAGGATTGAGTATTGAAAAGAAAATCATCTTGTATTCAGTTGTCTTGTGGCCAAAATTACTGCATATTTAACAAAAACATCTCAAAGTGAAATACTTTTGAGATATATCTAGGTTGTCTTGCTAGAAACTTGTACTAAATGGTGTATCCGAATTTTAAACCTTATTTTATTAAAGTAGCTAATTATTATGTTAGAGTGATAATATCTATGAAAACTTAGATACATTTATAGATGTAATACAAGAAGACATGTAACAATTTATCTTAAATTTACCCTAAAAAATCTATATAAAGTTCAAATATAGAAAAAGTCCTCCTAATATGCTATATGCATATTCATTACTATATTTAGATCACTAAGTCTACATGTGTCGCTATTGATTACTAACATTTTCTATAGGGGAGGAGTTTGAATTATGCTAGGCCATTGAAAGTGCATGTATTGAATGTCATTAAATTGTAGCACATAGCATCAAATTATACCTATAATTTTTTGGTCAATTTAAGATACGAAGATAAGATGGACCAACTGGTTTAAATTCAAATTTAACTTTAATAATAGATGGTATAAGTTCAAGATCATGGAGTCACCCGATAATATCACCTTTCTCCCAAGCTTATTTAAGTATTAGCAATGAATTACTTATTATAATTAGGATAAATCACATGATGAAATGTTAGTAAATATCGATGAATAATAAATGTAAAATAAATCATATAATAATTTAGTGAGATTTAAAATTTATCACCAATTAATATATTTGATCAATTAACATAAACTAAACTAATATCCATCCTCATTATTTTCTAGTTCACTCTAGGGTTTGAGTTAGGGTAACTTGAGTTAGATTAGGGTTTTAATTTGAGTTAGGATTTAAAGATTAGGATTTTAGTTATGGTTAGGATTAGGTTCTAGGGTTATTTAGTTAGATTAAGATTAGGATGTGAGTTAAAGATTAGAGTTTGATCTAAAGGGTTCAAATGATTTAGATTAGCGTTTGAGTTCTAGATTAAAGGGTTTGGTTGGGATTACAGTCAAGTAAATTAAAGTTACTTGGTTCAAGTTAGGGTTTGATTTAAAGGGAAATTTCAATTTATATTATTAAAGGGTTTGAGTTAAAGATTAGGGTTTGGTTAGCATTTGATTTAAAAAGAAATTAAAGTTTGAGTAAATATTAGGGTTTGAGTTAGAAAATTAGATCTAAGGGTTTGATTACGTGGTTTGATTTCTCTAGATTAGGGTTTAAGTTAAAGATTAAGGTATGTATACATATGATTAGAGTTCAAGATTTAGATTAGGGTTTGGTTCTAGGGTTTGATTTATAGGGTTATGGTTAGATTCTAAGGTTTGTGTTAGATTAGGGTTCGACTTTTCATTTAGGATTAGATTAAAGGGTTTTAGTTTTCAGTTATTATTAGATTATGACCTTTGAGTTGAGGTTTGGTTAGGGTTTGATTTCTAGGGTTACCTTCTAGAATAGGGTTTGAGTTAGATTCTAGGGTTTGATTTAGATATATAGGGAGGCTTCATTAATAGATTAAAGGGTTTGAGTTAGATTAGGTTTTGGTTATAGTTTGATTTCTAGACTTACAATCTCAGATCAAGGTTTTCAATTAGATTAGGGTTCATGATTAGGGTTTGATTTAGATTACCTAGTTTAAGTTAGAGATCTAAGGGTTTTAGTTAAATTTAGTTAGGATTAGATTAGGGTTACAGTTCTACCTAGGGAACTACATTAACTCATTTTAGTTTGGGAACTCTAGGGTTAGATTAGGGTTAAAGAGTTTTCAAGTTAGGGTTAGAATTTGAGTTAGGTTTAGAAATTAGGGTTAGAGTTTGAGTTAGGGTTAGGGTTACAATTAGTGTTATTTTCTAATATTTTCTAATGCTTTTTCTAATATTTCCTAATGCTTTCCTAATATTTTCTCATAGTTTTAAAATATTTTTCAAACAAATATTTTAAAATATATTTTCTAATGTTTTTCTAATAAAACTAATATTTTTCTAAAAAAAAATTCTAAAGTTTTTAAAATAAAACTAATATTTTTCGACAAAAATTGTTTCTAATTAAAAACTAATATTTATCTAATATTTAAAACTAATATTGTTCTAAGTTTTATTTTTTAATATTCTACACTATTTTTTTATTAAATATTTCATAATTAGTTTCTAATGTTTTCTATTTTTCAAGACTAGCATTTAAAAAAATATTTTCTAATATTTTTTCTTATTTTTTTTAATATTGTCTAATGTTTTTTCTAAATTTTTCTAATTTTTTCTAATATTTTCTCATAGTTTTCTAATATTTTCCAAATTAAAATTTTTAAATGTATTTTATAATATTTTTCTAATATTTAAATGTAATGCTTTTTCTAATATTTTTCTAATAAAAACTAATATTTAAATGTAATGTTTTTTCTTATATTTTTTATCTAATGTTTTTTGTAATGTTATGATATTCTAGATTAATGTTTTCTTAATATTTTCTAATGTTTTTCTAATATTCTAAACTATTATTTTTCTAATATTTATCTAATTTAACACTAATTATTTTCTAAATTTGTTTTCTAATGCTCTATTAATATTTTTCTAATATATAACTAACATATTAAAAAAATAAATATAAACATTAAATTAATATTTAATAATGTTTTTCTAATAGTTTCTAATGTCTTTTCTAATATTTTCTCATAGTTTTCTAATATTTTCCAAACTAATATTCTTAAATATATTTTCTAATGTTTTTTAATATTTAAATGTAATTTTTTTTTCTAATGTTTTCTAATAAAAACTAATATTTGAATGTAATATTTCTTCTAATATTTTTTATGTAATGTTTTTTCTAATGTTTTAATTTTCTAGATTAACATTTTCTTCATATTTTTTAATGTTTTTCTAATATTTTAAACTATTGTTTTTTCTAATATTTATCTAATTTAACACCAATTTTTTTTGAAATTTGTTTTCTAATGCTATATTAATATTTTTGTAATATATGACTACCATAGACAAAAAAAAAATTATAAATGTTAAATTAATAGAATTAAGTAACATTAATAAAAAATAAAAATATTAAATTAACATGAAAATATGAAAATATGCTTTGAAAACATAAAAAACTTTTAAATAATAACATATAAACATACCCAAAATAGCACAACGATGAGAATCTAGAGGAGAATGATCGAAAATGATGTAGTAGGGTAACCAATCAAACATATTTGCTCCAACATCCAAATGACACTGACACACCGTAAAAATGAACAATAAAATTTAAAAATGGCATTTTTGAGGGCCGAATGGTCGTAAAACTATGTTCGAGCAAACATAATAATGAGGTATGTTCTCGTGAACATACCTCATTTATATGAAATATGTTTAGCTTAACACATGTTATCATTGTTAGAATTGCTTTATAATAACTAATAGGGGTTGGGGTGGGTTGAATCAGTTCTTCAAGGTCCAGATGTCCTATTGAAACTTTTCTCCAAATACAGTGAACTAATGCAACCATTCACTCTTCCAAACTTTAACTTGTCTAATTAGCAAGTTACTATAAATTAACATGCAACTATGACACATAAGAATTCAACACATAACATAGTGATTTATGTGGAAACCCAAGTTGGGAAAAACCACCAGTAACACACTACTCAATTCTCACCCTTTTGAAGTGATGCCCTGTGAAAGGCCTACCCTGTTAAAGGCTTACAACCCACACCATTAAATGTGACCTCGTTAAAGGATTTAACCACTTTGTTAAAAGTGAGCATGGGAAAAGGACTTTAGAACATTCACTTGGAATGCAACCCCGCTAAAGAATTTACAAATGGCTATTAAGCCAACCTAAGTCCATAGGATTTTTAGATCTAATAAAATTTTTAGAGAGCATAAAGAAAAACTTGACCTAATTACAATATACAATTTATCTTGCAGATCTCAAATCACTTTTTAGCTCATACCCTTGCCTAGCCTTCTATCTTTGCAACTCTTAACTGCTTGCCTTATCTTTCAAGCTTTGTCTCCTTGAGTCTCCATACTCAATGTACCAGTGCAATCATGTCTTCATAACTACTCTTAGAAGTAGAGCCTTTGTGCTCTTTCTTCTCCTAGATGTCTCCTTCTTCACACCCTTTCAATTACTTTGCAAATTTTGGCACTTCTATAGCAACAGTATCAACAGCTCTCTTCTTGGTTAATGACTTCTTAGATAGAAGTCTTGGAGTTCCTTTTCTTGCTCAATTCATCTTTTCCTTAGTTTCAATTTGTATGGATTAGGTAGGATCCATTGCATCTAACCTATATTCTATTTCCTCTAGAAACTTCTTGAATAATCCATTAGAATTTGCCCAAAAATAGTTTACATAAGATTCTGTGCCAACAACTCATCTTCCTTATCCTCCAACTTGTTCACAAAATTCAATGTAACCACTAAGTCGGCTTGGATTTGGAAAATCTATGTTATTTGAAATAATGCAATAGCTTGGCACTATTGAAATATTGGTGCTCGACACATACTGTGTTACTTGGCATCAACTATGTTTTTCCTGATGCTCGGCACCTATAGATTACTTGGCACATACTGAAGATTTTTTGATGCTCAACACCTGATCTTTACTCAGCACTTGAAGATCACTCATCACACGCTAGAAATATCTATTACTTGGCTTCAACTAAGAATTTTCTTGGCTTCAATTGACTTGACCAATACCCACTAATGATCTTGGTTAAAGCTTTGCAGTCAACCTTGTTACAACTTCTTCCTCCAATTTATCTAAGTGTGACCAACCTTTATATCTTTGAGTATGTCATCAATACATTATTTAAGCATTCTCTTAACTAATCCTTGCACTCCATTACTACATCATAACTCAACCTCTCCCTTAGGTGTTCTTGTTACATCTTGTTGGTCAAATCCTCTTCATCAATCAACTAAGTGATAATGCATGAATCTTATAAGCAAATATCATCCCTACAAATAGCAAATTTGACACCAATGGAAAAAAAATGATTGAAAACAATCTTTCACAACAATCTCCCTCTCTGATCTTCAACAACAATGAGCTTTTCAATTAGATTTCCAACAACCTCCCTTTTTGGCATTAATGGCAAACCAAACTAATCAACCATCAGACTAAACTATTCCACCAGAAGTTTACTTGGTTAGAATACAAAGTCAAATGCCAAAAAAGTAAATTGTAACATCACATTTCTTACTATTATTCTAATTGACTTATTACACTTCTCCCTCTTTTCTTATGTATCCTTTATCTTTATCTTTTTCCTTTTGTATTATTCCTCTCCTATTGTTCTGATCAACCTCTAAATTTTTCTTCTATTTCTTTGATCCTTTATCTTCAATAGTTGTTGATTAGTTGTTCACTTCTCCCTATTTGACAACAATGTCAAAGACATATTAGCATCTTTAATATGTAGATGTAGCTCTTTTCAAATTTAGTCAATCTCTCCGTCTATTAGCTCTATTACTTTAGGCATGGATCCCAAAGTAAACATCCTCTGCATCAATGTGTAAATTCTTCAACATTCTACTTATTTGATGTAGAGCATTCTCGCTTTTTGGTTCAAGTAGCTTTAGCTAGGGGTATCACCCCTAACTGACCTCTAAGATACTCAAAAGCATATTTAAGTAGTGCTTTTGTGAAGATATCAACAATCTATTCCTTCAAGCTAACATATTCCATTTTCACTTGTTTGTCTTCCACTAGTTCTCTTACATAATGATACTTGATTGCAATGTGCTTAGTTTTAACATGCATAACTCTATTCTTTGATATATTGATAGCACTTGTATTATTACAATAAAGTGTCACTAGCTCAATTACCTCTTCCTTCATACCTTGCAGTAAGTGTTTGATCCACACAATATTAGGGTAGTTTATAGTAGTTGCCACATAGTCAGCTTCAGCAGTAGATTGTGACGTACAACTTTTCTTTTTGCTTGTCCATGTGATCAACCTCTTTCCTAAGAAAAGTGCTTCTCCACTAGTGCTTTTTCTATCATCAATGTTACCTCCTCAATCTGTATCAATGTAAGCTTTTAGTTCAAACTTATCATTCCTCCTATAGTATAAATCAAATTCATCAGTTCCTTTTAGGTATCTTAGTATTCTTTTTACTGCCATTAAATGATTTTCTCTTGGATTGGCAAAAAATCTTGCTACTATTCCAGAAACTAATGCAATATCTAATCTACTATATACAACATATTGCAATTTTCCAATCATTGATCTGTATAATGTCTAATTTACTTCAGTAAATTCATCATTCTTTGATAGTTTATGACCTATTGCCACTGGTGTACTAACTGGTTTTGAGTCTTCTAGCCCAAATGTTTTGAGTACTTCCTTGATTTATTTAGATTGGGTCACAAATATGCCATTCTTCAACTGATGTACTTGCAATCCAACAAAGAATTTGGTTTCCCCAAAGATTGACATCTGAAACTCATGCTTCATTTGATCAGCAAAATCATTGCATAAAACATCTTTTCCTCCAAATATCACATCATCAACAAAGATTTCTGAAATCAAAATGTCTTTACCTTCCTTAACTTTGATATACAAGTTGTTGTTGTCATCTATTCTTTTAAATCCTATCTTCATAAGGTATGCAACTTTTCATACCATGCTCTAGGTGCTTGCTTCAATCCATAAGGTGCTTTATGTAGCTTGCAGACCATGTCCTTGTTCTTTTCATCAACAAATCACTCTAGTTTTTATATATAGACTTCCTCCTCCAATATACCATTCAGAAAAGCTGACTTCACATCCATCTGGTAGAAACTTTTATACGTAGCATATGTAAGTAATGTTCTTACTCCTTCTGTTCTTGCAACAGGAGCAAATGTCTCTCCATAATGCAATCCTTCTTCTTGTGTATAGCCTTTGCAAACTAATTTGGCTTTGTTTCTTGTTATTTCACCATTCTCATCAAGTTTTTTTCTAAATACCCATTTGGTACCAATAGCATTCTTATCAACTAGTTTGGGAACTAGAGGCCAAGTTTTGTTCTTCTCAATCTGATCTATCTCTTCTTTCATGGCCTTATACCAGTCATCATCTTGCAGTGCATCTTTGACTATTTTTGGTTCAAACTTGCTTAGTAGACACAATTCATTCCTAATTCTATCCCTTGTCATTGGTCCAACATCCTTATCACCAATGATTTTATCTTCAAGGTGATGTCTTCTTACATACTTAGCTAATTTGGGTTTAGTCCTTCTTTCCATGTTTAATCCTTCAGCTTCAGAGTTATTTCATTCTGCTTCATTAAGTAATTCATTATTCATTTCATGTATACTATTTTCAAAACCAAAGTCTTCATGTTCCATATTCTACAGCTCAGCTTCTGAATGCAACTCGACAATCACTAGTTGAGACTCGACAAATACTAAAGTTTTTTGTGGATTCTCAACTTGGATTGTAGCATTATCTTCAAATGTCATTCCTTCATAGAAGTATACAAAGGATCTACAATCCTCTATTTTCTTTGACTCATCAATTTGAACTTTTGCATGCTCATCAAAATTTACATTTGCACTCTCCACAACTTTGTTAGTGTTAGTACTCAAACACTTATATGCCTTACTTCTAGTGGAGTATCCAAGAAATATACCTTCATAACTTTTTGCATCAAGCTTGCCATTTCTAGTATCTTTTAGAATATAGCATTTACAACCAAACACTTTGAAATATTTAACATTAGGTGAATGACCATACCATAATTCAAAGGGTTTTGCATTTGTACCTTTCTTGATTTGAACTCTGTTCAGTGTGTAGATTGTAGTACTTATAGCTTCCCTCTAATACTTAAGTACAACATTTTTCTCCATCATCAAGGTTCTAGCATAGTCAATCACTGACCTATTTCTCCTTTTAGCAATATAATTCTATGATGGAGTTCTAGGTGTTGATGTTTTCCTTTTGATACCTCTATCATTGCAAAATGTTTCAAACTCTCTTGATGTGAATTCTCCTCCTCTATCTGACCTTAGAAATTTTAGGTTCTTTCCTATTTCCTTATCAACTCTAGCCAAATACCACTTGAACATTTGAAATGCATCAAAGTTTTATTTTAAGAACATAACGGTCATCATTTTGGAATAATCATCTACAAATAGCATTATTTATCTATCTCCTAGGTAGCTTTGTACTTCTATTGGGCCACATAAATGTATATGAACTAACTCTAGAACTTCAGTTGACGTGTATGCTTTGCATTTGAAACTAGATTTAGTCATCTTCCCTTGTATTTTCAGGTTTTTTTAACTTGGGCAGTCCTCTGACTTTGTTCTTCCTACTAATGTTGATTAGATTATCAAAATTAACATGACAGAACCTTTTATGCCACAACCACACATCATCAAATCTAACAACAAGATATATTGATTCTTCCATATCTAGGTAAAACAAATTACCCCTAGTTTTTTGACCTTTTCCTATTAGATTTACATTAGTATCATAGATCTTGGCAGTTTTGTTTCCAAATTCCACTTTGCAACTGACATTGCATAACTGAGATACACTCAACAAGTTGTAGTTCAATCCTTCAACATAGTATGCATTATCACATGAAATTTTCTCTATAAGTTTGATAGATCATGTTCCTTTGATTTGACATGGGGCATCATTACCAAACCTAATGCTATTTCCATCATATTGAGTAAAGGTAATGAACTTACTTTTATCTCCTATCATGTGATGTGAAAATCCACTATCTATGATCCAATTTTCATTCTTATTCACACAAGTAACCAGTGTTGTGGCCTCATCTTCATCTTTGTCTAATTCATCCTTCATGGCTACATAAACTACTTCATCGTCATTTTCATTTAATTTTTCTTCAACAATGTAGCATCTCTTTCCTTTCTCCCTATAATCTTTGCTATCATCTTCTCTTTTGTTCCTTAACTTGCTTCCTTCTTTAAAGTTTTTCTTCTATGGAAATCTTGTAGCTATATGACCTACTTGATTACAATGGAAACATATGATAGGAAGCTTACCTTTTAATTTTCCTTTACCTCTATGGAATCTCCTGGCTAGTAGTGCTTCTAACTATCCCACATCTTCCTCATCTATGCTGCTATCACTAGATACATATTTTCCTTTTCATCTTCTCTTACTTGATGTATCTTCCTCGGTATCTTTTATTGTCATTTTGGCCTTGAAAGAAGATTCAAGGTTCTCATGTCTATAGTTGTCAAAATTGGATAGCTCAAATGCAGTAAGTCTTCCAACTATTCATTCAAAAGGTAGTGTGTTTCCTTGTACACACCTCAACTCTTGAATGGCTGAAACTCTTATAGCATAGATAGGGAGTAGAGTTCTCAAGTATTTATTGATAGATGCTTCTTCTTCCAGTTGACCACTTAGACTTCTTATTGCACTTGCCACTTCTTTTATCCTTGTAGCATACTGAGAAGCATTTTCACCTTCCTCCATCTTCATATCATCAAAATTCCCTCTTAGGCTTTCTCTCTTTGTTCTCTAGACATTCTAATAACCTCCATAGATATCTGATAGGATTTTCCACATCTTAAATGTAGTGTCATAGTCTTTGACATCATCATATTTTGCATAGCTAAGTGCAAAGGCAATCTCCAACATTTCTTGGTTATGTTCCCTCTTTTTGTTTAAGTCATCTGTAGTAAGGGGTCCTATTGGAGTTACATGCTCTGTTCCAATGGAAGTTTGTGTATAGTCACCTATTGATCCAAGGTGTGGTTTCATCAAACTCTGCCATGTAGCAAAGTTGTCCTTGTTAAGCTTGGGAACTTCCCTCTTAGACATCTTGATCTTCCTACTTCTAGTACCTTGAAACTAAATCAGCAGAAGGCTCTGATACCAATTGTTAGAATTGCTTTAGAATAACTAAGAGGGGTGGGGGGGTGAATCAATTATTCAAGGGTACATATTTCCTATTCAAACTTTTCTCCAAATACAATGAACTAATCCAACCATTCACTCTTCCAAACTTTCACTTGTCTAATTAGCAAGTTACTATAAACTAACATGCAAGTATGATACACAAGAAATCAACACATAACATAGTGATTTATGTGGAAACCAAATTTGGTAAAAACCACCAGTAACATGCTACTCAATTCTCACCCTTCTTAAGTGATGCCCTGTTAAAGGCTTACAACACACACTATTAAATGTGATTTCATTAGAGGATTTAACCATCCTGTTAAAGGATTTACAAATGGCTATTAAGCCAACCTAATTCCATAGGATTTTTAGATCTAATACAATTTCTAGAGAGCATAAAGAAAAACTTGACCTGATTACAACATACAACTTATCTTACAGATCTCAAATCACTTCTCAGCTCATACCCTTGCCTGGCCTTCTATCTTTGCAACTCTTAATTGCTTGTCTTATCTTTCAAGCTTTGTCTCCTTGAGTCTTCATACTCAATGTACTAGTGCAATCATGTCTTCATAACTACTCTTAGAAGAAGAGCCTCTATGCTCTTCCTTCTCCTGGATGTCTCCTTCTTTATAACCTTTCAATCACTTCACAGATTTTGGCACTTCTGTAGCAACAGTATCAATAGCTGTCTTCTTCTTGGTTTTTGACTTCTTAAATAGAAGTCTTGAAGTTCCTTTTCCTACTCATTTCATCTTTTCCTCAGTTTCCATTTGCATGGATTAGGTAGGATTGATTGCACCTAACCCATATTTTGTTTCCTCTAGAAACTTCTTGAATAATCCATTAGAATTTGCCCAAAAATAGTTTACATAGGATTTTGTGCCAACAACTCATCATCCTTATCCTCCAACTTGTTCACAAAATTCAATGTAACCACTAAGCCAGCTTGGATTTGGTGACTCTTCATTATTTGAAATAATGCAATAGCTCGACACTATTGAAATACTGGTGCTCAGCACATACTGTGTTACTCAACATCAACTATGTTTTTCCTGATGATCGGCACCTAAAGATTACTTGGCACATACTAAAATTTTTTTTGATACTTGGCACCTAATATTTACTCAGCACTTGAAGATCACTTAGAACAGACTAGAAATATGTGCTACTCAACTTCAACTAGCTTGCTCAACACCCACTAATGATCTTGGTTAAAGCTTTGTAGTCAACCTTGTTACAACTTCTTCCTCCAATTTATCCAAGTGTGAGCAACCTCTATATCTTTGAGTATGTCATCAATACATTATTTAACTATTTTCTTAATTGATCCTTGCACTCCATTACTACATCATCACTCAACCTTTCCCTTAGGTGCTCTTGTTAAATCTTGTTGATCAAATCCTCTTCATTAATCAACTAAGTGATAGTCCATGAGTCTTATAAGAAAATATCATCCCTACAAATAGCAAGTTTGACATCAATAGCAAAAAAATGATTGAAAACAATCTTTCACAACAATATCCCTCTTTGATCTTCAACAACAATGAGCTTTTTAATCAAATTTCCAACAATCATGTTCACCTAAACATGACTAATATGTTCGTGTGAACATGTTATGAAATAGATATCAGGATTTTAAAATTTTCTCTTATTTCCTTCATCCCACAAAAGTGGAACCCATTATTGTGGGTTCACCCTTAAGTGAAATAGAGTTAATATGTAAATACTTTATTACTCCAATAATTTTTTCTTTTACCCCAAAAGATAAACATCTCATAGTGATAATAAGAAATCTCCAAGCAATAAACATAGAACTAGCAACAAGGACCACAAGAATAAGAAACAAAAATATAGGGTCTTGATTGTGAAAAGAATCACTACCACCTAAGTGTATTGTAAATAGCCCTTTTCCCCTCCATAATAATGTTATTAATGGAAAAGGAAAATAGTTTTGCAGTAAATATCTTTCTAGAATTAAGTGTGTCTTTGATCATTTTGCACTCTATTTTTTAACTCCTCCAGATGTTCCAAATCAGATACATGTCTCAAGGTTTATAAATTAAGAACCCAATTAGCCATATAATCCATAGATTCATTTCCTTCTCTTAAGGTGTGTCTAATTCTAAAATTTTGGAAAGATTGGATGCACCTTTTATAGTCCTCCATAAGAATCTAAATACACCAATGTAATCTGGCCTTATTTAGAAGGATATAAGTTACGAGTTTTGAGTCTCCTTCAAATTCTATGTTTTTAGCTTCATAGTCATGTAAGAGTTTAGCTCCATACCACATAGTAACTCCTTCAGTATGATTATTAGATTTAACTCCAATATTTTTAGCAAATCCAATGAGAAGAAGACCATTATTCTTTCTTATGATTCCACTTGATCAAGAAATGCCCAGATTTCCTTTAGAGAAGCCATCAACATTACACTTAATCCAATCTGCCTCAAGAGTATTTCATTTAAATTTCTTTCTCTTTCATATGTTCTTCTAATTTAAATTGATCAAGCTTTGTTTAAATTCCAATTTTTTTTTATTCTTATATCCATCAATCTAGGATAGAACATCCCTTTAGGGAAGCAAGCATTAGTGATGCTCTCCTTGATAATTCTCTTAGTAATATAGAAAATGGGAAGCATTTCCTTTTGCTCTTCTCTGAAAACTATGTTTTTCCTTTCCTTCCATATAGACTAGGCTATAGTAGGAGGAATAAGAAGCCAAGGGTTGTTAAGGACAGGGTGGAGTTTACAAGAATTTCTCCATTGACTTATAAGAAGTTTGATCGAACGCAACATCACTATATTAATCCTCATTTCCTGCAACACAAGGTTCCAAAGATCTCTAGTAAAGGAGTGGTGAATTAATAAATGGTTGATAGTTTCAGAATCATTCTCACATAAACACATATGTTAGAAAAATTGAATCCTCTTTTATTGAGGTTATCTAAAGTTTGAATTTTCTCATGAGCTACCACCCACCAGAAGAAATTAAATTTAGGGGCAAGTCTACTTACATCGTAGCTACAACCCTTGTGGCTACTTATATAGTAGCAAGTCTCACAAAAGCACCAATTGGTGTTATATAAATCATGTGCTACCTAACACATTGACCCCCCAATATTAAATAATTACATCAAATATTATCACAATGTTACAATATAACTCATCAAGTATATCCCATGGGAATCTTTACATATTGCACGCCCATCTAGGTGGAACATTACATAATATAATATAATAAAATAATACAATATAACAATATTATGCAATGTGTGCAACACCCATTATCTCAACAATCTCCCACTTGTTGTATATATTGCATAGGGTCAATCTATAGCCACATAAATGAACAAGGAAAATCTCCCTCCTAGCACATCCACCATCATGGATCAAAGTACACGAACTGCTCCATCCTGGTACCCACAAAAAAATTAAAGTATCCAACATCTCAAACATGAATGATCTCACCTCCTATTATGCTACTACCACTGCACATACATAGAATCCATCCAAAGAGAAAACCACCCAACTTTTCACATTAGAAGATCAAAAAATCTTGTACCAACTGAAATGCCAAGAACAAAAACCTAATTGAAAGGTAATCGCATGTATCCATAGTTGTCAAAATATCCATAGCTGAAATAACACCCACAACAAGTGCCAAACCCATCCAACTATCCATACCTCCAAAGGTATACCAAATGAATCTCACATCATCAACATATCCAATTTGTAACCTATAATCACAAGTCTCAAGTGCACTACCTACCACATATATACCAAGAAGCTCCCACTGCAAAGGATAATGTCAAACCTATAACCAATCCACTCACAACATTTCAAAGAAGTGAATCCATGTAATCTCAAGGAAATCCACAATACATAAACCAATAATCTGCAACAACAACTCTCATAAAAAATTTTGAATAGTCTCCCAAGCTCTCCACAACCAACAGATGAAAGAGATAAAGGAATAACCATGTCATCTCTCACATGACATACATGAACACGAACTAGTGATCACAATATCTAACCAATCTCAAATCCAATGTAAGTTAAATAAAACATGTAAGAAGATAACCAAGACCAAGAGAAACCATGCAAATCATAACCTGTATTATGTCCTTCTACACACACCTCAAAATGTAAACTATAAAAGTATGATCTCCTCTCTAAAATGGAGATAACCAATGCTAAACTATCTCTCAAATGAACCCTCTAGAACTAACTCATGTACCATAGCTCAAGATCCATATCCATGAAAGACAAGCATAAATTTAATGCACCTGAGAGAAACAATGAGCTATACCTCTCTAGTAGCAACTTGTAGAGTAGGCCAAGAGTGGGGAATGAGAATGCTCATCAAGATATCCAAGTCTCCAACCAAGACTCATCTAAGAACAATCTCCTCTCAAGTCCATATCAGGTCAATTCCCATTGGACTTCTTGTTGAAACCATCAATTGGCCCAACAAATAATTTTCCAATCCAAGAGAAATCAACATTACCATTTTCTCTAAGTATCGATGAGCACCTTTAATTAATCAATCCATGCCAACTCCAAATGTAACATAGCAATATCATGAAGTCTCTAGCTTATGATCAATGTACTCAATACCAAGAAACTAAACCAAGATCATTGTCAAAGTTCCAACTATGGCCTCGGGAACATAAACATGACAACATGATCTAACCATCTCAACCAAAGAGATAACATGCTCTATATGAACATGCTACAACATGTCAAAAACTTTAAACGTGTATCAAGAGTATATCATGACATAAAAATGAAACCATCTTCCCACCAAGGATAACATGCCAAAAGCATAAACCACACCTTACCAAGAACTCTATAAGTCCTCAAGATACAACCACCTCCACACACCATAAGAAAACCATCTCCACACACCATGAAGATAACCAAGAACTCCATGAGTCCTCAAGATCTAACCATACTCACACACCATGAAGATAACAAGTGGACCATGCAAATTCCATAGATGCTTTTACAACAATAGGATCTAAGATAAATATCCAATATCTTTTAAAAATCAATAAGTATATCAATGCCAACAATTCCCACTCAATTGTGGTACCAGGTCACCTATGGTATCATAAAATCTATCTCCTACATGAAGATCCTCCAGATCTACACTCACACAACCAAAGTGTTGGTAACAAGTGAAACCAAGATCTCTAAAGCAAGAAGATACAAACTAAACCAAGAACTAATCCTACACTTTCACCCCATCACTTTCACAAGCTCCCACTAAACCATGTATCCAAGCTATCCATGACATCATGATGAAAAAACTATCCTCTAATCATGAGAATCAACCTTGGCATCAAAACATCAAAGAACTCAAAGTGCAAATCATGTACCCCTCAAAAGAGAACAAATAACTATGATCCTCAACCAAGAAGATATACAACCATAACCAAATCAGGAATCCAAGCCAATAAACATCAAGGATGTACCTATTTATCAAATCATGTCATGGCAAAATCTATTACACCATGATCACATCCATGAACTAAGCATTTGACTCTCAATATCTCCACATATGTCATCATAAAATAGTCAACCATAATCCTCCACATGACTGTACCTAGTAACAACATCTCATCCCTTCTACAAGAAGAAAAATTAGAAAATCATGTAACTTAGGGCATAGACAACCTAAATGAAAGCGACCAATCTGGATATGCACTAATAATGAAAGATCAATGGGAAAAGACAACCCATAACCAAGCTATAAATGCAACCTGTAACTATAGATGACTTACAACATGACACAACTTGTAGACCCAAAAAATGATCATATATATCCAAACCAAATACTGATAATCATATCATCATGAGACCAATCTGAAACATGTGCTGAGTATACAATGACATCAAATCAAAATCTCCAAAATATACAATGTCATAAACTCACAATGCTACCATAGTCAATATATATTATAAATTGTTTACATCAATATATCATCAAATAAACCATGCCAAACCCACATGAAATCTAAACCAATGTGTAGATCTCTCCAAGACCTTTTCGTTCACTACTCAAAGTCCAAAATCTGACTCTATATGCCCAAGTTATGCCCTACTCTATACTCAAAATTAAAAAAATCTATCTTTTGAGCTCTTAAAACCTAAAAAAGTCACAGAACCAAGCTACATCATGTTGGAGTGCTCTGAATTAGCTTTCCAATGCCTATAAGAAGTTTGAAATCTCATATCTTAAGAGAAAGTTATGGCCATTTTACTAAGACAATCTTTTTACCATTTTCATTGTGATATTTTTTTTTATGACAAAAATTCTGACAGGATTAAATTTGACAGCCATCATGGGCTGAAACTAAAAAACTCTTTCATTTCCTCTAAACATGGCCAAAGTAGGTCATATTATATATCAAAATTTATTAAAAAATGTTGACCCAGATCCAATGGTGAGGTCTATTTTTGCCCAGGAGGTCATTTCTACAAGCTCCCCCTAAAACCTTCATTTAAATGAAACATTTGAAAAAACCTTTTGTCCTACAATTTCACATGCCTAAAAAATTTCAACATCCCATCATAATAGAAAATTCAAAAGTCTCAAATTTGCAATAAACAACCTATATATCTTGCCCTTTCTTTTATCCTCTCATGCATTCCCATGGATTCAATCTAGGGTTACAACAACACAACCATAGCTTTGATACCACTTGTAAGGAAAGTTGCAACAAAGAATATAACTATTTTCACATTATGCATAATAGATCTAAAATGCACATGTAATTGAAATTCACATGTAAGAGAATTGAGAACATACCCACAAAAATGTGACATGAGATATACCCTAGGAAATCCTTATTGATGGAAAAAACTCCAACCTCCAAAAGAATTCATCACCATGTATTATTTAGCAAAAACACCATTGCAATACAACCTTGAAAGCCTTCAAAGCCATAGCCACACTTAAGAAAACTATGTGAACAAGCATGAATCCACACATTTCATGCCATGCTTCCAACCTTCACAAATGCTCCCTTGACTAACTTGTCAAGCCTTGTCCAACTCAACTCTTTCCTTTTTGTCTTCTTGTCTTTTCACTACAACAACTACCCTTGTGACTATTTATATAGTAGCAAGTCTCACAAAACCAAAAAATGGTATTACATAAACCATGTGTTAAAATCATGTGCTACCTAACCCATTGGCCCCACATTTAATATTGAAAATTTAATTCTCTTCCCCAATATTAAATAATTACATCAAATATTATCACAATGTTAGAATACAACTCATCAAGTATATCCAATGAGAATCTTTACATGTTGCATGTCCATCTAGGTGCAACATTACATAACAAAATAAAATAAAGTAATGCAATATAACAATATTATGCAATGTGTGCAACACCCATTATCTCAAGAATCGGAGCTCTAGATCTACATACCCTTATTTTGTTTATGAGAAATTTAGCTTGGCATTCAATTCTATGTGTGTGTGTGTGTGTGTGTTTTTCTTTTTTCTTTTTTCTTTCAGAGGGTTTCATTTTTTAGAGTTATTTTGTATTGAATCTAGGGGTCACCATTTTTAACTGCAGTTTGAGCCAAAACAAACTTCACCACTAAGCTTAGAGCGCCCCAAAACCCCTACTTTTATAGAAATTTTATCTAATTTGGACACAATTGAAATCTAATACAAAAAAAATTGCTCATAGATTGGGCACATTCCCAAGGTGATGATTTTGTGAAGTTTGAGGATTTTGGCTCAAAAATCAAGATTGTTTGGAACCAAAATTGATAAGTTTTTGTGCATAAATCAAGATTTTTGGTGCACAAATCAAAAAAATTTCCATGTAAATCGAGAAATTTTTTTATAGAATTGACATGTGTCCCAAGGTAATTTTTGGTGCTATTGGACACACTTCTTGAGATATTTTGATACTGATCCTGATGTGGTAAATATTTGTTTTCCCTTAGAACACTTTTTTGACCTACATGTGGTTATTTGGCTATAACTTGCTCATCCCTACTCTATTTTTTGCAAATGAGATATCATCAAAAAGATGATTCTGAGCCTGTTGTGATGGTTAATTTTTTTGGACTTTTCATGTTGTCTGGTTTCTACTTTATTTAGTTAAAGTTAGAGGTTCTATTTTGCAATCTTGGAGACATAACTTGAGCATCTAATATCTAATTTGGGAATTCTTTATATAGTTGGAAAGGTATTTTAGAGATCTTTCCAGTGATGCTGGTTATTTTTCTAGATTCTTCACCAAGCACATTCTATTTAGGTTTTTGCATTTTTTCATTTTGGTGGATGTCTTGATTGTTTTAGGTCTGGGGATTGATTTTGTTGCCTCAGAGGATTCATCATGGGTTTTACTATATTTTTTAGTAGCCTTATGTATCTTTTTCTCTATTTAGACATCATTTGCATGTATTCTTGCAAACACACTTATATAAAGTGCCATATTTAATCTATATTTTTATTTTAGTTTTTTTTTTTTGTTTTGTCTTTTGATTTGAGCAATGTCATCCAAGGACACTTATGCAGATTATTGTATTCTTGGGATTCATCATATCTTGTTACATGTACTACTTTGATTCAAGTACCATAGGGGGTTGATGTTTTGTCTTTGTTTTCCATCTTCTTTTGTCCAATGAGTTTCCCTTCTATAATATTAGCCTCTTGACATGTATAAGATTAATCAACTTAGTACACACATATGTACTCTTTTGTGTATCTTGATTGTGGTACTTTGACATGCAATTTTTTCTTGGAATTACAATATAAAAGGTGAACTTCTAAGAGAGTGATGGGGGGGGAGGAGGGTGGTGTGTTGAGGGGTGAATCAATAGTTCAAACTTGGACCCATAAAACTTTCACCATACATCCATCTCATGCATTCAATGAGAAAAATTGAAATAAAATGTAAAGCATAGACATCTAAATCATATAAAATTGCAAGCATTCACACACATAACACCAAATATGTTTACCTAGAAACCCTCCAAGTGAGAAGGTAAAACTGGGGTGGGGATGACAACCACAATTCTTCACTATTACAGTAATAAAGTGTATCCAATGAAGGTTATAATGTTTTGACCATGAAATATGATATACCCTATGAAAGGTCTGCCTTGTTAAAGGCTTACAAAGACTGTTAGTTCTCACCTTGTTATAGGATTTCAACACTGTGTTAGAAGTGTTCCTTGTTAGAGGACTTCAATCTTACAACTAAGTAAACACCTTATTAAAGGATTTCATACAACCTATTAGGACTAGTCTCTTAAGAGATTTGACCGAAATCACCTGTTAAAATATCTCAGCATAAATCCTGTAGTTGGTACTTTTCTTTCCTAATAACATATCACCTCCAAACAATATCTTCTCAATCTTTCTCAATTAGATGTCTAAATTTTTTATCCTTTTCTCTATCCTCTATTCTTCTCTAACTAATTCTATAATTCACTCTCTCTTCATAACTTATAAGTCACTATGAATGCTCTATTTGTGCATGCAAACTATCATCTTTGCTCCTTTAGTTCTCTATACATCCTCATTCAAAGTTTAGGGTTTTTTTCTCCTTAAGAAGACTTGGTGACTTAGGGTTAGGTATGAATCCATGGCTAAGATTCATCCATTTTTCTACTTAATCCTTCCTATTTTCTAATTGGCTACATGTAATTGCATAGGGAATCCAACTAGAGATTCATCCTTATCTCCAAAATATCAAAATATAATCTTAAGTCAGCTCAAAAATAGTTTACATTGTTTATTGTGCCATTACAAACAAATATGTCAAAAAAATTTCACTCAGAATCTGAAGTCTTTGATGCTCAGCATGTACTAATCTTTATATTATGACTTGGAACCTATATTTCCTGGCATCCACTATTTACTCGATTCTTGAATCACTTGGCATCCATTTTTTACTTGACACTTGAGTGACTCGACACATGAGTGGCTCAACATTGACTATAGCTCGGTATGGTCTAATATTTACATGTGCTCGACATGTACTACTAGTTTGGCATGAACTAAGTAAGTAGCTTAAGTGTGTTGACACTTACTTGTCAAAACCAATCTAAGATAAAAAATTTCCCCCTTTGACATGAGTGTCAAAAAAACTTGAGTATACATTATCACTCTTAATCTCTCAAGAATAACATATCCATGACTTAGCTTATATACAAAACTTTAAAATTTTAGAAGTTTGCAATAACTTAGATACCTCAAAATTTGATAACTCCCCTTGAGTTGATATTTCTATTCTATAATCAAAATTTTTTAATCCCTCTAAATAAATGTGTCTCTACTAATACACTTTGACTTCATTCTTATACTCTTTCATCTTATACTTCTTGTATTGTGATGCTTCTCCTAATTTCCTTGTGTCTCCCCCTTTGTTCTTTCTCTTTAAAAATATCTCCCCTTTTTATCTTGTTCTCCCCCATTCTTATTATTCTCCCCCTATTTATATTCATTCTCCCCCTTTTTGATACTTATGTCAAATGGGCTATACACTTATCTTGTGTTTAATGTTTGATTAAATTTGAGAGTTTGGAGAAAAACTTGCATTTAATGTTTGATTAGAATGTGCACCTAAATCTCCTTGTATTGGGTTCTCTTCTTTAGCCTCTTTATCCATCATGGTATCCTCAATGTCTTCCTCTTCTGAAACAATATTTGAAATTGAAGACCCAACATTGCTCAACTCTCTAATTCTTTTTCTTCTCTCTTCTTGACATTGTGCTTCCTTCTCTTTTTTTGTTGCAATATCCTCATTTAAAAAAAAAATCATTTTCTTCTTTCTTCATTATTTTGATCCCATGTTCGCACCAACTTTTAATTCAAATCAATTACAGCTAGCAAAATGTAGAAGCTAACAAGAAAGTAGAATAATATGACATAATTCATTGTTGTAGCTCAAAATTGTCAAAAAATCATTGCAATAATTGTTAAGTGCCTTATGGATCAGCTTTTGGGGCACAACAAATATTTAAGAATTGGGTGCCCAATTTTTAAGTAACCACGTAAGTGATTTATAAAATCGAGTACCCGATTATTTAAAAATTGGGCACCCAATTCTTACAGTGGCTAAATTAGAATCAAGCACCTGATTTTTGAATTAAGAGCTAGGTGCCCAATTCTAAAGCCATGGGCAAGAATTTCCCTTTGGCATTGGGATTTTCCTTGGGAAAAGGCATGGTACAAGCTTAGTGGGACCAAGCTCGTGCCTTTATGTATCAAATCTTGACTAAGTCAATTATTTGGCAATTTCTGGCATTGTCATAATTTTTATAGGGTCTTCCTCATTAAATTTTTTGACAAAATGAAAATCCCTTATAGGTATTCTTGTTCTAATTTCAATATTGTAAATTTTATAGTGCTATGAGTTTATTTTCTATTTTTACATTAATTATTAATCAAAAGTGTCACTTAAACATAAAATAGTGAGATTCACTAAAACTTTAATAACTTTTTAAATTTTTTATATTTCTTAAATTAATTTACATGTTATAAATTTGCACACAATTTTTTTGAAGCTAAAAAAAAAATGAAAAAGTTAACTTTTGATTAATTTATGGTGTCTGTATATGGGAGGTTTAGAAATTAGCTCAATCATCAATTAAAAATTAATAAAAAAAGCATTAAAAAATTAAAGAAAATTATTCTCAACAATCTTTGGTGTGTTAAGGAACTTCTTTTAAAAGCATTCACAAAAATTCATTTATTTGTGTCAAATAATGGTGTCCATACATGAGTGTGGTATGCTCCTAAAACATGCATTTTGAAAATGTGGTTATAAAAGATCCATACCAAAAAATTTCTATCATATCAGTATACAATTAAATTATATATTCAAAAAGGAAATTTAGGTACAAAATTTTTTATGTCTGAATTTTTTTTATATTTAATCTTTAAATGCTTCAAATTTTGGCATCAATTGAAAAAATATTTGAAAAATAGGAAAAACACTTTCATTTTTGGCCAAAAGTGAGACAACTTCTTGCATTGACCTTATAAGATTGTAGTTTTAAATTTATTCTTGAAATAATTGATTCATTTATATTCTTCAATTTTACAACTAAAAGGATAATACGAACTTGACTTCAATTAAAGTTTATAAATAATGTATTTCATATAAAGAATTATAATAAAAAATCAAAATAAAAATATAAAAAGAGTAATTAAGGCTCAATTTAGATCTATTGAATACATCAATTTGAGATAGGGTTTATATGAGATAAGAGTTGATATAAATATTATATTTTAATTATTTTTAAACATTAATGAAATTTTGGTTAGTTTTTTTTTTTGTAGTTTAGTTAAGTTCCAAGATAATTAGGATTTAAATTTATGTCATTATTCTTCAATAAAGCAAAACTAAATTGAAATGATACCATTGACATTTAGTTCTCTGAATGCTTAGGATATAAATTTAGGCTAAGAGTTAAGTTTAACTTGAGTCATTATGTAAACCCTAATCCTAAATGATCACTCTAACCATAGAGAGAGAATTTGAGAACTATAGAGATATGGATAGGAAATAGGGCAAGAGAATTGTGATGTTGCAAGTTACCAAACTAAAATAATTGTTAAATGTGAAACTCATCCTTCAGTTACATAAGAGCCAAAACTATGATGTTGCATGTAATTTCATTCAAATATTACAAACCAAAATAATTATTAAATGTGAAACTCATCCTTCACTTCTTTCGATGAATGTAAAGATTTTAAGCAATTAAAATTTATCTTAATAGTTATAATAGTTTGATGTAATAGAACAAACAAAATTTTGTATCTATAAATATAGGTGGATAAAATTTTATTTTATTTTTTAATTTAAATTTTAAATCAAAATTTCCTCTAATTTGCATTCCAAAAGAAAATATAGAATCATAATTTTATTCGAATATTTAAATTAATTCTATATTTTTAACTTTTATAGCTAAAACAATACTCTATGTTTTAAAAACTACTCAATATAAACTTAACTTTAATTAAAATTTATTAATAAAATATTTTATATGATTAACCAAAAGAGTTTTTTTAAAAAAGGTTTCAAATGATTAACATGCAAACTAAAAAGAAAAGAAATGCTTTTATATTGATCTGATATTTTGTAATTTATTAGTATAATATTTTAGTTTTAAATTTATTCTTCAATATTTCGAATGATTTCTATTCTTCAATTTTACAACTAAATGGATAATATAATCTTGACTTCAATTACAATTTATAAATAATACATTTCATATAAAGAATTAAATGTGAAAGTCATCCTTCATTTCTTTTGATGAATGTGAAGATTTTAAGCAATTAAAAGTTATCTTAATAGTTATAATAGTTTATTGTAGTAGAGGGACACAAATTTGTATTTAGAAATATAGGTGGATAATATTTAATTTTTATTTTTAATATAATTTAAATAAATATTTTCTCTAATTTGCATTCCAAAACAAAAAAATTGAGTAATAATTCTATTTTAATATTTAGATTGATTCTCTATTTTTACATTTTATATCTAAAAGAATACTCTATGTTTTAAAAATGCTTGCTCAATATAAACTTAACTTCAATTAATTTTTGTTTTTTGGTCGGTAATAATTTTTTATTTATTCGTATAAAATATTTCAAAGATACATATATAGGCCCAAGAAATTAGCCTTCCCCAACTATTACAACTTATGTCATCCTCAACTATACAACTAAACATTTATCCTATTCAGATTTTGCCCCTTTAATCGAGCTTTACATATTAAACTTTACAATATCCGTCTTTGCCAAAATATATGTGAGAACCTTAAAAACCCACCACCTAGCCTTCCTTAGCTGTATCTTTTAATGCTGCCAAATTTTTCCTTGACAATCCTGTGTAGCTTCTTCTTTTGCAAAATGCCATCAAAATCAACCCTTATCTTTAGAACCAAAATATCTACAATCTACCCATCTTCCACTATAAACTTCAAGCTCATGGTCTTTCCATTTTCGTCGCTTCTCCTTTGAATTTTCTATGGAAACTGAAAATTTAATAAATGTGCCCTATTTTTTATTTGTGAAAAAATAAAAAGGAAAAATTTGTGCCTCCTACAGATTATTCTTCCAACTTTATTAGGAATAAAACCCTCACCACCCTCATTTTCATCCTATTTCCTATAGTTATTTGGTATTTTGGATGGGAGACCAAAAAACCTATCACTTTCCATCCCTCCCTCTCTTTGAATCTAGAAATCTCTACCACCAATCAAAGACATGCCACTCTAATCTTTGCCTTGTAGGCTTCCCTATCCACTTCTATTGGCCACCATAAAAAAATGAGTTTACCTCAAGCTTTCCCTTCCTCGTCATCTTCAAAACAATCACTACAATTGAAACCTTGCCCTAGCCATGCCCATTCCTATAGAGAATCAATCCCCACTATTGAATCTTTGGGGAATACCCATGCCATCACCATAGGCACTATATCCACATTGGTTTTTCAATGGTGGGTTGAATTTTGGAAAAATTCCCCCATTGTTCCCTTTACCATCTCCAGGACACCTTGTGATGGGTATTGAAGCAGCAATCTCAGCCTTTGATTTTGAATTGTGTTGTAAAGTGCCTTCTATTGTCTAGACATTTTGAACATAAACATAGCTTCCATCTCTATTCATTCTCATAAAAACACATTTTAACAAATCCTTCTTAAGAACCACTACATTTACCACTTCTTCGATAGAGTGGTCAATTATCCTCAAGTGGTGTTCCACTAATTCAATCACCTCTTAAAATATTCTCCTATTTCTCTCCTTCCACACCTCCTATATTACTATTGAAGGGCCTATACTCCACACACATTCTAGCATATTTCTATTTCTCATTCTTGGCCATGAAATGAAGAATTCCATTAGAGAGGGGCTCCATGGTCCTATCCATCCCAACATACCTTGGACATGACTCCAACATTTTTTTGCTACCTCATAATTTAACAATAGATGATCCAAATTTTCTTCCTCTTTACCACACATTACACATTTAGTTGGACCTTGAAATCCTAATTTTTTGCTTCTTTCTCCATTTAGAATTCTACCTTGAATAACTAACCATGAAAAGACTCCTGCCTTTAGAAAAATCTCTTTATTCCAACATAAATCACTAGATTCAAAATAATCATCCTCTCTATTTTCTCTTAGTTCATAGGCTAGTTTTATAGAAAACTTACATGAAGTTGCAATACACAAACTTATCTTATCCCTTCTTGTAGTAATACAAACTTTCCTTCTTGCAAAAATACCTTTAAGAGTCTATTTCTGGCTCTATGAGAAGCCCTCAATCCTTCCATTTCCAAACTTTTTCTATGGCTCCTTCCTTCTCAATAAGATAATCTCTAACTTTTCCTCCCCACAGACCACATAATTTTTGTTTCAAGTCACCATCCTAACATTCTTACAATCACCAATCACCCAAGAAATGTGGTCTATGATAACATGTTGACATGAAATAATAAAATTCCAAATTATTTATGGGGTTCTAGATTGTTCAAATCCTTGTTCCTTCAGTCGAATCCAAGTATTTTGGCCTAATAAATTTAGTTCATATCTGATCAGCATTAGTTACCAATTGCAAAACTAATTTTTCTTCTAAAGCTATAATCATAAGATTCCAATCTCTTATTCTAGCTACCCCATTCTTTTTTGGCCTGCATATTTTCTCCCATTTTAACATAGATAATTTCTCACATTTCCCTGTACCACACCAAAAGTTCCCACGCATCTATTTTTCCACACTATTAATTACATTTTTTTGGAATTTTAAGACACATCATTGAAAAGATTGGAACTCTAGACACTACTTATTTTAATATTAGAATTATCACTACAAATGATAGCCACTTACCTTTCCATCCTTCCATTTTTTTGAAACACTTTTTTGCTAAACACTTCCACACATCACTCTTATTTCTACCCTAGAACAAAGGAATCCTCAAAATATCTACTTGGAAGTAACCCTTGCTTTATGTTAAGGGTTTTAAAAATTGCCACTTTTTTGCTAATAGGGGCTATTAAAGAAGAAGATTTCATATTTTTCCCAATTAATCTTTAAACTTGAAAATTTCCCATATGTCACCAAAGTCCCCTTCATCATTCTAGCTTCCTATTTCAAGGCCTCCCTTATCTAAAAAGATGTCGACAAACTAAAGATGGGAGATAACATTGACACCCCTAGCCACTTTCACGCCTTTCCAAAGTCCTCTAGTTCTTTTTTCACTAATGAATCTTCCCAATACTTCTACTAAAATGATAAATAGAAAGAGTTACAGTGAATCTCCTTGTCTTATTCCTTTTTCTAAAAACTTTGAGGATTGCCATTAACCAAAACTGAAAACCTAACAGAATTCAAACAACCTTTGACCCATCTTATCTAATCTTCACTGAAACCAAACTTATTAGAACTTTAAATAGAAAACCCCTATTCACCTCATCACAAGATCTCCTTATATCTATTTCACCATCATTTTACTTAGTTTCTTTGTTCTTATAGAATGAATCATTTCATGGGCTATTATAACACCTTCAAATATAGATCTCCCCAATGCAAATCCACTTTGTTCCTTTGAGATCACTTCACTCAGAACCAACTTTAGCCTATTTGCAATCACTTTGGAGATGATTTTATCTAAAATATTACACAAAGAGATAGACCTAAAACCTTCAAAAGTCCTAAAAGCTTCCTTCTTTGGAACTAGATCTATTAAGGTATTGTTTATGTATTTTAAAACAAATCCTCCTAGTCTATATTCTTCCACCATCTCCCATATTTCATCCCCCAAAAAGTCCCAAAAAATTTTGAAAATTATTATTGTGAAACCATCTCAACCTATAATTTTATCCTTTCCTAAAACCTAAAGAGCACAATTTACCTCTTCTTTAGTAACTTCTACACATAACATTTTGTGTTGCATCTCTGAAACAAATTTGGTGTACACTCCAATACTTCCCTTTCAATTTCTCCACCTTCTTCCTCTAACCTTTCTCTATCCTTGAACAAGGCTATAGCCTCCTTTATCACCTCCAAGTCATTTACCATCCACCCTTCCAAATTTTCTATTGAGAAAATCTTATTGTGTTCTCTTCTTACTTTGACTGAATTATGGAAAACTTTGAGTTTCTATCACCTTCTTTTAGCCATGTCTCCCTTGATTTCTACCTCTAATACACTCCCTCTCTTGATAGGATTTCTTCATATTCCTTTTTTAACTTCAATTCTTCAATGAAATCCTCCTTCATCATTCCCTACATAAGTATTCCTTCATTTAAGTCTTTTAAAGAGAGTTTTGACTCTTCTTTCTACTTAAAAATATTTTGGAAGGATTCCCTATTCCAGACCTTCAATTTCCTTTTTATATATTGTAACTTTAAACATTTTAAAAGCTTTATTTCCTTAATACATAGGGTCACTTTTCCACCATTGTTCCACTAACTCCCTAAAGCCATATGCTCTTAACCACATTGCTTCAAATTTGAAAGGGCATCTATCAAGGGAACAATCTTCCTGAATTCTCAAACTTATTAGAAAATGATCTAATCCATGAATAGGTAATATTTCAGCTTCCACCATCCATTTTGCCTATGTCTAGTAACCCACTAAGAAAAATCTATCCAGCCTTTTTGTAACGTTTAGAAACTCCATTTGTCTATTATTCCATGTGAATTCACCTTTCTTGAAGGGGATATTCACTAACCCATTGTTAGTCACAAAGGTAGAGAAGTCTTCCTACTTAGCATTTATGTAATCACTTCCCCCATATTTTATCTATAGGATAGAGAATAACATTATGATCCCCACCCAAGACTCTAATTTCATCTTGTAGAACCTCCAAAACCTCTATCAAAGATTTCCATAATACTCTCTTCTCCAAGCATTGAATTGACCCATAAACATTGATCACATTAAATTTTGTCCCCATTGTTTTTAACTTACCTTTAGCCACTACCAATTTCTCTCCTTTTGCATCACCACAAAACTAGTTGAATCTTAACTTCAATAAAACACATATTCCACCTGAAACTCCTTCTACAACTACCCATTCACTTTGCCACTTCCCAAAATTCCTTTTAGCACCTCCTACATCATCTACTTTTATCTTGGTTTCTTGAAAAAGGACCACATTTAGTCTTGCTTGATCACGACCTCTCTTGACCAAGTGATATTTGTCAAGGGCAATACATCCCCTAATATTTCATGAGAGGATCCTCATCCCTTCTAGGAAGGGTTTTTCCTCCTTCTCATCTTTAGCTTACTTTTTCCTCTTGCATTTCCTATAATTTGAATCAAAGCATTTAGTGCTCTCCTCCCTCTCTTTTGACTTTCCTCCACTTGGATGTTGTGACTCTTTCTTTCTGATTTTGTTAGGATCCTTTTTTATTTAAGAGCCATCTTCTCCTGCCAACCCATGTAATCTTCATCCAACAAATCCTCCTTATTCATTTTTTCCTCATTTGAGCTTTCATCAAAATTTGAGTCTCCAGAGTACCCCTTCAAATTTCTAATTGGGGAAATTTTAATATCTTTATAGACCTCAAACTTACCTCTATCCATGTCATCCTCTGTAATAGACCTATTTTCTTCTTCTTCCTCAAAACCCTTACGCTCCTCCATAGCCATTCTTATCAAATCTTCCTGACAATAACTATCTCTTCTAGTATTTTGAGGTTCCTCTCTAGTAGTTACTACTAGTAGATCTTCCCTCACTCCCCCTTTTGTGTATCCCCCAAGACACTACATATTCTCACTATCTTCTATTCCTTCCAAGCCTTTAATTTGAACAACAACTTCACCTCCCTTCTCTTCCAAGATTTCCTACCACTCATCCTTAAACATTTTCTCACCAATTAACCCCCCTGCTCATTCAAAATCTTTATACCCCCTTCCTTTTCACTATCTCTCCAATTTTTTTCTCTACTTTTCTAGCTCATAATGCTTTCCATTTCCACAGAACTCACAATTGAGCTCTTCTTCCTTCTTTCTTGCATCCCTACTTTTTCTTTACCCAACACTACTACCTCATTTAGTAACCTTTCATCCTTCTTCCCCGTTTGTCTTTCCTCTTGTTTGCATTTTTATGATTCATGGTCCTTGCATAGACAATGCTGACACACTAGAAAACCTTCATCCATTGACAGAGGTTGCCTCCAAATCTCCCCTTTAGTAAAAAGCTCAATCACTTCTAGTATAGGATGATAGTCATGCCACATTATGCATATTTCTCATTAGGATGATAGTCATTCCACATTTTATTTTATTTTTTAATCAAAATTTTAAATCAAAATTTTCTATAATTTGCAATCCGAAAGAAAGAAATAGAGTATAATTTTATTGGAATTTTTAGATTAATTATGTATTTTAAACTTTTATATCTAAAAGAATCCTCTATGTTTTAAAAATGCTTGCTCAATATAAAATTAACTTCAATTAAAATTTTATTAATAATATACTTTATATGATTAGTTAAAAACCAAAAAATAATTTTTTTAAATTTTCAAATCATTAAAATGAAAACTAAAAAGAATAGAAATGTTTTTAATATATACATCTAAAAATATAAAAGGACTCTAGTAATATAAGGTTTTAGTTTTAAATTTATTCTTGAATATCTCGATTCATTTCCATTTTTCAATTTTACATCTAAAAGGTTCCTATAACCTTGACTTCAATTGAAATTTATAAATAATATATTTCATATAAAGAATTATAATAAAAATTTAAAAAAATAATTATAGCAAGAGTAATTAAGGCTTAATTTAGATCTACTTAATACATGAATTAGAGATAGGGTTTAGATGAGACAAGAGTTTTTTTTTTTTTAGAGGGGTAAATGCTTTGACCTGGAGCTATGAACCAGTGAGGCCACAAACGGGGGACCTCATCCCCATTAGATTTGAACCTTGATGGCAAGGATAACAACTCAACAACTTAACCATCACGACATGCCACTATTGGCAAAGGGTTTGTGGTAAACCTAGTGTGACTCGAACCAGAGTTGATGCGTAGCACCGGGATCATTAGCCTAACACTATGCCTCACGACTCACCTTCACACCAACTCGGCTACTCACTCACCCTTAGATGAGACAAGAGTTGATATAAGTATTATATTTTAATTATTTTTAGACATTAATATTTTTTTTATTAAATAGTTTGTTGTAGTTTAATTAAGTTATTAGTTAAGCTCACAAATAATTAGGATTTAAATTTAGGCCAAGATTCTCAATAAAGCCAAACTAAATTGAAATTATATCTTTGACATTTAGTTGTCTAAATGGTTAGGATTTAAATTTACAGTAGGATTTAAGTTTAACTAGATTCATCATGTAAACCCTAACCTAAACAATCATTCTAACCATAGAGAGAGAATTTGAGAGATAAAGAGATAGGGATAGGACATAAGACAAGAGAACTATGATGTTTTTGAAGTATTAGATAGCGGCCAAAAGGATTGGGGGCTAACCCCGATGTACAAGAAGGCTGAAAATTAAGCCAAAAGTTATCTTATACTCATCTAATTGATACCAACTTTAAAATTTTAAAAAAAAAAGTCCATGTCCGAATTATCAGTACCATCAGTCCAAAAACTACCAACAACAAAAAAATAAAAAATAAACTAGCAATACTCAAACAACTCACTGCTATCAGTCCCATAGGTATTGACATAATAATATAATGCAAGATCTTGTAGGACAACCAATTTATAGTAACCAATTGCATAACAATAAAAATAAAAAACCCAACCTAGGACTAGCTACCTTCCTTTCTAGGATCCTCATCCTTCTCCTTAGGCATGTCCTTGTTCACATCCTTCACCTCCACCTTGACATGTTTGTCCAGGATTGTCTTCAACTAGTCCTCTACCAGGAACCCATAAATGGATGAGGTTGTTTCACTCTCCTTTCCTGGGTCCTCCTCATCTTTATTCACTTGCAAAAAGTAAAGGGTGGTGTCCATGAAATGCATGAATTTGGTAGAGAATTCCACCAAGGTGTCAAATTTCTGGTAGATACCGACGTAGTTGTCTTCTAGATCCCTCATGGATTGCTCAAACCTATCCAGTCTAGCCTTTTTGTGGCTCAATCGATGGCTATGCTTACCTTCCTCCACCACCCCCACCCAACCCCCCACACCCCCCCCCCCACACTTTTAGGAGTGTCTTTCCTGGGGGAGGTGATGTCTTTACCCCCTCTTCTAGACTTGGTAGCTTTGAAGGTGTCAAAAATGTGAGAGGGGCTAAGAGGGCTAGGGACTCGCTTCGTGTCCTGAGGTAGTCTCTTCCTTTTGGTAGGTTTAACATCACTTTCAATAGATTTAGAGTTGGAATCATGGGTGTGGGGGACTTCAATTTTTTCGAAAAGAGGCATTCACTAGTTCTCCTAAAACTTTGCTTACTCTTCCTAGTGTCTATATCTAAATCAATGAGGCTAATTTTAACCTTAGGGCCAAAAGTTTTCTAATTTTTTTTGTGGCTACCTAGATGAAGGCTAGGGTCTAAAGAGACTTGTGGGTGACACAAGCCAGATGGTTGACCAGAAGTGGTGGTTTTTGGGAAAAATGGTGGATATATAGTTTGTTCATAAACCCCTGATGGATGAGATAAAAGGTTTTACCCTCCTCTTGTTTCCTCCTAGCCTTATATATGCAACCTTCTATAGAATGAAACAAAAAAAATGGGAAGGAAATATGATCCAAGTTTATGAAGTGATTAAGAATGGGGAAATGGTAATAATAGAGTACATAGAATCAATCCTCTAGGGTGATGTATCTCATAATAGCATAGTAGATGACATCCCAGGGTTTAGTAAAGGCTTTCCTTGAAAATCCACTCTACATTTGTACCAGTTCCTGCTTAAATTTGAAAAATTTCTAGAAACTAGTTTCCTCATTTACCTTGTCCTGCTTGCGCTAGTTCTTGCCTTTCATGAAAAACTCTCCAACCTTTACAATGATTCCCTCTAAGATTTCAAAACCTATCTAATTGATAGTCACTTTCCTGTCCTTTCAAAAATTAAAGAACTGCATTGACATGTTCTCATCATGTTTTTCATCCCTTCCATAAATGGTAATAGGCCACCCTCTTGCAGATAAACCATCACCGATTCATTGTTACATATGGAAGACTCCACTCCCATATGTTCAATATGATCACTAGTGCCCATGTCGTCACCCAGTTCAACCACCAAATTTTCATATTTTTTTTACATAGCCTTGTTGCATGTTTGGCAGCTATTGGATATTAAATAAAAAACATCAAAGATTAAAAGGAAAAGGTAGTGAATAATTTGTGTGGAGGTCTATAGAAGTACAAAGTTACAAGGGAGACAAGTATATAATGTTGTTTTTAAATGATTACTTTAGGATGATGACAATCATGTTTCAAAAATAAAATTCTGACGCCTTTCAAATGTTTAACTTGTTCTTGGCAAGAGTTGAAAAAGAAATAGGTAAAAGTCTAAAATGTTTGAGATCAGACAGAGAAGGAGAATTCACATCAAAAGAGTTTGAAATATTTTGTAATGATAAAGGAATCAAAAGATAGACTTCTGCACCTAGGATGCCTCCACAGAATTGAATTGCTAAAATAAGAAATAGGTCAATAATGGACTATGGTAGGATAGTTATGATGGAGAAGAATGTTGCTCTAAAATACTAGAGAGAAGTTGTAAGTATAGCTTTCTATACCCTGAACTAAGTGCAAATCAAGAAATGTACTAATTCAACACCTTTTGAATTATGGTATGGTTACTCACCAAATGTAAAATATTTTAAGGTATTTGGGAGCAAATGTTATATTCTTAAAGATGTAAGGAATGGTAAACTTTATGCATAAAGTGATGAAGGTATATTCCTTGGCTACTCCACAAGAAGTAAAGCATACACATGTTTAAATACTAACACTGCCAAAATAGTGGAAAGTGCAAATGTAAATTTTGATGAATACATAGAAGGTCATAATTTTGAACCCATCAAAAGACTAGAACAATAAAAAATCATTTGTATACTTTTGTGAAGGAATGGATACTGAAGAAGTTGTCAATCAAGTTGGGAACCAACAATAAGGTACAACAACTACTAAGTCATAGCTAGTGAATATCAAATTGAATTCAGGATCCGAGCTGCATTCAGATGCTGAGTTACAAAATGAAGAAACTACACATTCTAATTCTGAAGTTAGTATACATGAAATAGATACTAAAATATCTAATAGAAATATACATAGTGACTTAGAAGATGAAAGAAAAATGAAGAAATAAGAGCTAAGCCAAGACTATCCAAATATGTTAGAAGACATCATCCTTCTAATCAAATCATTATAAACAAAGATGCTAGACCAATGACAACGAATATACTAAGGAATAAATCAATCTTCCTAAGCTAGACAGAACCCAAGATAGTGAAAGATGCACTAGAAGATGATGATTGGTGCAAAGCCATGGAAGAATAAATTGAGCAGATAGAGAAAAATAAAACTTGGATTTTAGTTTCAAGACTAGATGACAAAAATATGATTGGTACCAAGTGGGTATTTAGGAATAAATTAGATGAAAATGGTGAAATCACAAGGAACAAAGCCAGACTAGTTTGCAAAGGATATGCACAAGAGGAAGGAGCATACTATGGGGAGACATTTCCCCTTGTTGCAAGAATGGAAGGAGTAAGAACTCTATTTGCATATGGTGCCTACAAAGGATTCAAAGTTTACCAGATGGATGTTAAGTCTACATTTCTGAATGACATACTACAAGAAGAAGTCTACATAGAATAGCCAAAAGGATTTGTTGATGACAACAACAAGGATATGGTATGTAAACTACACAAAGAACTTTATGATTTGAAACAAGATGTAAGAGCATGGTATGGAAGACTTCATAAGTATTTTGTGAAGATTGGATTTGAAAGATCTGATCATAACAACAATCTATACGTTAAGATAGAAAATGGAAAAGACACTCTGTTATATAATTTTTTTGTTGATGATATAATATTTGAAGGAAAAGATGCTTTATGCAAGGATTTTGCTAATCAGATGAAACATGAATTTTGTCAATGTTGGGTGAGATCAAATTCTTTGTGGGACTATAAGTTCATCAAATGAAGTATGGCATATTTTTCACCTAGTCAAAGTACATCAAGGAAATACTAAAAAAATTTGGACTGGAAGATTCAAAACCATTAAGTACACCCATGATTAAAGGATAGAAACTATGAAAGAATGATGATTCTACTGAAGTGAATCCAATAATATATAGGTCAATGATTGGTAAATTGCAATTTTTTTGTGCATAGCAGACTTGATATTGCATTATCTATTCAGATGGTTGCAAGATTTTCTAAAAATTCTAGAGAAAATCATTTAATGGCAGTGAAAAGAACAATGAGATACTTGCACGGAACAAAAGAGTTTCACTTATACTACAAAAGAATGAAAAGTTTGATTTAAGAGCCTACACTAATGCTAATTGGGGAGGAAATACAGATGACAAAAAAAGCACTTGTGGAGGAGAACTTTTCTTAGGCAAGAGACTAGTTACATGGAATAGTAAGAAACAAAGTTGTACCTCACAATCCACAACTGAAGCTAAATATGTTGATACTACTATAAACTGCACAAACATTGCATGGATCAAGCATCTACTCAAAGGTATGAAGGAAGAAATAATAGAGCCTATGATACTTTATTGTCATAACACTAGTGCTATAAATATATCAAAAAATCTAATGATGCATGCCAAGACAAATCACATTACAATCAAGTATCTTTACGTAAGAGAGCAAGTCGAAGATAAAGAGGTAAAGATGGAGTATATCAATTCTAAGGAAAAAATTGCTGACATCTTCACAAAACCACTACCTAAGGATGCATATGAATATCTCAGAGGTAAGTTAAAGGTGATACCCCTATCAAAGTCTATTTAAGTAACATAAGGACTGCCTTGCATCAAATAGGTTGATTTCCAAATGTCACAAATTGATGCAGAGGGTCTTACTTTAGGTACTACCTAAAGTAATCAAAGTGTTGAAACCCCAAAATAGTCAAAATCAAGGTGACGCAAGGAGAAACCAATGATACTACAAAGTTCTATATCTACAGGGTGAGATGTTATGTCTTTGGCATTGTTGTCAAAGAGGGAGAAATGGAAGAAACCGATCAAGAGCTAAGAGGGAGAAATAGCACAAGGAAACATAGCAAAAACTAATCAGGGTAATAGATCAAAGAAGGAGATAATTACTATTGTTGATGATTAGGAGGAGTTATATGAAAGAACTACCTTGTAAGAGGGAGCTATAAGAAGAAATTCAGAAGGAGTCATAAGAAAGAGTTTTGAAAACCTATATCAAAATTTCTTTTTGGCATTTTCTTACTATTTTAACCTAGTTAGTATGGTCAAACAAAATTTTTTACCATTTAGGTGACTTGGTTAATCAGTTTGGTTTTCCATCAATGCCAAAGAGGGATATTACTGAGATCTAATTGAAAAGATCATTGTTGAAATATGGAGATTGTTTAAGCAGAACATATGTTTCAATCATTATTTTGTCACTAATGTCAAACTTTCTATTTGCTGGTACAACAATTGCTTGTAAGATCCAAGTATTGTCACTTAGTTGATTGATGAATATGATTTAATCAACTAGATGTAACAATAGCACCTAGAGGAAAGGTTGAGTTATGATTATACAATGAAGTACAAGGATCAATTAAGACAATGGTGAAATGATGTATTCATAATCTACTTAAAGATACAAAGGTTGGCTACACTTAGAAACTTTAGAAGAATAAGTAATACAAAGACTGTCTATAAAACTTGACCAAAGTTGATAGTAGCTATCGAGCATTTAGTTAGTTCAAGCTGAGCAAAAAATTAGTTGGAGTCCAGTAAAATCAAACTCTAGTGTGTGTCGAGTAATATAGTTGATGCCAAGCAAAAAGAATAGGTGTCGAGCATCAGTAAATCATAGTTGATGCCAAGTGAACTTACAGTTGACACTAAGCAATGTAGCATGCGGTAAACATCAAAAAATTAATAATGCTAAGCTGCTACATTATTAGAAAAGTCAAAGATTCACCAAATCTGAGTCAACAAGTTTATTTTCTTGAAGTCTTTGAACGAGATGGAAGATAAGGCTGATGAGTTGGTGGTACAAAATTTGAGGTAAACCATTTTTACACAATTTCAAATGTATTCTAGGATAAGTTTCTAAAAGAGACAAGATATGGGGTAAATATATTGTATCCTACCTAATCCATCCAAACCCTAAAATGGATGATGGAAAATAAAGCAGGAAAAGTATTCTAATTTCTATTTAAGGAATGGTTGGTCATGAAGCAAAGTGTCAAGTGGGAGATATTGAGAAGGTCAGATAAGACCAAGGAAGAATAGATATAGAGAGTCAAGGACTTTGCTTTGTCAAGTGACCAAATAGGTGACTACATTGGCATACCAAGTAAGAAGGCTTAAGGAGATACATGCTTGAAGGGTAAACCAGTTATTAGAGCTGTAAACGAGTGAAAGCCAAGAAAATTGATGACTAAATTATGATCTAGAATTTACAAGATAAGTTGTAAGTTGTATCAGATCAAAAGCTCTACTATTACTCTCTAACAATTGTATCAGTTATGGTAAAATCCTTTGGATTAAGGTTGACTTAACAATCATTAGAAAATCCTTTGACACGGTAGCATTCTAAGTGAATGTCCTAAAGTCCTTTAACCAGGCTCACTTCTAATAGGGTGATTGAAATCCCTTAACCAGGTCACATATAATAGTGTGTGTTATAACCTTTAACAGGGTTGGCATTTCATAGGGCATCACTTCAGAAGAGTGAAAAAGGAATAGCGTGTTACTAGTGGTTTTTCCCAAATTGGGTTTCCACGTTAAATCACTGTGTTAAGTGTGTGGATGAATTTTTCATGTTTTTTTGCTGCATGTTGCCTACAAGTTTTAGTGATAAGCTTGGATGCATGCATAGATATGGATGTTTATTGGGTTCACTAAGCTAAGTGAAAAGTTTTATTGGTACATCTAGACCTTGAATAACGGATTCAGCCCCCCTCCTTAGTTATTGTAAAATATTCTAATACCATGGTGATTAATGAACTTCTTATTATTATTGAGATTTGTCAATATTTTATACAAAAAACATTATAATTAAAAAATAATCGCCCATCTTAATCATATTTAGAATAAATTTTTTAGAGATTTGTCAACATAAATAAGTTTATTTTTTCAAAATAATGAACAATTTGCCAACATTTTATATCTTTTTTTTGAGACAACTTTCTTAAAGTTTACCCTATTTATGTATAAGCTTGATTATACCTTTGCTGATACTTGGACCTAATGATCCTTCTTGGATGGCTGGATTATACATTTCCAGTAGGTTTTGCTAGATCCAATCAACAGGTTTCTTGTAAAACTCAATTGGGAGGCCATCTAGAGTAGGGGCTTTACCATTACTCATTTCAATGATTGCTACAATTATCTCATCTTTAGATAAAGGCTATCTTAATCTTTCTTTGTCTTCATCATTCGCTTTCTTTAGAATGAGATTATTCATTTTATCCCTGACCTCCTCCATAGATTTTTCATTAGGAAATAACACCCTATAAAAGTTATCAAATTCTTGGGGGATATAATACTGGGTTGAAATGGTAGATGTTCCTTCCACAATCATTTTAATTCTATCTCTTGCTTCCTTATATTTTAACGTTTTCAAGAAGTACTTGGATTCTTTGTCTCCATGTTCTAGCCACTCCATTCTAGCTCTCACTTTGGGTAATCCAAATTTAGTCTCTAGCTATAACAAGCTTTCTTAGGATAACAAGCTTTCTTAGGGTGTCTGATTCATTGGGGTCTTGTTGCAACCTGCTCTTCACCTTTACTAGTTCTTCATGTAGTGCATTTTCTATTTTTCTAAAATCTTTAGCTCTTTTATTTTCTACTATTTGAAAAAGGTTTCTTTAGCTTGTAACCATAGTGTTCCACCTTTGGATATCATCACTATGTCTAGCTATATGGGTATTGTACCATATAATGAGGAATGTTGCATTGTCAATATTGTTAATATTGAGAAGAGAGGTGCTGAGGGAAAAATTAGATTTCCACATAATAGATCCCTAAGGATTATTGATTGGAAAAATAGATGCAATGACAAGGTGAATGTAAACGAGGGTGAACGGGTACGCTTGGGTAGAATCACCATTAGGGTTTTGGTGGAAGGAGAAGGTATCATTACTGAAATAGAACCTATCTAATCTTGAGTATATTATTTTCACTCCCTTTTGGAATTTGGTCCATGTGAACCATGTGGCCTTATGGTCATTCTCATTCCCTACTAGGGGGTCAATTTTATTGTATTTATTAATAAATCTATTCCACAAGATCTTTTCTCCAATCTTCCATTCTACTTTTTTCCCTCCAACCTTATCCTATTGTTTCTCCACCATGTTGAAATCTCTAGCCATGATCCACAATATTTTTTTTAGTTGCCAACACAAATTCCACAAATTAGTTCTATTAGTTTTTTCATTTGGGGTTTATATAGAGAAGTTTCCAATTTCTTTTTCATAGAACAAGACTGATATCCAAACCATCCTATTGCAAAGAGAAGCCCCCTAGTCTAGAACATTTTTTTACCATTTAGGGATAATTAGGAAGATCCACCTCTCCCTTTTGGATGATTGGTGAAGAAAGGTTTAGCATCCTTCCATATGGATTTCAAAGCAGCATCTAGTTGAAACCCAACAAATTTAATCTCTTGGAGAAGAAGGAACTTAATGTAAGAGTGAGCTCTAAGGAGTCTTCTAATAATATATTTTCTGTTAGGAGATTCTAATCCTCTAACATTCTAAGTTATAAATTTAGCACTCATTAGGGGATGGTTTTGGATCAGACTTCACTATGGGATCAACATTCTTGAAGAAGTTGGGTAGCTTATATTTTTGAATCTTTCCTAGTTTGGACACAACAATAGAATTAGAAGGTCTACATTTTTTCTTAGATACACATTGGTTTGTTTCACCTTTAGGGGGAAGCTTCACCCCAAATATTTTCACCACCTTCTATGGATTCTCTCCTTAGTTTCCTATATTTCTTCTTAGCTTTGAAAACATATGGGGTATTACCATATTCTTTAGCTTCCTAGTTTTTGGCTTTACACCTATTAACATCTAAATTGTCAAGTGTCTGGTCCTCTTCCATATCTTGTATATGAATAGTAGAGGCTATCATCCTTGAAGATTAACTGACACCCTAGTTCAAAAGAAGATTACCATCTAAGGTAGGGATAACAACCACCTCAAAGCTAATTATCTTATCTTCTACATTATTAGAGTTAATAAGAGAATCAAGACTCCTAAAGGAACCTTTATACAATACCATGGGGGTTGAGAATATTTATCTACCTCCATTCTATTGTCAACAAGGATTTCATTTGAAATAGGGAGAGAATTAATATTACTTGAATGTATTTCTTCTACTTCATTGGGGGATGGGGGGGTGGGCGGGGGGGATATTGGGGAAATAGTAACATTGTTTCTAAATTTGTGTCCTGATCTCTTCTTGATATTCTCAAGCACAATTTTTTGTGCATTCATATTTTGATGTTCGAGGCTACAATTTGTAAGACCTAATGCAGAAGTATCTGTTAATGGAATCTCAACATTAAAATGTCTTTCATTCAAATGTGTGATAGGAGTTTTAGGCAGGGGTTTGAAAGATTCACACAGTAAGTCAAGTTATTCAAAGAGATTCTCAAAGAGGGGGATAGGTTTTACAATGAGTGATGGAATTGGTTGACCCCCAGGTTTGTTACGCATACTAGATTTCTAAGATTTTTTAGAGTCTTGATCATGAGTCTTTAGAATAGGGAAAAGTTTCCTTTGATGACCTTCTTTCCTATAAAGGGAGAAAACATTAATACCTCCAAAGAAGGTAATAGGATAGGTGTATCTATGTTCCTAAATATAAAAAATGACTTCATTGCAAAAGTCTTTACCAAGATCGATAGAAATATGAATTATGGCATTAGAGTGTGGTATCAGGGAGGAAGATTTACCAATTCTAATGACCTTACGAAGGGGTTCCAATGCATGAGGAATTGAGTTCCAAAGGAAAGGTGGGAAGTTTCCTACAAAGACCTATTAGGGGGTGGAGAGTTCTAATACTTCATGAGTAACTTCCTTTGGTGACCAGGGAATGACTCCAAAGGTAGAGTAACCAATTCTCCAAAAAAAAATTTCAACCACTTGTTTCTAGGATTATGGGTTGTTAAAGAGGACAATGAAGAGTTCTTTCTAGATCATTTAAAGGAAGGAGAAATGGAAACCAAGTTTCCTACTCCAAAGATTATGAAGCCATTTGTTTAAGAAGGTTGTCAAGGGTAGTTTGTTAGGGTCTTGGGTGACCAAGAAAATAGTAACATTATGGAGTTTAAAGATCTCCTCTTTAATAGTATACTGCATCTGTGAGTTAAGAACAAGGATTAAAGAAGAGGACAATGGGTTCTTATCTGAATCTCGCAACTAGCTTCCTCGACTGCTTTCTCCTTTCCTCTACTCAAACCTGGCTCCATTAGGAATGAACCAGGTCCTTCTTTAGCACTTGCATGAGGGTTTTTCCCACTCTAGGGTTGGTCACTGATTTCTCCAAGGCTGTGGAAAGTGGTTTTATAACAACCAAGTATGAATGATGTAGACCCAATGATTTTGAATGCATTGTATATTGCATTCATGTCCTTTTGCATTTAATGTTTCATGGATCGTACGATTGGTGAGTAGAGTACCACCAAGTTGCAAAGCCCCTGGGAATTTCCTCCTAGTATGACTTTATTGATTTATATTTATTAGTAATTTATAATCATCTCTTTCATTCTAAATAATTTTCTTATCATATATTCCTTTTTCAAGGTTGAATTATCTAAGTGTTAGTGGAACTCTTTAAAGAGACTTTGTGAAGCAAAATTAGATTTTATTTCTTTTTAATATAATTTTGACTAAAATAAACTTTTAACAAACATGCAATTAAAAAAATTCTAAATGTCTTATAAATGTTTTAAAAACCTTCTTTAAAAATTACTTCCTAAAAATTAAATTATTAAAAATTTATATAAATATGAAAACTTGTAAAAAATAAATAAAAACAACCTACAACCAAGAAGGTTTTGAAATAAAAATAACAATGCATTATAGAAAACTTTAAGAATCATATCTACTTAATTAATTAATCTAATAAATTTCCATTAATAATAAAGATCACTATGTTGGATTAGTTAATCATGCTCTTTCAGGTTCTGTGTCCCTTACTTGTTTTTATTTAAAATATTTTCTTAGAATGATATTTTAGTGTACAAGATTAAATTAATAAAATTTTATATTATGTGTTTTAGTTTTAGAGATTAAAAATATATATAAATAAATCATTTACTAATAATCATTAATATAATTTGAAAAATTGAATTAAAAACAAACTTTCTCACCTTTCAAATGATTTTCTATATTTTTAAATAATTTAATAATATATTAAATTATTTTTTATTAATTTTATTTTAAAAATCACCATTTTGTTATTTATGTTCTATTTACAAGTTAAAATTATTTTCACTCTGTTTAATATTAATGGTATAAAATTATAGTGTAAAGTTTTTACGATTGAATTTATAAATTTTTATTATTATTAGTCCCACCTATTATAAGTGGAGACTATAGTAGTATACATAATAATAACTAACTAATTATAAAATATTTGTTACTAATTTTGTAGATTATTATTTAAGTTTCAATAAATCTTATCTGTAATAAAATTTGATTAAAAAATAAAGATTTACTAATTTTCTATATATATATATATATATATATATATATATATATATATATATATATATATATATATAGTTTTTAAATTTTACATATTAAATGATCAATAATAACTTTTAAAATCAATTCTTTATTCAAATATTTTTACATAAATATATACACTTTTATAAAAATTGTTAATTTAAAAAAAATTCTTCCTAAAACTTTTTAATTCTTTTCACTATTGATTTTTTTTTTCTTTTTATGCTTCCCTTTCATTTATATATTCCACTAGGCGGGTCTCTAGCTTCGAAACTAGCCAAATCCAAGGTTTCAAAATATGGGACAAAGGTTTTTCTTTTTTTTTTCAAGCCTGATGGTACACGAGGAGTAGAACTAGCGTAAAACAGCAGCAATGAGATTGATGGTGAAAATAGGTAAGTAAGTAGAATAAAAATTGGACTTTACCTTATAACTTTACGCTTTCACTTGTTCCCGACGGTCCACCGGCTGGTTCCATACTTAGTTTCCCCATAGGCCTGCACATTGCCATCCCCACTGCTAACGATCCCTTTGTTGTTGCTGCCCGTTGCATTTCTTCTACTATGACTTGCTAGACGCCGGTACGTCCCACTTGCTTCCCCCGTAGTTAGTTTTCCCACTCGCTTGCACATTGCCGCTCCTAACACCCACGATCCCTTTGTTACTCATGATGCTTCCAAGATGCTACTCTCTCTATATTATGCCAAATACAAGGAGCTTCAACCTCCTTATATAGCCCTTGCCCTACCTTACGAGTACTCAGCTCTTCAGATGTAACGCATGACAGGAAGGATTATGTCAGCTCTAATCCAGAGTATAGGATTCCCCTCATCTCTCCCATATGTCATTTTCATTTTGGACAATTATTTTATTTTACTTTTGAGTTGGCTTATTAATTTTTATTTTTTCGTGTGGATATCTAAGGATTTTGGATGTGGCTATCCTTCTAAAATACAATGGATTTTGTTCAAATTTTCATTAATTGTTCTTTATGATCTGCATGTTTTGTTAATGAAAACAACAAAAAATTCGAGGAACAATCAGTGTGTTTTGGGAGATCTAATTTTTTTTTGTTGACTTTTGGTGCATTCTTGGAACATTTGTGCTCATCAAGACTTGATCTTTGACAAGTTTATTAGAACCAATCAACTTTACGAATAGACCAAAGATCCATTAAAAGTAATCTATTACCATATTAATAATATTAGATTTTCAAGATCTATAAATTGTCATATTCTATAAGATTTATGTAATGTTTATAGTATTTAGTATAATATAAAAATATGTAGAATATAAGTATAATTATATAATAATAACATAATCTATAGTAAAATTCATGGGTTTGACAATGATGTACTCGATTGAGGGTGGATGCATGCATTAATGTTGGAGATGACTAATGGATTGTTTTTACTATAAAAAAAATTATTTTAACTTTTAGATTAAGTAGAGCATTGTATTCTTCAATGAATATCCATATCCATATCTAACAACTAAACATTTAGCTCAAGAATTCATTCTTTATTTGCCTCTATATATTGTTGATAGCCATGATCCATTGTTGGTAGATTAAGACAAAAACTCATGGTTAATAGATTGCCAGGGTTGGAGATTGACTAATTCCATTTATGCCATTTATTTAGGCTAGGCTTAAACATCTATATGGTTAGATCTATATAGAGGAGACATCTAGATCTATATGAAGGAGGGTCATCAGTAAGTCATGCCATGCTCCCCTTAAGGTTCAAACATGGCCATTACAAAGTGGGGGCTTGATTGGGAGAGATAGCATTCATGCCCATTAGTGATGATTGGGAGACAACCCCCATTGTCATTAAGGGTGCAGTTGACCTGGAGAACCCCCTATAGATAGTTTTCATTGTAACCCAAGTAATATGGGGTATATGCATTATGTGAAAATTGTCTTGCAATCAAATATACACAAAAAAATATGCACATTGGAAGCACATAGAAATATGAGCTTGACAAGGACATTGTTGAAAACCACAATTGGGAGGATGATTTAGAGACCTAAATATATAAGAATCATATCTAGCCAGAATTGAATACCTCCAATTTGTAAGGTAAACCAATAATCCATGTAAACTCATTCCCCTAAATTTCATTCATTTAACCAATTTCATGCCATATCATATAGTACAATATTTCATTATGTTTGGGATTGGAATGAAAGATCGAGTCTAAAAATGTTAATATTTGAAATCATGGGGGCAAGACATCAAAGTTAATCCCTACCTAGTTTTTTCCATGGTTGAGAGTCCTAGTGTAGATAAGAAGAAGCAAATTCTTAGCTAAAAATACAATATAGCCAGATACATTATGCAAGAATTTGAAACAAGAAAAAGATAAATTAAAATATGCTAAAGTATGGTTTGAATGCCTTTTTTGAACCCACAAATAATTGGGACATTAGAAATTAATGAGTACACAAAAGAATTTGATGAAACATGCTACTTTTGTAGCATAACGAATGAGTATAGTGTGATAATAGTAGAAGGAAAAAGAAGAGCATAATAACTTCCAACCAAACAAAGTGTCAAAATAGCTTAGGAAATGTTAAATGAAAAGGATATTATAGAGGAAGAAGATATCATACGGTGCTTATAGAGCTTATGGTGCTCAACAACCATATGGTGCTTAGGAAGGGTATGGTCCTCGTCAACCATATGGTGTGTTAGATACAATTGATTAATTGTGTATTGTCTTTGATGTTAAAAAAATGTTATATTATTATCAATCAGTATATGCCAAGCTCATTTGGGAATTGAAGATAGTTTTCTATAACTACCGAGCATTCTAAAGTTTGCCTAGTTTAGAAGGCAATATCTACCAAATTCACTCGGGTGCCAAAAGGAAGTCACCAGATGATGAGTGTAAATCGAGCTCATTCAGATACCAAAGAAATTTACTAGTATGCAATGTTGACTGAGCTTCACTTGGTTAATATAGGAAAATTACTTTTGAGTTAGTGTCTATTGAGCTGGGTCACCTACCTAAGGATTTTCTTATTTCGGCATAGTGAGCTTAATTTATTTATCTATAGGTTCTAGCTGATTGAGGTAATGAATACTAATTATTCTAAGTTGTATATGAGTCAACTTGACAATATGGATGATATAAGTATAAGGTAAAGTTGAGAATTTGATGTGTGTAAAAGAGTGTGAATACATGGAAGATTTTAAAGATCTAATATTGTAGTAAGCAAGTGAATCAAAAGGATAATTAGAATATCTTTGTGGAGATGAAAAGATACATTCAATCAATAAGGATCAAGTGCAAGCTAGAATAAAGATCTGTAATCAATAATTCAGTTGCATCAAAATCAGGTCATTTCATTGTTACTCTCTAACCATTGTAGTAGTGATCTAAATCTCTTAATAGAGTTAGTTTAACAACCATTTGTAAATCCTCTAACAAGGTGGCAGTTCTATTGAATTGTGTAAAGACCTCTAACAAGGCCACTCCTAATAGGGTGATTAAATCCTCTAATAGGATCACACTTAACAATGTGTTTTGTAACCTTTAACAGGGTTGGATCCTAACAAGACTCACTTTAGAAGAGTGAAAATAGTAACTAGTTGCAATTGGTGGTTTTTCCCAAATTGGGTTTCCATGTTAAATGTTAGTGTCAAATGTGTTCATGCTATTTATTTTCTATTCTTGCAATTAAGTTAAAGTAATGATAATCATAGATAACATCTCAATATCTACAAGTTAATTCATTATTGACTATATTTAGTATTTATCAAGTTACAGTATTTTATGTGTGTTTGTCAAGCATCAATAATATTTAGTTTTCAGAGTTTATTTTGTACTAACATCTAAGGGATTTGGGATTTATTTTTGTGGTAATTGATTCACCCCTCTCCTCTCAGTTACTCCTCTTATATTTCCAACAATTGGTATTAGAGCTCTTTTGGTGCTTGTAGAGAAGGTTTCAGGAACTCAAGCTAAAGATCATGATGTCTTACAAAATAGAGATTCCCAAGTTGAACAAAGACAATTTTGTAGCATGGCAAGGACTTATGAGGTTACATTTAGCTACTATCAGCGAATCATGTTGTAAATATCTTGATAATAAATACAAAACTCCCATTGGAATAGTATTAATTGAAGATATCACTGAAAAGAAGAATCATAACATAATGATGATTGATATTGCATCTACTCTCAGTTATGTTGAATTTGATGAGGTAAAAGACTACAAAACTACTCATGAAATGTGGACCAAACTAAAAGACATATATGGAAGAGATGACAATGTAAGAAGAGCCAAAGTAGAAAGTCTCAGAGGACAATTTGATCAAATGAAAATGAGTCAAGATGAGAACATTACAAAATACATGGAAAGAATCTAGAGGAGACATTGATGACACAACTATTGTAAACAAGGTACTCAAAACTCTTCTTCCTATTTATGAAATTAGAGTGTCTACTATTCAAGAAATGAGATGTGATCCAAATAAAAAAAATAACCTTGGATTCTGTAGTTGGAAGATTGATAGCTTTTGAATTAGACAACTATGATAACTATGTTCCTAATTCCAAAAACATTGAGTCTGCATTTGAAGCCAAAATTTCACTCAAACAAAGAGCAAGAAATCAAAGGCCAATCAATCAGGAAGTGAAGATGAAACTAAAGAAATTTCTAACAATGATCTTAAAATTGTTGAAGCCCTACTTGCAAAGAAATACTCTAAAGGTAGAGGAAAGTACAAAGGTAAAATTCCTCTAGTCTACTTTTCTTGTGAAGAAGTTGGTCATATTGTTGTAGGTGTCCAAACAAGGAAAGCAAGGATGAAAAGAAAAGTCATAAGTACAAAGGAAAAAAGGAATTCAAAAATTGCAAGAACTACAAGGACAAAGGTAAGTGTAAGAATTTTCCTAAGGGCAAAATTCACCTAGGAACTAAGAACTCAAACACAAGCACAAAGTAGACCAAAAATAGATATAATCAATTAACCAGAGTATGTCCGAATGCATTTCTCTATTCAAAATGTGATGTTCAACACATTAGGAGTGCATGTATATAAAAGCCTCTTAGGAAGCACCTAGAATGTCTCTAGAAACAACCAGAAGATAAGACAACTAAGCACCTTATCCAACATTCTAGATGAATGAATAAGAATGACAAAGTGTCACATGTGTGTAGAAGATTCCTTTGTTATAGACACCATGTGCTTAAAAGAGGTGTAGACCCCTTGTGATGTCATCAAGACAACTCACAAGAGTGCACAAACTCCTAAGTGTCTCACAAATAAAATAATGCAAAATAATTAAATAATACATTAACCTATGTAAACTTAAGTAAGTGTAATAAGTAAATACTTATTTACACCAACACCTCCCCTTAAGTGCAACTTACGGAAATGCCCTTAAGCTTATGAGACTAGGATGAAATGCATAATGGGTCCCGGCTACTAGGCCATGTTAGGTACCCATGTACATAATGAAATGCAAATCTCCCATAAAGTGGAGAAATAGGAAAAACCTCACGGGAAAAACCCTCCCCCAAAAAGAGAGATAAATAAGGATGCATCGATGGATGGAGTAATCAAGACCCCCCAATTATGACATACATCCATGTATATATAAGAAAGAATGGAGAAGGAAAAAACTCGTATTAGGAAAAAGTCCCCACCAAAAAAGGAGAAGAAGGAGATGAGGTAGCCCCCCCCCCCCTTAAAAGTGGTATGCTGATTAATGAGAAATGCTCTGATGTAGAAGTTGATCCATGACCTAGTCTGTATGATGTTCCTCCCCTTTGGAAGAAACAAAGGCAAGGGTACCTATGAGATGCATCCCCTAGATGAAGAAGGAATCTCTATGATGACTAGTATCTCTAAAACCTACTTTAGGAAACCAATAGTATTCTCAAATGTTTTTGAAAGAGATCTCTTGCAGATGCTATAAAGAAGAATCCATAATCACGCCAATATAGAAGGATTGATCATGTAGAGCATGGAGTTGAGGGTTAGACTAGGCCCTCGTAACAACTATAGAAGACTCCTTAGCAAAGAGAAGCAAGAAATCATCATAAAAGTCTCCCATATCTACTATGTGTGACTCCAAGAACAGAACTGAAATGTCTGGCAAGAAGTCATCACCTGAAAGACTATGAGTACCCTGCAGTGTTGAAGTACATGAATCTATCACTATGACAAAGGTTGAAGTATTTTCCTCAAAAAGAAGATGAATGTCATCAAGAATATCTCCCACATCTTCAATGTGAGACTCCACGAACAACTATGTAATGTTTGAGAGGAAGTCTTCACATGAAGGTAGAATAGGAAGACATAAAGTATACTGCTGCACTGATTCTAAAGCATTTATGGATGAAATGGGATCAGTAGGAGGCAACAAGAGCTAGAGGTGTGATCTCATCTAAAGATGAGTCAGCTGCAACTAGTGCAAGAAGATCTTTTGGGAATGGAGGAATAGCTGGATCTCCATAAGTCTCCCGAAGATACATCCAAAAAAATATGGATTAGATGATTTAATTTTGATCATCTTTTACAAAACTTTATATTCCATATGTAAATATAGAGTGTGCCAAATGATGTCACACTGATCAAAAGTAAATTCAAGATTTGGTGCATAGGGTAGTACATTATGCTAACAGAGATATCAGATAGCAAGTTGACTCCATTCATGATAGTTGTGTGGGGTCAATTCAATAAAATCTTCCTCTTCCATGATGGACCAATCAAAGAAACTTCCAAAAAAATCAAAGAACCCCCTCCTTATGAATGATTTGAGCATTTAATAGCCACTTGCCAATTTAAGGCCTATTTTTGAAAGTAGTATTTTTTTCTACAAAAACTATAATGTGATTGTAGATTTGGAAAGTAGACAAAAAAAATGCACTTTCAAAAAAAATGGAACCTGATTTGGAGTCCAGATGAGCCCATACCAAGCATTTTAAGTGGCAAAATTTGAGATTTTGGAGTTGTAGAAAAATTCAAAAATAGAGATCTCAAACCACCTGCACCAATGTGTAGAGCACGAAATCCTATTCCAAAAAAAAAAAAAAATTGCTCGCAAAAAGGAGTCCATATGAGGAAGATATCGCTGTTTGAAAATCATTGTTGTTGTTATTTTTTTTGAATCGCCGCCGCACCTCCAAAAAACAAGTGGCTCTAGATTTTGCCTTAGATGTTCAATTTGGATGAAACAAAATCTGATCTGGGGGTTTTTGGACGTTCTAAATATGATGCAAATATCAAATTTGTACTAGCAAGCTTCAATCTTCACATGCAAAATATCTCTCCTATGGCCCTATGGCCAAAAAAATTCTAGAAAATAATGTAGATCCGAAAAAAATAGTAGAGATGCAGATGAAAAAAAATGTAGATTTGAGAATTAAATGTATAGATCTGAAATGATCATACCAATTTTGCAAATCAGTCCTTCGAGTGCCAATTTGCAAAAAGAATTTGCCTCACAATCGACTTTGGCCTAGGGTAGGTAGCTTTGTAGCTGATTTTCACTGATTCATCATTCTGGATGCCATGGTAAGGTCAAATCTAATGTTGGACACTCCTAATTTCTGCAACACTCTAGATTCAAGTTGAGGTGATGAAGCAAGTATGGTCTCGAATGGCTATGTGATGAGAAAATCTCCAAGTTTCTTTGATACCATGTAAGAATTTGCCTAAGGGAAAAATTCACCCAGGAACTAAGAACTCAAACACAAGCACAAAGTAGACAAAAAATGGATATGATCAATTAATCAAAGTATGTCTGACTACATTGCTCTATTCAAAATGTGATGTTCAACACACTAGGAGTGCCTGTATATAAAGGCCTCTTAGTAAGCACCTAGAATGTCTCTAGAAACAATCAAAAGATAAGACAACTAAGCACGTTATCCAACATTCTAGATAAATGGATAAGAATGATAAAGTGTCACATGTGTATAGAAGATTCCTGTGTTGTAGACACCATGTGCTTAAAAGAGGTGCGGACCCCTTGCGATGTCATCAAGACAACTCACAAGAGTGCACAAACTCCTAAGTGTCTCACAAATAAAATAATGCAAAATAATTAAATAATACATTAACCTAAGTAAACTTAAGTAAGTGTAATAAGTAAATACTTATTCACACCAACAGTAAGAAATCTCATTTTAGGGCTAAAGATTCTAATAATAGTAAAGATGAAATGGTGTATATTGCTGTAAAAAATGAATTTGATGATGAATGAGATAAAATGGCACTTATCTCTCATGTTAGCAAAAATGATACATGGATTATTGATAGTGGATGTTCATTCATATGACTAGAGATAAAACAAAAGTTGAACATTTTGAACATTATGATGGAGGTAGTGTAAGATTTGGAAACAATGAACCTTGTTACATAAAAGAAAAAGGTCGTATCTCATTAACTAATGAACTTATATGCGATAATGCCTATTGAGTTGAAGGACTAAAGCACAATTTACTGAGTGTGGCACAATTGAACAACTTTGGATTCAAGGTAGAATTCATGAATGGAAAGTCAAAATTGCTAGATGAAAAAGGAAATCTAGTTGGATTTGGAAAACAAACAAAAGGTAACTTGGGTATGTGCAGGATCATGGTGTGCCAAAAAGTGGCAATGTGAAAAAAATAGAGTTTGAACACATCTAAAAGTGCTTCGAAATCTGTTTTGACTTTTTTTCACCTATCCAGGTACTAAGCTTGGAAGGAAAGGCTGATAATTATATTACATTATTATTATAATATTATAATAATTTAATAACATTATATTATAATAGTATAATACATTATAATATAATATTATAATAATAATTATTATACTATAATATAATAATAATAATATTATAATATTATAATAATATAATATTATACTATAATAATAATATTATATTATAATAATATAATATAATAATATAATATTTTATATTATAATATATATATATATAATATAATATTTCAAAGCTATATATAAAATATAAAATATGTTATATGTGTTATATATAAAATATAAGATATGGGTGCGATCGGATATCCGATCCAATATCAGATATCCAATATAGTATTGGATATTCGATACCTATAGCATACATTAAAAAAAAGAATAGACCCGGGGGCCCTTATTTTTCACATTTCGAGGGCCAGTATTGTCACACGATCGGATATCAGATACAAAATCGGATATCAAATATTAAGGTAAGTTTTTTTTTGTTTTTTAAACTAATTTTTAATCTAAATTCGATAGATTTTAACATGATTTTGTTTGTTTTAGTTGAATCTAGGGTTTTTTTGAAAAAAACAGGTTTAAAAAAAGGTTTTTTTTTAAATATGTATTACATTTTGCAATTCAATAGGAATGGCTAATCAGAATGATGACACTGAGGCAAGGAATAATATTCCTCTTAACCCCACACCAAACGATCCTCTACCACCTCAAAACCCTCATCGAATCGAAGATTTGATAAATGAAAATCTCACCGAGTTAAGAGGTTTGCATAGAACATATAATAATGTACCCACGTTGGCTCCTATGTTATCCACGTTAAACACCATAGTGGATAACATTGAAACCCTTACAAACCAACAAAATTTTGCTCTTTGTTGGCATGATCAAATGCACCAGATGTTTGATGATGGTTTGGATTATGATGAGGTTGCGGCCATCAACATAAGCAAAGACAATTTGGCCAGCCTTTTTGCAAACCCAAAAATGGGTTTACTAGTTGACCCGAAAAAATCCAAACTATCAATTAAATGGTGCACAAATGATGCCATACATACAAACTTTTGGGATTGTTGGTGGATGGTCTTTGATATCCTTCCACATGGAAATTTAGACATACCATTTGATTTCCTTAGAAAATTATATGCTAAATTTGTGTTGAAACTTAAAGTGAACTATTGGAGCATGAAGCCCAACATGGGCTTAGGACTAGGAGCTCATTAGGATAGACCCTCTTCCTAGTGGAAGAAAGCTCACACTTTTGTCTCCCCACCTGATATCTCCCCTCCTCCTTGAGTGTAACATCCATATATTATGATAGAGGCTAGCTCTCAGACTATCAGAGCCATTCATAGGCTGAGTAGCCTAATGATATCTCAGGCTAGGTCAATCTTACCTCCTCCTATTGATGATGTTGGTGCCAGTTCATCATCAGCTAGCTCATCACATGTTTGTGTGCCTCACACTTGCATTACATGCAAGAATATTTGCCTAGGTCCCATAGGTGATCTTCTTGAGTATCATTTTGTATTAGACAAAGATACACCAGACACACATGTAGAGGCTACAGACCTTGATGCAAGAGAGGAAGGCAATGCAGAGGCATGGACACCTTAAATGTCGGCACATGTATATATATTTTTGTTATGACATATGTGATTTAAAGTTAATTTTTATAATAGAGTAATTTTAATTTTTAAGCCATATTGACTTTTATATGTATGTGATCTTCATTCACGTTTAGTTGATGACCAAGGAGGAGCTCAGACAGATTGATGATGCCATGCTCTTGACCATTTCATTTGGCCTTGAGACATCTATGGTACATTATGTTGTGTTCTCATTTTTTTCATTTGATATTGTAGCATATATGATTGCTAATCTTTCTTTTATCTTGCAGGTAGCACCTGTCCCGGAGGGACAAAGTGCGGAGGGTGAGCTAGCATGCACTAAAAAAGGAAAGGTAATTAGGCACTTTCTATTTGATCAAATATTAATGCATTCTTGTAAAATGTTTGTGGTAATCCCATTTAATTACATTCTTTATTGTATATAGGGCATCACTACTGGTGATGAGCCTGTATAGATTCTGTGTCATAGACAATTAGGGATTTCCATTCGCACTGAGAGCCCCATTATATGTATAAGTATCATTTATTTTTTATTATCCTTATCTTCATAATTAAATTCAAAACTGATTTCCGTGATATTAACAACTGCTATTTTGTATCTCATAGGAGACTCCTAGTGCACATGAGGTCCGACGGGACAGTTATGTAGATTTGATGAGGTGGCCACTCACTCCTGAGGATGAGCCTACAATAGTAAGTTGTAGTTTGAATTCATGATTAAATATGTTATAAATTTAGCATGCTATGAATTATAATGTTATAGTTTAAATTGTGGATTCATCTGACAAAGGTATTTGAACATATACAACCCACAATCAGAGATGTACCAGCATTGTCGAGGGCATACGAGAGGACTCCTGACCGGCTTAGAAGGTCGATGAGAGAGGTATTTATTATAAAATTTTGATAGTATTAATCTCCATTACAAAAAAGATCATTATGCATTTGAGTAATTCAATGTTAGATACGCAGAATCATATAAATTTAGTAGTCTAACTTTGGGTTTTCCTTTTTTGTTTATGTAGGAGGCATCCGGTCTACCTAGTGCAGCGAAGAGGCTACATTTTGATCATCCACCAGCACCCTAGGATAGTATAGTTTTCATAGGATGCATCATGAGACATTTTGAGATGGCATATGCCACATTGTATATAGAAACATTGATATTATACACATTTTGATGGCATGATCAGCCACATTTTGTATATGGATCTATGTATTTTGATATATATTAGAGTACTTTGTTAGGGTAAACTTTAAGAAAGCCGTCTCCAAATAAAGAAATAAAATATTGGCGAATCTTTCATTATTTTGGAAAAACAAAATTATTTCTATTGGCGAATCTCTCAATTTTTTATTCTAAATATGATTAATATTGGTGATTATTTTTGAATCATAATTATTTTTGTATAAAATATTGATGAATCTCAATAATAATAGGAAGTTCATTAATCACCATGGAGTATTACAAATCAAAATTGAACATTTTTTACCTCGTGGAATATTATGAGAATCGTTACATATGCTTTAAATCAATAGTGAAAAATAAATATTGGTGATATTTCCCTAGAGTAACTAATAATTATGATAATTATTTGTTAGTTCAATTTAATTTCTCCAATAACATATTGTATTTAGGTAACTCAAATCTATTCATGTAATGAATATTGTGGCGAATATTTGCGTTTAAATTTTTTAATAAAATAAATTATTCAGTGAATTTAAATATTCTATAATTGAATTTTATAAAACTAGGGCGATTCAGGTTATATCAAATCTTAAATTATTAGCCAAATTTCTAGCCAAAAAATTCTAAAATTAGCCAATTTACGAATATTAGCCACTAAATTATACCCTATACTTTGTCTATGGATACATGATCTTTGGTATATATTTGTGTAAAAAAATTTCTATGGATACATGTATTTTGATATATATATTTTTCATTTATGTGCACAATGATATACATATTAATTTAGTATCTAGTATTGTTCAATTTATCGTGGATCATGTGTCATGCCCTAAATTTTACTAGTAAAAAGACAACAATTTTTTTTTTTTTTTTGGAGCTTATGAAGTGGCATAAGAAATTACATATTGTGATGTACATGAATGTGGTGTACATGAATCATATTATCATTAATTATACATAGGGTACATGATCTGACAAGCTACCTCTAATGACATGCCTATTGACCCTTATTACATACTAGCTAACTAATGCTTTATTCCTACACTACATTTTCAAATTGGTATATATATTCTATCGACTTTGATATTCTACTAATATCTTCAATCGAATCCACAACATTCATTATCTAACTAGCATTCTCTCAAGCCAAATATAAGATTCACTTGATATTAAATCCAACATCTACACAGGTTTGTCATGCATTCAATTTTATCTAGTAACTCTTATCTATGAATGTTCTTTATTGACTAGATAAAACTAGATTTGAGTTATTATTTTAATCCACCATCCATCCTTATCCTTGATTCTCCAATCCCATCATCCTGACAACTTACTTCATATTAATCCTATTATATCTACATCAAACTATCCTAATTTACAGTCTTAACACTAATTTAATTAAACCCTCCATACTTAACATCATGTTCAATTATATATGCATTCTCATAAACTTATTTATTTCATTTAATTTATTTTCCTATATTGAGCTTTTCCATTACCATATGGTTTATTTGTTACATGTTTCTAAATGAGCCCCTTGATATAAACATTACCTTTAAACTAAGCTCAAATACACTAAGTGACATTATCCTCTATTCAAGAATTGAAATGATTAAATAATTATCTGATAAAAATAAAAACAAATCTAAAGGGTGAATCTCCCATCTATCTTAAATCCTCATCATTCCCTAACTCTTACCAAGGCCACATTTCTTCCTACACGTGGTCCCCACAAGGTCCCACATGGGTCATGTGCAAAATTTTGACTAATCCAAGCCTTAGGATATCTTTTTCCCATCCCTCCAATCAACAATCCTAATGTGAACAAGTCATATTAAATTTCAGCTTGACATTATCCTAAGTACAAATCCCTTAGGATTGCTATCCCACTCCCCCTTAATTTCAAGTCGACTACCTATGCTTGGGAACACATGACCACTACTACAAGGAGGGGACGACTAGTGCATAAGACAAGGATGTGACATAAACCCTTTCTCCTATGCACCCAAGTATATTAATGGGGATGAAACCCATTTTCAAGGAGGCAAGCTCAAGGATTAAAGTTTTGACATTACATGTCAGAATGAATGTTAGATTTAACAATACGCCTTGGGGAGTGGAGAAAACTTTTTGCATTATGATGGCTTAGGAAATGTTGGGGGCTACTCTAGAAGGGCGGTCAAGATCAATCTTGGATTTTATTTTATTTTTGAGTTAAATATTTAAATTTGTCATATTCTCTAACATGCACACTAATATGCCTTTATTTATTTAATTACTAATTTATTATTTGAGTGTTGGATGTGACTTAGAGATCACAAGATTGTAATGTGTACCATTCTGTCACTTAGGAAATATATTAGTCTAGGACACTCATTAGTCTCTGTAAGCTATTATTATTTTTATTTTTATTGGATAGTAGTCTAGAATCTGGGAATATTCTTTAATATTTTATTGCTTTGTATTAAGGAAGGGATTTATTTGCCTTTACCATACATTTTCTAGAGAGGAAAATGCATGCCTACAACACTTTATCTCATAGATTTTATTATGTCTTCTCTTACAACAAACTTCATTTTTTTATATCATGAAATTAATTTGATGATTTCCTTTCTTAGAATTGCATTAAGCTTGGTAATTAAAATCAATGTTATCCATGCATGTGACATGAACATAAAATTTTCCTTCGAAATTATTGAGTCCACAAAAAGATTTTGAGCAATCTACTAAGTTTTAAATTTATACAATCAATGGTATCACATAACATCTATGGATTGTTATTATCAACTAGTCATTTACAATACCACAAGGAGAAAACTTTCTTTCACATTTTCAAATGATAACAATGATGTCAAAGAAAATTTGTGACTCATATCAATGCTTTCATAATAATATAAACTCCAAATGAAACATGCATATACAACCTTATCAATTATTTCCTCTACACGTACATTAGGTAACAATGATACAATCTCCTTCCATCACAATGGGGCAACATAAGGGACTTTTCAAAATCATAAGGAACATGAACATTGAAAGATATGGATAATGAGTAGCATGAACATTGTCCAACATGATCATTGAGAACATGAACAAGCTGGTGAATCCTCCTTCAAAAATGAGGGCACAATGTCAAGTTTTCTCATCCAACATCAATCTACAAGATGATCATTCCAAGAAATTTCCATTGCTCCCTTGGACACAAATCTGCATATGCAACACAACAAAATAACAAGGACCATGGGTGCTTTCCACCCAACCATAGGCCTCAAAGAGACCACCCCCGCACTAGGGAACAAGGCTCAAACTAGGATACACATACAATCTTTCAATGCTTAAACATTACATTTCAAACTTGAACAATTTCCCCCGAAGGCTATTTCCCAATGGCTTCACAGATGGAACCATAAGCATAGGGTGAAGGTGTGTTCTAAAATGGAGACTTGCCATACCAAACCATATATGCAATAAACAATTTTCATACCCTCTCGAGGCTATCAAATCAACAATTTAATGCCCTCTCGGGGCCTCCACATTTCCTCCTCCAAACTCACTACCATCAGCTGTAACTCCTCAAACTTCTTTTCTACACCATACTTTCCTTATCACCCCTAGCAAGATATGAATGGTTATGTCATACAATGGAGCCCATACTCCAAGGTTCTCAATACATTTTTCGAACCCAACTTAAGCCCTTCACCCTAAACTTCTCTTCCCTTCCCACAAGGGTGACTGTAAGTCCCATGCCCATAACAACACTCAAGCACAAAATAAGAAAATAAAACCAAGTAGAAATAAAATAAGAAATTTTCAAGAGCACATCACATTTTCACAACACAATATCAACACCCATAATACAACAAGGAAATAGAGGAAATCCAAACCTCATACTCACAATACTCCACACAATACAACAAAATGCACAATGGTGTCACACTAATATACATGGAATGAACACCATTCAAGCACTCACATGAATGCTATTCCACAATGCAATGCAATGCATACTCCATTGATAAACTCCACACTTGCATATTTTCTTAACCATGCTAAAAGAAAGAAATGGAAAAGAAGCAAGTTTGAGATACCAACCTTGGTCTAAGCTAGGGTAAGGATAGTTGTAGTAGAGCTCCCCTAATCTCCCTCCAAAACGTAACTGTCTCTAAAATTAGAGAGTGGGCAGACACCCCACTAGTTTGGCCAAGACCCTCTAATAAAGCCTTCCCACTAACTTATTTTAGCAAAAACACTGAGCCACTACTTCTTATAAACTTGTCTCCTCTAACGGTTTATTGATAGCCCTCACGAGCTTTGAGTTATGACCCTCGAAAGATCAACCTCAAAATGCACTTAGAGCACATTGGAGATGCCTCGGTACGTGGTGGCCTCAAATGATGGATGGCCTCCGTGGTCAGAACATATGTGTGACTAGGGTTCACCTACCCATTTGAAGCTAATCGCACTGATGATTCAATGCCAAGATCAGTAGTTTCAAAGTTACGCTATGGTGCAGCTATGAACTAAGGCACACTACGAGTTTTGGCATCGAGCGAGATCGCTGTGCTAAATCCAAATGAAATGTGATCTCTCAAAAATGAGATAGGTTATTTTAGGCCTCAATATCACCATCTTGTAGCATTTTATAGTTCATCAATAGCCCTCACGAGCTTTGAGTTATGACCCTCGAAAGATCGACCTCGAAATGCACTTAGAGCACCTTGGAGACTCCTCGGTACGAAGTGGCCACAAATGATGGATGGTCTCCATGGCTGGAACAAGGGTGTGACTAGGGTTCACTCACCCATCTGGAGCTAATGGCATCGATGATTCGATGCCAAGATTAGCAGTTTCAAAGTTACACTGTGGTGCACCTATGAACTGAGGCACACTGCGAGTTTTGGCATCGAGCGAGATCATTGTGCTAAATCCAAATGGAATGTGATCTCTTAAAAATGAGATAGGTTATTTTAGGCCTTAGTATCATCATCCTGTAGCATTTGATAGTTCATTGATAGCCCTCACAAGCTTTGAGTTATGACCCTTGAAAGATCGACCTCAAAATGCACTTAGAGCACCTTGGAGACTCCTTGGTACGGGGTGGCTCCAAATGATGGATGGTCTCCATGGCTAGAACAAGGGTGTGACTAGGATTAACCTACCCATCTAGAGCTAATGGTGTTGATGATTCGATGTCAAGATTAGCGGTTTCAAAGTTACGCTATGGTGCACCTATGAACAAAGGCACACTGTGAGTTTTGGCATCGAGCAAGATCGTTGTGCCAAATCCAAACGGAATGTGATCTCTCAAAAATGAGATAGGCTATTTTAGGCCTCAGTATCATTATCTTGTAGCATTTGACAGTTCATCGATAGCCCTCACGAGCTTTGAGTTATGACCCTTAGAAGATCGACCTTGAAATGCACTTAGAGCACCTTGGAGACTCCTCGGTACGAGGTGGTTGCAAATGATGGATGGTCTTTGTGGTTGGAACAAGGGTGTGACTAGGGTTCACTCACCCATCTGGAGCTAATGGCATTGATGATTTGATGCCAAGATCAGCAGTTTCAAAGTTACGTTGTGGTGCACCTATGAACTGAGGCACACTACAAGTTTTGGCATCGAGCGAGATTGTTGTGCCAAATCCAAATGGAATGTGATCTCAAAAAAATGAGATACGTTATTTTAGGTCTCAGTATCACCATCTTTTAGTATTTAATAGTTCATCAATAGCCCTCATGAGCTTCAAGTTATGACCCTCGCAAGATCGATGTTGAAATGCACTTAGAGCACCTTGGAGACTCCTTGGTACGAGGTGGCCACGAATGATATATGGTCTCCATGGTTGGAACAAGGGTGTCACCAGGGTTCACCCACCCACTTGGAGCTAATGGCACTAACTTGTAGTTGTTAGGAGTTAGATTTTGAAAAGTTGTCAAGAAAGGTTGACCCCTTTGACTTGTATCATGAAAGGTTTCTTTGTGCCTTGCTTGATTGTTTGAAGACTACTCCATGTGTCACTATCTTTCTTGGAAAAAAAATTGCTTTTGAACATCAAGCTTGCAATATTATGAATTATTGTCAAACTTTTTCAACCAAGTCAAAACATCAAGTGCAAATATTTGTTTGCATTTTTTGCTAAGGGGAGTTTCATAAATTGACTTTGATTTTCTATGTCTCTAGTGCTTGAACATGCTTAAAATGGCTCTTTGGTCTTAGAGCTATTGGTATTTTCTAACTTCATGGTCTATGATATGCATACTAAGAATTTCTTTCACTAAATGGTTTGCTTGATCTGTTGACTACACTTAAATTTTTTCACTTGTCATCTCTCTTTCTTTATCTACATTGCTATTTGGAATTTTTTCGTAGCTCTTGACTTGAGTCACTAGTGTTGTAACCTGCTTGGACAATTTGTTTGACAAGTCACTCATTCATTTCTACCTCTCTTTGACATGTGAACACTCTACCTCTCTAGTTTGGACATCAAGTTATCTTGTGTCACATTATTAACCTTATTAGCTTCCTCTAGTCTCCTTCATCCTTTATTATCTATCTACCACTATGGTATTCAAACCTTGTGCTACCAAACCTCAAGAAAATCTAGATGATCATGATATCCTCCATGCCACTAAAGAGTTTCAAGATCTATATTGCATTCTTAAATTAATCTCCCTTAAGACCTTTACATATACATGGGTCATCTTCTTCAAGGTCTACATATTCTACTCCAAAACATCAAATATCTTCATCTTCTAGATCTAAAGACCTCTTTAGAGAACAAGCAAGTGATACCTCCTTTGAGCCTATGCCAAAATTTCATTATGGACCTATCTTTGACCAAGATAGTGATGAAGACATGGATGCATTCTATTCACTTAAGAAACAACAAAATTATCATGGAGAAATTTTTGAGAGAACTTTTACTCCATTGGAAGATTCTCATGATAACATCTTGCAAACACTTCTTGATAATGAATCCATTACATTACTAGACAACTCTAGACCTTATGAACCCAAGATTAAACCTCCATGGTGTTGAAATTATCATTATTGCCACTTCCATGGAAGAAAATTTCATAAAACTAAAGATTCCATAGTGTTGAAACATAAAATCCAAGATCTCATTTATGATGGGATTGTTGATACCTCTAATGACTCATGTGTCACAAGATCATGCTGATGAACCTATGTCAAGTGATGATTTCCTAGACACCTTCACTTCTTAGAACACTAATGAACCTCCAAAAGTGTCAAAGCTTTCCAAAATGCCTCCACCAAAAAAAGAACCTAATTCTTTCCATATAGACCATGCGTACCCTCAAGGGCTACAACTAAAAGAAAATCAAGCTAACCTTCATTTGTCTGCAAACACTTTCCATGCTAAGACTAAAGATCCTCAACATTCATGCAATACTATGATTACTATTCCCACTTTAGCTAATCCTACATTATTGCTTTAAGATTCTATCATGCACACCTCACATTTTCCCTTGTCCTTAGAAGGTGCTCCATATCAAGATGACTCTCAAAAATAAAAATATATAAATAAAGATCAAGATCAAACACCTTTTTATCTCATCCAAAATTTCACCTTTCTATATCTTGTGTGTTACCCACCTCCTACATATGATGAGGATACCATTTCCACTACCTCCATTGAGCTTACTGAAACTTATGGGAAAGGTGATCTTTCTATTCTATATAAAGAAAAATGTCAAGATCAATGTGTCCCCTCATGTTCTACTTCTCCATATCCACTTCAAAACTATGCTCAAGATTCAAACACTCCTATCAAAGGTCTTTCTCCTATAAAAGGTACTCATGAGTCTATTGATGACTTTGGTCATGCTACTCACTCTAAATATGTTGAAATCCCTAGTCACTATCCCTTTGCATTTCCTAATTCTATCCTTGGTCCTTATCCATCTAATCTAAAGTCTTCAAACCTTCTCCTACACTTTCTACTTCTAGCTCTCCGTACCTCAAGATCAACAAGACATTCATCCTAGAAAATAACCGTCCACTCAACCATCTAAACCAGTCATATCAGCCTTATTCATCCATAAGTCCCAAATCTTTTGGAAGCAATTTGGATGTTCAACACAAGAAATACAATAATAAATTAAAAAATAGATAGCATTATGTCTCATCTAAACATGTGAATGGACATAACGAAAATATATTGAAGATACCACAAAGGTTCACTATTCAAAAAGTGAAATCAAAGAAAATATGGGTTCCTAAACCCATTATTGAAGAAATGTGTTATAAAGTATCCAAAGGAAAATCTAAAGATATATGGATTCCAAAGTCTCTCTTGAAAGACTTTAATATTGAACATAAATCTAATTTGACATTCAATATTCCAAAGGCTTCCACTCCATTTTCTTCCAATATGAAAGTCTTTCAAAACATTATATAATATTATGACTCTTTATGCTTTCAAATGCCATGATTGGTTACAAAATGGAAGAAATCAAGTATTCTAATTGTTCATCCATACTTTCTAGGTCTTTCTTATTTGATCTGTTTGATAAAAATAGTTTTAATAATCATAATATCAGCTTTATGTCAAATAAGGAAAAAACCAAATTTGTAATAAGATATCTGCAAGCAATTATCTTTCATATAGTTATAAATGTTCTTAAAATTGTCCTTATAGCCTTGTATCACATGCAAATATGATTTGCAAGAACTTTTTCAATATCTTCCTCTTATAATTCATTACAAAGAACCTACCAAAATACAAAAACCATATACAAAAAAAGTACACATTTTACATCATAATACATCATAAATTTTAGAAATTCTCCCCAATACCTCCCCCCTCCAACTCTTCATGATGTACCTACATTCCAATATCATAAAAAAATTAGTAACTTATTGTATTAAACAAGATAATAATCAATTCATTAAATCATTATGAAGAAAATAACATAATAAGTATATATACCTAGTCGAGTATTCCAATAGGGTCCTCTCTCTATTTTAGGGTCTCCAATAGGGCTTCATGATTAGCATTAGCAATAGTAAAAAGTTCTTTTACTTTTGGTCTTCCTTGATGCTTCAATAACTTTACATTTGTTGCTATAATAAGATGCAAATATATGAGAATTACTTTGTGCTTCTAATAGTCTTCAAATGCAAGAATTTCATTCCTTCTAAGCATGTAGTCCGTAGCCATGTTTCAGCAACAACCATTGAACTAGTAGGATGTGTGAATCCATCATCATTTTTGATCAGTTGTGCAAGTTTTTGTTTACCTCTTACACAATGTGCTAACCAATAATCAGATTTCTCATCATTCCCCTATGGTGCAACCAATGCAAAGACATGTCTTGGCTGAAGTAGATCTGATAGATGGTTATGCTCAAGTGAACTTTTCATGTCATCATTTTTGATAGAGGGTATGATGGAAAATGGAGTAAGATAATGTGGAGCTCATGTGTCCACCCACTCACTTTACTCATAGTGATCCCAATCACACTGAAAACAAGCTAGTTGTCATGTCCAAATGGTCCATGTACTAGAATCAGAGCTCCGAAATGAATGCATTTTTGATGAGTCTCTCAGTATAGCACAATTTAATCTATCACCTATGGACCCTTCCTCAACCAACCAAAAGAACCTGCATACCACTGAATCAAGAGTCCCCCCCTGTGATAATGCTAAACTACACTAATCAACAATGCTATGAGCATCAAGAAGCTTTGTTGTTGAAATCTTCAATTGCTCCTTAACTACAGCTCTCTTCACACATGCCCCTGTTCCATCATGTTCCTCTTTTCCATGGTTGGACTTAAAAAAACTCCAAATATGAGGCACCCCTCTCTCTACATGCATCCTATACAACCAATAAAACATGCGAGCATTCTTGAATTGACCTATACAATTATCTGACCAAATGATATGTCTATCCATAGCAATTGCATGCTCATGTAAGAAATCAAAAAAATTCTCAAAACAATGTTGCACAAACTCGTGACAGTGAGATCTATCATCACTCATAAAAATATGATATTCTAATAATCTTTCGATTATCTTCTGCACTATCAGAGGCATGTCTATATGTTGTAATGCTAAGATTGTGTCTAATTTTGAGGTTACAATGTGTAGTTCTCAGCAAAATCAACAATTGATATAATAGTGCCAATGGGAAAGTCTCCTTACACGTTCTAAATTGTTGATCCAACCACTGAGACTTGTGACTATGTCTTGCATACTTGTAAAAAATATTTTCTCTTGAAATCTAAAATAAAATTAGCCAGACTGATATCTTTTCCAACCAATTCACATCTAGAGCTCTCACTCCCACTCTTCAATGTGTATTTCACCATTTCATATACCCTTTTTTTCAGTATTGTATTTCCAATATCTTGTTCACACCCCTCATGGAAACATGTGTCAAAATTGGATAAGCCACCAAATTTTGAACACTTCTCATTTAAGCAAGCATTTCTATAAAAGGAACAACCATCAACTCTACGACATAAGAGTTGATCTAGTAAGTCTCTTGATGATTTTGGAAGCCCACTAGCCCCACAATCCTCCAACATTTCTTTACTATGCAAAGTATAATGGATGGAGTGTAATAGTTCATGGTGCATAGAAAACTCAACATGATATTTGCAACAACATGTATTTCAAATTTTGAGTGGCACACAATAAAATGGCTTCAAAGATTCAAAAGGCCTTTGTGATATATGAAGACTTGGATGACTCTCTCTAAATTGTTTGAACAACATAGTTTGACTTACCTCCAAATGGTGTTTAGGATGTGGCTTGTGGTCTTTGATGCCAATTCTCAACTTTAAGATGTCTTTAGCATTGGGTGATACTCATGAGTTAGAGTGCCAAAATTGTGTAATTTCTTCCTTCACATCATCGGATAGCTTCTTATCAAAACGTGGAAGTCTCCCACCAAATGCCCATGTTTCATTTTGAAGAGGATCATCAATTTTCTCTCGTCGACTAAGTGTTCTTCTCAAAGTAGTATGATTTAGATTCAAATCAATAGAAGTTTGTCTCATATATCTACCCTTTCTTAAATGATGACTTACCAAAGAGGTTGTAATAACCCTTCGAGCAGCTTTGTTATCCTTCTCTCTGCTATTTTTCCCAATGCTATTCATAGCACTAAAAAGATTCTTCACAATAATGGCATTTCTTTCCAAATTTTTATCGACACGAATCTTCAATTTGGAAAGCATAAGTCTCATCTTTTGCATCTTTAATAAGTACATGAAAAGTTGACATTGCTCTACCACTATCTTGTTGCCGAAAAACCATTTGATATAGTCTTAAAGCCCATAATCGAAAGGTTCTTTCTGATTTTTTTCCTTCCAAACTAGTAATAATCATTTCATCAATTTTAATTATCCATTTTTGTGTTTTAGAACCTTCATGTCGATTATAATTTGGAGATATGTAAAGTTCTTGTGCATTAGGTTCCTGTGCATTGTCATCTTCGACATGGTCAATTATGCAATTTGGATTATAAATTGGTGGCATTTCTTCTTCAAAAATTTCATTCTCCAAATTTTCAATTTTGGCATTATGTTTTTCAATAGGTACATTTTCATTCCCCAACTATACATATTCATTATCTAACTCTATGATTTCACCTTCGATTAATTCATCGTCAACTTGACTGATATTTAGCATACATTGTCTTTTTCTTCGGTGTTCCATTTTGTCCCTTTCCCTATATGTTGCAATGTCTTCATTGGATATCTTCCTTTTGTGTTTATCCTTTCGACAAATGTTGCTCCCCATTCAGATGACAAATTCGAACACCTAAGGTTATATATTCAATTTTTTTTCGATTGGTTGGGCCCCAAAATGCAACTTTTTGTAAAACCCATGAAAAAGTGATGTTGTCAGGTTTGTAGGGATAGGGAAATATTGGGAATTGGTGCCAGTAAAATCAGATATCTGATCCGAGATCGGATATCCAATATAAAATTAGATATCTGATTTTGTAAAGTGAATTTTTGGGGGAAAAACTTGCTATAATTTCCCTCCTTTGTCATAATTATATTAATATTATGAAAATCATTAGAGGGAAACTGACTTTTCTTTATTACTAAGCTAATAGTATAATAGTATTAATAGTATAATACTATTAATATAAAGTATCAATATTATTAATATATAATAGTAATAATATATAATAGTTCATATGAATGATTCGAATATGTCCCTAGGGGTCCTAGGACCCCTAGGGACATATGTCATCATTTAATGGGTCAAAGAGGGTCATAGGGACCTTTGACCCATATTACCTATTTGAATATGTCCCTAGGGGTCCTAAGACCCCTAGGGACATATGTCATCATTTAATGGGTCAAAGGGGGTCATAGGTCACCCTATGACCCCCTTTGACCCATATGAACGATTCGAATATGTCCTTAGGGGTCCTAGGACCCTTAGGGGCATATGTCATCATTTAATAGGTCAAAGGGGGTCATAGGGTGACCTATGACCCCCTTTGACCCATATGAACGATTTGAATATGTCCTCTGGGGTCTTAGGACCCCTAGGGACATATGTCATCGTTTAATGGGTCAAAAGGGGTCATAGGTCACCCTATGACCCCCTTTGACCCATATTACTCATTACAATATGTCCCTAGGGGTCCTAGGACCCCTAGAGACATATATCGTCGTTTAATGGGTCACAGAGGGTCATAGGTCACCCTACGACCCCCTTTCACCCATACGAACAATTCAAATATGTCCCTACGGGTCCTAGGACCCCTAGAGAGATATGCCATCATTTAATGGCTCAAAAGGGGTCATAGGTCACCTTATGACCACCTTTGACCCATATGAATGATTCGAATATGTCTCTAGGGGTTCTAGGACCCTTAGAGACATATATCATTGTTTAATGGGTCAAAGGGGGTCATAGGTCACCCTGTGACCCCCTTTGACTCATATGAATGATTCGTATATGTCCCTAGGGGTTCTAGGACACCTAGAGACATATGTCGTCATTTAATGAGTCAAACAGGGTCATAGGTCACCTTATGACCCCTTTTGACCCATATGAATGATTCAAATATGTCCCTAGGGTTCTAGGACCCCTAGAAACATATGTCTTCATTTAATGGGTCAAAGGGGGTCATAGGTCACCTATGACCCCCTTTGACCCATATGAACGATTCAAATATGTCCTTAGGGGTCCTAGGACCCCTAGAGACATATGTCATCATTTAATGGGTCAAAGGGGGTCATAAGTCACCCTATGACCTCCTCTAACCCATATGATCCATTTGAATATGTTCCTAGGGGTCTTAGGACCCCTAGGGACATATGTCATCATTTAATGGGTCAACCCTATGACCCCCTTTGATCCATATTACACATTTGAATATGCCCCTCGAATTTCTAGGACCCCTAGAGATATATGTCATCATTTCATGGGTCAACGAGAGTCATAGGTCACCCTATGACCCCCTTTGACCCATATTACTCATTCAAATATGTCCTTAGGGGTCTTAGGACCCCTAGGGACATATTTCGTCATTTAATGGGTCAAAGAGACCTATGACCTTGTTTGACCCATATTACCCATTCCAATATGTCTCTAGGGGTCATAGGACCCCAAGAGACATACGTCATCATTTAATGGGTTAAAGGGGGTCATAGGTCCCCCCTTTGACCCATATGAACGATTCAAATATGTCCTTAGGGGTCCTAGGACCCCTAGGGACATATGTCATCATTTAATGGGTCAAAGGGGGTCATAGGTCACCGTATGACACCCTTTGACCCATATTGCCCATTCAAATATGTCCCTAGGGGTCCTAAGATTGCTAGAGACATATGTCATCATTTAATGGGTCAAAGAGGGTCATAGGTCACCCTATGACCCCCTTTGACCCATATGAATGATTTGAATATGTCCCTATGGGTCCTAGGACCCCTAGGGACATATGTCATTATTTAATGGGTCAAAGAGGGTCATAGGCCCCTATAACCCATATTACCCATTCAAATATGTCCCTATGGGTCCTAGGACCCCTAGGGACATATGTCATGGTTTAATGGGTCAAAGGGGGTCATAGGTCACTCTATGACCCCCTTTGACCCATATGAATGATTCAAATATGTCCTTAGGGGTCCTAGGACCCCTAGGGACATATGTCATGTTTTAATGGGTCAAAGGGGGTCATAGGTCACCCTATCACCCCCTTTGACCCATATGAATGATTTGAATATGTCCCTATGGGTCCTAGGACCCCTAGGGGCATATGTCATTTTTTAATGAATCAAAGGGGGTCATAAGTCACCCTATGACCCCCTTTGACCCATATGAACGATTCAAATATGTGCCTAGGGTCTTAGGACCCCTAGGGACATATGTCATTGTTTAACGGGTCAAAAAGGGTCATAGGTCACCCTATGACCCCCTTTGACCCATGTAACTCATTTGAATATGTTGCTAGGGGTTCTAAGACCCCTAGAGACATATGTCATCGTTTAATGGGTCATAGGGGGTTATAGGTCACCCTATGACCCACTTTGACCCATATGGCCCATTTGAATATGTCCCTAGGGGTCTTAGGACCCCTAAGGACATATTCGAATCGTTTATATGGGTAAAAGGGGGTCATAGGGTCCCTAGGGGTCCTAGGACCCCTAGGGACATTTGTTGTCATTTAATGTGTGAAAGAGGGTCATAGGTCACCCTATGACTCCCTTTGACCCATACAAACAATTCAAATATGTCCCTAGTGTCCTAGGACCCCTAGGGACATTTTCCATCATTTAATAGGTCAAAGGGGCTTTGACCCATATGGCCCATTCAAATATGTCCCCAGGGGTCCTAGGACCCCTAGGGACATATTTTATCGTTTAATGGGTCAAAGGGGGTCATACGTCACCCTATGACCCCCTTTGACCCATATGGCCCATTCAAATATGTCCCTAAGGGTCCTAGGACCCCTAAGGACATATATCATCATTTAATGGGTCAAAGGGGGTCATATGTCACCCTATGACCCCCTTTGACTCATATTACCTATTCAAATATGTCTTAGGGGTCCTAGGACCCCTAGAGACATATGTCATTGTTTAATGGGTCAAAGAGGGTCATAGGTCACCCTACGACCCCCTTTGATCTATATGAACGATTTGAATATGTCCCTAGGGGTCTTAGGACTCCTAGGGACATATGTCATCATTTAATAGGTCAAAGAGGGTCATAGGGCCCTTTGAACCATTTTATCTATTCGAATATGTCCCTAGGGGTCCTAGGACCCCTAGGGACATATGTCATCTTTTAATGGGTCAAAGGCGGTCATAGGTCACCTTATGACCCCCTTTGACCTATATGAATAATTTGAATATGTGCTTCGGGGTCCTAGGACCCTTAGGGGCATATGTCATCATTTATTGGGTCAAAAGGGGTCATAGGTCACCCTATGATCCCCTTTGACCCATATTAGCCATTCGAATATGTCCCTTGGGGTCCGTAGACCCGTAGAGACATATGCCATCGTTTAATGGGTCAAAGAGGGTCATAGGTCACCATATGACCCCCTTTGACCCATATGAATGTTTCGAATATGTCCCTAGGGGTCCTAGGACCCCTAGGGACATATGTCATCGTTTAATGGGTCAAAAGGGGTCATAGGTCACCCTATGACCCCCTTTGACCCATATTAACGATTTGAATATGTCCCTAGGGGTTCTAGGACCCCTAGAGAGATATGTCATCGTTTAATTGGTGAAAGAGGTCATAGGTCACCCTATGACCCCTTTTGACCCATATGAACTATTTGAATATATCCCTAGGGGTTCTAAGACCCCTAGAGACATATGCCATCTTTTAATGGGTCAAAGACCTATGACTGCCTTTGACCCATATGAACGATTCGAATATGTCGCTAGGGTCCTAAGACCCCTAGAGACATATGTCATTGTTTAATGGGTTAAAGGGGGTCATAGGTCACCCTATGACCTCCTTTGATGCATATAATGCATTCAAATATGTCCTTAGGGGTCCTAGGACCCCTAGGGATATATGTCATCATTTAATGGGTCAAAGAGGATCATAGGGTGACCTATGACCCCCTTTGACCCATATTACCCATTCGAATATTTGCCTAGGGGTTCTAGGACCTCGAGCGACATATGTCATCATTTAATGGGTCAAAGAGAGTCATAGGTCACCTTATGACCCCCTTTGACGCATATTACCCATTCGAATATATTTCATCATTTAATGGGTCAAAGGGACCTATGACCCCCTTTGACCCATATTACCCATTCGAATATGTCCCTAGGGGTCCTAAGACACGTAGAGACATATGTCATCATTTAATGGGTCAAAGGGGGTTGGTTATAGGTCACCTTATGACCCTCTTTGACCCATATGAAAGATTTGAATATGTCCTTAGGGGTCCTAGGACTCCTAGGGACATTTGTCGTCATTTAATGGGTCAAAGTGGGTCATAGGTCAGCCTATGACCCCCTTTGACCCATATGAATGATTCGAATATGTCCTTAGGGGTCCTAGGACCCCTAGGAACATATGTCATTGTTTAATAGGTCAAAGGGAGTCATAGGTAATCTTATGACCCCCTTTGACTCATATATATTAATAACATACATATTAATATAATTATATATATATATATATAACATTATTATATTTAATAAAAATATTACGTTATTATATATATTAATAACATACACACACACACACATATATTTATGTATATATGTATGTATGTATGTATTACATTATTATATTTAATGAAAATATTACGTTATTATATATATATATTAATAACATACATATTAATATAATAATATATATAATACATATTATATATTTATATGTAATATATTACATTATTATATATATTATATTATTATACATATTAATATAATAATATATAATATATATTTTATTTAATGAAAATATTATGTTATTATATCTATATTAATAGCATACATATTAATATAATAATATATAATAGGTATTATATATATATATATAAATTACGTTATTATATTTAGTAAAAATAATAATAATATAAATTATATTTATAGATTGTAATAAGATTAACATAATATATTATTATATATTACTAGATTATATCTTATATCTTTAAATTACGTTATTATATATATATATATATAATATTAAAATACGTCTTTACATAGTAATAGAAGTGAAATAATTTATAAATCATAAGCTATAACATATAAACCCAATTTTCCCTCCAAAATGGGTTGGGATTTGAAATTTCTCAACCGTAGATATCGGATATCTGATTAGGCTTGGTATTTACCAAGCCTACCTGGTCAACTCAAAAGACGTGTTTGAAAAGGGTTTTAGTGATACTCAGACTTCAAGTAGCCGTGTCACAATGTTATTTTGATCGAAATTGAATAAAACAAAAAGGTTTTTTAATACTGCTCTTTGGATTCCATCAATAGTAATTTCTGTCAAATTCTAAGTTCGATAAGTATTTATTAGTTAATTATCAATGAAGATTATTGTAAAGTGCTGATTGACATACTAATTGAAAAATAGCTATAACTTTCAAACGGTATAACATTTTTAAATCTAAAAGTTGCGTCACATTTTATACTTCGCCTAGTATAAGAAAAAAAAATTAAATTGAATTTGGTAAAATTTTCTATTAGTTAGGGTGGTCAGACATGGGACTTTTTTTTTCCAAAATTTTTTTGGTAGAAAATTCATATTTAATTATTCATTTGGAATAAAAATACTAAAAAATATGCGTCACATTCGAGCATGAGTCTACTTTTCATATCTATAATTATATTAAAAGAAAATTATGATTTGATTTTTATTAAGGTGGTTAGACATACACTTACTTTTTATTTTTGTCCTGAAATTTTCTTAGTACTGCATTGAAATTCAAACTTTTGACCTAATAATTATTTTTTTCTCCTAATAAGGCCTAGTAGTTTAGAAACTACATTCAATTTTCTACAGATTATTTTCTTACAAGTTTTTGATATAAACTCCATAACCACTTCAAAATTATGTGTCAAGTTGACATAAACCTAATTTGCTAATTTTTCATTGCCACTTAAGGCCATAGTTTGGTACACCATGATCTTGCACATACCCACCTACTTTATCTTGATCTCGGTGAAAGTTCATGTTTGATTTCTCATATAGAAGAAAGTTGGCTATGGCACAAAATATTATGTCATGTAAACTTTGATAATCTAGTTAAGATAAGCAAACACAAAAAGGTAAGAGGTATTCCTAGTTTGAGGAAACCTAATATGGGTCTACGCAAAAATTGCCAAATTGGTAAGATGGGAAAGACTAGTTTCAAAAGTAAAAACTATCATTCTAAAGAATTCTTAGAGCTTGTGTATATAGAATTATGTGGATCTATTGGACTACAAAGTTATAATGGAGAAAAGTTTCTCATTCTTTTTTTTGGTGATTATTCTTGAATGATGACTATAATGTATCTAAAAGAAAAATCTGAAGCTTTTCAAAAATTCAAGTGGTACTTTGCAAGAGTAGAGAAAGAAACTAGAAAGAAGTCAAAATTCTTAAGATTAGACAAAGGTGGTGAATTCATCTCAAATGAATTCAATGAATTCTGCATTGAAAGAGGAACCAAAAGACAAGTATCAACCCCTGGTACACTAGAGCATAATTGTATAGCTGAAAGATGAAATAGATCCATCATGGATTGTGCAAGAACATTGATGATAAAAAAGAATGTTGCAATCAAATACTAGAAGGACACTATCAATACTAAAATTCATACCTTGAATAGAGTATAGTTGAAGAAAGACTCCAATAAAACTTCTTATGAATTATGGTATGGCTACAAACCTAATGTAAGTTACTTAAAAGTATTTGGTAGAAAATTTTATATCTTGAAAGAATCTAGAAAAGAAAAATTTGATGTCAAATGTGATGAAGGCATATTTCTAGGATTCTCCTATAGAAGTAAAGTATACAAATGTTTGAATTTGTCTACCCATAAAATCATAGAAAGTACACATGTGAGAATTGATGAGTTTGTAGAAAAGGGTGAAGAAAAAAGCAACAAAGAGCCAGAGGATTATAGAAGACTTTTTTACAATGAACCTAATACCCTACCAAATCTATCTAAAATAAAGGAGGTTTCACCTCCTGAGTCCCTAAATCTCCAAAAATTATCAAGCTGTAGATAGTGCAACCCAAATCACAGTTTGAAGGAACTGAGTCATAGTCAGAGGCTACCAAGCTACTTCAAGAGAAAACTAAGTCTAATGGACTTGAGCCACAGAAAATGGGACTTGAGCTTGATGAAATTAGTAAAACTCATTCCAAATCCAAAGAATCTATGTTAGCAAGATATGTCAGAAGGCATCATGCACCTGGTCAGATCATTGGAGACAAATCTGATGGAACAATGACAAGAAGCAAATTGAAAGGTACATGTTTACTTGCTGAATTTGAAACAAGAAATATCAAAGATGCATTGGATAATGAAAGTTGGGTTGAAGAAATGAATGAATAAATAGAACAAATAGAAAATAATAAAACCTAGACTCTAATTCCTAGACCCAAGGATAATAATGTAATTGGCACAAGATGGGTATTTAGAAATAAGCTAAATGAAGATGGAAAATTATCTAGAAACAAAGCAAGGTTGGTATGTAAAATTTATTCTTAAGAAGAACGTATTGATTATGGTGAAACTTTTGCCCCTATTGCAGGATTAGAAGGTGTTAGAACTTTACTTGCTTATGTAGCTCACAAAGGATTTAAAGTTTATCAAATGGATGTCAAATCTGCATTCTTAAATGGAATTCTTGATGAGGAAGTCTATATTAAATAGCCAAAAGGTTTTATAGATCCTATCAAAGAGGCATGGTCTAGAAATTACACAAGGAATTATATGGTCTCAAGAAAGCTCCTAGAGTTTGGTATGAAAGACTTCACAATTACTTGATACAAATTGGTTTTCAAAGAGCAAATGATAATAGTATTCTAAATATGAAAGAAGGACCATACAAGAAAACTGCGTTGGCTGAAATATTTGTTGATGACACATTATTCACAAGAAATGATGACTTGTGCAAGGCATTTTTAGAAGAAATGAACAAGGAATTTGAGATGTCTATGTTTGGAGAGATAAAATTCTTTGTTTGATTAAAAATTTAGCAGAAGAAAGATGGTATCTACATTACTCAATCCAAATAAATCAACGAGATACTAAAGAAATTTGGAATGAAAGACTCAAGACCAATTGGAACCTCTATGTCTACTAGACATAAGCTTTCCAAAATGATGATTCCAAAGAGGTAGACCAGACTATATATAGATCAATGATTGGAAAATTGTAGTATGTAGTACATAGAAGGCCTCACATTGCATTAATAGTTAGAATGGTGGAAAGATTCTCAGCAAATCCCAAAGAAAATCACATGATGGCAATCAAAAGAATCATGAGATATCTGAAAGGTACTAAAGAATATGGCTTATGGTATAAAAAGGGAGGTAATTTGGACTTAAAAGTATTTACTAATGCTGATTGGATAGGAAGTATAGATGATAGGAAGAGCACTAGTGGTGGAGCATTTTTTCTTGGTAAAAGACTAGTGTCTTGGATAGGCAAGAAACAAAATTGCATCTCTCAATCTACAACAGAGGTAGAATATGTGGCAGAAGTAGTCAATTGTTTGAACATCATTTGGTTAAAACAACTATTGGAAGGAATGAAGATAGAGATCAAAGATCTAGAAGTCATATATTGTGATAACACTAGTGCAATCAATATATCAAAGAATGCAGTAATGCATACCAAAATAAAGAACATTGCTATAAAATATCACTTCTTAAGAGAACTGGTGCAAGATAAAGAAGTTAGACTGGAATATGTGAATACAAAAGAAAAAATTGCAGACATATTCACAGAGCCATTACCTAAGGATACATTTATATATCTAAGAGGTAAGCTAGGGGTCATTCCACTATTTGAAGGTCACTAAATGAAGGTTAGTGATGCATCAACTAGAGAATTTTAAAGATCAATCAGTTTGTGCAGCATTCACAAAGGCACATTGCAAATGAATCTATACTTAAGGTACATTAATATTCACTAAGCATTGTCTTTAGCATGAGATGTCAAAGAGGGAGAAGTATACTATCATATATCATAAAATTTAGTTGAAGAAAAGGAGAATTTTGTTGTTTTAGAAAGCCTGATAAAGAGATGAAGAAAATAATTGTCAAAGAGGGAGAATGAATTTGATAGAAATTCTAGCAGACAGAAGGAGAAAACTAAAGCCATAGTTCACATTGATAGAGTGAGTTCTCATGAATAAGAATTTAAATAAAAATAAGGATATGTTCCTTACTTTTTTCTTGCTCTAAAATTTCATTATGTTATGACATGTTGTGTTGCCATCAATGCCAAAGAGGGAGATTGTTGGATACAATTGATTAATTGTGTATTGTCTTTGATGTTACACAAATGTCATATCATTATTAGTCAGTATATGCCAAGCTCATTCAGACATTGAATATAGTTTTCTATGGCTACCAAACAATCTAGAGTTTTCTTAGTTCAAAAGGCAGTGTATAGCGAATTCACTTGGGTGCCAAAAGAAAGTCAACAGATGATGAGTGTTAACCAAGCTCACTCTGTTAATGAAGAAAATGCTGGATGGAACTAGTGCTAGCTAAGCTCACTCAGTTACCAAAGGAATTTTCTAGTTTGTATTTTTGACTGAGCTTCACTTGGCTAACATAGGAAAATTGGTTTTGAGTTAGTGTCTACCAAGCTAAGTTGGCTACCTAAGGATTTTCTTATTTTTTGCATATTAAGTTTAATTGATTTATCTCTTGGATTTAGCCAACTGAGGTATTGAATATTAATTATCCTAAGTTGTATATGAGCCAACTTGACAATATGGATGATATAAGTATAAGATCAAGTTGAGAATTTGATGTGTGAAAAAGAGTGTGAATGCATGGAAGATTTTGAAGATCTAATAATGTAGTAAGGAAGTGAATCAGAAGGATAAGAAGAATATCTATGTGGAGATGAAAAGATACATTCAATCAAAAAGGATCAAGTACAAGCCAGAATAGAGATCTATAATTAGTAATTTAGTTGCATCAAAATTAGGTCATTTAATTGTTACTCTTTAACCATTGTAGTAGTAATCTAAATCTCTTAATAGAGTTGGTTTAACAACCATTTGTAAATCCTCTAACAAGGTGGCAGTTCTATTGAATTCTCTAAAAACCTTTGACAAGGCCACTGCTAATAGGGTGATTAAATCCTCTAACAGGGTCACACCTAACAGTGTGTTTTTTAACTTTTAATAGGGTTGGCTTCTAACAAGGCTCACTTTAGAAGAGTGAAAAATAGGAACTAGATGCAATTGGTAGTTTTTCCCAAATTGGGTTTCCACGTTAAATCTTGGTGTCAAATGTGTTCATGTTATTTCTTTTCTATGCTTGCAATTCAATTAAAGTAATGATGATTACATCTAACATCTCAAGATCTATAAGTTAATTCATTATTGAGTATATTCAATATTTACCAAGTTATAAAATTTTATGTGTGTTTGTCGAGAATTAGCAATATTTAGTTTTTAGAGTTTATTTTGTACTAATATCTAAGGGATTTGGGATTTTTTTTGTGGTAAGAAATTCATCCCTCCCCTCTCAATTACTCCTCTTCTATTTCATACAAGGGTTCTCATGAAATATGCTTTAAATTTGTTAGAAATGGATCAAATAATGACCACAATGTCATTTTTAATCCCTTAATCTATAACAATTTAAAAATAATAATTTATGAGTGGAAGGCTTATAATTGATCTAAAAAAGGATCAAACAAAAAATATATATTTAGATTGATAGAGACTAATCAAATAATGTCAACTATGCTTTTTGTAATACCCTAATCACTAGGGTTAGTGGACAGCTATAAACTCCACACATGGATGCATCACATGAAATACAAAGGGAAAAATTGAGTCTAAATTCTATATTGTTATACATAGGATGGAAGGAGCATTGAATTATTTTCTCTTTTTTGGCCATATATGTTTTATAGTTAGTGGATAGCTATAAACTCCACATTTGGATGGATCAAATAAAATAGAAAAGGAGATAATGAGTCTCAATGCTATATTATTATATCAAGTATGAAAGGTGAATTAAATAAATTTCTCTTTTACAGTCATATATGTTTAGTGGGATAAATAAGCTTCTTATTCAATCCATTCTTGTAAACCCTATATGAAGAAGAAAATTCCTTGAACTCAACATCAAACATATAATTACTTCTATGGAGATAGATCAAGCAATTTCTTCACACCCTAGTCACTTACCTATAAGAAAAATATGGTTGATAAAATGTTATAAATTGATCTATAAATGAGTCAATCAAACAAAATATAGCCACTATATCTTCATTTCATACCCCTACCTATATAGTTAGTGTGAGGGTATAAATTGGTCCACAAATAGATAATTCAAACAAAAACTATGAATGAAATCCAATGATGTATTGATAAATTGATAATTTTTAATTATGTTGGAAGTAAAAAGGTATATTGAATTATTTTCTCTTTTCAATCATATATGCTTAGTGGTTAATTAAGATTCACATTCTTGAAACTCTATATGGGGAAGAAAACTCCTTGAACTTGGTACCATCACTATGTTCTGGGGTCTAAGAATAGTGTTACCATATTGATTCTTATTGATAATTTACATGATACTATTATTGGCATAATTATACACAAAGTATTCTCTTGATATGATTGAAGAAATTTGTAGTTGCATAGCCACTACCATTCTCCTTCCCTAAAGATAAGCCACTGATGTCATGGCATACTTTTCTTTGGTTGTGCAATTCAATGTGCTAGTGGTCTATATTCTGATTCACATGTGGTGACAAAGTGGTCTATGCTAAGATTCTTTGGTGCTCACAACTTTACCCACCTCAATTATTCAATTGACAAGAACTTGACAAGGGATTAGCATGTCTACCAGGTGGCTATATTCTACTAGCCCAATAGTCAATTCCCTTTCCTATCATATCATCCCCCTTCCCCATTCCTAGAGGAACTTAGCATCATCACTATGTTCTCAGGTCTAAGATTGGGATTAGGGTTACAATATTAATAATTGATAGCTGACATCATGAGATGCTTTTCTTCTGTTATGTACTTTGATGCTATGATGGTCTGTATTCCAATGCTCTTGTAGTCACAAAGTGGTCTACCTCTATTCTTGGTTCTGTGGTTTTGAAAAATTTGTCCAGTTTACATTCTGATGCCCTACTATAGTCAAGTGAGCTTTTGGATCAATTTTGTTATAGGTCCTATTAGCCTATATAAGGGAAAGAAGTCATGGTATTCAGCATCAATAGTTGTTTATTTGAGAATTTTTTTTCTATGCCTAAATAGTTGAGAATGTGCTCTTGATATGAATCAACAACAACCTTACAATTCTTATGGACCTTATGGTGGTTCACAACCATATGGTGCTTATTGACCTTATAATGGCACTCCCCAACCATAAGATGCTTATGGTGTCCCACAACCATATGGTGTTTACAGACCATATGGTGCTTATGGTGCTCCTCAACGATATAATGTTTATGGACCTCATCAACCTTTGGTTGGACCTATCAACCCATTAGTGGGACATCAGGAAATGGGAACACATTTAATGGAAATCCATAAAACAAGAAAAATTAGTGCAACATGGGAAATGGGAAGAAGCAGTAGAACATAGAGAAGCAAAATGGGGGCATCAACAACTTAGGGAACAACTTGGGGGTCATTAGTAGTGGGGATGGAAATGGGCAAGCTATAGGGAAAACCAACTATGGGTCAAGCAATTGGAACATAGGTGGGATAAAGTGAAAGGCCTATAGAACTTATGGGGCTCCACAGAATGTACTCACTCTAATGAAATGATTATCTTTATCTTAAAGCAATAATATAATGACTATTTATAATGAAATTAGAGAAACATATTTACTATCTTAGATGATTAGTAGTCCATGCCTTATATATGCAAGATAGGGACTAATTGTATTTGATACTTTTCTAAAGTTTCATTGTAAAAATGATATATGATATACAAATTTTAATTTTTTGAAATAAAGATAATAAAGGAAAATAATAGGATAACAATATATTTAATACCTTAGAGATTGTATTTTATATTTTTTAAATGCCTTGACAATATGTCCCACTTTTTGCTAGTAATAATATTTTTCCACTATCGAGGGACAAAAGGCTCAACCCATTGGAGAAAGATAATGTAATGAGTTTTAGCTAAAGTATTTACATGATTTATATTTTATTAGGGTTGGTTTATGTGTACTATTTAGTTCCCTAGTTCCTTTGCTATCATTACTCTATTGTAAAGTGACAAGTGTCACTCTTCTTTCAATATGCTTTGTATGCTCAAAGAATTGTAATTTTTGTAACATCCTGAAGATAAAGGTCCTATATGTATTATTTTGAAAGTTAATAGAAAGGATCAATTTTTTTTTTGTGCTTTCTCCACAAATGAGTGAGTCTTGATAATTTTGTCAAGATTTATTGTTGATTTGTTATTGTCATATCCTCTTTTATGTGATGAATGGCATGTTAATGGGGTTGGATGGTTGTTGAGTTTTAGTAGAGTAGAATCTTTCTAAAGTTTAATGATCAGTGAGTAATTCAAGAATTGTTGTGGTTTAAATATATTTTCTTTCATTTTCTATTTCCATTTGAGAAGTTAGATAATCTATTGTACATGGCTTATTCCAATAAGAGTGTTGGTATTTACATGAAGAAGCAAGAAAGAAGGAAATTAAAACTTATCATATTTATGGTTGTGAGTAATTGCCTAAGTCCTTCAAGGATATAGGAGACTTGGTAATTGCCTCTTCTTCTTTTGAGTTAAGAGCACACCCCTATTAACTAGGAAATAAAGACTTATTCATTCCACATCTTCCTTTTACAAGGGAGTTGTACTTTTAAAATTCATAAGGGAGTTTCAGTAGTATACACAACTTTCCAATTGTTGAGAACATTCATTTTCCACTTTTGGGTCATTTAATGGATTAAAAACTATATTATAACCCATTTAATAGTGAGTAGACATAAATACTAGAGGTTCTATGTGTGCTTAGATAGTACATTTAGTTTCATTTCATAGCATGTGGTAAATTCTTTTGTTTTCAATATTGTCCCTGGTCTCAACTAGGTAGTTTTTGGTTATGGAGTCATAACTCACCTTTCCATGGTGGCATCTATATAGTTCCTTGGAATGTGTGAGGTGACTCCTTGTACTATAGGTGTGCATGATCTTGGGCCTTTGAAAGAATGTTTGGCCTTTTTGAAGTAATGCCCTAGGCAAGCCAAAAGAGCATGGTTAGGGATCACAACAATTGAAATTAAGTTAAATGGAGCTGAGTGAATTGGTTTCTTCAATCCAAGAGGATGGAGAGAAGGATATAAGGGTGAAGAAACCCTATTACTAAGGGGAAGTCTTGGTGACATGTCTTGATAAGGATTTGAGAAAACCCTTATGAATTTTGTCAGAACATTGGTGAAACCCTTAATTATAGGGTCAAAAATAACAACCCACTCTATAGATAGGTTGGGGAAGTGAGATCAAGTGAATCTAAAAGATCTTCCAAAAGGGTATTAAGATATGAAGTTTTTTTGCCACCTTGTTAGGCCATTTTCTAAGTTGTTTTTTGAAAGGTGGGTTTGGAAGCCTAATTCCTTGTAGCCCTACTAGGCCTAGTTTGGAGAAAATTATTGAAATGGATAGATATTTTTATTTATTTTTTGTTGATGAGCAAGGGAATGACCTCAATTCCCTAAGAAAAACCCCTCTCTCCATTGTTGGGTAATTTGGATCAAGTTTGAGTACTTGGTGCAGATGGTTCAAGAAAACATCCATGGTGTAGTGGTTAGGTAGAGTTGATTCCATAATTGGTGTGGACAAGTTGAAGAGTAGAAGGATTTGGAATAGGATCCTCCTAAGCTAGGGTTAGTGGAACAACCCTAATAGGCTAGAGAAGTGGCCTAGAGAAGAGCCTAAGAGGAGGTAGGGTCAAAGAGCAAGACTTGTCCTTATATCAGAGTGGTATTAGAGCCCCAAATTATTTGGGCTTGTGAGACTATAGAAGAATCAATAGATGAGACAATAATGGTGAATAATGTAGAGTTAGCCAAATAAATTGGTGAGCAAAAGGAGAGAAATATAATCCTTGAAGAAGCCCTAAAATAAATGAAGACAAAGCTAGAAAAAGTTGTTGAAGTAGCCAAGAATAAAGATAAAGAAGGTGAAAGTAGTGATAGAGGTAAGAAAAATATTTATGAGGAAGACATCATTCTTGAACTATAACCTCCATTTAATGAAGAACCATTTTGAAAGAAATCAAGGCACTATGAGGAAAATCCCTATAATGAATTCCATTGTTTAGTGGGAAGATGGATATTGAAACAGTGATGAAATGGATTGAGGGGATAGAGAATCATTTTTAGTGTGAAATTTTCACAAAGGGACAAAAAAGTAAATTTTGCAAAGTCAAGAGTTAGAGGTTCAGCATTGGCATGGTGGAAATAAATGCAAGATGAGAGGATCAGTATGGGTAAAAATTCTATAGCTAACTAGAGTGCCATGGTGACTAAAGTGAAGGAGACTTATCTACTAGAAGACTATGAAGTACAATTACATAGAAAGAGGTAGGGTTTGAAAAAAAAAAAATTGAATGTGGCTTCTCACATATAGGAATTTCAAATACTATTCCCAAGGTTCAAGATTCAAGAAGAGGAACCTGTTAAAGTAGAAATATATTTGGGTGGACTAAAGTGGAACATCCAAGAAGAGCTAAACCTATGGACCCCCACAACTGTTCAAAAGTGTCATCAATTGGATCTTAAGTTGGAAGAAAATAATAGGAAGAAGGGGGACTCAAATTTTAGAGGTAGAGGTAGTGGGAGAGACCAAAGAGGGCATAGAGATCAATACCAAGGTAAAGGTAATGATCAAAGAAACCAAGGTGAGTCTAAACTTGTTGAGAATAGTAGTGAAACTACTTCAAGAGGGGGTTATACAAGAGAAATAGGCATTCAAGGGGGCTTGAATAGAGGAAGAGATGCAGGTAGGTGTAACTCATACTTTGTAAGTATGAAATGTTATACTTGTGGTCAATTAGGCCACATTGCATATAGGTGCCCTAACAAGCCTACTTCTTCAAGCATTGATAAGAGAGTTTTGTATGCTCATGAGGACACAATGAGTTCCAAGGTATTTGAGGTGGATCATATTGAGTTAGAGGGTGGAGAGAACTTAATGTTCAAGAAAGTTTTGATTAGACAACCAACCAAGGATGAACCCAAGCATAGAAGGGCCTTGTTCAGAATTAGGTGCAAGATTTTCGGCAAGGTGTGTAAACTTATTATGGATTCAAGCTCCATAGATAACATCATATCCAAGGAAGCATTGGATAAACTAAATTTGGTAAAGGTAACTCATGTTAACCCATACAAGGTGACATGGTTGAACAAAGGGCAGAGTGTGTTGGTGAATGAGCAGACTTGGGTAGAGTTTTCAATTGTAGGCTATAAAGACAAATTACTTTGGGATTTATTACCTATGGATGCATTCCATCTGCCATTGGGTAGAACTTATCAATACGATAGAGGTATTTTATATGATGGGAAATAAAATTCCATCCCGTTCAAGAAATATGAAAGAACTTTCAAGATTCATTCCTTATTAGAGGAAGATGAGGCACAATCCAAGACCCCTAGTGTGTTGTTAAGTAGTGGAAAGGAGCTCACTAATGACCTTAAGAATGAGGGTAGTGAAGGGTATGGCATTCTCCTTAAGCCTATGGAAGAAGAGAAATATAAACAAGAACCATTACCAATTGAAATCCAAGAGATGCTAATGAAGTGGGTATGTGCACCAAGTTGTGGTGCTAAAAACATGACACATAAAATTTTTACTTTTATTTTCCAAAGTATATGCGCACGTACTTTGGAAAACTTAAAATTTTTATATATGGGCTACAAACCCATGGCCCATTTTATTGTTTTTGGGTTTTGCATTGTTTCTCTTCAACAGTTCACACGTGGATTGGAAACATTGAAGAATTTTTTCACCCACCTCCTCAAAATGCCTCCTTGTCACTGAAGATCAAAATTGGGATCATGTAATATGTTTTCTACTCTTGTTTTTGTATCATTTTATAAGTTTTTACATGATTTTGTAGGTTCTTTTCAGTTTCTCTTTAAATTTGTTTAGTTATTTAGATTGCAATTGATTTCTTATCAGAAAATGTGAATAATGAACCATCAAATCCCCAACTGGATCAACAAAATCAAAATGAAAACCCTTCACAAGATCCAAATCAAAACCCTCCACAAGATGAAAATAAAAACCCTCCACAACAAGATATTCTGCAACCTCCACTGATTGTAAGACCTCCTTTTGGCACCCAAGACAACATAATGAATAAAATAGAAAGAGGGAAAAATGATTTAGAAGCACTCATTGGCAGGTTGAAAACTTGTGGACAAACCAATGCAATGAGAGCATCATTGGCATCCTCCCTTGAGTCCATTATGACCCATATAGCTTTTGTTAGTGGTCAATTAGATATTTGGCATGTTAAGAGGGATGAAAAAAGAACATATTATGTGAACAAATTATCATATGAAGATGTTATAAAAAAAAAGGTAGCATTTGTGCATTGTTTAAGAATCCTAGAGAACAAGGTACTTTTAAACATACAACTAAAAGGTTCCTCATCCATTGGTGCATACATTATGGTATTAGGAATAACTTTTAGGATGGATGGTGGATGGTCTTTGATGCCCCTCCCTATAATAATCAAGAGGTTCCAATGTATTTTTTAAAGAAATTGTATTGTGAATTTGTCCTTGGGGAGATCCCCAATTATTTTGATATATTAGAATCTCAGGGTAGAGGTGGGGGGTCATCATTTGAAAGGCCAAGGACATGTTGTGACCCTAATGTAGTTAGGGTACCTATTGTCAAGCCATAGGGTGAGCATGTGATTATTCCTTTAGTTGTGAAGGAACATGTAGAGGCCAACACTCTAGGGACTATCAATGCTTTGATGCAGAACCTCATTCATTGCACCAGTCCATTAGTTGAGGAGTAGCCTTCTGTGCATTGCGATCATATGTGCACATCATATGGATCATTATGCACATTTGGCTATCATGCTAGAGATAGTATAGATGATGGGCTAGTCACTAATGAGCTCCTAAGTGACACATTTGGCATTGACACATAGGTAAATTACAATTATAATAAATTAATTTGATCACATTTTATATGTATAGTGAATGACTAATTAATTAGCATGTATTGACATTGTTCATAATTTAGGGTAAGCATGTTGCTGACCCTAGTACAGATTCCCTGACCCTATTTTTGTCCCATCAATGAGTCAAGAGGTATGTATCAATTTAATCATTTAAATTAATACATATATTTATTAAGTAATCATATGAAGGATTGACAATTTTTTTTTATGCATGTGCATCAATTCTCTACTAGACCATCGACATTCACAAGGGACTCTGAGCCTAGGGATGATACGAGCTTCATAGAGGTACATTTGTTTCATGTTAATTTAATTCATTTGATTGTACTTATTTCATATTTCATGTTACATGTAAATTGTGTTATATGACATGCAACTGTTGACATCTGAGACTCTCATCTTTGTTAGTCCATCGATTGTGGAGTTGCTGCAGTGATGGCTAGTTTAGAGCCATTGATCAAGGTATGAAATATTTTTCTTGGTTTTAGTTGTTATTTTTAATAGTTAGTATTGAAATTTCAAAGGTTATTTATAAGTGATTATATTGATTAATTTTTTGTAGGGCCTTATTACACCCGATCGTCTATGAGCCTTTCAGATGGACATAGAGAGTGACTATTTGATGGAAGTAAGAAAATAATTAATTTTGTGTATACACTTATTTGATTTTAATGTATAATAATTATTGATTCATATCTACTTTATTTGTATCAGCTAGAATTAAAGAAGATCCTAAACAAAAGGATGAGTGATTGTGTGAGGAAGACCCCATCATCCCCATTATCTCCCTCCACACAATGACCAAAGACCTTGAGAGATTTGTTTCTTTCCCCTTGTGTGAAGGAGAAGATATAGTTGATAGAAACATATGTATAGGAATTAGTGAACATATATGTTGGATTTTATGTTAATGGACACATTCAATATAAATTTGATGTATATATGACATTTTATATTTGATGTATGACATTTATTTGATGCATGACATCATTAGACTTATGAGATTATTGGTTAATATATTATTGGTTATCATAATATAGTATATGTTTGTTAATGTATGACAATATTGGTTATCATATAATATTATATGTTTGCTCATGTATGACATTTTTGGTTATCATAATATATTATATGTTTGTTCATGTATGACATTATTGGTTATCATAATTTATTATATGTTCATTCATGTATGACATTATTGGTTATCATAATATATATCTTGTTTTTATTTTTAATGTTTTAAGTACATTGAACATGTATTTCATTTTAATGTAATTTGCATCCAAAATGATGCAGAATACTCACACCAAAAGCTAGTGGATTCCTAGCAAGAACACTTTTAAGGAAAACTACCTTTCCCACCTTCCTAAGTGTCTTCAAAGACTCTTTCCAACTTGGTTATAACATTGAACAAACTTCTATCCAAATTCACAAAACTACTTGATCACTTTCCCTATTCAAAACTTGGGAAGAAATAACAGAAAAATGAGCAAATTTGAGAAACGGATCATAATCAACTTCTTGCTTCAAACTAACAACTTAGACACTTCAAGGAACACCTAATAACTATCTCAAAAACTTCAGTTTGTTATCTATTCCATCCTTCCAAGATATTCTTCAACATCCTATGACTGAAAACAATCTTCCAACATCCTATGAATATATTTTCTTTGTGACAACATGTAATTTGTTGATTATTGGACAACTCTTCACAAAGGGAAGTGATTATGTTTCAAACCCATGAAATGGCTATTAAGACAACCAAGAAGATCCTTAAAATCTTCTACAACTCCATTTAGTGATAACATGTAGCTAAAGTGGTGTTTCATTTAGACAAAGTATGAGTTTTCTGTTCCAAATAGGAAGTAATGATATTTCACAATAACTCAATGATCCTATATACAAGTTTAACATCAATAGTGATTCCTTGCCATATAAAAAAAATTTAATAATCACCAACACCTTATGCCTCCTTTAAATTTATAGAGGGTATTTTCATCATTTGACATCCATTACAACCAATTACTAGTTGGTTTGATTGGTTATAAGGTTAATTTCAACGTTTTCCAAAAAGATTACTAAAATTGCCAAAACGTTGTCAACAACTTTTATTGCAAAATGCAATTTTTGCACTAACTCTTCCTAGAAGTTAATGAAGTGGATTTTGGTAAAGAATAGGACCTATATAAGGTGTAATGACTCTCAAAACACTTATTGAGTCAACTTATTAACAAAAATAAGAAAAAAATAAAAATTGTTAGGACTAAGGCAACTTGGGTTTATAGGTGATCTCAAGTTCCTTGACCTTAAAAACAAGGATTACCTTATTACCATAAAAAAATAACATGTTCAAAATGAGGTGTATGATCACCCCTTTACCTTCTATCATGAGTCTCCATCATTAGATAAGATGACATATCTAGTTGCTGTTGTCAAAGATCATTGCCCTATGGCATTTAGTGACTCTTAGGGACAATTCAATTTGGCGTGCCTGAGAAAATTCAAGTGCTCAACAAGATGGGAGGATCTTGGGGCTAATTTTTACCCAGACACTTAGAGCTAATTAAATATATAGTTTGATTCCATGATGAAAGATGAGAGAGATTTGATAGTTGGCAACTTTTTATTGGCTAACACTACAAGTTTTAGCATCACCCAAGATGAGGTCAGAAAATCAAAATGGAATAAGATTTCAAAAAAGAGAGAGAGATTATTGTAGCTATCTTCAACATGGTACTATAGCATCTAGAATTTCATCCATACCTTACACATGCTTTGAGATATGCCCCATCAAAGATCACTACCCTATGACAGTTAGTGACTCTTAGGGACAATTCCATTCGGTGTGCCTAAGAATGTTTGAGCGCTCAACAAGATAGGAGGAACTTGGGGCTAGTATTTACCCAACCACCTAGAGCTAATGGAATAGATAGTTCAATCCCACGAGGAATGATGAGAGAGATTTGATAGTTGGCAACTTTGTACTGGCCAACACTACAAGTTTCATCATCACCTAAGATGGGATCGCAAAATTAAAATGAAATAAGATATCCAAAAAGAGAGAGAGAGGTTATTGTAGTTCTCTACAACATGGTCCTATAGCACCTAAAATCACATCCATACCTTGCCCGAGAATATTTCAGTGCTCAACAAGATGGGAGGATCTTGGGGCTAGGGTTTACCTGGCCACTTAGAGCTAACATACTAGACAATTTGATCCTACAAGGAATGGTGAAGGAGATTCAGTAGTTGGCAACTTTGTACTGGCCAACACTACAAATTTCAGCATCACCCGAGATGGGGTTGCAAAATCAAAATGGAATAAGATCTTCAAAATAGAGAGATGTTATTTTGAGTCTCTACAACTCAGTCCTATAGCACCTAGAATTGCATCCATACCTCACATGAGCTCTGAGATATATACCATCAAAGATTGTTGCCCTCTAGCATTTAGTGACTATTAGGGATGATTCTAATTGGCATGCCCAAGAATTTTTGAGCACTCAAAGGGACATGAGGAGCTTGAGGCTAGGGTTTACCTAGCCACCTAGAGCTAACAAAATAGATAGTTTGATTGTACAAAGAATGGTGAGGGAGATTCAATAGTTGGTATCTTCATACTGGCCAACACTACAAGTTTCAACATCACCTAAGATGGGGTAAAATCAAAATGGAATAAGATCTCCAAAAAGTGAGAGAGGTTTTTGTAGGTATAAACAATGTAGTCCTATAACACCTAGAATCACATCCATACCTCACACGAGGACTGAGATATGTCCTATCAAAGATTGCTTCCCTAATGGATGATTCAATTCAACATGCTCAAGAATGTTTGCATGATTAATAGAATGGGAGGTGCTTGGGGCTATGGTTTACCCAGCCTCCCAGAGCTAACAAAATAGATAGTTAAATCCCATGAGGAATGGTGAGGAAGATTTGGTAGTTGACAACTTTGTACTAGCCAACACTACAAGTTTCAGCATCACTCGAGATGGGGTCACAAAATCAAAATAGAATAAGATCTCCAAAAAGAGAGAGAGATTATTTTAGGTCTCCACAACATGGTCCTATACACCTATAATCACATCCATACCTCACATGAGCTCTGAGATATTCCCCGTCAAAGATCGTTGCCCTATGACATTTAATGACTCTTAGGGATGATTCAATCTAGCATGCCCAAGAATGTTTGAGTGCTCAATAGAATGGGAGGAGCTTGGGATTAGGGTTTACCTAGCCACCCAAAGATAATAGAATAAATAGTTGGATCCCACAAGGAATGGTGAGAGAGATTCGATAGTTGGCAACTTTGCACTGGCCAACACTACAAGTTTTAGCATCACCCAAGATGGGGTCACAAAATTAAAATGGAATAATATCTCAAAAAACTAAGAGAGATTATTATAAGTCTCTAAAACATGGTCCTATAACACATAGAATGACATCCATACCTCACACGAGCTCTGAGATATACCCTATCAAAGATCATTGCCCTATGACATTTAGTGACTCTTAGGGATGATGTGATTTGGCATGCATGAGAATGTTTGAGTGCTAAATGAGATAAGAAGATCTTGGGGCTATGGTTTACCCAACCACTTGGATCTAGTGGAATAAACAACTTTATCACACAATTAAAGCTGAGAGGGATTTGACAGTTGGCAACTTTGTATTGGCCAACACCACAAGTTTCAACATCACCCAAGATGGGGTTACAAAATCAAAATGGAATAATATCTTCACAAAGTGAGAGAGATTATTGTAGGTCTCTATAACACAGTCCTATAGCACCTAGAATCACATCCATACCTCACATGAGCTCTGAGTTATGCCCTATCAAAGATCACTTCCCTATAACATTTAGTGAATCTTAGGGATTATTTGATTTGATGTGCTTCAGAAATTTTTGAGTGCTCAATAAGACAAGAGGAGCTTGGGGCTTAGAGTTTACCTAGCCATCTAGAGCTAATGGAATAGATAGTTTGATCCCATGATGCATGGTAATTTTCCTGCAATAATAATTTTGGAGGAAAAGATCAAGGTAAAAAACTCTTAAAGTACATATGAAATTAAATCAAGAGTAGAAAAATTTAATACTCAAGGATAATAACTACTTATCTCATTATTTTGAAGAAAATTCCAATGAAATCCTTCATGATGTGAGTGCTTTCTAAATGTCTACAAGAGTATGATTTTTAGTCTCCTATAGTATCTCAACTCAATACTATGCTATTTTTATTTTGAATTTGTAATGACATGAAATCAATACCACTTGACTCTCTTGGGAATCCCCAAGAAATGAGTGTTAAAATATTGAGAATACCCTTATAACTCCTTATTAACCAATGAATATTTGTCAAAAATCAATTTATGATAAGATAATATGTCATTCTTCACATGATACTAATATCTAAATATATGTATATGTATTCCCTTGCTTGGCCAATGTCATATTTAGGTCTCTATGTGCAATTCAAAATCTATTCAATAAAAATGAACTCCCTTCTCACCCACTTCTATTTTATCTCCTATTCCCACTTTGCCAACATCCTCTACATCAAATATCAATGTCAATTAGTTGACATCTTATTAATAATCACAACTTTATTTTAATAGTATTGGTTAGTTTGAAGAAGACAACTTCTTTATTAATGTTATAGGATTATAACATTATGGATCTAGAATGAATTTTGTTGGCTTATATAGTATTTCTTCTTAATCACCTACTCCAAGCATATTAAATTTCCAAAAAAATTCATTGTTTGAATGCATATGATAATTGTTACAATAAGGTAGTTCATTCTTTATTCTTTCTTCTTCAAGAGAACCTTTAAGAGATCTAATCATCTTAAAGGTTCTATTATTTCTTCTTCATTCAATTTTTCTGAGAGGTCTTCAATTAGAAATGCCTATTCATCAATGGCCTTTCATTTATAGGACTTGGGAAGTCAGGCTACTCTAGTTGGGCATGTGATGGGGAAGCTTGGAATAGACTAGCTAGTCAATGCTCTTGATCCTCAACTGAATCTATGTATTCTCTTGAAACCTCTAATAGTCTCTAGGATTCCTTCATAGTCAAGGATCCCCTAACATACCCAAACCAACCTACTAAGTCAAGAATTCAAACTCCTTAGCATTACAAGTTTTCTCTATAGCAACCAAATCTCTATAGGCTTATAAGGGTCATTTATGATTTTTCACCAATAAAAGCTCTAATAGGGGTTATGAGGAATTTTACAGAGGTTTTATAGCCTATTCCACATGATAAAACTGATAGTCAAGTTGGGTTGATAACCGATTGAATAGTTCCTTCATAAACAAGGCTATTAGAGGAGCCCCAATTAGGCCTCCTTATAGATTTATAGGGCTTTTACCAAGTTTTCCTTAAGGTTTCATAAAATATGGTAATAAGACTAGTTTTTGCTAATGACAAACCCTAAAGGATGTTTGGGGTCTTGAACCACCAAAAATCCATACAACAATTATGCTAAAATTAAGGGTTTTTGAGGGTTTTGAGGGTTCCATGTTGTCATCACTTTTTAAAGACCTTCCCAAGCTTATTAAAACTTCTCCTTCACAACATAACACCTTCTAATACTTGAATCCCTCCAAAGGACTTATCTTGAAACCCACTCCTCTGCATTCTAGATCCAATTTGTTGTTGTCCACTCCTAGCTGGATATTGTTGTATTCACCTAGGGAAAGCTCAAAAAAATATTGCACGTGCATCCAAGGGCTTTGAACTTTTTTACAAAAAAAATGGAGTCCTTACTTCAAGATTCCAAAGCGCCATGGTTTTCCCACAGTGCAAACAAAAGATACAACCCCTAATTTACACGGTATGCAAAAATTGGTAGCACACTATAAAGCTTGAAAACAATTTTATAAAATATTACCGAAACTATAAGAATCTAATCTAATGCATAGAAATGAAGCCTAGGTGGTGTAGGAGCACATTAAATCTCAAGAAGACAAAGATATAAAAGCTAGAGAAGCCATTTGTAATAAGTTGTCAAAGGAGGTCTTAATATGATAAATAATGTATAAATATTTATTTAATTGGTGAATGGATCTATTGACATCCATCTAAAGTCATTTGAGTCATTTTTATTGTATTTGGGTCAAGTTGTAAAGGCTATGGAGCCATTTTTTGTCAAAAATGTAAAAGTTGCGTAAAAAGTTGTAAAATGCAACTTTGAGAAAGTTGTTAATAATAGAAAAATGATGTAAAAAGGTATATGGTTGGTCTTGGAGGTAGTTAGGAAGGTTTATAACTTTCAAATGGATACAAAAACCATTGTATGGTCGAACCAAATCAAATTGGAAGAAGAGGAAATACTTTGATACATTTTTGGTGCATTTTATTGTTGTGGTTTTGATTGTTTTTTTATAGTTTTAGAGTAGTTTCCATGCATTGTACGGCCATTTACAGCCTGGAAACCATGTAATATAGTAATGGATATATATTATGATGAATCCTTCTTCTCATGATTTTTGTTTGGTTCAATTTTATGAAGAAATGAATAAGTTATGGGTATTTTGGTGAAAGTGGATGTTTGCAGATTTGAGATTCGCTGAATACAGTCATGTTGCAGCATGTGATGCGGACATAGTTTGGAGACTAAAGATCTCTAATTATATTAATTGGAAATATAGGTTAACTAAATTTCATTTCCAACTGGTTTGAATTATTTTCATTTAGATTTGGAAAAGTTATGATGATTTGAGTGAAAGCTGGTTTTTAACAATTTTCATTGGAGTTACAGACAGTGATTTGTGCTTGAAACTTTATAAATGAATGAGAAAAATTAATGGCTTAAATATTTGAAAACTAGACTCAATAATGGATAATATGGAATTGGTTTGGTTTCATTTATATTCATTTTGAGGAAGATATCTGATGCCCTAGGTAGGGTTACCAGTTTTGTTTCTGGTTTATGACAGAAAATATGGGTCTTGGTTCAGAGTACATAATTCATAGTATGCTTATTGGATTGGTCTCAGATTTGGATATTTTTTAGAATTACTAATTTGGAATAATTACTCCAAATATTTTTTCAATAAGATATTTATAATTGAATTTATGAACAATGCAATCAGACATCGCAATCTGATTGTGTGAGTGAAGATGTTGTCTTTATCAGTATATAATGTCAGGGTTCTTTGTTGTAATCTTTGAGATGTTCTTGGTTCCTTGAGGGTGTACCAGCATATTATGAATCCCTTGAGTTGAACTAAGATTCCTTAAAGATAAATATAGAGGGCTCTGCATCACTAGGACACTCTTAAACAATGATGCATTGAAAAATTACACAAAAATCCACTCTATTCACAAGAAATCAGTCATGAAAGTGACTATTCCTCAAAGATTTCTGCATGTAGTCTATTGTTCTGAACTTTAGCTACACAATGACTTTCACCAACTCTTGGTTTATGGTTTGTCATCACCTTTTTAGCCTTTTATTAAAGTTTATTTTGGCTACCAATTCTACTTCTTAAAACATCTCTTTGATTAGGGGAAATATATGTGTTATTTGTCCAAAAATCTTCAATCAATGATTTCAAAGCTTCACTAATTTCTTTATCATTTTGTGGTAGTCTACTACTAGATGTCCATAACTCATTCCTTAGCATGGCTCTCCTTAGAGTACCTCTACCAATTTTCAATATTTTACTTCTGTTTCTCATGAATCGAGCTTTCTTAATTAAGGTACTTACTATTGTCTATATAAGTACTTGTCTTGTGATATTACTATCTTTGGTGTGTGATTTAGAACCCACTTTGTCATAAGAACTCATTAGATTCTTTATGATGCTTTTTTCATTTGAATTTTCCATCATTCTTAGCCCAAGAGTCTTCATGATAGGCCTAAATTTTAAATTCCTCATCATTTCAACAAATAGTTGGCATTGACCTATAATATTTAATTCTTCAAAGAATAATCTCCACATATGATTAACTTTTCTTTGACAAGTATGCTTGCTAATCTTGTTTGACATTGATTTCAAAATGTTAGTATCAATATCAATCAAATATTTTTGTCTTCTAAAATGAATTCTAGAAGGTTTTATAATCTCTTCCATTCCCTCAACATTTTGAACATTAACTTAAGGTTGAGTGTTTTGCATACCTTGAATAGAAGATGATGTGCCTTGGCAATAAGATGCAAAAGATGGAATATCACCTACTTGATATGTTGATTTTGTACCTTCAACATGAGATGATGATATGACTCCAACATTGGAAGATGATGTAGTTTCACAATTCAATTGTCTTCTTGAGCATAATAGTCTCATTCGTTCTCTTTGTCTTTTCAACTCCTCCTCTTTTTTTCTTTGTATTGATGGTTCTAGTTCCTCTTCAAAATAAAATTCTTCATTATTTCTTTGAAATTTTCTTTGTTCACATAGTAATTTCATTTTATCTCTTTTAATTACCAAATCTCTCTCCTTGTCTTTTGTTGTTTGAGTTTTTGGTTTCTTGCTTGGAATGATCATGATTTCTATATGTCAAATTATTCAAACATTTGAATTACTTACAATTTTTAAATTACAAATCATTCAAATATATATACAAATTATAGTTATTTTAATGAATATGCAATATATATTAAACAATTTGTCAAATTTCTAATCATTTCCAAATAACAATTTGTTCAAACATACAAATTTCAATCAATTCACTATATATTAAGCAACATGTCAAATTATAATAAAATTTGTCTCTATATAATAAAAAAGAATATTTAAAAAGGACTTTACTAACCTTTTCTATAGAAAGAATATTCAGAAAGCCTTCAAATAGTGTATCCAATGATTGAATTCGGTGTTTGCTAACTTCAAATAGAATGAAAGAATGTTCAAAAAGACTTCAAATAGTGTTTTCTAACTTTGAACAACATGAAAACCCATGTTTTTTGTTGAAACAAAAGAATACACAATAGACAAAAAATAGAATATGGATTTGTAGGGACCCAAACTTTCATTATGACCATTTTTTGCTTTTTTCATATATAGTGGATATGCACTATAGCCCATATACCCTATAAAGCATGTACACACTATGTGAAAAATAATCTCTCCCTATCCCACCATCCCCCATCCCCTACTCTCTCTCTCTTTGCCATCCCCTATTCTCTCTGGTTTCTCTCTCTCTCTCTCTCCTCCCCCATCCCCTACTCTCTCTCTCTCTCTTAGGCTACTCTCTCCCTCTTCATCTATCTCCCTCTCCCACTCCCTCTCTCACCACCTACTCTCTCTCTCCCATCTCCTACTCACTCTCTCTCCCTCTCTCTCTCTCTCTCTCCCTCCCTCCCTCCCTCTCCCACCACCTACTCTCTCTCTCTCTCACTCTCTCCCATCCCCTACTCTCTTTTTCATTCTCTCACCCCCTACTCTCTCTCTCTCTCAATCTCTCTCCCATCCCCTACTCTCTCTCTCTCTTCTCTCCCATTCCCTACTCCCTCATAGACACACACTCCCATCCCCCCTCTCTTTCTCTCACTCTCCCTCTCCCTCTCTCACCACCTACTCTCTCTCTCTCTCTCATTCTCTCTCCCACCCCCTAATCTCTCTCTTATACAAACTCCCATCCCCCCTCTCTCTCTCCATCTCCATCTCTCACTCTCTCTCCCATTGTCTACTCTCTCTCTCTCTCTCTCTCTCTCTCTCCCATCCCCTACTCTCTCTCACATCCCCTATTCTCTCTCTTACACACACTCCCATCCCCTCTCTCTCTCCCCCTCCCACTGCCTACTCTCTCTCACACTCTATCCCCTACTCCCTCTCTCTCTGTTGGTCTACTCTCTCTCTCTCTCCTCTCCCATCGCCTACTCTCTTTGTCACTCTCTCTCGCTCTCCCTCTCCCACTACCTACTCTCTCTCATTGTCTAGACCTCTCCCATTCCCTAATCTCTCTCTCTCTTGGGCTACTCTCTTTTTCTCACTCTCTCCTCTCCCATTCCGTACTCTCCCTCTCCTCTCCCATCCCCTACTCTCTCTCACTCTCTCTCTCCTCCCATCCCCTACTCTCACTATCTCTTGAGATACACTCTCCCTCTCTCCCCCCCTCTCCCACCACCTACTCTCTCTCTCTCTCACTCTCCCTCTCCCTCTCCCTCTCCCTCTCCCACTACCTACTCTCTCTCATCCCCTAATCTCTCTCTTACACACACTCTCATCCCCCCTCTCTCTCCCCCTCTTTCACTATCTCTCCCACTACCTACTCTCTCTCTCTCATCCCCTACTCTTTCTCTTACACATACTCCCATATCCCCCCCCCTACCTCCCTCTCTCCCTCTCCCACTCTCTTTCCCACCACCTACTCTCTCACATGCTCTATCCTCTACTCTCTCTCTCCTCTCCCATCCCCTACTCTCTCTCTCTCACTCTCTCTCACTCTTCCTCTCCCACTCCCTCTCCCACTGCCTACTCTCTCTTGGGCTACTCTCTCTCCTCTCCTATCCACTACTCTCTCTCTTAAGATACTCTCTCTCCTCTCCCATCCCCTACTCTCTCTCTCACTCTCCCTTTCTCACTCCCTCTCCCACCACCTACTCTCTCTTATTGTCTGGACCTCTCCCATCCCCTAATCTCCCTCTCTCTCAGGCTACTCTCTCTCACTCTCTCTCCTTTCCTATCCCCTACTGTCTCTCTCTCTCTCTCTATCTCCCTCTCCCACCACCCACTCTCTCTCTCAGTCTCTCTTCCCATCCCCTACTCTCTCTCTTACTCTCCTTCTCCCACTCCCTCTCCCACTGCCTACTCTCTCTTATTGTCTAGACCTCTCCCATCCCATAATCTCCCTCTCTCTTAGGCTACTCTCTCTCTCTCTCTCTCTCTCTCTCCTATCCCCTACTCTACCTCTTTCTCTCTCTCCTCTCCCATCCCCTACTCTCTCTCTATATCTATCTCCCTCTCCCACCACTCACTCTCTCTTAGTCTCTCTCTCCCATCCCTTACTCTCTTTCTCACTCTCCCTCTCCCACTCCGTCTCCCACTGCCTACTCTCTTTTTCTCACTTTCTCTCTTTCCTGTCTCCTACTCTCTCACACTCTTTCCCTCCCACTCCCTCTCCCACTGCCTACTCTCTCTCACTCCCTCTCCCTCTCCCACTCCCTCTCCCACTGCCTACTCTCTCTCACTCTCTCTCCCATCCCCTACTCTCTTGCTCTCTCTCACTCTCTCCCTCTCTATTCTCTCTCCCATCCCCTACTCTCACTCTCTCTCTCCCATCCTGTAATCTCTCTTTGTTCCACCCCTTACTCTCTCTCTCTCACTCTCACACTGTCTCCCATCCCCACCTCTCTCTCTCTCTTACACATACTCCCATTCCCCTTTCTCTTTCTCCCTCTCCCACTCCCTCTCCCACCACCTACTCTCTCTCTCTCTCACTCTCTCTCCCATCTTCTACTCTTTCTCTCAGGCTACTCTCTCCCCTCTCTCATCCCCTAATCTCTCTCTTTCACACACACACACACACACACACACACTCCCATCTCCTGCCCCCCTCTCTCTCTCTCTCACTCCCATCCCCCTCTCTCTTTCTCTCTCTCATTCTCTCTCTCCCTCTCTCCCTCTCCCACCACCTACTCTCTCTCTCTCTCTCTCTCTCTCTCTCTCTCTCCCTCTCTACTCTCTCTCTACCACTTCCTACTCTCTCTCTCTCTCACTTCCTCTCTCTCCCACCCCCTACTCTTTGTCTCTCTCTCTCTCTCTCTCTCACACACACACAAACACTCCCATCCCCTCCTTCCCTCCTCTCTCACTCTCACTCTCCCACTCCCTCTCCCACCACATTCTCTCTCATTCTCCCACCCCTACTCTCTCTCCCATCCCCTACTCTCTCTCTCCCACCTCCTACTCTCTCTCTCTCCCACCCGCTACTCTCTCTCTCACTCTCACTCTCTCTCCCATCCCCCTTCTCTCTCTACCACTCCCAGTCCTTCTCCCACTACCTACTCTCTCTCTCTCACATCCCCTACTCTCTCTCTCTCTCTCCCATCTCCTACTCTCTCTCTCTCATCCCCTCTCTCTTCCTCTCTCTCTCTCTCTCTCTCTCCCTCTCTCCCTCTCCCTCTCCCACCCCTACTCTCTCTCTCTCTCTACTCTCTCTCTCTCCCCATCCCCTACTTTCACTCTCTCTCTCTCCCATCCCCTACTCTCTCTCTCTCTCACTCTCCCATCCTATACACACACACACACATTCTCTCTCTCTCTCTCTCTCTATATATATATATATATATATATATATATATATCCCTTTGTCCCTATCCCACCTTCTTTGATCTCTCCCTCCCTCCCTCTATCCCTTTTGTTGGAATATTCAAATAGGAATAATGCTTCTAAGAGTGGGGAGGGTGAATCAAAAGTATTGTACTTTGACCATTAAAACCTTTTAACTGAAAATAGATTGCATGTATTTAAACATATCAACCAATTATGAGAAACACATAAGCATCACTATATAACACTTGAGATTTTGGTAACCCAAAAACCCTCTAGAAATAAGAAAGTAAAACTGGGGTGGGGATGATACCCACAAAATCACTGTAGTAATAATGTTTGACCACTTCTGATGGTCTGCCCTATTAAAGGCCTACCTTGTTAAAGACTTTACACTATATCAATAGTGACCTGGTTAAAGGATTTGCAAACACTTTACATGAAGTGTTACCCTGTCAAAGGATTTAATCACCTAGTTAAAGGATCTACAAGATAACTGTTAAGCTAACCTATTATCATAAGATTTCCTTTCTAATACAATGGCTAAAGAGTATTAGGTATGATAAACCTGATAGTTTACAATCTTTGATTGCTGAATATAGGCACTTGATCTGCTTTCTTCTAACCTTGATCCTCAGAGATCTGATACTCATTTGTGTCACCTGCTTTGTTCTTGATTAACTAGATATTTAACTATTGATCTCTTCCTCTAAGTCTTTTTACTCTTCACTCATAACTCCACTTGTGATTTCATTTTCTCCTTTATCCATCTGTGTGATTAAATGAGATTTCATCTTCCTTATAAAGACATTCAAAGAATTAGGGTTAGACATGGATCTATGATCTATATTGAATCTCTGTTTCCTGCTCATTCCCTGCACTTATATTATTGGTTGCATGCTTTCTCCATTTTTCTTATTGGTTGCATGTAGATTGCATAGGAAAGATAAAAGATTCATTCTTATCTTTTTAATCCTTCAAGAATCATCATATGTTGGCCATGAAAATAGTTTACATCTGCATTTGTAAAGTTACAAACTCATATGTGCATTCTGTGTTTCTTGACACTTACTGATTCCAGATGCTCGGCACATGTAACAAACTGGCTTACTTGGCTCCTGTTGTATTTCTATATTGCTTGGCATCATCTATTACTCGACACTCAAATACCACTCAGCACTTGTATCATTCTTGGCACCTAAAGGGTGCTCAGCACCTAAAGATCACTCAACACTTGGCCTTCACTTGGCACTTGATCTTCACTCGGCACCTGAAGATCACTTGGCACCTGAAGGCTTTCCTGACTTGGCTCATGTTGTGGCTTGACATACATGGTGTACTTGGCTCCAATGTATAAAGTGGTTAAGTGTGTTGGCACTCAAGTGTCAAAAATCATTTTGAGGCTAACACCTTTCCCACCTCCTACTCTCTTCCCATCTTCTAATCTCTCTCATTCTCTACCCTCTCTACCTCTATCCTCCTCTCTCAATTGAAATTTAGGTCTTAATAGTGTGTGCACACTAAAGCGCATATGCGCTATTAATGCCCAAATTAAAAGATGCTTTAAATAGAGCATGCACACTATATTGCACATGTGCTATTCAAAGCTTTTCATTCTACCTAGCCTAAGGCTTTGTTTTGCCTTAGGGATCCAACCTAAAGGATTGGAGTCTCTAAACTAGTTAGAGATGTGTTTTGCTACAGACATACAAAAAATGATTGATTTTTCTTGTGTTATCTCCTTCAAGTTTCTTCATGGTTGAGCATCAATAAAATCAGGTTACATGACATTGTAGGTCTCTGTGTTATCTATATAACCATATCATTTATTTTGCATTTGAACTATTTCAAGCCTTTCAACTATAATTTATTTTGAATGTGTGTCCTTTTTTGGTCAAAAATCAACATGTACTAATTGGGCTATAGATTTTAGCTCGTTTCTCGAATTTTGCAACAACTTAGTTTTTTAGAAACTAGACTCCATTATACACACTTTAAAAGAAAGAAGTTTTGATTTTAGATTAGTTTTCAATCATTTCTAGGGGGAGAACACATATATTTCACATTTTTGGGATGTTTCCAATTAAAAAATTCATTAAAAAAAATACACATTATAAAATTATCCAAAAAATATGGGATAAACTAAACAATGTTAGGTAACTTTTGACTAGAGCGATTAAAGGATTTCAAAAAAATGTTAAAATTTTAGATGGGCCACACTTTGTACTGTGTTATGTTTTTTTGAATAAACAATACCACTTTCTGTGGGCCTCTTTTTTGAGGACCTAAAACTAAACCTTTTTGAAAAAAAATAGTAGTTTAGAAGCTAGATTCAAAGGACTACTACTTTTTTTTTTATCACATCTTAAAATTCTGAGCGTAACTATCTTCAAGTTCTTGTTGAAGTTCAAACATTTCTAATTTTAAAAGAGAGGTGTTCACTAATTCCCCCCTTTTGGCACCACAACTTGGTGCACTTACCCAAGTATAAGAATATCATAAGTGATGGGACTTCTGCAACTTTACTTCTTAGATGACTAGTGATAAGTCATTAGATTGACTTTGTACATGGTGCATCATTTCCAAATAAAGAAACCTATAAGCTTACTCCAAATTAGAATAGAGAAGTGTCATGAGCCCAAATTTAAGGATATATGAATATTCGAATAACATATTATACAATGATAATAATTAAGAATAATAATATTATAATCCATTATAATAATGATATTACTAATATATAATATATAATATGTTATGATTACATTATAAATCTATAGTGGATAATATATCGAACTATTATCATATTGATAAACTATATAGATAAATACTTATGATTTATTTAATTATATTATTCATAATAATATAATTTATAATTATTCATAATAATATAGATTAATATTATTCATAATAATAATAATAATAATATAAATATGACAATTAAATATTATTAATATATAAAGCAAATATACTATATAATTAACAATGATATTACAAATATTATTATTAATATAACATATGTTATTATCAATACAAATATACAATCAATACACAAGTCTAAACCTAACCAATATTTATATAATCAACATATATAATTACATAAGTTATATAAAACATAATTTATCAATTGGTGACGCTATCTCAAGGACACATCTCCTCACATGTAAGTCCAAGATATTTATGGGGAAGATCGAGGGGCATAAAAGATAGCTTGGAATGGGATTACAAATAGGAAGCATGGAAGGAGCAGAGTATACAAATCGGTATTGAAACGTGCAGGAGGACCTCCATCCGATTCCATGTCAGTACAATAGGATACGATCATAGTGCATAGGTTACATAAGACATCAATATTCATACGCATAAGGATTGGGGTTTCACATCAATAACCATAGTGATAAAAATACAATCGCAACACTCTATTAAACTTCCTTACAAGAAATAACAGTGATTTAGAATAAACACAATGGTCAAGGCATTGAAAGTGACATAACGTCCATATTTTATCTACCAAATCTGAATGAACAAAGACTATGACTGGCAACAACCACTCTATTGATAAAACATTGGTTAAAAGGTTCATACTATAAGATGCGATTAAAGATGGAGGAAACCAAATATGGAAGACAATGCATGTAAAAGGCTTGATAGAATAAAAGATTACAATGCTTTTTGATGTTGATCATATTCAATGATCAATAAATCCACAACATTAGAAGAAGTCAAATCTCAGTATTTATATTTTAGCAATCTTATGTTGTGAAATACAACAAAACCAATCAAGAGAAGAGAAAAGTAGAATAAAAAAAATGGACCCCCAAATTGGGTACATTACAAGAAATAGCTAGGCAAGTATAAGAACTTCTAGATCAAGGTCTGATAAAGAAGAGCATCAATCCTTGTGTAGTGTCAATAGTTTTGGCATCCAAGAAGAGGGTAAAATGGAGGCTTTGTACATATTCAAGGGCCATCAAAAAAATCACCATTAGGTATAGGTTTGTCATACCTAGAATTGAAGACTTAATGGGTTGTCTTGGAGAGGCTCAAAATTTCAAAAAGTTGGATCTCAAAAGTGGTTATCATTAGACAAGGATAAAAAAGGGTGAAGAGTTGAAAACAACTTTTAAGATGATAGGTGGATTGTATGAATGGCTTGTGTTTCCATTTGGGATCTCAATTGTGCCTAGCACATTCATGAGACTCATGAATGAAGTGTTGAAACACTACATGGGGAGATTTGTAGTAATATATTTTGATGATATACTCATCTTTAGTAAAACAAGATAAGAACATCTTTAACATGTGGATATGATGTTAATTTTCATGAAGAGAAGTTGGAAATCAATTTTGAAAAATTTGAGTTCTTGAAGCAAGAACTTGTATACTTGGGGTTTGTGGTATCCAATGGATCTTTGAAGATGGAAAAAGACAAAGTTTAAGCTATCTTAAACTAGCCACCACCTAACACAACAATAGAGGAAAGGAGCTTCCATGGGTTAGCTCAATTTTATAGAAAATTCATTAGGAACTTCAGTGGTATTTGTGCACCATTGCTAGAAAATATTAAGGTTGGGATAAAAACCAAGTTTAGGTGGACCTCTAAAGAAGAAAAAGCATTTGAAAAGTTGAGAGAACAAGTAGAAACACAACATATATTGAAACTTCCTAGTTTTGACAAACTATTTACCCTAGGGTGTGATGCAAGTGGGATGGTAGTAGTGGGTGTGTTGAGCCAAGAAGGTAGGCAAATATCCTTCTTTAGTGAGAAGCTAAATGAAGCCAAGAAGAAATACTCTTCTTATGACTTGGAATTGTATGCTTTGGTTTAGTCTCTTAGGAAGTGGAGGAATTACCTTATACCCAAGGAGTTCGTAGTTTTTATTGACAACCAAGCCCTTATGTACATTAAAACTTAAGAAAAGTTGAATAATAGAAATTTGAAGTGAATGGAATATCTTCAAGCATTCACATTCACCATCAAGTAGAACAAAGGGAAGCTAAACAAGGTTGCAAATGTACTAAGTAGGAGGATATTGACCATTCAAGAAGTTCAACTACATAACATTGGCATAGAGAGTTTCAAGGACCTCTACAAAGATGATGAAGACTTTGTTGAACCCTACAAGGTATGTTTTGAATTTGAGAATCATTTTCATAGTTCTTTTGTTGATTATACCTTGCAAAGTGGACTATTGTTCAAGGGAAACCAGTTATATGTTCCTAAGGGTTTCATGGGAGAGAAACTTATCCAAGAAAAACATAATGGAATCCTAAGTGGTAATTTTTTCATCAACAAGATAGTTCAAAGGTTCTACTATTGGTCAAAACTGTCAAGGGACATGGCAAGATATGTAGAACAATGTGTAATGTGCATGAAGGCAAAAGGAGGAGCTATTAAAGAAATATTGTACCAACCTTTACCAATCCCTAATAGGCCATGGGAGTGTATTAGCATGAACTTCATTCTAGGGTTACCTAAAACAAAATAGGGTTGTGATAGAATCTCTGTTGTGGTGGACAAATTTAGCAAAATGGGTCATTTTATACTTTGAAAAACTACCCATGATGTTAGCCATAGTGCACATCTATTCTTTAAAGATATTGTGAGGATCTATGGACCACTCTTAAGTATTGTGTCAAATAGAGACATCAAATTTGTGAGCCATTTTTGTAGGACCTTGTGTAATAGGTTAGGAACTAACCTATCATTTGGTTCAACTTACTACCATTAGATTGATGGCCAAATTGAGGTGGTTTATAGGTTTTTGGGTAATTTTTTAAGGTTCCTAACTAAGGAGTATGGTCAAACATGGGATGTGATTATTCCTCAAGTAGAGTATGCATATAATGATAGTGTGAACAAAACAATAGGTAGGAGCCCATTTGAGATTATTTATGGGATGCATCCAAGGGGTGTGTGTATAGTTAGAGACCTTGGACCTATGGATTATAGGAGTGATCAGGCTAAAGCCTTCACTCAAACCATAAAAGAGATTCGAGAATAGGTGAAAAAGACTATATAAGAGACTACATAAAGATTGACGGATAAAGAGGATGAGAAGAGAAAGGATGTATAGTTTGCAGTAGGTGATTATGTCATGATCCATTTGAATAAGTCTAGGTTGCATAAAGAAGTACCTACTAAACTGCATATAAGGAGATTGGGACCCTATAAGTTACTAGCTAAGTATGGAGCTAATTGGTACAATGTGGATCTACCCAATGATTTGAACATCTCACCTATCTTCAATGTGATAGACCTAATATAATTTAGGCCCCTTTAATTGAAATGGACATGAGAAGAAAGGAGGTTGGAAAGGACATACAAGCTAATCTCTTACCTCCCAAGATGGAACTAGAGGCATAGAAAGTACTAGATTCAAGAGTCAAGGAGACCACTAGACACAAGGTTTACTTGGAAAACGTCATAGAATGGAAAGCTAAGCTAGAGTTAGGGGAAACATGGGTTGCAACTATAGACTTCAAGAAGTTAGGACTTTCTGATGACATATTTCCTATAGGAGTGGCATGATTTACTTTTGTGGTACCATGGTGTAGGAGTACCTAGGTAGGCTATGTGATAACCTAGGGTTCTTGGTCAAGCTTTGGATTGTAGTGGCCTTAGCCAAGCCACTAGTGTAATAAAGAGGATAGTGAGTCCTAGAAGGTCTAACTAGGTCCTTGAAAGAATTGAAGGTTACTTATTTGTCCAATGTTGCTAGGTATTGTGCAATTGTTGTCAACATTGTCAAAGGTGGCATTTGTTTATTTAGAGTCCTATATTGGACAAATAAAGGGTGAAATGGTGGTTTCATTTCCTAAGGAACATATTCAAGAATTTGGTAGAGTTTCATGAGGCTTTGACCAAGTGTGGTATAACTATGCAAAAATTTGTCAAGTTGCATGACAACTTTGTAAAATTGCAAAAGTTGCCATGACAGCTTTGCAAAATTGCAAAAGTTGCCATGACAACTTTTATTACAAAAAAGAGCATTGTTGAGTAGTAGGTTGAATAACCACTTCAAAGTGGTTTGGAATTTTTTTTTGGACCAATGTAAGTCCTCCCTTGACTTGTGACAAGGGTTGGACGACATATTAATGAAAAATTGATTAATGAGCACATAGATTGCTAAGTGATTTTAACATAATCAGAGCATTTTTGTTTCATTGGGTCATTTAATGGATTAAACTATGCACTATAACCTATGTAGGAGTTAGTAGATGTTAATACTAGGATCTTTTTTGAAATTAGTTATTACACTTAGTTTCATTTCATATCATTTGGTAAAATCTCTGTTTTCAATATTGTCTATAGTCTAATCCAAGCAGTTTTTGGTTATCGAGTTATAACTCACATTTCCACTGTGGCATCTGTACACTTCCTTGTAATGTGTGAGGTGAATCATTGTACAATAGGTGTGAAAAATCTTAGGCTTTTGAAAGAATGTTTGGCCTTTTTGTAGTGATGTCCTAGGCAAGCCAAAGGAGCATGGTTAGGGATCCAAAAAATCAAAATATTATTTGATGAGATTGAGTTCATTGGTTTCTTCAATCCAAGAGGATAGAGAGGAGGATATAAGGGTAAATAATCTCTATTCCCAAGGGGAAATCTTTGTGACATGCTTTGTTAGGGATTTGATAAAATCCTTGTGAATTTTGTTAGCACATTGGTGAAACCCTTAAATATAGGCCCAAAAATAGCAACCCACTATAAGACACATAGGAGAAGTGAAACCAAGTGAATTTGAAAGATCTTCCAAAAGGGTATCAGGATATGAAGTTTTTTTTCCCACCATATTAATCCATTTTCTAAGTTGTGTGCTAAAAGGAAAGTTTGGAGTCCTAATTCCTTATAGCCCTACAAGACCTAGTTTGGAGAAAATCCTTGAAATTGATATAGATTTCTATGTATTTTTGGTTGATGAGAACAGAAATGGCCCCAATTCCCCATGAAAAAAACCCTCTCTCCATTTTTGGGTAATTTGGATCAATTTTAAGTACTTCGTGTGGATGGTTCAAGTAGACATCCATGGAGTAATGGTTGGGTAGAGTTGATTTCATGATTGGTGTGGATAAGTTGAAGAGTAGAAGGATTAGGAATAGGATCATCTTGAGCTGGGGTTAGTGGAAGAACCCTAATAGGCTAGAGGATTGGCCTAGAAAAGAACCTAAGAGGAGGTAGGGTCAAAGAGAAAGAGTTGTCCTTACATCACACGAATTTGCCTATAAAGGTAGATGACCTTGGTTTCACCCAATCCTAGGTTGTTAAAAATAGTAATGAATTGATCTCATTTGATATCATTCAATGCTATAAATATTCTAGTATAAAAATATCCCCATTGGACTACTTGAAATCAACCAAATTAGAATTTTGTAAGAAAGTTGAATACAACAATGGTGGAGATAATAGTATCAATGGTTGCACAAACTTGACTCATTAGGAAGAACCCATGTTGTAAAAGTTATTTTAAGAGGAATAATCTTGTGTTTTGGTTACCCCCATACTAAAAAATCTTGAACCTATCAATCTATCATTGTTCATTAATGACCACAAGCTAAGAAAATGTAGAATTGGCTCAAGAGCACCACACAATATAATGCCAACATTAGTTTCTCACTCTCTAGGACTTCCCCTAACAAAGAACATTGATATATTTTATTCTATGGATGCCAAGAAAGTCCCCCTAATTGGCCAAATCAAAGATAAATAAGTAGCATTGGTAGCCCATCTAGCCAAAAGATTGAAAATGACCATCTTGGTGGTTGATACTCATTCCAGTTATGGTATGTTGTTGAGAAAAAGTTTTTGTAGAAACATGGGAGGTGAAATAAAGATGGACTTTTCACATGTCCTTATTCTAATGGAAAATAAGAAGATTAATCTTATGCCAAAGGAGAAAGAAAAGTTCACTATGATGAAGTTGGATGATACCAAAGCTCAAATTCTATACCAAGAGCTAAAATTCAAGAAGTAAATGATTTTTAGTGAATTGTCATGGATAGAAGAAAAAGTAACTCCATGGATGATTATCATATATGTGTAGTGGAGTTTGATAATAGTTGTACATCTTCTAGTTTTGTAGGCAATATCATTTTGATATCTCTAGAGGGTGAAATAAATTGCCTTGTGTATAAGTTTGATTTCAAAAATACTAACAACACAAGAGAGTATGAGGTATTATTACTAGGTATAGCTATTGATGAAGAGAAATGGATAGAATTCCTCAAAGCTCAATGGGATGTAGAGTTTTACTTGAGAAAGATCAATGCCTATATATATTGTCAAGAATCATAGGCTTAAGAATTATATAAACTGACTCTAAGATGAGATTGAAGGATTCAAATCCTTCTCCATTGAAGCCATCCTTAGGGATCATAATGCAAATGTGGATTCCTTGGTTGTGTCTTCTTCACTTATCCTTCTAGATTCTAAATCTAAAAACCGAAAACTATGAGGTGGAGGTGTTGTTCCACCCCAATGTGCTTGATAATGTTGAAGCCTAGTAGGTCTTTGAAGATGATAATAAGCTATAATTTCTCTTGGAGAATGTCAAGATTTTTTCTGAATAATATTTTGAGGGTAGTAAGAAAAAATATTGCAACTTATCTCGAGATAATAGAAAGGACTTTAGATAGGGTGTGGTTCATTTAAAAGATAACAAAGTTTTTCCAAATTTGATTTATTTGGAGAATATTTTTAATAGGAATGGTGCTTACATCCAAAAGAGGTAGGGTGAAAAAGAGAATTCCACAAGAGAATATGACAACTTGAACATTGGCAACAAACATAACCTAAAATTTGACAATATTGGAAAGGGTTGCACCAAAGAAGAAAGAGAAGAAGTGAGAAAATTTCTCATTGATGACTTCTTCAGCTACAATTTTAGATCAAGGTAGATGAATGTGACCAAAATAGATGGCCTTTTACACACCTTGGGGTTCATTTACACACAAAAAAATTCCATTTGGATTGATCAACACTGGTGCCACATTCCAAAGGGTTATAGATATGTTAGTGATCTAAAAGAAAATATTATAGTCATATATATGGATGACTTGATCATCTTTTCTAAGAAAAGAAAAGACCACATTGGAGACTTAGAGAGTGTGTTGAGAAGATGTTGAGAATATAAGATTTCACTAAACCTAAATAAATCCATTTTTTGTGTCACCGAGGGAAAATTGTTGGGCACATAGTGTCATAGGAAGGAATCTAGATCAATCCTAACAGGGTCAAAGCTATACAATAATTAAGTCTCCCATCTAGCAAAAGTAGGGTCAAATCCTTCTTTGACTAGGTTAGCCTTGTGTGGAGGTTTTTCCCTAATTTTTGTCAAGGGGAGTTTAAATAACTAATAGAATGACTCTGGTAAAAATATATTTGAAAATATTAAAGGTGTCATTGTGTAAATCCTAGTCCTATTTTATGCTGACTATACCAACATATTCATTATCTATTGCTATACTCAGAACATAGCTTGTCAGCCATACTCATCTAGGAGAATAAAGAGGGGATACAAGCACCAATTTCCTTCATGAGAATTCCCATCAAAAACCATGATCTTAAGTGTTTGAGGATAGTAAAATATAGTTATGTTTTGGTTAAACCCTTGAAGAACTTTAGATTTTATATTTTGCACTCACATATGTGGTGCTTGTACCTAAGGTGGGGTAAAGAGTATCCTCACACATGTAATAGGATATAAGATATAATGTTTGAGAGGTGTGAGTGGTGAAAGTGTAAGAATACAACATCAATATCAAGCCCACTAAGCTAGTATGTGGGAATGGATTTTGTAGAGCAATAGTCTAGAACCAAGTGGTGGATGAAGACAAGAACACACCAAGAGTATTAATGGTAGGCCTCTAGGACCCATGGTTCTCAAATATAGCCTGTTTTCTCACATATATGAAATGCCCATAAGACCTCACTCCTTCACAAAAGAGGGCCCTCAAGATAAAAGTATCAAAGTACATGACTTGTGTAGATAAACTCTATAAGAAGGCTATTGATGGGACCTTCCTCAGGTGCATGGATAAACAAAAATAAGAAATATTTCTTTGAATATTTTATAAAGAAGCATGCATAGGTCACCTCTCCTCTATTATTAAAACCTTCAAGCTACAAAGGTAGTCTTACTATTTGTTAGAAATGTTTAAAGATTCTTATAGTAGGGTCACCTAATGTGATAAGTATAAGATGTTTTCTAGTAAACCACAACCATCTGCCCTACCCTTGAGGATTGTTGTGATATAAGATTTATTTTAACAATGGGGATTCAATTTCATAGGATTAATCATCCCACCTACTATCTTAGGAAACACCTATATTATAAATACTATTGAATACTTTACCAAATGGGTTGAGGCTAAGGTTTCCAAGAAAACATGTTTTTAGTGGTATGTGAATTCTTGAAGGATAATATATTGGTACAGTTTGGATTTCCTGAGAAGTTAGTGATGGATAATATTTCTTATTTTTCTTTGACAATTTTTTTTAAGTTCTACTATGATTACATGATCTAGGTGGGTGACTCATCTATTTTTTTCTTGCAAGGAAATGGGAGAAATAAGTTGAACTTCAAGAATTTGGTGAAGATCATGAGGAAACTCATCATGAACAACTAGAGGAGCTAGTATATGAAACTACACAAGGCTTTATGGAGATAGGATCTTCCCCAAGAGAGATATTGGAGTTTCACCTTTTAAATTAGTGTATTAGATAAAGGAAAACCTTCTTCTCCCTCTTGAACTATCTACATGAAAGATTCAATCTATAGTAGAAGGCAACATATTATAGAATGGTTTGGAGAAAAGGATATTGTACTTGACCCAATTGGAGGAGGAAAGAGAAGAGATGGTGGACCCGATCACTCAAAATAAGATGCAAGTGAAGGACTTCTTTGATATAAGAGTGAGACACCATAAGTTTATACAGGGGGACCTAAATTTACTATGGGACAAGAGGAAGGAACTGAAAGGAATCCATTCTAGGTTTGAGACTTAGTGAAAAGGCCCATTCAAAATACATCAGGCTCCTGCATTGTACTATAGTTTGTTAGTTAGCTTCTTTTCATCTTTACTTTTGGCCAATTTTATTTAGTGCTTATTTTATTTTATTTTTTGCGTTCATGTTTCATCATCTCATCTTTCTATTTCCAAAACTAGAGATTTCTAGATCCCTTTCTTAGGCACTTGCATACCTAATTCACTAGTTTGAGCCAATTTCTTCCCTTGTTTTGGTTCACCCTTTTTCCTCCCTATCTTTGTGTGTGAAAGTATGTTTGATTATAAGGTCAAGTCCAAAGATAAGATCAAGTCTAAAGTTAGAGTTTGGTTCAAACCTTTTACTACAACATTTGGGGTCAAATTGTGACAATGTTGTAATTTGTGGTTTTTTCTTGTAATTAACCCCAATGTCATCAGAATATCAACATTGGCATCATAATTATGATGCTCACACGAGTATATACAAAAAATAAAATAAAATATGATATAAACCATTCCCCATTTTATTTGATAGTGGAGAGCTATGCATGAAAGAGGGTGAGGAGCTATAAATAGTGTAGTGCCCTTTTCATTGGTGTATTTCATTACCATGGTATTTGCATTTTGTTGCTGTACCCTTTCTTTTCAATTTCATTACTATTTATCTCTATATTTTGTTTCCATGCCCTTGCTCTATGATTTAGTTGTCACACTCTTGTGATCTCTACATTTTGTTGCAATTCCCTAGCTCTGTGATTTCATTTTCATGCCCTTGCTCTATGATTTTGTTGCATGTTGTACCCTTCTGATCTTTGTACCCTTGCACTGTGATTTCTTTGTTGTGTCATGCCCTTTCTTTGAGATTTTATTTCTGTGACCTAGCTCTATGATTTTCTTCAAGGGAGTTATGTAAATGTTCATTTATTTTCCTTCTAAATAGGTATATCTTTGTATTTCCTTCTAAACATGTATATTTAGAGATATTTTTTAAGGTGCTTATTACATCTTAGCACAATAGAAAATTTGGTCTGGTTGCATACATATTCTAGAATCCAAATAATAAAACAATAAAAATCACTCAACTTGTGCTAAGTGACTTACCTCAAGATCCTCCACAAACATAATGTAGACTAGGAAAAATGAGCAAAGATCGCAAGAATTTTTACAAAAACATATCATAGTAGATATTTTTAAAAAGAAACTAGCTATAACTCAGTTAAATCAGTCTAGTTTCCAATTAGCTAGGTTGATTACAAATTCTTGTAGAACTATCATCAAATTAAGTACAATAAAATGAGCAATCATCTATTCTAAGATAACAGGATCAAATACAGTTTTCCAAGGTGATAAAATTGCATATGCAAGAAATTGAAGAATAACTTCAGTGAAGAGTTGAGTGTAAGGAGATGAAGAAGCAAGTTCTTCTATGTAAATGTTATAATCACAAGGCTCATTCCCTTGGAGAATCCTCTACCACAATGATATTACGTCTAAGCCATGCATAGGATGTTGAAGTGGTTCTCAACCTTGAAACACTATCATAAGAATTTGATAATTGTGATCACTACATGGAGAATGTACCAATACTTAAAACATTGTTATAAGAATTTGATATTTGGGTTGTAAATTCTCAAACACACTTGCAAGTTATTCCAATGTCATAGTACCTACCGCAAAAATTTCCCAAATTCTATCTAGTGACTCCCATAATATCCTCTATGTTGTCTAGCTATTATTTCTATAATGCAGTCTCTTTCTAAAGTTTCTCCTTCTCCTTCTCTTTCTAAATCCATTAATTCTCCTTTGCTCTTGTGCCTTATATTTTGATTATCAAACTTCTAAATATCTTCCTCTACCTTATCTAAAATCAACTTCATATTGTATTTTAACTCATTCATAGGTGTTTGATCATTGATAGATTTTATTTTAGCATTCACATTTTCAAGATTGGTCAATGACCTCACTTGTAGACCTCTCATGTCAAGTGCATTCTATACTATTTCAACACTATGTTCTTTCTTTTGAGCTAATAGTTCTTCAAGTTCTTTTTCTTCTAAAATGTTAATTTTGTTGAACAATTTTAAACTCTTAGAAAGTGCATTATTTTTTTTCTATATGTATGTATATATAAAAATGCATAATAACAATGTTTTCATGTATGTCAAAATAATTAATAACTTTACCATTGGATCATATAACAATGAAGTAATCAACCTAGCTAATCAGCAACAAGACCAATTTAACTAGTGTTTCCAATGTCATAGTACAGACCACAAAACTTTCCTGGAATCTATCTAGTGGCTCCCATACTATCCTCTATGTTGTCTAGCTATTATTTCTATCATGAAATGTCTTTATAAAGTCCGTCCTCTTTCTAAATTTGTTCCTTTTGCTTTGTTCTCGTGCCTTAAATTTTGATTATAAAACTTCTAAATACCTACCTCTACCTTATCTAAAATCAATTTCATAGTGTGTTATCACTCTGGCATAGGTCTTTGATCATTGATAGCTTTCATTTTAGCATTCATTTTTTTAAGATTTGTCAACACCCTTACTTGTGGACCTCTCATGTCAAGCACTTTTTGTACTATTTCAACACCATGTTCTTTCTTTTGAGCTAATTGTTTTTTAGGTGCATTTTCTTGTAAAACATTAATTCTATTGAATAATTGTAAACTCTTAGAAAGTGCATTGTTTATTTTTTATGTATGTATGTATATGTATATGTATGTATGTATGTATGTTTATATGTATATGTATATGTATATTCCTATGTATATATAGTTAAAAATGCTTTAGAATAACTAAGAGGGGTGGTGCATTAGTTATTCAAGGTCCAAATGTCCTATTCAAACTTCTCACTAAGTATAGTGAGCCATTCAACAATTTATTCATCCAAGCTTTAACTTTTCTAATCAACAAGTTCTTGTAAATTGAAATCCAAGCATAACACACATGAAATCAACACATAACACAATGATTTATGTGGAAACCCAATTTGGAAAAAACCACTAGTAACATGCTACTCAATTTTCACTCTTCTGAAGTGATGCCCTATGAAAGGCCTATCCTATTAAAGGCTTACAACACAATGTTAAATGTGGCTTTGTTAGAGGATTTAACTACCCTTTTAGAAGTGGGCCTGGTTAAAGAACTTTAGAACATTCACATGGAATGCCACCCTATTAAAGGATTTAGAAATGGCTATTAAACCAACCTAAGTCCATAGGATTTTCAAATCTAATACAATTGCTAGAGAGTATTAGAAAATCTTGACCTAACTACAACATACAACTTAACTTGTAGATCTTAGCTCACTTCTCAGCTCATACCCTTGCTTGGCCTTCAATCTTTGCAACTCTAATAGCTTTCCCTCCTTTCAAGCTTAGTCTCCTTGAGTCTCAATGCTCAATGTACTAGTGCAAGCATCTCTTCATGAACACTAATAGAAGTAGAGTATCTATGCTCTTTCTTTCCTAGATGTCTCCTCCTTCAAACCCTTCTAACTACTTTACAGATTTGGCTCTTCAGTAGCAATAGTATTAGCAACTCTTTGCTTCTTGATCTATGACTCCTTAAATAGAAGTCTTGGATTTCCTTTTCCTACTCAATTCTTCCATCCTTTAATTTCAATTTTTATGGATTAGGTAAGATTCATTGCATGTAACCCATATTCTATTTCCTCTAGAAACTTCTTGAATAATCCTTTAGAATTCACCCAAAAATGATTTACATAGAATTTTGTGCCACTAGCTCATCATCTTTATCCTCCAACCCATTCACAAAATTCAATGTAACCACTATGTAAACTTAGATTTGGAAAATCTTCATCATTTGAAATAATGCAATAGCTCAACACTATTGAAATATTGGTGCTCGACACATACTGTGTTACTCGACATCAAATGTGTTTTTCTTGATGCTTAGCACTAACTAAGAATTTTTTGATGCTTGGCACCTAATTTTCACTTGGCAGACACTAGAATTTTCTATTACTAAGATCCCACTGAGAATTTTCTCGACTTCAACTATTTTTCTTGGCATCCACTAATGATCTTAGTTTAAGCTTTGCATACCACCTTGTTACAACTTCTTCCTCTAATGTTTCTAAGTGTGACCAACCCTTGTATCTTTGAGTATGTTATCAATACATCATTTAACCATTGTCTTAACTAATCCTTGCACTTCATTACAACATCATAACTCAACCTTTCCCTTAGGTGCTCTTGTTACATCTTGTTGATCAAATCCTCTTCATCAATCAACTAAGTGATTGTATTTGGATCTTATAAGAAAATATCATCCCTAAAAATAGTAGGTTTGACAACAAAACAATGATTGAAAACATTCTTTTACAACAATATTCTTACTTTTCAACAATCTCCCTCTTTGATCTTCAACAATAAGCTTTTCAATCAGATTTATAACATATATGTGTATATATACATATATACATACACACACATATCTATGTGTCTATGTATGTATGTATGTATGTGTGTGTGTGTGTGTGGAGAGGGAGAGAGAGAGAGAGAGAGAGAGAGAGAGAGAGAGAGAGAGAGAGATTGTGGATTGTAGATTATGGATTATAAACAAAAGAAAAAAAAGAAAACATGACATTAATCATTCCCCATTTGTTTTGATTTATTTTGGAGAACTACACACAAAAGAGGTTGGAGAGCTTTGAATGAAGGTGGAAAGCTCTATACATTGGTGGAGATCAATGGAGATCTATGATTTTATTGTCATTCCCTTTTGATCACTGTATTTAATTTCCCCATCGTGTCATTGTGATCTCCATGTCCTTGCTCTATGATTTTCTTCAAGGGGAGAAGAGGTACCTATGTAAATGTTCTTTTTTTTCCTTCTAAACATGTATCTCTTGTTCATATATAATAGATTTGGTTAGATTCAAGGATAACTAATGATGATGATTGTATGTATATTAGTTCACTATGTGAACTTCTTTACATGCATACATACACACTTGCATAGCACTTGTGCTAAATTAATTTAATCATTCATGTCTTGAATTCACAAAAGTAATTATCCTTGCATTCAATCGAAACTATTCATACCAAACTAGGTATGTAAAAATCTATCCTTATAGATTATATTATCTCTTGGTGATTGAGTAAAGATCTCATGCATAATATCATCCAAATAATGATCTAATTCATTTATATTAAATCATAACATTATCATGAAGATGATCCATTTATGTTACTTCATACTTTTTTGATTGAGCATTTTGTTTAACATAATCAGTAATACTACAATTGTATAGCTACAGCTATTACTCTTGTTTATTTTATTTCTTCATATACATTTAAGACTATAATTTTCCTTAAAATTAGATTGTATATTTTTTATTTCTAAAACCCAAATATAGATCTCTGATAATTATCTTTTTAAATTAATTTCAAGATCTTCATATATAATTTAAAGAGTTTCCACTGCTGGACAGTGGAATAGCCCCAATGTGGAGCCACATAGCTCATGAATTTTTCCACCAAATTATATTTTTTAACTTCAAAAATATTATAAGTGAATGCTCTTATGATTTTCTATACATTTATTAATTTTTTTCTTTTCATTTGAGGTAATTTTCTATTCAAAGAGAGACACATCAATCATAAGGATGGGCATGCCAATTTTGATCATCTCACTTTCAAAGCTGATTCCCTTATCATATTAATGAAACTACATGCAATTGACACCCTAATTTTCTACAAGTTTCTTGATCAACCATTCACACAACCATCTTCCTCCTACCAACTTAGTGTAGGAGCACCTAAGCTATTCTAGGAATTTAAGGATAACTAGAGAACTTCAAGCATGAAGATGAATCATCCATATTATGGTTGAATCAACTATACAATCATGAAACCCTTTATGGCATTAAAAATGAAAAATATGTAAATCCTAGGTCCTGAAGGCTCAAAAAGAGACTAAATGGTCATATGGATGTAATAGGAATCATATTGGGATAGGTTATTCTTTAGGAATTCTTAATAAGACCATTTAAGTCATTTGGCAAGGTTGGATAAGTCAAAATGCTCTTTAAAATAAAAAATTGTATTGTTATAAATTTAAATTTTTGAATTACAATGGTTAGTTTGTTTTAGGAGGGAAAAGTGTTTCCATAGTGTTTTTCTTTTAATCATCCTTATACTGACCAAGGTTGGTTTGGAAAGTTAGTTTGAAGGTTATATAATGTAGAGAAGTGATTTTTATAAGAAAGAAGTGATTTGTATGGACCACACACAAATTCAATAAGGAAAACCTCTACTTTTGCAAAGTTCATGAGTTTGTTCATTGTTTTGGGTGTTATTTGAAGGTTCTTTGAATCTCAGATGAATCAAGGATATTGATATATTATCACATCTTCCATTTCATACTTGGTTTGAAGGATTTTTAGTAGTTTTCAACTTATATTGTGTTGACTATCATAACACTATTTAGATTTCCTTGATAGTTTTGATAAAATTTTTTGGAATTGTCATTCCATGAATGTAAGGCCTAGTTCTCATGTAATGACTCTATCAAGTTATGTATTATAGTCTACTAATAGATTAACATGCATTTTTGAGGGATGAGGTAAGTTTCTTGGTGATCACAATACTGTTTTAAAGTCTTTGGCATTGAAATTGCCATGTACACTACAATAGTAGCACATTGGACTTAAGGAGGGGATATTTTTATGTTGGATTCTATTAATAAACATTGAAGAAAAGGTGTTCCATACTTTATTTCTTTGAGAAAGCATTGTAAGAGTATAGATTGAGGAAGCCCTATTTCTTGAGGGTTTTGAGGCCTAAATCAAGGTTTTTGTACTTGTAGGGTCTATAGACTCAAATTGATTGTAGAATCTTCTAAGTCAATCTATTTTATAGTGTTTTTGAAAATATTGAGGTCTAGAAGCAAGTTTGACTCATAGTTTCTTTGCAAATCTATCATTTTAGAGGCTTAAATTATGGATCAAGCATTGAAACCAAGACTCTTTTCCAAAGTAAGCCTATATAATTTTTTGATATGTTGAAAAAATAAATAAAGGGTATTTGAAAAGGTAAAATTTTTCCTTGTAATTTTGGAAGTCTTAGGAGTTATGCATTTTAGAAGCTTGGCAAAGACCTAATTGGTAAGGTTACGAGGCCTATCTTATGCATTTCCTAGTTTATGACCAAAGCAAGTTTGGGGAAGGGAAAAAGTAGTTCAATAATCTTGTGATTGATGTCTTGAGGCTATTCAAACCACCTAGGATCATAACATAGGTCTTGGAAAAACATTTAAGTGTTAGAAGCAATAAAGGTCATTACATTGAATTGAAACTTGTGGATTTTTGCATTTTCCTTATTCATTTTGATTGGACCATAATCCCACCATAACCCTCTATAGCAAGAGGTATCAAAGCTTCAGTTAGTAGATCTTTGAGTAGGGAGAAGAACTAGTTTACAAAAATGCCTCCTAAGGGACAAATATCTAGGGAGATGGAAGAGTTGAGACAAGAATTAGAAAGGGAAAGAAGAGAGAAAAAGGAATTAGAATCCAAGGAAAGGGAAGAGAGACAATTAAGAAGAGAAATATTGTAACTAATTGCAAGGATTGAAGCCTTGGAGAAAGATAGACATGAACGTAGAAAGGAAGCAATCCATGAAGAAGAACATGGAGAGAACAATGATCAAGAAGGAAACCATAATGCAAGACAAGAGCAAGAGGATCATAAAGTACCAGATGATCCTAATGAAAGAATATTTTTGAAGTTGATAAAGGTAGTACAAGGTATTGGATTGGAGAAAGTTGCATATTTACCCATCTATCAAGGAAATATGGATAGTGAAGAAGTGCTTGGATGGATAGAGGCACTTGAATACTATTTTGATCTAAAGCACATAGAATAGGATAAGAATATGAAAGTGGCAAAGGAAAAGTTAAGGGGAGCAACCCTTACTTGGTGGACAAGTTTACAAAATGAGAGGGTGGCTAGAGGCCTGTACAATATTTCAAGTTGGGATAGGATGAAGACAATGGTAAGAAGTCAGTTTTTACCATCATATTTTTCTATACAAATGAAGATGAGAGGAATAATTTAAAGAAAAAAGACATGGATGTCATCTCCTACACTAAGTAGTTTCATACCCTAAGCATAAGGGGAGGGGTAGAAGAAGAAGATGAAAAAGTTGTAAGGTAAATGAGTGGATTGAAGTTCAACATTCAAGATGAGATTGGTTTGAACATCCATAAGACCCTTGGGGAATGTTTCCAATTAACAATTAGGGTAGACAAGAAGTTGAAAAGAAAGAATGAGAGGAAAAACAATAGAGGAGGATCTTGCATGCGAGGAAGGGGTGGGAGAAATTAGTTTGATAGTAAAAGAAATCAAGACAAAGAAAAAGGATCTACATCAAAGATAAGAGGAGGTTCTAGAGGAGGAAGATTTGGAAGTGGAAGAGGAAGAAGATTCTTCATAGGGAGATGTTTCCATTGCAATGAAGTTGGTCATCAATCATTTAGGTGTCCTAAATGGATTGATTTAGATAAGAGTAAAGATAGGAGAGTAAACCTAACAAAGGAATAAGAAAAAATAGATCCCATTCTAATACTACCTAAGGAAGGAGAATGTCTTCTTATGAGAAATGAAGGATCAAAATTACCATAAGCACAAGAAGGAATATTCAGATTTAGATGCTTGGTAAAAGGTAAAGTATGCACTTTCATCATTAATTTAGGGGCTTATAGTAATTTGGTTTCAGTTGATATGGTTTCTAAATTAGGGTTGGCATTAGTAGAACATCCTAATCCTTATAGTGCCACTTGGGTAAACCAAGAGTTGAATGTAAAGGTTAGTTAGAGGGCTCTTTTTAGTTTTTCAAATGGTCCATATCAAGATTAGGTTTCGTGTGATGTCAACATAGAGACAAGAAGTATATTGGTTGGTAAATGAATCAAAATCTTGGGGCAAACTATCCTAGAAATCAAAATACCTTGGGAATGCTGAAAACAAGATTTGAAGATTAGAAGTACATAAAAGTGGGCACTATCCATTGTCCTATTATTGGGCATAGAGATACTAGTTAGAGGAAGAAGTTATATATGTTTGGAGGGAAAAAGAAATGGCATAGAGATCAAACAAGGATGCAAATAATAGTTGCAACAATAACATAGTCCATTGGTCTAGGGGTAAACACAAACATAACCATGGTAATTTTTAATCTAATGAGCTGTCTGAAGGTCAAAGGAGGAGGTCCATAACTTTGGGAGATTTCATGCAGCCATGAAGACAACAATATCATTGAAAGCGATGAAAATTTGGCAAGTCTCATTCTTGGGATAAGAATCTTTTTAAAGGTGGGGTATATGGTATAGGAGCGCATAATCTATTCTAGGAATTAAAGGATAACTAGATAACTTCAGGTATGAAGATGAATCATCAATACCATGGTGGAATCAACTATGCAATCTTGAAATCCATTATGGCATTTAAATTGCAAAATATGTAAAGCCTAGGTCCTGAAGGTTCAAAAAGAGACTAAATGATCATATGGATGTAATAGGAATCATATTGGGATATGTTAGTCTTTAGGAATTCTTAATAAGACCATATAAGTCATTTGGTAGAATTGGATTATCAAAATGCTCTTTAAAATCAAATTTCTAATGTTGTAAATTCAAATTTTTGAATTACAATAGATAGTTAGTTTTAGGAGTGAAAAGTTTTTTCATAGTGTTTTAGTCTTTTAATCATCCTTATACCAACCAAGGTTGGTTAGGAAATTTATTTGGAAGGCTATATAATGTAGAGAAGTGATTTGTATGGGAAAGAAGTGATTTGTATGAACTACACAAAGATTCAATAAGGAAAACCTCTATTTTTACAAAGTTCATGAGTTTTTTCATTTTTTTGGGTGTTATTTGAAGGTTCTTTTAATCTTGGATGAATCAAGGATATTTCTATCTGGTGACATCTTCCATTTTATACTTTGTTTGAAGGATGTTCAATAGTTTTCAATTCATATTGTGTTGACTATCATAACACTATTCAGATTTCCTTGACAGTTTTGATAATGTTGTTGTAGAATGGTCACTCCATGAATGTAAGTCTTGGTTCTCATGGAATGACTCTATCAAGGTATCTATTATAGTCTAATAGCATATTAACATACATTTGTTAATGATGAGATAAGTTTCTTGGTGATCACCATACTATTTTGAAGATTTTGGCATTCAAATTGCTAGGTACACTACAACAGTAGCACATTATCCATAAGAAGGGGCTATTCTTATGTTGGATTCTATTTATACACATTGAAGAAAATATTTTCCATCCTTTATTTCTTTGAGAAAGCATTGGAAGTGTATAGATTGAGGAAGCCCTAGTTCTTGAGGGTTTTGAGGCATAAATTGAGGTTTCTTAATACTTGTAGTGACTATAGACTCAAATTGATTGCACATTCCTCTAATTCAATCCATTTTATGAGACTGTTGAAAATTTTGAGGTTTGGAAGCAAGTTTGATTCATAGTTCCTTTGCAAATCGATCATTTTGGAGGCATATCAATCGTTGAAACTGGTACTATTTTTGAAGTAGTTGATAGCAATCGAAAAGATGGGGGGTTGACCTCAGAGCAAAAATAAGGCCAAGAACTAGCCAGAGGTTAATTTCAAAAATTTTATCCTATACCAACTTTAAACATGAAAAACCAGAAAACTTTAAGAGCTAAATTGACAAATTAACCATAGTTGTTAAACTACTATGCACAAGAAAATGAATAATAAACCAACAACACTTAAAAAATCCCTATTATTGGTCCACTTAATCAACATAGTCCAAAAAAACTGGTGGGGTGTAAAGCTCAAAGAAAATCATAAAAATAGAAATAAAATACAATAGAACTTGGGCTAGATGCCCTCTTCCTTCTCCTAGTTACCATTCTTCTCCTCCTCAAAAGCTTACCCCATCGTATCCTCCTCCTCCACTTTCACTAGTTTGTCTAGGATGGTTTTCAGCCAATCCTCCACCAAGAACCCATAAATGGATCAGGTAGTCTCATTAGTCTTTCCTAGATCTTGTTCCTCTTTGTTAGCTTGAAGGAAGTAGAGGGTTGTGGATATGAAGTGCATAACCTTGGTGGAGAAATTCACCAGGGTTTCAAATCTGTGGTATATAGTGGTATGGTTGTCCACTAGGTCCCTCATAGCCAACTCAAGCCTCTCAAACCACATCTTGGTGTGAATATGTTTGTCTTAATTCCTAGTAACCTTAGGGTTATCCTTCCTAGGAGAATTGATCTCTTCCCCCCCACTATGAGTTGGGGTAGCTTCTAGGGTATCAAAGACATGGGAAGGGCCGATGTAGTTGGGGCTAGTTTTGATGTCCTAATGGTGTCTTTTATTTTTAGTAGGTTTCTCATTACTACTAGAGGAGCCAATGTTGGATTCATATGTCAGAGGGAGGGAGGTCTTGAATTTCTCCATTTAGAAATGCTTACTAGTTCTCCTAGCACACTAATTTCTCTTCTTGGAATCCAAATTTGAGTCAATGCTAACTTTGACCTCATGGTTAATTTTGACCTCAGTGGCATGATCTTTCTTGGGCCTCTTAAAAGTAGAGCTAGGGCTGGGGTCTAGAGAGGTATGAGGGGTGATAGAGGCCAGGGGTTGAGCAAGAGAGGGGGATTTTGAGCTAGGTGTAGGATGGAAATTTTATTCATTAGGCCCTGGTGGATAAGGTAGAAAGGTTTCCCCTCCTCATGTTTCCTTCTACCTTTAAAGATACTATCCTCCAGTGAATACAGTAACAAAAACTAAAAGGAGATAAGGTCATTATTTCTAAAATGATTTACGATAAGAAAATGATAATAATATAGTACCTAATAGTGGCCCTTAAAGATAATGTATTTGATAATTGCATACTAAATGATATCCCAAGGCTTAGGGAGGGTAGACCATGCAAACCCATCACCCAATCTCGTTGGTTCCTCCTTGAATTTGAAGAAATTTTGCAAACTCACCTCCTCATTGACCTTAGCTTGGCTCTACCATTTCTTGCCATCTAGAAAAAAATCCACAGCCCTCTGTTATATCCCAAATTTTTACCTAATTTTAAATTTATTTATAGCCATTAGATTGAATGGATTTTCTTTCATAATCATGTGAAAAAGGTAGTTAAATATATCCATTCTATTCATTATGTTAACTATTTAATGAAGATGGTCATTATCTATTATTTTCATGTGATGTTTAGTAGTTGCTTGATTTTGGAATTATGGTTAGTAATTAAATTTCTTATATATATTAAATGTTATTATGAAATTATTATGGAACTTGTTATTATCATGGAAATATTGCATGGGTGATTGCAAGAGAAGATGAAGGGCGTGTTGGCTCTTGATTTAAATTTTTTACAAACAACCAAGAAACTAGACAAATGCATCTAAGGCTAGAAAATTCCTATGATGAATGCACCTGACTGTAGTCTTGGGCCAACTATAAGGCTTGACCCTTCTTCACTTCAAGCTCTGCAAGACCTAGGTGGGTTAACCTTGAGGTTTTGAGATATGGTACCAATGCATTTAAAACATAAATACAAACATATTTATTGTAGATGAAAACCCTTATATCTCCTAATAACTCATGAAATGACATAGATCTATAGCAACTAAATGCAAATCTATGAATCTCATAAGTTGAGTGAGGGTTAATTCTTTTCAGCCCACTACAAAACATGAAATACTAAATTTATTTTGAATAAAAAGATTTTGTGCAAATGACATTCATATCAGCTTGCATCTGATTTAGTGATCAGTGTCTTATCCATTGAAACATAGAGTCATTACCAGTAGGATGACCTAACTTGTTTGCATTACAATCAAGTTTATCAACTAAAATCCCAAAATTCCATCCTTATGCAATATCCCCTTCATACACTTAGAAACCCTATTAGAACACTGAAGTATTTACTTAACTCCTTGAGTCAAAAGCAACAATAGATCTAAAATACAACTCATCCAAGTTGCCTTAAATCAAATGAACCTTATCCATTTAATCTCAAAGTTAATAGCACATAAAGAATTAGGAGACAAAATTAGAGAACTTAGATAATTCATGTAAATCCCCTTTTGTATTTATCCTTGGAAAGACCAAATACACAAACTGGCAACACAAAATGAAGCTCAAGATATATCACATAATCTAGCATCCATTATCATATCTTAGAAACAATGCATGAAAATGAAATGTAAATCTACACAGGTGTAGGTTTGTGGTCTTCACTACTAGAGCTCAGCTCAATAAATAGGAAGCAAAACCAATCACATCCATAGTTTCATAGTAGAGCACTAGAACCCTGCTAGTAGTACCCAAAGAAAACTGCCAACCCTTATAATGAATGAAAGAAAGAAAGATATAGTAAGAAGTGAATTCTTGGATCTGTTACACAACTAACACCTATCCACTTGAAATTCAATCTCTTGCAACTTAAAACCTCTTTCATCTTTCTACACCTTTGATCTAATTTTGTTTTCATCATTACTCTATAACCGATTTGAAAATATCTTAGATGAAATGGTGAAAACTTTTGAGTTATAAAAATATCTAATAACTTCATTACAATTCTAGTGAAAACTCAATTTTTATAGAATATAGGTGAACAAATTTGACCTAAACTGCATTTCCATTGTCTTTTACTAATATTTAGGTCATTTCCATGTTATAAAATAGTTTTGAACTTCATTACCTAAATATAGTTGTAAATTGGGAACCTGATAAAAAACCTCTTATAGCTCAAATAGACTACTTCCTATGTAGAAACTAACTCCATAGTTGAAAAGTTGATCTTCTCACGATTTTGGAAATATATAATACTATTATGTTTGCCTCTTAGAAACCCCTAGAAAGTTAGTTCAAAAAAATGTCCCCCCTAGCAAGGCACTCTGGCTTGCAACTTTGATTTTAAAATTTCAAAAAAAAATTTAAATTTTCTAAAGTTTAAGTTTAGAAAAATACATCTTTGTATTTAAAATTTCTGCACGTGCAATCCATTTGAACAAATAATTTAAAAATATTTTTTTACTCTTTAATATTTCCCCTACCCTTCAAATTTAGGGTCAACCCTCATTGACCAAGTGCCATGTATCACTCGATAATTGGTTGACCTCTGTACATGCTGCCACCTCATCACCAAGTGGCACTCTCCTGCTTACCCACATTGTTTAACAAGCTTGTACCTTTGAAATGTAGAATTGTGTCGTTCATTGGATCTACCACATGGAAGCATCCTATGCTCCCATGTTGATCTGCTCATTTAGCACGACCTTATTGCCAGCTGGGATCTGTGCTATGTGTCACATGCTTGTTATTCTACATTTTTTAACCAACGTGCAACTTCCCCAAGCAGGAATGCACCCACCACACGATCTAGCCATGTGTCAAAAAATGGGTGCATCTTGCCACATCAACGCACTTGAATCTTTGTGTAAAGCTATGTTGACATCACCTCCACCTGTTGTCCATCTCATCAAACACCTCATCTAGTTTGGCTACAGGTCCCCACACACTTTTCATGTCTTCAGAAAACAAGTCATGTCTTTAAGACATTAATCTTTCGATGTACATTTGAATTTAAATAGACAAAATACTCACCCCACAACCCATGTGGGATAAAGACCTTGGCTCTGTGTTTCTTTTAGCACCTTGCTCCATTTAAACATTGGCAAATGTCTAAATGTGTGGGCCTCTTGTTCTAGTCTTTGACACAATGATTCCTTTATTTAACACTGTTAGCTGGCTCTTTTGATGCTGTGGACTCCCTTATTTAGTTTCTTGTTACATGGCTTTGGCATCTTCTCATTGACTGGCACTTTTTTTTTTGCATGGGGATTTATCTTGCCTTGTACATGCAAATCTATCCATGCTATGGATACATCCCTCCTAGTCAGCTCTCCCTACCATCAGCATGGATTGACCAGAGGCTTTAATTTAATCTTAGGAGCTCTTTTTCTGATCCCCAATCATGGTCTTCTCCTATAGATGCTACGAGATCCTTGACTCCTTCAGCACTATCTTAAAACTCTTACATGTGGGATCCTTCATCATGCAATGTGCCTTTTCCCTCTCCAAATATAATTTGTGGTCCTACTATTGCCTGCTCGCACTTGAATTGCTTATTTTCTTTCTTTGACTAGCATATTGGGGGATGACTGTGGCTTTTTCTTTGATTACTACACATTATAAAACTAAAACTTTGTATTTTAATGTGTGGAGTTCCATTTTTTTAATGTTTGAATTCCCTTTTACTTGGTCTACTGATGTGGATCCTTGACACTTGGTGACTTACCCTTGTCTTTGGCACAATAGAAACCTTTCATCATTGAGTCTTTTTATATGATGTCCTCTACTCTTCAAGCCCTAAGCCTTCATTGCTCATGCGTGATGTATCTTTCCTATGTCTTATGTTGTGCATGAAGCTCTCTTTTTGTACTGTACCTCTATTCATGCAACTTTAAGCTTCTTTGTTGCATGTTCTTTTTTGCATTGGGTGTGGACTAGAGCTAGGTGTATTGTCTCTCCATTTTAGGGTGAGACCCTTGAGTGCCGTGGCTACCTCAAAATGTGGGTTACATTTTCATTGCCATGGCTTCTAGACTGACAATGGAAAATGGGAGAGAGTAGTTTTCCTTTCTTTGTAGCTATAATTTTCCCAAGATTCATAAGGTCAACAACATATTGAAATGATGCCTTCTCTGTTAGAATAATTTCAAGGAGTTGCATCACATGTGCTAGCCTGAAAAAGTGTGCCCCTATTATATGGTCTTGAGCGTGAGTCTTTGCTCCAATGATATTAAAATCAATTGTAAATGTATTTGTGGCCAGGACATAATGGGGAAAAAAAATTCTTCCCAAGTCACTAAATATTTCTTGCTTCAACAACATTTTCTCTCTTAGAGCCTCTATCACCATAGCAACATCTTTGAATTTTTTTATAATCCACCACCCCTATTACTAGAGATGTGCTTTTACTAAATTTTTCTTCTAACATGCCTCCTTTCTTTACACAACTCTTTAAATTTTATGAAATTCTATTAAGCCCTTGCTGAAGAAAATTGGCATTTACTTCCTTTAGAACCACAAGAATGTTGATAAGAATAAGAGTTGTTGCTATACCTAAAACTATTATGCCTCCAGCGGTCTGCAAGCTTCCATAACTTCCATAGCCTGATGAAAGCCTTCCTCCAATTCATTTTCCCTTTGGATATTAGTATCAAGAGCAAAAAATAATGCATAATGTGACTCACTTCCCACTACCAAAATGGCCATGTGGGGTGTTTAAGATTTTGGCCATTATAAACAATCCATCACCCACATCCATTTGATAAATATACTTGTCCTACATTGCAAGATTCTAAGAGAATATAAAGTTTTTCTTCATATTGATCATTCAAAAATATAATAGTTGCCTTACCCATAACCATTGGATGGAAAATTTTAGAGCCTTAATGTCTTATCACTCTGCAACAATTAGTCAGAAATAGTCGGGCCCCAAAGTGGGTCCAGTTAAAAAAAATTCATTTTCAGACAACTAAATCCTCAAACTAGACCATTAATATTCATTGGAATTGATTTTGAGCATTTATTGATCATCTCATTTTATCATTTTCTGCAAACTATCAAATTGATGCTAGGAGGTCCTTTGACTGGCCCTAAAAACTAATCCAAACACCTGACTAGGCTCTAAAAATTGGCACATTGAATCTCTATTATGCATATGTGCATCTTGTTGAATCTCATCTCATGAAAAATTTGGGGTCAAAAGATAGTCGCTATCAAAGTTGACTTCTCAGAACTGCCTGCAAGAAAACATGTCAGAAAATAATAAATTTGATTCAGATTTAGCTTCGAAAAATGGGCAAATGGAGACTTGGGGAAATGAAACTTGGAGTGTTGTTTCTCTATCATGAGGATATTACAGATCTATTATTTGGGCTCATGAAGAATAACTATGCTCAAATGGCGAGCCGTCAAAGTGAGCTATTCAAAATTTGTAAACTGGAAACATTGATAGAAAACATTTTTTGTAAATGGAATTGACTTGGAAAAGTGTGCAAATGGATTCATCAAGACTTGAAACTAGGCACACTTAAAGTATTTTTAGAGGACAACATAGTGGTACAATCTATTCAATCTAGGAAGTCATGGATTTTGAGGAATGATATCACGAATAGGGGTACTAATCAATCTGCAAATGCTGACACCAATAAAACTTTAGAAATTGCATTTGGAATTGTCTTTTAAAACTGATCAAACGGACTTTTCATGAGGTGAAACTTAAAACATAACAAGTCTCTAACATCTATAATGCAACGCAAAAAGAATTTTAGCATTTTGGTCAACTGATCAAAAGTTATAGCACGCCAAACAGGGCTTCCTAGAATTCAAAATTAATTGCAAAAGCATGAAAACAATAACTAACCAACTTTGAGGGATTCAAAACCTAGTCAAACGTATTTGAAATGACTCAAAATCTGAAACATAGGTTCTTAGGTATGGAAATTAGACACTCCCAAAGTGGTGGGTCATGACACATTTTTGGGTATGAGATATTCACTTGCAAACACAGCCTCTTGTCACTATTTGACACAGGGTAAAATGCAGAAATGACAATTTCTCAAAATAGGACTTCGCCAAATGACTTGGAATGACAATTTAAATACATGGAATAGGTGGATAGGCTGAATGGAGGGTGTTAGAAACATTAAACACCTCAGGGGCCTCAAAGGTACAGCTAGAAACAATCTCATTTATGGGCATTTATGGGGCTTGATTTGACTCAAAATGAGAATGCAATTTTGAGTGCCAACAAGGGGGAAGCATTGCTAAATGGGATCAACAAAGTGAGATACTAGCTTAGTCCAATTATTAGGCTGGCATGTATGACCTTAAATTTCCTTGGTAAGAACCTAGTGACTTGAACATTAGGATACAATTGATGGACCTACATGAGCTATTAAATAATCATTTAAAATATAAATTAATTTAATTAAAAATAATACGTACCTCAAATGGTTATTGATTGATTTTTTTCCACCTTATCATTATAATATATACCTATGTACATACACATACATATAGGAATAAAGTGACACCATAATATTATTTTTATAAATAATATGATGCCACCTCATAAGTATATCTACATGCAAGTAGATAGATATAAATTATAATTATCCTTGATTTTAAAAATTCAAATCTCTTTCCATATTTAATCATTTCTTCTTGCTAAAACTGAAATGAACATTTGGCATATTTTATTGGTGACCAAGAGCCAAGTCTCTTCTTTATGATTTATGGCTTCTTGGAAACCAATGAGACATCAATACCTCTTATATTATGGATCTAAGAGAATCGGAAGGCAATATACATATCACCCGATTTCCTTTACATATTATCCAACTTCTTCCTTTTTGCATGTAACGCCCCACCAAGGGATCCAAAAGAATTAACCTAAAGTTTCACTAAGTTTGCTAAACATTTTTTTTTATTTTTTTTAAAGTAAGAATGTACAACATACACATCAAACACATAGTAGCAGAAGCAATAACATGTAATCATCAACAAACATACATCACAAGTTACATTCCTTAAGGATCCCAAGACGTTGAGTCACATTTAAATTTAATTAATTCTATGTCTAACAACTACCACATACATATGAAAGAATAATCAGAAAGTCCACTGTCCATAATATACATTTTCTTCGAATGCCTCTTGGAAATTTAATTCGGAATGCTCAATCATCCACTGTACATTTCACAGGGTATGAAAGGCTTAAAAGAATATACATATGTAAAGATAAAGATACATCATCCTCAAATCCATGATACAAAGTACAGTAAAATAAATGAAACTAATAACATACCTGATACATCCATACATCCATAATGATAAAACATCTATCATAAAATCTAACCATCCATCATAATAATCCAAAAACATAGTGAAGGTAAATGCCAACCAAGAAAGCTCCAGCCACGGTGACTACGGACGGATCTTAATGGTAAGAGTAAAAAGCACTACCACCCGACCGCGTGGAACCTAAATGGTCCACTCCCACCATGCTGAGGAGATAGTCACAAGTCCCAAACAAGGTATCAAACACAAAACACAAGTACTCTCTAAGTCTGGGAAATTCTAAAAGTATACTAACTCAAAGGTTCCAACATAGAAAGACATCTAGACCCAGAGGCACCACAAAGACACGTAGGAAACCTGCTACGTAAGCGAGAAAGTGTCATCGCAAAAGTCACGTAGAAGTTACCCGAGCAATCCCTTAGGACTCTCGGGTCCCTAGTGATCCCTGCGGCCACTAGTATCTTCTCGTACTGACAAAGCATACTGTGGAATGCAAGGTCGTAACCAAGCGTTCTCTCTACCCCATCCTAGCCTGTACTAGCACTCAAGGCATGGGAGAGAACATACAATTATCTTATTAGGTTCATTTAAGTTAGTATTTAGGTGAGATGTTTTCACTTGTTAAAACAACTTACAATGGGTTACTCCAGGAAGCCTCTTAGGGCCTCGATCCCCATTGCAAGCCACTTCCCGACACTACACATAGATAACCTACCCTAGGCTCATGAAATCACAAATCAAAGAATCATAATAAAATCACCTCAGTCCTATACAAGCAACTAAAAAACATCATAAAAGATAAGCCACAAAATTACATCAGTTCTTCATGAGCAACGGGTAAGCATCAAATAATAATCATATGATCACAACAGTTCTCTATCAGCAACTGAAGGCATCAATGATAATTCACAATACTGATCAAAGACTCCAAAATGGTCAAGTCAACACATGACATCATCAAGAACATAAAAAACACTTCAGTCCTCTCAAGCGACCAAAAGCAATCCAAGTGTAACTGATCGAGACTCAAAAATGGTTATCAAATATAACTGATCGATGACTCATAAATGGTTATCCAATATAACTGATCGATGACTCAAAAATGGTTAAGTCAGGTATCTTATATACATACACTTCAGCTTCACACTAGGAAACTGGAAAGCAATAAAAAACAATAATCACAAATATGTCATAGAGCATATCAACACATCACCAGGGTTGGGTTTAAAAGATCGAGATCAAAACAACATAACATCACATTCACATAATCCTCGAGCCTCTAGTAACAACCTAGGACTGGTCGACACTAGGACAAAACCTAAACACCCCATAATATAGATAACACATAGAAATATAGAATAGTCTCACAATTTGATTTACTCTTAATAACATAATGTTAATTCAAATGTACGGGTTTCTATTCTCGTTTCCAGTGTATAATCTAGGTACTTATGATTTACAATATATCCCTTAACCTATTCTTATATTTAATTAGGATCAAGCTAAAACCCTAATTTGGTTTTAAAACAATTTTCTAAAATGATCTAAAGACAAGATACTTATCAAAATAAATAAGTAATTTATAGATTTACAATTTTCATTTAACTATATTCATCAATGGTTAATTTTAATTAAACTAATGTTTAATTAAATTAACTAATGATAATCAACTAAGTTCTTATATTACCAACTCTAGAATTATCAATTATTAATAATAATATAATTACTAATAATTTTATTAAATAAAATAAACTTATTTTAAATACATTATTATTTAAATTAATTAAACAATATTAAAACTTTGCTAATAATTATAATTTAAATAATAATTAAGAATTATTAAAATATCATTAAAAATAATAATTAAAATCAAATTTAAAAAAATAAATAAAAATTTATATAATACTATAGGCCATCGGCCTTTCAAACAGGCCAGCGCGGCAGGCCTGCTGACACAGGGCCTGCAGCAGCCTGGCTGACGCAGTCCCTGCGCCAGCAGACTGCCAGTGGCAGTAAAAAAAAAGGTGGGTGGGGTGCGTGGAATAGCCCCCACCCAAAAATAATTTTTTTTTAATATTATTTTCTTTTTAAAAATAAATATTTTTCTTGTAATGAATATTTTTACAAAACATTTTATTAAATGAGTTTTTTATAAATTCAAGAAAAATATTAATAAAACAAAATCTTGTCTTAAATATTATTTTTATTTTTATTTTAATTTGTGAAAACCTAGCAAATCTCTAATAGGAAGAAAACAATCAACCAATCGAATTTACTATCTAAATTCAATTTACCATCCGAATTTCATCTTAAAATTTTCATTTCCAAAGATTCAAACTCCTTCCAAATTTAAATTTCTCAATTCTATTTAATTCAACCCAAAACCAGATTTAATCCAATTTCCCTTTTTACCTATGAATGAGGTTTTCTAAATGGTTTTCCAATCTAGGTTTATAGATGAAATCGAATAGCAACAGATCTAGAACGAATAATTCACACATTCGAGAAGACAAGATCTTACAATCACGAAGTAGACAAATCATATTAAATTTCTTAAATCATTTAGGGGTCAAAATACCAGACCCTACCTGAACCTGATGCTAACATGCAATCCCCAAAATTGTAAGAGGACTTGCTTCTCTTCAATAACTTTCTTTTGAAAATCCTTCCTAGAATTCTCCTTCTCAAATTTGCTTCCAAAAACTCTCTCCAAAATTCACGGTCCAAATTCGTGTCCCCCAAAAATGAACTCCCAAAGTTGTGATAAGGAGTTTTCTCCTCAAATCGGGGCACTAATTGTGCATTCACCTGAGAGGACTCTCTGCTCAACTGAGTTAACTCAAAATTATCTTTTATTAATCTTTGCTTTATCTTTTTAATGCATATTAAATGAATCATTAAATAACTTTATTTAATTTTTCCACTTGACTTCTATTTTTAATCTTTATTACTTTTAATCCCATGTGCACTTTATGAAATTAAAATAACATTATAATTTCCTCTTATTTTATCTTTTTAATTAATTTCTTTATTTTCAACACATGCTTGCATCATGCAATCTTACAACTTTTAATAATTAATATATTTTCACTTTTTAATTTATTTTAGAAACTTAATTGATAAAATATTTAATTAACTTAAATAACAATAATATTTAGCATTTATTTTAAAATGAACTCTAAATATATTATTATTAAATTAAATAAATATTATAACGTTCTAAATTATCCTTAAACTTTTATCTCCAAATTTAATTCTTTTTATTTAATTAATTTCTCAATTAATTAAATATAATCAAATATTAAAATATCATAATAATCTTCTATTAAATTAAATCATTAATTAATCATTTTAATTAATTTCTTTTATATTTAAACCCATGCTTAGATCATGCGATCTAGAACCCTTTAATAATTTAATATCTTTTCCACTTTTAATTTATTTAAGAAACTTTAATTGATAAAATATTTATTAATTCAATTAATAATAATATTTAGCATTTATTTAAAAATGAACTCGAAGTATATATTATTATTAAATTAAATAAATATTATCACATTCTAAAATTATACTTAAAATTTTTATTTCCAAATTTAATTCTTTTTATTTAATTAATTTCTCTATTAATTAAATATAATTAAATATTAAAATATCATAATAATTTTCTATTAAATTAAATCATTAATTAATCCTTTTAATTAAACTTAATTAATAGAAAATACATCAAGGACTCATAAAGCAACATACAAAATCCCATCATAGAAAAATACATACTAAATCAAACAAAAGGGTTATAATCACGAAATAACATCATTTGATGCATTCAGAGGGTACTTAACTCAGATACTTGCCCTAATTATCAATTAGGACAATTGGCTAAAGGGTTTAGGATTTGGACTTAAGAGTTTATCTCCCCTCTCTTAACATTGAGATAATGTGATAGGGTACGCTCATCCTGGCAATTCAGGGAAGTCGATACCCGGTACCTACAACTTGCATAAAATTTATGCATGTACAGACACAATATTCTAAGCTAAATAGACAATGGCAGGAAGTGGTGCATCGTGTAGATCCCGACTAGCAGGTGACTACAACTCCCTTCCTTAACCACATTAGAAACACCATACATAAAGAAAACAAACACGCACACCATACACATGCAGTATGAGGTAAGTATCCATAAGAAAGCACATGTGATAATAAACCATCTAACTAATCATCATCGTTAATTGAAAATGTTGAATAATCATCATACATGCATGAAATATAGAGTACCAAGTAATCTCATCATATAATAAATTGAGTGTAAAACAACATCTGATAATATGAAAGTAATGCTACTAAACATCAAGTATAAAACTGGCCTAAAAGAGTTTGGCAATTAAAACAAAATGTGAACTAGGGGTAGGCACTACATTGCACCCATCTCCTTTCTATATTATGGATATCTTTGTATTTTACCATTGTTAAACATTGCAATTTTGCTCCACATTTTTTCCTTTTTATTGAGATTTTTTTGAAGATTTGATTATGAATCACAATGAGTTTGCACCTAGAGATTTATCCTATGGAAGAGTTGAATCATTACTATCTAGCAAGACTCCTTTCTTTTTCTAGATTATACCATGTTATGTGGTTATCCATATTCCAAGCATTGCAATATGTTTCATTATTAGTTGTTACTACATTCCAATTTATATAGCAATAAGCTACAATTTTATATTAAGATGCAAGTCATCTCTCTTAAGTATCATTGGTTAGACCCTCTCCAGGAAGGATTTTTTTTTATGAAAAATAAAATCCAAGTATCCATAACATGATATCATAATTTATTTATGCTAGTAAAAGTCAGATCAAATGATATGTTTCTGCAAGTCTTTAAGAACACATTTTTCAAATCATAGATTAAGATTAGATGGAAACATATCATATTCATGTATTAGTTGAGGATTAATGGATAATGTTGATTAATTTGATATTTGAGCACCTAGGACTCACCAGCTGTATAACCATGAAAAAGGTGAAGAGGTGAGATGGAATATATAATGACATGGAAATAAAAGTAAGGCATGACACAACAAATCTAAATTAATTTCATGTAATGACTAATGCTTTTTCATACTATTGTTCCCCTATTATCAAGTCAAGCAGTGGTGATCGGGTCACTAAACCCATTAGAAAACCTTGGCCAAGGTCATTTAAGGAATGTTTGTCATCTATGATCAAGTTTGATGTCACTAGAGCTAGTTATTCAGACATGTCTATCCATAATTGTGCAGACATTCTAAACACCAAAATCCTTAGGTGGTTGGACTAAAAGTATCCCAAGCCTAATCCTGAGGTAGGGAGAGCCTTTCTATTCAATAGATTGTGTGAGGATAAATATGGTCCAAGGTTAGGAGGTTAAGCCTAATCCAATGCTTCTCCTCTTACTAAAAGTTGATTCTTGCACAACCAATTAAAGACTCACTAGATACATCTCGTATGTTCTTCATTCTTTTTCATGTTATGCATTTACTTTACTTATATGTATGGAAAGATAGTAAATCATTATTTCAGTTATTATAGTTATTTCAATTGACCATTGTTACAGTTAATTGAGTTGAATTTTATCATAGTTATTTTAGTTAATCATTATTACATTTATTATAGTTGATAATTTTTATAGTTATTTCAGTTGAACATTATCATAATTATTTTATTTAATCATTATTATAGTTATTACAATTGATCATTGTTAAAGTTATTTTAGTTGATCATTATTATAGTTATTTCAGTTCAGCCTTGTTATCTCAGTTAATATTTGGTAGTTAAATGTAGTTAAAGTCTCATGAAAAGGAATTAAATATATTTTTTCAATAAATAGTTCAGAAAACCTATTTATAGATCATTTTTATTTGGTTATGAATATTCATTTGTTACACCCTCATAATGTTTTCTTTAGAAATCTCAAAACTCATGCCATTAATGATAACATTTATGTCCTTCCAAGTTCAATAGAACTGCATTGAGATGACCTCATTGTGTTTAACCATGCCCTCCATATAAGGTAAAAGGTCTGCCTCCTATAAGTAGACAATCCCTACTTCACAATTTCTGATACAATCCTCCACACCCACTGGTTTAATACATTTGCTAGTGCTTATATCATTGCCTAGGTCCACAACCAACTCCTCTAACGACATAGCCTTGCATCATGTTTTGGAGTTACAAATTATAAAATTTCAAGACACAATGGATAAAATGAAAAGGCATTACATAGCCATCATGAATCTACAATGTTTCCCCAAAAACCAAAAATCTCCCAAAATACTACATGTGGTCAGATCATTTCTATCCACAAATGGCTATCACTAGCTATACCAATTGTGGGAATTAACCAACCTATCTTTATGATAATTATGAAATTGATCTTTAAATCTCATTGAATCCCCCCTCTATTTCCTTTTACTATAGTCATCAATGTTCATGGTAGTCAAAACATAAATGCTAATCAACATCCAAACATGCCAAAAAACCCTTTACTGAGCTCCACATTCCCATGACCAGATGTAGAAAAGGAGACCTACCACCTAATTTTATATTTCATGTGTCATTATTGATGGTATTCTCCCTTTTGATCACCATTTGAGTTGATGATGGCAATAAACTAGTGTCATCCTATTCCACTAACCGCATGACACAGTGGCCAGCTTTGGCAAGGTCATCTACCACATTATTTCCTTCTTGATATATATATGCCATGTGGATATCTTGATAATCTTCCATCAACCTTCGTATTTAATCAATAATGATTTTAATCAACCAATTAAATTTTCCCTTTCCCTTAGCAACTTTGATGATTAGCATAGAGTTCCCCTCTATGACCAACTTAGTAACTCCCCAAGTTTTTGCCATTCTTAGACCCTAGAGAAGCACAATCACCTCAACTTTATTATTAGAAACTTCGCCATAGTTACCTGAATAAGTGGCCACCAACTTTCCCATGCTATTTTGGAGGATAATCCCCCACAATGGTGCTTCCCATCATGGACGAACCATCAAAATTTAACTTTATCTAGGACTTGGGGTGTGCCATACCATCTCCTTTCTTGCTTGGATTTTGAAATTGTCAAACTATACCACCATCGGTCCCACATCCCAATTCAATGCCTATTTCCTATTAGTTTCATTGGTGGATGGGGGGTTTCTAGTACCAGATCCCTTTACATTCCTTTATGATCCTAATAACATGTTGAGCCACCCCTAAGCTAGTTTTTGCTTGCTCCCTAAAAATCCTATTGTTCCTCTCCTTCCATATTTTTGGTGTGACATAAGGTGGGAGAATCGACCAAAGGTTTCTAAGATAAGAGTGGGTATCTAGGCTCTCTAAGTGGGAAAATTGTTTCAACTCATTATCCATACACCAACTGACTTCCCATAAAAAAAGAACCTCCCTTCAGACATCCGTGGCAAAGGAACAGTACATGAGAAGGTGTGAAATGGACTCAACATCTTCAAGGCATACAATTCAATACTTGGTAATTTGGCAACCACGCCACTGGAAGTTGTCAATAGTAAGGATCGAACCATGCAGAGCCAACCACCAAAAGAAGTTTATTTTAGGTAGTATCCAAGGGTGCTAGGATTTTTTCCAATCAGCATGTGACCCTTCCTAGGCCAGCCCACTAATATAAGAAGACTTAATAGAAAACTCCCTTGAGTGTGTGATTTTCCACACCAAGGAGTCCTCAACTAGGATGAGGGGAATCCTATAGGTGTGCAAGTGATCATGTAGTTCCCAAGCTAAACTCAACACACTTGGCTAGAGATTTTGAAAAGTGAACCATTTTTTATCAAGGGTGATGAAGTCCTGAGTCTGAGGGCCATACATTGTAGTCCACATATCACATAGATGGAAAAACTTAGTTTTCTTGAGAGGGTCCTTGTGGATCCACTGATCTTACTAGAAGTCTATTGAATTACCATTCCCCATGATCCAATGACACCCCTTTCTTAGGATCTTCTAAGTGTTATCAATGTTATTCTAGACCTTAGAGCTCTAGGGTAGAGCTTGTGCCCCTTTAAATTGGTGGGAAGAAAATCCCCCAAAGTATTTGGTCATTATGGTGTTACTCTAGCTACCTTATGAATTTGCTAACTTCTAGCCACTTTTGGTTAATAGAGCCTTATTCAATCATCCAATTCTTCTTAGATTCATTCCTCCTTGAGCTTTAGGTTTGCAAACTTTCTCCTAACTAACCAAGCTCATTCTTGTCTTTTCTTTAGTTTCAAACCATAGGAAATTATGCTGAATTTTCTCAATGATATCTCTAAATCTACCTAGGATTTTGAAAATAGATAAGAATTACACTTGGATGCCTTGGAGGGATGCTAAGAGGAGTTGAAGTTTCCTATTATTACTCAATATTTTCCCTTTCTAGTCTGCCAACTTTCTTTGAAGATTTGGGATCTCCTTAACACTAAGTGGTAGACCAAGATAGGTGTTAGGGAGGGTCACCTCCTAGCACCCAAGGATACTAGTAGCCTTTTCTAAAAAATTGGCTCAAGTGTTGAAAAAATGGACTTTACTTTTGTGGTAGTTTATGCACTGGTTAGAGACTAGAGCATTCATATTTAGGGTGTCTTTCCATTCTCTAGCTTCATGGATGGAGGAGATGCCAAAAAAAAAAAGTATCATCCACAAACTATTATAAAACTTGAGGGAGGTAGCGAGAAGCAAGCTTGATGCCCTTAATTCTTCTAGAGTTAGATAGAGAGACAAGATTTTGGCTTAAAAATTCCACTACAACAATAAAAAGATAAGGAGATAGGGGGTGACCTTGATGAAGACCTTGAGAGGAAGAGAAGAAACTACATAGGGCACCATTAATAATCATCAAGAAGGTAACAAAAGTCACATCATTCTTAATAATTCTTATGACACTCTTATTAAAGCCAAGTTTGGTGAGAATGGTAAACAAAAATTCATGCTTGACCTTATCATAGGCTTTAGAAATATCAAGCTTAAGGGCCATACCTAGGTTTTTTATATTTTTTCAAAAACTATTGTAAGAGTTGGAGGAGGCATTGAGAAGCAGGCTTGATGCCCTTAATTCTACTAGAGTTAGATAAAGAGACAAGATTTTTTCTTAAAACTTCTGCTACAACAATAAAGAGATAAGGGGATAGGGGCTTAACTTGATGAAGACCGTGAGAGGAAGAGAAGAAATTAACTAGGGCACCATTAACAATCATTGAGAAGGTAACAAAACTCACATCATTCTTAATAATTCTTAGGACCCTATCATTAAAGCTAAGTTTGGTGAGAATGACAAACAAAAAGTCATGCCTGACCTTATCATAGGGTTTAGAAATATCAAGCTTAAGGGCGATACTTAGGTTTTTAGATTTTTCTATTAATCCATTCTGATGAGGACTAATAAATTTGTCTAGGAGGGGCTTGATGTAATTCACCATAACTTTAGCAAAGATCTTATAGATAGTATGAAAAAGGTTGATGGGTCTAAAGTCTTCCATCCTCAATCTTAGGAATGAGAATAGTGAAGGTTTGGTTGAGTTCCTTTAGTAGCTTCCCTATTCTTAAAAAATCCCCTATAGCACGAACAACATCATACATAACAATATCTCAAAAAAATTGAAAGAAGGTAGGGGGAATTTATCAAGTTTGGGGGCTTTGTATTGATTCATACTGAAAATAGCCACTCTAACTTCTTCCTCTTTGACCTTACACATGATCCCCTCATTCATTTGGTCATCAATCATAGGTTAGAAAGTTTGTAGGATATCACTCTGTAAGTTACTATCACTTTGGGCTAGTGGGCGATTATACATTTCCTGGAAAAAGGTGTTCACTCTTTCTTCTATTTGGTCTAGATTAGTTACCTCCTCATTATTATCATCCTCTAGCAAGTTTATAGTGTTTCTCTTTTTTCTCCTTGAGATCGATCTATGCAAGAATGTTATTTTTTTATCTCTTTCCTCTAGCCATTGGACCCTAGATCTTTTCTTCCAAAAGACTTCATCCTTATTAAGGAGGGAGTTCCAATTGTGTTGGCACTCCCTCTCCTCTTTTTATTGCACCACTTGGGCTCTAATTTGTGTAATTTGATTTTGGTGCTCAACCAACCTCTTTTTTGTATCCTTTTTTTCTTTTCCTAAACTCCCAAATGGAAATTTGCAACATGCCTTAACCTCCTTACTAATTCTCTCAAGTTTTTAGGCCATTCAGAACATGGCTATATCTTCCACTGGGTCTTTCCACCAGTGAGCAAAGCAATCTCTAAAATCATTATGCAAGGGCTAGATAATCTCATATCTAAAATGCCACTATCTAGTTAGACCTTGTGTTGAGAAGAATAGAAGCATAGAATGATCTAAGATGGTCCTAGGATAAGCCTTTAGGTTAGTGTATTAAAGAATGTTCCATCTAGTAGAGATGAGGGCCCTATCAAGCCTAACCTAGATCAATTTTCTCCCAAGTCTAATGTTAGACCATTTGAGGGCTGAGCCCTAGAATTCAATATCAATCAAATAATTTATTCTTAGTAAATCCTCTAGATCCTGCATACTATCTGAGAAGTCCTCCAGACCCCCATCTTTTTTGAGGGGTACAAATGGGTGTTGAAGTCCCCCATTCATAATATATTTCTTGGTCTTATGGAATCATCCATAGATGTGGCATAATTCCAAATATCAAGCCTACTACTATGAGTATTATGGGCATAAAAATTTTAAATAGACCAACTGCCAAACTAGTTGGTGAATTTGGTGGCAACAAAATGGGTGTTGGCAGAGATATCCACTCCCAATGCCTTGTTAGGATTCCACATTGTGGCAATCCCTCTAGAAGCACCATTAGCCTCATAATAAGTGTAGCTAGCACCTAGCCAAACATAACTAGCCACTCTCAAGAAGACTTATGTGGTCATTTTAACTTTTTAGAAAAGAATCAAATCAACCTTGAGATCAATGATCTTTTTAAAAAATTTTATATTGTTTCCTAAGGCTATTCAACCCTCTCACATTCGAGGATATGACCTTCATCTTCTATGGCTTTGGATTTCCTTTAGGGTTCTCTATTTTTCTTGAGAAATATCCTTTTTTTTTTCCTTTTATGAATGATCTTGGTTAGAGGTCGAACAACCCTCTTTTAAAATTTGACATCCACTTTCTTCCATCCTTTGTTCTTCCTCTTCGAGACTGTCCATTCAAAATCCTTGTTAAAAAGATTTGGGTCCCCTGAAGTGGGTGAGAGAACTTCAATAATGTCTAGTAGGGAAACCACAAGAGTTCCATTTTCAAATAGTGACCTAACTCCCACATGAGGGAGTGGGCTACAAGCATTCCCATTTCCCATTGAAGCCATATCATTTCCTAGTAACCCCACACCTAGCTGCATTATCTCCAAGGTTTGGATATCCAAAATTCCCCTCTCTTCATGCATAATAATCTCCAAAGCCTTAGACAACTTACCTATATTCTCCTCCCCTTGCCTCTCAACCTAGCTTTCATAAGGGTACTTATTTTCTCCTCAATATTTAGGGTTTTATTTATCTAGGCATCCCCAAAACCAAGTGGTTTTGTGCTTTTTAGGGTTTTAGGGATAGCTTCCATCTCGACATTTTTTGAGCTTTCCAACACCTGAACACATAGGGTTGAGACCTTGTTCTTGAGTTTTTCACTGTTGGGTAGGTAAAAAAAAGATGTCCAAAGCTATTAGACTTCTAGTAGAAGGGGTATATTTTCATAAGCTAGTGGTTGCAATTAGTTACCCCATTTAGATCCCAGACCCATGGTGGTGAGAAGGGGTTTATTCATTTCCACATTAACATATATCTTGGGTAAGTGAAGCTTAATCTTTGAGCAATTCATCAAATCTTCTTTGATTAACTACGCAAAGGAGTTACCAATCCACCTAAAAACACAATCATCCCAATAATCTAAGGGAATCCCAAGGAGGCATATCTAGACTAGGATGGATCCAAATAGATCACATTCTAGATTGAATCCTAGTTTCCATTTAGCCATCATTAGATGGTGTTTACCAAAGCTCTAGGACCTAGTCAGGATTGAATCTTGGTCCAACTCAATTATGAACCTGAATAGGAAAAGGGCACCCACCATCATAGAGATGGAAACAAAACCCACTAGTTTTCATTTAGTAGAGCACCATTTTCAAACCATTTCCACCATGGGTTGAAAAGAGAGAAACTTTACAACAAGGCTAAGGGTAAAAATTGAGGAGATCAAATTCACCATTGAATCTAGGAGTGAAATATGGGGTCTAGTGGAACTTGAGGAGAACATGGGCTTTGCATCATATTCCGTAGGAATCTTTGAACCAACAATAGCCACAATGGGTTTAGGGATCATGGATGAAGTGTTCTCATTCAAGGGAATGGTTAGGTTTTTGTGATCCAAGTAGGAAAAGTCATCAAGGATAGAGCCATAATCCACTCAGATAGCAACATCCTCCTGCATAGGATAATGACTATTTAAGGATTTTGCCACCAAATCCAAATCTAAGCAGTCAGGGGCTAGATCTAGAGGGGTGGTGGTGGGGGAATCCATCCCTCCCAAGATTAAGAGGGCATGGAAGTGAAATGGGATATGGAATCATAGTTGCAGGTGACAGAGTAAGAAAAACTATTAGAAGTTGGTTACAACTATTGAAACTAGGACTATTTTCCAAAGTAACCCTATCTAATTTTTTGATATGTTGAAATGCCTAATAAAGGGTATTTAAAAAGGTAACTTTTTTGCTTGGTGTTTTAAAAGTATTAGTAGTTATGCATTTTAGAAGCTTGCTAGAGACCTAATTGGCAGGGGTACTAGTTGAATCATCTTGTTATTGATGTCTTTAGGCTATTCAAACCACCTAGGATCATAGCATAGGTCTTGGAAAAAAAAATAATTGTTAGAGGTATCAAAGGTCATTGCATTGAATTGAAACCTTTGTATTTTTGCATTTTCCTTACCCTTGGTAATTGGACCTTCATCCCACCATAACCCTCTACATCAAAACCATAGCATGCAACCCTTGTTTAAGGTTTATATCTTAGTCCCTCTTCAGTTTTGAACCTAATTGAACCTATTTCAAAATTGTTTGATTGGTTCAAGGAGGTTCATATGTTTGATAATTTTAGTTTCCTAGGAAGTTTAGTGGTTTCAATGTTCATAAGGCTCTTGGCTTGGATTAGAGTATTAAGATTCAAAGACTTTATAATTTAGATTGAATGCTTCATATCAATTTGTGCAGATGCTTTTAGATGTCTCCAAGAATATTTAGGTGTCTTTTGGCTCATAATAGTCCATGCACCACCAACCAAAATCAAAGTTCACATTTCAAAGGCTAAAGGTTCTAAACATGATATTAGTGATCCAATAAACAACATCTAATCTTCTGTGACTCTCTCTCCTGTATAGACCAAATACATGGAGCCATTATCATCATAAGTAGAATCAATCTCCTTAGATGAATTCAATTGAAACTATTCATACCAAAATAAGTATGCTTAAATCTATACATATAGATTATAGTATCTCTTGGTGACTGAGTAAAGATCAAGTACAACTTTCCAAGGTGATAAAATTGCAGATGCAAATGTATGTATGTATGTATGTATATACATAATATACATACATATAAATAGATGTGTGACTATTTTTACACACACACACATAGACACACACACACACACACACACACATATATATAAACAGAGAGATCTTTGTATATATATTCATACATATATAGATACACACATGTGTGTGTATGTATATATACACATACATATACACAAAAAGAAGCTTCTCTAATCAACATTTGGGGGAAATATAAAGAGATGCATGTTTACAAGGAAGAGAAAATTAAATTTACATAGGTACCTCTTCTCCCCTTGAAGAAAATCCCAGAGTAAGCCCTACTACATTTGGGCCCGAACACACCAAAAATTATATTGCCATCACAAATTGTCATCACAATTGGACCCCAAATGTTGTAGTGCAAAGCAAAAAATGATCACAAGGGCATGAAACATCAATGAAATCACAAAGAAAGGGTACAAAGATCACACAAGTATGACAATGAAATGTATAGATCACATGGGCATGATAATGAAATATAGAAATCACAAGGGCACACCAAAAAAATTGTAGATCTCCACTAATCTCCACCAAGGGAATCACAATGAAATGTAGAGATCATAAGAGAATGGAAATAAAATATAGTGATCACAAGGGAATGATAGTGAAATCTCCACCAACATTCAGAGCTCTCAACCCTCATTCGAATCTCTCCACCCTCATTTGCACACAACTCCCCACAATAAAAATAAATGGGGAATATATATATATATATATATGTATATATATATATTTGTTTATATATAAAATAAACTTCATATTGTGTTGTAACTTTGGCATAGGTGTTTGATAAAATGAACAATTAGTTGTTCCTAGCTACCAGGATCAAAGACAATTTTCCAAGATGATAAAATTACATATGTAGATGCATTACTTGGATGCTGGGGATGAAGCACATTCCCCAATTTATAATGAATGGTTAGATATAAAGGCTCTATATGCTAACATTGGAAGCCAAGTATGTGGTCGTGCATGTATTCAAGTTAATTTGGGCATCACTATATGATCCAAAATGTAGCATAGGTTTAGGGTCCCTTGGCTCCCATGAATTTGTAGAAAAATGAAGTACTAAAGTTGGTAGTAACTTCTCTGATGTCTCAATAAAATGTAGCATAGGTTTAGGGTCCCTTGGCTCCCATGAATTTATAGCATAGGTTGAGGATAGTAACTCCTTACACTCAACTCTTCACTGAAGTTATTCTCTTTTCCACAATGAGATTACTTCTAAACCATGGAAAGAATGTTGAAGAGGTTCCCATCCATGAAACACTCTTATAAGAGATCACAAAGAAAATGCATATGCAATATATGACAAATTACACAACTTGTAGTCTTCATATATACATAGACGATGTTTTTTAAGGTGCTTATTACATATTAGCACAACAAAAAACATGATCCAACTACATACATATTCCATAATACAAATTATAAAACATTAAAACTCACTCAACCCATGCTAAGTGACTTAGCTAAAGATCATGCACAAAAATAATGTAGACTAGGAAAAAAGGGCAGAGTTCACAAGAAATTTTTGAAAAAATATCATAATAGATATTTTTAGAAAGAAAAAAGCCATAATCTAGTTAAATTGGTCTAGTTTTTTACTACCTTAGTTGATTACAAATTCCTATAGAACTGTCATCAGATTAGGTACAATAAAATGAACAATCACGTGTTCCCAGCTAGCAAGATCAAATACAATTTTCTAAGGTCATAAAATTGAAAATGTAGATGTATTTGTGTATGTATGTATATATATATATATCTATATATGTATGTATGTATATATGTATATATATTTATACATATGTAGATATATATATATAACTATAAATATATGTGTGTGTATATATAAATATATATGTATATACACATACATATACACACACACACACGCATGTGTGTGTGTGTGTGTGTGTGTGTCTATGTATCTATATATGTAGAGAGATCTTGTGGATTGTGGAGATTAGTGGAGATCTAGGATTTCTTTGTGATGTCCTTATGATCACTACATTTCGTTGTCATTCCCTTGAGATATCTCTATATATAAGTATGTATGTATGTGTATACATATATATACATATGCATATGTATATAAAAGTGAATATGTATGTATGCATATAAAAAAAAAGATCTTGGCACAACAGAAAACCAAATAAACTCACAAACTTTTGAATAGAGAGATATTGTCACAAGCTTTTAAATAGAGAGATATATATGTGTATATGTATATATGTTTGTATGTATATGTATGTATGTATGTATATAAAATGAGAGATATTGTAACAATATTTTGAACATAACTATATAAGGAGTGAGTTAGGATGTATATAGGTTAACCTTACATGAACTGTCAACTACAACATAAAGGTTGCACTAGGGTATTATTGTATTGTAATCATAGAAAACTACATGATTCGCCTGAGTGTGTGTATGATGGTGAAGGGCTGTAGTAGGTGAGTAAATCTCACCAATAGTTATAGGAATATAGATACTAGGGATTTTTTTAGTAGTTATTATTCACCAATTGGCTAATATGTCCTAATTGGGCTATAGAAATTGGCTAAGAAAACACTGTATACTAGTTGACTAGTTCGCCTAGATTTTATAAAATACTCATACAGTGGTTGGAACATTCACCACTATTATTATGTCATTTCAGTTTGGCAGTCGGGTTCTTCGCCCATATTTCTCTTTAATATTTACTCTTATTCACCACGGAATTAATTGAGTGTCTCTTTCGATGATCATCATTCGCCAAATTCCCATTTTCCTATGTGATTTTTTTTTTTTAATGAGTGACATTGTACTCCATAGACAACTTACCTTGATACATGTCAACATTCCGGTGACTACCTCAAAAATTCTTCTTCCTTCAAGGAATGTTGGCCGAAATTAAACCTCAGCCATTGATCTTGGATCATCAGATGGTCTGAGTTCTCAAATAATACATTTAACATAATTACATTTCCAAACATAATTTGCCATCAATATTAATAATTTTATTTTTTTTAAAAATTATAATTGCCATTATTTTATAAAAATTGTCTAAACTATTATAAAATTTGCCACCAAATATCCATCGATTGACACATAATTTGCCAACACTATTAAATTTTTTTCACCTAAATGACATGTGATTCACCACAATTTTATAAATTTTGGGAGGGGGAGGTTCCTTAAAGTTATCCCTGATAGATACATAAAAAAAATTAGAAACCAACACTAGATATTCATTAGAGTGATTAGTTTAAGGGTCTTGATCCCATGGATATAGGTATATAGGCAGCCAGGTAGGCAAAGTATGCCTCTAGTGTGTAGATGCCTTGGAAATATTTATGTAGCACTTAACTATTTTAAGACATTATATGTTAACTCATGAGGATTATTCCCTTGCAGAAGCCTCTGCCACAATGACATTACCTCTAAACCATGCAAAGGATGTTGAAGTGGTTCCCAAACTTGAAACACTCTTATAAGAAATGACAAAGAAAATGTAGATACAATACATATATTACTATTATTTATGTATATGTAAGTATGTATGTATGCATGATATAATTAGTAATTTGTTCATAACATTTGAATTCAATTGTCAAATTTTCATGTACAAGGGGCAATATCATCTATGTGCTCCATTAACTAAGTCATTGCATAGTGTAGACTTAGTAGTTTTAATTATCACATGCTTAAGAATATTGCATAATGTAGAATTAGTAGCTTTTATTATCACATGCTTAAGAATATTGCATACTTTGGGTGCTTAACTTAATGAATGAGCACACCAACAAAAACATCTTGTGTGATGAAAAATTATATGATTTTCTACAAATTTCACCACATAGTAGTTCATTGTAGGTTCATGTGCAACTCTCCACTATTGTTTCTTTTTCATTACAAGTTTGGTTTGATGAAGAATTTAGTAACAACATTATTACAAGAGTGAGAATTGTCACTGCTACTTGTATTTTCATTTTTAGTAATAAGTAGTTTGATCGAAAACCTTGACAAATTCATTGTTTCCTTTTAGATACATTCTAATCCACTATGGACCAACAACACATTTGTTAGAATTCATTACAATAACTGAGAGGGGGGGGGGGGGGGGGGGGGGGGGTGAATCAGTTATTCAAGGTCCAAATGCCCTATTAATACTTTTTAATAGTGAGTCCATACTCTTTTCAAATGATCAACCTTAAATCAGTCATATAAGCAGATTACTGTAAATCAACATGCAAAGATAAAACATTCAATATCAACACATGACAAAATGATTTATGTGGAAACCTAATTTGGAAAAAACCATCAGTAACATGCTACTTAATTCTCACTCTTCTGAAGTGATGCCCTATTAAAAGCCTGCCCTATTAGAGGCTTACAACACACTGTTAAATGTGACCTTGTTAGAGGATTTCACCAAACTGTTAGGAATGGGCCTTGTTAAAGGTCTTCAGAACATCCACTTGGAATGTCACCCCGTTAAAGGATTTATCCAATGGTTGTTAAACCAACCTAAGTCCATAGGATTTATCTTACTGTTACAATTGCTAGAAAGTAACTATAATGGTCTTTTGATCTGACATAACTTACAACATACTTTGTAGATTTCAGATTACTCTTTGTGTTCAATCCTTATGCTTGGCTTTAATCACTTCAGCTCTGACTGCTTGTCTCCCTCTCAAGCTTCGTCTCTTTGAGTCTTCCTACTCATTTTGTCGATGCATTCATCCTTGTGGTTGTCTATCAAATAGAGTTCCTGTGTTATCTTCTCCTTAGCTCATTCTTCAGCATTTCATGCTTTTATGCTTGACCACGGCTCTCTCTCTCACTATCCCCTCTCTTCCACACTTTTTCTTTATTAACTTATGTCTTTATATACAAGTCTGATTTGCCTTTGTAGCTCAATTCTCCCTCTCCAATTTTAGGGATTCAAAATGGATTAGGTAGGATACAATGTATCTACCCCATATCTTGTCCTCTTCTTGAAACTTCACCTGTTGTATCTTAAAAACATTCTACATGGTGTTCTGTGCCACCAACTCATCATTCTTATCTTCCTTTTATTTCACAAATTTCTAGATAACAACTTTGTCGGCTTAGGTCTGTCTAATCTTTGATTTCCTAAATAATGCAGCAACTCAACATTATTGAGTTACTGGTGCTCGTTACCTCTGTATTACTTGGCACCTATACCATCTCGGCACTTGGTTTTTCTTGGCACTTGATTCTGCTCGGCACTTGAACTTGCTCAACACTCAAACTTGCTCGGCACTTACTAGCTTGCTCGGCACCTTCTCTCTAATAAACTTAGTTTGAGCTTTACAGAAGACTTAGCTAAAACCTTAGATCTTTGATATGTTTCAGTGTTCTCATTCTTTGTTATCTTTTAGTATGTCATCCAATACACTATTTCATTAATGGCTTGACTGATCCTTGTACTTCATTACAACATCATAACTTCAACCTTTCTCTAGGTGTTCTAGTTACATCTTATTGATTATCTCCACCTTGACAATCAACTAATTGATAATATTTGGATCACTAAATCAATTGTCATCCCTACATGTAGCAAGTTTGACATCAATGAAAAAACAATGATTGAGAACATTCTTTACCAGTTTCATATATTATTCCAACAATTGTTCTTATGATCATTTCAATCATTTCGAACAATCTCCCTCTTTGGCATTGATGGCAAACCAAATTGATCAAGTAATCAATTCAGTTACTACTAAGATTGTATTCATTTACTACATTTTCACTATTGATCACATATATCTCCCTCTTTCAAATATATCTCCCTCTTTCTTTGCATTGATCAGTTTTCTACATATTTCTCCCTCTTTGACATAAATGCCAAAGATGTAGCATCTTTATCATGCAAAATATAAGCTTTGGATTCTTGTTGTCTTTCTCCCTCTGTCACCATGCTTGTGACTAATTTGGAGTTTTTGTTCCTGCTATCATCCTTTGCATCAACCTGTTAATATTTCAATGATTTATTCCTGTTGATGCAAGGCAGCTTCCTTGTTGCCTTAAACTACTTGAGTTAGGGGTATAACCCCCAGCTTGCCTCTAAGATATTCATAGGCATCCTTAGGCAATGGTTTGGTGAAGATATCTATTGTCTGTTCCTTTTTGTGAATGTATTCCAACTTCACTTGTTTGTCTTCTACCAATTCTCTGACATAATGATACTTGATTGCAATGTGCTTGGTTTTTGCATGCATCACTAGATTTTTGGATATGCTTATAGCACTTGTATTATCACAATACAATATCACCAGTTTTGTTACTTCTTCTTTCATTCCATTCAATATATGTGTGAGCCATACAATGTTTATACAATTGACTGCTACTACCACATATTCTGATTCTACAGTGGACTGGGATATACATGTTTATTTCTTGCTAGTCCAGGTAACTAGCTTTTTGCCTAAAAATAATGCACCTGCACTTGTGCTTTTTCTGTCATCAATGTTTCCTCCCTAGTCTGCATCTGTATATGCATTGAGTTCAAATTTTCCATTCTTTTTGTAGTATAAACCAAAATCATCAGTCCATTTGAGATATCTCATTATTCTTTTTACTGCTATGAGATGATTTTCTTTAGGATTGGCAAAGAACCTGGCCACTATTCCAACTGCTAATGTTATGTCTGGTCTACTATGTACAATATATTGTAGTTTTCCAATCATGGATCTATACATTATTTGATTGACTTCAGCTGACTCATCATTTTTGGATAGCTTATTTCCTGTGGCAATTGGTGTGCTGACCGGTTTGGATTCCTCCAATCCAAAAGTTTTAAGAATTTCTTTGATGTATTTTGATTGTGTAATAAATATTCCATGTTTGAGTTGATGAACTTGCAACCCAACAAAAAAATTGATTTCTCCAAACATAGACATTTCAAATTCATGCTTCATTTTGTCAGCAAAGCCTTTGCAAAGTACTTCCTTACCACCAAATACTATGTCATCCACAAAAATTTCAGATACAATAATGTCTTACCTTCTTTAGCTTTGATGTACATGTTATTGTTATCATCAGTTCTTTCAAATCCAATTTGCACTAGATACTTGTGAAGTCTCTCATACCATGCTCTAGGTGCTTGTTTCAAACCATAGAGTGCTTTATGTAACTTACACACCATATCCCTATTGTTTTTATCAACAAATCCTTCTGGTTGTTCAATGTAGACTTCTTCTTCTAGTATACCATTTGAGAAGGCAGATTTTACATCCATCTGATAGACTTTGAAATCTTTGTAGGTAGAATATGCAAGTAAAGTTCTTACTCCTTCCATTCTTGCAACAAGAGTGAATGTTTCTCCATAATCTATTCCTTCTTCTTGAGCATAACCCTTGCATACTAATCTGGCTTTATTTCTAGTAATCTCACCCTTCTCATCTAGTTTATTTTTGAATACCCATTTGGTGCCAATCACATTCTTGTCATTTGGTGCCAATCACATTCTTGTCATTTGGTGCCAAACTCCAAGTTTTATTTTTTCTTATTTGATCAATTTCTTCTTCCATAGCTTTATACCATTCATCATCATGTAATGCACCATGTAATGTCTTGGGTTTAGATTGGCTAATCAGACATGATTCATGTCTTAGTCTGCTCCTTGTCATTGGTCTTGCATCTTTGTCACCAATTATTTGTTCAGCAAGGTGATGTCTTTTTACATATTTAGATAATCTTGGCTCTGTCCTTGTTTCCATGTTTGATCTTTCAAATTCAGGATCACTATGCTCTTCATTGTCAAGTTGTTCTTCATCATGTATGCTATCTTTTGAATCAAATTGTGCATTTTCTTCATTTTGTAACTCGACTTCTGAATGCAACTCAACATTCACTGGTTGTGAATCGGCTGAAACTGACACTTGTTGTTGACTTTCAATTTGATTGAAATCATCCTCATCAGCAGTCATTCCTTCATAAGAATATACAAAGGTTCTGTATTCTTCCATTTTCTTTGGTTCTTCAGCTTGAACTTCTGTGTGCTCATCAAAATTTACATTTGCACTTTCCACAATTTTTTTAGTGTTAACATTCAAACACTTATATGCCTTACTTCTTGTGGAGTAACCAAGAAATATACCTTCATTACTTTTTGTATCAAATTTTCCATTTCTAACATCTTTAAGGATAAAACATTTGCAACCAAATATTTTGAAATGTTTTACATTTGGTGAGTAACCATACCATAATTCAAAAGGTGTTGTATTTGTACCTTTCTTGACTTATACTTGGTTCAATGTATGAACAACTACACTTACAACTTCTCTCCAGTATTTTAGAGCAACTTTCTTTTCCATCATTAATGTTTTGGCACAGTCAATTATAGATCTATTTCTTCTTTCAGCAATTACATTCTGTCAGGGAGTTGTAGGAGCTGATGTCTATCTTTTGATTCCATTGTCATTACAGAATATCTCGAATTCATTTGATGTAAATTCACCACATCTATCTGATCTTAGACATTTCAAGCTTTTTCTAGTTTCCTTTTCAACTCTGGCCACATACCACTTAAACATTTGAAAAGCATCAGATTTTTGTTTTAAGAACATAACAGTCATCATCCTAGAATAGTCATCAACAAATAACATTATGTATTTATCTCCTCTATAGCTTTGTATTTCCATTGGACCACATAAGTCAGTGCGAACTAACTCAAGTATCTCTTTAGATGTATAGTTTTTTCTTTTGAAACTTGACTTTGTCATCTTTCCTAGCTGACATTGTTTACACATGACATTATCAGGCTTCTTCAATTTTGGTAGACCTCTAACTTTCTTCATTTTACTAATTTTGACCAGATTGTCAAAGTTGACATGACATAATCTTCTATGCCATAACCATTCATCATCAAATTTTGCAAATAGACAAGAAGCATCATCCATATCAAGGTAAAACAAATTACTCTTTGTTTGATCTCCTTTTCCTATTAGTTTACCATCATTGTCATAGATTTTTGCAGTTTTGTTTTCAAATTCCACTTTGCAACCTATATTGCCTAATTGTGAGACACTCAGTAAATTATAGTTTAATCCTTCAACATAGTATGCATTGTCACATGAAATTTGGTCTGTGAGCTTAATGGAACCTTTTCCTCTGATTTGACATGGAGCATCATTACCGAATCTAACACTATTTCCATCATACTGAGTAAAGTTAACAAACTTACTTTTGTCTCCTATCATGTGATGTGAGCATCCACTGTCTACGATCCATCTGTCATTCTTGTTAATACATGTCACCAGTTCTGTGGCTTCTTCTTCATTAGATTGGTCCTTCATGGCTACATATACAACTTCATCATCATTGTCATTAGAATTTTCTTCAACAATATAACACTTCTTACCTTTTTCTTTGTAGTTTCTCTTGTCATCATCTCTTCTATTCTTGTATTTGTTGCCTTCCTTGGAATCCTTTTTCTATGGACATCTTGCAGCAATATGACCTACTTCATTGCAATTGAAACAAATGATAGGCATCTTACCTTTGAATTTTCCTTTTCCCTTGTGAAATCTTCTAGCGAGCAATGCTTCCAATTGTTCCACATCTTCCTCATCAGTGCTACTGTCACTAGATACATACTTCATTTTTCTTCCTTTCCTTGATTTCACCTGTTTGGCATCTTTTAGTGATAACTTGGCCTTAAAAGCCAATTCAACATTTTTAGGTTTGTAGTTGTCAAAATTAGATAACTCAAATGCAGTGAGTCTACCTATTATACCTTCAAAGCTTAGATTATTTCCTGGTATACATCTTAGCTCTTGTATTGCTGATACTCTAATAGCATAGATAGGAAACAAGGTTCTTAAGAACTTACTATTAATAGTATCTTCATCTAGTTGACCATTCAAGAATCTTATTGCACTTACCACTTCCTTTATTCTTGCACCATACTAAGCAACATTCTCATTTTCTTCCATTTTCATGTCATCAAATTTTCCTCTGAGACTTTCTCTTTTTGCCCTTTGTACATTTTGATCTCCTCCATAGATGTCTAATAGGGCTTTCCACATTTTGAATGCAGTGTCACATCCTTTGATATCATCAAATTCAGCATAGCTGAGTGTAGAGGCAATTTCCAGCATTATCTGGTTGTGTTCTTGTTTGTTTTTCATGTCTTCAGCAGTAGGAGCACCTATTGGATCTACATGTTTAGTGACAATTGAATTTTGAGTATAATCTCCTATGGATCCAAGATGTAGCTTCATCAAAATTTTCCATGCAACAAAGTTGTCTTTGTTGAGCTTGGGAACTTCTCTCTTTGGCATTTTGATCTTTTCTGCTAGTAGTCCCTTTAAACTGAATCAGCAGTCAGGCTCTAATACCAATTGTTAGAATTCTTTAGAATAACTGAGAGGGGGGGGGGAGGGGGTGAATCAGTTATTCAAGGTCCAAATGCCCTATTAATACTTTTTAATAGTGAGTCCATACTCTTTTCAAATGATCAAACTTAAATCAGTCATATAAGCAGATTACTGTAAATCAACATGCAAAGATAAAACATTCAAGATCAACACATATAACAATGATTTACATGGAAATCCAATTTGGGAAAAACCACCAGTAACATGCTACTTAATTCTCACTCTTCTGGAGTGATGCCTTGTTAAAAGCCTGCGCTGTTAGAGGCTTACAACACACTGTTAAATGTGACCTTGTTGGAGGATTTCACCAAACTCTTAGGAATGGGCCTAGTTAAAGGTCTTTAGAACATCCACTTGGAATGTCACCCTATTAAAGGATTTATCTAATGGCTGTTAAACCAACCTAAGTCCATAGGATTTATCTTACTGTTACAATTGCTAGAAAGTAACTATAATGGTCTTCTGATCTGACTTAACTTACAACATACTTTGCAGATTTTAGATCGCTCTTTCTATTCAATCCTTATGCTTGGCTTTAATCACTTCAGCTCTGACTGCTTGTCTCCCTCTCAAGCTTCATCTCTTTGAGTCTTCCTACTCATTCTACCAATGCATTCATCCTTGTGGTCGTCTATCAAACAGAGTTCCTATGTTATCTTCTCCTTAGCTCATTCTTTAGCATTTCATGCTTTTATGCTTGACCACGGCTCTATCTCTCACTATCCCCTCTCTTCCACACATTTTCTTTATTAACTTATGTCTTTATATACAAGTCTGATTTGCCTTTGCCACTCAATTCTTCCTCTCCAATTTTAGGGATTCAAACTGGATTAGGTAGGATACAATGTATCTACCCCATATCTTGTTCTCTTCTTGAAACTTCGCCAGTTGTATCTTAAAAACATTCTACATGGTGTTCTATGCCACCAACTCATCATTCTTATCTTCCTTTTAATTCATAGATTTCTAGATAACAACTTTGTTGTCTTAGGTCTGTCGAATCTTCGATTTCCTAAATAATGTAGCAACTCGGCATTATTGAGTTACTGGTGCTCGACACCTTTGTGTTACTCGGCACCTATACCAGCTTGGCACTTGGTTCTACTCGGCACTTGATTCTGCTCGACACTTGAACTTGCTCAGCACTTGAACTTGCTTGGCACTTACTAGCTTGCTCGGCACCTTCTCTCTAATAAACTTAGTTTGACCTTTACAAAAGACTTAGCTAAAACCTTAGATCTTTGATATGTTTCAGTGTGCTCATTCTTTATTATGTTTTAGTATGTCATCCAATACACTGTTTCATTGATGGCTTGACTAATCCTTGTACTTCATTACAACATCATAACTTCAACCTTTCTCTAGGTGTTCTAATTACATCTTATTGATTGCCTCCACCTTGACAATCAACTAATTGATAGTATTTGGATCACTAAAGCAATTGTCATCCCTACAAGTAGCAAGTTTGACATCAATGACAAAACAATGATTGAGGACATTATTTACCAGTTCCATATATTATTCCAACAATTGTTCTTATGATCATTTCAATCATTTCCAACAACATTAACTTTGAATAACTTAAGAAATAGTACCACCAAAAAATGAGTGGCCCATATACTTTTCAAACACAATTTCTCGCTGCATGATGCATTTAAGGTAAAAATGAAGTTTCAAGTGAAGTACATTGTTGATATTAATCAAACAACCTTCTAATTATTTTCAAAATGGTGAGCCCATAAATATTGTTTGACCAATTTACAAATTGAAATCTATTTTGAAATATAGCAAAAAAGAAATCGTGCAATTACCAAATTCTAATATATAACCCACCATACCGGATTATGAGTCAATGGAAAACTAAAATATAAAACCTTTTACTTCTTAGTAACATGTCTATAGAAAGAGAAAATAAATCTCATACCATGTACATACTAAATTCTACAAAATAATATCTCAAGGAGTTTGTAGGCTTGTGCAAAAAATCTTTGATTATTATGTTTTTATAATTGTTGACTTAACAATCATATTTATTACTATCTTCCTCGTGCTTTTTATCTCTAAATGCACATATATTATCAATCTCATCATTTATGCTCGTAATTTTTCTCATGCCCTGTCAGGGTTTCAAGAATCTCTCTTATCAAATTTAGTCTTACAAACATTCCCACCACTCTCTTCTTCATATCTTCTTGTGCAATGATGAGAAGTTCAATGTCTGTGATCCACATGCCTATAGTCTATACTAGAATGCCACCTATCACCTTTAGCATGTCTACCCCAATTACTTCTTTCTCCCATTGTCTCAACCCTTCTAGGCTTTGTATCATCTTGAATTTTAACAAAGGTATGATGTTTACTAGTTCTACGATAAAAGATGTACTTTTCCATATCTATGTTCTTGTGTTTTCCCTCTACATCATATATAATATCACCGTGTTCGATACCTCCATAAATATCATTCCTTTGATCAGAATATTTTGTAGACTTTTTATTATATTTCTCTAAATTCATTCTAGTATGTCCATAGTTTTATTTTCACTATCATGTTCATGATCATATCTTCTCCTTTTTTCCCCTTTTTTCTAGTACCCTCTCAAATGATTCATTGTCTAAATCTCTTTTTGTAGCGGCTTCAAACACATATTTTATGCCTTTTTCACTATGATTCGCATGCCTATTATCTATACTAGAATGACACTATCACTCTCGGCATCTCTACCCTAATTACTTCCTTCTCCCATTGTCTCAACCTTTCTAGGCTCTAAATCATTTTGACTTTTTACAAAGGTATGATGCTTACAAGTTCTATGATCACTACATTTCATTGCCATAACATTGTGATCTCTATAGCTCATTATCATGACCTTGTGATCTCTATATATGTATGTATGTATAGACACATATATATACATACACAAACATAAATGTCCATCTATGTAAGTATGCATGTATATAAACAAAGAGATCTTGCCACAATAGAAAAACAATAAAGCTCAGGATGAAATAGTCCTTTCCATCCTGAAAACCATTTTGTCACTATATTAAAATTAGAATTTGAACAAAGAAAATGATACAAAACCTACTACCACTTTGGAATTTTTTTTGCCTCCAACATTGCAACCATATGATAAATGGGAATAACACATTCCTGAGCCATAACCCAATTAAGTTTCTCTAATTGTAGATTAATAAGTAGGAGACAATTTCTACAGGAAGTCAAATTGTTTGACTCAAAATCACACAGTTAAATCCTAATAGCCATATCAAAACTAGTTGAAGATTAGCTGGATTAATTAAAAATTCCTATAGAACTATCATCAGATTAGGTATGATAAAATGAATAATCAACTATTCCTAGAGCTAGTACGATCAAATATAGTTTTCCAAGGTGATAAAATTGCATATGCAAATGCATCAGTTGAATGTTAGGCATAAAGCACATTCCCTAATTTATAACGAATGGTTTGGTATAAAGGCTCCATATGCTGATCCAGTAATGGAAGCCAAGGATGTAATCATGCATGTATTGACATGCTCTCCCTATGAGGATCCCAAGTATCTACTATTGTTGTTAAGTTGGGCACCACTAAATGATCAAGAATGTTATTAAAACTGCTCCCAGGTCTCTAGTAAATGTAGTAGGGTTAGGCCATGGTAATGGTTCCCACTTTTTGGCCAAGGTTTACACTAAGTAGACATTTTTAACAAAAACTTGATTTTCAAATGCATATTATGACAAAACCATAAACAATTTGATGATGATGTAAACTAGCAATTTTTAGCATTTTCTATTTAGTTTCTAAAAATATATTTTTATTTTTTTAATAATTTCATTTGAAGTCCATATTTTATCTCCTCTAAGAGGTGTTTTATACAAAAATTGATATTTTGAAAAAGTGATGGGTGTTTTGATCAGCATAACATTTTTAAAAAAATATGATAATTATAAAATTCTTTTTGGACTAGAATAGTAACATCAATAAGTAGCAACATTTTGTTTTGTTTTTTTCAAATTTGTAAAATATTATAGGTTTTATTTAGTGACAAATTGACACTAACGATAATTTAGATATAGGTTATTTTTTATCCATATAACTTGATTTATATATATCAAAATGTAATTTTTCTTAACCTGCTAGAAATCTTATACACATAGCTTTGATGATCATATTTTTTTAGAAAAATTGCTCTTTACTTTTATATTTTTCCCAAGACTTCAAATGGAGGTTTCTAAATTGATAAAAAAATCTATATTTAATAAAATTAAAAATAAAACATCACAATAAACACAATATATGCTAAAAATATATTCATTGGAAAGCTTATTCAAAGGAAAACACATTTCCAAACTTAATTTTAGAGTTTAAACTTAGTTGGCACTTGTTTAAGCCATCAAAAGAAGAAAAATTAATAGAAATTGTGCATAAACTAAGAAAGTTTCTTTTTTGGAGGCTTCACTCAAAGACGACTTCAGTCAAAGCCCATTTTTGGGTCTTTGCGCGAAGAGGATTCAAAAAAAGTCATTTGGGTGGTTTAGCACTTTTAAGGAGAGGCTTCAATTGAAGCCCCTCGGGATGTTTCCCAGCTACCAAGAATAGCCACATGGGAAGGCATAGGGGGCTTTGAAGCCTCTACCACAATGACATTACCTCTAACCCATGCAAATGATGTAGATGTATGTATGTATGTATGTATGTATATATATGTCATAATCAAGTCTATAATATGTATCTCTCTAATACAATATTAATTTTATAATCACTAGTTAGTTGTCATGCAACCATGGGTTAATATTGAGCTTTAGTTGGTTTTGAGAATAGTTTAATATTCTCTACTAATTAGGGCCAACCACGTGAAGCTGGAAGCTCATTTTCTGCCCCCCCCCCCTCCCCACATCTAAATTCCCCATCAAAATCTAAAATCTTTAAGAAAGGATCAATCTTTAAAGTACAAAAAAGGTTCTAGACTTGCAAAAGTGACATTATTTTCTCATCTTTTGGTACATGTCATTTTTTTGTTGCATCCAAAATAAGAATCTACCACTTTGAATTGAGAATGGATATACATACATATATACAAAGAGATCTTTTTTAAGGTTCTTATTACATCTTAGCACAATAGAAAATTGATCTAGTTGCATACATATTCTAGAATCCAAATAATAAAATAATAAAACTCACTCAACCCATGCTAACTGACTTACCCCAAAATCTTGCACACAAATAATGCAAAGTTAATGGGAAATATGTATATTTACATGTATAATGTATGTATATAGGGGAAATATAATGTCTATTAAAAATGACATTAACTTTGCCCATTTTTCTTGGTCCATATACATACATACATACATACCTACATACATACATACATACATATACATAAATGCATATATACATATATACATACATATACACGTACATATATACATACATACATACATACATACATTTGCAACCTTTGCATGGTTTAGAAGTAATGCTGTTGTGGTAGAGGCTTCTACAAGAGAATGAGCCTCGTGATTATGGTATTTACACAAAAAAAATGTGGAATGATTAATGTCATGTTTTCTTTTCTTTTTTGTTTATTTTATGTAGTCCTCCATATGGCTTATAGTAATATATGTATTGCATCTACATTTTATTTTCCATTACAGTAGCAAAAGTAGATACATGAGATCCTTGTAGGGAGAGTGTGTCAATACATGCATGGTTACATCCTTGGCTTCCATTGTTGGGACCATGTAAGCATCCTTTATGTCAAACTATTCATTATAAATTGGGGAATGCACTTCATGCCTAACATTCAAGTGATGCATCTGCATATGCAATTTTATCACCTTGGAAAATTGTATTTGATCTTGCTAGCTAGGAACAACTAATTGTTAATTTTATTGTACCTAATCTAATGAATTTTCTACAAGAATTTGTAATCAACCTAGGTAATCAACACTTAGACCTATTTAACTAGGTTATGGCTTGTATATATGTATATACATACATACATATACACAAATAATAGTAATATATGTATTGCATCTGCATTTTCTTTTCCATTTCTTATAAGAGTGTTTCAAGGTTGGGAACCACTTCAACATCCTTTGCATGGTTTAGAGGTAATGCCATTGTGGAAGAGGCTTCTACAAGAGAATGCACCTCATGATTATGGAATTTATATAGAAGCAAAACTTGCTTCTTCAACTCCTTACACTCAACTCTTCACTGAAGTTATTCTCTTAGTAGTGATAATAGATGCTAGAAATTCTTATGAGCCAAGGGACCCTAAACCTATGCTACATTTTTTGGAGACATGGGAGGAGTTTTGATAACATTCTGGATCATATAGTGATGCCCAAATTAACAACAATAGTAGATGCTTGGAATCCTCGCAGGGAGATCATGTCAAGTGATGCATCTACATATGCAATTTTATCACCTTGGAAAACTGTATTTGATTATGCTAGCTGGGAACACTTGATTGTTCATTTTATTGTACCTAATTTGATTAGAGTTCTATAGGAATTTGTAATCAACCTAGCCAATTAACAAGTAGACCCATTTAACTAGGTTATGCCTTGTATATATATGTATATACATACATATGTACATACACCCATACATACACACATATGTACATATACATAAATAATAGTATTATATGTATTGCATCTGCATTTTTTTTTCCATTGCTTATAAGAGTGTTTCAAGGTTAGGAGCCACTTCAACATGCTTTGCATGGTTTAGAGGTAATGCCATTATGGAAGAGGCTTCTACAAGGGAATGAGACACATGAGTTAACATATAATGTCTTAAAATTGTTAAGTTCTACCTAACTATGTCCAAGGTGTCTACACATTGGAGGCATACTCAGACTACCAAACTGCCTACATACTAGTATCCACAGGAGAAAGAACTTTGAACTACTCACTCTAATGAATATGTAGTTCTACTTTCTAATTGTTTTGATTTAGTTGTATTCCTTAACCACTAGTGAGATTTACTCACCTGATACAACTCTTCTCCATCATATACACACTCAGGGAAATTAGGCAGTTTTCTATAATTACAATACTCTAATACCTTAGTGTAACATTTGTGTTGTAGTCTACATTTAATGTAAGGTTAACCTATATACATCCTAACTTACTCCTTATATAGCTATTTTTAAAATCTTGTGATAATAATCAATGGGTCTGAATAGACCAATGAAGTTAACGCCGAAACTCAAAGTTTAGCCTTCTATTTTCAAAAGCCAGGTAGACTAGGTTGCATCTTCTGAAATGTCTTAAGAGAAACCACAAATACTGATTCTTCATTTTATGAGGGGGCCCTTTATTCAAATATAAAACTAGTTGAGTGTATAACTTTTGTGAGTTGTTGAGTGTACAAGGTTACTACCCTTAACCAATGCTACAAATTCATGGGAGCCAAGGGATCCTAAACCTATGCTACATTAGACATAGGAGAAATTACGAGTTGTAATGCCCCACCAAGGAACCCTAAAGAAATTAACATAAAGTTTCACTAAGTTTGCCAAAGAATTTTTTATAAAGGTAATAACATCAATAGATAATGTAGAAGAAGCATTAACTCACATACATACAACTATTCAAAAAATATTACATCTCTTAAGGGTTCCATGATGTTAAATCACATGTAAAGTTTATTAATATGAAATCTAACACATAACCAAAATCTACATCATCAAATAATATCAAGTAAAAATCCAATAAATAATATACAATTACAAAGGATGCAACTTGGCATAACCAAAATGTATAATCATCCATTGTACAAGTCACAAGGTATGAAATCTCAATGAATATACTTCATCAATAAAATACATCATTTCATAATATATTTCATAAATCAAGTACAATACAACAAAACAATACTATCCAACAAAAATACAAGATAAAAAAAAAGGAACAACTTTACAATTATATCCAACAATGACATCCATTTTTCAGATCTCAATAGTATAAGTAAAAACCACTACCACCCTACCCTGTGGAGCCTAAATGGCCCACTCGCATTGTGTTGAGGAGATAAACTCAAGTCCCATATAGGATATCAATCCACAGGTTATAAACAATATCTAGGTCAAGGAAATCCTGATACCAATCGATCTTAAAGGTACCAAGATACAAGTATCATCTAATCCGATAAGGAACAAAGACACGTAGGAAATATACTATGTAAGTGAGCAAGTGTTATTTCATGATCCAACTCTAAGGTTACCCTAGCAACCTCTCTATACTTTGGCCTCCTAGTGTTTCTATATGGCACCTATATCATTTTGTATAGATAAGACATACTAACAAAGGAAGATCATAACCAAACATCCTCTCTATTCCCACCCTAGCCTATACTAGAACTCAAGGCATGGGTGAGGCAAAACACTAGCTCTTATTAAATTGTTTTATTACCATCGAGCAGGTAAGGGTCCAATGGGACCCTACTGATGATTCTTCAACTACTTGGGAGGATGCAGCTAGATTGAGGGAGTTATATCCCTACTTGTTTGTAGGCTTCCAGGAGTAAGCCTAACCCAAGGGGGGGTGGATGTAGTGCCTACACTCGTTCACATCTTTTCTAGACTTATTATCAGACTATGATGGACTAGTTTTATGTTGATGGATTAGTGCTATTGTTTTGAGACTATCAGACATTATGTTATGGATTCAGTGGTTATATGATGAGAGCATTTAGACTTTAATTTTCATGCATACATGATAATCATTATATTGTTTTAAGCTATGGTTGATGATTAGTTGATGGTTATTATCTCATGTGTTTTATTATGGATACTTAACCCATACTTGCATGTGTATGGTGTGCGTGTTTTCTTATTGTATGGCATTTCTGGTCTGGTTAAGGAAGGGAGTCGTAGTCACCTACTTAGTCAGGATCTACACAATGCACCACTTCTTTCCATTGTCTATTTAGCTTAGCATTATATATATTATATGTACATGCATGGTTTTTTTGTAGCTTGCAGGTACTGGGTATCGACTTCCTTGAATTGCCAGGATGAGCGTACCCTATTATACTATCTCAATGATAAGAGAAGGGAGATAAATTCTCAAGTCCAAATCCCAAACCCTTAAACCAATTGTCCTAGTGAGGTAGGATAAGTATCTGGATATTTTACCCACCGAATGTATCGGATGACATGATTCATGATTTTTAACCCTCTAGATTGATTTTGAGTGATTTTCTCTATGATGGGTTTTCATATTTTATCTTGGAAGTCTATGGTGAATTTTCTATTAATTAAGTCTTAATAAATAGATTTAATTAATAAATTAATTATTTGAGAAAATTAATATAAAATATCATGTTATTTGATATTTTGATCATAATTAATTGAATGGGAATTATTGAGGAAAAAGAATTAAAAGAAAATTAGAAATTAAAATTAATAATAATAATAAAATAATAATAAAGTAATAAATAAATAATATTAAATAAAAGTTATAAAATTAAAATACAAGTTATAAATATTTAAATAGAAATTATATAAAAATTAAATTGGAGTTCTAAGCTTGCATGGGAATTAATGCACTTCTCTATTTCTCATGTGTCGACAACATAGGGGTTAGTGCATTAATTAAGCACATGGTGTCTACAACCCTATGGCTCATCTTGAAGGTTGGAAAAGACCCATGCTTAGTTGGTGACAACTTCTAGCTGTTTCTAGAAGCATTCTAGATGTTTCCTAAAAGCTCTTTATATTCAGGCATTCATAGAAGCTTAGTCATAGCGTTGGGAGAGCAATTGGAGCATAGGAGGACTCAAGAATTCTAAAGAAGGGAGGAGCTTGGTCTACGGATTTTCTAAGGAAGAGCAATTTAGCATCGAAATTCGGGTAGATTCTTGTGATTTTATTTATGCTATTTTCGCATCACGCATTCCCTATCTTCTTCATGTCTTCCATATGTCTTCTGACAAGTTTCATATTTATATGCATTCTCAATATGGGTAGATTAATTGGAGAATTTTATATGCATTCTATAATGCCAAATATTTGATTCTTAAATTGTAGATATAATCTTTGTGGAAAAAAAAAGACATGGTTATATATTTAGATCTGCATACACACACACACACACACACACACACATATATGCATATGTATACATTTGTTATGGATCTATTATAAAATTTGAATATATATATATATATATACACACAAATATATATATATACTGATATATATATATACATATATATATATACCTATGTATATTTATATATAATGCACCGAATTTGAGTGATTGATAAATTTAATAAATCACAACATGATTCATATTGCATGAAACAAGTATATATTAAAATTCCACGGGCACGATTCATACCCTGTGCCTCCGGAAGGAAGAGACCTACCATCGCACATCTGTGGTGACAGGGGTACTACATACCCGTTGTCAGCGTAGTGCCTGCGACCGTAGGTACTGTGTACCCTAGCAAGTGTTTGGGGGGGTTAATTAATATTAAATGTGATGCAAAGAAAATGTTTATGTTAAAACGTTTATAAACCATCAATTTTCATTGCCATATAATATGGTGTCAATCGAAATTGTTAAATCGATTCTATGAAAACGTATTAATATATTTACATATGTATGTATGTATATATATATTTAAATATATATATATGTGTATATATATATATGTATATATATATGTATATATACATATATATGTATATATATATATGTATATATATATATATGTATATATGTATATATGTAATATGTAAATATGTTATTTATAAATTTAAATTTTTATTATTTGATAAATGATTTATATTGATGGTTTATTTTCATAAAGGTGACCCTTTAATAATTTTCAACTATTTAATAATTTAATTGTTTTGAATTATTAAATAAGGAATTGATAGTTTGGTGGGGGATGTATCAAACAAATATTATAAATTGGAAAATAGATTTTTAGTTCTGTTAAGAAAAACTTATATCCAAAAACAATATATGTGTTCCTCCATTCATTCTTCAAACTTGGGAACTTAAATTGAGATCTCTATATTTAAATTTAAGTTGTAAACTTGTAAAAACTAAAACATGTGTTTATATTGTGTATTCTTTATGCTATTTTTTTGGGTTGACTATTTTTGACCAGTATAGGACATCCACCAGAGGCTTGGGGGTTATGTGATTGTGGTGACATGATGATGTTTTAATCTTGATCTTTATAAACCCAACCATGGTTATGTGATGGAATGCTCTATGAATTGTTTGTGATTACTGATTGTTATAGTTGACATTCTTATGTATGAGACATTTGACTTAACCATTATTTTGGTCATCGATCAGTTATCCTTGGTTTATTTTCTAGTTGCCATGATAGGACTATGATGTGGATTTATTCTTGATGATGTCATGTTGTGACATGTTTGACTCAACCATTTTTGGAGTCTTCGATCAGTTCGATTGAGATATATTTTGGTTATTGAGAACCATTGGATACTTTGATTATCAGTGATACTTTAGTTGCTAATAGAGAGCTGTTGTGTTCATGATTTTCTATGGATGTTAGCTCATGGAGATTTGATGCTTTTATGCATATTTGATGATTTTATGGATTATCTTTTGTGATTTTGAGATTTATGATTCCATGAGCATTAGGGTAGGATATCTGCACGTAGTGACAGGAAGTGGCTTGCAATGAGGGCTGGGGCCCTAAGAGGTTGCCAGGGTAACTCATTGTAAGTTGGATTAATAAGTGATAACATTCACACCTAATACTAACTAAATGAATCTAAAAAGATAAGTTTTTTGTTCTCACCCATGCCTTGAGTGCTTGTACAAGCTAGGATGGGAGTAGTGAGATGCATGGTTGCGACCTTGCATTCTATAGTATGCCTCGTCAGTATGAGAGGATACTAGTGGCTGCATGAAATCAGTATGGACCTATGGAGTTTAGCTAACTGCCAGGGTAACTTGTACATGATAATTGCGATGACACTTTCCCACTTGCATAGTAGGTTCCTAGATGTCATTGTGTGCCTCTGGGATTAGATGTCAGATTTTGTGTTTGGAACCTTTGAGTTAGTATACTTTTAGGATTCCTGGACTTATAGAGATTTGTGCTATGTGAATTTGATAGACTGTTTGGGACTTGAGATTATCTCCTTAGCATGGTGGGAGTGGACTACTTAGGTACCACGCAGTTAGGTGGTAGTGTATTTTCCACTCTTATCATTTTAAGATTCATTCAGACATCATGGCTAATGTGTCCTTCATGATGGTAGATAGGTATCCTTTTTCATTGATGATTAGCATATGTTAGATGATGTTATCTTATGCTTTTATTTGCATGTTAGATTACTTTCTACATATGATGTTGTGTATATTAGGAGTGACATTCCTACTATGTAATATCGATGATCTCTTTGGTGATTTGGAATGTTACGCACGGAGGGATGGCTAGGATCCATGATGGTCTAATGATGCTATTAATGGTTGGGAGGAACTGTACACTTAGTTTATTATGTTTGATCTTTATGATGGATATATATGTTTTCTATGATGTTGTATCATGTGATTCTCTCTACTTTGATGTATCATGGATTAGAATAGGATGATGTACCTTATTCTATGTATGTATATTCTTTGAGCTTTTCATACCCTATGACATGTACAGTGGATGATTGAGTATTTGAAATGTAGTGTATAAACATTGGACTTATCATTGTTATTTCATGTGGATGTTGTACTAGATGAATTCATGTATGTAATTCAATGTTAAGGGATCTTAAAAAATGTAATCTGTTATGTATGCTCAGGTGGACATTGCTATTGCTTCCGTTATTGTGCATTAGTTATACATGGTGTTTACTTTCATGTAAGAAAAAAAAAATGCTACTAAACTTAGTAAAATTCTAGGTTAATTCTTTGGATCCCTTAGTGGGGCATTACATTTGGTATTAGAGCCCAAGTTTCTACATTGGGAGCTCTGGGTATTTTGGAACAACTAGAACTTTGAACTATTAAGTGTAGTTTTCCAAACTTGATCTAGGTAAACTGAAACAGGACTCAAACTGTTACTTTAATATTTTTCATAATTCAACACTTAGTTTCAAAACTGAAAATTTTACTTAAACCTAAACATAGAACTGAACTTAGTACCTTGTACTGTTGTTGGATGGTATCTAGGACTGGGTCTTCTGTTAGAGGCTGTGGTAGAGGCCATGGTCATGGAAAAACTATCAGTGTCCATGAGACTACTCATGAGGGATCGACTCATGTAGAGAGTAGGGAAGAGCACTCTAGTAGGCAGTAGGAAGACAACCGTAGAGAGGACCAAGCTGAGTCTGAAGAGGTTGGCTTGAGGCAAATGATGCAGACTATTCTAGAACATCTACCTCCTATTCAAGAATAGCCCAAAGTGCATCAGGCAGAGCAAGGGCATAGAACCAGATCTAGAAGTCCTCGAAAGGATCATCAAAGGTCCATTGTGTCCACTTAGATGAAGGATCTTTCAAGATCCAAAGTTAAGCCTTTCAATGGGCAAGGTTCTGGTTATGTGGCTGAGCAGTGGCTTATTTCCCTCAATAGGATTTTTACCATGCAAGAGTTTGATAGCAATGTTAAGACAAGATTTGCGATCACTAATTTAAAGAATTTTGGGGCCACTTGGTGGACAATAGAGGAGAAGAAGTTGGGAGTTGATACGAGCAGTGTTACATGGGAATTATTCCTAGAGAATTTTTGTGAACGATTCCTACTAGAGGAATGGAAACAGCAAAGGGTTGATGAATTTCATAATCTTAGACAATATACTTTGTCAGTGACCGAGTATGAGTGTAAGTTTTATGAGATCATGTCTTTTTTAGGATTCAGTGAAAATTCAGCTCAGTTGACACAACACTTTATTAGGGGTTTGAATAACTGTATTATTGGGGGTGTTAAGGTATTTGACAAAAAAACCCTCAAGGATGTCGTACATCGAGCTATCCTTGTTGAGAAAAGTGTCAACCTTGGTCAAGGTGGTTTTGTAGGAGCGCTAATGGCATCAGGATCTAAAAGCAACTACAATTTAGGTGGTAACAAGAAGTTTTCTTTCTCTAAGGGGAAATAGTATCAGCAGTAGTCTCAATAGACACAGCAACAGAAGGGCTCAAATTCTCAAGCTCAAGGTGGTGGCAAAGGTTCTAACACCAAGAACAACCGCAATGCTCAACACAATAGATAGAATCAGACCAATCAACCAGCTCAGAGTAGCCAGTCTTTTGTTAGCAGGAATAGTCGTCAGCAATCAAATGTACCACCTATAGGAAGAGGTTTTGGCAAGAATATAGAATGCTTTTCATGTGGTCAGATTGGACATTATGTAGCTCAGTGTCCTCAGTGAGCACCTCAGTTTTTAGGAACTAGACCTACCATTTTAGAGCCTACAGTTGGTGATGCAGGTAGAGCTTATAGATTTTTTGTAGTAGTTGATCAGCGTCAGGCATATCATCAAGGAACAGTGGTTGAGACCATAGGTTCTATTAGAGGTGTATCTCTTTTAGTATTGTTTGATTTAGGAGCTACAGATTCATTTATTTCACCATCTATAGTTTCTAAGTGTAAGCTAGATATGGTGAAGCAAGATCATGGTTGGCAAGTGGAACTAGCCTCAGGCATTAAGGTCTCTACAGATTTTATAGTTCATAAGTGTGGGCTTAGCTTAGGAATCTTTGATACAACAGTGGATCTTTGAATCATACCCCTTGGTTCCTATGATGTGGTGTTAGGCATGGACTGGATTGGATCTCATAGAGCCAGTATAGATTGTAGGAAGAAGGTTATTATGTGCCAAGATGACCAAGGGAATGATGTGCAGATAATTGGGATACCGAGGCCCATATCTCTACAGATGATTTTTGCTATGAAATTGAAGTGAAGTTTCCATAAGGGATGTTAGATATTTTCTGTTGTGTTAAATGATCTTGATGAGGAAGATTCCATGAGGGAGACTTTAGATCACCCAATTTTGCAGGAGTATGCAAATGTCTTTCCAAGTGAGATTCTAGGCATGCCTCCAAAGAGGGACATTGACTTTAGTATTGATCTGATTCCTGGAGCGGAGCCTATCTCTAAAGCTCCTTATCGCATGACTACACAAGAATTGGGTGAGCTACATCTTCAACTAGAGGAACTTTTGGCCAAAGGGAGCATTCAACCTAGTGTATCACCATGGGAAGCTCTAGTGCTCTTTGTGAAGAAGAAAGACGGTTCTTTGCACCTTTGTATTGACTATAGATAGTTGAATAAGGTGACTATTAAGAACAGGTATCCTTTGCCTAGGATTGATGACTTATTCGATCAAATCAAGGGAGCTATAGTATTCTCCAAGATTGATCTTCAGTTAGGATACCACCAACTTCGCATTAAGGAAGAAGATATTCACAAGACCGCATTTTGAACACGCTATGGGCATTATGAGTTCACAGTGGTACATTTTGGATTGACTAATGCTCCATCGATTTTCATGAGTTTGATGAATGGTGTGTTCCGATCTTATCTTGATAGGTTTGTACTCATGTTTCTTGATGACATATTGATATATTCTAAGACTCAGAAGGAGCATGAGGAACACTTGCAGTTGGTTTTGCAGTGTTTGAGGGACAATCGGCTTTATGCCAATGCAGCTAAGTGTGAATTCTTCAAATCGAAGATTCAGTATTTAGGGCATGCTATTTCAGGTCATGGTATTTTAGTGGATCTTGTAAAGATTCAGGTGATAATAGATTGGATGACACCGACTAATGTGTCAAAAATTCATATTTTCATGGGTTTAGCTGGTTATTATCATAGATTTGTCCAGAACTTCTCTAGGATAGCACATCCTATCACTTCTCTTCAGAGGAAAGGAAAGAAGTTCGTATGGATAGAGAAATGTGAGGAAGCTTTTCAGAAGCTCGAGGAGCTTTTGACTAGTGCACCAATTTTAGCTGTAATTGATCTAAAAGGTGATTTTATGGTATGTACAGATGCTTCTCTTGAAGGGATTGGGGTAGTGTTGATGTAGAATGGATGGGTGATTGCGTATGAATCGCGCAAGCTCAAGGATCATGAGTTAAATTATCCTACACATGATCTTGAGTTAGCAGCAGTATTTCATGCTTTGCTAGATGGAGACATTTCTTATTGGGGCATATATTTGAGCTACACAGTGATCATCATAATCTTTAGTACATTTTTACTCAGCCTAATTTGAATGCTCGCCAGAGGTGATGGATGGAGTTTCTATGCGAATATGATTTTGAGGTTAAGTACATTTAGGGTAAGGAGAATGTGGTGGTGGATGCTTTGAGTCACAGGAGACATGTGGTATCATCGATGACTCTTAGTGTGGATTTGAGGAGTCAGATTCTTCAAGCACTTCTTACAGATTCTTGGTATCAGGAAGTGTGCAGAGAGATTGATTCATGAAGATCTTTGGAAGGTAAGTTTGTAGGTTATGTTCAAGAGTCAGATGGTCTTTTGAGATATTTGGGGAGAATTTATGTGCCATTTTCAGATGAGCTTTGCACCTTGATTGTGGCAGAAGCCCATCGTACACCTTACTCAGCACATCCAGGTGTCAAGAAGATGCATGTTGATTTGAGAGGTTTGTTCTTTTGGTCTGGGATGAAGCAAGATATTGCTGATTTTGTGGCTAGGTGCCTTGAGTGTCAGAGAGTTAAGGCAGAACATTAGCACCCGGCTAGACTTTTGTAGCCTAATCTTATTCCTTCTTGGAAGTGGGATATCATCTCCATGGATTTTATTATAGGATTACCTATGACAGTTCGACGTCATGATGCTATCATGGTCACCATTGATTGGTTGACTAAGGTGGCACATTTTTCACCGATTAGGTCTTCCTACACAGCAGCTTTTGTAGCTAATGTCTTTATGTGTGATATTGTGAGGTTACATGGTATTCCTAGAAAGATCATTTCTGACAGGGATGCTATATTCACATCCGCATTCTGGACATCACTATAGCATGAGCTCGGAGCGCAGTTAAACTTTAGTTCAGCATATCATCCAGAGACCGATGGTCAAACAGAGAGGGTGAATCAAGTTTTGGAGGATATGTTACGGATGTATGTGATGGATAGGTAGACACATTAGGAGGATTATCTCTACCTGGTGGAGTTTTTCTTACAACAATGGGTATCATAGTTCTACTGGTATGGCACCATTTTAGGCATTATATGGACATCCTTGTCATACACCATTGAGTTGGGACAATCTTGAGGATCACATCCTGTTGGGACCTTAGATGCTTCGTGATATGGAGCAACAGGTAGCGCGTATCTATGAGCACTTGACTACGGCACAGGATAGGCAGAAGAAGTATGTCGCTGCTCATAGGATTGATAAGCAGTTTGTTGTGGGTGATAAGGTTTTCTTGAGAGTGCGACCGTGAAAGAGTTCGATCCGATATGGAAAGGGTTCTAAGATAGCACCTCGCTTGGTGGGACCATTCGAGATTTTGGAGAGGATTGGCCTAGTTGCTTACCGTCTTGCTCTATCGCCCAGCCTTGCTCACATTCATGATGGTTTCCATGTTTCAATGCTTCAACAGTATATACCTGATATTGTACATGTTCTTGATTGGAATGCATTGCAGGCAGAGGACGAGCAACTGGCTTTGGAGTTGGTTTGTATTATGGAGCAGCGGGAGTTGACCCTCAAGGGTCGAACCATTGAGTAGGTAAGGGTCCAATGGGACCCTATTGATGATTCTTCAGCTACTTGGGAGGATGCAGCTAGATTGAGGGAGTTATATCCCTACTTGTTTGTAGGCTTCCAGGAGTAAGCCTAACCCAAGGGGGGGTGGATGTAGTGCCTACCCTTGTTCACATCTTTTCTAGACTTATTATCAGACTATGATGGACTAGTTTTATGTTGATGGATTAGTGGTATTGTTTTGAGACTATCAAACATTATGTTATGGATTCAGTGGTTATATGATGAGAGCATTTAGACTTTACATTTCTTGCATACATGATGATCATTATATTGTTTTCAGCTATGGTTGATGATTAGTTGATGGTTATTAGCTCATGTGTTTTATTATGGATACTTACCCCATACTTGCATGTGTATGGTGTGCGTGTTTTCTTATTGTATGGCATTTCCGATGTGGTTAAAGAAGGGAGTCATAGTCACCTACTTAGTTGGGATCTACATGATGCACCACTTCCTACCATTATCTGTTTAGCTTAGTATTATATATATTGTATGTACATGCATGGTTTTTATGCAGGTTGCAGGTACCAGGTATCGACTTCCCTGAATTGCCAGGATGATCGTACCCTATTATACTATCTCAATGATAAGAGAAGGGAGATAAATTCTCAAGTCCAAATCCCAAAACCTTAAACCAATTGTCCTAGTGAGGTAGGACAAGTATTTGAATATTTTACCCACCGAATGTGTCGAATGACATGATTCGTGATTTTTAACCCTCTAGATTGATTTTGAGTGATTTTCTCTATGATGGGTTTTCATATTTTATCTTGGAAGTCTATGGTGAATTTTCTATTAATTAAGTCTTAATAAATAGATTTAATTAATAAATTAATTATTTGAGAAAATTAATATAAAATATCATGTTATTTGATATTTTGATCATAATTAATTGAATGGGAATTATTGAGGAAAAAGAATTAAAAGAAAATTAGAAATTAAAATTAATAATAATAATAAAATAATAATAAAGTAATAAATAAATAATAATAATAAAAGTTATAAAATTAAAATACAAGTTATAAATATTTAAACATAAATTATATAAAAAGTAAATTGGAGTTATAAGCTTGCATGGGAATTAATGCACTTCTCAATTTCTCATGTGTCAACAACACGGGGGTTAGTGCATCAATTAAGCACATGGTGTCTACAACCCTATGGCTCATCTTGAAGGTTGGAAAAGATTCATGCTTAGTTGGTGACACCTTCCAGCTGTTTCTAGAAGCATTCTAGATGTTTCTTGAAAGCTCTTTATATTCAGGCATTCATAGAAGCTTAGTCATAGCATTAGGAGAGCAATTGGAGCAATGGAGGACTCGAGAATTCTGAAGAAGGGAGGAGCTTTCTTTGCAGATTTTCTAAGAAAGAGCAATTTAGAATCCGAGTAGATTCTTATGATTTTATTTATGCTATTTTTGCATCACGCATTCCCTGTCTTCTTCGTGTCTTCCATATGTCTTCTGAGAAGTTTCATATTTATATGCATTCTCAATATGGGTAGATTAATTGGAGAATTTTATATGCATTCTATAATGCAAAATATTTGATTCTTAAATTGTAGATATAATCTTTGTGGAAAAAAAATTTCATGGTTATATATTCAGATCTGCATACATATACATATACATACATACATACATACATACATACATATATATATATATATATATATATGCATATGTATACATTTATTATGGATCTATTATAAAATGCGAATATATATATACATATATACATACATATACATATACATATATATATATATATATATGTATATATATATATATATATATACATATATATATATATATATACATATATATGTATATATATATACATATATATGTATATATATATACATATATATATATATATATGTATATATATATATATATATATATATACTGATATATATATACCTATGTATATTTATATATAATGCACCAAATTGAGTGATTGATAAATTTAATAAATCGCAACGCGATTCATATCACATGAAATAAGTATATATTAAAATGCCGCGGGCACGATTCATACCCCATGCCTGCGGAAGGCAGAGACCTTCCATCGCAGGTCTGCGGTGACAGGGGTACTACGTACCCGCTGTCGGTGCAATGCCTGCGACCACAAGTACTATGTACCGCAACAAGTGTTTCGGGGGGTTAATTAATATTAAATGTGATGCAAAGAAAATGTTTATGTTAAAAAGCTTATAATCAATCGATTTTCATTGCCATATAATATGGTGTCAATCAAAATTGTTAAATTAATTTTATGAAAACGTATTAATATATTTACATATGTATGTATATATATATATATATATATATCTTATTTATAAATTTAAGTTATTATTATTTGATAAATGATTTATATTGATGGTTTATTTTAATAAAGGTGATCGTTTAATAATTTTCAACTATTTAATAATTTAATTGTTTTGAATTATTAACTAAAGAATTGATAGTTTGGTGGGGGTTGCATCAAACAAATATTATAAATTGGAAAATGGATTTTTAGTTCTGTTAAGGAAAACTTATATCCAAAAACAATATATGTGTTCCTCCTTTCATTCTTCAAACTTGGGAACTTAAATTGAGATCTCTATATTTAAATTTAAGTTGTAAACTTGACAAAACTAAAACATGTGTTTACATTGTGTATTCTTTACGCTATTGTTTTGGGTTTTTGGGTTGACTAGTGTTGACCAGTATAGGACATCTACCAGAGGCTTGGGAGTTATGTGATTGTGGTGACATGATGATGTTTTAATCTCGATCTTTATAAACCCAACCATGATTATGTGATGGAATGCTCTATGCATTGTTTGTGATTACTAATTGTTATAGTTGAGATTCTTATGTATGAGACATTTGACTTAACCATTATTTTGGTCATCGATCAGTTATCCTTGGTTTCTTTTCTAGTCACCATGATGGGACTATGATGTGGATTTATTCTTGATGATGTCATGTTGTGACATGTTTGACTCAACCATTTTTGGAGTCTTCGATCAGTTTGATTGAGATATATTTTTATTATTGAGAACCATTGGATACTTTAATTATCAGTGATACTTCAGTTACTAATAAAGAGTTGTTGTGTTCATGATTTTCTATGGATGTTAGCTCATGGAGATTCGATGCTTTTATGCATATTTGATAATTTTATGGATTATCTTTTTTGATTTTGAGATATATGAATCTATGAGCATTAGGGTAGGATATCTGCATGTAGTGCTGGGAAGTGGCTTGCAATGGGGGCCGAGGCCCTAAGAGGCTGCCAGGGTAACTCATTGTAAGTTGGATTAAGAAGTGATAACATTCACACCTAATACTAACTGAATGAACCTAAAAAGATAAGTGTTTTGTTCTCGCCCATGCTTTGAGTGCTTGTACAAGCTAGGATGGGAGTAGTGAGACACATGGTTGTGACCTTACATTCCATAGTATGCCTCGTCAGTATGCGAGGATACTAGTGGCCACATGAAATCAGTATGGACCTGTGGAGTTTAGCTAACTACCAGGGTAACTTGTATGTGATAATTGCGATGACACTTTCTTTCTTGCATAGTAGGTTCCTACATGTCATTGTGTGCCTTTGGGATTAGATGTCAGATTTTGTGTTTGGAACCTTTGAGTTAGTATACTGTTAGGATTCCTAGAGATTATCTCCTCAGCATGGTGGGAGTGGACCACTTAGGTACTACGCGGTCGGGTGGTAGTGTATTTTCCAGTCTTATCATTTTGAGATTCATTGAGACATCATGGTTGATGCGTCCTTCATGATGGTGGATATGTATCCTTTTTCATTGATGATTAGCATATGTTAGATGATGTTATCTTATGCTTTTATTTGCATGTTAGATTACTTTCTATATATGATGTTGTATATATTAGGAGTGACATTCCTACTATGTAATACCGATGATCTCTTTAGTGATTTGAAATGTTACGCACGGAGGGATGGCTAGGATCCATGATGGTCTAATGATGCTATTAACGGTTGGGAGGAACCATGCACTTAGTTTATTATGTTTGATCTTTATGATGGATATATATCTTATCTATGATGTTGTATCATGTGATTATCTCTACTTTGATGTATCATGGATTAGAATAGGATGATGTACCTTATTCTATGTATTTATATTATTTGAGCTTTTCATACCCTGTGACATGTACAGTGGATGATTGAGTATTTGAAATGTAGTGTATAAACATTGGACTTATCATTGTTATTTCATGTGGATGTTGTACTAGATGGATTCATGTATGTAATTCAATGTTAAGGGATCTTAAAGAATGTAATCTGTTATGTATGTTCAGGTGGACATTGCTATTGCTTCCATTATTGTGCATTAGTTATACGTGGTGTTTACTTTCATGTAAGAAAAAAAAAATGCTACTAAACTTAGTAAAATTCTAGGTTAATTCTTTAGATCCCTTGGCGGGGCATTACATATATATAAATAATAATTATTATTAATTATTAAAATAATATTTTTAACCATTAATAAATAATATTAATTCATTAACAATTATAGTTGTAACTACTACTAATGTATATATTTAAATATTTAATATTAAATACTACAAATTTTTTATATTAAACCAATTTAATTTATTATTAAAACAATCTTTATTACAAAATTTAATAAATTAAAAATTGAACAAATTTACAATATAATTAAAAAAACTTATAAAAAAAAAACTTTTAACAAGCCTTTACGACCCATCGATGATGACTGCCTACTACTACATCAAAAATGCCTACTGTAGCCGCAGTAGGACTATTGTATAGTCCCGAATAAAAGTCATCAACGTGAAGGAAAAAAGGAGGAGAAGGCGAGTGGAGAGGTCATGGCCATTGCCCACCAATATCTACTTATTTTTTAATTAAAACAAACCACAAACATAACCACCTCCCCCCCTCCCCAACAAGTTTCTTTTTAATATTATATTTTTATAGTTATCATAGTAATTATGAATTACTGTGGTAATTATATAAATATATACATTAAAAAAAAATATTTCTCCAATATAAACATGGTACAACAACCTAGATTAAATGTCAGTCAAAACTTATGAAAAAAATATGGTTTTCTCTTTTCCAAAACCCCTATCCTAATTAAAATTAAACCTATTATGAATCATCCCATTTATCAAACAAGGGTTTTCCAATCTTAAATTGTTTACAGACATTTTCAAGATGAAAAATAATAAATACACAAACAAAAGGTTTCAATCCAAACGAAATTCTGAATATAGATCCACAATAAACACAAATAAGAAAGAGAATTCAAAGGAAAAAACTACTATGCAAAACCCACAAGATTATACTTGGATTTGATGCTAAAAAACTAAATGCACAAAAATCGCAAGAAATTTTCTTTTCTTATGAAACCCTCTTCTCAAAAATTGGCTCCTCCAAACTTGCGTGTGGAAAAATGAGCACTAATTTCTTAATAAAGAGCTTTCTTCAATTAGGGCTTCGATTTTGCAATCATGTGAAACCTTTTTCTTAATTATTTTGTTATATTTTTAATTTCATGTGCAACCTTTTTGCAATTTAATTAAAATAACTTTATTAAATCAATTCCTTTCTCTCTTTTATTAAATCCTAAGATATTTTTAATAAAATATTTATTAATTTAACTAATAATAATATTTAGAGTTTATTATAAAAATGAAACTCCTAAATGTATTATTACTAAATTAAATAAATATGATTATGCCAAAATGAGAATGTTAATTAAATCTTTTAAAATTAATTCTTTTGTTTAATTAATTTGTAAATTAATTAAATATAATTAAATATTGATTTTTCTTTATAAATTTTTCATTAAATTAAATCATTAAATAATATTTTAATTTGATTTAATTATAACTGAAAATCACAATAGACCCACAAAACTAAAAATGAAAACCCATTAAAAGTAATTCAAGGGTCAAAATCATGAATTCATGTCACTTGAGGAATTCAATAGGTTAAAACACAGATACTTGTCCTACTTTATAGGACAATTGGCTTAGAGTTAGGAGTTGGACTCAAGAATTATCTCCCCTCTATTATGATTGAGATACTGGACTAGGGCATGCTCATCCTAGCAATTCAGGGAAGTCAATGCTCGATGCTCAATGCCTAACTAGTAGGTGACTATGAATCCCTCCCTCAACCATATCAAAAACATCAAACATAAAGTAAAACATGCATGTACACTCTACACATACAAGTATGGGGTGAGTAACCATAGAATTGCATATAAATAATGTATCTATTAAGATAACTAAAATCACTATATACTAGCATCATTATCTAAAGAATAACATGAACACATAAAATAATTGAGTGTCAAGTAGCTCATTAAAAAAATAACTGAGTATGAAATAACATCTAATCAAATCTAGTAATGAAGTATCACCAATCATAAAACATAACCATAAAAGTAGCCTAAAAGAATTCGGCAATACAATCTAAAAAGTAAACTAGGGGTAGGCATTACATCCTCCCCCCTCCCCCCCCCCCCCCCCCCCCAGACTTAGGCTTACTCTTGTAATCCTAATTGAGAAAGATAAAACTCTAGCATTCACTATGTGGGTCCCATTGGACCCTTTTTCCCTATAGGACAATAAGACCCCACTAAAAATGCCCTTTGAGATCTACCCATATTTCCAACTATGGGTTCTAAAGTTGCAAGTCTTTGATATGAGAATTATGGTTTCCATTGAGGAAAATGGGTTGACTTATGTCCACATTTTCTACATGAAAAAAATCATCCATAAAAACTCTTGTACACTCTAGGTGCACTGGACTAGTGAATACTACCCCCACTAGCTAAAGAATTAGTACTTTGTAATGGCTAGTCATACTAGTTGTGCTTATTATGCTGAAAGTACTACAAATTCCTAGATTGTGAACCACTATCACCACTCCATGCTACAAAATAAGATCATCCTTGCTGCTATTGTGATTTCCTCTAGAAGAAGGAGGCTTCCTACTACAACTTGCTCCTTGATTACCTTTGGAACCTAATGCTGCAGGTGCTCCTTCAAAACCACCATGTCTCAAGAGGACATTTTTCTTTACAAGGATATCCTGATGTAAAACATCCTTGATGGTTCTAGGTTGGAAAACCTTTACACCCCTAGTGAGATAGTTGCTCAAACCCAAAATTAAGTGTTGAACCATCAATGGTGAACTGTTACTGACCCCTACATAAGGGATGATCTCATAGAATTTTTGTTCATACTTTTCCATGGTCATAGTACACTACCTTATGTCATTGAGCTCATTTTCCCTCTATTGGTACCATTCCTCTAGTAGGAAGCATTCATAGAAGTTCTTAAGGAATAACTCACATGTAACTGTGTTCATATTGACACCCAATTTATTCTCGTTAATGTTCCACCATGTAGCCCCAAAGAGCTCTAGGTGGGTGATGAAAAACCTTTCTTTGACATTAGATTCAAAGTCCTACATCACAAAACATCTATCTAAAGCAATTAACCACTTCTTTATCACATATCATGTACCAACCCCATTGAAGTGTTTGATATTGGACCTCTGTAGGTCCTTCATCTAAGTGGCCTTAATCGACCTTCATCTATCACCATGGAGGTCTCACTAGGTACTCTTGGATCTTCACCTCTCCTCATTCCCAAAATGATGTGATCCCTCTTGTTTAGTATCCCTGGGAGGAGGTAGGGACTCTAAGATCATCCTCATCATTTTCCTTAGGTTAACCTCATGTAAATCAACTTGATGTTATCCATGATGTTCCTTATTATTCCCCTCTTCAACAAGACTCTCATGGCCAGATGCATGCACACTGACATCCCTGCCTCACCTATGAACTCTACCATGACCTCTCATTGAAGATATCATTCCAAATACCATCCTACAATAATATCCAAGAAGAATGAGACACTCATAAAGAAAACAAAGGCATACCATCTTAAAGCACAATCATAGAAAACATGTCTAAAATTCAACTCAATAGTTATACAAGTTTCACCTTTTCTTATGTTTCAAGAAATCAAGTCTAAAGTACAAAGTGTTTAAATTGAAATAGATACAAAAAATGTATAAGTTTTGATTCAATTAACTAGTTAAAAACTAGCAGCATTCCAATATACCTAGAGTTTCCAATGTAGAAACTCAGGATCTGATACCAAATGTAATGCCTTGCCAGGGAACCCAAAATAAATTAACCTAAAGATTCGGTAAGTTTTCCAAACAATTTTTTATAAAAAAAGATAATAACATCAACATATAACACAACAAAAGCATTAACTCGAATACATACAACCATCCAAAATAGATTACATCTCTTAAGGGTTTCATGATGTTGAATCACATGTAAAAATTCTTTAATAATAAATATAACACATAACCAAAATCCACATCATGGAATAATCACAAGTAAAAATTTAATAAATAATATACTTGATTACAAAGGATGCCACTTGGCATAACTAGAATGCATAATCATCCAATATACAAGTCATAGGGTATGAAAACCTCAAAGAATGTACATCATCAATAAAATACATCATTTCATAATATATCTAATAAATTAGGTACAATATAATAGAATAGAATAATACTATCCAACAAAAATACAAGATCAAAAAGAAAGGAACATCTACACAAGTACATCCAACAATGACATATATCTATCGAATCTTAATGGTATAAGGAAAAAGCACTACCACCCGACCTCATGGAACCTAAATGACCCACTCCCACTATGCTAAGGAGATAAACTCAAGTCTCATATAGGATATCAATAAACAAGTCATAACTAACATCTAGGTCAAGGAAATCCTGATAGCAATCTCTCTCAAAGGTACCAAGATATAAGTATCATCTAATCCCATAGGAAACAAAGACGCATAGGAAATCTACTATGTTAATGGGCAAGTATCATCACTTGAGCCAACTCTAAGGTTACCCTTGCAACCTCTTTGGACTCCAACTCCCTAGTGTCTCTATGTAGCACTAGTATCCTTTCTTATAGACAAGGCATACTAATGAAGCAATGTCAGAAAAAAGCATCCTCTCTACTCCCACCCTAGCCTATAGTAGCCTTGAGGCATGGATGAGGAAAAATACTAACTCTTATTAATTCATTTTAGTCTCATTTAATTAAATGTTATCACTTATTAAAAAAACTTACAATGGGTTACCCAAGGATCCACTTAGGGCTCTAGCCTCCATTGCAAGCCACCTTCCAATATACACACAAATTACCTACCCTAGGCTCATAAAAAGTACAACTCATAAAATAAAAATTTTCACCTCAGTCCTTTACAAGCAACTAGAAAGAACCTAAAAGCCAATCACAGTAATCACCTCAATCCTATACAAGTTATTGGAAAGCATCACACGATAATTGATAAAATACTCAAAGGTTACACTAGAAAAGTCACACCATTCACCTCAATTGTACACAAGAAACTAGAAAGCACCACAAAGATATGAACAAACTCATCATAAAAAATATGTGACACATCACCATGGTTAGGTAGTAAAGATCATATACATAACATCATTATAGAGAAAAAATCCCAAGCCTCTAGTAAACATTCTAAATGGTCAACGCACTAAGTCAAACCCAAAACCCAACACAAAATAAAACATTCAACATCACTTTGTAGTTTTGTTGATTTTGTTTGCTTTTGAAAATAGACGATTTTGGTTTTAAAAACTAGGGTTTAAGTTTTTGTGCATCATTTGAAAATGTATCCCTAAAAGTCTATTTACAAAAGTTTACAATTTTCCCCTTTTTATAGATTGAAGATTATTTAATTTTAATCGACAATAGATTTAAAATAAATAATTCAATACTACCCTCTTGATGATTTAGAATCTATTTCCAAAAACTTGAAATTTATTTTATTAAGCATGGTTTGTATATATATATATATATATATATATATATATATGTATGTATGTATATATACATACATATATATATATATATATGTATGTATGTATATATACATACATACATACATATATATATATATATGTATATATACATACATACATACATACATATATATATATATATATATACATACATACATACATACATATATATATATATATACATACATACATACATACATATATATATATATATATATATATATATATATATACATATGTACGTACATATATATATACATATACATACATACATATATATATGTACATATATATATATATATATACACATATATATATATACATATATATGTATATATATATGTATGTATGTATATATATATGTACGTACATATGTATATATATATATATATATATATATGTAAAAATAAATTGAGACAAACAATAATTTTTTTTTTTTTTTTTTAAATTACATTTTTATAGTTATCATAGTAATTATAAATTGTTGTGGTAATTATATATATAGATATTTTTCCAACATAAACATGGTACAACAATGTAGATTAACAGTCAAAACTTATAAAATAATTATGGTTTTCTCTTTTCTAAAACCCCCATCTCAATTAAAATCAAATCCATTATGAATCATCCAATTTACGAAACAAGGGTTTTCTAATCTTAAATTGTTTACATATGTTTCCAAAACAAAAAAATCAATAAATAGACAAACAAAGGTTTCAATCAAATTGAAATTCTGAATACAGATCTACAACAAACATAGATAAGACAGAGAATTCAAAAGAAGAAACTATTGTGCAAAACCCAGAACATTGTACTTGGATTTGATGCTAAACAATTAAATGTACAAAACTCATAAGAAATTTCCTTTCCTTTCAGAATTGTCTTCTTAGAAATTGGCTCCCCCGTGTGTGGAGAAATGACCTCTAATTTCTTAATGAAGAGCTTTCTCCAATTAGGGCTTTGTTTTTGCAATCACCCAAAACTTTTTTCTTAATTATTTTATTATATTTTAATTTTCATGTGCAACCTTTTTGCAAATTAGTTAAAATAACTTTATTAAATCAATTCATTTTTCTCTTTTCTTAAATCCCAAGACATTTTTTAATAAAATATGTAGCGCTTGCCCTCATTTACATTTTTAAAGTTACATTGTTCCTACCATTGCTGAAATCTGTTAGGCCAATTTTATGTTGATGGTTAGTAGCATGGTTTTCAAACTATTAGATATTGTGTTATAGATTTAGTTGATATATGATGAGATCACTTAGACTCTACATTACATGTATGCATGATAATTATTACATTATTATCAGTTATTGATGATGTTTAGCTAAATGGATTATTATATCTATTGTTTTATGGATACTTACCCCATATTGCATGTGTATGGTTTGTTCTCTTTATGTATGGCATTTCTGATGTGGTTAAGGAAGGGAGTCATTGTCATATGCTAGTTGGGATCTACATGATGTACCACTTCCTGCCATTGCCCGTCTAGCATAGCATATATATGTATGTATGTATGTACATGCATAGATTTTATGCAGGTTGTAAGTACAAAGTATCGACTTCCTTGAATCGCTAGGATGAGCGTACCCTATCACACTATCTCAATGGCACGAGAGGGGAGATAAATTCTCAAGTCAAAATCCTAAACTCTTAAACCATTTGTCCTAAAAGGTAGGACAAGTATCTAAGATGTTTTACCTTCCAAATGTGTTAGATGATGTAATTCGTGATTTTAACCCCTTAGACTAATTTTGTATGGATTGTTCTATAATGGGTTTTCATATTTTATTTTGGACGTCCTTGGTGAATTTTCTATTAATTAAGTCTAGAATTAAAAGATTTAATTAATAATTTAATTATTTTGGGAAAAAATAATATAATATTATGATATTTTGATTTTAATTAATTAAATGGGAAATTAATTGAGTAACTAATTAAATAAAAGAAATTAAAATTAATAATAATAAAAATAAAAATAATAAAATAATAAATAATAATAATAATAATAATAAATTAAAATAAGAGTTATAGGTCTACCTAGGAGTAAGCACACCTCTTGAATGCACGTGTGTCTACAACACAAGAGTTAGCACACAAATTAAGCACATGGTGTCTACAACCTTGTGACTCATCTAGAAGGTTGGAAAAGACTTGTGCTTAGTTGTCAACACTTATCTCATCTTCTGGTTGTTTCTAGAAACATTCTAGGTGCTTCTTGAGAGGTCCTTATATTTAGGCACTCCTAGTAGCTCAGGGAACATTTTTGGGTGGATCCATGAATGTTGGAGAAGGAAGGAGCTTTCTCTATAGATTTTGAGGAGAAGTGAATTAGCATCAGTGTCCAAGTAGACACTCATGATTTTGCATCTGTTATTTTCACTTCTTCCACTTCTTGTCTTTTTTATTTTTTTTGAATGCTTTATGAGGATTCCATGCATGAATGTTCTAGTTGTATTTAATCTTGTCATGGATATTTAAATTTCTATATGAGAAACCCCCACATTCGTAGATCTGAGGAATCTATGGGAATAGGGTTTAATGCTTATGGATAAATCTATTAGGAGGATTAAATAGGTGAATTTAAAAGTACAATCATTATAGGGGAATTCTTATTTTACAAAAATTGAAAAAAGCATTTTCATTTAAAAATCATGTATATATTCGCATGCATTATTGTAAATGATATACATATATATATATATATATATTCAAATATGAAAATGTTTATTAAAAATGCTGCATTTAAAAATGATATAATGGAAAAACATTTTAAGTTGTTGTAAATGAAATTATTATTCGGAAATGTTTTTGGAAAAATGTTTATTGAAAATGTTATATAAAAATAGTTAAAATTTTTTATGTGGGAGGGATGAAACCTGTGCCTCGTACACACTGTGGGTTGTAGGGTACCTACCATTGCAGGTACTGTGATGATAGGGGTACTCTGTACCCGTTGTCGCCACAGGCCCTGTGACAATAGGGTACTACGTATCCGCGACAGCAATTGGGATATGTGTTAATTATGTTTTTAAAAAAAATTTATGCTATAAATTGTTTTAAAATATTTCATTTATTATAATGTTATATATATATATATATATATATTATTGAATATTAATAAATTTTAAATATTAATGATTATATATATATTTTTAAATTATTTATTATCATATTTATTATAAATAAGATTTTATTAATAGTTTTTTTTCTTCTTTTAATAATTAATCATCTTATAATATTTTAGTCTAAATTTAATTTAATTTGATATTAGATGAAGGATAGATAAATGAGGAAGAATTGTATTCATTCATATTGAATTTTCTATGTGTCTTATTAATACATGATAAGGAGTATTGTCTAAGTAACATGTATATAATCTATCCTTGGGACACTTTAGAAAATTGTTTAAAAGAGTTATGGGGGGAAATCTTTAACTAATACATGGGTTGGTTATAAAGAAGATAAATAATGTTCCTTCCCTTGTTATTTAACTCTTAAACAAAACTGAAAACCCCATATTTAATTCAACTAAGTTATTTTAGCAAACCAAAACATGTGCTTGCATTTTGTGTTTTCTCTATGCTATCTGTTTTGGGTTTTGGGTTTGACTAGATTGTTGACCAGTTATAGGATGTCTACCAGAGGCTTGGGGGTTATGTTTTGTGATGTCACGATGATGTCTTTTGATCTCAATCTTTTTAAACCCAACCATGGTTATGAGATGGCATGCTCTATGGTGTGTGTGTTTACTGATGGAGTTTATTGATTGATATTATTTCTAGTCTTCTTGTGTAAGTTGTGATATATGTAACCATTTATGAGTTGTCGATTAGTTGTATTTGGATTACTTTCTAGTTGCCTTGATGGGACTAAAGTGTTTGTTTTGATCTTGATGATGTCATGTTGTGAGATATTTTGACTCGACCATTTTGGTGTCTTCATTTGGTATTATTTTCTTTGAGATGCCTTTTTGGTTGCTTGTTGAGAACCAATGGATAATGTGATTTATTTTGAGATTCCTTACAGTTTCTTGTCAAGAACCGATGGATATTGTGATTATCATTGATACCTTCAATTACCAATAGAGAACTGTTGTGGTCATGATTATCAATGGATGCTTTTCAGTTGCTCGTGGAGATTTGATGCTCTTATTGTTGATTACCTTTTTGGTATTTTTCCAGTCACTTGTATAGGACTGTGGTGATTTATGATTCCATGAGCCTAGAGTAGGTTATCTACTTGTAGTGTCGAGAAGTGGTTTACAATGGGGGTCGGGGCCCTAAGTGGCTGCCAAGGTAACTCATTGTAAGTTGTTTAATAAGTGAAAATATTACACTAAATATGACTTAAATGAACCTAATAAGATAATTATTTGTTCTCCTCCATGCCTTGAGTGCTAGTATAGACTAGGATGGGAGTAGAGAGAACACTTGGTTGCAACCTTACATTCCGTAGTATGCCTCATAAGTATGAGAGGATACTAGTGGCTGCATAGGGATCACTAGGGGGCTGCGGTCTATAGAGAGACTACTAGGGTAACTCTAGCATGATTTGTGCGATGACACTTTCTCACTTACATGGTAGGTTCCTACATGTCTTGTGTGCCTCTAGGATTAGATGTTGATTGTGTTAGAACCTTTGAGTTAGTATACTTTAAGGATTCTTGGACTTAGAAAGTATTTGTGCTTTGTGATTTGATAACCTGTTTGGGACTTGAGATTATCTCCTCAGCGTCGTGGGAGTGGGCCATTTAGGTTCCATGCGATTAGGTGGTAGTGCATTTTTTTTACTCTTACCATTTGAGATCCGCCTAAGACACCATGGTTGATGCATTCTTGTTGACATCTATCTTCATTATGTTCTTGGATTATGATGATGGACACATATCCTTATACTGATGATTAGCATATGATAGATAATGTTATTTACTTATAGAGTCAGCTTATGCTTTATTTTGCATGATTAGATTTCTTATGCATATATTGTAGCATGTTAGATTTCTTTCTGCATATGTTGTAGTATGTTTTAGGAATGACATTCCAACTATGATAATACCAATGATCTCTTTGGTAACTTGGGATGTTATGCACAGAGGGATGGCTAGGGTCCATGATGGTCTAATGATGCTATTTATGGTTGGGAGGAACCATGCAGTTAGATAATTGTCTGTTATGATTTATGGTTATCTTTTACCATGGATGTTTATATCTTCTGTGATGATGTATCATGTATGGAATATGGTTTCATTTATTTTATTGTACTTGCATCATGGATTAGAATAGGATGATGTACTTTATTTTCACACATGTATATTCTTTTATGTCTTTCATACCCTATGACATCTACAGCGGATGATTGAGCATTTTGGAAACTAATTTACTAAGGGACATTTAGAACAAAAGTATATTGTTTTAAGAACGTTGGACTTTTTATTATTATATCATGTGGATGTGGTATTAGATGGAATTAATATCAGTTAATTTAAATGTAATTGAACGTTAATGGATCCTTAAGGAATGTAACTTGTTATGTATGTTCATGTATACTTTCAATTGAATGTTATTATAGCTTCCGCTACTATGTGTATGTTGTGATTGGCTTAACTTTCATGTTTCAAAAAAAAATGCTACAAACTTTGTGAAACTTTAGGTTAATTCATTTGGATCCCTTGGCGGGGCATTACAAAAAAATAATTTATTTTACTAATAATAATATTTAGAGTTTATGATAAAAATGAAACTTCTAAATATATTAATACTAAATTAAATAAATATAGTTATGCCAAAATTAGAACTTTAATTAAATCTTTTAAATTTTATTAATTACTTAATTAATTAAATATTCATTTTTCTTTATAAAATTTTCATTAAATTAAATCATTTAAATAATATTTTAATTTTATTTAATTATAACTAAAAACCACAACAGACCCATAAAACTAAATATGAAAAGCCATTAAAGGTACCGAACACTAAATCAAACTCAGTGGCCAAAATAAAAAATTCACGTTACTTGATGAATTAGGAAGGGTATAACATAGATACTTGTCTTACTTTATATTACAATCAACTTAGGGCTAGGATTTGGACTCAAGAATTATCTCCCCTCTTTTACCATTGAGATATTGCGATAATGCATGCTCATCCTAGCAATTCAGGAAAATTGATGCCTAGTACCTACAATCTACATAAAATATGAGCATGTATATATAACTATATTCTAAACTAAATAGACAATGGAAGGGAGTGGTACATCGTGTAGATCTTGACTAGTAGGTGACTATGATCCCTCCCTCAACCACATCAAAAACATCAAACATAAAGTAAAAATGTGCATACACCACACACATGCAAGTATGGGGTGACTAACCATAGAACTAAATATAAATAATCCATCTATCTATCATCATAAGATAATTGAAATCAATGTATACTAGCATCATTACCAAAAAAATACAAACACTTGAAATAACTAAGTATCAAGTAGCTCATTAGATAAATCAAATGAGTCTGAAATAACATCTAATCAAATCTGGTAACATATAACTAATCATAAAACATGATCATAAAATTGGCCTAAAAGAATCTGTCAATACAATCTAAAAAGTAAACTAGAGGTAGGCATTACACTACTAGCTTCAATACTTCATAACATGTTGGATCATGTAGTGATTCCCAAATTAATAGCACCCATAGCTACTTGGAATCCTTGTTGGGAGAGTGTGCCAATACATACATGCTTACATCCTTGGCTTCCATTATTGCTATGCACACATAATGGTTTTCAGGTTTATGGCTTTGGAACTCTTGGTATCAATCTAGATTCTGTAAAATAACAAGTGCTTGCATAATCTGGAGATAGATGGGTGATTGCATCATTGGAGCAACTAGTTGAGATGTACTATAATCGAATTAGAGGAAATCATTGATAAGCCAAAAATATAATTAAGAGGAAACTTAAAAACTTGAATGCTTAAATGTTAAAATGAAAGCTATCAAGGATAAAACACCTATGCCAGAGTTATAACATAATGTGAAGTTGATTTTAGATATAATTAAAGAAAAAGAAAACACGACATAAATCATTCCCATTTGTTTTGATTGTGGAGAGCTATACACAAAAGAGGGTGGAGAGCTCTAAATGTTGCTAGAGAACTCTAAGCTCACAACATTGGTTGAGATTTCATTATCATTCCCTTGTGATCATTGCATTTTGTTGTCATGCCTTTATGATTTTTGCATTTTGTTATGGTGCCATTGGTGGAGATTAGTGGAGATCTACAATTTTGATGAAGGGTGCTCTGTTTAATACCATAAAATCATAATAGAAACAAAGAAACAAAAAAATTGTGAGAACAAAATATGGACTTCTTATTATCACCACAAATACAAAATTATAGAATTCACAATTACAATATGCTAACCCACATGGGCACCTTCACTATAATAATCTTCCTTGAAAAGCTACAAACTATCACCCAGATTTGTCCTAGACAATGTTTGGGCCTTTCTTAAATAGGCAATTTTATGCCATTTGGGAAGGTTGTAGAAATTGAAACTCAATACCTGGGGCCGATAGACCCTAACAAAACATATAGAGATGGCCAAGTACATCTTTGAAAATTATTTTAGAAATTTTAGGTAGCCCAACTTCAAAAGGCCATAACTCTCAAACCGTTGCTCCAATTGGCTATTATAACCACTTTTCGGAAACACTAGCTCCTGATCTATAGGCTCAAAAATTTGAAAGTGCACTTCCATCAAGTTTGTTAGACTTCATTTGTGCACTGTAAGGCCTCCAACAGTGAGCTTGAAGATTTTTCTACAAATTTTTCCAGTGAAAATCTGTAATAGCTTCTCTCATACATAAGCTAGAGAAATGAGATTTTTATGGTAGGCCTATAACTCTAAAATGAACCTTCATGTAGAAAATGAGAACATTCCAAGCTCGTATGAAAAACTTACTAAAAATAACAAGTTCCCATAAATAGTAACCACCCTATCTACTAGTCCTTATTAAAATAGAAAAGATTGAAAACAAAAATATTTTTGGGTGATGCAAGATTGTTCATACACCCAGGATGCTCCTACATCAGATTTCATTGTCGTGCCCTTGTGATCATTGTATTTCATTATCGTGCTCTTGAGATCTCTATATTTTGTTGTCATGCCCTTGTGATCTTTGTGTCCTTTCTCTACGATTTCATTTCCATGTCATACCCCTATGATCTCTATGCCCTTTGCACTACAACAATTGGGATCAAATTATGATGGTATAATTTTTGGTGATTTTTTGTGGTGTAATTGAGGGCCAAATGTAATAGTGTTTTCTTTGTGATTTTATTCAAAGGGAGAAGGGTACCTATGTAAATTTTCTTTTCTTTTCCTTCTAAACATGAATCTCTTTATATTCCCCCTAGTAGGTGATTAGAGAAGCTTCTCTTTTTGTATATGTATGTGTATATACACATACATACACACATGTGTGCATCTATGTATGTATGTATCTCTCTCTCTCTCTCTATATATATATATATATATATATAAATATGTATATATACACACACACACACATACATATATACATATATATGCATACATACATATATATATATATATATATATACATACATACATATATACATACATACATATACACATACATATATACATTAATTAATTTTATAACAAAAATAAGAACTAGCCATTTTTATCATTGTTGTCAAGTATTATTCTATTCCTAATTACAAAAAGATGATCCAAACAATCATATTGCATATTTAAAATATTTCATAATAAAGATGTTATTAAAAAGAAAGAATCATAGTTGAAATATATTTAATAATAACACAACTTTTAAAATATAGGTCTTATGTTATCATATTTCTAGAGGAAAAATAGACTAACAAAGCTTTATTGAATTCACCCTTGCCGAGTCTGACATTTGCGTGGATGGTTACAATCTAGGTAGTTGGGTGTGAAAGAAATTGAAGTACCTCCATAATGAAATTCAAGGGACAAATGCATGAAGATTCAACAGCTTGCTTGACCTTTTTAATTGTATATTTCAAGAAAAAATTTGAAGTACAAATGGAGGCATGGTAATGAAATCACATAAGATAAATCTTGACTAGGCTTGCTATGTAATTTATTTCTTTATTTAAATCATCCATGCATATGAAAATCCATCTCAAAAAGGTAATGGTTTCCTTTGCAATATTTAACTTAAGTTGAATATTTTCTTTGATTTTGTGCCAAATATAAGTATTGGAGGGTTTCATTAAAATAGATTTTTTGTAGAAAGAATGTTAGTTTTTAATCATGCTTCTTTGAAAGACAAAACTTCATTTACATAACGAGAGTGAAGGATTTTTAAAGAATACATCCATTAATTTTGGTTTTGTAGTTTATTTCATGTATCTAGTTCTGTCTCTTTGCTCCTTTTAATTTACTTTTGATTGAAATATGAATGTCCTCTTTTTTCCCAAATACAATTTCCTAACATTGTGTAAAAATCAGCATTATTTCATATTTTTATCTAGATTCGTAAATTGACATTTTTTTATTAATGTAGAAGTCATAGCCTAAGATTATTTTATTCATTTATATATGCAATATTTAAAGAATGTGAACATGAATAGATTTCTACATACTTAGTTTGTATGGATAGTTTCAATTGAATGCAAGGATAATTGCTTGTTTAGAAGGATACATGTTTAGAAGGAAGAAAAAAAAATAAAAGAACATTTACATAGGTTCCTCTTCTCCCCTTGAAGAAAATTGATGAGCAAGGGCCTAGAGATCACAAGGGAAAAACACAAAAATGAAAGCAAATGATCACAATAAAATGACAACAAAGTCCTGATCTCCACTAATCTCCACTAATGTTTAGAGCTCTCCACCCTTCTTTGAAGCTCTCCACCCTCTTCTATGTACAACTCTCCACAACCAATCAAAACAAATGGGGAATGATTAATTTCATGTTTTCTTTTCTTTTTTGTTTATAATCCTCAATACTATCATGTCCTAAATTGAATAGGGCATACACACAACTGTAATTTTTTTATTTTATTTACCGGCTTGTGAGATTGAACTCACAACCAATTCCTATCTACACTTTTCCCTCAGCCACAATACCATATAGTTGATTTTTAAATAATTGTAAAATTCTTTTAGTTTTTATTAAAATTATTATTCTTAATATCTATTTGCTATAATGCATAAATCTGTGTCTTAATGACACCTTGACTATTTATAGATTAGGGTTTGGTTATCACCTAGTTATGTGTACCAACACCTTAAGCAAGGTTTTCGAGGGATTGTTACAACCCTACGTGTCTAAGGAATCATGTTCTTAACCAAGGAAACCCCTTGGTAGTTGAATCACAATAGACAACATTATCCCTCAAGCACACAAATTTGTGTTTGTTTGACTTGTCAATTAGAGAGTTAGATTTTGACTTAGTCCAATCACAATTTTACTTCCTAGTGCCAGTGCATACATATAGCCTATTGTGCACTAGATATTTTATTTAATATATGTTTATTAGAAGTCATTAATAGTTGTCCAGAATTCATAGACTACAATTTCTTTACACTACTATCATTGACCCTATTAAATGTTTACAAATACATTATTATAATCAATTAAATTCTTAATACATTTTAAGACCTTCTGATACTATTTCATTAATTACACAAAATTAACTTACACTAATTATCAACTACTATTTCCTTCTTAAAATTAAGGTAACAAGATAAATGCGTAATAATATATTAATTATCCATCTAAAGTACCCTACTAGCTATAGTCCACTAGTTTGATCTCCCTCACATTTTAATCACTATTAATCTTCCAACTAACCACTCACTAACCCCTTTTAAGAAGAAAGAAAATACACTTTTACTAGAAAAGCTCTAAATCACCCTACTACCCATGTGTCACTACCCCATATTTCTCCCCACCTACCTAGGCCATGCAAATTTCCTTTTGATTTCTCTCCATGGTAAACTCACCCAAAAATGTTTTGACAAAAGACAAGCATAGATGCCTTTTTACATGAGTCAAATCCTACTCATTTTGGGCTAGTAGCTATGCATTTCGAATTCCAAAATTAAGTTGACTTACATCATGGTTCCATAATGTTGGCAGCATGGAGTTTATCCTAGGCATAATTAAGTGGGTGGAAAAAATGCATAAAATGCCATGTATACTCCCAAGGCAATCAAGGTGCCTAGGACAAAATGGGTGTTATCCACTCATGTCAGAACTATGACATGGACTTGTAAGTTGTTCCATTATATATTCTAAGGCACAAAGCTCTGAGGGAAGAGGTAGGTGAGTTATGTCTTAGTCATGTCAGGGGAGTTAAATTCCTTGGTCCCCTCTTCCATGTGACAAGGAAATTCGCCTAGTGGGGGTCCTCTATCCTCATTTTGTCTTTGTTTGCATTAAACAACTTTAATTTATTTAGTCTTGTTAGATGGTCGCCTAGGTGAGATCATGTATTAGGTTGATTTTTTAGTGCTATTTCTTTATTAATACTTGGTCTTAGTTTATGATTGTTTAGCCTTATTATAAGATATATATATATATATATTTCTAAAAAGTTTCTTTGATTTTATGAGATGGTGACTTGTGTTACATGCTCTATATGAGCCCCCCATTGCAATCAATTTGATAAAGTGTTTATTATGTTAAAATATGCCATATAGGATATAGAGTTATATGGTCCTAGGGTATATTCTTGATTATTTTAATGTCTATATTATGAGAAGGGGTTTATTTTCCTCTTCCATACATTTTCCAAAGAAGGAAAAGACATCTATAGCAAGTTCATTTCTTTATCTTATATTTGTTCTATTTCATCTATTTATTGACCAACTTCTATAATCCAAGATATTTCTATAGTCCAAGGTATTTTTATTATGTTGTAGTAATGGTAAATTTGGTGTTACTTAATATTATTTCTTATATAGTCTAGAGTGCTGCATTCATTCAACCTTGAACAAAAAGCTCAAGAAAACACATATATGCATATCCCATGGCAAAATTGTATATTACTATCTTATTGTTCTTATCTATGGCTTATGAAGTTAGGAACCATTTGCCCTAAAACTAAAAATGTAATTTCTTTGGAAAAGATAAAGCTTGAATATACATATAGAATTATTATTCAATAGAACTAAAATAATAGATAAGATCAATGAGAATAATCTTTCCATCATTACAATTCTTCTATGATAACAAATCCTTTGGAACTCTACATTTAAAACTAGTGGAATCAAAATCTTTAGAATAAGATATCATATCTTTTAGCACCATCACATACTTCCCTCAATAATCAACAAGGCACTTAGAAAGGTGTTGAATCACCATAACAAGATTACATAAATGTAAAGGTCTTTTTTTGCACCAATGCCTCTCTATTTCTATAGTGCCAAATGAATATGAACTACACCAAACTCATGAGATCACAATAGAAACACACATCAAGAAGGAGTTTGTATCCCCTATAATCAATCCAATGATGAAGGTATTTGCTCCTCTTATGCAACAAAGTTCACATGACTCCAAGTATCCAAGTGCATCATAGACCTGCAAATATAAAATAATAGAGAACCATGGAGGCTCACCTCCCAACCTAGGCCTCAAGGAGGCCATCCCCACACTAGGAGAAAACAAGGCTCAACTAAGATACATTCAAACTCATCACAACAACATGAACTGACAAGATCACAACATTTTGCAACACATTTACACCCCAACCATGGTTTGCACAATGATTCATAATTGGAATCATAAACATTGGGTGAAGGTGGGTTTTTAATTAGGAGACTTGCCATAACATACCAAATCAGTAACAATAATTTTCATGCCCTTTCAGGGCTTTCAAAAACAACAAATTCCATGCCCTTTCAAGGCTTTCACAAAACACTAAATTTCATGCCCTTTTGGGGCTTTCAAAAACATCCTCCAACCACACTACCATCAACTAAGGCATCCTTGGAATCCCATACTTCGTAAACCTTCTTACCACATCACCATTCTCCTTATTTCCAAAGCAAGTTATGAATGAATATGGCATACAATGGAGCCCATGCTCCAAGGTTCTCAACTATATTTCAAGCCCAACTAACCCCTTCACCCAAGGCTTGCTCTTCCCTCCCAAGGTTGTGTGAAGCCTTCACACCCATGAATGAATTTCAACATTCAAAAAAAACAAATAACCAAACAAGAAACTCCAAGAGAATTCATGAAACAATATACATGACCACAACACCACAACATAGAGTTTTCAATGACAATACATGATTCCATATCACACACATAGATTCTACAAGAAAAAATCTTACAATTTCCAACTTCAACTTCATGAGATGAGGAAAACATGGCATGAAGCACTAACCTCCTTCCAAGCTATGGTTATCAAATGGTGATCAAGATCATTCCTTCCTTGGCTTCCAAGCTTCCCCTTCCAAAACCTTTCTATCTCTACCATTAGAGAGTGGGTGAATGATCACTAAGTTTGACACAAGTTCCCTAAAAGGACCTCCACTTCCCTCCTCACCTACCCCTTTTACACCCCTATACCTTTCTACCAATTGAAACTTGACCAAGTGGTGGGATGAGGAACGAAGTCATATGACTCTTTGATTTTCGAATTGGCTTGAAGGTGACTAGTTTAGAGGACCTCCTAAGACCCCTAGGCCAAATTATGGTTATATTTAGACCCCCAACCTTTACTACTACCATGTGGGTTGCTTATTTTCACCAAAATAATACTAGGGAACCACTTTAAGCCTCTCTAAAGTTTATATCAAAGTTTTTAATATAATTCTCCATCATGACACTGATTCATACTGATACTCTCTTAGGTGGGTTAATTTGATTTCATAATGAGGATCCGACTTAGTTTAAGTTTCTTTATGCCAAATAATCCTATTTGACATGTCATTTACACATAGATAGTACAAGTGTCAAATGACACACATGCACATTAAAACACTTTACACATCATGATGACATGTCTCTAATTAATTATGCTCTCTGACTATAACAGTCATGCACAATCACATTATGAAATAAACACAATACAATGAGGTTTTGAATCTTCCAAAGATTCACCTTGGCTTTACCATGTCCACATAAGGTTCAATCTTGTTTCCCCCAATTATCTCCATGGTTCAACTTTCCTCCACACTCAACTTAAACATTAGTAGCCCGATAAAATAATATATGAATACATATAGATAAGTGTAGAATAAATTCAATCTCTCATAATTTACATTAACATATACATTTAACTTCATCTAGTTAGTTCTATTCGAAATACTATAAAAGGAAGCATTGCAATGTCATATTTGTTTAACTTCCATCTAAGTACATATATAATTAACTTTCATTTGATTCACATTCAAAAAATTGCAATATCAACATATGGGTATCAACATTTATCTTTCTTATCATAATGAAATTAACATTCTAAACTCTTTTACCATACTTATAATTAGGAAACACTAAAGTCATATCTACTAAATCATTAAAACATATAAAGTTGACCTCAGTATATATGCTCTAAGTGAAAATGACTAATATGTAGACTTGTTAACTGGTATCCTTTTAATCAAGCTAAACATGTCAATAGTCCTAGCAATACCCCTTTATCACATTATGAGGGGTTTGTGAGTAAGTTTCTAGGGTTAATTCCTCAAACTGTTAAAATGTTTCCATAATTGTGTCATCGTACTTTAAACCCAAGTTTCAAATGTAATCATATGTCTTGTTGTCATTTTAACCTACATTTATTGTTATCTCCTAGAAGAGAAAATGTTAATTCATCTTCCCTAATTTGGCTAGTGAACTGTTCTGTAAATCCTTTGATTGAGTCCCTAGATTGAACATATAGAGTTTCATTTTCAGGTGATCTTAGTTATTCCATCTAAAGTTATTTAATGGTTATTACACTTATCATAACCAAAGTCTTCTTAGTCTCTAATAGGATCTTATAAATAATCATTAGTAACAAAAATGTCCATCATACTCTAATTAACTCCTAATCACATTCATTTTATGAAATCTAAAATAGGGTACTAGTGTGGGTCTTACAAATACACAATCCACAAGATCTCTCTGTATACATACATACATACATAGACACACACACACACACACACATATATATATACACACATACATACATACATACATATATATACATGCATATATATACATTAATATATACATATATAAATATACACACATATATACACACACATATATACATACATACATATATGTATATATATACATTCATGTATACATATATACATATACACACATATATACATACATACATATATACATATATATATACATATATACATACATATATATATGTATACACACACACACACACACATATATATATGTATATATATACATAAATACATACATACATACATATATATATATATACATATATATATATATACACATATACATATACATATATATATATATATACATATATATATATACATACATATATATATATATATATATATATATATATATATATATATATATATATATATATATATATATATATATACATATACATATAGATAGATAGATATGTATGTACACACACACACACACACACACACACATAGATATATATGAAAACAACATTGCTGAAATAAAAGCTATTGATGATAAAACTCCTTTTCTAAAGTTACAACACAATGTGAAGTTGATATTGGATAAGGCAAAGAAAGATATTTAGAATTTTGATTATCAAAATTTAAGACACAAGAGTGAAGGAGAAGGAATAGCTTTAGAAAGAGAAGGAGAAGGAGCAGTTTTAAAATGAGATTGGATGATAGAAACAACAACTAGAAACAACTCCTTACACTCAACTCTTCATTGAAGTTTTTGTTCAATTACTTTCATACATAATTTTATCACCTTAGAAAGCTATATTTGATTCTGCTAGATGGGAACAATTGATTGTTCATTTTATTGTACTTAAGATGAGGATAGTTCTATAGGAATTTGTAATCAATCGAGATAATCAACAACTAGACCCATTTAACCAGGTTATGTCTAGTTTCTTTCTAAAAATATCTACTATGATAAGTTTTTGTAAAATTTCTTGTGAACTCTACCCATTTTTCCTGGTTTGCATTATATTTTTGGAGGATCTTGATGTAAGTTGCTTAGTACAGGTTGAGTGAGTTTTATTGTTTTATTATTTGAATTCTAGAATATGTATGTAGTTGGATTAATTTTTTTGTTGTGCTAAGATGTAATAAGAACCTTAGAAAACATCTCTAAATATACATGTTTAGAAGGAAATATAAAGAGATACCTATTTAAAAGGAAAAGAAATGAAAATTTACATAGCCCTTGAAGAAAATTGTAGAGCTAGGGTACCATAATGAAATCACAAAGCAAGGGTAGGAAAATCACAATGACACGACATGAAAACAAAATCATAGAGAAAGGACACGAAATTAAAATTGTAGAGTAAGGGCCCAAAAACCAAATTCAAAAATCATAAAAATGAAATCATAGAGCAAGGGGATGTAAACAAAATCTAGAGATTATAGCAAAGAAATGCATCAATCACAAGGGCACGACAACATTCAAAGATCTTCATCCTCATTTGGAGCTCTCCACCCTTTTTCGCACACATCTCTCCACAATCAAAACAAACAGGGAATGATTTCGGTCATGTTTAATTTAATTTTATTTATTCTCACATGGGTATCCTAGTTACAATGAAAACATGGGTATTATGATAGTGTCAGGGAAAATTGCAAAAAAAAACATGAAAATCACCATAAATTACACTACCTTCACAAATTGCCATTACAATTTGACCTTGAATGTTTTAGTGTGATCCTAAGGAGTATCACTATTCAATAGTAACAAGGATGTTAATATATTTGAAGGGAACATCTGATTAAGGAATATGATATGACAGAACGAGTGATTTTACTCTATGTGCATATACTCATGTGAATTGGGTAGGAAGTACGGATGATAGAAAGAGCACCACTAGTGTAGCATTCTTTCTTGGAGGTAGATTAGTTTCTTGCCTAATCAAGAAACAAGACTGTATCTCATAGAGTACAACTAAGGCATAGTATGTGGCAATAGAAAATAATTCTAAGAGATTGTAATTAGAAAAGTACTAAGAACACTACATCCTATCTATGCTATTAGATTTTATTTCATACAAGAAATAAGATGTACACCTAGTAATAATCAGGCCCTTGAAGGATTTATGGATAGACTCACTACCTTTGAACTCTCTAATTTTCATAATTTCAAAATTAAAAATGTTGAATATGCTTTCAAATCTAATATGTCATGAAAGAAATCTAAAGAGAAAAGGAAAAAGGTCAAATATATTTTTAGTGATAGTGATACAGATGAGGAGGATGTAGGAAAACTTGAAGCATTAAAGGCAAGGAGATTTCATAGAGGCAAAGGAAAATTCAAACGTAAGCTACCTATCATGTGCTTTAATTATAATGAGGTTTTTCATATTGTTGTTAAATATCCAGAGAAGAAGAATAATAGAAGTGGAGACAAATACAAAAGTAAAAGAGATGAGGACAAGAAAGATAATAATGATAAAGGAAATAAGTCTTGCTACATTGCTGAGGAGGAGAAAAAAGATGAATTTCATGGTCATGATGATGAAGTGGTGTATGTTTCAATAAAGGATGATTCTGATGAGGATGAGGCAACTGCACTAGTGTCTTACGTAAACAAGAGTGATGAATGGATCATTGACAGTAGGTGTTCACATCACATGACTAGAGATAAAAGTAAGTTCATTACCATTGATTATTTTAATGGTAATAATGTAAGATTTGGTAATGATGCACCATGTCTAATAAAAGGTACAGAATCAATTAAATTAATAGAAAAGATCATGTCTGATAATGCTTATTCTGTAGAAGAACTTAACTATAACTTGTTGAGTGTGTCACAACTGAATAGTTAGGGTTGCAAAGTTGAATTTGAAAACAAGAAAGAAAATATCTATGAAACTGATGAGAAACTAATTGGAAAAGGTTATCAAACTAGAGGTAATCTATTTTATCTTGACATGAATGATGCTACTTTTCTTGTTGTATAATTTTATGATGTGTGGCTATGGCACAATCTAGGTTATGTCATGTTAACTTTGATAGCTTAGTTAGTATTAGTAACATGAAAAGAGTAAGAGGTTTACCTAAACTGAATAAACCTGACTATATGATTTGTAAATAATGTCAGTTAGGAAAAATGAAAAAATATAGTTTTAAAAGTAAGACTCACTCCTCTAAAGGAATTCTAGAATTAGTTCATACTGATTTGTATGGACTAATTGATGTGCAAGGATACAAAGGTGACAAGAAAATTATCCTATTTGTTGATGATTATTCTTGGATGATGATAGTTATGTTTCTAGAAAAAAAAATGATGCTTTACAAATGTTAAAGTGGTACTTAGCTAGAGTTGAAAAGGAGACTAGAAAAATCTTGAAATGTCTGAGACTTGACAGAGGTGGAGAATTTACATCAAATGAGTTTGAGATATTCTATAATGATAGAGGAATCAAGAAAAAAACTTATGTACCTAGGACCCCTCCTCAAAATGGACTTGCTTAAAGGAGGAACAAATCTATAATAGACTATGCTAGAACACTCATGATGGAGAAGAATGTTTCTTTGAAATACTAGAGAGAAGCTACAAGTCTAGTTCTCTATACTCTGAACTGAGTACAAATCAGGAAAGGTTCTCATTCAACACCTTTTGAACTATGGTATGGAGACTCACCCAATGTAAAATATTTAAGGTAATTGGAAGAAACTGCTATATTCTTAAAGACAATAGGAATGGTAACTTTGATACTAAAAGTGAAGAATGTATATTTATAGGCTATTCCAAAAGAAGTAAACCTTATAAATGTTTGAATACTAACACTGAAAAAGTTGTGGAAAGTGCAAAGGTGAAGTTTGATGAATATACAAAAGTACATGAAGCTAAACATATGAAGGAACCTAAAGAGTACAAATCCTTTACATACTTTTATAAAGGCATGCCTACCAGTGAAGTTTTTGTAGACCAATTTGTAAATCAACAACAAGCATCAGTGACTCTTGAGTCATAGATAATGAATGTTGAGTTGCATTTAGGAACTGGGTTACAATTAGGAGCCGAGATGTAGACAAAAGCTAAGGTACATTCTAATTCTAAGATAAGTATACAAGAAAGGAATGTTAATATACCTGATAGAGAACTACATAGTGATTCTAAAGTTGATAGACCCATTGAAGAAAGAAGAGAAGATCCAAGATTTCAACAGTATGTTAGAAGACATCACCTTGCTGAACAAATTATTGGAGATAAAGAAGCTTGACTAATGGAAAGGAATAGGTTGAGAAGTGATACATGTTTTTTGAGCATGAATGAGCCTAATTCATTCAAAGATTCCTTAGAGAATGAAGATTGGAGTAAAGCCATGGGGTGATCCAACAATACTAAAAGCCATTTTGTGGTACGAAAAAAATCAGAAATGCATGGAACTTTCCAATTTCCAATTTCCAATTATTCACACAAACATTAAAGAAATGTTCAAGTGAACATTCAATACATTTATGTTTGTGCAAAAATAAATAAATATAAATAGGAAAGTTTGCACAAAAATAAGTGCTATAGATGTTCACACAAACATAGACAAGTTACTATTTTCATTGTAAAATTGCCATTTTTTGAAAACATATGTTTGTGCAAACATAGCATTTGTGTGAACATATGTTTTTTTAAAAAAATTTCTATTCTATTTATATTTTTTAAAATGGTGTTTTGACCCTAAAAATGGGATTAAATGATCTCCTACTATAATTCAATAAATCTCAAATTGTGCCTCTCAGAGGAAGCTTTCCAATGGCTATAATTTTAATAGGTATTATATTCATTAAGAATTTCAAAAAATGAGTTTAACTCATTATAGGTTTATTAATGATTGAACATCAACTAGCTTTGACACTTCAAAAAAAATGTGAATTAGGTCAAAAAAATTGAAATATATCTAGGAAATAGGTTACTAAGATAGCTTTCTATTAAATAAAGAAAATTTTATTTATGATAGATTGAGTTCAAGTTATCCTTTTCAAAATGAACCTATGTTTGAACTATAATTGATGTCACTTTGAAACTTCATAAACTATACAAAATTCTGCCAAATCGAATCAAACCAAATGCATCCTCTAGATATTGATGTTATAGATCCAACATCGAAAGAATTATCTCATTATCATTTATAGAATAAAAGTTATGCTTGTCAAGCAAAGTGTGACTCTTTAAAAAAATTGATTTTAAATATGTACCACTTTTCAAAGGAGAAGAAAATTTTGACTTAATTTTTTTTTTCAAAGTTAAAAATATAATTATAAAGTACACATAGAGTACTAGAAATCACTAGTTTATGTCATCTTCAAATCATTCATAGTTTTAGAGATATAGTCACTCAAATGTGAGGTTTGTTTAAAAAATATTGATTTCAATGTCAAAATAGGTCAAAAAATGGAACCCATTATTGTGCGATCACCCCATGAAAGAAGAAAATGATGAAATTGAGAAGAAAAAAACATGGAATCTAGTACCCAAACTAGAGAACAAGAATTTGATTAGAACCAAGTGGGTATACAGAAACAAGTTAGATGAGAATGGTGAAATCACAAGGAATAAGACAAGATTAGTTTGCAAGGGGTATGCACAAAAAGAAGGAATTGACTATAGAGAAATATTTTGCACAATTGCAAGATTGGAAGGAGTAAGAACTCTACTTGCTTACTTTTCATACAAAGATTTCATAGTTTATCAGATGGATGTGAAGTTAGCATTTCTAAATGGTATATTAGAAGAAGAGGTTTTTATAAAACAACCTGAAGGATGTTTTGATCTAAACAAAAAGAACATGGTATGTAGACTACACAAACCTTTATATGGTTTATAGAAAGCCCCAAGAGCATGGTATGAAAGGCTTCACAATTATCTTGTGAAGATTGGTTTTGAGAAGACTGATGATAAAAGGAATTTGTACTTGAAGATATAAGGAGGTAAAATTATTTTACTAGCTAAAATTTTTGTTGATGATATCATATTTGGAGGTCAAAATGCATTATGTAAGGCATTTTCAAATAAAATGAAGAAATAATTTGAGATATCTATGTTCGGAAAGATCAAGTTTTTTGTTGGTTTGCAAGTATATGAGATGAAATATGGTGTATACATCATTCAATCTAAGTGTAAAGAAGATATTGAAAACTTAATTGGTTTAGAGGTTTCAAAATAAATCAGCACTCCTATGGTGACAAGACATAAACTTTCAAACAATGTATAGGTCTATGATTGACAAGTTACAATATGTAGTACGCAGTAGACCTGAAATTGCATTAGCTATGGGGATTGTTGCAATATTTTATTCAAATCCTAATGAGAAAAGTTTGATAGTTGTTAAGAGAATTATGAGATATCTAAAAGGAACAGAAGATTATGGTCTATACTACAAGAAAAATGACAAATTTGAGTTAAGAGCTTATACAAATGTTGATTGGGATGGAAACTTTGATGACAAAAATAGTACAAGCGATGGAACATTTTCTTTAGGAAAGAGATATTTAGGTAAATACCTAGAGTAGCTAAAATTTTCAAGTCAATACCTAGAGTATCTAGAATAATATAATAGACTTGGATGATAATTCCAAAGATGGTGATGGTTCATGACTAGGGAAGCAAAAAAGGAAATATAACGCTGAGAAAAAATTAGTAGAAGTTAGTGAAAAACAATAGGTGTTGAGCAAAGAAGACAAATAGTGCAAACTGAGTGAATGTTAGTATGTATTGAATAAAGTTTAGTTGGTGCTAAGAATTAGTAAACTTTAGTGTTGGACAAGTGACAAAATATTATAGATGTCAAGTGATAGAAAATAGTGTTAAATCAAGGATTTGACAAATTTGAGCTGACTAATTTGATTTCTTGAATTGTCTAAAATGTGTGGAAGATAGATATAATGAGTTGGTGGCACAAAATTCAAGGTAAACCATTTTAAGGAAAATTCAAGGAAGATTGTAGAGAAAGTTTCTAGAGGAACCAAATGCAAAAGTGGGTAGAGTCATTAACTCCTACCTAACCCTAAAATGAATGATTGTGGTTAAGCGAAAAAAGATCTAAGTTCTTTATCTATAGAAATAGCTAGTTAGAAGCAAAGATTGTCATGTGTGAGAACCTAAGGAAGATAAGGAGTCTAGGGTATTGCTTAATCTAGTGGCCAAATAGAAGAAGACTACAGTTGGCATACAAAGCAAGAAGTGTTAAGGGGATGAATGCTTAAAGGGTGAATAAGTTATCAGAGATGAAGAACATGAATGCCAAGAAGAATGGAGAACTGAAAAAGAGATTTGGAATATGCAAGTGAGTTGTAAGTTTTTATCAGATCAAGTCCTACTGTTACTTTCTAACAACTATACCAGTGTGGATAAAATCCTTTGGATTAAGGTTGACCTAACATTCATTTGTAAATCCTTTAACTAGGTGAAATTCTAATGGAATGGTATAAAGTCCTCTAAGAAGGCTCACTCCTAATAGGGTGATTGAAATCCTTTAACCAAGTCACATTTAATAGTTTCTATTGTAACTTTTAACAGGGTTGGCCTTTCATAGGGCTTCACTTTAGAAGAGTGAGAATTAGTAGCATGTTACTAGTGGGTTTTTCCAAATTGGGTTTCCACGTAAAATCATTATTTTAGATTGGGTGAATTTTCTTATGGTATTTCATGTTTACATTTTTGCAAAGTTATTTTTACCTAGGACAGTAATCTACTAAGTTAAAATATTAAATGATCTTATGGATGCATGGATGATAAGGTTTTATGGATATGGATCTGATTAGTGCTAAAAAGTTTAATTTGTACATTTAGATCTTGGATAAGTGATTCAACCCCTCTCATTTATTCTAAACAATTCCAACATCTAGTAGAAATGTATGGATTGGAAAATCCATAATGCTAGGATGACAAGAAACCCCTCAAAACTAGTACAATAGATATAGATTCTCTTGGGAAGGACCAAATATAATTGTTAGGTATTTTAGAATACCCTTCTCTACATCTAAATTTAACAATATATGGAGCTTGGTCAAAAGAAAGATTGAAAAAAAGATAGGAAAATGGAACAAAGACTACTTATCCATGGTCAGAAGAGCACAAGTTTGTCAAAAATTGCTAGCTACTTATACCATCTATTACTCATCAACCTGGTTATTCAATATAGCATAAATCAATTATATTTAGAAATTAATCAAAAAATTCATTTGATCATACGGTACAAACAATAGAAAAAGGCATGTAGAGAAATGATAATGGTGTGTTAGAAGGAAAGAAATTAGAGGACTGGGATTGAAATAGTTGGATGGAAAGGATGTGCTATTGCAATTAAATGGGTTTCCAAATCACTCTAAGGAAATGAACATTTAAAGGTTGTCATCAAAAACAATATCTCTAGAGGAGTCCCCCACGTATGAAAAACTTGGAAAAACCTACACATCCATGATCTTCTATCTAGAAAAAGGAAAATAAGAGTGAGTGGGTCAAAACTATTCAAGGAAATCTAGAAAGGATGGGAAAATACCAGATGGTGAATAGGTGGTAATAAGATAATTCACCGCACCTCCAAAATTTTTAGTGAGAAGTTCCTAGGGTAGAATATTGAAAGGAATGGAAAGTCATTAGCCATGTTCCAAGGATGCTCAACCAAATATTGGTGTAAATGTGGTATATCTAAATTTAGTGACTTGGTCAAGGATGGTTTCTTGATCAAAATGGGAGACCTAATCTCTAAACTTTCTCTTCCCCCCTCTCACATTATAACCTAAAATACCATTAAGAATGCATGGTCAAAAGCTAGGCTAGCCCTTCAATATAGAGTTAACATCAACATACTCCCCAAACTAAGATGGCCTGATGGATCACTCGTGATAAATACTAAATAAATATTTGTATATAGCATTTCATCCAATACATTGGTAATCATCAACTACCTCAATACTATTTGGCATATCAACCTTGAATAACTTAATTGGAATAAGATTTTTACTCTCTTTGGCACATACTAGTTGAATCAAAGATCATTTTTTTCCTATGGAAAGTTATTCTACACAAAATCCCTATTAATATAGCTAATGGGAACCCCTATATGTATATTGTTTGTCATAAACTTGAATTAGTTAATCACTTCTTTATTGATTATTCCTTTTCCAAGGGGGTCTAGATGCTCTATGGTATTAAATTTGACTACCATATATCTCTCTTTCATGTCATCATGAGTCATGTTCCAAATTTACCTAAGAACCTTAATATTATCTGGTCAACTTTCTCTTCTTTATTATTTTGGCAATTGTAGATAATGAGAAATGAGGATACATTTAAGAGTAGACACATGGTTCTTACTAAGTCTCTATAGAGACTTATTATTAGATAAATGTGTGTGTAGGTGTCCATTTTCTTCATGGTCAAAGGATAGGAGTTCTAGCATAACACTTAAGACTCCAAAAGGGTTCTTGAAGGGGGGGATTTAACATATGACATTCATGTAGAACAAGAAGATACACCAAAAGAGGATTGCACACTCTGAAAAATACTAAACTAGATTAAAATGAAGAGGATAGTTGGAAACACAATAGTGGGGCATGAGGAACACCACATTCCTAAGGGTCATAAGCCAAAAGTAGCTACAACTAATTCCTTGCACTTAGAACCATTGCAATTCTATATAGAAGGTAGTATTAGGAAAAACACTCACTACAATAGGTGAATTGTTGAATAGGATGATCCTAAACAATAGAGTTGAGAAAAACTTGATTAATCAGAGCTGGCAGGAAGTCAATTACCACTTCTACTCTAGTTCCAAGACCTCATGCCATCCCTCCCATAACCATACTCAATAACCCCTTCAACGTCATCAGGGAGGGTAATATAATTATATGCATTTCAAATGGAATGAGGGGTTCTTTGCTTAGACTTCTTGGATGGAAGAATGACATACTTTAGAATACAAATATTTAGAATTAGTTGATATTTCTATTCTTTACCAAATGTTTATTTTGGATAGATCATAACTAGTCCAAATATTAGATATTATTCTGTTATTGGGTTTGTCATGTCTATCATGGTGAACTCCTTATGATGTTACTCTTTATTTTGGCTTTCTTTTACTTAATACAAAAAATAAATAATCAATAAAGGTCATTCCAATTTATTTTTCCTTAAAATATATTTAGTTACTTTATTTCATCTATAAAATATTATAGGATTTGTATTTATCATGATGCAAAAAGTGACATGTGTACATGGGGAAAATGACAAAATGACATGTCTTGACATAGATGGGCATCTAATGTGCATCTACTGGGTGTGGGTCCAACAATGATGACTTTAAATATTGATCAAATAGAGTTAAGTAGACACATGACAATGGTTAATATAGGAGGGTGTCATTGTTGGAAAGAAGAATAGTTAACTATCAGAAAAGAAAAGGACGCATCAACCAATTTTAAAGAAATAATGGGATGGCCTCATTTTAATCATGCAAAACCAACCATGTATCATGTGTTCTATGTGTTAAAACACATAAGATCATATTTGTTAACTAGTTGTGTTTACCTCATGTTTAGTATTTATTAAAATTTTTGAAATAACAAAGCTTCTAGATGTTAGCGCTACTTTTGTATTTAAAACTAGTTGTTGGCACTCTTTTTGGGTAGCATGGAATAGTTTAATAAAAAATAAAAAACTATGAGTTAAAAATCCAATCTTGTATTTTGTGCATTATATCACATAAACTCATATTATAAGTCACAAGTAATGCAACTATAATTTCATCAAGTTAGTTAGAAAGTTGTGTTAATGTCACATGATTCATTTATTACAAATTTTGAAATCATAAGGTTTCTAGATGTTGGCTCTTACTTTTGTATTTCTAAATAGTTTTTGGCACTCATTTTTCATTGATATGTATATATGATCCTATATATCTATTGTAAGTTAAAGATAAGTAAGATAAAGTAATGTAATAGATTCATAGCTATTCAAGTGTCAAGAAGGACATGCTTTGCTAAAACGTAAACTAAAACTTAAATATTACTGAGGGAGACACTTGGAAGTTTGAAAAAAAAAAACTAAGTCTCCCCTTGGTAAGATTTACATTTTATACATTACCTATATAGGATGATATATACCATTCTTGCATCATGTAGTTCCCTTGATAAGAAAGAAAGTACCATGATAACATCAACATTAAAATTATGGTAAGTTATCAATTTTAAAACCATAATCTTGTGTTGTGTGTGTTATAACACTAATATTATGTATTATATATTGTAAAATTATGAACTATATTTTATTCATTCTAAGACAAATCAAGGTGAAATAGGATAAGGGATAGAAGAGGAAATGAAGGAAAGAAATGCTTTGAATTTGCTATTACATTATTGTAAAAATGCCAAAGGAAGACAAGAGGTAAGAAAACAAGACCTATATGGAAGATTATATGTAAGGAGGAATATATCACACTATAAAAAATATTTTATTTTAAAACAATGGAGAATTGTTTAGCAATTGTGGAAGGAAACTTATAAATGTGTAACCTCATAAAACTCTCCCACTTCCTTGGGTTCTTGCACATATCCAAAGGGATTAATTGCTAATAATTTATAAGACTCATATTTATGTGTTAAAAAATAGTTGCTAGGATCTCAAGATAATTTTTTTGAGATCAGGTGCTACTTTCAATTTGTGCCTTAAAAAGTTACCAAAATATTTATTTTCAAAAGTAAAAATAACTGAACATGATGCTATGTTGCAAAAACACATGTGGTGTTGCACTATCAATTTTCATACATAGTAAACTATTCAATGCCGCCAATACCACAAGGATGAAATATCCAAGTTAGTCCTCAAGCACTCAAACGTGTTAAGAAATTTATCACCCAAGACTTTTTCCATGACTTCCTTGAACCCCACTTGATCAAGCATATAGGCCAACACTGGGACACATAATAAGAAATAATTAATCATTTATGATGATGTTCGGCTAGTCTATACGTGTCAATCTGAGATTGTAAGCTTGTAAAAGGTGTCCAAGCAATATACCATCAAGGGATGATAGTTGTGAAATGAGGTATTATGAATGCAACTAAAACACTCAAAACTAAATCTACAAGAAATCAAAATGATTATAGTGACAAGAACTATCACATCCTGATGATACAAAGATTAGAAACAAAACTATCTTCCTAAAATAAAAACAATGATGACAATAATCTATAGATAAAAGAGTAATAAAATGATTTTGATATTATATCCTAATTATTGGATGACTAATCAAAAACTCACTAACTAATACAAAAATGAAAATATGATGTGATGATAATCTAAGAAAGAAATATAAATTTATACAAATTAGAATAAAACACTAATGAAATACATCACCATGTTTCACCATGGAGCGGGCCCTTAATCCTAGTTGCATGGTGGATAGAAGAAACACTATTTCTACATTGTTCTAATTATGCAGAGTGTCCTTTTATTCATAAAATATAATGGAAATATCCTTCTTTATAGTATTCTACATTATATCCCTACTACTTATATATACATAGCATTAATACTATTTCTTTGATATGTTCAAAGTAGTGCATAGCAAGCTTGTACCAAAAAACTCTTATGTGCAAGGAACAGGTCATTTTTAGTTATTTTCAATAGAATGGTATTGCCTACATCTACATTTGTTAAACCATAGTTTTGAAATGTTTTTATTATAGAAAAGTATAAATATAGAGAAAATTGGATGGATGGGTTCTTTGTCCATGTGATTCATGGAAATGAATCTCAACTATAATGTCTTCTTTGAAGTTCCTAACACCCATTATCTTGAATTCTCAACAACATCCTTTGGTTCATAAAATGTGTCTCCATACTATTAATAAATGATATACAATATAAATCAAGGCTTGTGGTCTTCATCTTATTGTAACCAACACGAAGTAATATTTTCATCAAAGTATGTACGTGTCATATATTTAAAATTTGATGGAGCTTTGGATTGGTGAAAGAGCTATAGGAAGATCTGCAACTAAACATGCTAAATAAATACAATCACATATATGTATTCACATATTTTATTGAATAACTAGATTAAATATCACTCATGTACATTGTATCATATGCAACATAGAAAGATAAAATGGAATAGAAAATAGGGATTGAAAGGAGTGTGAAGGGTTATATGAATGATAAAATATGGTATAATTTGGGACATAAATTGCTCTCATCACAAACTTGAACACTTTTATCATTTAGTGAGCTGAAATGGGGCTAGAAAAACCAAGCATTTGGCTAGAAGTTTCTAGAAAAGGTTGGTTTCCTTGGAAACAAAAGAGGGTGCACACAATGCTAAACAAGATGCATAGATCAAAGGATGAAAAAAGATACCAACTCTTCTAATTTAAAGTAAAAGGTTTTTCCTTTCCAACTACAAACTTGAGAAAACTATCTATTACAATGAATACACATCATGTTGAACACCATTTATACCTTTACCTTTCCCCCTTAACAAAAAAAAATTCCATCACATTGCCCACCTTGCAAAGTACTAACCCACCTCCATTTACATAAAGCCATTATAACTCAATGAGGTAAGTGAGATAGCCAGCTATACTGCTTGTGTAAATTAATCATCAAAATCTTCTAGATCAAAAAATTGAAGATCTTTGTTCAAAGTTAAAACTTTTCCTTTAGGGATCCTCTGGGTCATATGTTACAGAGCTTATCCACCATCTTGTTCAATTGTCTCAATACATGACAAACCTTGAATTCTTCAAAGATTTCCTACATAATTCTAATATACCTTAAATTCACTTATTAAGATATCAAATGTAGATATGTCCATTAGTGTTTTCATTACAATCAATTAAAAATCTTCTTCTAGGTACAATTTTGTACCCCAATTCATTTTGCAAATAGAATAGCTCTTACCATAGCGAGACATTTGACTTCATTATTTGTCTAGTATGGAAATCTCTTTACACCTACTATAACGATGGAGCCATGTGTGCCATGAGCCACATACCTCACCCCTGATTGGCTTAGGCTTCCTTTTGATGTCCCATCAAAGTTTGTTTTCATCCCCCTTCCTCCGGTGGACTGTAGGAGCTAACTCGCACTTGATACTAAGGTTGAACCCTCAAAGACCCATTAAGAGGTCATAATAATTTATATTTATTAATGGTTTATAATAACCTTTTTCATTATTAATTTTTTTTTTATCATATACTTCTTTTCCAATGTTGAATTATCTAAATGTTGATTAAATTCATTGAATGTCTCTAATACATTAATTATCTTACAAATTAAATAATGATTTTTTGTAGAGACTTTGTGAAGTACAAATATTTTTTATTACTTTCTAATATAATCTTAGCTCAAATTAATGTTTAACAAAAATGAAATTTAAAAATTCTAAATTTTTTGAAAACCTTTAAAATTATTTCATAAAAATTAAATATAAACAAATTTAAAACAAAATTATATAAATATGAAAATTTGTAACACAAAAAGAAAAACAACTTGCAACCAATAAGAATATTTTGAAATAAAAACAATAATGTAATATAGAAAACTTTAGGAAACATATCTACTTAAATAATTTATCTAAAAAAAATTGCAAAGAAGTTAAAATCTTATAAGATTTTTAAAATAATTTTCTATTTCTATTTATATATTAAATTGGTTAAAATTATATATTAATTTAAATTATTTTTATTAATAATTTAATAGTTGTTTGATAATTTCATAAATGTCACTATTATTTAAATTATTTTAAAACATTTATTTTTAATATTTCTTTTTTTAATATTCAAAAAAAACTTTGTACAAGAAAAAGTAAATATAATTTTAAAAATAAAATAATATTCTAAAAATATGAATTACCATTTTTCATAAAACTTTTTTGAAATTTAAAATCATTTTAATTTTTAAACTAAGTTTATCAGAAAACATTTAATAATTTATAATCTATTTAGTAAAGAAATAAAAAAATTTAAACAATTTTTTTTTAATTCAACGGATAAATTTTGGATTCATTTATATCTATCATGTTAACTATTCAGTTTCAATAAAGTAAACTTTAAATGATAAAAAATAAATGATAAAATATTAAAAATGACTTCATATTAATAATTAAATATTAATAAAATAGTAGACTATGAATGAAAAAAAATTGATTTCATGGACTTTACATATCTATTATATTATATGATGAAGAAAGTGATTTGTTTAAAGATTTCTATGTTGGTAAGTTAATCATGTCCCTCCTTAAAATTTTCAACTTGTTTTCTTTATTTTTAATATAATTAAACAAGTTACTTGTATTCGCTCAATTTTATTAATTTTATTTTCAAAATATAACATGGTTGGAGTCTTTCTTTATAGAGGTCTTGTGAAAATATTTTCTTAGAATGATAGTTTAGTTTATAAGATAAAATTACTCAAATTGTATATTATGTGTTTCAATTATTATGTTTTAGAGATATGATTAAATAGACCACTTAGAATGTTTAATAAAAAACTAATAATTAATATTAATTAAAAAATAATAATTGAGAATAAAATTTTGACTTTTCAAATTAATTTCTATATTTAAATAATAAATTTATTATCTAAAAATTGTTTTTTATTATTTTTACAATTTTTTACTTTCTTATCATTTTTTGCCTTTTTACAAGCTAAAATTAATTAAAATTATAGGTAGGTTCATTGAGAAACATTTAATATTAGTTGAATCTAAATTTGAAATCTAATTCACTTTCCCTATGTTTAATAAGAGACTATCAAAACATGGTATACAATTACAATATAAAAAGTTGTTACGGTTGAATTTTAAAAAAATTATTATTATTTTGATAGGTTCTAAATTTTTCTGAGGAAAAAAAAACCTCAAAAACGTTATTGAATTCCCTATTAAAAACTCCTATTTTTGAAGCACTAGCGAAATCCAAGGTTTCAAAATATTTGATGAAGGTTGTTCCTTTTTTTTTTAAAGCCTCTCTAGTATGGTTTTTATAAATATGTGTAAATATTACTATTGTAGACATTGATTATTAATCTCTTATCTTTACAAGATTGTTTAACTGTTGAAACTTAATTCAAAGCTAATATTGAAAATAACACAAATTCACCTATAAAAATAAATATAGAAAGAAATATGCAACACAATGAACACAATAGTTTTGTACAAATTGTCCCTAGAAACACCCCTAAGGGAAAACCAATTTTGTAGATAGAAAATATAATAACTTCAACAAATCAAGAGATACATAAATTGCTTTCCTCTTACTGGTGGACCTCCAACAATCTCTCAATTGTTCCCATCGATATTCCCCCACTTCTCACCCCAATGCTATCACTACACCCTTTCTCACATTGTAAGATTATTTTATATCAATGCAAATACTTCTCAAAACTTATATTGTCCAAATCCCCCCTGACCCCCTTTTATACTACACCTATTGGAAAACCAATGACTGAGATTGATACTCAATCAATGCCTGAGATTAAGAACAACCTCATTATTTAGTTGTTTCTAAAGGAAGTTACATAATTACTAAATAATTATCTTTCCTCTACATAATTTGGAAACAATTATTTACTAGGTTCTAGCATATAGACAAATAACTGTCTAAGATACCATAATTAACACTCGCTCTTAGCGAGGACGTTATTATGCATGACACTTATCTCTAAAGAAGATGAATCTTTCATTTCCCAATGCCTTAGTTATAATGTCTACTACTTTCTCTTCTATAGGTATGTATTATAGTTGAAAAATCCCCCTTATACACAATATTTTACGAAGTGATATCCAACATCTATATGACCTATCATGAAACACACAATTCTTAGACAACTTGATGCAGGGTTCACTTTAGTGGAATATTTTCCATTTAGCAAATGTGTTAGTGTAGTTTTTTTTAATTTCCTAGTGGGTTATTTATTTTTCCCTATATTTTTAGGTTTTTCCTTCACTTTTAATAAACTTTCTTAGGTTAATAAAGCATGTCTTCTAAGGTGAGTGGTTGCGAGGTGTCACCTTCCTGCATGTCAAAATCCATTAGCTATCTTTAGTCTGATAGATGGTTTCTCCTCATTGGTCAGTGTTGCCACATCCTCCCTCTTCCTATTTAATATAAGCATGCTACCTAGCTTGTATTTGTAATCTCTTGTTTTTGCATCCTCCTAATGCTATTTTTCTTCTAGCATTTGCATTACTCTCTTGGAGACTAACTCTATGTTGCTACTTTCATTTTGCATCATTTGCATTCATAGTTCAGATATCTATTCTTTGCACTAGTTTTCTAAGTTATTAATCTTTTCAAATTCTAACATGGTATCAAAGCTATTCTATGTGCAAGAGTAGATTTTAGTTAGAGATTCTAGGTAGGGGGCTAATAAATCTTATTTTAGGTTTTTGAAAAACTCAATATGCTCTTCTCTTATATCTTTTGATGATCTTGAGAATTAGAAAAGTTTGACAAAAATATTTTTAATCTGTGGGGTTTTCACATGTGTTTTATAAAATCTAGGTGATTACAACATTTCTATTATATTGGCAACATTTCTAGTTGTTCCAACATGTTGAGAAGGCTTTGGAAAGTCAAATTTGGCTTTCATTTGACTAAGATCAGAGATTGTCATACAAATTGCAAAACTAGGGTTTCAATCTCAAATCTGACAACCAACTCGCATATTTGGTATTTTCAATCATTATTGTAGGTACCAGTATGAAATTGATTGACTTAGGTAGCTGATTCAATCTTTGCATGATGTCTTTTGGTTGTTGGGTTCATTTTTTATTGCTAAAGGCATTTAATTTACACTCAAGCTACATCTTCTATACATCAACAAGAAAAATTCCTTTTGGGTTTTGTTTGTAGCACCAAAATACCATCTAGGTATCTTTTAGTTTTTGCATGCAATCTATATATTTTATAGAATTGAGAATAGAAAGCTACAGTCAAAGCCCTCTCTGTTGGTAGTCATAGATTTGAATGTAATTTTCAAATGCCTCATTCCTACTCTAATGGACTTTTCTTATGATGATTCTTATTATGATCTTGGATATTTTTTGTTCTCTATCCACTACTATAATCAATTTTTGATTTGAATGCATAAATTTTCAGAAATTTTAGATTCTCAGTCATGACTTTGCATAGCTCTCATTTTGGAAACTACAGAGGATCAAAACTTTCTCATATGACCTCGTATTGAGGTGATTCTTTTTTGAAAGTTCATGATTTTTTGAGTAGATCATAGTAGTGTCATTTATTTCTCTGAGTATTGTGCCAAATTTGCATTTTTAGCATATTCTCTTCATGAGGGTTTTGTAATGAATTGAAATCAAGACCACTTAGTATTTCTTATTAGTGGTAATTGTAAACACACTAATATAAAGTACCAAATCATTTTTAAAAAAAAAATATTTGTTGGGGGTTGGGGGGGGTGGGTTCTTTGATTGAGAAAAAATGGGGCGGGGGGGTGGGGGGGGGGTTGCGGCATTGTCATGGCTAGGTTCTCTTCTTTTTAACATTTCTTTATCATGGATCAAACAAATATGCCCATCCTAACTCCATACAATTACTTTGAGTGGAAATCATGCATGATAATTCACTTAAGGAAAGTTGGATTAAATAGGATAAATATGGGACTTGAAACTAAACCTAATAAAGATGAATATAAGCCTAAGCAGTTTAACAAATTTGATAAGGCATATGGAACATTTTGTCTATTTCTTCAAATTTTCTATTTTACATTGAGTCTTTGGATACATCAAATGAAATATGGACAAAACTAGAAACATTATTTGGCATAGAAGATTCAATGAGGGGTCATATGTTGGAAAATGAACTAATTAGTTTAAGTCCAAGAAATTTCAACACAATCTAGGATTTCTGCACTAAATTGAAATCACTAGGGCTGCAATTAAAACAATGCAGAATTAAAAAGAAAGATGAACAACTGATTCTCAGTATTCTCTCTAAGCTAAGCCCATAATATTCCATGTTTTTCTCTACCTTATATGCTACTAAGGGTGCACTTGGTACTCAATTCACCATGCCATCTTTAGATGATTTTGTTATCAATCTTACTCGAGAACAAGACAAGCTAATCTAGATGGGCACTCTTAAGTACTCTAAGTCACATGCCTTGGCTACCAACCAAGGCACAAAAGAAAATAAAGAACAAAGTAGTAACAAAAATAGTAAGGATAAGAAACAAAAGAATATCATGGAGAAGAGGGATTAGATAGTGGTTTCTTCAAAAGCAACTATTCATACCCCATCTTCCAAGGGTGGTAATCCTAAGAGAAAGGGTCCAATGTGCCTATTATAAAAGACCAGGTCATGATGAACATAAATGTTTGAAGAAAAAAATTGATCTCTTGACACACATTCTTGAGAAGAGTAATATCAATGTTCCTAAATGTGTCAAACAAAGTTCTAATGAAGGGTCAAATAAGGGGAAAAAAAATAGCAAGGGGAAAGGAAAAGACAAGGCCCTTGTTGTAGTTGCTTCCTTACCATCCACTTGGGTTCTTGATTAGGGTGCTTTGCACCACATGGCTTCATCTAAGGAAGAACTTTCATCCTTGGAGCCATGTACCATGCCTTCTATTTTGATGGGTGATGACACTCCTATTGAGGTGTGTGGAAGAGGGTCTATTGAAGTGGGGGATGGTACATTCCATGATGTTATTTGTGTACCCTCATTATAAATTAATGTCCTATCGATATACTAGATCATTCACATAGGTTTAGGCAAGTCAGTTAATTTCACTCCTAATTTAGTGGAGATATGTGAGTTACATAGTAATTCTATACTTGTAGTTGGGAGAGCAAATCATTAGTCATGACTAACTATTTTTTCACTTTGTTCCTAATCCTCCTTTGACTATTTTTCTCACTCACTCTAATGACATGAGTAAATTATGGCATGAGTGGTTTGGCCATCTTAACTTCTGCTACTTGCACCAACTCAACTGACACAACATGGTAATAGGGTTGCCTTTAGTTCAATTCTCAAGTGGTGTTTGCCAAGGTTGCCTTCTTGGTTAACATCCTAAGGAAAATTTTGACAAAAGCAAGGCATGGAGAGCTTCACAAATACTAGAGTTAGTTCATAGTGATTTGCCTGGTCCACTTCAACATCCTTCTTTTAGTAGGGCCCGATATGTCCTTACATTTATTGATGACTTTCCTTGATATACTTGGGTGTGCTTTCTCAAATAGAAGTCAAAGGTATTTGATCATTTTTAGGACTTCAAAACTTTTGTAGAGAAGTAATCTAGGAAATCCATCAAAGTTTTGTGCACTGAAAATGGTGATGAGTATGTCAACCATGAGTTTGAGAGATTTTTCACTTCAAAGGGGATTGATTTTTAGCATTCATTTCCATAGAATCCTCAATAGAATGGTGTTGCAAAATGAAAGAATAGATTCTTGAAGGGAATGGAAAACTATATGATTCACTCTAGATCTCTTGCACTATAGTATTGGGTAGAGGGCATTAACTATGCTTGTTATATCTATAACTATGTTCCTCACTGAGCCTTGAAGGGAGTTACATCTTTTGAACCTTGGGGCAATCAGAAATCATCAGTTAAGAACTTTTGAGTTTTTGGCTCTCTTGCATGGGCCCACATTCCTACAGAGAAATGTAAGGCCTTGGATCCACAGAGTAGACCTTGTGTATTTGTAGGTTATCCTAATGGTGTGAAGGATTATAGATTGCTCCACCCTACTACACATGATTTTTTCATTGAGAGGAGTGTTCATTTTGAGGAGGGATCTTCAAGCTCACTTTCTATCACTTCTCCAACTCCTTCTACTTTGACATTGGACTCACTTGGGATACATGAAAGATCTTCTAATGAGTGAGATTCACCTAAGAAGTCTTCTACCACCACTTCTAATGCAGAGAGTGATTTAGATTTCTCACCTCCTTCCTCTCCTAGTCATCATTCAAAGCTTGGTGATTCCCCTCCAAATTCTCCATCTTCTAGTCCACTTTGGGCTAGATAGACCTTACGGTCTGCAGGTGATTGGGTTGGAGATCCATCAGATGATGCAGAGCCACACCTTGGAAAACTCGGGAGGAATCAGTCACTCAACTGAGTTGCTTCAAGGGCCATCTACAACCTTCAGGATCACACACTAAAATCAGATTCAATAAACAAAACTTTGAAAATAAAATCTCCCAAAATATCTTCTTGTTGCCTTCGGATAGACCTACACTCAGACATGAATAACTTTTGAACTAGAAGACATTTAGTCAATCTAACCATTGAGATTTGGCATAACTCGGTTTCAAACAACATATAAGAATTTTAGAGAAATCCAACGGTTCAAACTTGAGATATTGACCCCGCATCAAAGTACATTTTTCTGCAAAACATTGCTTCTTGCTGTTTCTAGATAGACCTGTGAACAGACATGTATAACTTTTGAACCAGATCAAAAATCTTCAATCTCCTTGGTGAAGATGGGCATAATTAGGCCTATAATAACATATCCAAAGCTCATGAAAATCCAACAGTGCATTTGGAAGATATTACCCACGCACTGAGACTAATTTTCTGCAAACATACCAAATTCGATCCAAAACTAAAACCTTTTAATCTTCTGCAAACTATCAACTTGTTTCCAGTGAGAAGATAAGAAAAATCCATTCAAAACTCAGACCATCGAAAACTTGCACAAAGAAAAAATGAAAAACATTCCATATCTCTCCAAATTCGATTCTTCTCTTACATAGCCGATTGGCTCTCATTTTAAAACTGACTTTCTTTTACTATTAAAGGATGTGAAACATTTTCTTCTTATTTTAGAAAAGAAGAATGTCTTCTATCCAAAAAAAGGATAAGAATCTGAAACGTTTTTCTACCAATATTAGACAGTCATTTTCTAAGTCAAGAATATTCCAAAAACTGCCTACTACCTATTATTGGATTCTAAAAATCATTAAACACTCCACCTACGAACTAAAAAAAACTATTCTAATTTAAGATCCACACACCTGGTCCTAGGTGGCTATATCTGGAGAGCTTATCGAACTGCTACTCTAGGTATGCCACCACATGTAGGACGTTATTACAAACTTCAAAAACTAAAAGCATTTAAAATATAACATTAAATTCTCTATTACATTTTCAACAATGTTGCCTCTTATAGCATTTCTCTTCTCTGCCACTGCAGCATACTCCCCTGTAGAATGAATCTCAAGTCCTCTTGAGATGATGTGTTGTAGAAATGAATCTCATTCTTCTTTCGAACTTTCCAATTTCTTTGAACTAGGATGAGCATATCTACAAGAAAAACAAAAATAATATCCAACTTCTCCACCTTGTAGCTTTGATTCTTTAATGTTGTAAATGTCACAGAAAATTCTCCAGCATGATTCACTATACATGAAATCTGCATCCCTACATAAACATTATTAGAAGAAAACATATCATCAGCATTAAGATTATTTGAGTTCTCTTTCTGAATATGAGCTTCCTTATGCACCATGTAATGTGCATCATATCTATCTTCATCAATAGTAACCATAAACTTATCTGCTTCTTGACTATCAACTAGTTTCACATCTTGAATCTTAAGAATCGTATTTATCTCTTCTTCCTTTATTAAACATTTATCATCATCTTGATCTTCTGTAGTAATCTCACTTTCAAATATCTCTTTCTTATTACAACTTTGCTCAAGAACAATAACAGTGTTGCACTCTTTCCTTTCTTCTTCAAGCTGAGTTTTTGTACTACCGCCATGCCTTTTCCATTCTCCCACAATGGCTGCAAATTTTTCCCATAAATCAGATTCTTCTTTAGAACTTGCTGTTACACATTCCTTAGCTTCATCTTCATGCCATTCCTCTTGACATTTTTCTTTATTATGCATATTTAAGGCTTCATCAGTTGCCTCCAAAATCTTTTCCGTAGGAGTACCTTCCAGCATTGTACTCTTCTCTATTTTCAAAGGACATGTTACTATTCCAACCACAAATTGTTCACACTCAAATCCCATAGGACTTGTCTTGTTACTGCTCTCGTCAAGAGATACTTACTGCACTTCTTGTTTCTGCACTTTGTGTTCTTGTTGCACTTCTTTCAACTTAGCTTTATTCTCTTTCAACTTAGTGTCATTCTCCTCAAGTCTCCTTCTTAAATTGTTTATCTCCTCTTCTATCTTGCTTAGCTCTTCTCTTTGTTTTCTCCTTTCTTCTTTCTCTCTTTTCTTCTTTTCCTCTATCTCCTTTTTTTTAGAATCCTTTCTCTGCTGATACCTTCTAAAAAGATACAATAAAGCTGCTTCTTCTTGTCCCATCATTCCTTAGCTAGGTTATTTTCTTCTTATCTAGTCTCTTGAACTTCTTCTTAGACTATTTCTCTCAATCTTTCACAATCACACAAACATATACACAACTACTTTTTCCCAAACCTTTTGCTAAGCTCTGATACCAAAAATGATGCAGAGCCACACCTTGGAAAATTCAGGAGAACTCACTCAACTGAGTTACATCAAGGGGCATCTACAACAGCAAGGATCGAACTCGAACCAAACTAAATGCAAATCTTCACATGCACACTAAGATCTTTAACCCAGAATGTCCTTCCAAATCAAATTGTTAAGGCTGAGACTCAAAGAAAATGTATTCCATCTCCGTGTCGCCTACACTTCAATGTGATCAGACTCGGAAAAGGTTTGCATGAAGAATAAAATGGAGTGATAGAACATGCAGAAGATCCACTAGAAAATAGACTGTAAAAGAATGTTATAACGTCTCATACTAATCCTCCTACAACATCATTCAAAAATCTGCACCTTTCTGCTTTCACACGGACTCACCACAATCTTTCCTCACCTTTCGTATTCCTGTCTTAGAAAATCGGGTGCAACTAAATCATAAATGCCATGCTTGAAACAACAATCTCAAAACTGTATATCTCTACTGAAAAACATCAAAAACACCATAGAAAATCGAAACTTTTCATAATGGAAATCATTTCATATTTGCTAGATGGAAAATCAAAAAATCTCAGTGGTTTTTGGAGAGTTTTGAGAAAAAAATGACAACTTCAATGAGACTTGCACAAGAAAACCAAAACCCATTTCATACTAAAAACTGAACCATGCACCAATAAAATTAGAAGAAACATTCTATTCTCTCCAAAATTCGATCTTCCAAAGCTGAAGAGACACACGAAAAAATTGCAACTTTTCTATTTTACTCAAACTCAAATGAATCTCAGACCTACACTCAGACATGAATAACTTTCGAACTAGAAAAGATTTACTCAATCCAACCTTTGAGATTTGGTGTAACTAGGTTTCAAACAACATATAAAATTTTTAGAGAAATCCAACAGTTCAAACTTGAGATATTGACCCCGCATCAGAGTACATTTTTTTGCAAAACATTGCTTCTTGCTATCTCTAGACAGACCCGTGAACAGACATGTATAACTTTTGAACCAGATCAAAACTCTTCAATCGCCTTGGTGAAGATGGGCATAATTATGCCTATAATAACATATCCAATGTTCATGAAAATCCAACAATGCATTTGGAAGATATTACCCACGCACTAAGTCTAATTTTCTGCAAACATACCAAATTCGATCCAAAACTAAAACTTTTTAATCTTCTACAAACTATCAACTTGTTTCCAGTGAGAAGATAAGAAAAATTTGTTCAAAAATCAGACCATCGAAAACTTGCACAAAGAAAAAATGAAAAACATTCCATATCTCTCCAAATTCGATTCTTCTCTTACATAGCCGACTGGCTCTCATTTTAAAACTGACTTTCTTTTACTATTAAAGGATGTGAAATGTTTTCTTCTTATTTTAGAAAAGAAGAATGTCTTCTATCCAAAAAAAAGATAAGAATCTAAAATGTTTTTCTACCAATATTAGACAGTCATTCTCTAAGTCAAGAATATTCCAAATACTACCTACTACCTATTATTGGATTCTAAAAATCATTAAACACTCCACCTACGAACTAAAAAAAACTATTCTAATTTAAGATCCACACACCTGGTCCTAGGTGGCTATATTTGGAGAGCTTATTGAACTGCTACTCTAGGTATGCCACCACATGTAGGACGTTATTACAAACTTCAAAAACTAAAAGCATTTAAAACATAACATTAAATTCCCTATTAGATTTTCAACAATGTTGCCTCCTATAGCGTTTCTATTCTCTGCCACTACAGCATCAGACATCAGGTAGACTCCTGCATAGTTCCAGGATGTTGCACATGTCTTCATTTCTACTACCTCAGATGTATAGTTCTTTCATGAGGCTTCAAGGATTCTTGAGTGGGATACAACTATGCAGGAGGAGTATAATTCTTTGATGAGGAACCACACTTGGATATCTTGTCCCTCTTCCTAAGGGAAGAACACTTGTTCAATGTAAGTGGATCTATTGGAAAAAATTTATAGTAGATGGGTCAGTTGACAAGAATAAGGCTTTCTTGGTCACTAAAGGATTCTCCCAAGTTCCTGGATTGACTACTCTAAGAATTTTGTGCTAGTTGCCTGAATGAATTCCATTCAACTTGTTCTTTCTATTGTTGTAGCTAATCATTGGGAAGTACATAAGATGAATGCGAAGAGTTCTTTTCTTCACATTGACCTTCATGAGGAGATCTACATGGAGAAGCCATAGGGCTTCATCTAGGATTCTTCACTTGTGTGTCATCTTTAGAATTTTCTTTATGGCCTCAAATAGGCTTCTCAAGCCTAGTATGGAAAGATGGAATCCTTCCTTCTATCAGTTGGGTTCACTTGTTTCCATTCTAATCCTAATATATACATTTTTCAATAGGGTGATTCACTCCTATTTTTAGTATTGTATGTTGATGACTTGCTGATCATAGGAAGTTCTTCACCCACCACTAAGGCTATCAAAGTTTCCCTTCATGACAATTTTTTGATGACTGACTTGGGCTTGTTGCATTACTTTCTCAAGATTGAGATCTTTTAGTCTCCTTCTGGGATCACCATTCCACGATCCAAGTATGCTCTAGATTTACTCTCAAGGATTCATATGGCTAACTATAAGCCTACTCTACCTCCCTTCCTTTCTAGAGTCAAACTTGAGGTTTAGTGTTCTTCTTCACTTGTTGATGACACTTTGTACTAACAAATTATTGGGAGTCTCATTTATTTGACTCATACAAGACCCAACATCTCATATACTATAGGCATGGTCTCTCAATTCATGTAGGAGCCTCATGAGCTACATTAGAAAGTAGCCAAGTGGATCCTTTACTACATTCAAGGTTCTTACATTTGTGGGATTCACTACACATCAGGCATTGAACTTGATTTGTTGGGCTAAAAAAATTTAGATTGGGTAGTTGATTCTCAATATTGAAAGTCTACTTTAGGTTATAGCTTCTCACTTGGTTCAAGTCCTATTTGTTGGTCAAGAAAATATCAGTGTGCTATTGCTCTATCTTCTAGTAAGAATGAGTATCAGGGGGCTATGAATGCTGCCATTGAGACCATTTGGCTTCAACATCTTCTCACTAAGTTTGGTATCCAGATTAGATGGTCATCAATCATATTTTGTGACAACTAGAGTGTCATTCAGATCTCACAAAATCCGGTCCATCATCAACAAACCAAACACATAGAGATCCACAAGCACTACATCTAGGAGCTCATCCATGGCCATGTTATCAACCTTCACTATTATTTGACTTCTAATCAGGTTGTTGATATCTTCACCAAACCCTTCACTAAGAGTAAGTTCCTTCATTTGTGAGCTTTGTTGGGAGTGGAAGATGCTTCATCTTTTGAGGGGTCTCTTCCTCTCACTCAATGTCTTGATTTTTTTTGTGGAGTCTCTTTTCTTTCTCTTTTGGGGGAATTTTATGTACATGGGTACCTTATTAGGTTTGACTTATCAAGACCCATTTTTACATCCACCTAAGATTCACTTATAGGGTGGGGTGTTAGTGTAGTTCTTTATTTCCTAGTGGGTTATTTATTTTTCCCTATATTGCTAGGTTTTTCCTTTAATTTTAATAATCTTGCTTAGGTTAATAAAGCATGCCTTATTAGGTGAGTGGTTGCTAGGTATCACCTTCCTACATGTGAGCATCCATTAGCTATCCTAGGAAGATACTTTGCTATCTCTAGTCCGATAAATGATTGCTCATCATTGGTTGGTGTTGCCACCTCCTCCCTCTTCCTAGTCTATATAAGCATGCTACTTGGCTTGTATTTGTAATCTCTTGTTTTTGCATCCTTCTAATGCTATTTTTCTTCTAGAATTCACATTACTCTCTTGGAGACTAGCTTTGTATTGCTACTTTGATTTTGTATCATTTGCATTCATAGCTTAGATATTTATTCTTTGCACTAGTTTTCTAGGTTATTAATCTTTTTATATTCTAACAAAAGGGTATGTACAGGATCATGATGTACCAAACTATGGCCTTAAGTGGCAGTGAAAAACTAGCAAATCAGGGTTATGTCAACTTGACACATAATTTTAAAGTAGTTCTAGACTTTATATCAAAAAGTTGTAAGAAAATAATCTATAGGAAATTGAATCTAGTTTCTAAACTACAAGGCCTTATCTGGAGAAAAAATTATTTGATTGGTCAAAAGTTTGGATTTTAATGGAGTACTACAAAAATTTCAAGGCGAAAATAAAAAGTAGGTGTATGTCTAACCACCTTAATCATAATCAAATGATAATATTTTTAAATATAATTTTAGATATAAAAAGTAGACTCATGCCTAGATGTGACACATATTTTTGGCAATTTTTATTCCAAATAAATAATTAATTATGAATTTTCTACTATACTATTTTCAGAATTAAAAAACTCCTATGTCTGACCACCTTAACTAGTTCAAAAAAAATCAAAATTAATTTTTTTTTTCTTTTTCTTATACTAGTCGAAGCATAGAATGTGACACATCTTTTGGATTTCACAAATCTTATACAGTTTGAAAGTTATAGCTATTTTTCAACTGGTATGTCAATCAACACTTTGTAGCTAACTCCATTAGAAAATAAGTAATAATTACTTACTGAACTCGTAATTTAACAAAACTTATATTTATGAAAAGCTAAGAACATTCTTAAGAAACCTTTTTCATTACATCAAATTTTAGTTAAAAAAAGTCATCAGCTACATGCTTGAAGTAAAAAACACATAAGAACATGCCAAAAACACATTTTTGGGATGTTTTGAAGATGACCATATAAGGTTGGTATTGAAAGATATAGTAGGAATTATAAAGGTATTAATTGTTTTCATTTAGTATTAGGATGGGTGGGAAAAAAGTGGGAATAGATTTTGAAATTCTTTGAGGCATTTCAGAACTACATATTTTTTAGATCGCCACTTTTTGGCACACCATGATCATGCACATACCCAAAATGTTGCCCATTGACCAACATTAGTTTGGTGAATTTTTTATGCATATGTGGGTTGGTGCATCACCAAAATTTCATCAAATATAAACAATCCCCCAGGCAAATTGCTAGACGATTTATTCCATTGGATCTCCTTTGAAATGAAATAGCCAATCAAAAATATTTTTGGCATACGAAAAATTTTACACATTCTCTTATGATTTGCCAAGCATAAATTTTTGGATGGCCTCAATTTGCCCTTGATTTTAAAAAATGTTTTAGTAAAGGGATGACATTCACCCCCTAAATATACAGATGTGTATCCACACAAATTCAATTTTTCTAGCTATATTATGCATGTTTGTATAATGGACGAACCATATTCACCTTGGAAATTCTAGAATAAGGGTTTTCCTTACATGGGCTTCACCAAATATTTTGTATGAATTATAATATCCCATAGATTCCACTAAAATAGACTGGTATAAATATATTCATAGATGAGTAGGTTGTCTCAATTTCTCATACTACTAAGATCATTGTTGAGCGAGTCATGAGTGTGACAACTGCATTTTAGCCAAGGATGAGTAACTTAGACCCCTATCTATCTATTCTCTATATTTTTTGTTTGATATTATATTTAGTAGATACAAGTTGGATTGCTAATGGTTAGTTATCAACTAGATCCAATGACCAATACCACTAAGTTATGTAGTAAACAGGAGACCTACGACATTTATATTTTATAGTGTAGGTTGTACAAATAATGAATACTATTTAGACAATCATATGTAATAGGCTATAGTATACTATCAATTTTTGAACAACTTGAATTTTATGGCAGCCTATATTTCTTGGGAGATGTCAAACATGAACAAGGGTAAGAGTCCTACATGTGCTGGAAGTCAAGAAAGGCTAGCCAAGCACACTTGCATCTTGGCATCATATTTTGGTGGCCAAAATTAGGAAACTACATTATCACAAGTGTATTTACAAGATTCCCAACCACTACCACTACTAATTCCATTGGCACATACCAAATAAGTTAGCAAACCTGACATATTTGATCACGATGAACTTGATGAAGATATTCAGGTAAATACACAAAGTAGCCAAGATCTACAATTCAATACCTAGAGTAGCTAAAATAATAAAATAGACTTGGATGGTAATTCCAAATATGGTGATGGTTCATGACTAGGGAAGGGAAAAAGGAAATACAATGAAAAAACTAGTTTGAAATCCAAAAAATATTGGCATTGGGTTCTATCGATCAGGAATTTTCAACTAGAATAGGTCTCAAAGTATCCATTCATTGAACTAGTATGCAATCCAAATGAATGTTAGCCTCTAGTAGAATGAAAATATGTGATATGCACAAGGATAAATAAAAAAGAAAAGAGGTTGTGACCAAAAATTGATACCATAGAAAAGCATATCAATAAAGTTTGCGAGAAGAAAATTACAGATGGAGTGGGAAAATCAGTCACAAGATGGAAAACCAAGGAGGAAAGTCAACATGTTAAGAATGCATAAATCTTAGAATTTTAGGAGAAAATATAGATGAAGCCTACTAAAGTAGAGGGATCCACTAAATCTCTTCTTGGAAAAGTAATGGAAGTTCAAGAGTTGGGTAAAGTTCTTTAGTTAAGTGTTGTCTTCTGTAATTTAAGAAAAGGGCATACTATGACAGACTACCCATCATTGAGTAGTTTGTTACAATTAAAAAAAATTCATTAGTATTTGAGGAGTCACTTGTCAATAAAAAATGGATGGAAATGGACAAGTTATCTTGCTAAGGTTGAAAAGGAAAATATCAAAGCAAAAATTAAAGAGTCAAATTGTATTGCATTATCTTTAGATGAGGTGATAGTAATAGACAATACTTCTTGGGTATGCATGCATGTCTATATTGTACACAATTTTTTGTGCTAACCCAATCTACTAACTATTGTTAAAATGAAGGATTATTCAATGAGAGAAAATATTTTTTAACTAGTAAAGAGTTCCCTAATTGAATATGGAGTTATAGATGAAATGACGATTGCCCAAAAGTTGGTGTGTTTTGGAGTAGATGGAGCTTCAGTAATGCAAGGCCAAAAAATGGTCTTATCAAAAATTTAAAAGAATTTATTACACCTTACATTGTTGGCATTCACTACATGGCCCATAGAATGAATCTAGCTGTTGCAATTGTCATCAACTCTCCATAAACATATAGAGTTGAAGTTTTAATCAAAGAGATCTATAGAAACTTTTGTCAAAGTCCTAAAAGATTCATGGAATTTCAACAATTTTCTAAGGGCCTAAATAATAGGAGAAAGTTTCTTAAGGATAGTGATACTAAATGGATATCTTAGGATGGACCATCTCATCAAGTTTTTTCTAAATATCCATCATTTCTTGGTAGAATGGAATCAACTCATGATGATCAGGGTGGTCAATGGAAATATGGTGATCTACTTGAAAGGTTAAGTAATGTAGAGACACTCTTACATTAGCAACCATTCTCCGCATGCTAGAGGAAATTAGAAAAATAATGAAGAAGGTCCAACAAAGATTTACATGTATATTGAAGAATATAATATGTTGCGTAAAATGACATGCATGACCCTTGATAATCTCTATAGAAATCTAGATTCATATTCTTTGGATGAAAAACTTTCACGATGAATGAGAATCATAGATTTGGATAATCTTAATAACCTTTTAAATATTGATTCAAATGGGCAATTATGTGCCAATATATGGGGTGTTCAGATACCAATGCACTACTATGGAAGGCACATGTCCACGAGAAAATAAAAGAAACCCATGCACCCAAAATTAACAATTACAAAGGAAGTGTTTGAACAAATTGTTGAGTCTATAATGAATTTTATGAAGTATATTTCTTATAATATTTCCTCAAAAATTAGAGAAAGATTGCCTCGACACAAATTGCCTTAATCAATGTGTATTATTTTTCCCCATTATTGGAGTTTAAGAAGTCCTTAAGATTTTAGAGATAAGTTATTGGTTTTGATAAATCAATTTGGAAAAAGCAAATAAATCAATGGGGTGACTGTAAATGGATTTTTAGATGAATCTCATTTGAGAGAGAAGTCTCGTCATTTTTCTATTACAATGATGGAACAATATGATCTTATGTGGAACCCTAGAGAAGAAGGATTAGTAACCAAACTTTGGATAAATCTAGCTCAGAGAAAAGTGTTCTGAGATTAAAAATAAAAAATTTTCAAGAATGTTGAATTATGTTTGACCATGAAAATGGGGCCTGTGGAGGATGAGATATTTTTCAGTGTTTTGGGGTTCCTAAAATCAAAGGTAAGAAATAAACTAGGAAATACTTTGGAAAATTTTATGAGGTAGTATACATCTATATATGAAATAAATACTTTTCATTATGAAATGACAGTGAAATTGTGGGTGAAGAAATGCCAAAGAAGAGGTTTGGGAAATGTTTCAAACAATGAGATCAGTAGCTCATGTATTGGTATTGGTATTAGTAGCATTGATTTTGAAGCTAAGGATTACTATCAGGATGATGAAGGTATGCCTACTGGAGAAAACATGGAGCATGATGGACTATTTGAACCTGATGGTGAGGAATCTGAAGATTTAGATGATGAGATGATGTAGAAATTTTAAGAGTTATGGTATGGTGTGTGCGAATTTTGAATTTATTACCTATTAGTAATTGCCACAATCTAAATTCTAGATTTTAGATAGTATTCTCAAAATCTAATCATGATTCATCTATCATGCTTAACAAGTTATATCATTTTTTAAATATCTAATGTCAAACAAAAACTACATTTAATGTTAGATGATTCCATGATTCATGAAACAAGATTCATTCAAATGTTACCATTACTATTATTTTTATTTCTATTATTATGCTCATATGATATGTTGTTATGGTACAATCCTTAATGATTTTTATGAAAATATAGGAACTCAAATGATAAAATTCATATTCATTCTCATTACTTTTTTAACACATGATAATTGATAGAATTTAATGAATTTAGTTTGTAAAAGTTAAATTTGAATGCTCAATTTTATAATCATGAGTTAAAACTACTAAATTTACAACTATAACATTTTGCAAATGATCCTTAATTCCCTTCTATATAAATATAGAAATAAGGGATCAACAATAGCTTCAGGTCATTTTTCCACATCGAAAGAGTCTCAGAATAGCATCAAATTCACTATCAAAAACTATTTTTTTCTTTTGCATTTGATAGGCCTGGTAAGAAAAATAGTATTTTGATTCTACTACATTTATTCGATGCAAGAAACAAAGTTCAAAAATTAAAATCATATCAAACAATTATAGATAGAAATAAAGTAAACACTACATAGATGATTAAAATCACTTTCCAAGTGTCACATACTCTGATGCATGATGGATATCTAATGATATGATTAAAGATTTAGTCAGCTTTTTTAGGATGTTGAAGTCTACTTCATTTGGTATTTTAACATTTGTTATGCTATAGTAGATGACCTTTAACTTTGTCAGACTTCCATATTTGGAAGATTTACATGAAAGTAATGCTACACCTAATATTGTATTTAGATTAGCCAATGGTTCAAGATGCAATTCAAAATGCCTTGAAGAGTTGAATCTTGAGGAAACTTGACTACTTCAGACATCATTTTGGCCTCCAACTTATTTTGGTAAGCTTTCCTTCCAATGAATGCAAGTGACAAATTACTAGAGCAAGGAGTAGGAAAACCAAGACTTAAATCATTATTTTTTCTCTTTCATCCATCTTGGTGAGTTTTCTCCCAATTGAGTTCAAATATTCATCTCCTCCCATTATATGCTAACACTTTTGAAAGATAGCTAGTGACTTTACTAATGCAATAACGTGGTCATAAACTCCTTGGCTAGCAAAATACCTATCACTATGTGTGTTGATTATGTGTATAATCTATCTTGCATTCATCTCAAGCTTAAAAAGGTCATTGTTCTTATCAATCTTCTCTTTGATACTCTCACAAAAAACTCAAAATTTTTGATACAATTCAAATAAATCACACAAGCTATTAGTATTTTCCATAATTTCCCACCACATTTTTTCTTTAATTAGCTTGAATGAATTTTTATTTTTTTCATTTCAATCAAACAAGTTGTTCTTGAAGGTTTTGGTTGTTTTATTAGCCTTTTGTATGTCTTGGACCATTTGTGACAACTAATTTTCACTTTGATTCTTTATTTCCTCTACTAATTATCCTTAATTTATGAAGATTCAATGACTTCACTTCTTTCTAAAGACTTATTTTCTAGGGAAATTTTGAAAAACATTGAAGGTAGCCAAAGTTTTCCTGAAATAAATCTTGAGCCATCAATCTTTAATGCTCCAACAGTGTTAGTCATCGATCCTTACATGTCCCATTACTGTACCATGGTCTATGAAAATTCCATGTGTCTTCTTTCTTACCTAATTCATGTATAACACATGTCTTCTTTCTACAACATTTGAGAAAGCAAGACTACTCTAGCCAAAATCATCCTAAAATATGACTCAGGCCATTTAATCTTTGTTGATTGAATGGTGTGCAATGTTGTAAAGGATATCAATGCCACAATATTTTTTATGTCAAGTATGCCATATCTCCACTTTCTGGAGAATATGTGAATACAAGTTGATTGTTGCCAAAATTTGACTGAAATTCATTTTGAGTTGTTGATCTAAGTTAATCGAATAGTGGTCACCTTGATGCCCTATCCTGAGTGTCACTATGATATCCACTATCTATGTCAAAATGATTAGTGAAGAGTCATTGGTATTACATGTATGCCATGTTTATTTTCTTTAGAATTATTTGGGAAAATGATTTGACTATTGTCCAAATCAACCTAAAATACATCTTGAGTCATTGATCCTTGCTCATCTAATGGTAGGGTATGTGCAGGATCATGGTGTACCAAAATGTGGTGATTTAAAAAATATGTAGTTTTGAAATGCCTCAAACCATTTCAAAATCTATTCCAACCTTTTTCCCACCCATCTTAGTACTAAACAGAAAAAACTAATACCTTTATAATACCTACTATATCTTTTGATACCAACCCTATATGGTCAACTTTCAAAATGTCCCAAAAATGTGTTTTTGGCTCATTCCTGTATGTTTTTTACTTCAAACATGTAGTTGATGGCCTTTTTCTCACCAAAATTTGATGAAATGAAAAGGGTTTCTTAAGAATGTTCTTAACTTTTCATAAATGTAAGGTTTGTCAAATTATGAGTTCAGTAAATAATTATTACTTATTTTCTAATGGAGTTACATATAAAGTGTTAATTGACACATTACTTGAAAAAAAACTATAAATTTCAAAGGATACAACATTTTGGAATTCTAAAATATGCATCACATTCTATGCTTCTTCTACTATAAGAAAAAGAATAGGAAAAGTTCAATTTTGCAAAGTTTTGAATTAGTTAAGGTGGTCAGACACGAGATATTTTTTATTCCCAAAATACTAAAGTAGAAAAATTAATTATTAATTATTTATTTAGAATAAAAATATACAACAATATGTGTCACATCTAGGCATGAGTCTACTTCTTCTATGTAGAATATTATTTAAAAATATTATCATTTCATTTTGATTAAGGTGGTCAAACATACATCTACTTCTTATTTTTGTCCTGAAAGTTTTGTACTATTCCATTAAAATTCAAAAATTTGACCAATCAATTTTTTTAAATTTTTTTCAGATAAGGCGTACTAGTTCAAAAACTAAATTCAATTTCCTAAAGATCCTTTTCTCTCAAATTTTTAATATAAAGTTTATAACAAGTAGAAAATTACACATCAAGTATACATAACCTTGGTTTGTTGATTTTTTATTACTACTTAAGACCATAGTTTGATTAACCATGATCCTACACATACCTGGTAGTGGTGGCATCCCCTTTATTATATTAACACTTGAACCATCATATTAAATTATTGTTATATTATTAATTAACATTTTATTATAATAATTTAAAAATTCTATTAACACTTGTTAAAGAAACAAATTACTAATTAAATATAAAATGAATAAATATGTTTATGTTTTATTTTAGGAAACAATTCAATTACTTATTTGTGTTGTATTTTCTACAATTATTTTGTGATTGAATAATAAGAAGATATTCATAAAAATAAAATACAAATAGGAATTATGTACTTGTGCATTGAATTTTAAACTAAACCAATTACATTAATGAAATATCTATCTTATTTTATGGTTTTTATGATGATTGAAAAATAATTAAGGACCTAATATAGTATAGTTAAATTATTCTAATTCACATAGCATACTTAAAGTTTTAATTAAGATTAAAAAGTCATTACAATATTCAATAGTTGAGTGTTCTTATATAGCATATTTATTAGTTATTAGAGACTAGATATGATGTGTCTTTTTTCAGTTTCATTTATAGAAATGGTTGAGCATTGCCCATATTTACCCAAAGATCATCTCTAGTCATTGATCTAGCTTGATGAAATAATGCTACTATGAGCATAGTGATTTCACACTTGATCACTTTTATAATATTAATAACAAATTTCTTAAATATATTAAAATATTTCTAATTTTTAAAATGAAATAGATTTTTAATGATACTTTAAATTGGTTGTAAAATAAGCTCATCCAATGGAGAGTTAAATTCGATTCTAAAAGTAATTATCAATTATGCTCCACATATTCCATTATTTTGTACTGCTAGAGCTAAAACCAAACACTGAAGTAAGCATCAATTGATTTATTAATTAAATTGATTGTTAATTGTGAAACCTCAATATGTTAATTTTAATTCAATGTTAAATGTTATATTTTTTTTCTTAACAATTTAATAGAAATTTTTAAAAATGCCAAAATATAGTATAAGAAAGCATAACAATTGAAATGCAATTTTATATGGAACTCTAGAAATTTCATTGATACTCCTTGAAAATTACAATTTGAGGTAGATGCATGCATAGTGATTATAATTTGATTAAACAAAATAGGAAGTGAAACCACACTTTAGGGGAAAATCCTAGTACCATTGTACTAATCATTGTAGAAAGCATGAGACTAGATCAAGGTTGTGAATTATTCTAGCCATGGGTTGTCCTATGCGACTTCATATAGGTTATACCATTTTTGAAGAAAATCCAAGCCAATTTGTGCCCATTTCTTATGGTGCTTCAATTTTCCAGTAGTTAGGCCCAATAGAAATGGTTGAAGGGCTACATTCTAGCCAAGTTCCAGAAGCTTATGGATTTCACTCACCCAAGGGATCCCCAAGTCTAATTTTGTATGAGAAACAATATTAATGCCATTGTTCAAATATTCTATTCACTAGTACAAAAATAACAATATATTACTAAATAAACTACTAAAAATTGTAGACATCTGACTAATTTTGATCACATGACCAATGATAGTTTGTTGCTAGACATTTATCTCCCAACCAAATTTAGGACTAAACTATTTTAATCATCAGTTAGGTCATTGATTTATTTTATTATTATTGTTACTTGGTAGTTTATATGGTAATTTTTTTAGTTTATTTGGTAGTTTATTTGGGTAGTATATATGGCAGTATATTTGGTAGTATATGTGGTAGTATATTTTGTAATATATTTGGTAATTTATTTGGTAGTTTATTTAATCTTTAATTTAGTCATATTAGGGCACGATAGAATTGAACCACCATCCTCCTACTTATAAAGTAGGTTCTCTTTCATTGAGCTAGTACCCTTTAAAGAATAATGAAAAAAATTGACAAATTTTTCTTCCCAATATTAGATCTACCATGATCATGGTCATTATAACATGATATACTCTTCTTAAAGAATACAAATTTTAGTTATTATGAAAAACAATAATCTAAATCTTTATCAATAACAATTCAACAATTTTAAATTCTTCCATTCAAGCATTTTAAAATTATATTTCATGTCAAACACTTCTCTAAATTATTGTAGTGATAGACTCTTATAAAATATAATTTGGAGCACTTTGGCCACACACAAGTATTGTTTCTTGTGCTAACTTCTTAGAAAAAGATACAAATGATTATGCAATTTATGCCAAGAAAATAAACCTTTGCATCAAATAAAAACATCAAAACCATTAAAAAATCACATATATTAAAAAAATATGAAACACAATCAATTGAAATACTCACTTTTTAACATATGGAGGTGCCAAAGGATCAAATATTTCCTCTTCCTTATGCTCAAGTGGTTGCTAAAAGTGTTCATTACACCTGATGTTGTCATTTATTGAATCTTAGCCTACAAAAAACATAAAAATAGGAATTTGATAAAACATGAAAAGAAAGTTTTTACCAATGATCTATAATTAAGTTATTCCTAGTAATAGGGAAAGTGATGTCAATTCACAAATGTAACAAAGAACTAAATAATATGTTTATGATAAATTGCTTAAAAAAACCTATAACAAAAAGAAATAATGGACTAGTAAAGTCTAGTAGGTAGTGGCTATTTTTTAGCTGTTAATAACCCCAATTATAGGATAAGCCTCAAAACCATACATTGATGGATCCTGAGATGGTTGATCATAACCATAAACTTCATATCCTTGACCATAATGTAATGTTCCATTTTCAGAGCTAGATTTGAATGATAATAGAGCCTAAATATAAAGTTAAACAACAATTAAAATTAAATATAATCATAATAATAATAATCATGCTCATCAAATAAATAATAATACACTATGAAATAGTACTATTCAAATTATTATAATAAGGAAAGAAAATATCTTAAATAATATTAAATAGTATAATTTATTATTACAAATATGATTAAGAGGTAACATATAACATAATATTATGAATCATCTATTTTAAGATAAATAAAATTAAAATAAAATATCAAATTATGATTATAATATTATCCCAATTCAATATTTTAATATTATAGATATAATAAAAAATATAAAAAATATAACATATCATTATAAATAAAATAATAATAAACATCAAAAATGATAAAGCTACATGTACTTAGTCACGACACTTTAGAGGGATATATATATGGAAATGTGATAAGTAGCTTACATTGCTATCATAATTGGGTACTTCCCAATAGTCATCTACATCGACAAAAAATAAAAACTATTGGATCCAAAACCTAAGTATTTTGGGAAAAAAACTAGGGTTTTCAGAGAATACATGACTATATTTCCATATCTATATCCCATTCAAGATAATCCACTTAACATAAAATGATCAACTGCATAAACAAAAAGAAAAAACTTATGTACAAAATATTCAAAGTGTGAATCAAATTCTACTTCCATCCAGAATGTAATATCGATGTGGTAGAGTGACATCCAGATTGTAATATCAAGAGCTATATTTGGCATTGGTGAAGTCTTCTATGGAAAATTTGATGAAGATATGGATAGTGAAAATGATAGAACTAGCCCAAGTCTCCTTGGCATTGACTTGCAATCTAGGAAGATAGTCTCTTCTTCATTAAAGGCAACAAGCAAGAATGGTAAAGTGAAGACAATCTCCTCTAATGAGTCTACAAATATGATGCAAATTAGATCACTATAGATATGTGAGGCCCATAGATGTGGATTAGAGATGCTAGATGGTCAACTACAAAAATATTTGGTTCATGTTGATCTTTAGGAGAATATGGATGGGGTACACTCTAGACAACCTATAGGAATGCTCTTTACAGGTTTCACACTTGTAGTGATTATTTTCTTTCTCTTTTTACAAAACATGGAGGGTCATATTCATGTTTTGCATAAGGGCTTTGAGGTTGTATTCTCTAACCTACCAAGTGTCAAGAATCCTATCATCCCTATTGAATATTTCAACTTCTATCTAGGAGATATTCTTCTCTTTTGAGGACTCTCCTAATGTCAAGTTGTGAGATGACTATGTTTTGGAAATTTTTTCATGGCTAGATTACCACTCTTTGGTAGGAATTCTTTTTAGTAGAGCTATAGATGTAGGTAAATTTTTTGGATGGATGGCTAAGGTATGGCCATATATGGTTCTGCCATTTATTTCTTCCTTCATAATCTTTATTTCTATTGTCCTTTGGTTTTGGTAGAGATTGTGCCATTTTCCCAGAACAATTGTCAATGGTTTTATGCAAGCCCTTGTCTCTATTTATGTCCTTGGGATCCCTCCTTTAATCTTAACTGTGTTTATTTCTCAATGATGCCTTTCTAGATATGATTTTGCAACCTCCCCTTTGTTTGTAGAATAGTCAAAATGATATCCTTATTGTTTAAAATGATATCCTTATTGTTTGAAAAGATTTATTTTTGAAAGTGGATGTAGATTAGAACACTTCCTATGGTAGGATTTCTTGAGCATGTGTGTGGACCCTTACTTCACTTGTGGTCCACACTCATTACCATTCTTTCCTCCTTTGAGTCTTTAGTGTATATTACTTGGGGACATATTTCCACCTAAAAAACATAGGTACCATAAATGTAATCAATATTAGGGACCTCAGAATGGCCAGGAATGTTTAGAAGATATCCCCCAATGATTTGAAATATTAGAAACTATTTTTGAAATGTGGGGACAGTAAACCCAAGGATTGGAAACTTTTAACTATCCCTAGTATGGCTAAGGATAGCCAAGCTATCCTCCAATAGTCACAGGGACAAAAGATCAATTCTAGTGGCAACAACCATAAAATAACTCTAGTTTTTAGTTTACTTGCTATTGCATATTGCTTGGAAAGAATTCAGTAGTGAGTGAGCACCATAAATAATAGAATTGACTTGCAACTACAATTTTAGACTAAATGATTCTTATAACTTTCATCTTATATACATATTCTTCTATATAATTGGGGATCAGAATTTGTTTAAAAGTTTGGGTATCCATTTAGTCAAACGAAGGACCATTTATGTTTGAAAACACAAGAATAATTTAGTTTGATCTAAAGAGGAACATTTTGTAGTTTCCCCTTTTGTATTTTATTTATTTTCTGAGATTTTTTAAAGAAAATGAATCTAGACAAGCAAACATTATGGCTGCTTCTTATTGAATGCAATTAAACTACTGATATCAATCCACAATTGCAATAAACAACATCAAACACTTCTGATTTATGTCATTAAAATCCTAGAATATTAGATGAAGCTAATTCTGAATTATAGTTTCCAAATTAAATAATATTTATTCTTTGTTAGCTAGGGTTGTATTTCCACTTGAAAACCATATGAATTATATTTATGACTGAGTATAAAATTGAAATGTGAACTCTAATTTTATTCTTCAAACTCTCATTTCAAATTTGAACTCAGTTGCTATGACCTATGATACATGATCATTGATTTGAGATTTATCAATTTTATTATGTTGCAAAATGTTTCCTATATCATTTGAATATATTTGAACTTTTAGATTTCCATATATATTTTAAATTTTCCCTAGTTAATGCTCAAGTTTTTGAATTCGATTGTGTGAGATTTTTTAGCATCAACATTTTTGAATCCTTCTCTATATTTCATTATTAGGGTGAAAGAGAGTAGTAGGAAAACAAATATCTCAAACAATTGAATTCATAAACTTGACTAGTATTCTAATGGATTGTGGAATTCTAATAGCTTTAATTTTCCCTTTTTTAAATATCCATCCCCACTATCATTTTTTGCTCTAAAAAAAGGAAACTTGTCCTAGAAACCCATTTCCCTATATTGGAAACCCAGGGTAACTTGGGTCTTGGCTTGTCAATAATATGGATTGTGAAGGATGTCAAAGCAACATTTTACATGTAAAGGCATAAAAATTAGAAACACAAATTGTGGCTCTACTCATAGATTGGCATAGCCATGTGGTGATTAATGGAAGGGTGTCTACATAAAAAGTTCTTGATGCTAATTTTGTTTGGAAAAAATTATTTTAAAAGAAAAAAAGAATTATGGTGATTTGTGAAGAGGTGGAGAAGAGGTTGATGACCCAAGGAATCAATAAGATTTCTATAAGGTGGCTGAAGTTGAAACTATCCAAGAAAAAGAGATCACAAGTAGATGTGATATAACATCAAATATTTTTTGTTCTACACAAAAGCTTTTAGTAGGCCATGTATCAAAAATTTAGATTCATAGATCACTATTTGCTCTAGGATTTGTCACTTAATAAGGATTTTATTCTTTGTATGGGGGACATCTTTTCAAAAAAAAAAACACAGTGTCCAATAATAGCACCAAAAAGTAGTGGGATTACAAAACAAACACAAAGAAACTATAGCTTGAAAGTCATGGTTTGATTAATGAAGGTGGCTAATGGATGATGGGAAGCCTCCTTTTTGACAAAATAAATGTAATTTTTATTTGAAGCCTAACACAAAACAAATACAAAGAAACTACAGGTTGAAATTTGTAGTTTGATTAGCTATTTAACTCTCCCATTGACTTAAAATACCTATTGAAAGAAACTTAAAGTATTCATAGAATCCAAAATATACCTAAAGTAGATATGGAAAAATAAAGTCAATCACATTATTCATCTAGGAAAGTTACAAAGAAGCATCTGGTTTGATCAAGTCATAGCAAATGAACAAGCATGAAGCAAAACATTCTTTCTTGCCCTGCAGTTCCAAAAGCAAAAAGAAAGCATCATTTAAATGACACACTTCAACAATAAATTTTAAAATCTAACTTAAAAAAAGAACAAGAAAATATGATTTAGCAATTATATACCTATTTCACAAAATACACCAGAAATTCCTTTGCAAGCTGACGATCACCCGATTGAGAACTAGTTTCCATTTCATCCTTGTAAAGATTAACCTTTTTAGACTACCCCCATCTTCTTGCTTTCTTGTAAATGGAATCCACAATATGATATAATTCAAGAAGTTCATGTTTCTCAACCTAATTTAAAATGAAGTTCATTACAATAATATTCGAATGGTAAGTTACATCCCATTTTGCAAATAAATGAATGAACTAAAAGAGATGTCCTTCTCAACCTCTGAGAAAGTGTTATCTGATCAAAGTTTTCTTGCATATCAATAGATTCTTGAAGCCTATCATAATCTTCCTCTTCTACATAAATCTAATTCAAAGCTTCATGAACATTATCTACATTGTTTCTCTGTAGCACAACCACGTATGGTTTCACAAGATGGAGATGTCTAGCCTGCATATCAAATACAACAAAACAAAAGAAATTCATGTGAAATTATTTCAAACCAAATAGCTGCTAAGGGTGAAATCTAGTAAAATTGAATTGTAAGAATTTTCCTAGGAGAAAAATTCACCCAAGAACTAAGAACTCAAACATAAGCACAATTGTAGACTAGGAAGAGAGAGTATAATTGGAATGCTGATATATTCACTATGCATTGTTCAGAGTACACTAGGAGTGCCTGTATATAAAGGCCTTTGAGATACATCTAGAATGCCTCGTAATCAGCTACATGATATGTCAACAACTAGGCACATGTACACTATATATGGGTTATCCTCAATTAAGCATAGAAGTAAGTGCGGTGATGAGAGGATAAGCCTACAAGGGTGTGACACATAAATCAGTGTTGTAGACACCATGTGCTAAAATAGAGTTGCATACTCATGTGTTGTGAACATGAAAACTAAAAAATGTGCACAAACTCCTAAGTGTCTCACAAAATAAACTAATAAAATAATGCATTAACCTAAGTAAATTTAAGTAAGTGTAAATAGTGAATACATATTTACACCAACACCCCCCTTAAGTGTAATTAGGGGATTACCCTTAAGCTTACAAAACTTAGGATGAAGTGAAATATGGGTCTCAACTAATAGGCCATGTTAGGTACCCATGTACATAATGAAGATGCAATCTCTCATAAAGTGAAGAAAGAGGGAAAACCTCAAGGGAAAAACCCTCCCCAAAAAAGAGAGATGAAAAGGCATGCATGGATGGATGGAGTAATCAAGACCCCCTCATTACAACATACATCTAGTATGTACATAAATTAATGATGAGAGGAGGAACAAAGGAAAAATAAGATCCTCCGCACCCTCCCCCCCCCACAAAGAAGAATGCCAACAAGTGAAAGCCAGTCCGATGAAGAAGCTGGTCCAAGAATGTTGAATGATGTTCCTCCCCTTAGGAAGATACAATTCCAAATATACAATCCTAAAGATGTATGGTGGCCCTAAAACCTACTCAAGTATCCATGTGATAATGCTGATATTCACCCCTTCCAACTATCTTGAAAAGAATGAATGCAAATCTGGCAAGGATGTCTATTGAATTCGTTCCACTAAACCATCTATCTCCTCCACTGACAAAGAGACCTCCTCCAATTGTTATAAATAAGGATCCACAATCACACCAACCTATGAGGATTGATCATGTAGATTATGGACATGAGGATCAGAGTGAGCCCTCACAACAAATATAGAAGGATCACCTTCATCAATGAGAAGATGCAAGTCCTCAAGACTGTCTCCCAAATCAACTGAGGTGAGAGCTAGAAGATGAGATGTACCATGCTAAGCTGGACATTTTACTGTGGCAATGTAAGCATGTGGACTAAATTGATGATGTGACATCTCATTGCAATTGTTGATAGAACCCCACATTTTTGAAGCTATTAAAGCACTATCACTTGTGTCACTATCAGTTTCCACTATGTATGTAGTGCAGAGAGGAGTAGAGGATAAGCTGGGTAAACTTTCCTCAAAGTGAACATCCTTCTCCTAAAAAATCTTCTGACTCTTTGGATCCATAAATCTATAAGCCTTCACATTGTCTTCATATTTGATGAAGGTACAAGAGCTAGGTGTTGGTGCCTTGTAGTTCCTAGAAGATAGGTTTGCCCATGCTAGACAACTGAAGACTCTAAGGTGACTCACAACTAGTTTTCTACTGCACTATGCCTCAAAATGAGTCTTACTAGCTAAGGCATTATGAGGAGACCTATTAAGTATATGAGTAGCACTACTAATGGCTTCAACTTCAAGTGTAGGATCAAGAGACTTGGCTTTTATCATGCAACTTGCCATCCATTTGAGAGTCCTAATCCTCATAGATGGAACATCTATCTTGTGTGGACTAAATGTTGGTGGTTTTTGAAAATCAATCCCCTTAAGTTTGCAAAAGTCCCTAAGTCTTCTATCTACATATCTATTCTCATTGTCCACCCATAATGCCTTGATGGCTTTCCTTGACTTGTGTTCAACATGAGTCTTAAATTATTGAAGCTTATGAACCACTTCACTCTTGTGATGAAGGAAGTAGACTCATGTGAATCTTGAAAATTCATCAACAAATGTGAGGATGTAGCAGCCTTGGCTAACTGAAGTCACTACAAAGGGTCCTGATAAAACCATGTAAACTAGCTAAAGAACAACTGGAGCTCTAGAAGATTTCCCTTTATCATACTTCTCCTTAAGATTCATATCCACTGAACATGATGAACATTCTCCCTTAGAAAAGTTGATGTTGGGTAGACCTTTGACGATACATTTTGAGCAAAGTTGCTAAATAGAGCGAAAGTCAAGGTGACCAAACCACTCATGCCATAATGTGTTTTGTGAAGTAGAGTAAGTAAACAAGGCTTGAGAAGGAGACTTAGGCACAAAGTGGGAGAAAGAATAAAGCCTCTTGTCATCATTGACTTTCCCCACTACAACCAATGAATCATCTTTAAGACTTTGCACCATCACTGAATCTAGAAGGAACTCAACTTTATGACCATCTCCAAGGTGATTTATTTGATAAACTGATAGGAAATTGGAGCTAAGGTTTGGAACATAGAGAACATCTTTGAATTCCCTGTTTTCCATTTCCATGTCTTTTCCCTTCAACTTCCATTTCAATATCATCTCCCACAAAGATGTGTTGTACCTTTGACTACTTCAATGAAGAAAAGTCTTCCCTTGAAGAACCCATGTGATAGAAGGCACCAGAGTCAAGTATCTATTCTGTAGAAGAACTTGTGTTTGCCATAAATTCTTTCCCTTTACCCTTTGAACAGGTTGGAGTTGAATCCTTGGAAGTACCTGGCACTTGAATCTTGTTCTTTCGAAGTATATTTTCTAACTCATCGATTTGTTTAGTCTTGCAATGATGCTCATCATGATTTGGATTTTTGCAATATGCACAAAAGATGTTGTCCTTCTTTTCATTACTTCCCTTCTTGTTGGAAGAAGAACTTCCTTTTTGTGAGGAGGATTATTGTGTCTTAGAGTGTGATTTCTACTTCCACTGCTTCTTTTTGTTGTTGATTTTCCCTCCTTGACTTGATTGGTGCTCATCACTAGCCACCAAGGCTTTGGCCTTTGATGACTTGAGAAGTCCTAAATCCATCAAGTGAGATTGTTCAACAATCAACATTTCTACGAATGCATCAAATGAAGGCTTCTAGTACGTAGATCCCATGGTCAACCTGTGAGTTTTGAAACTTGAAACAAATGAAGCGTACTCTAAAGTTAGCCTTTTTAGGATGTGATGAATCAACTTGTCATCCTTCATGAGATTTCCAAAATATTTTAGAAGTTCCCTATACTCATTGGCTTTGATGATGTAACCTTGAATTGTGTCAAAATTCTTTGGATCCAAGAGAAGTAGATCATCCTCAATCTTAAATCCCTTTTCTTCATCCACCTTACCATACAATGATTCAGGTTTGCCCCAAGATTCTTTAGATTCTAAATAATTGGTAATGTGAAAGAGGAGATCCCCATGAACACAACCCCTAATAACTCCTAAATCTTGTTAGTCTTGTTTTCACCATTCAATGAGTTCTTTAGCATCAGTAGGTTTAGAAATTCTACCATCAACATAAAGACTATATCCTTTTTCCATTAATCTACTCCATGCAATATCTTTCCATGTAGAATAGTTGCATGAAGTTAGAGGGGGACATTTAAACCCCATGATGTAGAAATGAAAAAGAGAACGATATAGAGACACAAAAACATAGTACACATACCCCCTTTTCACTCAATCAAAAGACCCCTCCCAAAAAAGATGCTTTTGGCACTTTACAAGTAGTGCATGTACAATGGGCCACTTGTCAAAATGAACAATGTGGACTTTCTAATTTTGCTTTTACAACTACCTTACAAGGCCCAAATCTATCACTAAGCACTATAGATAAAATTTACAACAATTCTAAAAAGGAATCAAAGCTTTACAATGCAGAAAAAAGGCCTAATTTTGCAAGTGAGATTTTGGTCCACACAACCCTAAAATCTGACTTTTGATCTGGAAAGTAGATGAAAAAATATGCACTTTCAACAAAAAATGGAACTTGAAAATTTGACCAGATGTGCCTGTATAGAGCATTTGAAGTTGCAAAATGTAGGATTATACAAGTATAGTTGCCAAAAAATGCAATTTCTAAAAAATCCTTGCACCAAAACTAGAAAACAACACTGCCACTAGAAAATTTAGGAAATTCTACCCAATTTCACAAAAAATTGCACTTGAGTCAGAGTTTGGATGTCAAAGTTATAAGCTCACATAATTAGGCTACCAAACTAAAAAGTAATTTGAAGAGGGGTCTAGAGAAAAAATTGTGATCTTAAATTTGATGATCAAACAGTGTCATAGTAGTTTTAAAATGACTAGGTTTGATAGTTAAACAACTATCAAATTTAATCTAGTGAAAAGTTGACATGATAGAAAAAAATGTCCCTTGCTAACATGTGAGGCTTAGTTGGCATCCATACCATACAGAATGTATAGATGGTTGTGATGGATAGGCTAATGTGTTAAGTTGTTAATGCAACATTCTCCACCGTGGCTATACATTTGGCTATAGGATGATAGGGTAGCAGTGCCTGCATGGCAATTAGTACATGTGGGTGCAGATTGTGCATTACACGATGTGTACATGTGGTAGATAGGGTTTAGAAATTAGCATGCTGACACAACAGTACACTATCCACCGTGGCATATGAATCATTACCGCGTGGCAAAAAAAAATGGAGGCTACGGGTCTATGTTCGTGGGTAGGAGATGTAAATACAGCTAGCCAAAATCTTTAACAAGGCCCAATATATGCTTTAATGTGCCTGGGAGTCTATCTTGCTGGTGGTCACAATGCAATAGGTGAAGATTTCTTCCAACAATGCTAAAAGTTCCTCAAAGTCATTGGAAGGACAACACCAGAATCTTTAACAGTTACCAAAAATGCTTTTCATATGTAGGAAGCAACTTGCATGCACCAGATTTTAAAAAGAAATGTCCAACATTGCTTGTGGGTTAACACCAAGAGGTGTTTAAAATAATTGGATTGTAGGTGCTTAAATAAGAGCTGCCACTAGGAGGGTTGGCTAGTTGTTCTTACCACTAGTGTTTAGTGTCAAGAAACTATGGTCGATGTTGGTGGGGTTTGGCCAGGTGGCCGGAATATGTTATCTGTTACAAATATTGAATTGTGTATGGCTGCAAAAATAAATATTCTTATGTGAAAGAATAAAATAATGCACAACCAAATAGCATAGCCAGGGTGTCACTATCTAGTTTTGCTAAAAAATATTTCTCTGCTAGGTGCCCGAAGGGCAATTATTTTTTTTGAATATTTATAGTAAAAAAGCAGAGAAAAAAATATAGATCTGAAAATGAATTAATGAGATTTGGAAATGACCATACGCAAACTGTAAATTGAGGCCTCTAGGGTTTGATTTGCAAAAAAAAATTTCCTCACAGTCAACATTGGGCCAAGGTAGCCAAGTTTATAGTCTATCTTCACCGAATCAGCATTCTAGATGCAATGGTGAGGTCAGATCTGGCTCTAGACACTCCCAATTTCTATAGTACTCTAGATTTAGGCTAAGGTGCTCAAGCAATAGTGGTCTCAAATTGCTATGTGATGAGAAAATATCCAAGTGCTAATACCATTAAGAATTTTCCTAAGGGAAAAATTCACCTAGGAACTAAGAACTCAAACACAAGCACAACTATAGACTAGAAAGAGAGAGTATGATCAGAATGATGATATATTCAATATGCATTGTTCAAAGTTCACTAGGAGTGCCTCTATATAAAGGCCTTTGAGATACATCTATAATGCCTCGTAATTAGCTATATGATATGTCAATAACAAGGCACATGTCCACCAGATATGGGTTATCCTCCATTAAGCATAGAAGTAAGTGTGGTGATGAGAGGATAAGCCTACAAGGGTGTGACATGCAAATAAGTGTTGTAGACACCATGTGCTAAAATAGAGTTATGTACTCCTATGTTGTCAACATGAAAAATCAAAAAGGTGTGCAAACTCCTAAGTGTCTAACAAAATAAAGAAATAAAATAATGCATTAACCTAAGTAAACTTAAGTAAGTGTAAATAGTGAATATGTATTTACACCAATAGTAATATCTAACTAAAAGGCATCTTAGTAATCCTGAGAAACAACAACATTTAAAAAGAGTGGAGAGTCATACCTTATGCATGATGTCAATGACTTGTGTGTGGTCCACCCTAAGGGAAAGTACATTTAAGAGGTCGTTAATAAGATCTGGGTGTTCTTGAAAATAAAAGTGGATAGCCTTGACGTACAATTAAATATTGACCACTTGAACTATAATATCTTTTAATTGCATATGATCCCATTCTTTTGGAGAATGGTTCATGATAGTGTAGCAACATTTTCATATTCATCATCTTGAATAAATAAATATGTAAGTTCCTTCTAGTGCTTCTATTCATTACAAACACAGATAAGCCTAGGTATATTGAGCTATCTTTAAAATAATTTTATATGTTCCATAAACTTGTCTGTGTGATATTTGGCATAAAGGATGCTCATCTCCATAAAGATACCCATACGTGCACACTTCAACCCCAGGTCACTTTCCATCAAAGATATGAGTTAATCAAAGTGACCCATTTTTTATAGTAATCACTAGCATCTTTCAAGTCATCCAACTAAAGTAAAATAAATGTTGAAAAACCAACAACACCAATCTTTCAACTTCATAGTTACAAATAAATATTATTGATTAACATTACCAAATTATGATGAAAAGAAAAATATGATTTAGAATAAAACAATCAATATCTAAAATATTCTCTCTTTATGTCACAATTCTTATTTACAACAAATAAACCACATAGAAAAGAGCTTCTATTAACAAACCAATTACTTGTATAATGATATTCAAACCACAGATTTGAGCCAATCTAAATTGCTCAGCATCAACATGGGAAAAACATACTTCCTTCCATGTCTTTGAATAGTTTGCCTTTTTAGAAGCATCAAATGCTCCTTGGAATTAACCAAGTTTGACAAGAGTGTTGTCAAGTTTTCCCTAGTTCAAAATGAAAGTGAAAATTATCTTAGCAGTCTCATATAGAGTTTCATCAAATAGACAATCTCTTACGCTTTTAATATTAGTGACATTTAGTGTCCAGATAAATTCTTTGATTTCACCAAGTCTATCAATCTTAGCATATGCATAGATAAGCTGACTACCAATGTTTGGCTCTTTAATCTTTTTCCTTACCATCAAAAAATGTTTAACTAGGTCACGATACAAGCTAGATAGCTCTATTTCCCTTATCACATCAAGGAACTTTGTAGCATAATAAATACAAATGAATGATTCAATAGTATCACTAACCATTACCTCCCTAAGTTGTGCCTTCACAACTTGACTCTAGACAACATCCTCCTGAACACATGATGCAAACTCCATAGCCTGCTCAATGCTTCAAAATATGTCTAAGACAACTTTGATAGCTTGTGCATTTAGATTAAACTTCTTAAAGATGGAAAAGGCCTCCTCATCCAACTCTTCTCCAATAGTAATTTCCCCAACTACAGGGCCATGAAAGTTCTCTAGTCTATTAATTTAATCTATTACACAAGACTTATCAGCCTTAATGGCTATCAGAATGAGTAGATTTTAGAGACTAGGATTTCCACTAAAAGCAAAATTTTATAGAACAATCTTCTCTAGAAGTTCAATTAACTCATGTGAAAGATCAGTAGTCATAAATACTTTCACTGATGTAGACACTTGATCCAAAAAATTTCTTTCAAATAAATTTCATACAACTTGATCAATAAGTTTCCTCTAGAATGGATTTTTTGGGTTCAGAACTATTTCCTAGAGTTCAAGTTCCATTTGCTCAACAATATACATGAGCAAAAATCTAACATTCTAAAATCTCTAGTGTTGGTGGTCATTGAAGGATGCAAGTATGATTGTAGGAATTTCATCAAACATTTGCAAATATTCTGAATGATAGTTACCATGGCTAAATACTAGGCAAAATATGACTGAAATGAATAGGCATATTTGCAACAAGTTTTTCATAATTGGGTTACTAGAAAAAAAAAGTTTTAAAGTGGACTATACAAGCCTCAAATAAGAAGAAAAATTTATGATGTCCTTCATGACATATCCATATAATAAAATAGGAAATAGGAAGCATTCAATTTATGGATGCTTTGTGCATTTATTTTATTAAGCATGGTTAGTATTCTAGCCCTTAAGATTGAAGTATTGTTGAAACTACTTTAATTATCTCTTTGTGTTAGATCTATAATTTGAGAATTGTTGTTTTCCCTTATAGGAATATTTAATGAACTTTCTTCTTCAAACCTTTTCCATAGTTTTTTTGTTTTGGAAACCTAACCTAATTAGCAAAAAAAAGATTTTGAAATAGCAACAACTATCAAACAAGAACAATATTGTTGATCTCAGATTGCTTTTGACAATTGAGTGTCAACACACTTAAGATATTTACTAATTTCATGCCAAGCTAGTAATATATGCCAAGTATAATATGTATAGATGCCAATTTGCAATGAGTGCCAAGTTACTCACATGCTAAGTCAATCAAGTGCTAAGTAAACAATAGATGCTAAGCAAGTTCAAGTGCCAGGTGAACAATAGATGCCAAGAAAGTTCAAGTGTTGAGTCACACAAAAATATAGCAAGTGCTAAGTAACATTGAATGGAACTAGTTTTTTGTAATGGTACAAACAACTATGTAAACTATTTTTATCCCAACTTATAGATAGATCTCAAAGATAAGAAGATAAGATCAAATCTATTTGATTTTCTATGCAATCAACATGAAACCAATCAGAAAATTGCAATAGTTAAGTGGAAAAAAGGATGAATCTTAGCCATAGATTCATACCTAACCCTAAGTCACAAAAAATATTTAAAAGGAAGATGAAGCCCCATAATTCATGTGAGTATTGAGACTAAATGTGATGCATGTGAGCAAATAATAGAAGAAGAAAAAGGGGTGAATTGTTTAGAAGACATTCAAGGTGACTTAGAAGAAGGAGAAAATTGTAGAATTAGTTTGTAGAATAGAGGATCAATGTTATAACATCTTCATATCAGATCATAGAGGATCAAGATGGATTGAATCAAGATTTGAAATCAGCAATACAAGATAGTAAGTTTTCAGATCAAGCATTCTACTATACTTTCTAACAACTATATTAGAAGGATGAAATCCTTTGGACTAAGGTTGACTTAATAGTTATTTTAAAATCCTTTAATAGGGTGAAATTCCAAGTGGATGTTCAAAATCCTTTAGATAGGTACACTTCTAGTAGGGTGTGAAATCCTTTAATTGGGAGGGATTTAATAGTCCTTTGTAAGCCTTTAATAGGTCACTCCTCTCATAGGGCAGACCATGGTTCATGGTCAAACTTTGTAACCTTAACAAGTTACATTTATTGTTCCAATGGTAAAAAGTTGTGGGTGTCATCCGTACCCCAGTTTTAGCTTCTCATTTGGAGGGTTTTTGGGTGATCATATTTGGTGTCAAGTGTTTGTGTGAATGCATTTACTTTACATATTAATTCATTATGTTAATGCATATATTGATTAATGCTAAAGGTTTTAATGGTTAAAGACTAGAACTTCTTATTCACCCCCCTCTCAAAAGTTTACATTTTTCATTTGTAATATCCAACAATTGGTATCAGAGCCAAGTTCTTATCAAGAGAAACCTTACAACTTAAAGAAAGGATCTTGAGATGGAGGTCTAAAAACTAGGAAAGATTATAGAGAACCAAGCAATTTAGATCTAGCACATTCTGCATTCATTGGAAGAAGCTAGGGAGGAATTGAGAAAATCCTTAAAGAGAAGGAAAGACATTGCCATTGTAGAAAATGACACATAGTACAAAGAGATTGACACCAAAAAGTTCTTTGCTAATAGAGATAGAAATGATTTTGATGCAAAAATAGTAGATCTAATGGAGAAGAATAGAGCTCAAGTAGAAGAGATTAGAAGTCTCAAGATTGAGCAAGAATCACAAGCCATAATGCTATGTGAAGTGACTGAACAAAAGAACAGAGCCATTGAAGACAAGGACATGAAAGAACAAGACAAGGGAAACCTAGCCAACATAATAGAAGAGAAGTCATCTAAGCTTGCTAGAATCTCTAACATGCAACTAGATGCCCTAAGTTAGATGATGAATTCTCATCATGAGTTAAATGTCAAAGACATTGAGATCACCACATTGAAGTTGAAAAATGAACAACAAAAAAGTGAGAGAGAGAGAGAGAGAGAGAGAGAGAGAGAGAGAGAGAGAGAGAGAGAGAGAGAGTGAGCAAGATTACTAAAAGCTTTAATAAGCCAAATGAAGCCATCAAGTACTTTGATCAACTACTAAAATCCACTAGATCTAGCAATGACACATCAAGACTAGGCTATACCAGCACTGAAGAAGGAGAATCATTCAAGACTACTAAAGAAAGGAATGACAAAGGGAAGAACTCCAAACCCACTTGTCATTTTTGTGGTAAGAAAGGACATACTGCTAATGTGTGTAGGAGCAAGAATACAAATCAACATGACAGACCTAAAAACATGGGTCACTATCATAAGTGTAATAAACAAGGTCATCAAGCACATGAATGCAAGACAAGAACCATGTATGCACCATTTTTTTAAGGTTACTACTACAAATATCAAAAGTATGGGCATAGAGCCTTTGAGTGTAGATCTAATCCCATGTGGTCACCAAACAAACTAGCAAAGGCAAGAAGTCATGGACACTTCTATAATTGGGACTACAATACTAGGAAAAGCTATCACTACTATCAAGAGTATGGACACATCCCTAGGAACTACATAAGAACACATTTCAGTGGTAACTACAAAAGATGGTTGAGTCAAACCACATGCTTTAGCTATTTGAAGACTAGTCATATCAGTAAGCGTTGTCCAACAAGGTCAAAGGCACCTAATTCTAAGGTCAATAAAGGAAAAGGAAAAGTGGACGTTGAACACATCAAAGGAGAGATGAACAAGAAATGGAAGAAAAAATATGGAAGCAACACATCAAATGGAGCGATCGCTTCATGTAATAGGTCAAGTGGTCACACCTCATCAAACAAAGAAAAAGAAGGTATGTGGGGTTGATCCTTGAATGCCTTATCATAAATTAGTTCCAAGATAAGTTAGTATTAAGAAGGATAAATTAGCATGAATAAAAGATACAAGAAAATGAGGAAAATCCAAGGTCAAATTTTCAAGTTTTCACATTATTGCCGAGCATAAAAAATTCTCTGCAGCTGTTGAGTAAATGCTAGTGTGTGCCAAGTTGTCAGAAAAAACAAGTTGGAATTGAGTAAGTAGTGGTTTCCAAGTAAAAGCAATGTTAATAGCTATTGAGTGAAAGGAAATATCTATGGATGCTAAGTAAATAAAAAATCACATAGAAGCCTAGTTTACAGCTGTATATGCACTATGCATTAAGTGCGATGCTTTGAAAGGTATAAGGCCAATTTTCACCCATTTTTGTCATTTTAAAATTAGAGCAAGAGCCAGTAGAGAAAAGAAGTGATCTATGAACTAGATTGATGCATTTGCAAGGATCAAAATAGAGATCAAGCATCATTTCATCGATCTAAGAGGTATTCTTCAAGTGTTGAGTTACGTAGTTTTGAATTTGTTAAAACCCTAGTTTGCAGTATGGCTTGTAGTTCAAAAAATGTGAAGGATAAAGAGACCTTTGAGGTTTAGTTGGTTAGTAATGAGGTTAAGAAACCTAATTTCAAGGCCATACTAGAGATATCCTATAAACAAGATCCCTTAGGTGCTTTTTCAATGATTTTTCCCAAGGTTGTAATGGTAGAAGACGTGAGAAAATGCTACAACTACAAAGTTAGAAGTATTGGAGACATGGAAATACATCAAGCCTATGATAAATTATGTGAAAATGAGGTACTAAAGGAAGAGTTTAAGGTTGTGGAGAGAAAGGGCTTGACTTATGCCTTAGAATTCCCCACCATTTTCAAGACTTATTGAATCAAAATTGTCTTAAATAGAATACATGATGGATGCCTATGGCTAGAGGGTAGACCCATCAAAATAATGTAGAAAATTGTTCATAGGGTTGTAGGTTACCCAACCCTAGATTGGCCCAAAACCCTAAGGAGCAACTCAAAAGAGGTGATTGAGAAAAATACTGGAGCCAAATAGAACAAGCATGGAATGATAATTGAAACCATCACAAACCCTCTTCTTGACTTTTCTATTAGAGCCATCTCCCACAACTCTATTAGTCAAGTAGATTAAATAGTATTCCATGTATAGTAGTGGATGTAGGTTATAATATTGTGAAGAAAGATTACACTTATGATCTTGCAAAACTTTAGATGCAACAAATATTGGAAAACCTAGGAGCAATAAAGAATTCTATAAGTGTTCATTGGTGCAATATTGGTATGTATATTATTTTATGTGCAAAATGAGTTCTCATATTTTGGCAAGATAGGATAGAAGACCAATAGATCAATTGATATGAAAATTTGTAAGAATTTTCCTTAGGGAAAGATTCACCCAAGATCGTAGAACTTGAACACAAGCACAACTATAGACCAAAGAGTATGATCAATATATCAGAGTATGTCCTCATACATTGCTTTGTATTGTATGTACAAACACACTAGGAGTGCTTGTATATAAAATCCTACCAGGAAGCACCTAGAATGTCTCTAGAAAGAACCAAGAGATAAGATAAGCATGACAACTAAGCACACATCTTATCCATCATTCTAGATGAAAGAATAAGAATTACAAGGTGTATCTCGAGTGAAGATGTTCTAGACACCATGTGCTTAATTAGTGTGCTAACTCCTATTTTGTAGACACATAAAAGAGGTGTGAACTCTTGTATTGTCAACATGACAAATCACAAGAGTACACATACTCCTAGGTGACTAATAAATAAATAATAAAAATATGCATTAACCTACATAAACTTAAGTCTAAATAGTAAATACTTATTTACACTAACACCCTCCTTAAGTGAAACTTAGGGAAATATTCATAAGCTTACAAAAACTAGGATGAAATGCATGATGGGTCCTAGCTACTAGGCCATGTTAGGTACCCATGTACATAATGATCTCTCATAAAGTGAAGAAAGAGGGAAAACCTTGTGCAAAAAACCCTCCCCAAAAATGAGAGATGAAAAAGGATCCATGGATGGATGGAGTAATAAATACCCCCACATTACAACATAGATTGAGTATATACATGAGAGAAATGGGAGAAAGACAAAACCCCCTAAGAGGAAAAAGTCCCCCCTCAAAAAGAAGAAGAAGAAGATGAGGTAGTGCCCCCCCTAAAATTAGTGTGCCGATTAGTGAGAAATGCTCCAATGTAGAAGCTAATCCATGGCCATTGTATAATGTTCCTTCCCTTTGGAAGAAACAAATGGAAGGGTACAAATGAGATGCATCGCCTATATGGGGAAAGAATCTCTATGATGTAAGGTATCTCTATAATCTATTAAAGTGTCCCTATCTCGATGCTGATGGTTGCTCCCTCCAAGACTACTAAAAAGAACATGTGGACATCGAGCAAGGATCCATATAGGACCTATTTCAAAGATCCAAAAATCTCCTCAAATGTTAAAGAGACCTCTGAAAATTGTTGTACATAAGTATCCACAATCATGCCAACCTATAAAGATTGATCATGTAGAGAATGGACATGAGGGTCAGAGTGGGCCCTTGCAACAACTATAGAAGGATCATCCTCAGAAAATAGAAGTGGTAGATCATCAAAGAAGTCCTCCAAATCTATGGTTTGTGACTCCATGAACAAACATAAAATGTCAGTCAAGAAGTCATCACTTGAGGCTGGAACTGGAAGACAAAGTGTACCTTGATGTGCTAAAGTACATGAATCTGTCACTATGGCAATGGATGAAGTATTCACCTCAAAAGAAAGATGAATATCATCTATAGTGTCTCCCACATATTCAATGTGGGAGACTCCATGAATAGGCTTACAATGGCAGGAAGGAAGTCATCGCATGAAGGTAAAATAGGAAGACATAATGGGTCCTGCTACACTAAATTTGAAGCATTTGTGGCTGGAATAGAATTAATATGAGCAACAAGAGCATCTAGAGGTGTGATCTCATTTGGAGAGGATGCATCTACAACTGGAGGTATAAGATTCTTTTGGAATGGAGGAATATGTGGATCTCCATACATCTTGCAAAGATGAATCTAACGATCATAATGATCAATTTCCTTAAGCTCGATAAGTATATCCAAAACCTCCATATCTGTATGCAGAAAGAGAATAGTACCAATGAGGGAAGAAGTTTGAATATCATAGGTAAGTCCTCACACATATGGTAGTGCATTGTGTTGAATGACATATTTGATAGTCAATTGACTCCATTCTTGATAGTTGTTTGGTGTCAAGTAAATAAAATCCTCCTCTTCCATGATGGACTAATTGATTTAACCCCCAACATGTAAAAGAGAATCAAAGAAACCCCCCTTAATGTATAATTTGGGAAGTCTATATTCATTTTCCAATTTAGGGCCTATTTTTAAAGCAACATTTTTGTCCTTAGAATCTATAGTCTAATTTTAGATCTAGAAAGTCGACAAAATAATATACACTTTCAAAAAAATGGAACCTAATTATGTGTCCAAATTAGCCTATATTAAGCATTTGAAGTGGCAAAAATTAGGATTTTTGAGTTGCAAAAATTTTTAGGAATAGAGATGTCAAACCACTAGCACCAATGTGTAGATTACAAAATTCTACCTCAAAACAAAACAATTGCTTGCCAAAAGGAGTCTGTATGAGGGAGATATCATTATTTGAAAATCACTATTGTTATTATTTTTTTTCAATCACCGTCATGCCTTCAAAAATCAAATGGCTCTAGATTTTGCCTCAAATGTCCAATTGGATGAAACAAAATCTGATTTGGGGTTTTTTTGACCTTTTGAATGTGATGAAAATATCTAATTTGCACCAGCAAGCTTCAATCTTCACTTGCAAAAAATATCTCCTATGGCCTAATGGCCAAAACAAATTTAGAAAATAATGCAGATCCAAAAAAAATAGTAGAGATTTAGATGAAAAAAATGTAAATTTGAGAATTAAATGTACAGATCTAAAATGATCATACCAAAATTGCAAATCAGTTCTTTGGGTGCCAGTTTGCAAAAAAAATTGCGTCAATTTTAATTATACCTAGGATAGGTGACTTTATAGCCAATTTTCACTTAATTAGCATTTCAGATGCAATGGCAAGGTTAGATCTAGCTATAGACACTCCCAATAATAGTGATGCTCTAGATTTAGGCCAAGGTGCTAAAGCAACAGGATGGTCTCAAACAGCTTTGTGAAGAGAGATTCTACAAGAGCTCTAGTACCATGTAAGAATTTTTCTTAGGGCAAGACTCACCCAAGATTGTAGAACTCAAACACAAGCACACCTATAGACCAAAGAGTATGATCAACATATTAGTGTATGTCCTCATGTATTGCTCTATATTATCTATACAAACACAATAGGAGTGCCTATATTAAAGGCCTCTCAGGAAGCACCTAGTAGGGAAAACTTTAAGAAACCTCTCTCCAAAAAAAGATATAAAATATTGGTGAATCTTTCATTATTTTGAAAAACCAAATTATTTTTATTAGCAAATCTCTCAATTTTTTTATTTTAAATATTATTTACATTCGTGATTATTTTGGGATCATAATTTTTGAGTAGAAAATATTGGCAAATCTCGATAATAATAGGAAAAGTTCACTAATTGTCATGGACTATTACAAATCAAAATTGAACATGTTTTTATCTCATGCAAATTATGAGGATAATTACATTATATTTTAAATCAATAGTGAAAACTAAATATTTGTAATATATCTCTAAAGTAACTAATAATTACAATAATTATTGGTGAATCAATTTTAATTTCTTTAATAATATATAATATTTAGGTGAATCAAATCTAATCATGTATCAAATATTGTGGTGAATCTTTGAGTTTAAATTTTTTAATAAAATAAATTATTAAGCGATTTTATTAATTTTAGAGCTAGTTTTAATAAAAATGTGGTGATTTAGGTTGCATTAAATCTTAAATTATTAGCCAAATTACTAGGAAAAAAAATCTAAAATTAGCCAATTTATGAATATTAGCCACTAAAGAACACCTTGGCACCTAGAATGTCTCTAGAAAGAACCAAGAGATAAGATAAGCATGAAAACTAAGCACACATCTTATCCATCATTCTAGATGAAAGGATAAGAATCACAAGGTGTATCTCAAGTGGAGATGTTATATACACCATGTGCTTAATTAGTGTGCTAACTCTCGTGTTACATCATGTGCATTAAAAAGGTGTGAACTCTTGTGCTATCAACATGAAAACTCACAAGAATACACATACTCCTAGGTGACTAATAAAATAAAATAAAATATGCATTAACCTAAGTAAATTTAAGTAAGTGTAAATAGTAAATACTTATTTAAACCAACAAAATAAATGAATACATTGAACAAATGGGTGACAATTTTGAGTCAGTAAAGACTAGTTACTTTGAGGACTTCAAGAAGTTCATGAAATAGAGGTTGAGAATTATTGTTTAATTAGTGGAACAATATTATAGTGACATTTTCTTTTTGGTAGAAATTGACTACACATACATTTAGGTTGCAGTGCCTAGAATCAGATGGCTAAGGCCTTTAGGATATGAAATCAACATTGATGAAGCATCAGCTGTCATCCAGTTGATAAGATAGCAATTTTTTTTTGAAGTAATGATGTTGTAAAGTCTAAGATTGAGATGGATTTGGAAATAGCCTCAACTCTGAAAAAGAAAGATAAAATGATGAGAAATCTAAAAGGTAAATTTAGAGAAGGTGTTGGAGATGAAGATGAAGAAGATAAAGAGGAAGAAGAAGAAGAACAAGGCAAAGAACCCATTTCCCTAACACAAGGGATGGGTGAAGATGTAGAAGAAGAAGATGTTGAGGAAGAACAAGTGAAGGAAGCACCAGCCAAACTTGAACCTAAGAAGAGGAAGGCTACACCATAGCCTACAACATAGCCAAAAAGAAAGAAAACAGTGAAACCAAGTTTTGCAAAGCCTACAACTCTTACAACAAGAGCTAGTACAAGGGCTACCACTCAAAAGATGAAAGAGAAGACCAAGGAGAAGAAAATTTCTATTGAAAAAAAAGGTCATGTGTAGAAGAAACCAAGAAGAAAATATATTGCACAACCAAAGATTGATGATGTGAAGATCAAGTCAGAGGACACTAACTAGTCTACAGTGGTAAGTCATGCTCCCAAGTCTGATCTTTAGAATATTTTTGACAATATTAGGGATAATGTAGACTTAATAGGATTGAAAAATATTGAATTTGATAAAATTGGTAGAGAAGACTAGAACATGCTAGAAGAATCAGTGTATGCCATGATGGTAAAATTTAAGAACACTCCTCTTGAATTGGACAACATAATGCCTATAGAATTATATTCAATTGTTGAAAATAAATGGAATTACTACCTAAAATTGGAAAATAAAATAAGGGAGTCAACTCTAGCATAGGTGATGTCATAATTAATAAGGGGATGAATCACAAAGGCAAGTAAGAAACATAGTAGCAAATTTTCACCCAAATATAGGGCTTTCTGCATTTTGCAAAATAACCATGAATATATTGTACAAAAATCTACTAAAATATGGAAATTAATATATGGGTTGACTACTATTAAAGAAGGAGAGGAGGATCCCTTTGAGGAAAGGAATAATGAAGAAGAGGATGATGAAAAGAAGAAGAAACAAAGAAGGAAAAGAAATATACCATAGTGGAGGCAAAATAGAAAAAGGAGGAAATGGAAACAACTAATGAGTAGCAAATAGAATAGAGTGTGCAAGACACACAATTCCTAGGACTAAGCCCTCCACATGACACGTAAACACACCTAAAGACATAGTATTAGTGAAAGATGTTCCTGATAGTTTAGCTTAGAACATCAATCCATTAACTACAAAGGATCTAAAGAAGATCCTTGACCGATCCACACTACAAGCAAAATTGTGTGATAATCTAGTATTGGTCAGTGTGGATGAACTACAAAAAGTAGTAGCTGACATAACTAGGGACAAAGTGAATACACAAGAACCACCTTCTACCATCCCTATAGCTACTAGTGGACAACTTCAAGTGAAAACATCAGTTAATACATCATCAAAGGTTGATACCACAGTAAAATTTGTTATGATTGAACAACAAACACAAACTGTAGAGGAGCCCAAAAATGATGAAGCAAGACAGATAGAGGTATCTGTGCCTGAAAAATTCAAATAGCTTGTAGATAATGAAGAACACATGAAATTAAAGATTCATAAAAAAGGAAGACAAAGATTTAAGGTGTGTTGAAAGTTGTATATTCATGGTCATCCTTATTTTAAAAGGTTGATGGGTATTAATTTGATATTTTTGTAGGAAATGATCTAATACATGAGGATGATAATATATATATATATATTCAAAGTATTTAGCATAATTTGGGTGACCTTTAGAGACATTCTATATTCTAATTTACAATACCCCTAAAACTCCTTTGTTGTCTATTAGAATTCCAAACCTATATGATTTTATCTTGTAGGTGTGTATTATAAATTGTAGAATAAATAAAATGAAGAATATAAAGTACTAATGCGAGAATTGGATGCTTTTTACTATTCAACCCTTGGGCTATGCCAATCTCGATGTTGTTATTTTGTCTCTTTTGAGACACAAAACTTCCCCTTCTCAATAACAGACTACCAATTGCATCTTGGTATGCAATGGGACATGAAGAAGTGTAGAATGCCAATTAAAATCAAATTGGTATGTTTTTGTCAATTATAAGACTTTATTAAAATGAATATTATCTATTGAATTGTTTTAATGTATATTTTATCTTATATATTAATTATTTAGAATTAAAATTTTAATTTTAAAATATAAAATAAATTAATAAATAAAATCACTTATGCATACACTCACATGTAGGTATTAATCTAAATTTAATTTTAGTTTTTAGTCATCTTTATGATAAACATTGAATTAAATCATAGACCCTCTTAGTAAAAAAAGAGATATTGTTTCTATAAAAGATAAACTACATTGTCAATATAATAGAAGGAAAAAATTAATCAAAGATGATAAAACATTTCTAATAAAAAAAGACAAATAATGAATACACTATCAAAATTAATTCATATTTAATCAAAGATGATAAAACATTTCTAATAAAAAAAGACAAATAATGAATACACTGTCAAAATTAATTCATATTTTCTAAAATATTCACTAATGAAAGATTATGCCACACTAGTTAAGACATGACCATATAACATAATATAGCAATGTGGTCTAGTGTAGAATCAAAAGCATAAGACATAGCCTAGTCTAAAATAGGTGGATATCTCAAAAGAATTCTCTTTAAGGAAATATCTTGGAAAACATCATCTCTTTAAGGTAGTGACATGCAAATTATAAATATAAATTATTAAATATATAAGATTAAATAAAAAAATTTAAAAATATTAAACAATTACATATAGTTTAGTTTCAAAAGAGTGAAACCTTAGATTGTAAAATAAATTGCAAAATCTCTAAAAGTATAAAGAATTTGAAAACTCAAGAAATTGTAATTTTAAGAAAATACTAACTTTTATATTAGAAAATCAATCACACCTTAATTTTAAAAACCAAAACCTATCTTCTAATCAAATTACAACATAATAACATATTTTAAAATTAAAAAAAAATTAATAATAGGTTTTATAAACACTTCAATTTTAAAAATCAAAAACTATCTTCTAATCAAATTACAACACAACAACATATTAAAAAAAGAGAGTTAATAATAGGTTAGTTTGAACACTAATCACATAAATGGAAGCTTAAAAATGTGAAACTATTAAATTTTTTGAAGTTGGAAATTGTATAGAAACTACATATAAGATATACTTAATATTGATCATATAAATGTAATATTTTGAAATCGCATGTTTTTCACAACTGCTACTTTTCTATTAGCCATAAAGACCTTTTTTGGCACATGCTAGATATTGAATTCTGATTGGTATCTTCACACTTAAGAATTCTATCAGCTAATTATTTTTATTATTAAACCATTTTATTTTAAGGTTTAATATTTATTAAATTGTGGTTCTCACTATTTACTAGATATTAAAATATATTAAATATTGCAATGATAATAAAATAATGTAATATTTTATAAAGATAGTTGCTGCATGACATAAATGTGATTAATAGCAATTATATGTTGAGGTTATAAAACATGTAATTAATAAATAATATTTTTGATATGCAAATATAGACTTAGAGTTATCTTTTGAGTCCATGGAGGGTTTTTATTTTCTTCAAGATTCTATAGATAGATTTTGAGGATTTAGAGTGTCGATTGGGGAAATTTTGAGTTTATTTCTAGTTCAATGTCAATTGAGAGGACATCCAAAAAAGTTAACTAACATTGATGTATTGAAAGGACAAAAACTCCATCAGCAAGTCATAAAAGCTGTTAAAAAAAATTAAGAATATATTAATACAATAAAATAAATTATAGATCATTCATTTAGTTATTTGTTTTGGTGACTAATTATTAGTGACCAATTTCTTAGTCATTTATTTAGTCACTTATCTTTTTCTAATCTTATGATTTTACCCGATGACCAAATTAGTCATTTATTTAGCCACTTATACTGTAAATTGTAAAACATTATAAGAATTTGATCTCTTTTAGTCATGTGACTAAAATTCTTAGTCTTGTGATTAAATGTTTTAGTCACGTAGTCATTTATTTGCCAAAATTCTACTAGTGCAACTTATTCATGTTATATTTTCTACAATCATTTTGTGATTGAATAATAAGAAAATATTCATAAAAAATTAAATAGAAATAGGAATTATGTACTTGTGCATTCAATTTCAAAGTAAAATAGTTACATTAATAAAAGATTTATCTTATTTTATGCTTTTGATGATGATTGAAAAATAATTAAGGACCTAATATAGTATAGTTAAATTATTCTAATTCATACAACATACTTAAATTTTTAATTAAAATTAAGAAGTCATTTCAATATTCAATAGTTGATTGTTCTTATATAGCATATTAATTAGCTATTAGAGACTAGATATGACATGTGTCTTTTTTTTAGTTTCATTTATAGAAATGGTTGAGTGTTGCCCATATTTACCCCAAGATCATCTCTGGTCATTGATCTAACTTGATGAAATAATGCTACTATGAGCATAGTGATTTCACACTTGATCATGTTTGCCATGTGTCTTCTTTCCAGGGGATTACACACTTGATCATCTTTATAATATTACTAAAAAAGTTCTTTAATATATTAAAATATTTCTAATTTTTAAAATGAAATAGTTTTTCAATGATACTTTAAATTGGTTGTAAAATAAGCTCATCCAATGGAGAGTTAAATCTGATTCTAAAAGTAATTATTGATTATGTTCCACATATTCTATTATTTTGTATTGCTAGAGCTAAAACAAAATACTCAAGAAAGTGTCAATTGATTTATTAATTAAATTGATTGTTAAATGTGAAACCACAATATGTTAATTTTAATTCAATATTAAATGTTATATTTTTCTTAACAATTTAATAAAAAATTTCAAAAATGCGAAAATATTGCATAAGTAAGCATAACATTGAAATACAATTTTATATGGAACTCTAGAAATTTCATTGATATTCCTTGAAAAATACAATTTGAGATAGATGCATGTACAATGATTATAATTTGATTTAAAAAAATAGAAAGTGAAACTAGACTTCAGGGGTGTAATGCCCCGCCAAGGCATCCAAAGAATTAACCTAGAATTTCACTAAGTTTGGTGGCATTTTTTTTTTTAAAACATGAAAGTAAATACCACATATAACTTATGCACCATAACGGAAGCAATAGCAATGTCCATCTAAAAGTAAACATAACATACACAACTGGTTACATTCTTTAAGATCTCTTAATGTTGAATTACATCTAAATCAACTAACACTATTGAATCCATCTAATATAACAACCACATGAAATAATAATGATAAGTCCAATGTTTATACATTACATTTCTAAATGCTCAATCATCCACTGTACATGTCACAGGGTATGAAAAGCTTAAAAGAATATACATATGTGAAATAAGGTACATCATCCTATTCTAATCCATGATACATCAAAGTAAAGATAATCACATGATACACATGATACATCATCATAGAAGATATAAACATCCATCATAAAAGATCAAACATAATAAACTAAGTACACGGTTCCTCCCAACCATTAATAGCATCATTAGACCATCATGGGCCCTAACCATCCCTCCGTGCGTAACATTCCAAGTCACTAAAGAGATCATCGATATCAACATAGTAGGAATGTCACTCCTAACATATACTATATCATATGCAGAAAGTAATCTAACATGCAAATATAAGCACAAGATAACATCATTTAACATATGCTAATCATCAATGAAAGGATACATATCCACCATTACAAAGGATGCATCAGCCACGATGTCTCAATGAATCTCAAATGATAAGAGTGGAAAATACTACCACCCGACTGCGTGGTACCTAAGTGGTCCACTCCCACCGTGCTGAGGAGATAATCTCAGGTCCCAAATAGGCTATCCAAAACACATAGCTAAAATCTCTATAAGTCCAGGAATCCTAAAAGTATACTAACTCAAAGGTTCCATCACAAAATCAACATCTAATCCCAAAGGCACACAATGACATGTAGGAACCTACTATGCAAGTAGGAAAGTGTCATCGCATATATCATGTACAAGTTACCCTAGCAGTTATCTAAACTCCACAGGTCCATACTGATCTCATGCGGCCACTAGTATCCTCTCATACTGATGAGGCATACTATGGAATGCAACGTCACAACCATGCATTCTCTCTACTCCCATCCTAGTCTGTACAAGCACTCGAGGCATGGGCAAGAACAAAACTCTTATCTTTTTAGGTTCATTTAGTTAGTATTAGGTGTGAATATTTTCACTTTTTAACCAACTTACAATGAGTTACCCTAGCAACCTCTTAGGGCCCTCGCCCCCATTGTAAGCCACTTTCTGGCACTACATACAGATATCCTACCCTAAGCTCATGGAATCATAAATCTCAAAATCACAAAAGATAATCCATAATAAAATCATCAAATATGCATAAAAACATCAAATCTCCATGCGCAAGCATCCATAGAAAATCATGATCACAACAGCTCTCTATTGGCAACTGAAGTATCACTGATAATCAAAAGTATCCATTGGTTCTCAATAACCAAAATATATCTCAATCATACTGATAAAAGACTTCAAAATGGTTGAATCAAACATGTCACAACATGACATCATCAAGAATAAAACCACATTTCAGTCCCATCATGGTGACTAGAAAATAACCAAGAATAACTAATCGATGACTCAAAAATATAGTTAAGTCAAGTGTCTCAGATACATAAGAATCTCAACTATAACAAACAGTAAATACCAACATTACATAGAGCATTCCATCACATAATCATGGTTGGGTTTATAAAGATCAAGATTAAAACATCATCATGACATCACAATCACATCATCCCCAAGCCTCTGGTAGACATCCTATAACTGGTCAACACTAGTCAACCCAAAACCCAAAACAATAGCATAAAGAATACACAATGTAAACAAATGTTTTGGTTTTGCTAAATTTACAAACTTGAATTAAATGTAGAGGTTTCAGTTTACATTTCCAAGTTTGGAGAATGATGGAGGAACATTTTGTACGTTTTTCCTAACACATGTATTGTTTTGGATGGATAAGAGTTTTCCTTAATAGGTCTAAAAATCCATCTTCCAATTATAATATTTGTTTGAAAACATCCCCCACCAGACTACCAATTAAATTCCATATACTTTATTTAATAATTTAAAAAAATTAAATCTTAATAGTTGAAAATTATTAAAGAGTTCACCATTATAAAAATGAACCTTTGATATAAATCTTTATCAATTATATAATAATTCAAATTTATTAATAACATATTTACATACCACACACACACACACACACACACACACACACACACACACACATATATACATATATAAATATATAAGTAATTATTATTATTGCATTTTGTAAAATCGAATTACAATAATTTCGATTGATACAATTTAACATATGAAAATTTATTAACAATGAAAATTTGATTTCATATATGACATGAACGACTGTTATACAAATGCATACATATTAATGAGTACCATCGGCGGTATGTAGGGCCCGCGACGTCAGTGGATACTGCGTACCCTTGCTGTTGTGGTACCTATGATAGTAGATACACTGCAACTGCAGTGGGTACGAGGGCACGGGTCTCGTCCCCCCCCACTTATACATATTTCATTTTATTTTATTTTTTAAATTGCATAACCGATTTCATTTGCTAGTTATTATATGCGATTTCAATTTTTAATTAAGTTTTTCTTGAATAACATTTTAAAAATGTATTCAAGAAATCATGGTACGATATCATTCAATTTTTAATTAAATAAATATATATGTATATATACATATGTATGTATATATATATAAAGGTATATATGTATATATGTGTGTGTGTGTGTGTGTGTGTATACACACACAGAGTTTTATCAAATATCTCAACATATAAACATGTATACATATATATATATATATATATATATATATATATATATATGTATATATATATGTATATGTATATGTGTATGCAAATTCAAAAATATAAAAATTCTAATTTCAGTATTTTCCTATAAACTTTTGATCTCAAATTTATCCAATAATTTATCTAATGGCTTGGCTACAATTTAAACCCTAGCCCCGTGTTCTTTTCAAATCTATGCTTATAAGATTCTCAAATAAATTTAACTACCCATATTGAGAATGCATACAATTAAATAGAAAAATCCTCAGAAAACATATGGAAGAGAAGGAGATGACAGGGAATGCAAGATGCGGAAATAGCATAAGTAAAATCACAAGAATCTACCCAGATTCTGATGCTAATTTGCTCTTACTCAGAAAACCTACAGAGCAAGCTCCTCCCTTCTTCAGAGTTTTCGAGTCCTCCAGTGCTCCAAATGCTCTCCAAACGTTATGTCTAAGCTTCTAGGAATGTCTGAATATAAAGAGCTCTCAAGAAACACCTAGAATGACTCTAGAAATAGGTAGAAGGTGTCACCAACTAAGCATGTGTCTTTTCCAACCTTCTAAATAAATCATAGGGTTGTAGACACCATGTGCTTAATTGATGCACTAACCCCCATGTTGTTGACATAAGAGAAATGAAAAGGTGTGTTAACTCCTATGCAAGCTTGTAACTCTAATTTACTTTTTATATAATTTCTATTAAATTTTTATAACTTTTATTATTATTATTATTTTATAATTATTATTAATTTTTAATTTCTAATTTTCTTTTATTTAACTCTTTTTCCTCAATTAATTCTCATTTAATTAATTATAATCAAAATATCAAAAACCATGATATTTTATATTAATTTTCTTAAATAATTAATTTATTAATTAAATCTATTTATTAAGACTTAATTAATAGAAAATTCACCATAGACCTCCAAGATAAAATATGAAAACCCATCATAGAGAAATTCACACAAAATCAGTCTAAAGGGTTAAAAATCATAAAATATGTCATCCGACACATTCGATGGATAAAATATTCAGATACTTGTCCTACCTTACTAGGACAAATGGTTTAAGGGTTTGGGATTTGGACTTGTGAATTTATCTCCCTTCTCTTATCATTGAGATAGTATAATAGGGTACGCTCATCCTGGCAATTCAGGGAAGTCAATACCTGGTACCTACAACTTGCAGAAAAACCATGCATGTACATACAAGCTAAATAGACAATGGCAGTAAGTGGTGCATCGCGTAGATCCTGACTAAGTAGGTGACTATGAATCCCTTCCTTAACCACATCAAAAACACCATACAATATGAACAAACATGCACACCATACACATGAAAATATGGGGTAAGTATCCATAATAAAACACATGAGATAATAAACCATCTAACTAATTATCAACAATAATTGAAAGCAATGTAATGATCATCATGCATAGATGAAATGTAAAGTCCTATTGAATCCATAACATAATGTCTGATAATCTCAAAACAATACCACTAATCCATCAACATAAAAATAGTCTAACATATTTTGATAATAATAGCAACAATATGTCTAGAAAGATGTAAACGAGGGTAGGCATTACAAGGAGAAAACCCTAGTACCATTTGTGAGGCCTTGCTCCAACCCTTTTTAGCATAGTTGATACTTTATTATTTTGATACTTATAACTCGAGATGTTGAGACACTATCAGATACTTTGAACATATTATATTATTTCATGTTGTGTGATGTTTGTTTTAAGATATTTGAGTCTGTCATTTAATGCTTTATGAACATGTATGTTGATGAAATAAGTAAATGCATGATTAACACTTTGATTTGTGAAATTATAATGATTAAGAATATGAGTAGGACAAGAGAAACCCTGATTGATTTGAAAGATGTATGTGTTAATTTATGTGATTTCCTGATACATATATACATATGTGCATGTGATTTTATGGGGCTACTAATGTGTGTAATGAGTGTGCAGGATATCTTAGTCGAGAGACCCAATAGAGGAACAAAACTAATCCCTATGTGCCATTCGTGGAAACCTTGTTGTTCGTAACTTCATTGTATTGTGAGATGTATGAATGTACCTTTTCGTGATCAGTAAATGTTAATGTTTGTAACTATTTTCTTATAATGTCACTTGACACTTGCAAATTGCATATATATTCCAACATGCTAGTTAGGGTTATTTGTGTAACCTTTGGACCTAATTTGGACTAAGTTAGTAACCTTTTTCACTAATTTGTTTCTTAATCGAGTTTAGTCACCCCTAATCTAGATTAGTGCTTAATCTGCATTTTGGAGTTGTTAGATGGTCATAAATATTCCTAACATTTTTTGGGTCCCAAATCAATTCCTAAAGCCTTAAATCATGAAATTTTTATACCCAAGGGGTAAGGGTTTGGGTTGGGGGCATTTTCCACCCCCTAAGCCCCTTTTGTTGACTTTTGAGGTCACTCAAAAAGTCTATTTTTGCCTTTGTGCGAAAATTGAAAGTTGTTACCATGAGTTGGATAACCACAACTCCAATTGGAGGTTAACCTTAGGATTGGTTGAGTTAGAAAATTTTAGATTTTTAGGTGAGTGGAGAAAGTTATTTCCCTTTTTAGTGGTTGAGTTTGGATCTTATTTAGAGGCCCTTTTTGTAGTAGTTTTGGTTGTTACCCAATCTCTACTTTTAGAGAGAAGTCTTGGAAGATTGAAGGAAGGAAAGAAAAGCTCTTCTCAAATTGTTCATTTTACCATAACCACTTTGTGAAGGTAGGAGTTCTTCATCTCCTTTGTTCAGATTGTTCATGCTTGGTTCATGCTTATGCTATTGTGTTGTTCATTGGTATGCTTGTATGTATGTTGGGTATGTTTGGGAAAGATTAAAAACCATGTTTACTTGAATGCTTTTCTTTCATATTTTTGTTTGAATTTCAAATTTTTCTTGTATGGGTGTTTTGGCATTACTCACCCTTGGATAGGGCAGAAGTGGCCAATTTTGGGAAAGGTCTTTTTAATTGGACTCCAAAAATGTAGAGTCTCTTCTCAGGATGAGAAGAGGCAGAGAAGGTAGGGTGTTATGGGCCCCTACTTGTTAGCACAAACCACATATGAATTTTGGCATGTAAGAATGGAAGAATGGAAGTTCTTGAGTTATAGCCCTGATTGGGCACCTAGTTTGGTGTTGTGTCTGACATCTCCTATTGGAAAAATCCACCTTTCCCTAGTTTTGATTCAATGTTGAATCCTATTTTGAAAACCTAGTATGGATATGAATGTCTGATTCAGTTTCTTGTTATGTTGTTTTGTCACCTGGTCAGTTTTCGTTCCCTCCAAGATCTTAGCAATGTATGGAAAAAAATGATATGGATCCCTTGATAAGGGTCATGAAGGAAATATAATTGGATTTTTGTAATTTTGGTATTGGAGTCCTATGTAAATTGTATTTAAATATTTTTTTGTAATGGCAATGACGCTAGGTTTTCTTCCTGGTTCTTTCCCAATGGAGCCTTTGAATCAAGTTGCCAATAAAATAGTGATTGAGTATTATTGCTTCTCATGAGATTTTTGTATTTTTCGGTTATATGGATGCATATCAAAAATTAGATGAAATGAGGATGTTCAATTAGGAAAAATTAAATTTTCATATATGTTGAGACAAAAATTATGTTATGAACGTAGATTTAGTTTCGTGATTTTTGAAAACAAAAACCAGTCTTGCATTGTTGGTAAAATGGATCATTCAAAGTTTTGGTTTATTTAGATTGTAACAAGTCCTATTAGATTAAAAATAGATATGTATTCATCTCGGAAAAAAAAATATAATCCTCTTGGCTAATAAATCAACTTGAAAATCTATACTTATAAAAATAAAGACTAAAAAAAAAAATTGACCCAAGAGAGCAAAAACTTTTTGGATTTTGTACAAGCAAACAAAATTAATTGTTCTCATATGATAACAGAGAATATTCTTTGTTGATGCTTTAATTTAAAGTTAAATTAAAATAAAATAAAATGATGAAATAAAAGAAATACTTTATTATATACTAAAATATCTTAACAATCCTGACCTACCTTACTTTAAATCATAACTTCCTCTATCTATCCTTACCTTGGCCCATGTGTACCAACTCCTTACAGGTCTATTGGTTGCACATTCAACCCTTGGAAAAATGTGCCCCTCTATATGAGGGAATGTGTGCAACTTGATTTAAAAATTTTTTAAAAAGAAAACTTATCTTACCTCATTTCCTCCTTAATTCCTTTCTTGGTAGGCGTACCATTCCTTCCTCTTTTTTTAAACCTGGTGCTTTTTTATTTACTTGGGTGGCATGGGGTTGAAAAGTTTAAACTTTTCAAACATTTAAAAAAAAAAAGTTTTCCTTGTTTTGAAAGTGACGTGGGTAGTTAGAAAAGAGGATGGATTTTAAAATGTATTAAATGACATAGTTAATTTATTAGTTTTTAGGTTGGGTTGTAGTTTAGATAATTTTTTTAAAAAAATGTAAGTTAGTTTAAGTTTGATATTATATTAGCATTAGTTATTTTTTTTATAGAGTGATGTTAGCTTAAATATTAAATTAAGATTAGTGTTTTATGATTATTATTATTATTTAGTGTTAGTTAAGTTTAGTGATAACGTAAATTAAGTTTGCCTTTTAGATTTTCATCTTTTTAAAAGTTAGTTCATGTTTTAGTTAGTCATTTTAATTTAGTTTGTTATATTATTTAAAATTTTATTTTAGGATTAGTTTTAAAATTCACTCAAGCTAGAGTGTTAGTAAATTTTAATGTTAAGTTTAGTTTTATTGTTAAGTTATTTAGTTAGTTGATTTATTAGTATTAAATTAAGTTAGTTTAGTATTATGTTAATTTTAAATTTAATTTAGTTGGATTTAAGTTAGCTTAGATTTAAGTAATGTTAGTATTATTAATGGTATCATTGTTAATTTAATTTTTGGTAAGTTGTTTTAATTCAATTGAGTGTATTTTAAAAGTAGTTAGTTATTTAAAATAACTTCTAAATTTAGTCTTGTTTATTTAATACTTTTTATAATTGTAATTTAAATTTAAATGTTTTATAAACATTGATTAAATTATTGTTGGAAATTATTTTATAAGTTAGGAATGGAATATTCTAATTATTATTTTAATTTTTTTAAATTTTTAGTACCATTATTATTATTAGATAAAGCTTTATTTTTAGAATAGATTGTAGATTTGAAAGTAATTACGTTTAAAATAAAATTGGAATTTGTTTATGTAATTATATTAAAGCTTAGAGTTGAAGGGATCACTTTTCATTTTGAGTTTTTTTTTTAAAAATTAAATAAAAGTGATAGGGTGTCAAATCTTTTGATTATTTGAGAATTGGATTGTTAAATGGTTATTCAATAATTTTAAATATAATGTTGTAAAAAGAAATGAAAAAATGAAACAAATGTCTATATCAAATAAATAACGAGAGTTCAAGTTTAATGATTTATTCCTCCTCAAGATTATTAACTTAAGATGTAATGTAGAGAACCTATACTTGAACTATAAACACAAACATTTCAAACTTAGAGTATTTTACTTATTTTATTTTTTTTAAAGAAAAAATTGTGTGTTTTTGCCCAAGTATTTTGGGCATGACACCATTGTGCTAGTCATTATAGAAAGCATGAGAGCAGACAAAGGTTGTGAATTATTCTAGCCACAAGTTGTCCTATGCCACTTCATATAGGTTATACCATTTTTGGAGAAAATCCAAGCCAATTCATGCTTATTTCTTATGGTTCTTCAATTGCCTAGTAGTCAAGCCCAACTAGAATGGTTGTTAGGCCACATTGTAGCCAGGTTCTAGAAGATTATAGATTTCACCCCCCCAAGGGATCCCCAAGCCTAATTTTGTGTGAGAAATAATATCAATGCCATTGTCCAACTATTTTACTAGTTTAAAAGTGTTTCCTAGGAGAAAAAAAATGTCAACCCTTTCTCCTCTGAGGTCAAGAAGAGACACTAGATAATGGGAGATAATTTCATTGTTGAAATGGTACCTATTATCCCTATAAATCCATCCTTTGAATTCTTCTTTAATATTCTAGTTGTTGGGTCAAGCACAACAATAATTGCTTCTTCCAAACCAAATCTAGTGGCAAGAAATTTGTTCCTCCTGATTCCTAGCATCGTCACATAAAGTCAATTGTAGATATTTTCTCTATCCCTCTTCTACCAAACCCTATTTCTAATATTAATAGTGTCCAAATTGGTAAATTTGATTCTACTCTTCCTCCTTTTTTTTCTTGGCCTAACTCATTACAGATTTGGCCTCCTAGTTTTGTTTCTACTCCTAACAATATTCCTATTTTTTCATACAATTCTCCTCCTCATAATTTTTCTACTGCACACTCAAACCATAGGGATTCCACTCCCCAACCTTCACATCATAGCATTCTAAACTCTCCTCCTAACGCCCCATTCACAATACCGCTAGTGCATCCTTCTGGTTCCTCTTTTGAAGATCCCTCGGTAAACACTTTGGAGATTGTGTTGTTTATGGATAATGGTCTTCTTCTCCTATAGGTTTCACATATGTAGGATTATTCCCTTACTGGTAAGATTGGACATTTATTCCTATTACTAATTTACACTCTTGGGCTTTTACAAATTGGATTGGTCTATTCAATGTATTTTATATGGATCATGATTCAAATTTCTCTATTGCTATTTTCCATTCCTCTATGGACCATAACATGGTTCTTTGTAGTAGATTATGGTTTTGCTTTCGGTTTGGCATATCTATGATTAAATGGTCTCCTAATTTTGAAATGAATAACTTTGTGTGTGCCCTAGTTCTATTTTGGATTGATATGCTTACTTTACCTATTGAATATAGGGATATTGATGTCATTGAAGCTATTGCTAATAAATTTGGATCCTTTATTCAGCATGATCTTCTTCCTTTTGAAGAACCTCATTATTCTATTCATGTATGTGTCTAGCTAGATACCTCTAAGACAGTATTTAAGTCCATTACACTTTAGTATAACTGGGGTTCCTAGAAATAAGATATTATTATCCAAGATGTGCGAACTATTTCTCTTTATGCTAATCTTCTAGGTCATTTTATAAATCAATGTAAAGACCCAAATTTTTCAAAATTGTTTTTTTGAAAAGATCACATTACCTTTACTTTAAAATTCTCTATGGTGACCCAATGGGGTTGACCTACTTCATTCACACCTCCTTCAAATACATCACCTGGTCTTCATGTCAATCATCAGCTGAATGGGAATGTACCATTGGATAATCATGGACATATGGATACTTCTACAAGTTTCCTTAATTTGATTACTTAGCCCTCACCTGGATATGGGTTGCAAATGACTTTTTTGGATCATTTTTCTTTCTTCTCCCTCTATTAACTCTTTTGTTAGCCTGATAAGGGTGTATTTACATATTATTATTTTGGTACTCAAGGGTGTCAATTTTTCTAATATAGTTGTGTTTCAACCAACCTCTTCCTCACCATCTTCATCTATCCCTAAGGTATTGAATTCACCACTAAGAGATTTCATTGTTAATAAATTAATGTTTTCTAATAATCCTCTTAAGTTCAATAGGATGACTCCTTAGCATATAAATCATATGGTTTTTGAGGTGTCCTCAGTTGTCACCTCACTTTTCTAGAATGACTTTTCCTCTAATATGAAATGTGTGGTTGATTTGATTCCACCCCCTCCCTCAATTCAATACCCATCTGACTATATTGTTGATAATTTGTTTGATGTTGATTGTCTACCTATTAAGTCTAATTAACATACTTCTGTCTACATCAAAGAATTTTCTTCTATCTCCCTTAACAATACTAATTTTCTAATAGTTTCTCATACTTCTTCTACTACAATATGCCAACCCTCTGATATTTCTATGGACCTTATCAGCCATTCTATGCCTTCACCTAATTTGGATCTAATGGATTCCCTGATCAGGAAACTCAACAAAGATGTTATTGTTCAAACTTCGTTATCTCCTAAAGTCAAGACAATTGTTGCTAAAACTAGGGGCAGAAAGTCTAAAGTAGCTAAGGCTTTGAAAGAAATTGAGGCTATTGTTCAATCAATGTTGGATGCTAACTTTTCTACCTGAAAAAGATATTCGACAAGGAGAAGTAAAGGTTCTCCTTGTCCACAATGAAGATCCTCTTGTGGAATGTTAGAGGTATTAATGCCTCTAACAAGAGATCTAAATCAAGAATAGGCTTGATTCTTCCTAATTTGATGTTATCCTTCTTTAAGAAACAAAATTATTTGCTTAAATTTTTATTCTTTTAGTGGGTAAATATACCCTTTGGTAGAATTTCGTTGTTTCTACTAATGGCACCTTTGGCGGCCTCACTATCCTAGGAAATGCTAAGAAAGTGTCACTATTCCACTAATATCTAGCTCCATTTTCTAGTTAATCAATGTTAAGCACTTTATTAATCTTTTTTCTTATTAATTTGTATGGGCCCACTTCGTCACTAGCTAAAATTCAACTTTGGCAAGCATTAAAAAACATCATCTAGCAATTCCCTAACTCTGCATTCCTCTTAGCTAGGGACTTGAATGCTATGCTGGGTCCAAATGATAAGAAAGGGGGTATTTTTCCTCCTAATTGAGTGATCTCTAATTTTAATAATTTCATCCTAGATAATTATCTATTTGACATCCTTCCTTCAAATGGATCTTACACTTGGACCAATCATAGGTTTTGCTTTTTGCATATTGTTGTTAGAATTGACAGATATCTTTGCTCACAAAACTAGAAGTTGGAAAATTTTTCCCTATCTTTGGATATTTCTCCCTTTTTTGATTTGGACCACTTTCCTATCCTTCTATCAATTGATTCACCCAATCCATTTGATCTTCCTTTAAATTCAAGTCTATTTGGTTTTGACATCCTCTTTTTCATTCTCTTTTGAGGTAATGGTGATTACCTACTCCCATTAAGGATGGAACCAAGATGTTTGAATTATTCAAAAAATGCAATATATTAAAAAATTTATTAAAGCTTGGAATGTTAATGTTCTTAGAAATATTTTTGATTAAAAATCTCAGTTGGAGAAGGATTTGGTTGATGGGAACCATCAAATCATAACTTACAGATTAGATCCTCAATCATATGAGTCTTAGAAATGTTTATAGACTAAATGGGCTGAAATTTGTGCTAGAGAAGAAGAATACTAGTGCCAAAAGTCTCAGGAGTTTTGGTTACAACTTGGTGATCAAAATACTAAGTTCTTCCATGCTTCTGCCAAACACAAGACTATTTTTAAGTTAATTTTTTCTATTAAAGATGAGAATGGGAACATCATTTCTAGTTTAGAAGACATTAGGATGTAAGGAGTGATTTTTTTTTAGATTTATTATCTCCCCATCCATCCCTCTAGCATGATGATAATTCTTTTGATTTTCTTCTGGATGCTATTCCTTCTTCTATCATAGCATAGGATAATCTTATTCTCATGGCCCCTTTTACACTGTCTGAAGTTAGAAATGTTGACTTTTCTTTAGCCCCTAATAAAGCTTTTGGCCTAGAAGGCTTCATTGGGCTCTTTTTTCAAAAGGCTTGGGATGCTATCTATTTTGACCTTTTGTTTTTTCTAGAAGAATCTAGTAAGAATTTGGCTTTTGTAAAGTCCTTTAATCCTACAAACATTTTTCTTATTCCTAAGAAAGATGACTCCCAAACTTTTTTTTATTTTCAGCCAATATCTCTATGTAATACTATTTACAAGATTATCACTAAAGCTATCTATCTTTGATTACACCATATTATTCCTAGAATTATCTCCCATGAAAAAGGGGGCTTTTTTCTATTAGGGATACTACTAATGGGGCTATTCTTGCTCATGAAACCCTCCACTCCATTCAAAATCATTCTATTTCTGATTTTACTATCAAGCTAGATATGATGAAAGTTTATGATAGGGTGAACTAGTCCTTTTTATAAAGAGTCTTAACAAACAAAAATAATTTCAAAGAAATGGTGTAAATGGCTTATGGCCTATCATTTTTGGTGCTCACTTTTCTATTTTAATCAATGGTTCTATTGTAGGCTATTTCTCTACAACTCAAGGGGTTAGGCAACATGATCCATTATCCCCTTTTCATTTTATCATTATGGTCAAGGCCTTGAATTAGGCTATTTTTCCTCTCAGTCTACTGGACTTCAGTTAGGTGTTTCCATTTTGGATACATCTGTTGTAGTCACAAATTATTTATTTGCTAATGATACACCTCTATTTGGTATGGCATATCTTCTTCAGGCCAAACAGATCCAAAAAGTTTTTGATATTTATTGCTTGGTATCTACCAAAAAGTTAAACCATATAAGTCTAATATATATATATTTTTAATACTGACCCTAATCTTTCTACTAGGATTGTTGGGATCCTTGGTTTCTCTATTGATGCCCTCCCATCTACTTATTTGGGTGTCCCCTTCTCTATTGGGTCAAACAAGGCTACTTATTGGTAGTTGATTGTTAGCCAGATTAAATCCAAGGTGTTGGCTTTGAAAGCTAAATGTTTATCCTTTTATGGTAGAATTTTGTTGATCAATGTTGTACTATTAGCCATACCAAATTACTATTTTCTTGTCCTACAAACTCCAAAATCTATTCTCAATCAAATTGATAAGTTAATTTGTGATTTTCTTTGGACTACCAACATGATAGGTGAAAAGAAAATTCCTCCTATATCTTTATTAGAAATGTCTTCCTCCCTTTCCACTAGTGGTGTTGGTCTTCACAATTTTTCTTCTTGTAACTTGGTTTTTGGTGGTAAGCTTGTTTAGAAAATTTTTTCTCAACCTAATGATAAATGGTATTAGTTGATATAGGAAAATATCTTGATAATCTTGACTTGGCTAGAATCTTGACTATCCTTGATCCCCCTAGAGGTTTGACCATTTGGAATTTAATTATTAAATCTCATAATATTATTACCTCTTCTATTTCTTGGGAAGTTCATAATGGTGAATTGATCAACTTTTGGTTGGATTCATGGAATGGTTTTTCCCCTCTTAACACCATTAAACCATTCCTTGATAATTGGAAAGTGGCACAATTGTATTGGGGTTCAAAGCTTGTTAATTATGTCTTTGGGGTTTCAATACACTCTAGTCTTGTCATCCAACTTGATTCTCCCTCCTTCCCATTGACCCTTACACTGCTCCTTCTAACCTATTTCTTTCTAAATAATCTATTTTCCTTTTATGATCCTCTGATTGACTTTTTGGGTCTCCATCTCTAGATAGTAAGTATTATGCTAAGTTGGGATATGAATCAATTAATGACTTTAAAATGTTAAATTTAAGGAGAGGGCATTTTATTCTTGGTGGGATAAGTCTTTCCTTCCCAAGGTAGGTAGTTTTACCTAGCTTGTATTAAGAAACCATGTCCTCACAAGTGATAGACTGCCTAGAGTGAACATTGCTAATGTTTTCCCATGTGTATTATGCAATCAGGCCCATGAATTAGTTAATCACCTTTTTCTTAAGTGTCCCTTTGCCCAATATTATTGGCTCTCTATTTTGGAAAAACTTGACTTTCAGTGCCTTTTCCATCGACTGTATGGGATCTCCTTCAAGCTTGGCCTATTTTATACCCCAAATCCATGTTTACATATATCTTAATTTTCTCTCCATCTTTGGTTTTATGGGCTATTTGGTGCGAAATAAATAAGAGAATATTTCATAATTCTTGTTCTTCTCTTCATACTATTCTTAATAAACTTCCCTCAAAAGGGAAGTTACAAAGCTTCAAACCATGACATTTAAAATTCATATACTTTCATTAATCTATTTAAAAAAATAAACGCTTACTAAACTGATGTTTCTTCATGTAACACTTCTTTTATCCTTCAAAACATCCCAAAAGTGTTGAAGTTCCAATTTTTCCATTCCACCACATTTTCAATTTGTTCTTGTAGATTAGTACGGTCAAGACCCATTTCAACAAATATTTCTTGGAGGTTTGCCTTTTCCTGCTCCGTTTTGAGCTCTTTGATGGCATCCCCAAGATTAGTAGAGATAACTCGTGAAGTTACAATAAGCCTAGTAGTAAGATCACTTTTTTCCTCATCCTCCTCCATAGGCAAATCTAGTTTGATAATAGGGCTCGGATTTTCATTCAACAATCCCTCTTCCATAGGCAATACCATTTTTTGTAACCAACTACTTTTCTAATAATGGCAACCACTAAACATGATCTCTATAATTTATATAATGGTTTTTCAACTAGATTCCACTATGGTCCAAATACAATAGGACATTCCATATACATGTCATCCTATAGAAACCTCACTTTCAAGTGTCACTCTTTGATTTATGTCTAAGTGTAACCATTTCATAATCTAACAACTAATTTGAAAATCATACAATTAATTTCTATTCATTGATTCATTGAGTAATCACATCATTTTCTATCACATTCACCAATGTATTCTATATGGTTTTCAATAGATGGAAAAATCACCTAATCAAATATACTATTTTCGCAATAAATGAAAAGAATCACCTAATAAAAAATATATTCTTTTCTAGAAAATGGGAAAAATACCTAATGCAATATATGTGTTTCCAATAAATGGGAAAAATAACCATGTACAATATATGCTTTTTGTATCAAAAGGGACAAAATCATCTTGATTTTATAAAATTTGTAATGGTCAGAGAAAAATTGTATCTAACATTAAAGTTTTACTAAAATCAAAAAATAATTTCCAACATGAATTAATTCTCCCCAAAATTAATGCTAGACTTGCCACAAATTTATATGTTTTTTGTGGAGGGGATTTCTTAAAGCTAACCCTGACTTGATTCAACTTTGATTGACATAGTGTATCATAGTAGTCTCAATCCCCTAACTAAAAGAGGCTACTAGAAAATTCCAAAGCCATATAACTTCACAGTTTTCCATGCTAGTTGCTATGTATTCAAATTGTGTTGATCTCAAAGCCATAGACTTCTACTTCCTACTAAACCAAGATATAATTCTTAGACCTAGCTTGAAAAAACACCCTAAAGTGATCTTCTTGTATGTTGTACTTCCTATCCAATTTGCATCAATATAGCCTATCAATTTGATTCCTTCACCTTGAGTATAACTAATCCCATGCAAATAAAGCAACACATGCTTAGCTTCTATCCAATGCACCCTATTTGTCTCAACCATGAGCTGACTTATAGAGTTTACTGCAAATCTTATATCTAGCCTAGTATTGACCAAATACATGAGAAAAGCAATCAATTATCTTTCTAAGGTGGGTTGTACATCCATCCCCCTAGATGTATGTATCTTTCTCCAATTCATGATCATGGGTGTAGACATGGCTTTGCAACCCTCCATCCCAAATCTTATCAAAATTTTAATGCAATATTTCTCTTGACCAATGAAAATCTCTCCATCTATCTGACACACTTACATGCCTAAAAAGTAGTGCATGAGTCACAAATCCTTCATCTTGAACTCTTCTAAAAGGTACCTCTTGCAATCCTCTATGATCCCTAGTAAACATTTAAGGAACATTTTTTCTACATAAAGAACAAGAATGAGAAACTCACCCCAAACCACCAAGTACTAGAGCTTAAATATTGCCTCACTTGAAGATTTACAAATCCCATTTCTTGCAAGTATGTATCAATGCACTCATACCATGCTCTGGGATCATGCTTGGGTTTGTACAAGGCTCTCTTCAATCTATGCATGTTGGTTTCTTTGTTGTATGCTATAAAGCCTTCCATTTGTTGAATTTATACCTCTTTCTTTAGTTCACCATTAAGGAATGTTGTGTTGATATCCATTTGATCTATCTTCCAACCCATCTTTAATACAAATGAGATCACAGTTCATAGTGAAGTATTCATGGCCACTAGAAAATATATCTCTTTATTGTCTATTCCCTTCTTGTGATAGAAGCCCTTTGCCACAAACCTTTCCTTGTATTTCTCAATCCTACCATTTACACCATCCTTTATCTTATGGATCCAATTCTATCCAACTATTGTTCTATTTGTTGGACTACGAACTACATCCCACACATCATTTTTCATTATTGAGGAATGTTCCTCAACCATTGGGTAAGTGCATGCAAAGTTGTGATACCAAAAGGGAGGTATAAGATGTCACTTTTTTGTTGAAATCAGCAATTTGTGAACTTTGATGAGAATTTAAAAATAGTTACACTAAAACTTTCAAGATATGAGTAAAAAAAACTTTATAGTCCTCGAATTCTAGTTTCTAAACTACTAATTTGTTTTTAAAATTTTGGAATTTAAGGCCCTCAAAAATGGGGGCCATAGAAAGTGGTACTATTTTTCATTAAAAATATAAGAAGTGTGGTCCTTTAAAATCTTAATTTTTTATTTTTTGGAAATTCTTTAATCACTCTAGTTAGAAGTTAGCTAACACCATGTACTTTATCCCTTACTTTTTGTGTAAATTTTTAATGTATATATATTTTTTATCAATTTTTTAATTGAACATATTCCAAAAATGTGAAATATCTATGTGCTCCTAGTACAAATCATTGAGAACAAGTCAAAAATCAAAACTTTTTTTTAAAAGTATGTAGAATGGAATCTCGTTTCTAAAAAATAAAGTTTTTGAAAAATAAAACAAAGGAGCTAAAACCTAACCCCTGAATGCTACACATTGGTTTTAGAGAGAAAATTAGCATACATTAAAAAAAATTATAGTTGAAAGGCTTAAAAAAATCTAATTCAAAATAAGTTATATGGTTACATAGCTAACACAAAGATTTACAATATCATGTAACCTGATTTTATCCATAGTCAAGCACCACCAAACCTAATGGAGAGCACACAAGAAAATACATGTATTTTTGGTATACTTGTTGGAAATTTAGTTTGAGACTAGTATGAAATGATGAAACCTTTGGGTTTGATCTCCAATGAAAATCTAACCTTTAATTTTGGTGAATTTGAATGTATTGTGAAGAGCATACACACTATAGAGCATATATGCTATTGGGAAAATTTTACATAGCCAAAAGAGAGGGAGAGAGGTAGAGAAGGTGATTAGAAGAGAGAGTTCACAAATTAATAGTATAAAGAGACATGGAGAGAGAGAGAGAGAGAGAGAGAGAGAGAGAGAGAGAGAGAGAGAGAGAGAGAGAGAGAGAGAGAGAGAGAGAGAGAGAGAGAGAGAGAGAGAGAGAGAGAGAGAGAGAGAGAGATGATAAGATGTAGAGAGATTTGGAGAGAAAGGATAGGATGGGGAGATAAAGAGATGGAAAGAGATCATGGATATGATGGAGAGAGAAATCAAGAGAGTCATGGGGTGAATAGAATGGAGATAGGAAGAGAGCGATTTTGGGTAGGATGTCCAAATAAGAACATAGCGAGTGGATAGGATGTAGAGAGAGCTTGGCTAATAACAAAGAGAAAGAGTATAGGATCATGGATATATGAAGACACAGAGAAGTATGGGATGGAGAGTGATCTAGCAGGGGATGGGAGTATAGAGAGAGGATGGGATATATCTAGTGAGAGATAGAGAGAGAGAGAGAGAGAGAGAGAGAGAGAGAGAGAGAGAGAGAGAGAGAGAGAGAGAGAGAGAGTAGGGGACAAGAAGAAGGAGATGGGATAGTGTATGGAGAAAGGTAGATAGAGTTCTTGAGATTGATTGACAGAGAGAAAGAGAGAGTGATTGATGGAGAGAAGGAGAGATTGATTGTTGGAGAGAGAGTAGGGGATAAGATACATTGAAAGGGGTAGGAAGATTTCTTAGGTATAGGATAGAGAGAAATAAATTATGGGATAGGAACCTTGATCAAGGATAGGATAGAGAGAAAAAGACTATAGGATACGAAGAGAGAGAGGCTTAGATAGGATAGAGAGAGTGAGAGAGAATGGGGTAGAAAGAGAGAGGGATAGATAGGATGGAGAGAGAGAGAGAGAGTGAGAGAAAATGTGATAGAAAGAGAGAGAAGGATGGAAATAGAGAGTGGGAGAGAGAATGAGAAAGAATAGTATAGAATGGAGAGAGAAGGGGGTAGGAAGCCCTATAGGGGATAAGATGGAAAGGAAGGGATGAAAAAGGTGTATTTACATAGCACGATCACACTATAGCATGATCGTGCTATATAAATACACACAAAATTGCTCAAACAACAATGTGACTATTGAGACAGACCCACACTATCTATTTTGCAATTTGTTTTATTTTATTTTTATGATAGAAATGTAGGTTTCATGTTAGTGGAAGTCAAAAAAGACTATTCTTGGTCTTTGAAGTACCAAAATAAACTATTTTCTATGTTATTTAAACTATTGACCAACATTACAGCATATTTGAGGTTAGTGGAGTACTTTTTAAATGTACATTGTGATTATAGAGATAATGTGTATTCTTATTTCGCAATTTGTAATATGTTATTTTCATTGATATCATTGTAATTTGTATTTTTGAATCATTCTATGTTTAGAAAAAATTGTAATCTATATGTTTGAATCATTTGTCATGTAAACATCATCATCATGCCAAGGATAAAGCCAAAAATTCTAACACCAAAAGTGAAGGAAAGGGATTTGGCCATTAAAATGCAAAAAACAAGAGTATTGTGTGAAGAAATAAAATTGGAATCAATTAATTGAAATATGGCTTTGGAAGAGGAACAAGAACCACCAAGAAAAAGAAGCAAAGATATAGAATTGGAAAGACAATGAGAATGAATGAGACTCCTACAATAAAAAAGACAATTGAATTGTGAAGGTACATCATCTTCCAATATTGGAGTCACATCATCACCTCATGTTGAATAAACACCATGTTCTACATTGGAGGGTGTGTGCACTCCATCATGTCATGTTGAAGGAACAACATTAACATACCACTTAGGTGATATTCTACCTTTCGCATCTTATTATCAAGGAACATCATCTTTGATTGAAGGTATGAAACTCATGCATAATTATGTTTATATTCAAAATGTTGAGACTACTTAATAGATTAGAATACCTTCTGTAATTCAGTTTAGAAAGCCAAGATATTTGATTGATATCGATACTAATATTTTGCAATCAATTCCTTATAAGATTCCAAAGTTTACTTTTCAAAGAAAATTTAATTGTAGTGGATATTATTTTTTGAAGAATTAAATGTGACAAAAAGATATCAATTTTTTGTTATAATGATGAGGAACCTAAAATTTAGGCCCATCATGAATATTCTTTGGCTAAGAACAATAGATGAGTCAAATAAAAAAAATATTGTAAAGAATATAATGAGTAAATATGAAAAATTAGGTTCTAAGCCATGCAACAAATATATTAATATCACAAGATGTACGTACTTACATCAACAATAGTAAGCATCCAAATAATGAAACCCTTACTCATTTGAAGAAAAATAAAGACAATACAAATAGGTAGAGGAACTCTAATGAGAATAATTGGAATGCAAGAAAGAGTACAAGATTCAAAAAAAATGAGTTATGGACATTTAGTGGTACACTACCATGATAGGATAAAGAAATTAGTGAAGCTTTGAAAGTGTTGATTGAAGATTTTTGGAAGCATAACACATGTGTTTCACATCTTAATGTCATTCACTTTTAAAAAGATGTCTTAAACTTATTTGAGGTAAATTATCAACCTCTATCATATCTTAAACATTTAAACTTCAATCTAGACTCATTCTCAACTCCATTCTTAAACAACTTAAACTTGTAACACAATCTACCCAGAAAACACAGCTAAGAATTCTAATGGATTGTGGAAAACTACTATCTACAACTTAAACTTCTCAAATACTCTAGACTTTTCTTTAAGGAGCACTACCCATATCAGCCTAGTAAAGTCATCAACAATAATCATGAAGTGTCTTTCATTATAAAATCATCTTGTTTATGAGACCACTTATATCTTTATGAACAATCTCCAACTTTTATATTGTAGTGAACTTCTTTCTAGGAAAAGAGTTTTTCTTTTGCTTAGCCACAACACATTCCTTCTACACAATATTAGTAGGCTTCACAATTTTTGGTAAATATCTAACAAAAAATGTACTACTGCTTTCACAATATTATCAAAATTTATATGAGAAAACCTTCTATGCCATAACTAAATAATATCAACTTTAGTAATAAAATATGTCATCTTTGTAAGGTTTAGCTGAAAAATGTTACCTCTAGATCTTGTACCCATGCTAGTCAACTTACCATCTTTTCCGTTAATAATGCATTTATTTTCTATGAAATATAAATAATGTGCCTTATCAACCAATTATCCAATGCTCAATAGGTTATGGTTTAATCCATCAACAAAGTAAACATCATTTGAGTTAGTTTTCTCATCAAGAGTAATAGATCATATTCCCTTGATATGATAAGCTGCATTGTTACCAACTCTAGTAATTTCTCCATCATGAATATTGAACTTAATAAATTTATTCATATCACCAATCATACGATGCAAGAAACCACTATCTATGATCCAATCAACTTTCTTTTCAACATGTGACACTAGGGTTTTCTCTTCTCTAACTTATTTTTAAGGATTTTCTTCTTTTATAACGACAAATCATAACTCATCATCACATTCAATCTTAACTCTCTCATTAGACTCATCATCTTCATTTGCATACAAACATTCTCTGATGGAGACAACACCCAACAAAAGAATAGACACAATAGAAAGGGGGAATTATATTAACTGAGAAAATATGCTAGTACAAACAGTGCAGAGAAAATAAACTTCAAAACATGCCCTACGGGCTTACAATAGCATAAATCTGGAGAATATTTCTCCTTTTAGCACCTCCTCTCAAGCTCCAATCCGAACTGCCTTTTACAATGCCAAAAATCTCCTTAAATAGACCCCAGAGGGTTAAGGACTAGGATTACATTCTAGAAAGTGCTAGTAGGCATCCACCGACAAAATAGAAGGTTCCAGAAGCCACGTTAGAAGTCGGTGCAAATCTAGAAGAATCCAGAAACGGTAGCCGAACTTCCGGGAGGAATAACTTTTGAACCGTAGCTCCGATTGACGAAATGTTTACATTTTCGGAAAGCTCTCAAAGCGCTCTATAGCCCTATGGACCAGCTTCACTCATCCCCCATTTTTTGACCCTTTTTGAGGTCATTTAATGCCCCAAACCTGAATTTGAAGCATTCTTAGGAGGTCTCCAAAACCTGAAAAACTGCGATAACTTTCAAACCATGGGGCCTTTTGACCTGATTCTTTTTTTGGAATTCTCTAAATCTCAATTATATTCAGCTGGCCAAGTCACACCTTCTAGGTCACCAAAATGATGGCCAAATTGCATGCTCCTATTTTTTTAGGATTTTCAAATGCACTGATAGTTGAACTATGAGAGTTGGAACCTTTATTTGAGCCAAATGGGTATCCAAAAATGTAAAGATATGAAACAGAAACTAAGTCTAAGTACATTTTTTTGGGTGACACAAGATTGCCCTTATACCTCTGGATGCTCCTACATCAGACACCCAGGGTAGATTGAAAAGTGACCCTGTCACTTTATGGATGGTAGAGAAAATCCCAAATGGGAAACCTCAGCTGCTGAAATCCAAGTTCAGTCCTCGATCGGTCGTCCTTTCCATTTGACCAAATACTCTTCATACTGCCTGTTTCTGGTACTCCTACCCACACGATGATCTAGAATGTCTTCTATCTCCTCCTCCTTAGAAGAAGGAATTGGACATGGCTCTAAAACCAGCTCTTCATTTGCACCATCATCATGATACTCTGTTAAATCTGCAATGTTGAAAATGGGAGAAATGTGAATACCATCTGGCAGCTCCACCTCATATGCATTTCCTGAGTTATGTTTCTTCAAAATTTTGTAGGGGCCAAATTTCTTCATTTTCAGCTTGTTGTAAGTACCAACTGGAAATCTTTCTTTTCATAAGTGCACCATGACTAGATCCCCTACTTGGAATTCCTTATGTCTTCTCCTTGCATCAGCCCTAGCTTTATACTCTTGATTCATCTTGATAATGTGTGCTTGAACCTCCTCATGTAGACGCTTGATGTGTTCAGCAAATTCCTCAGCTTCAGCACTTGTTCTCTCCCCTTGTTCTATCTTCCTCAATTCTGGTGCAGTCCTTGGGCTATTTCCATATACAATTTGAAATGGTGATTTTCCAGTACTCCTATTTATAGAGTTATTATAAGAAAACTCTACCTGTGGTAGAATCAAATCCCAACCCTTGGGCTTATCTCCAACTAAACATCTCAGAAAATTGCCCAGACTTCTATTTACCACTTCTGTTTGGCCATCAGTCTGTGGGTGATGCGTGGAACTAAATTTCAAGTCTGTTCTCAACTTCTTTCACAATTTCCTCCAGAAATAACTCACAAATTTAGTATCTCGGTTAGAAACTATACTCCTTGGAAGACCATGTAGTCTTACCACCTCTTTGAAAAACAAGTTTGCAATATGGACAACATCATGAGTTTTGTGGCATGGAATGAAATGTGCCATTTTGGAGAACCTATCAAACACCACAAATACTGAGTCATTATCCCTTTGTGTCCTTGGAAATCCAAGAACAAAATCCATACTTATCTCCTCCCAGGGCCTTGATGGAACAGGCAATGGCTGATATAGGCCAGTATTGTGACTAAACCCCTTGGCAACTTGACAAACCTGGCAACTCTATACAAACTTCTTCACATCCTGTGTAATTTGAGGCCAAAAATAATGTTCTCTAAGAATGGCAATGGTCTTATCCCGATCAAAATGTCCTGCCATCCCTCCACTGTGTTTCTCCTTAATCAGATTTTCCCTCATGGAACTCCTTGGAATGCACAATTGACTACCTTTGAACAACATGCCATCCTGAATCAAATAGTCTAACCACTTGGTTCTATCTATAGCAACAGGTTCTTTACAAGCTTTCCATGCTTCAGCAAAATCAGGATCCTCGGGGTACAAATTCTTGAGTTCTTCAAACCCAACTACTTCAACCTACATTGTTGTAAGCAACAACTGTCTCCTACTTAATGCATCTGCAACCCTGTTAGATTTTACACTTCTATGCTTCAACACAAATGTATAACTCTGCAAGAATTCTACCCACTTCATATGCCTCTGATTCAATTTACCTTGGCTATTTAGGTACTGTAATGCCTAATGATCAGTATACAAAACAAATTCCTTTGGTAATAAATAATGCCTCCATTTCTTTAAGGCCTGAACTATTGCATAGAACTCTTGATCATAAAAAAAATACTTCTTCTTTGCATCATTCAATTTTTCACTAAAATATGCAATAGGCTTACCTTCTTGGCTTATAACAGCCCCAATAGTGCTACCACTAGCATCACAATCCACCTGGAATACTTTCCTAAAATCTGGAAGTGCCAACATAGGTTGTTCAGTCACCTTCTTCTTTAGCAATTCAAAACTTCTCGCAGCAGCTGCAGTCCATTTGAACTCTTTTCTATCCCCTCTTATTGTATCAGTTAGAGGTGCACATATGCCACTGAAATTCTTAATAAACTTCCTGTAAAAACTAACCAGACCATGAAATGATCTTACCTCAGTAGCAGAGCTTGGAGTAGGCCATTCCAAGATGGCTTTTACCTTCTCTAGATCCATTTTGAGACCTTCAGGTGATATAACAAATCCCAAATAGACTAACTCCCTTTTTGCAAAGACACACTTCTTTAGATTAATTAACAGTTTCTCTTCCCTTAGCCTTTCAATGACACTACGAATATGCAGTAAATGTTCTTCCAAAGTCTTGCTGAAAATTAAAATATCATCCAAATAGACAATAACAAATTTTCCCAAGAACTTCTTAAGTACCTCATTCATGAGCCGCATGAAGGTGCTTGGGGTGTTCGTCAATCCAAAGGGCATGACTAACCACTCATAAAGACCCTCCTTGGTCTTGAAGGCTATTTTCCACTCATCTCCTTCTCGAATCCGTATTTGATGATAGCCACTCTTCAAATCTATCTTTGTGAAGTACTGAGCTCCACTCAAGCAGTCCATAAGATCATCCATCCTTGGTAAAGGAAACCGGTACTTGATGGTTATCCTATTTATAGCTCAAGAATCTGTACACACCCTCCACTCTCCATCCTTCTTTGGTGCAAGTACTACAGGTACTGCACATGGACTCGGGCTCTCTTGAATCAAGCCCTTCCTCAACAGCTCCTGAACCTATCTATTTAGCTCCTTTGTTTCCGTAGGAGTCATCCTGTGAGCAGCCTTGTTAGGCAAACTAGCTCCTAGAATCAGATCTATCTGATGACTGATTTGCCTTACTGGTGGCAATCCATCTGGAACATTATCAGAGATAATATCTCCAAATTCTCCTAGTAAATCTGAAACTTCAAATGGTATTTCACTACTAACTTCTTTATCTTTCCTAGGAATCAAAGCATAGCACATACGCTAATGTTTAATGCCATCTAAAAACTTCCTTCCATCAACAAGACAAATCCTAGCACTGCTACATACCTTTTCACCTTCCTTTTTCATGGGCTTCAATTTGTGGCAAACTCCATCCTTTGTCAGAGAGTATGTGTTTGCATGTCCATCGTGTATTGCATGTCTATCAAATTTCCATGGTCTACCCAACAATAGATGCCAAACATCCATCAAAATAACATCACAGAGAACTTCATCATGGTAACTCCCAATTTTGAATTTTACTAAACATTGTTCACTTACCAGGACCTTATGATCATCTTTTACCCAAGAAATCCGATAGGGCTAGGGATGTTTCTCCCTCTTGAGCTTCAGCTTAGAGACCATCTCTTTGGATACCAAGTTATCAGTGCTAGCACCATCAATGATCACATCACAAAATTTATCCTCACACTTGCATCTGGTACGGAACAAACTCCTCCGTTGTCCTAGTTTATTTTCACCACTTAGTAGGACTCTTTCATTTACCAAGGTCTCTCCTCTTTTTGCATCCTCTGAATGTGATGATTGTGCATCCTCATCCACATGAGCAACCCTAGCTTGGCCCTCAGCTCTCCTATCTGTCCTTCCTTGTCATTGAGGGCATTCAAAGGCATGATGACCTTCTTCATTGCAATGGAAATAGGTACCATGGAAGCCTCCTCTTCCTTGTCCACATCCTCTACCTCTTCCTCTTTGATTTCCAAAATTTTGATCACGGGAGCGATTGAAACCCTCATTCCTCTGGTTCCTGCTAGTACCCTCATCTTCATTTTTCTTTTGAGTTTCATTGCGGCCTCCAGATGATCTACCACTTCCCCTTCCTCCTTGACCGTGCCTTCTTTATCTTCCTTCAAACCTTTTACTCAGCTTCTCTTCAACTCGTAGGGCAAACTGGTATGCTTCTTCAACGCTGGTCATTCTTACCAGACTTAATTCCTCCTAGATGCTAGGTCGTAACCCACTGATATAACGAGCAACCTTCTCCTTATTTGCTTCTGCATGCCTCGCTCTAATCAGGAATCGGTAAAACTCCTCTGTATATTCTTGGACTGATCTTCCTGCTTGCTTTAACCCATGCATCTTCTTAAATAGATCAAGCTCGTAGTCCACAGGAATGAACTGCTTCTTCAATTTGTCCACCATGCGATCCCATCTTGTGATCTTCTCCTTTCCTCTTCTAAGTCTTTCTAGTTGAACCTCTTGCCACCAGATTTTGGCATGGCCTTTTAGTTTGGCCTTTGCAAACTTAACCCTATCTGGGTCCCTTATATCCTCATACTCAAAGTATTCTTCTAGTTCATTGATCCAATCGATCAACTCATCTGGTTTCAAATTTCCCAAAAATATACCCACTTCAATTGTAGGTCTTTTCCCAAACCTAGTAATGGACCTAAAAAGCCTTTCCTCTACAGGATTCAGAACTTCTCCGTCCACTTCCATTACTTCATCTTCATTGTCATCCTCACTATTGTCATCTGCGGCAATATTTGCTCCTCTACGAAGCTCCTCTTGCAATGCTTGTACCTGTCTCTGGAGGGCTCTAACCTCCTCAGGATCAATAGCTCTAGCCCTTCTGCCATGCTCTCTTCATGGAGGCATCTTCTAACTCGAACCCACAACCACACAGTCCTGGTGCAAACTGCCTCACAGTCGGCACTCTGTCTACACACTCAGGAAAACCCGCTCTGATACCACTTGATGGAGACAACACCCAACAACAGAATAGACACAATAGAAAGGGGGAATTATATTAATTGAGAAAATATGCTAGTAAAAATAGTGCAGAGAAAATAAACTTCAAAACATGCCCTACAGGCTTACAATAGCATAAATCTGGAGAATATTTCTCCTTTTAGCACCTCCTCTCAAGCTCCAATCCGAACTGCCTTTTACAATGCCAAAAATCTCCTTAAATAGACCCCAGAGGGTTAAGGACTAGGATTACATTCTAGAAAGTGCTAGTAGGCATCCACCGACAAAATAGAAGGTTCCAGAAGCCACGTTAGAAGTCGGTGCAAATCTAGAAGAATCCAGAAACGGTAGCCGAACTTCCGGGAGGAATAACTTTTGAACCGTAGCTCCGATTGACGAAATGTTTACATTTTCGGAAAGCTCTCAAAGCGCTCTATAGCCCTATGGACCAGCTTCACTCGTCCCCCATTTTTTGACCCTTTTTGAGGTCATTTAATGCCCCAAACCTGAATTTGAAGCATTCTTAGGAGGTCTCCAAAACCTGAAAAACTGCGATAACTTTCAAACCATGGGGCCTTTTGACCTGATTCTTTTTTTGGAATTCTCTAAATCTCAATTACATTCAGCTGGCCAAGTCACACCTTCTAGGTCACCAAAATGATGGCCAAATTGCATGCTCCTATTTTTTTAGGATTTTCAAATGCACTGATAGTTGAACTATGAGAGTTGGAACCTTTATTTGAGCCAAATGGGTATCCAAAAATGTAAAGATATGAAACAGAAACTAAGTCTAAGTACATTTTTTTAGGTGACACAAGATTGCCCTTATACCTCTGGATGCTCCTACATCAGACACCCAGGGTAGATTGAAAAGTGACCCTGTCACTTTATGGATGGTAGAGAAAATCCCAAATGGGAAACCTCAGCTGCTGAAATCCAAGTTCAGTCCTCGATCGGTCGTCCTTTCCTTTTGACCAAATACTCTTCATACTGCCTGTTTCTGGTACTCCTACCCACACGATGATCTAGAATGTCTTCTATCTCCTCCTCCTTAGAAGAAGGAATTGGACATGGCTCTAAAACCAGCTCTTCATTTGCACCATCATCATGATACTCTGTTAAATCTGCAATGTTGAAAATGGGAGAAATGTGAATACCATCTGGCAGCTCCACCTCATATGCATTTCCTGAGTTATGTTTCTTCAAAATTTTGTAGGGGCCAAATTTCTTCATTTTCAGCTTGTTGTAAGTACCAACTGGAAATCTTTCTTTTCATAAGTGCACCATGACTAGATCCCCTACTTGGAATTCCTTATGTCTTCTCCTTGCATCAGCCCTAGCTTTATACTCTTGATTCATCTTGATAATGTGTGCTTGAACCTCCTCATGTAGATGCTTGATGTGTTCAGCAAATTCCTCAGCTTCAGCACTTGTTCTCTCCCCTTGTTCTATCTTCCTCAATTCTGGTGCAGTCCTTGGGCTATTTCCATATACAATTTGAAATGGTGATTTTCCAGTACTCCTATTTATAGAGTTATTATAAGAAAAATCTACCTGTGGTAGAATCAAATCCCAACCCTTGGGCTTATCTCCAACTAAACATCTCAGAAAATTGCCCAGACTTCTATTTACCACTTCTGTTTGGCCATCAGTCTGTGGGTGATGCGTGGAACTAAATTTCAAGTCTGTTCTCAACTTCTTTCACAATTTCCTCCAGAAATAACTCACAAATTTAGTATCTCGGTTAGAAACTATACTCCTTGGAAGACCATGTAGTCTTACCACCTCTTTGAAAAACAAGTTTGCAATATGGACAACATCATGAGTTTTGTGGCATGGAATGAAATGTGCCATTTTGGAGAACCTATCAAACACCACAAATACTGAGTCATTATCCCTTTGTGTCCTTGGAAATCCAAGAACAAAATCCATACTTATCTCCTCCCAGGGCCTTGATGGAACAGGCAATGGCTGATATAGGCCAGTATTGTGACTAAACCCCTTGGCAACTTGACAAACCTGGCAACTCTATACAAACTTCTTCACATCCTGTGTAATTTGAGGCCAAAAATAATGTTCTCTAAGAATGGCAATGGTCTTATCCCGATCAAAATGTCCTGCCATCCCTCCACTGTGTTTCTCCTTAATCAGATTTTCCCTCATGGAACTCCTTGGAATGCACAATTGACTACCTTTGAACAACATGCCATCCTGAATCAAATAGTCTAACCACTTGGTTCTATCTATAGCAACAGGTTCTTTACAAGCTTTCCATGCTTCAGCAAAATCAGGATCCTCGGGGTACAAATTCTTGAGTTCTTCAAACCCAACTACTTCAACCTACATTGTTGTAAGCAACAACTGTCTCCTACTTAATGCATCTGCAACCCTGTTAGATTTTACACTTCTATGCTTCAACACAAATGTATAACTCTGCAAGAATTCTACCCACTTCATATGCCTCTGATTCAATTTACCTTGGCTATTTAGGTACTGTAATGCCTGATGATCAGTATACAAAACAAATTCCTTTGGCAATAAATAATGCCTCCATTTCTTTAAGGCCTGAACTATTGCATAGAAGTCTTGATCATAAAAAAAATACTTCTTCTTTGCATCATTCAATTTTTCACTAAAATATGCAATAGGCTTACCTTCTTGGCTTAATATAGCCCCAATAGCACTACCACTAGCATCACAATCCACCTGGAATACTTTCCTAAAATCTGGAAGTGCCAACATAGGTTGTTCAGTCACCTTCTTCTTTAGCAATTCAAAACTTCTCGCAGCAGCTGCAGTCCATTTGAACTCTTTTCTATCCCCTCTTATTGTATCAGTTAGAGGTGCACATATGCCACTGAAATTCTTAATAAACTTCCTGTAAAAACTAACCAGACCATGAAATGATCTTACCTCAGTAGCAGAGCTTGGAGTAGGCCATTCCAAGATGGCTTTTACCTTCTCTAGATCCATTTTGAGACCTTCAGGTGATATAACAAATCCCAAATAGACTAACTCCCTTTTTGCAAAGACACACTTCTTTAGATTAATTAACAGTTTCTCTTCCCTTAGCCTTTCAATGACACTACGAATATGCAGTAAATGTTCTTCCAAAGTCTTGCTGAAAATTAAAATATCATCCAAATAGACAATAACAAATTTTCCCAAGAACTTCTTAAGTACCTCATTCATGAGCCGCATGAAGGTGCTTGGGGTGTTCGTCAATCCAAAGGGCATGACTAACCACTCGTAAAGACCCTCCTTGGTCTTGAAGGCTATTTTCCACTCATCTCCTTCTCGAATCCGTATTTGATGATAGCCACTCTTCAAATCTATCTTTGTGAAGTACTGAGCTCCACTCAAGCAGTCCATAAGATCATCCATCCTTGGTAAAGGAAACCGGTACTTGATGGTTATCCTATTTATAGCTCGAGAATCTGTACACACCCTCCACTCTCCATCCTTCTTTGGTGCAAGTACTGCAGGTACTGCACATGGACTCGGGCTCTCTTGAATCAAGCCCTTCCTCAACAGCTCCTGAACCTATCTATTTAGCTCCTTTGTTTCCATAGGAGTCATCCTGTGAGCAGCCTTGTTAGGCAAACTAGCTCCTAGAATCAGATCTATCTGATGACTGATTTGCCTTACTGGTGGCAATCCATCTGGAACATTATCAGAGATAATATCTCCAAATTCTCCTAGTAAATCTGAAACTTCAAATGGTATTTCACTACTAACTTCTTTATCTTTCCTAGGAATCAAAGCATAGCACATACGCTAATGTTTAATGCCATCTAAAAACTTCCTTCCATCAACAAGACAAATCCTAGCACTGCTACATACCTTTTCACCTTCCTTTTTCATGGGCTTCAATTTGTGGCAAACTCCATCCTTTGTCAGAGAGTATGTGTTTGCATGTCCATCGTGTATTGCATGTCTATCAAATTTCCATGGTCTACCCAACAATAGATGGCAAACATCCATCAAAATAACATCACAGAGAACTTCATCATGGTAACTCCCAATTTTGAATTTTACTAAACATTGTTCACTTACCAGGACCTTATGATCATCTTTTACCCAAGAAATCCGATAGGGCTAGGGATGTTTCTCCCTCTTGAGCTTCAGCTTAGAGACCATCTCTTCGGATACCAAGTTATCAGTGCTAGCACCATCAATGATCACATCACAAAATTTATCCTCACACTTGCATCTGGTACGGAACAAACTCCTCTGTTGTCCTAGTTTATTTTCACCACTTAGTAGGACTCTTTCATTTACCAAGGTCTCTCCTCTTTTTGCATCCTCTGAATGTGATGATTGTGCATCCTCATCCACATGAGCAACCCTAGCTTGGCCCTCAGCTCTCCTATCTGTCCTTCCTTTTCATTGAGGGCATTCAAAGGCATGATGACCTTCTTCATTGCAATGGAAATAGGTACCATGGAAGCCTCCTCTTCCTTGTCCACGTCCTCTACCTCTTCCTCTTTGATTTCCAAAATTTTGATCACGGGAGCGATTGAAACCCTCATTCCTCTGGTTCCTGCTAGTACCCTCATCTTCATTTTTCTTTTGAGTTTCATTGCGGCCTCCAGATGATCTACCACTTACCCTTCCTCCTTGACCGTGCCTTCTTTATCTTCCTTCAAACCTTTTACTCAGCTTCTCTTCAACTCGTAGGGCAAACTGGTATGCTTCTTCAACGCTGGTCATTCTTACCAGACTTAATTCCTCCTAGATGCTAGGTCGTAACCCACTGATATAACGAGCAACCTTCTCCTTATTTGCTTCTGCATGCCTCGCTCTAATCAGGAGTCGGTAAAACTCCTCTGTATATTCTTGGACTGATCTTCCTGCTTGCTTTAACCCATGCATCTTCTTAAATAGATCAAGCTCGTAGTCCACAGGAATGAACTGCTTCTTCAATTTGTCCACCATGCGATCCCATCTTGTGATCTTCTCCTTTCCTCTTCTAAGTCTTTCTAGTTGAACCTCTTGCCACCAAATTTTGGCATGGCCTTTTAGTTTGGCCTTTGCAAACTTAACCCTATCTGGGTCCCTTATATCCTCATACTCAAAGTATTCTTCTAGTTCATTGATCCAATCGATCAACTCATCTGGTTTCAAATTTCCCAAAAATATACCCACTTCAATTGTAGGTCTTTTCCCAAACCTAGTAATGGACCTAAAAAGCCTTTCCTCTACAGGATTCAGAACTTCTCCGTCCACTTCCATTACTTCATCTTCATTGTCATCCTCACTATTGTCATCTGCGGCAATATTTGCTCCTCTACGAAGCTCCTCTTGCAATGCTTGTACCTGTCTCTGGAGGGCTCTAACCTCCTCAGGATCAATAGCTCTAGCCCTTCTGCCATGCTCTCTTCATGGAGGCATCTTCTAACTCGAACCCAAAACCACACAGTCCTGGTGCAAACTGCCTCACAGTCGGCACTCTGTCTACACACTCAGGAAAACCCGCTCTGATACCACTTGATGGAGACAACACCCAACAACAGAATAGACACAATAGAAAGGGGGAATTATATTAATTGAGAAAATATGCTAGTAAAAATAGTGCAGAGAAAATAAACTTCAAAACATGCCCTACAGGCTTACAATAGCATAAATCTGGAGAATATTTCTCCTTTTAGCACCTCCTCTCAAGCTCCAATCCGAACTGCATTTTACAATGCCAAAAATCTCCTTAAATAGACCCCGAAGGGTTAAGGACTAGGAGTACATTCTAGAAAGTGCTAGTAGGCATCCACCGACAAAATAGAAGGTTCCAAAAGCTGAGTTAGAAGTCGGTGCAAATCTAGAAGAATCCAGAAACGGTAGCCGAACTTCCGGGAGGCATAACTTTTGAACCGTAGCTCTGATTGACAAACTGTTTACATTTTTGAAAAGCTCTCGAAGCACTCTATAGTCCTATGGAAAAGCTTTTCTCATTCCCCATTTTTTGACCCTTTTTGAGGTCATTTAATGCCCCAAACTTGACTTTTAAGCATTCTTAGGAGGTCTCCAAAACTCAAAAAACTGCAATAAATTTCAAACCGTGGGGCCTTTTGACCTGATTCTTTTTCTAGAATTCTCTAAATCTCAATTACATTCATCTAGCCAAGTCACACCTTCTAGGTCACCAAAATGATGGCCAAATTGCATGCTCCTATTTTTTCGGGATTTTCAAATGCACTGATAGTTGAACTATGAGAGTTGGAACCTTTATTTGAGCCAAATGGGTATCCAAAAATGTAAAGACATGAAACAAAAACTAAGTCTAAGTACATTTTTTTGGGTGACACAAGATTGCCCTTATACCTCTGGGTGCTCCTGCATCATTCTCTAGGCATTCTAAACTCGAAATTATTTTTTGTACTTTTTCACTCTTTTTGGATATTTAGAAGTATAATGACCAAATCCATCAAAAGTCCAACATTTAAATATTACCTTACCATCGGGTTCTCTTATTATAAGAAATAAAATTACATCTTCAATCCTTTTATCTTCCTCAAATTTGGATTTTCTTCTAGTAGCATAATCTCTGATAGTGCTTGTACTTATTGAAAAAGAAGGGTAAACACTTAGCGCACTAAAATAAGTTTCCATTCTTGGAAAATATCTAGACTATTTCAAGCTTACATATGTTTCTTCCAATCTTCCAATAAGAGTCTCTCTAGAAAATTTATTAGTACATAGTATTAGTTGCTCAATCATCTACATTGTCTGCTTGAATTGTGGTGTCAAATTTTTCAAAATCTTCCATATGATCTCATATTCATCTTTAGTTCCATTACAATAATTTGATTCCTAATTTTTTTTTTTGGATATTTTCCCAATATAAATTCTTATAGATTCATCTTCCATCATTTTATCCTCTTGAAACAAACATTTCCAATTTTTTATTCTGATTCTCTTAGCATGCTTATCACCTTCAAAAGTAGATTCCAAAGCTATCCAAATTTTATGAGATGTTGATTGTAATAGTTTTTAGGAAGATCCTATAAAATTTATTCTTTAGCAATCATGTTACACATGAATAGATCTCTTCCAAGTTCACTATACTCCTCAAGCTTTCTTTCTTCCACTATTTTATTTTCATTCTTCATTATCGGCCAATATCCTAGACCCATGCATAGAAAATGTGTCTCCATATTCTCTTTTCATTTGTAATAGTTAACTCTATTGAACTTAGGATTTTATTTTCTGAAATGGCCTGCCATAGATCTCCTTAAGCTATTATGTTTTTCCTTAAAGGACTTGAAGCTCTAATACTGATTGTTAGAAAGTAAATTTTTCCAAGATAACTAAGATGGGGATGAATTAGTTATTAGATAAACATGAATTTTATCAACCTTATTAAACCTTAAACATGTGATCAATATAATTGGAAACCATAAGAAGATACACATATACAACAACTCTAGATATGTTAACAAGGGAAACCCTTAATCAGAGGGGAAACCCTTAATCAGAGGTGGGGATGGTACCCACAAAATGATGTACTAATATGAAAGTTCCTCTTAAGAGGATGGACTCTATTAGGAGATAATAAAATATATCAGTTCTTGTTAGGATAATTAGAATACCTATTAGGAGATTCCAACCATTTTAGGAGTTGTGCCAACCCTATTAGGAATTGTAGAAGGAATATGGATCCAATGTCCAAATAACTTCAAGGGAAAGACCATGAAACTCACTATCTAGCTGGCCTTTGTATTATTCCTTTCAGAACAATAAAAATACAACTAATCTTAGAAAATTAAACTCTTTCTCTATGTTCTTATTGTACCAATACCATGCTAGATATTTTATAGAACTTAATAATAGATCTCTAGCTTCACATCACAATGATCCGTTTGATTTCTTACTCACATTTATCAACTTTTCATATTAATTTCACTATTCATACTTACACACATTCCACATATCATCACAAGGAAAATAAATTTCCTTTATACCATGTCCTTAAAATAATTCATTGATTCATCCTCGAGGCTTTCCCAATTAATTACAATAGGACCTTATTAGATAATATAATTCATAACTTCTTTTCATAATTACAAAATATTGTTTGCTTATAGTCTTCACATGTGTGATCTTAAGCCTTGTGCACTCGTTGATGTTATCATAAGGATTTCTATTGTCACTATCTTTAACTTCTCTTGTCATGATTCTATCCTTGTTAGGAGATAAAATTTGAACACTAAACATTCATTTTTATCTCTTATGTTCATACTTGTACATATATGTATACTTCTTTTAAATTTAATGATAATTGAAAATTAATGTTGACTGGTCAATATTCAAATAACTTGACCAATGTTGATGTGTGATTGATTTTAGAGGGCCAATCTTTACATTTACTTAAAACATTGAACTAATATACATTTCTACATGTTATTTTCCCCCTCATTCATTGATCTTTTGATTCTTTATAGATAAAATAAATAATTCCCTATGTAGATAGATACGAAAAATGACTAATCAAGTTTTAAAAGAAGGGAGAATTTTAACTTTTTAATCTGTCTAGTCATAATTGTTTTTGGATTGCTTCATTTTTTAAAATCTTAATATTAAATAAAAATACAACTAAACTTACCTAATCAAAATAAAATAATTACATGTTTTGACATATTTTGAGTTAAAAGGAAAAGAAAAGTAGAATACATGTATGCTCCTCTTGACACAAATATTTGGGAGAAAAAAAATTCTTTGGAAACTAAAATGTAAGAAATAATCATTATTTTCTATCAAACATGTAAACTGCATTTCAAATAAGTTACACGTGGCTAGTACTTGTCTCAATTATAGTTTAATGATATAAAAAATTAAAAATATTGATCTCACCAAAAAAATCCAACTAAACCTAGAAATAGAAAATCAAGATTAAGGACCTTAAAAAACTAGACAAAAAGAAAATTATTTGTGAAATAATCTAGAAAATGCAATATGAAGCCTTAATAAAAAGGAGTCCTATAAGAAAATTCATTTTCAACCATTAAGATTGTATATAAATAATATTCTCTTAAATTAAAATAAAATAATGAAATTAGTAGAAATTGACAACTTTAGTCTTGTGGTGATTATGCTTCTGGATTTGATTGCATATGTTTTTTTATCATCAACGTTTCAGATCACACTCTATGATCCATCATTAGGTTGAAAGAAGGATGTAAGATGTATGTAGACCAATTAAGCCTAAGAGGAATAAAAAGGAGAGAAAGGAGGAGGAGCATCCACAATGAAGAAGGACAAAAAGAGATGAGAGTAAATATTAAAAACTCATAACCTAGAGAAGAGAGAAGAGAAGAGCAGAAAAAGAGAGAAAGAGAGAAAAAAATGCCATCAAGAGGGTTAAATGACATAGATAGAGAAAAAAGTAAAAGAACAACCAAATGAAAAAAGGGGGGATTGAAATATAGAATAATAAAAAAACTAAAAATAAAGAGAGAGACCAAAAAACCAACGACTAACAAAAATAATAAACTACAACCACACCTCCATGCCCAAGTGTTAAATCTATTTTAAAATACCTCATGAGAAAGCAAATAAAGGAGGTATTGCAAATAAATCAACACAAAACTAAAAGACACATATCTGTGAGTGAATAAGATGTGTATTATTAAATCATAAATAGTAACAACTATTAGAGAAAAAATATAACGAGCGATAAATGCAAAAGAATGAAAGAGAAACAAAAGGAGAAAAGGGGGCGAAAAGAAAATCTAGAAAGGAAAAGATATATATATATATATATATATAAGAGAAAATTAATTAATTAATTAAAAAATTAAAATATACAACTATACAAATATATACAAATGTGAGACAATATGATCATGTGTGCACCCAAAAATAAATCAAAAAAAAAAAAAAAATTAAAATAAATAGATATACAAATATATACAAATGTGAGAAAATATAAATATAAATATATAATAAACTCAATCTACCAAAATAATACAACATTATAAAAATAGAGTGGTACTAACAACCTTAATCTGTATTAATACATTATTAAATACATGCATAATAAAAGAAAGTAAATCTACCAATATTTAAAACTAAAACTAAATATTAATATTAAAACCTAAAACAACATGCTAAAACCAACTTTAAAGCTAAATATGTCATGCCTGACCACTACTTTGGTTTTACTGCATATTATGACTTTTTGGTTATAAGTTTCTTTCTGATGTTATGTTTGTGTTATCTGTAGAACTTGATTTTTAATGTCCTAGGAACATGAGTTTATGTTAGTTACATATTGTTATCTCAAGATTATCATGTTTGATATCTCTGATTTTACATTATTGTTGTGTATGCACAATACTTTTGGATTAATATTAGAAAGTTTTACTTCAGTTGTTTTGGCGAAACTAATTTGTAAACATTGCAAGTTATTTATTGGCCAATGTTAAATTCATGATATGATGTATGAATTTTCTTTGCCTAGATATATTGTTTATAAAATAGTTCTATTTGATTTAATAAACTTAAGGAAATGAATTCAATTGTGATGTTATGTTACAGTTTGTATTTCATGATGCATAGGTGTTAAAAGATTTTCTTGCTTCAAATGAATATGTATTTATACAACTTATATAGTTTTGTTGGCAAAGCATTCAATCATTTGAAGTGAATATGGGATTATTTACTTGTGACTTGTGATATTAGTGGGGCTATTCATCTTAAATATGTTTATGTAATTTTAATTAGTTCGATTATTCTAACATATATTCTTTGTATTGATAAGTGCTAAATATCCTAATGGCATTAGTATTTATATACTTTGTGTTCTTTTAGAAGGGGTTTAAACCCATGGCTAATACCATTTACCTATTGTCTATGTCTTATCAAATGTTTTTGATTATATGAAATAAGGTTTATATTTATAAAACCCAATGGGTTTTGCATGCTATCATATTAAAGGGATTTTTGCATTTGTTTCGAATGATATGTTTAATGGTAATATGTTTATTGTTTTGAAAGCCAGAATATGGCACTGGTAATGGGACTATCATATGTACTCGGTCTACGTTGTGTCACTAATGAATTAAATGCAAGATTAATGAGGTTTTATGTCACTGATGGTTTTGATCACCATACCTTTGCAAGTTGGATTTCTGAGCAAGCAATGCCGATAATTTGGCCTCATTGCTCTACGAACACATAACATTTGTGTTCTGTTACTGGAGTATCGGCATCATGAAGGGTTTCGGTTGGAAATAAATCCTTGCTTATGAAGTTGAGCAAGGTGATTACTCAGGGGGGGGGTTATTTGTTGTTTGATGTTTGATTTTTCACTGTTATCTTTCATTGTGGAGGTCAGTTGCAAGTTTTGTGTGGTAGCTCTATGGAGATTGCTTTCAGTTGGACATTTTGGGCTTTTGTATCAAGTTTATTTGGGGTTTTCTACCTACTGTGATTAAAGTAGGGAACATTTTCTAACTTAAATCCTTTACTATTCTTGTAGTGTTAGTTTGTTGAAGAAAATAAGAAATCTATGGTTAAAATATGCTTATCGATACCCAAGTATGGGTGCATGTAGGATTGGGCAATTGATTTGCTGAGCTTTGTATATATTCATATTTGGATATGGATAATATATATATTTGCATGCTTTTTTTTTGCATCTGGGTTTAGTTAATGTTTAATATACAAGTTTCCATTTTTAGTTTCGAATTCACTTAAATTTTGAGCTCATGATCATAGTCGAGATCTGAGACATTTTGTCAAATAGTTAACTTGTAACATTAATAATGTTGAATCTACTTAGTATAGAATTGAGACATTTTATCGAACAGTTATCATGGAATTTAAAGTATGTTAAATTAGCTTGAAACGGTAAAGTGTTATGATGAGAATTGTAATATTGTCAATTAGTCGATACCTATTGAAATCACTTGGGGTTTATGAACTGTCACTAAGTATTGACATTTTACCAAATACTTTGGATTTGTGTTTTGTTTCTTTGATATGCATTAAAAGTCATTGGTTTGGATCTATTTCTTTGACTTAGCAAACTTGTGGAAATGAGAGGTAACTTAAATTGGATGTTTATGAGTGAAGGTTGTGGTTTGAATTACTTGTCGATTGTTTTGGTGTTATACGATATTTTGAAATTTAGATGGTTGCTATCTTGTGGCATCAGTCATAGACATTATGATTGTAGATTTCATTTGCAATTTTAAACCATAGTTGAATTTCTACTTTGATAGCATAGTTATTGTGGTCATCGACATATAGGAAATTGTCAATGGAATAGCTGATACCTTGTGTAATCGGGCTTTTTGATATGATTATGTTTTTGGAGTTTCTTATGTTGTTGAGATTTCAGTTGTCTTATGATGTTTGGTAAGTTGTAACTGGGTAGTAGTTTTGTCAAACATGTTTGTGTAGTAATTAAAAAAAACAAGGTTTGAGCTTGTAAGCCGATTATAAATAGAATTTGAAATTTGGAATTTTGAAATAAGATTAAAAAAAAAACTTAGCATTATTGATTAAGTTTATTTGTATGAAAATATTGGTAATGATTGAACTGTTGTTTACTTGGATGCTGTAGAAAACTGTTTTATGGCAATACTTGATAATTTAATTAGTGATTATAGTTAGCAAGGAATTGAAATGAATAACCATTGTATTCTGGAACAGAATGGGATTGAGATATCTACTATATGAAAATCATATGTATGAGAATTGGAATTATATTTCTAACTATGTTATTCTGTTCATTATTAAATTGGAAATTGTTTCCAAAAAATTAGATTTATGATATTTGTTTGATGAATGTCATTCAAAATAGGAATATCATATTTACTCTAATTCTATTATCTTAGTCACTTTGAAGATTAATCTAGTTTATTATGATAGCAGGGTTCAATTGTGTAGTATTAAGATTTGGTGAATATCATTAAGGTGATATGTCAGTTAAATATATTTATGAGATCTTAATATTATAGTTTTGTTCCTGTTGTTATAGTAATCTAGGTTACTTTTGAAATTGGTAGAATAAGATGTATTACAAATGGATTAAATGATGTAGTATCATGTTGTATACTGATTTTATATCTGTTGCATGTACATTCTTTTGTAAATCTGTTTGATGTGTATTTTAAGAATAGCTGTGATGAACATATATCAGGGTGGATGAATTTGGTTTATCCTATTTAGTTAATTAATTCAGTGATAACTTTAAAATGAACTGGGTGGGTTAATTACATTTAAAAAGATAATTGGCCTTACCTATGACTTAAACCTATATGGTTAAGTATGGAGAACAAGGCATATCCCTATTCTGTCATTGACAAGTATAATAGAAAATACCGTTATGTGTTGACTATGAGTATACCATACATGGATGCAAAATCTTAGTGCCATAACATGACACCTCAGTATATATATGATTCATTTACGGGTTTTTCTTAGTGCGAGTTTAATTTTGCATTGTTAGGTAAATGTTTACTTCTTGCATATTGATTTTGGAACTGCACTATGTTAAGTGGATTAGATATCTGCATTATGGTTATGTATATGTTTAATCTAACATGTATGCAGGTGGATTACACTTTTCAACTCAGTGTGTACTGAGCCCCCTTTTTTGTTGTGTTGCATTTCTGTGTTTTTTTTTTTTTAGGTGCTTCGAGTTGTTTAGCAAGTAGCTAAGGACGACTGTTGAAGTTACTTCCTAAAATAGTACTAGTTACTTGTAGGTTCCATATGTTGGATATAGGTGTTTAAGAATGATGTTGCACTTCATTATTGTACAAAACTCAATATGTATTTGCGTCATTATGGATATATATTTGGATGATATATTCTTGTATTTTGAGGTTTTCAGATTGAGTGTGGCTCAATCTTTGTACTTGTGCTTGTAATAAGTTGAATTTAATAAAAAAAATTGTTACATTTTTTGTGGTTGTTCTTTGTTTCAAATTTTCTTGGTTATGCTTAGTGTAGCATTACAAAATATTATAAACATAAAAAATTCCTTATATTAAACTTAAATCTATAAAATTAAAGAAAAACTTAAATATGAAACTAGAAATAAAAACTAAATTAAATAAAATAATAATAAATATAAATAAATAAAAATATAAAATTGTATATGGATTCTGGAAATCTGATAGTATTAACTTTAGTCTTTACAAATAGTATTAACTTTAGTCTTTACAAATCTAAAAATCCTTTTACTATAGTTAAATTCAATTTTTATTATAGCAATCTAATTATACATGTCTTTCTAAAATCCTCTAATTAAGTTAATATTCCACAAATTATCTTCATATACATTACATTAATTTATTTCTAATTACTCTATTGTAATTAATATTTCCTTTCAAATACAATACTTCTTGTTTCTTCATCCCCATTTGTTAGTCTTGACAAATATTCTCATTATTAAAAGGATGAAAATATCCATTACTTCCCACTACAACATTATTTTAAATATTTGAAAATTATTTTGAATGAATTTAATGGTTTCAATTCTATATGACTAAATATTCCTAGTCACATGAAAATCCAAGAAAAAATTTGTACTAACTTGATATTATAATATATACTTGTTTTAGAAGAAGTACAAAATCTCCTGAAGAATAATTATTTTCTTTAATATTACTTTCTCAACAATCTTGGCATATTGTATTGCCAAAACATAATGCTACTAGAGTGAAGGAAAGAGATACACAACTTTCATATTCTCCGTTAGTATTGCTCAATAATTAAAATAGTGTTTTTGGGTTGTAGAGGTGTAAGTACATGAATTTTATAAAAATATTAGGATGCATTTAAATTTTCTTCAAGTTGTGAATTTATTTTCTTATGCTTACTAGTAATGTTGATATGTTTTCCTATTTTCTCTATTGACTAATTAGTTAACTTATTTTGTTCTCATTTAATTTAGTTAAAAATATATTATTGTATCTTTTGTGATGTGTTGAAAGTAAAAGTTTGATTCATTCTGATGAATTCCTATTTTTTTTTACTAAATTCTTATAGTAATGATGTAAATAGGAGGTTCTTTACAATGACTAATTGAAATGCACATAAATTCCTCATTAATTTCACTTGATAGTTCAAATCGCACCAAAGATTTCATGAAAAAAATACTAATTTCACTATACATTATGAAGGTCATTAAACTAATGGAATCGGAATACATTTTGTTTCTTTCAATCATATGAATGAAATATCTTGTATCCATTAGAGTGTAAATATCTAGTACATTTTCTACAACTATTATTTATATTTGACATAATTAATGTCTATGACTTCTGTGCAATTCTTCAAAGTCAAACTCCATTGTGTAAATTTTCTATGTTACATTATTAAATGCATCCATATTGTTTTTCACTTTTAAATAAAAGAGATATTAAAGAATAAATGAGACCAATAAATCAATCTCCAATATCTATTTCCTATAGTCTTTATCCATTTTGTTTATCAAGGATGTGAGAAAAAATCTAACCTTGAATGCTTTCAAATTATCGTAATCATTTTTTGCATTTTCTTCTAATACATTTTAAGAAAACTCTCCTTCATAATTATTTTAAGATCTTGTATGTAAGGTCAAACCCTAGATGAATGTATAAATCCAATTGGGCATCTAGTCATTATTATCAACGTATTGTTCCTAGTTATCCACCTATCAACTAATGGATTCCAAATTGGACTTGGACCTTTGTAGTTTTCTTGAGAAATGCATATTTATTTTAAATTATCATATGCATCCACAATTTTTATGACTCGTTCTTTTAATTCTCTACTTGAGTATCTCTCAAAGTACTACTACACTACATGGTGAACATCTACAAGATAAACTAAACATGTAAACTAATAATAATAAAATAAGAATATTTTATATTTCAATCCATCTATAATTCTCTTCTATTTGTTAAGCATAATTCTAATTTAGTACATTTCTTGTTTTCTATAAAATTAAATATCAATTTGGTTTCCCTCTAACTTCCTATGGATTTTTTAGACAAATTTATTTAGAGCAATTCATTGATGCTAATTGTTATATCTAGAAATATTAGAACAAGAATAGAAAAATATGCCATCAAGGACATAACTACATAACTAGACTTGGTGTATCAAAGATGTTAAAGATCTATTGTGTTAATCTTAGATTAGTTTTGAAAAATGAGTATCAATGCACTTAAGTTATTTACTTAGTTCATGCCAAGAAAAATAGGTATATATCAAAACATGTCGAGTCATAGTGAGTGTCAAGACATTCATGTGCCAAGTCACTCAAGTGCCAAGTAGATAAACTATGCCAAGTGCTTTAGGTGCCAAGTAAAAAATGAATGATGAGTGCTATAGATGCCAAGTCATAATATAAAGATTAGTGCATGCCAAGCATCAGAGACTTTAGATGTCGAGTGAAACAATTTTGACATATTTGTTTGCAAAGGCACAAACAACTATGTAAACTATTTTTGAGCCAACTTAAGGATGAACTATGATATTTTGGAGATAAGGATGAATCTCAAGATGAATTCCCTATGCAATTACATGCAGCCAATCAAAAAATAAGAAGTATTAGGTGGCAAAATGGATGAACCTCAGTTATAGATTCATACCTAACCCTAAGTCACCAAAGTCTTCTTAAGGAGGACAAACCCTAAACTTTCCATGAGTGTTGAAGGAGAGAAGAGGATAGTTTGCATGTGAAATTAGAGAATTAATGGTGATTTAGAAGTGAGATTACATTGTATAATTAGTTAGAGAAGAATAGAGTAAAGATGAGGATATAAAAAAGGGACATATGATCAAGAAGGATCAAGAAGATAATTTTTTAGAGGTGGTTTGTTATCAAGCAAGAAAGTCCTAACTATAGAATCAAAGTTGAGACATTCTAATAGGTGATTTTAGTCAAAATCTCTTAACAAAGTAGTCCTAATAGGTTGTATGAAATTCTTTATCAAGGTGCTTACTTAGTTGTAAGTTAAAGTCCTCTAACTAGGCACACTTATAACTTGGTGTTGAAATCCTCTAACAAGGTGAGACTTAATAGTATTTGTAAGCCTTTAACAAGGTAGACCTTTCATAGGGTAGATCATGTTTCATGGTCAAAACATTATAACCTTCATTGGATACACTTTATTACTATAGTAGTGAAGATTTCTGGGTGTCATCCCCACCCTAGTTTTACCTTCTCATTGGACAGTTTTTGGGTAATCATATCTAGTGTCATATATGTGTGATTGCTTATATGTTTACATGTTATTTTAGTTTATTCATTGAATGCATGAAGTAGATGTGTGGTGAAAGTTTAATGGGTCCAAGCTTAAAACTAATGATTCATCACCCCCCCGACTCAACTCTTAGAAGTTTACCTTTCCTATTTGTAATTCCAACAATTGATATCAAAGCCTTGTTCTCTGAGAGAGAAGCTTTGCAACTCTAAGGAAAGATCTTGAAATAAAAGTCTACAAATTGGGAAAGGTTATTGAGAACTAGGGAATTGAGATACAACGCATTCTACATCAATTGGGTGAAGCAAGAGAAGAGCTAAAGAAGTCCTTGAAGAGAAGGAAATAAATTTCTACTATAGAAAATGACACACAATACAAAGAGATTGACACTACCAAGATATTTTCTAGTGGTGACTCCTATGAATTTGATGCAGCAATTGCAGATCTGATGGAAAAGAATAGAGTGCAAGTTGAGGAAATAAGAAATCTCACATTAGAGCAAGAATCACAAGTCATACTACTATGTGAGGTAACTAAACAAAAGAAGAAAGCTATGGAAGACAAAGCTATAATTGAAGAAGAAAAAATAATTTTTAGCAATAGACTAGAAGAAAAATCAATAGAGCTAACCAAGATTTCCAACATGAAATTGGATACTCTAAGTCAACTAATGAATGCCAACTATAAACTGAATGTCAAGGACATTGAGATAACTTCATTGAAATTGTAGAATGAGAAATTGTAGAGTGATCTAAAGAGAGAAAAGGAATCTGCTAAAAGTTTCAACAAGCCAAATGAAGCCATCAAATACTTTGAGCAATTATTGAGATCCCCTAGATCCAACAATGACACATCTAGACTAGGCTATACAAGCACTAAAGAATGGGAATCATCCAAAAGTGTAGGAGAAAGGGAAAAAAAAGGTAATATCTCCAAACCTATTTTTCCATAGTTGTGGTAAGAAGGTACATACTGCTAATATGTGCAAGAACAAGACTACAAATCAAAATATCAAGTCTAAGAACATGGTTCACTTGCATGAGTGCAACAAGAAAGGTCATTAATCACATGAATGTAGAACCAAGACCATGTACACATAGATATTTGAAGGATATTGTTACAACCATAAAAAGTATGGAAATAGAGATTTTGAATGTAGATTTAACCCATGTGGTCATCAAATAAGAAAACAAAGGAAAGAAACAATGGAAACTCCTATAACTAGGTTTATAATACAAGATGTAGCTATCATTATTCTCAAGAATATGGACATGTTCTTGAAAATTGTATTAGGACACACTTTAGAGATAATTACCAAAGGTGGTTAAGCCAAATTACATGTTTCAACTATTTGAAGACTTGTCACATTAGTAAATATTGTCCAACTAGGTCAAAGGCACCAAGTTATGAATTTGATAAAGGAAAAGGAAAGGAAGATGTTGAACACATTAGATATTAGATGAATAAGACATGTAAGAAAAAATATGATTACATCACATCAAATGAAGAAGTGATCACTTCACCCAATGGGTCAAGTGACCACACCTCATCAAACTAGGCAATCAAGAGGTATGTGGGATTGATATTTAAAAGTTATGTCATACATTAGTTCTAAAAGTTTCTAGTATTGAAATGAATGTATTAGAATGAATAAAGTTGTAAGAGGTTGATAGGAATTCAAGATAAATCTTTAAATTTTTCATGTTACTACCGAGCATGAAAAGTTTCCTATGTATGTTGAGTGGAATTCTAGTTGATGCCAAGCTCACAGTAGTTGTCAAGTGATGCAATTGTTAGTGGTTACCAAGTAAGCCAAAAATTAGTATAAGTGAAGCTCATAGTTGTGTAAGAACTCAACATTTATTACAGGGTTTTCAAAAGGTATTTGATCAAATTTTTGCTCATTTCACATGATTTTGAATTTGAGAAAGAGCAAGTAGAGAAAAAGGTGATTTGGAAATCCATCCAAAGCAGTTGTAGAAGATTTTAGTAGTAATTCTACATCATTTCATCAAATTTCATAAGGTATTTATCAAGAGCTGAGCTATGTAGTTTAAATTTTGTAAACCCTAGTTTCTTATTATGGCATTAGGTTCAAATAATGTAGAAGGAAAGGAAGCTTTTAATGTTTAGTTAGTCAGTAACAAAGTCAAACAACCCATTTTCAAAGCTATTCCTAATATTTCTTATAAGAAAGACCCTTTCAATGCATTATCGATGATTCCACCAAATGTGATAATGGTTCAAGATGTAAGAAAATGCTACAACTATAAGATAGGAAGCATTGGTGATATGGAGATTAGGGAAGCATATGATATACTTTGTGATAATGGTGTTTTGAAAGAACAATTCAAAATTATTGAAAGAAAGGGATTGACATGAGCCCTAGATTTTTCAAATGTATTCATGACATAATGGATTAAAATAGTGCTTAGTCAAATTCATGATGGTTCACTATGGCTAGACAATGGACCTATCAAAATTACTAAGAAAATAATTCATAGGGTTACTAGTTACCCAACCCTAGATTAGCCTAAGACACTGAGAAGTGACTCAAAGGAGGTGATTGAGAAAAATATTGGAGCTTTCTAGAATAAGAGAGGCATGAGAATTGACCCAATCACTAATCCTCTAATAGACTTTGTTGTAAGGGTTATATCACACAAGTTCTATCAATCTAGTATATTAAATAGTGCACCCTATATAGCTATGGATGTTGGATACAAGATTGTCAAAAAATATCATACATATGATCCAATAGAGCTACAATTGCAACAATTGATGGAAAACCTTAGATCAATAAGGAAAGCCAAGAGTGTGCAATGTAAATTTGGTTTTGTATTAATATTCATATTCTTCTATGTGCAAAATACTCTTCCAACATTTGGAATAGTTGTGCAGATTGGTGAATACATTGAACAGCTAGGTGAGAACTTTAAATCTGTGATGACTAGCTACTTTGAAGATTTCAAGCAGTCAATGAAGAAAAGGTTCAGAATACCAATGTCACTAGTACAGGAACACTATGATTATGTATGTTTTCTTGTGGATGTTGACTACACTTTTGTACAAGCTACTAGACCAAGGGTGTGATGGTTGAGGCCACTTGGTTATGAATTAATGTAGATGAAGCCTTTGCAACCATTACTACTTTACTATCAAAAGAGGTAGATAAAAGTACAATTTTTTTTTGGAAATTATGCATTGGTAAAATCCAAAATTATTATGGATTTGAAGATTACCTCTTCCATAAAGAAAAAGGAAAAGATGGTGAAAAAGTTGAAAGCAAAATGTGGAGAGACTGTTGAGGAGGAAGAAGAAGAAGAAGAAGATGAAGAGGAAGAAAAAACCCAAGCACAAACACCTCTTGCATTAACACAATGGATGGGTGAAGATTAGGAAGAGGAGGAAACTGAAGGTGCCAAGGGAAAAGAAGTCAAGGAAGCACCTACTCCTATTGAGCAAAAGAAGAGGAAAGTTAAGGTCCAACCACTTACCAAAGCTAAAAAGGTAGCTAAATTGAGTTAGTCCAAGCCCATTGCACCTACTAGAAGGGCTATTACATGTGCAACAGCTCAAAAGGATAAAGAAAAGACCAAACAAGTCGAACAAGGAGGTCAAGTGCCAAAAAGACCAAGAAGGAAATATGTTACACAAGCCAAGTCTAATGAAGAGAAAAAAGAGTCAGATGACATCAGCCAATTCAAGGTGGTGAGTCATAATCCTCTTTTAGACCTTGAAAATTTATGTAAAAATGTTAAGAATAGTGCAGACTTGTCAGGATTTACACATATTGATTTTGATAATTTGGGTAAAGTGGATAAAATTAAGTAGAAGAAACCATATATAGTATGATGGAAAAATTCAAGACAATCCCAATAGAAATTGCCAACTCAATGCTAAAGAGTCTATATGACATAGTTGACCAAAAATGGCACTACCTAGAAAGAAAAATTATGGAGACCACACTAGCCCAATTGATGCTTGAACTAAATAAGGCACAAATTGCTAAGGCTGTAAAGCAATATGTAGTTAGGTTCACACATAAATATAGAGCCTTTAGCATTTTACAAAATAATATTGAGGATGTTGTCAAAAAGTCCACATAGATATGGAAACTCACTTATGGGTTGACTACAGTAAAGGAAGGAGAACTTGAGCCCATTGAAGTGAAAGATGATAAGATGAAGATGGCAAAGATAACATTATTGAGGGATGAACTTAAATGCACATAGATAACAAGGCAACAACTAAGCTAGAGAAACAGCAAGAAGAATAGAATGTGCAAGACACATAATTGCTAAATGTTAGTCCTCAACATGACACAAGTGAAACTACTAAAATAGTATTTGTCAAGGATGTTTCTAGTCTATCAGCTTAGAACATCAATCCACTTATAGAGGAGGATTTGAAGAAGATATTAGATCAATCTATGTTGTATGCTAAACTTTGTGATAATCCTATTTTGGTCAGTATGGATGAAATACAAAAATCAATGACTGATACTACAAGGGAAAAGGTGAATCCACAAGAACCACCTTTAATCATCCCTCCAGTCATTAGTGTACAACCTTTGGTCCAAATACTAGATGATACATCTAATAAGGTTGATACAATTGCTAAGGTTGATATAGTAGAAGAAAACATAGTGGAAACACAAGTTGCTACTATAGAACAACAAGAAATAAGTCAAATAGAAATATCTACAACTACAACACAAGATCAAGGTGCAAGTCAAGTTATTGTGGTAGAACAAGGAAACCCAAAAGAGATAGAACAAACACCTAGAATGAAGGAGAAAATAGCCATCCAAGCCTTGGTAAATCTACCAACATCTGACACTCCTTCCACACAAACTCTCAAGAAGCTAAGCATAGATGCAACTCCATTATAGATCTCAGTGGCAAGGCCAAGTTCATCAAAGGTAGAAGAAGTCATATAGTATGGATATTTGAGCCTTGAAGAAGAAATTATTTTGCCCAAGTATGACTATGATACAATAAACATAGAATAAATGGGCATACTACAGCAAGCCTTAGTAAGGAAAAAGCATCAAAAAATGCTTAAAAGGGAACACAAGTAGAAGTAGGCACTACAAGATATCAAAGACATCTTTTTAGATGCATTTAGTCTGCCAACTTCTATTGAGACCAAGCCACTAATAGAACAACTAATAGACATAATGGAGAAGGTTAGTAATGAAGACCTAGATAAAAATTCCAAATTACTTGAATGGCCAAAAAAGAAGTTTCAAAACAAAGTCAATGAAAAGATATCTGGTGATATAGCACTAACATAAGTTGCATTTGAAACTAAGGCTAAGGATTGGAAGAAGGTACTTGAGAACATATTCTCATTATACACTAAATTATGAAATCCCTCACTCTTTTCCCAAGAGACTAGAAGTCACATCTTAAGCTTGGAAAGTCAGATAAGTTCATCAGGTGCCAAACTACATATGAATCCATCTTAGAGTGAGAAGCATTTTAGGACATTACTTCAAATTCAAATTTAGTTAGTTGTATTGACAGTAGATGAGGCTAACAAAAGAGCCAAACTGACTAGCATTCAAGCAACTCTTACACCCCATATGGAAATTTTTCACAAGGAACTAGGCTTTGTTGAAACCGTACTAAAGAAGGACCCAAATCTTTCTACACTCAATGGTCTAGTTCACCTTGTTTCCGGGATAGAAATCTAAATCAAGTGATTGGATGTAGAATGTGAAAACTGCGATGCAACTCTCAAGATAATATTGGATGTCCATAAATCTTTTCTAGACAAACAAACTATAAGTATATAACCCATTGAAATAAGTGTCAAAAAGGGGGAGAATAAGATAAAGAGGGAGAAATATTTTGAGGAAGAATAAGAATAATATAAGGAGAATGAGAAATGGGGGAGAGTAAGCAAAAAGGGGTAAATAGAAATAAGACAAAGAATAAGCTAAGGGAAGAGTAGACATAATCAGCATTGAAGACAAAGAGTATCATATTTACTTAGTAAGAGTAAATTTTTTTGGATATATAATAAAAAAACCAACTTAGGGGAAGTTATCAAATTTTGAGGTATATGTTGGGACTCAAAATTGAAGCCCTGATTTCCAGCACCATTGAAAAATTGAGCCCTACAAGTGCTTTTAAATGCATGTGTACCTGAATATTTGTTTGAGGCCTATGAGGTGTTTAATGCTTCTAGCATCTTTCATTTAGTGCATTTATGTGTTTCATGAAGATAAATTGTCATTCTGAGCCATTTCGTGAAGTCTTGTTTTGAGCATTTGTCAAATCTGTATTTTTGCTGAAGTGTCAAACAGCTACAGGAGGCCATGTTTGCAATTGAATATCTTTCACCTTATGATATTTAATGAATCACCACTTTGAGAGTGTTTAGTTTCCATACCTAATAGCATATGTTTTAGATTTTGAGTTGTTTTGAATTTGTTTGACTAGGTTTTGAATCCCTCAAATTTGGTTGTTTATCAATGTCATGCTGATGCAATTTATTATGAATTCTAGGAAGCCCTATTTGACCTCTAATAAATTTGACCTAGTTGACCAAAATGATTAAATTACTTTTGCATTGTATTTTAAAAGTTATATACTTGTTATGTTTCAAATTTGAGCTTATGACAAATCCATTTGATCAATTTTCAAACGTGATTCCAAATGCAATTTGTAGCTTTTTACTAGCATAATGAAATGTAGATTGATAAGTAACCATGTTTGTGATGTCATATCTTGAAATTGGTGATAGGTGAGATAAAATGGATTGTACAATTATGTTATACTCTAATAATACTTCAAGTGTGCCAATTTTCAAGCCTTGATGAATCTGTTTGCACACTTTCCTAGGTCCATTCTATTTGCAAAAAATGCTTTTCTGCCATTGTTCCAGTCTACAAAATATGAGTAAGTCACTTTGACTACTCACCATTCATGCCCAATTATTCATTATAAGCCCAAATTTCAGATTTATACTCTCCTCATTGTTAGATTTTGGTGACTAATCAAGAAATTACTGTACATACTCCATAATTTTGTGGGGTTCGGGGCATCGGCCCAATTTTTTTTTTTTGGGTACTATTGGTAGATTCGCAATTCATAGATTCACCACTAAAGTTATGGCTAATTTATGGCCGAAATTTTATAACCCTAAAGTAATTGAATACTTGTATAAAAGTGTTTAGGGTTGCATATTTTTCATTTATGTTGTGATGCAAAATTGCTTCTTGTGGCAGTATTGAGCTGTAAGGGATTACAGACTGTAATTAGGTTGTAATAACTCGATTGTAATAAGATCAAACTTGTTGTTTGGTGGATGTAGCCTAGGGATTGGGTGAACCATGTTAAGTCTTGGTGCCTTGTATTCATTTCTATGTGATCTATTATTTTTTGTTATTGGTTATATATGCATGTAGTTTTTATTTTTGTCTGTGGTTTATCCTAACAAGTGGTATCAGAGCGAGGTTGTCTTTCAGTTATCCTTCGCAAGAAAGTCTCATGGTTGAGTGGGAGTAATGGTAGATGAGGGTAAGCTGAAGGTTGATAGGTTTAATGGGTAGAACTTCCAGTTATGGAAGATGCAGATGGAAGATTATCTTTATCAGAAGGATTTATGCAAGTCGTTGGAAGGCAAAGCCAAGAATCAAGGAACTATGTCAGATGTTGAATGGGATCTTTTTGATAGAAAAGCACTTGGAAGTATTCTATTATGCCTGGCACCATCAGTTGCATTTAATATTACAAAAGCAAAGATGATAGAAGAGTTGATGAAAACCCTAGTGACATTATATGAAAAGCCCTTTGCTTCAAACAAGGTATTCCTCATGAAGCATTTATTTAATATGAAAATGGTAGAAGGTGGATCTATTGTAGATCATTTAAATAAGTTTAATACTATTATTAATTAGTTATCTTCTATGGGTATCAATTCTGATGAAGAAATTAGGGCTCTCTTGATTTTGTGTTATTTTCCTAAAAACTAGAATGGCTTGGTAATGGTTGTGAGTAATTCTATTCCTGGATCTAGTACCCTAAAATGTGAAGATGTGATTCATGTTGTTCTGAGTGAGGAAACTCGTAGGAAATCCTTAGGTGGACCTACATTAGGAAGTTCTTTGAATGCACAAAGTAGGGGCAAAACAATTGAGAGAGGAAATAACTTTGGAAATCACGGGAAATCAAGAGGAAAGTCAAAGGGGAAGAGGTCTCAATTGAGAGGACTGAATGACTATTGGTACTATGGGAAACCAGGTCATAAAAAGAAAGATTGCTAGAATTGAAAGAAAAATGAAGGAGATAAATCAAATGGAGACAAGGAGGCAAATGTGGTAAGTAACAAATCCGAAGAGGATGCTTTGCTTCTATCTTTAGAAAGTGTTGATGATTCATGGGTTTTAGATTTTGGTGCTTCATTTCATGCTACACCTCATAGAGGTTATTTCATTGATTATGTCCAAGGGGATTTTGGGCTTGTTTATTTGTGGGATAATGACCCTAATCAAATTGTTGGAAAGGAAAAAATCAAGATTAATTTGCAGAATGAGAATGATTGGCTACTACATGAGGCATGACATGTTCCAAGGTTGAGTAGGAATTTAATTTTAGTAGGGAAACTCAATGATGAGGGTTGTGTAGTTACTTTTAATGATAAAAATTGGAAGGTTTCAAAAGGCTCCCTTGTAGTAGAAAAAGGTGTGAAAGTAGGCACCTTATATCTTTGTATAGGTCATATTGTTCCTTCTACTTTGATTGTTTGAAAGAAAAATGAATGTTCAGGAACAATTATTGTAGTTGAGTAGGGAGAACAAATAGTTGTTGTAGAATCTAATACAACATTGTGGCACAATAGACTTGGGCACATGAGTGAGAAAGGTATGAAAGTACTTCATTCAAAGAAATTTTTACTAGGTTTGAAATGTGTTAATATGGATTTCTATGAAAGTTGTGTGCATGGAAAACAAAACAGAGTGAGTTTTGTAAAGACTGAGAAGGAAAATAAAAAGGAAAAATTAGAGCTGGTGCATACAAATGTATGGGGACTAGCTCAGGTATCTTCCCTTGGTGTCTCTCATTATTATGTTACATTTATTGATGATGCAACTAGAAAAGTATGGGTTTATTTCCTTAGACAGAAATCTAATGTATTTCAAACTTTTAAGAAATGGAAATGCTTGGTTGAAAATGAAACTGGTATGAAATTAAAATGTCTTAGATCTAATAATGGTGGTAAGTATTGCAGTCATGAAATTAAAGATTATTGCTCCACTAATGGTATTCATAGATAGAAAATTATTCCAAGGACTGCAGGAAAATGGAGGGGTTGAACGCATGAACATGACTATAATGGAGCCGCAAGGAGCATGAGGTTGCATGCTGGGTTTCCCTTACACATTTGGGTGGAGGCTATCAATACTGTAGTATATTTGATTAATAGAGGTCCCTCTACTCCTTTGGGTTGTGGTATTCTAGAGGAAGCATGGACTGTTAAGAAGGTGAGTTATTCTTTTCTCAAGACCTTCGGTTGTGAAGCTTTTGCTCATATAGACTCTAAAAATAGAACCAAGCTAGAAGCTAAATAAAAGAAATCTATCTTTCTTGGATATGGCATTAATGAATTTGGTTATAGGCTTTGGGTTTTTGAGAATCATAAAATTGTTAGAAGCTGAGATTTTATATTCAATGAGAAAGTATTGTACAAATATTTTTTGCAGTGACATGAGAAGAAAGAAGATGATTATGTAGTGCTAGATGATACTCCAAAAGCTGATGTTCTAGCTATTCCTCATGATGTGCAATAACCAAAACAACAAATACCACATACACTAGTGAATATTAGATGTTTAATGAGGTAAATTAGACCTCCACCAACATTTTATCACTCTTTCTATTCTATTTTACTTACTGATGCTGGTGAACTTGAAAGTTATGATGAAGCTGTGTAGGTGGATACTAAGATTCAGTAGGAGTTTGCAATCAAAGATGAAATGGACTCTTTGCTAATGAATAAGACATGGGATTTGTGCAAGTTGCCTGCAGGTAAAAAGGATTTACAGAATAAGTGGGTTTACAAGTTGAAAGAAGAGGAAGGAGGTAAGAAAATATTTAAGGCCAGGTTAGTTGTAAAAGGATTTGCACAGAAAAAGGGAATTGATTTTGATGAGATATTTTCTCCTGTTGTTAAAATGACTTCTATCCATACCATTTTAAGTCTTGTGGCTACTGAAGATTTGCATTTAGAGTAGATGGATGTTACAATAGCCTTCCTTCATGGTGATTTGGATGAAGAAATCTATGTGGCTCAGCCATAGGGATTTGAGGTCAAAGGTAAGGAGAACTTAGTGTGCAAATTGAAGAAAAGTTTATATGGCTTGAAGCAAGCACCTTGGCAATGGTATCTAAAATTTGATAGGTTTATGCATGAGCATGGCTATAACAGGTGTCATTCAGATTATTGTGTTTATTTTAAGAGGTTGGATGATGATAGCTACATTATTTTATGTTTATATGTTGATGATATGCTTGTATCTGGGTCTAACTTGGATCATATTAAGGGGTTGAAATTCTAGTTAGCACATGCATTTTCTATGAAGGATTTGGGGGCATCAAAAAAAATCCTTGGTATGAAGATTTGTAGAGATAAGAAGAATAAAACATTGATGCTATCTTAGGCTGATTATGTTGAGAAGGTGTTGCAACATTTGTCTATGGAGAATGCTAAAGCAGTCAGCACACCTTTATCTGGTCATTTGAAGTTGACTAAGGAGATGTGTCCTAAGACACAAGAAGAGGAGGATAAGATGTCCAAGGTACCCTATGCTTCATTTGTAGGAAGCTTGATGTATGTTATGGTATGTACTAGGCAAGATATTGCACACGTAGTGGGAGTCGTTAGTAGGTATATGAGTCATCCAGAATTTGAGCATTGGAATACTGTCAAGTGGATTCTCAGATATTTGAGAGGAGAATCCAATAAGTATTTACATTTTGGGGGCTCTACTACTAATTTTTTGGTCTATGTTGACTCAAATTTGGCAAGGGATATTGATACCATGTAGAGTACTATGGGTTATATCTTTACTGTTGGGGGGCAGCCATGAGCTAGGTTTCTAGGTTACAAAAGATTAATGCTCTATCCACTACAGAGGCAGAGTATGTTGCTGCTATAGAGGTAGCTAAGGCGATGATATGGCTTCAATTCTTCTTGGAAGAATTGGGACATCTTTAGTAGGATAATTATTTGTTCACAGATGGTTAGAGTGCCATTCATCTTGCAATGAATTCAGCTTTGCATTATAAGATCAAACACATACAAATGTGGTACCATTTCATTCGGTCAATTTTGGAGGATGGACAGTTAAATTTGGAGAAGATACATACAAATGAAAATTCAACAAATATGTTGACAAAGGTTGTAACAAGGGAGAAGCTGAACTTCTCTTCAACTTCGATTGGTCTTTTAGATTGAACATGAATAAAAGAATAGAAGAGTTCAGGGTGGTTTGATCTAGTGAGAGCCCCATGTGGTAGTGGTATTGCTACAGGATTAGTCTCGAAGTGGGAAATTGTTGTTTAGTGTGGAGCCTGATCAGTCCCCAATTGGGAGATTGTTAGATTGTGGTGACTAATCAAGAAAGTACTATACATACTCCATAATTTTTTTGTACTATTTGTAGATTTTCCATTCATAGATTTGCCACTAAAGTTATGGCTAATTTATGGCCAACATTTTATAACCCTAAAGTAGTTTAATATTTGTATAAAAGGGTTTAGGGTTGGGTATTTTTCATTTATGTTGTGATGTGAAATTGCTTCTTGCAGTGATATTGAGTTGTAAGGGATTATAGACTATAATCAAGTTGTAATAACTGGATTGTAATAAGATTGGACTTGCTATTTGGTGGACATAGCCCAGGGATTGGGTGAACCATGTTAAATCTTGGTGCCTTGTGTTCATTTCTATGTGATCTATTATTATTTTTTATTGGTTATATTTGCATGTAGTTTATATTTATGTTTGTGGTTTATCCTAACACTCATGATAGTGAACCAATGCCCTAACTTTCATGCCTCCAAGTGTCCATTTACCTAGTTTTCAAAGCCAAATTTGAACGTGTTTTGTGGTTTTCTGACATGTTTTGATGCAGGTACTTCTGAGAGGGCAGCTTCATCAGTCAATATCTTTTGACTCAGAATTCATCATAAGACAAGGTTTGATGGGGTAAACGTGTGTAGAACAGAGAATTAGTAATATTATTTTCAGAGCCCAGTCAAGTGTCTTTACAAGTTTTTAAGGCTAGTCAAAGGACCATTTGACACAAAATTGATAGTTTACAAAAGAGAGCTAAAATGAGTTTTTTTTTTAATTCAGTGGTTGAATTGGTTTCAATTTAGTGTTGGATGGTGAATGGGTTAGTTTTGCAGTTTAGTTGTTCAAAAATAAATTATTTTTTTTAGCCAGACCCACTTTGGGGTCCAACTAATTCTTTTAGAATAATGGACTAATTTGAAATCATAAGAGTTGCTATCTGAAAAATAGAGGATTTATTCCCATTGTGTGATTTCTTGAGATTTTAGAAATTTTAATTTTGATTGATCAAAGAGGACGGAGTAAAATGATCAAGTTTAGGACAATTTTCAAAAGCTTTGAATCAACTTCAAAGAGAGGACCCAACATTTAGAGTTGTTTTAAATTGAGACAACAGTCAGGAAATTATCCAAGGACATGGGAAAGCTCCATGTGGACATTTATGTGGAACACATTAAAAAGGGAATATAAAGTTGAAATTGTGGTTGGGAAACTTCAAACCAACTTTCATGAGACTATCACAGAACGCGCTAAATTTGATTATCTTCATAAGAAACAAAGTGGTGAAGGTAGATATGGAAGGGTTATTAGGTATATTGAAACATTACTAGAAGGTGATGACCTAAAATTCCAAATATGAAAATATGATGGCTCGTTCAAGCTTCCCTTGGAGTATTTATGGTTTCCAACTTGACATCACCTATAGTCTTTTCTTTCTCCATCTTTCTGCCCATGGTGTGAGGCATTAAAATAGGTTTATTCACCAATGAGCTTACTCAAAATTTCTTCATTAGCCCCAACAATCATGGGAATCCTTCATCAAAACACAATGGAATGGCAACCTTTGAACTCAAAATGTCCTATTCTTAACAATGCCATCTCAGATCCAACACAAATTTCTTATAGGGGAGCTCCACATAACCCAAAATATAGTTCTACAAGGAAACATTCTTAGCGATAGGAGAAATTGTAGAAAAGACCTTCAAAGATGTCAAATAAGACATCAAAAGGGCACACTACAAACAAGAGGAAGCAACATGATCTATCACATTCTTCAAAAGATAGGACCAAGAAGACCCACTTTGCATGGAAACCTAAGAAACATGCTCTACAAACCCTTCTTCCAAGTCACGATAATTGCTATCCTATAGAAAAGGTACAAAATATTACATTTTCCTCATATCTCCTACTCCCCCTAGTGCTAAGATCTACTTCAAAAGGCCATCATCTAGATCAGGTTTGTCCATGAATGCATGGACACCAAATTTTAAAGCATTTGATTTTGATGCTCATTTTGTACCCTTTTGAATTCAATTTGGTCATCTTCTATTGGAATACCAAGAACTTCACTTATGAGGAAAATTGCCAAATACTATTGCAATCTTTCTTAAGCATGATATGCATATTTAATGACCTGAAAAGACATGTAAGACTCAATGTATTATTAGATTCTTCTAAGGGGAGACCCTAGCTCCATGGCATCAAAAAAAGGGTTGAAAGGAGAATTCGCGGCATGTTAAAACAAAGGTAGGCATCAAAATGGAAGGGAGCATTGCAATGGAACCCATACATGGTTTAAATACAAAACTTGCAAAGGTACTGTGAAAGGCACTAGAAGCTAAACTTGATCATGCCATGAATTAACTAATGCCAAGGAAAAATCCATGCCTTGTTAAAAAGATAGCCTCTATATGAAAAATGGAAGTTGTGCCAATAACAATGCAGAGCAACATCAAAAGCATAGAAAGGGGAGCTTGGTCAAGCCGTTGGAAATCTACTTTACTCTATAATATCCCACATTGGTGATGTGGATGTATTTTTAAATCTTTAAATACAACTATAAACAAAGGCATAGTGTCTAATATGAAAGTGCCTTTTATAAGGCAAAGCTATTGTGTGTGGGTCCCAGCTGGCACGAGGAAGGAGGAAAATTTTGAACGAAGGTACATAGGTGCTAATGTGGTGATGGTGCATGAGATTGTGACAAGTGTCTACATCGAAGGGTTGGTGTATGCCCACAAAATTGAAGTGCTCAAGATTTAAACAATGCAAGATTGTAGGTGATTACCACATGGCATTGGGCTCACCTAGTAATGATGAGGCATGGTGACATGGTGGGTGCAGCTAGAATGGTGACATGGAGGTCTAGTGGTGATCGAGTAGCCAATGTGACACTACCACATGGTAGAGCCTATGGACAAATAAGATGATACCATGTGGCACCTAGTGGCAGTTGACTGTACAGATGGCATCCAATCAAGTGTTGTCACATGGTAGCTAGACCCTAAATTTGAAGAAGATCAGAAAATATTTTTTTCAAATGGAATCAATTTTAAAATATTTTTTTAAAAATATTTTCTTCATGTATAGGTTTTTTAAATTGCAAAGAGGCATTTTCTAAAGCTTATACTTTATAAATTTTTAAATTTTTTTGAACTTTCATGGATGCAAGTCAAGGTTTTGTAGCAGGGGTTTATTTTTTGAAATGGCATTCTGGGGGTTCTTGGTAGGTGAAATATGCACTCCAATATACCATCAAAATTTGGAAAAGATGAAATATATAATTATGGAGTTCATTTTTTAATAGAACATCATCGGTACATGCTATAGGAGGTTTTTCTCTCAGAGTGATTTACGTTTTTTTATCAGGTGTTTTGAGTTGTCAGTTGTAGAATTTAGTACAAAAACACCTTAAACATGTTCAATGACCCTTGCAACAAGTTATTTTGAGCTTTTGTGGTGTTTTGGATTAAATTTGATCAATTGGCACATATATGGGTTCATTTAGCAAATTTTTGTCTTTTGTTGAGATATTTTGCCTTTGAAAAGGCAATCAGAAAGGATACAATTAGTAGTTGATGGACACATGTCACTCTAAGATCAGATCCTATAATTCATCTTTGTCTATATCTTGCTTTCTTTCATCCATTAGAGGGGTTCCAAGTTTTGGAAAAAAATCATTCACTGTTGTGATACCAGGTTTTGGTTCTAGTTTTGATGTGTTCCCATACTATGACATCACATTTCCTTTAGCAAATTCTTCTTGTATGAACAACAATAATGAAGAGAAATACATATAGTTCAGATCTATTAGGTGTTTCTTTTTTTAAAATTTAGGCATATGAATGTATTATTTCAAGGAAATCAATACAAAGAACAACAAGTGTTTGAGTTTTCATTTTAGATCTTGTCTCCTTTCTTAGTAAATTTTCAAAGTTTTATGATCTTTGAACAAAGAGCCTAGGTCATAGTTGCAGTCCCTTAAGGTTTTATGTTGTTTCATTGTTGCTTATAATTCAAGGAATTATGTAAATGCTTTAGAGAAATCGATAGGGTTGCAAGTTTGTTGAGGAGGATACAAGGTAAGAATGAGATTTAGATTGAACATAGATGTCTATTTACAACTTGAATAGATAGATTAGACATCTGAAGATACAAATAGGTATCAGGTATCCATGTGTGTGTTTGATTCATGGAATTTCCCAATGGTTAAGACACTGATCAGTTATAGGATCACTTGTTCATACTACTGCATATTAGGGGTTTTTCTGAATTCAACATTATTAATCAAATGTTTACCCCTTTCATGTTGAAGAGCTAAAATAGAATGCCCTCACTCAACTTATGAATGTCATAGATTTTCATGTAGCTATTATAGGTCTATGTTATTGCATGAGTTATTGGGAGATATAAGGGTTTTTATCTACTTTGTGAGATTCAGGAATATGTTTTGCACTGGTACCATATGAATTGAATCTAAGGCCCCCTACCTAAGTTTTGTAGAGCCTAAAGTAGAAGAAGGATCAAGCCTTATAGATGGCCTAGTGTCTTAAATAGTATCTTGAAGATGGGAGTTAGCTGCCCCTAGATGTACCTTATTCTCATGAGGTTGATTGGAAATCGATAACATTTTCAAACACCAACAAAATGGCAACTCTGTTGGGGACTATATTGAATTTGAGTGATAGACAAACCTTGAAAATTTAAATGGAGATTCAATATAGTAGGAGAAGTGTGTGACAAAATTGTAGCAGTAAGTTAATTGATGTTTTTTCAGTTTTCTTACTTAAATGACATGGAGCCCAGTGATGCTTTATTAAGGACAACAATATATTTGAAGGATTGAATGTAGATTGTGTTGTTACTAAGTTTTATTTCCAATCAATTCAGTTGATTGTTGTTTTCAAAGTCCTTCTATAATCTCAGAGTTGGAATTGATAAAAAATGGTTTCTTTCTTCAAAATGTTTAAAGATTTGCGAATCCCATAAGTTGAAAGTTCAATTTAGGATTTTCATGCTACAAATTATCTCTTAAATCTTTCTCACAATTGTGAGTGGAAACTCTCTAAAGGATCTCTATATCAGTGTAGATTAGTTACATCAAAATGTTTTTAGGACTTTTCAATTCAATTGTGTGGATCTAAAAGTTATGTTAAGTTGTAAGCAAGAAGAAAGAATATATGAATTCTTGACTGAAAAGATTTGAAGTGTTGTATGTGATCTTCTTTCATAAGATATTTTAGAGTTACAATGAATCATAGAAGTGATTTCATTTAGTTCTCTTCAAGGAGATGGCAACTCTATATGGATTCAATTAGTGGTGTGAGGAATTGAGATCAGCACCAGTGCCAAACTAGCAAATAAGTGGTTTCAGCATCAACACTTGAGGTATTTTATTTTTCATGATGTCATTCTTGTCATGAAAGAAAATGGTATACGTATGTGTTCTCCATCAAGTGATTTTCAGCACTAGGAGGAGGAGAATAGTGTGATAGGTCTTATACACTTTGTGGGAACAAGTTTTAGCTTGTAAATTTTTGTGAAGTGTTCAAAGTGATTTATTGGTAGAAGGTTATAAGCCTACTATAAATTACAAATTAGAATTATTATTGATGAGTGTAAAGGCTTTGAAGAATGACAAGTCTCATTTCATCAAGCATGGAACCAGTTAGTGATGTTCGTAGATCTTTTTCTATCAAAAGATATATGTCATTATTCTTTGATGGTATTCATGGTTTCCCAAACATAATTCCTAATGATGTTAGAAATGAATTGCCTAAGTTTAGTGGGAACCATCTTGTTTTAGCTAGTCATCATGTTCAGTTATTCAATGATTTGATGGGTGACTATGAGATTGCTCATGAGGATTGACACATGAAGTTATTTGTTCAAACTTTGGAAGGTGATGCTAGAGACTAGTTTTGTTTTCTACCAACATGTTCTATTTCATCTTGGGGTGAGTTGCATTCCACCTTCATGGAGCAATTTGGAGAAAGGGTAAACTTATCTGATTCTTATAATATTTTTTTTAAGGATTTACATTAAGGATGGTGAACTTATTCTTCGATTCAATATCAGATTTGCAAAAGTTTTGAGTGAGATCCCTAAGAGTTATAGACCCAATGATCAAATGTGTTTATCTATTTACTTTGATGCATTTGACAAGAAAATTAACTATCTACTAAGGGATAAAGAACCATAGACATTATATCAGGCTTTTATGACAGCTAGGGATATTGAAAATAATTTGAAATATGGATTGACTAGAGGTCATTTTGCTAAAAATATGTGCTAGTGTAATGTATCTAAAAGTAAGCATGGATGTGGTATTGATGCTTAAATTTCAAATTAGCTTATCAATACCCCTAATGTAAGTTTTAATCAAGTGGAAAATTTAGATAAAACTATGTGTATAAGGAAGGTTAGTTCAGTTATAAATGAAGTTACACATGCTCCTAATGCTACAACAATAAGATATATTTCAGACTTTGATAGGGTTCAACACTATGTTTATTTTACAAATCAAGGTTTAGTTACAATAGTAAGTTCTTCTCATGATAATTATATGTATGATGATGTAACTAATACTTCAAATTTTGAGCTTGCTACACCTAGGTCTCCGTCTTGTGCAAGTGAGGAGGCTAAGAGTTATCTCTCTAATCATGAGTTTGATATTGCTGATCCGACATCCTATGGAGAGATAACACAAGATGAAGAGTGTGAATCATATTTATCTTAGTTACAATTAGAAGAATAGAGTGCATATGTTTGTAATATTTTAGTAGTAGATGGTAAGATGGATTCACCTGATTAGTCAGATACACAAGAAATGATTTCTCTTATTCATAAATTGCATTATGTTGAGAATTTTATAAAGGTTGAAGATGAAAGATATGAATCTTAGTACGAGGATGAAGAAGCCGAAAGTGATCTTTCAAATGATGTAGATAAAATTGTTGATCTGACATATTGTGAAGAAGCATCATGTGAAGACAATGATGACAATTTGCTTAAGTCATGAAGAGGACAATGCTAGTATATGTTCATCTTCGCGTGAATCTGATGCAAATTGGAAAAAACAAAGAAATGAAAAAAGTAAGTATTTAGGTCCTTATGAGCCTATGAATTGAGCATAAGGGGGGATTCTATTTGTCTAGATGAATTATGAGAGTAGAGGTATGAGTTCTTTTCTTAAATCTGAAAGTGAAGTTCCAGTTCAAAGTTATGTAAGTTAGCTTAAGGTTGAAAGTTTTGAAGAAGAGTTGTCTACACAATATGAGGATAAAAATATTATTTATAAAGATGAATTGATTAGTTGTGTAGATGGATTTCTTGAGGGTACATGCAATGATAATTAGCTAATAAAGGATTCTAAGGTTAATGCATGAATACCTATTGCTAAGATAAATGATTATTTGTTTGCAAGACATTTGAATCACCTTAATAGAGATAATGCAAGTAATATTGATTCATATTTTGCATGCTTCATTGATGGAGTTAATGGTGCGTCTTTTGGTGATGATTCTAATTTTTCTTCACATGTTGAAAATCTCCATAAAGATGAAATGGGTAGTGGATTTAAAATATACACTAATTCCTTATATGATAAAGGTTGTGATGATGAATATTCCATCTTTTGTCCAAATGTTCAAAAAGGATCTTTGCATGGAGTCATTAATCCATTGTTTGAAGAGGACATAGAAGTTTTAGGTTTAGCTGGGCTAGATGCAAATGGTGATACACTATCATACTACTGTAACAAATTAGAATAGTGTTCTTGCATCTATGATGCTAAATTTTCTAATGATGTTGCATTTTGTGAGCTTGAAGATGAGGTATTTGATGGAGTTCTCTTTGAAGAGAAATCGACACTTCATGGTAAGTTTTATTATGATTCAAATGAGGTAAAAACTACTTAGCATTTCAATTGTGAAGATACATTGGGAGGTTATGGAGTGATTTCAGATTTTGATGATGATGTTATATGTGAATATAAATTTGATTTCTCATTTGAAATTCAGCTGGCAACATTAGAGGAGATGCAAAGTCAAGGTATGAGTGATATATATATATATATATAACTCATTTGATGAAATTGAGTATAAGACCTTTGTATTTCCATTTGACGATATTCATAAATTAGTTTATAAAGATCAGTTTCAATTTGATTTTGATTTTCATTAGCATGCTGATTTTCTTTTTCATAGTAAGCAAGAGGTTGAAGTTATGCCAAGTTTTTACATCCACTATGAAAGTAATGGTGATGATTTTGTTTTTCCAATTGAAGAAATTCATGAGGCTAATCTAATTGGTGAGATTAAAATGAATGATATTTCTAGTTTACCTCATGCAAGTTCAAATGAGAATCAAGTTTTTGACAGAGGTAAAGGTTTTTGATGAAGTTTGGTGGCTTAGGGCCATCGTTTGTACATAGTAGTAGTTGTTGTTTGCTTTGAATAAAGTTGTTTGAGAGAAGTTTTTTTGAGTGGTCTGCTTCTGCTAGAGATCTGAATTCTTGCCATGCCCACAAGGGACATGCATCCCTAGAGAGAGCCACTTTTAGGACTCAAAATTGAAGCCCCAATTTTGAGTACCATTGAAAATTTGAGCCCTATAAGTGCTTTTAAATGCATGTGTACTTGGCTATCCATTTGAGGCCTATGTGGTGTTTAATGCTTCTAGAATCTTTCATTTACTGCATTTATGTGTTTCATGAAGATAAATTTTCATTTCGAGCCATTTCATGAAGTCTTGTTTTGAGCATTTGTCAAATTTTCATTTTTGCTTCTGTCAAACAGTGACAGGAGGCCAAGTTTACAATTGAATATCTTGCACCCAGTGATGTTTCATGACTCACTGCTTTGGGAGTGTTTAGTGTCCATACCTAAGAGTCTATGTTTCATATTTTGAGTTGTTTTGAATCTGTTTGACTAGGTTTTGAATTGCTCAAAGTTGGTTTTTTATCAATGTCATGCTGATGCAATTTGTTTTGAATTCTAGGAAGCCCTATTTGATCTATAATAACTTTGAGCTAGTTGACCAAAATGATGAAATTCCTTTTGTGTTGCATTTTAAAGGTCAAAGAATTGTTACATTTCAAGTTTAAGCTTATGATGAATCTATTTGATTAGTTTTTGAATGTGATTTCAAATGCAATTTCTAGCTTTCTATTGGCATCATGAAATGTAGATTGATAAGTACCCCTATTTGTGATGTCATATCTTGAAATCTATGATAGGTGAGATTGAATGGATCATACCATTGTTTTTTACTCCAAAAAAACTTCCTGTGTGTCAGTTCTCAAGCCTTGATGAATCTGTTTAGACACTTTCCTAGGTCCATTCCATTTGCAAAAAATGTTTTTTTGTCATTGTTCCAGTCTGCAAAATCTGAGTAACCCAATTTGACCACTCACCATTCATGTCCAATTATTTTTCATGAGCCCAAATCCTAGATTTATACTTTCCTCATGATAGTGAACTAACGTCCCAATTTTTGTACCCCCAAGTGTCAGTTTACCTAGTTTTTGAAGCCAAATCTGAATGTGTTTTGTGGTTTTCTGACATGTTTTCATGCGAGTAGTTCTGTGAGGGTAGCATTGTCAGTCAATATTTTTTGACTCAAAATTTTTCATGAGACAAGGTTTGATGGGGTAAAAGTGTGAAGAGCAGAGAATCAATATTATTATTTTTAGAGCTCAGTCAGGTGTTTTTATCAATTTTTAAGGCTAGTCAAAGGACAATTTGAGGCAAAATTGATAGTTTGCAAAAGAGAGTTAAAATGAGTCTTTATTATTATTTAGTGGTTGAATTTGTTTCAATTTAGTGCTAGGTGGTGAATGGTTCATTTTTGTAGTTTAGTTGTTCCAAAAAAAAAAAATAGCCAAACCTACTTTGGGGTCCACCTAATCACTTCAGAATGATGGACTTATTTGAAATCATAAGATTTGCTATTTGAAAAAGAGAGGATTTATTCTTAGTGTGTGATTTTTTGAGATTTTAGAAATTTGAACTTTTGATTGATTAAAGAGGATGGAGTAAAATGATCAAGTTTAGGATAATTCTCAAAAGCTTTGAATTGACTTCAAAGAGAGGACCCAACATTTAGAGTTGTTTTAAATTGAGACATCAGTCTAAAAATTATCCAAGGACATGGGAAAGCTCTATTTGGACATTTATGTGGAACACATTAAAAGGGAATATAAATTTGATACTATGGTTGGGAAACCTAAAGTCAACTTTCATTAGACTATCACAGAACATGGTGAATTTGATTGTCTTCATAAGAAACAAAGTGGTGAAGGTCAATATGGAAGGGTTATTAGGTATATTGAACCATTACCAGAAGGTTGTGACCTAAAATTCCAAATTTCAAAACATGATGGCTAGTTCAAGCTTCCGTTAGAGTATTTATGGTTTCCAACTTGACAATACCTATAGTCTTTTCTTTCTCCAACTTTTTGTCGATGGTGCAAGGCATTAAAACAGGCTTGTTCACCAATGAGCTTACTCAGAACTTCTTTCTTAGCTTTAAAAATCATGGGAATCCTTAATGGAATAGCAACTTTTTAACTCAAAATATCCTATTCTTAACAATGCCATCTCAGATCTAGAACAAATTTCTTACAAGGGAGCTCCACATAACCAAAAATATAGTTCTACAAGGAAATATTCAAAAGGGCACACTACAAACAAGAAGAAGCAATAGGATCCATCACATTCTTCAAAAGATAGGACCAAGAGGACCCACTTTGTGTGGAAACCTAAGAAAAATGCTCTGCAAAACCCTCTTCCAAGTCACAATAATTGCTATCCTATGGAAAAGGTACCAAATATTACATTTTCCTTAGATCTCCTACTCCCCCAGTGCCAAGATTTGCTTCAAAAGGCCATCATTTGGATCGGGTTTGTCCATGAATGCATGGACACAAATTTTAAAGCTTCTAATTTTGATGCTCATTTTGTACCCTTTTGAATTCAGTTTCATCATCTTCCATTGGAATTCCAAGAAATTCACTTACTAGGAAACCTGCCAAATACTATTAGAATCTTTCTTAAGCATGATGTGTGCATTTAATGACCTAGAAAGATATGTAAGACTCTATGTCTTATCAGATTCTTCTAAGGGGAGACCCTAGCTCCATGGTGTCAAAAAAGAGGGTGGAAAGGAAAATCTGTGACATGTTAAAACAAAGGTAGGTGTCAAAATAGAAGGGAGCATGGCAATGAAACCCACACACAGTTTAAATACAAAACTTACAAAAGCACTTTGAAAGGCACTGGAAGCTAAAGTTGATCATGTCATGAATTAATTAATGCCAAGGATGAATCAACACCTTGTTAAAAAGAGAGCCTTTGTATGTAAAAACGAAGATGTGCTAATAATAATTCAAAGCAACATCAAAAGCATAGAAAGGGGAGCTTGCTCAAGCTGTTGGAAATCTACTTCTCTCTACAATATCCCACATTTGTAATGTGGATGTATTTTTAAATCTTTAAATACAACTACACACAAAGGCATAGTGTCTAACAAGAGAGAACCTTTTATAAGGCAAAGCTAATGTGAGTGGGTCCTAGTTGGCATGAGGAAGGAGGAAAATTTTAAATGAAGGTGCACAGGTGCTGAAGTGGAAACGGTGAATGAGATTGTGACAAGTGTCTACATCAGAGGGTTGGTGCATGCCTACAAAATGGAAGTGCTCAAGATTTAAACAATGTGGGATTTCAGGTGATCTCCATATGGCATCGGGCCCACCCAGTGATGAAGAGGCATTGTGACCTGGCGGGTGTAGGCAGAATGGTGACATAGAGGTCCAATGGTGATCAAGTAGCCAATGTGAGACTGCCATGTGGTAGAGCCTATTGACAAATAGGATTGCACCACATGGCACCTAGTGGTAGTTGACTGTGTAGATGGCATCCAATCAGTGCTACCACGTGGCAACTACACCATAAATTTAAACAAGATCAATTTTTTTTTTAAAAAAATGGAATCGATTTAAAAATATTTTCTTCACACATAGTTTTTTTAAATTGCAAAGTGGCATTTAATAAAGTTTATACTTTAGAATTTTTAATTTTTTTTTGAACTTTCATGGATGCAAGTTAGGGATTTGTAGCAATGGTATATTTTTCAAAATGGCTTTTTAGGGGTTTCTTGTAGGCAAAATATGCACTCCAATATACTGTCAGAACTGGGAAAAGATGAACTATCTAATTATGGAGTTTGTTTTTGCACAAAATATCACTGGTACATGCTATAGGAGGTTTTTTTTCTCTAAGAGTGATTTGCATGTTTTACCATGTGTTTTGAGTTGTTAGTTGCAGAATTCAGTAGAGAAACACCTTAAACATGTTCAGTGACTCTTGCAACTAGTTATTTCGAGCTTTTGTGGTGTTTTAGCTTAAATTTCATCAATTGGCACATATCTAAGTTCAGTTTGCAGATTTTTGTCTTTTGCTGAGATACTTTGCATTTGGAAAGGCAATACATAAAGGATATGATTAGTAGTTGATAGTAGAAGGTAGAGAGAGCTTATTTAGTTGCAAGGGATTGAATTCCAAGTGGACACATGTCACTCTGAGATCAGATCCAGGAATTCATCTTTGTCTATATCTTTCTTTCTTTCATCCATTAGAGGGGTTCTATTTTTTGGAGAAAAACCACTCACTATTGTCATACTAGGTTTTGGTTCTAGTTCTGATGTGTTCCCATATTGTGACATCACATTTCCTTCAACAAGTTCTTCTTGTGTGAACAATAGTAATAAAGAGAAATACAGATAGTTTCGATCTATTAGTTGTTTCTTTGTTTCAAATTTAGGCATATGAATGTATTATTTCAAGGAAATCAATACAAAGAATAGCATGCGTTTGAGTTTTCATTTTAGATCTTGTCTCATTTCTTAGTAAATTTTCAACATTTTATGATCTTTGAACAAAGAGCCTAGGTCATAGTTGTAGTCCCTTAAGTTTGTATGTTGTTTCATTATTTCTTCTAATTCAAGGAATTACGTAAATGCTTCAGAGAAATCAATAGGGTTGCAAGTTTGTTGACAAGGATATTAGGTAAGAATGAGATTTAGATTGAACATAGATGTCTATTTATAAGGTGATTGGATAGATCAGATATATGAAGATACGAATAGGTATCAGGTATCCATATATGTGTGTTTGATTCATGGAATTGTTGAATGGTTAAGGCACTGATCAGTTACAGGATCACTTGTTCATACTATTTCATATTAGGGTTTTTTCTAAATTCAACATTATTAATCAAATTTTTTCCCCTTTCATGTTGAAGAGCTAAAACAAAATGCCCTCACTCAGCTTATGAATGTCATATATTTGCATTTAGCTACTGTAGATCTATGTTATTGCATGAGTTATTAGGAGATATAAGGGTTTCTATCTACCTTGTGATATTCAAGAATATGTTTTGCATTGGTACCATATGAATTCAATTTGAGGTCCACCTGCCTAGGTTTTGTAGAGCCTAAAGTAGAAGAAGGATCAAGCCTTATAGTTGGCCTAGTGTCTGAAATAGTATGTTGAAGATGAGAGCTAGTTGCCCCTAGATGTACCATATTCTCATTAGGGTAATTTGAAACCTATAACATTTTAAAACACCAACAGTATACAAGCTATTACAAAATTTTGACATTTTGAAGTTTTGTATATAAGTTGTGTTAAGATATGTTATGCTTGTAAGGACTAGGATGTTAGATGCATACTCGTGTCTTTGACCTTCATGTGGAATGGGGAGATTATTGATGTTAGACTAGTTTTGACAAATGAGTATCAACACAAGTAAGTTATTTACTTAGTTCATGCCGAGCACAACATGTATATATTAAAACATGTCGAGTCATAGTGAGTTCCAAGACACTCATGTGCCAAGACACTCATGTGTTGAGTCACTCAAGTGCCAAGTAGATAGACTATGTTGAGTGATTTAGGTGTCAAGTAAATAGTAAATGTTGAGTGCTATAGATATCGAGTCACAATATAAAGATTAGTACATACTGAGCATTAGAGACATTAGATGCCGAGTGAAATAGTTTTAACAACTATGTAAACCATTTTTGAGCCGACTTAAGGATGAACTACAATACTTTGGAGATTAAGATGAATCTCAAGATGAATTCCCTATGTAATTACATTTAGCCAATTAGGAAATAGGAAGGATTAGGTGGAAAAATGGATAAATCTCTGTCGTAGATTCATACCTAACCCTAAGTCACCAAAGTCTTCTTAAGGAGGACAAACCAAATAAACTTTCTATGAGTTTTGAAGGATTGAAGAAGATAGTTTTCATGTGAAAATAGGGCATTCATGGTAATTTAGTAGGGATATTGCATCATAGAATCAATTAGAGCATAACAGAGTAAAGAAGAGGATACAACAAAGGGACATCTGATCAAGAAGGATCAAGAAGTTAATTTTTTAGAGGTGATCTATTATCAGGGAAGCAAGTTCTAACTATAGGATCAAAGATAAAGAATTATAATAGGTGATTTAAGTCAAAATCTCTTAATAGAGTAGTCCTAATAGGTTGTATGAAATCATTTAACATGGTGCTTACTTAGTTGTAAGCTAAAGTCCCCTAACCAGGCACACTTCTAATAGGGTTTTGAAATCCTCTAACAAGGTGAGACTTATTAGTCTTTGTAATCCTTTAACATGGCTGACCTTTCATAGGATAGATCATGTTTCATGGTAAAAACATTGTAACCTTCATTGTATACACTTTATTATTACAGTAGTGAATATTTGTGGGTGTGATCCCCATGCCAATTTTACCTTCTCATTGGAGAGTTTCTAAGTAATCATATCTAGTGTCATATATATGTGATTTCTTATATGTTTACATGTTATTTTTGTTTATTCATTAAATGCACAAAATAGATGTGTGGTGAAAGGTTTATGGGTCCAAGCTTAAACTATTGATTCACCACCACCCCCCCCCCCCCCCCCCCTAGAAGTTTACCTTTCCTATTTCTAATTCCAACATATTGGTGTGAAAAGGGGATGGAAGATTCTAGTAACCCTAATTAGGTAAGCAAGTGAAAATGGTTAAGGATATTATTTGAGGTAAGAAAATGAGATATTTGGTTATGGTAAGACAAGAGGTAATAGAAGAAGCTATCAGAAGTAGTATTGGTATGAACAATTATCGGTGAAGGGACATAGGAGAAGATATCAATGATGAATTAGAGAAATAGGCTATTAGAAGATTAATAATTAAAGAAGAAAAGCTATAAAGTAGAAGAAAGGAAAATATAGGTAAGTATTTTATTTTTTCCCTAAATAGTTAATCAATAAGATTATGAAATCCTTTTACATGGTGGTTTTTAACAGGACTTTGTAGTTCTATTTTGAGATCATCATTCAAATCCTTTAATCAAATGAACATTATAAGAGTGGAATCATAAATGTTAAATAGAGTAGTCTATAATGGGACTTTTCATACTTTTAGCAGGCTATTTGACACTTGTAATAGAGTGTAGTCATTCAAGATATGAAATATTGTAAAACTCTTAACTGGTCACCTTGTTACTATAGTGATGATTTATGGGTATCATCCCCATCATAGTTTTTCACTCCAACCAAGGGCATTTTTTGATACCAAAATTAGTCTGTTATGTGTTTCAAATTTATGGTTTAAATGTTTTATCTTGTTATTAGGAATATACAAACTATCAGTATACTGAGAAGTTTATATATAACACTATTGATTAAATTTCTTAAGCCAAATATCTGATAAATAAAGAAAGAAAATGTTTTAAAGTGAAATACTGAAGGTAGTGATTCATCTTCCCCCCTCCCCCTCCCCCTCCCTTAGTACCTTACCATACATGTAGCTACCAACAATTAGTATCAGATCTTCTTGTTCTTAGAGGGAAGTGTAATAACTTGAGTGACCTAGGAATAATGGATAGTTACAAATATCAGAGAGAGTTGGAGTAATCCTTGTAATATGGAAATGAAAAATTTATTGAATTAAAAGATAAACTAAGAGAATCCTTTGAGAAACATAAGGAACTTACTAAAAAGCTACACATGAGTCTCAATGATTTAGATAAACTATCAGAAGTATTGATTCTAAAGAAGTGGATGCTGCACTAATAGAGATATGAGAGAAGAATGATGAACTACTTGAGAAGAATAAGGAACTTAAGAAAATAATTAATTTTATGGAAATGGACCATGAAGTTGAAGCTATTAGATTGAGTAAACTAGTAGACAAAGTGGAAACTCTTAAAAATGAGAAAAGTGATGTCAAATCAAGGTATTAGGATGCTCTAGAGATAATGATTATAAATGAACTAGTTAATGAGGGACAATGAAGTGATCTACAAGCTCAAAATGAACTAATCAACAAAATAATTTAAAGAAGTTAGTATCTAGTAAATGAAAATGAAAGACTGAAAAAAAAATGATCTAAGTAAAGAATTGAAAGTTGAAAAGGAAGTGAATGTCACAGGTACAAAATTTTAAGAAAGCATTCTAGAACTGGATAAACTATTGGTAACAAAAAAGGAGCAACTATTTTTTGACAAGATCCCTATCATAAATATTTTAAAAGACAAAAGAGAGACATGAAATTTTAAGAGATTAATAAAAAAGGAAGAAGCTATTGGAAGATTAAACCATCGTGAATTCTATCACTATTGTAGAAAGTATAATCATATAAAGGATGTCTACAAGAACAAACATGAAACAAGTGCAAGAAAGATGTTATTTAATGGTCACTATTACAAGTGCAATATGTATAGACACAAAGATCATGAACCAAGGATAGGAACATATAACAAGAAAATAGTAATAAATTTCAATGGCTACTATTACAAATGTAATCAGTATGGTCATAGTGTGGAAACATGGAAATCGAGATCACTGACAAACAAAAGGTCTAAATATTTTCCAACTGACTTTATAACTGAAACTGTGAATTGTTATCAATGTGGAGGAAAAGGATTTATAACTTTTGACTATAGAACATGAATTTCATGCCCCTAAAGATCATTAAAGATGCCATCTTACTTTTTTTCTCAATATGGATACTCTACCTAAAACTATTGGTATTGGTCTAATGAGGGAAGTAGTCAAATTGGAAAAGGAAAATGAATTCTAGGAAATGCTCAACTGAGCAATGAGATGCAGAGAATACGGGTGAGAAAAGGTGAAGAAACTACTACTATTGAGGAATGCCTGTAAGATGACATGAAAAATTCATCAGTGAACTAATACAATAAGCCTTTAGTTGGGACACATATGTATGATTGATTATTTACAAAGTCCTAAAAAGAAAAAGTAAAAGAATGTTTATAGGTATATATTAGTAATAAGAAAAAAAGAATATTTTTGTTACTGGTAAAAGGACAATTAGTTATTGTTAGAGAAAAGTTTATACTTTTGGTGCAATAACCATAAGAGTATGTATTCTATAAGTAAGGATAACACCTCTCAAAAAAGTTTGTATAAAAAAAAAATGTGTGCAAAAGAAAAAGAAAGAAAAAAAGTGCATTAGCGAAAGAAGTGAAATTATTACTAGAAAAGTAAAAGTGAGGAATATGGAAGTAAGGAATATGTTGATATGAAGATTTGATGAAGAAGAGCTAGAATACAATATTTCTTTGCTAAAATACAAAGAGCTAGCTAAAGTAGGAGCCTTATAAAAAATACTAGATGGAGTACTATGGACAAAGATGTAATCAAATATTTTCACAGTAAGAAAATTAAATTTGGAAATGAGGAAACTAAATTGGTACATGAATAAAAAATTCAAACTATGCATATCATCCATCTACCTAAGAATCTTGATGAAGAATGGAGAATAACTATGGATGGAGAATGGAAAAGTGGAAATTACTAAGGTAATTAGTCACATGATTAATAGGAAATGGTTGTAAATATTTGAAAGATTTGGGTCCTAAAATTTAAATTGATGAATTGGTTAAGTATAGACAATATCAGAGTACATTTGATGGAAGAATGATTAAGGAAAAAGGTATAAGATTAAATTATTTGGTGATTGGTTACAATCTCTGTCAGGCTGAGAAAATTGACAAGATACTTAGAGGAGCCACACAGGTGGCTTATAAAACCATTGTTGAAGGAAAAAGTATTGATTTTTGTGAGATGTTAAGAGATCAATTGATGATGAATCTACACAAGATCATAAAACAAGGATTGAGGTATGGATTTATATTGGTCAGTATATATTTTTTATGTAAAAAAATATTTTCCTAGTATAGGAAGTGTCAACTAGTTGTGCACCAAATGAATAGATGTATTGAAACACTACGGAGAAATTATAACAACTTAATATGGTTTCACTTTAAGGAGATACAAGAGAAAATGGAAAAAAGAAACCAAATTCTATTTCAATTATTAAAAAAATATAAAAAGGATTTTAATTTTTTTAACTACGCATTTGTACATTATAAAATCTATAGACCTAGATTGGTATGGGTAACACTATTCAACTATCAAGTATCAAATGATGAGGTTAAACTAATAATTGAGAAACTATTGGTTGGAGAAAAGGATGGAGGAGATGAGAGACTTAGAACATATGAAAAAAATTACATAAAAATAATCATGGAAGAAAAGAAGTCTAAAGGGGAAGGAAGTAGTAGGAAGAAGGCTATTAACAATATACCATCCACTTATGAAAATACAAAGAAACAAAGACAAGGATTATAGAGTGAAAACAACTGAGACAAACATGATCTACAGAAACACAAGTGAAAAGAAGAACAAGGATTCAGACTGCAGGAATATTATTGTCAAGCATGAAAAGGAAGAAGGTGGTCATGCATCTAGTTCTGAGACAACCAAAAAGAAGACCAAAAAGAATTACTAAAGAAAAGGCACAAGAAATGAAGAAGTTTGGAAGGATTGGAGCCATTTTAGACTACAAATTTAGTAAATAGAGTGAGGAAGAAAAGTTGGTAATAGAGGAATCTATATTATACACTATGCACAATTTTTCACATTTCTCAAGAAGAATAGAGAAACAATTTCCTATTGAGTTGTAGATTAGAGTCTTATTTAAGTGTCATAATGAAAATCAGTTGGGAAGAGAAAGAAGAGAAAGAACATTGCATGTGGTAAACCAAATGTATCAATTGAAGATATAAATAGGTTGTTGGGAGAGCATCAGAAGAAGTTTTCTATTAATTTAGAAAGGCCAAAATCCTAATGGGTATGATTAAATATGTTGGAAATGATAGAAAGAAAATATGGAATATAATTTTTCATAGAGGAAGAGTTATTGATTGCAATAATTTTTGATCTAAATAAGCAACTTGGTGAGCATATTGATCTTACTAGTGAAGGGAGCCATGTAGAACTAGAAAGTGAATATGAAATCATATCAACTATAGAGTTAGAAGAAGAATAAAAGGAAGAGACATGAGGATATGAAGAACTAAACAAAAGAAATAAAGAAAAGGAAAGTGAGAAATTTGAAGAAGTGAATGAAGGACAATGGAATGAAATAATTGTAGAAATAACTAAAGCAAAAATAATAGTTACCGATAAGACTACAACTATCAAAGGAATGAGTATTGAGAAAAAATATGGAAACAAAGTGAAATATGTGCAAGATAAGAATGAATCTTTTGGAATGCATGTTGTAAGGACATTACAAGACATGAGACAAATTATCAAAGTCAAAGAAAAAAATAAAAGAGAAGAAGAGGAAGAAGAGGAAGAAATTAGTAGTAGAGATGAGTTTGAGATACTGAAAAGATCCTATGTAGAGTTGCATCGTGAAGAGAAAAATTTTTATACAAAGAGATTGCAGGAAAGGGAAAACTTATTGAGTAAAATGGAAGACAAGAAAAGAACAAGGAAAGTCAAGAGAATGTTAAGTGCACTATCTAATTTGCTGCTAAAGATAAAAATCCAAAAGAAGTTAGGAAGTGGAAAGTAGTTACAAACATTTCTAGAGACAATAGAAATTGATGAAACTGTCAAGGAGAATTTTACTACAAAGTTTCAATAAGGAACTGATAAGGATAGACTGGCTAAGGTTATTGAATTTTTATCGAGAAAATCTAGGCTAATTTTTTTTTTAAAAAGCAGAAGAATTAAAAAATAAGAAGAAAATTCTATTGATGATTGACAATATAAATAATGATACTTATAGGTTATCATTCTGTATGAATCTTATGCAACAAAAAATGGAGTTGATAGATGATTTCCTAGATGAATTGTTAATCAAAAATAGTGTAGAGGGAAAGAGAAGAGGAAATGCGCTCTGCTAGGGTTTGTACAGCCTCCGTATGAATCCTTGTTGGTCACCATTGTTTGTCACACCGCATTTACTGAGAGAATAAGATTTTATTTATAATGACTTCAACCTTCTCTAGCCCAATAGTTGTTGCTAGTGTTAGAGTTGTTTTTGCTACTAGAATAATGACTCTACCAACCAAACACTCACATAAATTTGTTCCCAAGTTGTTTCACAAAGTAATTCCTCTCCTGATATTATTTTGAATGCCAAAGAATTTGATAGTGCATGCACATGGTTAGAGAAACAAACCCTTATTGGGTATTTTTTGGGTCACACTCCTTCTAAAAGTATGCTATGGGAATGGGTTTCCAAGGTTTGCACACCTCAGTCTATTCACCTTGAAGGAATTCAGAGCCATACCAAAGGCTTTTTACTTTTTCACTTTGGCAATGTAGGCCAAGTTGAACATGTTTATGTGTAAGGCCCCTAGACTATTAGGTCATCCCTCTTGGTTTTTCAATGTTGTTTGCAAGATTTTTTTGTTTATAATGATCTAAAGCTTAAGGTGCCTATTTGGGTGGAGTTTCTTGGGCTTCCAATTCCTTCCTAGTCTTTTTTACCTGCTATTGCACAAACTATTAGCAAGCTTGTGTGCCTAGAATCAAACAATTTTTTCAGCACTCATCCCCAACGTAGGGTTTATGTTGAGGTTGACTTGTCTAGGGGCCTCAAAGATTTAGTGAAAATCTAGATAGGTAGTACCACCTTTACTTAGAAGGTGCTCTACCTCAACCTTCTAAATACCTACTATCAGTGCCAGTTAGTTGAGCATAAGATTAGGGATTGTCCCTTGTTGGAACATAACTATCCCTTGGCTTTGGAAACCAAACCTTCTTTGGCCACCAAGAAAAGATGAATGGACTATGGTAGTAAAAAAAAGGGAAGTCTCCAACTATGGCTAAGGTAAGCTCTTTTCCTATGGATCATGGTAAACCTAGCTCAAGCCTAATACCAATCGACTCCTCTATTCCACTACTCCCTCTGCCTTTTGTTTCAAACCTTAGAGGCTAGAGGATAGTGGGCATTCCTACCCTAGATCCATGTCCTCTTTGGACTCTTACACTACAAGTGGTGTCAATGATTTCCCAACAAAAGTTACAACAATTTAGCAGCTTAGATGGCTGTGAGGATTTTTTTGATAATGGGGAGAAACGTTGGAGGGTCATACCTATTGATGACCCCTCTTTTGAGTCTACCTCTTTTTTTCTCAATAGCTTCTCCTCTCTAGGGGATGAAGATGACATGCAAGCTAGGTTATCATGAATTTCCTTTCATGGAATGTGCAAGGGCTGACATACCTCCCTAGAAAATATTATGTTCATGATACCAAGTGTCAGTTTGATCTTGATGTTCTTTGTCTCCAATAAGTTAAAGTTGTTGGGTTTCCTCTTTCCTTATCTTGTTATGTTATTTGGCTAGACAGTGTCATTTTTTTCTTCTTAGCATGAAGCTGGCCGAGGTGGTGTTGTTACTCTTCTTTCCTATCATTTAATTTCTTCTATTATTTTACATGGTTCTAACCCTTTGCACATGGTGATTTGAATCTTGTTGTCTTTTGAAAATCATTCTTTTGGTATTGTTAACATTTATGCTCCTAATGACATTATTGAGTGTTCACATCTATGGAATTAGTTGGTGGATCATTTGTGTTGGTGTAAATAAGTATTTACTATTTATACTTTACTTAAGTTTACTTAGGTTAATGCAATATTGAATTATTTATTAGTTAGTTGCTTATGAGTATCCTTACTCTTGTGAGTTGTCATGTTGACAACATAGGAGTTAGCACTCTAATTATGCACATGGTGTCTATAACATCTCTACACATGAGACATCTTGTCATACTTATCCTCTCATTGATGCACGTATATTCATGCATAGTGGAGGACATGAGCTTATTTGTCATGCTTATCTCCTATTTTTTCTAGAACCATTCTAGATGCATCTTAGAGGCCTTTATATATAGGCACTCCTAGTGTGTATATACACATGTTTTGAGGTATTCATTCTCATATTGATCATACTCTTTTGGTCTACTATTATGCTTGTACTTGAGTTCCTTGATCATGGGTGATTTTTCCCTAAGGAAAATTCTTACATGGTATTAAAGCTATACCAAATTCTTACATGGTATCTGAGCTTGGGGAGATTCTCTTCACATAGCCATTCAAGACCATTCTTGCTTCATCATCTTGATCCAAATTTAGAGAAGCCATAGATATTGGGAGTGTCTAGAACCAAAGCATACCTCACCATTGCATCCAAAATGTTGATTTGGTGAAATTTGACTATAGATTTGCCTATGGTGGGCAATAGTCAAAATTGAGGCAACATTTTTTTTGCAAATCGACAATCCAAAGGCTTGATTTGTGAAATTGGTATGTTCATTTCAAATCTATACATTTAATTTTCAGATCTATGTTTTTCATTTGCATCTCGTTTCAAATTTTCAATTTTTTTCAAATTTGCATTATTTTTTCCCGAAAAATTGGTAATTGGGCTTGTAGGAGAGATATTTTGTAGGTGAATATTGGAGCTTACTAGTGCAAATTAGATATTTGCATCACATTTAGAAGGTCAAAAAACTCACAAATCAACTTTTATTTAACCAAAATTGGACATCTAAGGTGAAATCTAGAGTCATTTGATTTTTGGAGGTGCGACGGCAGAATTTCAAGAAAATAATTACAGCAACGATTTTCAAATAGTGGTATCTTCCTCATATGGACTCCTTTTTGTAAGCACTTTTTTTTTTTTGGGGTTAGAATTTCATGATCTACACATTGGTGCAAGTTGTTTGAGATCTCTACTCTTGAATTTTCTGCAAACTGCATATCTAGATTTTTGCCACTTCAAATGCTTAGTATGGGCTCATCTGTACTCCAAATCAAGTTTCATTTTTTTTGAAAGTGCATTTTTTTTGTCTACTTTCTAGATCTACAATCAAATTATAGGCTTGTGTGGCTAGAAATACTACTTTGAAAAATAGGCCTAAATTGGTAATTGTAATCACACTAAGTGCCCAAATCATATATTGGGGGGGGGGGTTGATTGACTATTTTTCCATTTTGGGTGTACATTTATTGATATCATGGAGTTTTGTTTCACATGTTGGTGTGGAATTAGACCCCCGTTGACAAAGAGGAACTATAAAAAATGGAGTTCTTTGATGCTTGATCATCTAAGAGAACATTAGTAAGTGATTCCTTATCTCTACTTGAAGATACCACAACTTAATCCAAATTGGATAGGTCATCTTCATCTTCTTATTTTCTTTATGTATAGAAGTATGAGTAAGGAATCTTTTGCTCCTCTTCTTATGGCAAGTTTTCCTCATGATGTTTGGGTGGCTCTTTGGAAAGAATATGGAGATCCCACAATTCCTCCCTTTCTAGAAGACATTATATCTTTAGCAACTTTAGTAATGGTTTCTTCCACTCTAGATGAGATCCCACCTCTTGATACTATTATTGATTCTACTGATCCAATTCTAGCCACTGATGCTTTTGATTTAGTACAATAGGAAACATTATGTCTTCCTACTTCAACTTAATAGGATTACTTCCTTCTAGATATTGTAGCGCTATTCATGGAGTCTCACATTGAAGATATGGGAGACATCATCGATACTATTTGTCTTCTCTTTGTTGAGGAGACTACATGCATTGTGGAAACTAATAGTGACACCAGAAATAGTGCTTCAATAGATTTGGATATGTGGGATCCTATTGATAGATATAGGGAGAGGTCACAACATCAACAAGTTCTACATGCACATATGGCCATAGTGATAGGTCCAGCATAGTAGGGTATACCTAGTCTCCTAGCTCTAGCATCAATGGATGACTTCTTGGCAGACATTTTAGGATTATTTATGGAGTCACACATAGCTGATTTGGGAGACATTCTTGATGATGTACATCTTCTCTTTGATAAAGAAGAACCTTCTTTAGTTGTCACAGGGCTCACTCTAACCCTCTTGTCCATTCTCTACATGATCGATCTTCACAGATTGATATGATTGTGGATCCTTATGAACAACAATTGCAAGAGGTATCTTTATCATTTGAAGAGACAGTAGATTCTTTGTGATAGGTTCTACATTCATCCTTGTTAGATCCACACCCGTTCTTTTTAGTAGGGTTGTAAGGGATGACCATTAGTATCAATGCAAGGATAGTTAAGCAAGTTTTAGAGACACCATTTATCTTTAAGATTGTTTCTACACATAGGGGAAACATCTCACCTGTACCTCTACCATTGTTTCTTCCAAAGGGGATGAACATTATTCAACACTCATGGACCAAATTCTACCTTTTTGTAGCTATCAGTGATAGGCACACTACTTTGGGGGATGAGGGGACTTCCTTGTCTCTCTTCTTCTTCTCTTTTATGGGGGGGACTTTTCCTTCTTATGGGGTTTTGTCCTTCTCATACTTCTCTTTTGTATATACTCGATGTATGTCATGGGGGGGTCTTGATTACTCCATCCATCGATGCATCTTGTCTTTTCATCTCTATTTTTGGAGGAGGGTTTTTTCCATGAGTTTTTCCCTCTTTCTTTGCTTTATGAGAGATTGTATTTCACTTTGTACATGGGTACCTAACATGGCCTAGTAGTCAAGACCATTATGCATTTCATCTTGGCTTTCATAAGCTTAAGTGCATTCCCCTAAGCTGCAAATAAGGGGGTGTTGGTGTAAATAAGAATTTACTCTTTACACTTTACTTAAGTTTACTTAGGTTAATGCATTATTTAATTATTTATTAGTTAGTCACCTAGGAGTATGCATACTCTTGTGAGTTGTCATGTTGACAACATAGGAGTTAGCACTCTAATTATGCACATGGTGTCTACAACATCTCTACTGTGAGAGACCTTGTCATACTTATCCTCTCATTGATGCACGTATATTCGTGCATAATGGAGGATGTGTGCTTAGTTTCCATGCTTATCTCCTAGTTTTTCTGAGAACCATTCTAGATACATCTTATAGGCTTTTATATATAGGCACTCCTAGTGTGTATATACACATGTTTTGAGATATTCATTCTCATATTGATCATACTCTTTTAGTCTACTATTGTGATTGTGCTTGAGTTCCTTGATCTTGGGTGATTTTCCCCTAAGGCAAATTCTTACATGGTATCAGAGATATACCAAATTCTTACAATTTTCCACCTACGACATGGGTTTTTTTTGTGGGGACTTCAAAATAGCTGAGCTAGCCTCTAACACAGAAGGCCTTTTTCCCTTTAGATGGGAAATTGGTGAATGGGAGACCTATTTTTACATGTAGAAAAAATTAGGCCTTTATTATACTAATGTAACTTGTCACCACCCAGATGGGATTTGGCACACTTGGTCCAATTTTTGAGCTGGCTCTAACAAAGTTTTAAAGAGACTTGTCAAGTCTATGATTTATGCACAATCCTTTTTTCCCTTTTCTCAAAAGCATACCCTTCCTATCACTCCCCTACCTAATTTGATGTTTTCGAACCTTTCCCCCATTCTCTTTTTTATCACTTGGCAAACAACTCAACCTCACTTGAATAAAACCCAGTTTTACCTCAACACCTCTTTACTAGCCCATCCACCAATTGTTGCTCACATCCTACATGTTTTGAATCTTGAGCCTTGGCCCCACACTCATTTTATATGGATTCAATGTTGGAATGACACTATCCTTTCTACTGTGAGGTTTCTTTGCATTTATGGTAGACAGCTAGCTATGTACCATAGGAGAACTTATGAAGTCGCTACTCTCACTCTATGTATGGCCTTTGAGACTCTTGCCAAGGAATTTTTAGTGCCTTAAGGGCTCGTCATTCTATAGTGGGTATTAAACACATTTGAGAAGATCAATAGGTTTTCACTAACTTGTGGAATATTCTCAAATCTTATGTGCACCATTATGAGCAAGTTTTTATGGCTTAGGTGCCCTTTATTGCATGTGATAAAGCACTACAAGCCTACCTTGATGTTACTCCTAATAAGCTTGCTCCTAAACAATATGCCTTTTGTGAGAAAAAGCTAATGCTTGTAGACTTAAAGGAAGCTATCCTTTCCATGGCTAATGAAAAAGCTTCTGGATGTGATGGCTGCCCTATGAGTTCTACAAGGTGCTTTGGGATGACATTGGCCTAGATTTCCTTTATGTTTATCATGAAGCATAGAACTCTAATTCATTGGGAAACATCATTAACAAAAGGAATATTAAATTCATACCTAATGTTGGAAATCCTAAAGAAATTTGCAACTAGAGGCCCATCACTTTTTTGAATGACTCCTAAAAGATCATTGCCAAAGCCATCTCTCTTAAAATTTGACATTTGCTCCCTTAGATTTTCCAACCTAAACAAACTAGTTTTATTAAGTCCTGGTATATTTTAGAGAACATTATTTCTATCTAGGAAGGTATGGAATGGGCCAGGCAATCCAAATAGTAGAATCTATTCTTGAAGATTACATTTTCCAAAGCATATGATCAATTTGAACGGCTATTTATTTTAGCTATGCTTCAAGCTCTGTGTTTTGGCACATTATTTTGTCAATTAGTGCAAATACTTTTTGGGGATGTCTCTACTTGCATCGCCATTAATGGTCATCAGTCTAAATCTTTTGTCTCTTCAGATCTATCCATCAAGGTTGTCCTCTTGCACCTTTGTCTTTATGTTTTGGTAGCCAAGGGCTTTGGCTATCTGTTGGCCAATGCCATTTCCCAACGTCTAGTGCATGGTATTTCTTTAATAGAGTTGACCACTTAGCTGGTTGATGGACATTTTGCAAATGATTCTTTCCTCACTTTGATTGAGGATGACAAGAATATTACTAATGCTTTGTAGTGTTTGGATACTTTTTGTCTTACTTTAGGGTTTGTTATCCAATGGCACAAAACCCTCTACTATCATCAATCTTTTTGCTAGGCCCTCACTAGTTGCAATAGTATGGATGGAAATGGGTCCAACATGGTGAATTTTTAAAAAATTTTGGGTATTCCATTTTCTTTTCAAGCATCTCCTATGGAGTTGTGGAATATTATTCTTGCTTGAATTGAGAAGAAGCTAGAGTATTGGATCACTAAGAATGTAATGTCCCCACTAATAGGGTTAGTTAGGAACAAGTAATACCTAAAAAATAGATGTTAGAATCATAGTAATAATAATAAAACTAACTATATTATTCTACCCTCTAAGTTAACCCCAATCTTAAGGACATCTCCGAATCAGGATTCTTAGCTTATAGCTACCTCGTTGTCATCCTAGGATCACACCCATTAGGATTCTTCTTAGATGGGCATCCTCTATCCAAGGCCAATGACATATGCATATGTTTGACAACATCAGAATATTTTTTCAACATGAAGAATTATCAACCATGGTGATCAATTCAAGGTATTAATACCTTGCTCCCCCCATGATTTGAGTCTTATAACTCTCCTAATAGATTAATGTATTATTACAGAAAAATTTACCTATAAAAATTATGAGAAGTATAGATTATTAAACTCAATTCTAGTGATTAATAACTAGGGATTCCAACATTCCTACACATCTTTTAGGATCCTTAATCTGGCTTCCTAACCCTTTGGGAGGATCCCCTATGTTTATGAGGAACAACCTTCAATTATTTGGCCTTCTTCCTTGAAACTACCTTTCAAGTTAGGCTTCCTAATCCTTTGGGAAGACCCTCTGGGTTTCTCAAAATGATCCTTGATTTCTTAGCCATCATCCTTCAAAGACCTATGAGACTATCTTAACACATGTACTACATTTATCTTCAATAGATTCATTAATATAAATAAAGTCATAAATATAATTAAATAAATATAATCCATAAACATACCTTTCTTACCTTGTTCTTTTCTTGGTCCATGTGGCTCTATCCTTAGTTGGGCCTTCAATGAATTATTCCTTCTAGATTATCTCAATATTTTTTTCATTTCTTCTTTTCAGAGAGCCACAACCTTTCATAATACAATTCCTTTCAAAAGTCATAACACTTCATAGTTATAATCCTTTTGAAAAGTCACAACACTTCATAACTAAAATCCTTTGGAATCTCCCAATACTTTATAATCAAAATATTTATTGAAGAGTCACAACTATTCATAATTATGACCCTTTCAAACGTTCAGATCCTTTCAATATCATTGGTACCATTTTAGAAAATTACTTCCTTATTTTCTTCATATTACTTTCCTCTCCCATTTTTCCTTTTTAATCTCCTCCCCTCTTCTCTTCCTTTTTTTCTACTCTAAAATAAACTCTCCTCCATTTTATATCTTAATTTTTAGGATTCATGTCTATTTGTTAAACATCTCTTAACTTTTCATTAAATTTAGTTAATTTATATTATTCTATGTTATATTATTTATTTACTTACTTATTTTTGTTTATTTTATTTATTATTAAGTTCTATTTACAAAGTTAACATACTTCCTACAATATTGTCTCTTGAATTTAATTTTCATTCTTTCTTTACTTATTGAAATTTTATTATTTTTTAATTATTTAAAATACAATGCTAAATGTTTTTATTAATAATATAGATTAGATAATTATTATTTTCTTATTTTATATTTTAGTATTATTTATAATATAACTTTATTATTTATTTAGTAATATTGTATTATCTAATTATAATTAAAATTCTATCTTAAAATTTCAAATATGCTCCAAAGTGCTTGTTGCTACTCATGTGTACTATTCTTGTTGTTGGGCTCCCTCTAAATCCCCATACCTTAATCTTAAACATCTTCTCAAGGAATTTCTCTAGGCCTCTGATGTTGTGCATGATGGCTTTCACAGAGTTGCCTAGGACTTCTATTTTCTGCCCAAATATTCTAGTGGCCTTTGTTTTCTTTCCACCCACAAATAGGGGATAGCCCTATGTGCCAAGTGGGTCATATGGGCTCTCTCTAGAGGTGAGGCCTAGAAAATTTTGCTACAACATTGCATTTCTTTAGGCTTTCCAGTTGACCATCTAGCCTGGAAGGGGATCGATTTTCAAACCCTTCTTGTGACTTCTAAACCTGTTTAGATTCAGGGAACTTTTGTTACTAAGATCATTTGGAGATCCTGGGAAGCCCTCAAACCTTGGCTTTACTAGGCTGATAATGGATTCAGAGATGGGCTCTCAATGAATCAATAAAACCTTTGGTGGTTGCCCTTGTTTTCCACTCAAGGTGTGCATTTAGCCAAGATTCAAGCAGCTAGTGCTTTGCGATTATTTTGTAGGGCCATTAAAATACCCAAAGATTTATTCTCTAGGGTTACTATGAGTATACTCATGGGAGGATTTGCAGGTCTAGTATAGGCTTATTCATTTAAATTGATAGATAATTGATCTTCTAGTTTATGTGGTTCCTCCCAATCTATTATAGAAGCTTAGAATTCACTCATCTCACCCTTGGTGGAAAGATTGGAAGTAGTACCTTGCCACTCTAATGACTAGTTACAAGCCTAGGCTGGGGTATTGGGGGCTGGTGCCCTATCTTCCAATGGTCAATACTCTCAACCAATGTTGGCATTTACATTCTTTGCATAAGACTTGGAGTCTTAGATTTGCCACTATTTGGCATACCATCGTAGAGCCAAAGATTGCTCACTTCACCTAGTGTCTCTTTTTCTAGGGTTTTCCTTTGGGTCCTTGGCTTTGACATTTGGGAGTCCTAGGTCCTAAATGCCCTTGTTTTGGTCATCCTCAAAGCTTTCGACATATTTTTTGGTTTTACAAAAGAGCTCAAAATTAGTGGCTCTAGATTTATGAATTTTTCAGGCCTTTTCATATAGAGGCTTTCACTTGGTATATGGTTGTTCTAGGTAATGCTCTCAGATTCCCTTTTACATATGCCCAAATTTGGTACACTTTTAGAATGGAGATATTATTTACAATTTGGAAAGATCACATTTTTTTTTATGCTCTCACAACTTTCTTGATATTCATGTTGCAATTTACTCTAAAGCACATATATGTAATAATGTCATGATCTAGACTCAAGTACAAACTGAGAAAGACATGCTGGAAGTGGCTCACCAATAGGAGCTACTTTCTCACTAGGGAAATACCCCTTGTATGGTTACCTAAGTACCTCCATAAGCTTTTTCTAGTAACCATACTCCTCCTCACAGTCACTAGTGAGGCCAAAGAAATTTTTCGATGCTCACAAACCCCTAGGTCACAACCTCATCACTACTCTCCTAGTGGTGGCTATTGTGGCCATCATCACTTAGCCTCACCTCCTTGGAGGCTAGGCTCAAGTTGGTCCCTAGTGGCTCCCCATGTTGCCACTAATGTGGGGTGGTCATCTACTCATCGTGATCCCAAGTGGGTTTTCCCCCAGTTGGATCTTGTCATTTCTCCTCCCAAGGTTGAAGAAGATAAATATTTTGATAAAGATTTTTCTACTAATAATGGTTGGGCTCCTCCTAAGCTAGCCAATAACCCCAAGGATTTATGGGGTTTTTATGATAAAGACCCTCCTTTGGTTGGCACTGTTCTTGCAGCTTGAAGTTTTATGTTTTTACTTATATATGTTTTTTGATGAATAGTTGATCTCCAACCTTGGGCCGTTTGAACTCATGGGGTGATCTAGTATCCCTCAACCCGTTTTTTGTGAATATGTATCTTTAAAATTTCTAATTAATGAAAAAGTTCTATTCATAAAAAAAAATTGTGCAGATACTCTTTAACAAATCATAAAAGTAAAAGGTCATATTACAAGTATATTAAGTTTACAAGATAGTTGGAATAATACAATGATGATGTTAGAAAGCATAATGAAGTAGATAGACTCAACAAAATAAAGGTTGAATCAATTTTTTGATGCCTTTTCCATTGTTGTCAAAGGAGGAGAAGAAGAAAATATAAGTGGGAGAATTATGGTAATCAAGAAGAGGTAAAGATAGAAAGTAATGTGTAATGGATAGTAAGGCTAAAATGAAAGGGGAAATTGTTTGTGTAAATACGTACTTTACTATTTACACTTACTTAAGTTTACTTAGGTTAATGCATTATTTAATTATATTTCATTATTTTATTATTTTTATTTGTGAGACACTTAGAATTTTGGACACCTCTTTAGTTTTCATGTTGACCACATAGGAGTATGCAACTTTATTTGAGAACATGGTGTCTACAACACTGTTTTGCATGTCCCACCCTTGTAGGCTTATCCTTTCATCACCGCACTTACTTCCATGCTTAATGGAGGATAATCCATATCTGGTGGACATGTGCTTGATTGTATGACACATCATGATGCTAACTTCTATGCATTCTAGAAGCTCTCTTAAGGCCTTTATATTCAGGCACTCCTAGTGTACTATAGTATCAAGTTGAATACATTGTTATTCTGATCATACTCTCTCCATTTTTGGTCTTCAGTTGTGCTTGTGTTTGAGTTCTTAGTTCTTGGGTGAATTTTTCCCTTAGAAAAATTCTTACATGGTATCAGAGCATAGAGATTTTCTCATCACAAGCCATTCGAGAAATCTTGCTTGCTTCATCACCTCAGCCTGAATCCAGCATGCTGCAGAAATTGGGAGTGTCCAGCACAAGATCTAACTTCACCATTGCATCTAGAATGTTGAACCAGTGAAAATTGACTATAAGCATGCCTACCTTGGCTCAAAGTTGATCGCGAGGCAAAAAAATTTTGCAAATCAGAACCCAGAGGCCCCAATTTGCGATATGGGTATGATCTTATTCTCAAATTGGATCTATAATTTCTCTATATTTTCATCATTATTTTGTCAAATTTTCAGAATATTTTAGCAGAGAAATTTTTTTGGTCGAACTAGGTAGTGACACCCTGGCTTGGCTCTATTTTTTTGGTGGTGGAAGGTATATTTTATCGTAGGGTTTTATTATATTTTTCCTCAGACTGTACTGTGCATTTCAATACTGCTGCAGGAACATTATTATTTTTGACATTGCCGATTGTCTAAACCCTCTACTGGTGACGATACCACCATTCGGCAGTCAAGCCACTAGAGGGATTCATTTGCACTTTGTAATTGCGAAGAATTTCTTTTATTTAGCGCATAGCGCTTTGCCACTATGGATGTGGGATATATCCCACGATTTTGGCAGTCTTCAAAACTGATCCCTGTAGACAACCCAGGATTCGGTGATAGTCATCTTTGTACATTCTTGGGACGACCCACTCAATGCTCTGCACATTGCTCAAACATTTTTGCATGATTGGTGTTAAATCTGGCAAGGTTTTGAAGTTTTAGGCACGTTGTGGTTGAAGCAGTCTTCAGTGCCCATCCCCATTTTTTGACTGTCATAGATCTCTCTGGTCCGACCTACACTTTCTAGCAATTGCGTGTTCGATCTTTTTTCCCTCTTCACAACTTCTTGCCTTGCTGCTTTAAATTCGGCATGAAAGAATTTTTTTTTTCGGCAAGTGCAAAGGTTCCTCTAGCGATTTGAGTTCCTGCTCGCCTAGTTTCTCAGTGATAGAAACCCTTCATCCTAGCTCTGCACAAACTTTTGGCTTGTCCTTTAAAACTCTGCGAGTTACAATTTTCCTGCCCGCGTGGTTGGTATTGCCAGCAATTTGTTCTATTTTGACATCCAGAGTTGTTTTTGGTGTTTTTCGGTAGCAGTCTACACTCTGACCATGATTTTTCAACATATCTGACGCTGCTTTTTTATTCAAACACCCACCCACAGGAGTTATCACCATGTGGTTGAATATAGAGACACCCCGTGGGATGTTGAGCCCTCCACATGGGACCAATTATATCCCACCATGTGTCACATTTGACACGTTAAGTGCCATGTCAACAACCCGATATTGCCACGTCACCTATGGGCAATCAAATTTTTCCATGTGTACTTGTCTATATAGTACAGACAACATAATCAGCCAGACACATTACCCAGGGGACTTTTCCTTGTTGACATCATCATTTTGCTGTGTTAAATTTGACACCCGTCTGGATGTCATTCCAAGGCATTTTGCAACTGCATTGACGACCATTTGACTGTTAAATTTAGCATCGCAGTTTCTCCTCTAGACCCCTCTTCAGATTTCTTTTCAGTTTAGCAACCTGACTTTGCGAGCTCCTAACTTGGACATCCGAACTCTTATTCATGTGCAATTTTTTTAAAAATTAGGTAAATTTTCCTAAATTTTCTAGTGGTGGTGTTATTTTTTGGTTTTGGTGCATAGATTTTGTAGAATTTGCATTTTTTGGTGACTCTACTTGCATAATCTTGCATTTTGCAACTTCAGAAGCTCCGTACAAGCAGATTTGGTCACTTTTTTAAGTTTCATTTTTTTTGAAAGTGCATTTTTTTTGTTTACTTTCCAGATCTGAAGTCAAATTCTAGGACCGTGTGGACAAATTTCTCACTTTCAAAATTAGATCTTCTTTGGCATTGTCAAGCTTTTATTATTTTTAAGAATTTTTGTAAAACTAAGCTATAGTGCTTAAGTGACAGATTTAAGCCTCATAAGGTACTTGTAAAAGCCAAATCAGAAAGTCCACTTTGTTCATTTTGACAAGTGGCTCATTGTTATTGCACTACTTATAAAGTACCAAGTATCTCTTTTGGGGGGATCTTTTGATTGAGTTAAAAGGGGGGGGGGTGTACTGTGTTCTTGTGTCTGTGTTTTGTGCTCTTTAATTTCTGCATCATGGGTTTCAAATGTCCTCCTTTGACTTCATGCAACTATTCTACATGGAAAGATATTGCATGGAGTAGATTAATGGAAAAAGGATATAGTTTGTATGTTGATGGTACAATTACCAAACCTACTGATGCTAAAGAACTCATTGATTGGACAAATCAAGACCAACGGGCTTTAGCTGTAATTAGGAGTTGTGTACATGGGGATCTTCTCTTTCACATTAAAAATTGTTCAAAATCTAAGGAAGCTTGGGATAAACTTGAATAGTTGTATGGTAAAGTGGATGAAGAAAAGGGATTTCAGATTGAGGATGATCTACTTCTCTTAGATCCTAAACATTATGACAAAATTCAGGATTATCTCATCAAAGTCAATGAGTATAGGGAACTTCTAAATGATTTTGGATATCCAATGAAGGATGATAGGTTGATACATCACATCTTGAAGAAGCTACCTTCTGAGTATGCTAGCTTTGTTTCAAGTTTTAATACTCACAAGTTGACCATGGGATCTGCTTACCAGAATACTTCCTTTGATGGATTTGCAGACATGTTGATTGTTGAATAATCTCACTTGGTTGATTTTGGCCTTCTCAAGTCATCTAATACCAAAGCCTTAGTAGCTTGTGATGATCATACATCTAGTCAAGGGGGGAAAAGAAACAACAACAAGAAGCAGTGGAAGCAGAAAACACAATCTAAGACACAACATGACTCCTCTCAACAAGGTGGTTCTTCTTCAAACAAGAAAGGAAGTAATGATAGGAAGGACAAACTCTTTTTTGCATACTGCAAAAACCCAAATCATGATGAGCATCATTGCAAGACAAAAAGAATCGATGAGTTAGAAGATCTACTCAAGAAGAACAGAATTCAAGTGCTAGGCACTTCCAAGGATTCTACTCCTAACTCTTCAAAGGGTAAAGGTCAAGAACTTATGGCCAACACAAGTTCTTCTTTAGAATGGATACTTGACTTAGGTGCCTCTTACCACATGGGTTCTTCAAGGGAAGACTTTTCTTCATTCAAGCAGTCAAAGGTACCACACATCTTTGTGGGAGATGATGCCAAAATGGAAGTTGAAGGGAAAGGACATGTAGAAATGGAAAATGGGGAATTCAAAGATGTTCTCTATGCTCCCAATCTAAGCTCTAATCTCCTATCAGTTGACCAAATCACTCACCTTGGAGATGGTCATAAGGTTGAGTTCCTTCCCGATTTAGTGATGGTGCAAAGTTTCAAAGATGATTCATTGGTAGTAGTTGGGAAAGTCAAAGATAGCAGGAGGCTTTATTACTTCTCCCATTTTGTGCCTAAGAGTTCTTCTCAAGCCTTGTTAACTCACTTTAATTCAAATATCAACTTATGTCATGAGCAGTTTGGTCACCTTGACTTTTGCTCTCTTCAGCAACTTTTCTCAAAACACATGGTCAAAGGTCTACCCAATATCAGCTTTTCTAAGGGGGAGTGTTCATCTTGTTTAGTCGATATGCATCTCAAGGAGAAGTATGATAAAGGGAAGTCTTCTCGAGCTCCATTTGTTCTTCAGTTAGTTCACATGGTCTTAGCAGGACCATTTGCAGTGACTTCAGTCAGCCAAGGTTGCTACATACTCACATTTGTTGATGACTTTTCAAGATTCAGTTGGGTCTTCTTCCTTCATTACAAGAATGAAGTAGTTCACAAGCTTCAAGAATTCAAGGCTTGTGTTGAATGCAAGTCAAGGAAAGCCATCAAGGTATTAAGAGTGGATAATGAGAATAGATATGTTGATAGAAGACTTAAGAAATTTTGAAAAATTGAGGGGATTGATCTTCAGAATTCACCAGCATTCAGTACACACAAGATAGATGTTGTAGCTATTAGGATTAGGACTCTCAAGACCATGGCAAGTTGCATGATAAAGGCCATGTCTCTCGATCCTACACTTGAAGTTAAAGCCATTAGTAGTGCTACTCACATACTTAACAGATCTCCTCATCTAGCCTTAGATGGCAAGACTCCTTTTGAGGCATGGTGTGGCAGAAAACTAGTTGTGAGTCACCTTAGAGTCTTCGGTTGTCCAGCATGGGCAAACCTATCTTCCAGGAGTTGCAAGGCACTAACACCTATGCCTTGTACCTTTATTGGTTATGAAGACAATGCAAAGGCTTATAGACTGATGGATCCAAAGACACATGAGATTTTTGTGGAGAAGGATGTTCACTTTGAGGAAAGTTCTCCGAGCTTGTCCTCTACTCCTCTTTGCACTTCATACACAGTAGAAACTGATAGTGACACTACCGATAGTGCTTCAAATTCTTTAGACACATGGGGTTCTATCAATAGTTGTAGTGAGAGGTCACATCAGTCCAGTCCACGTACTTACATTGCCATAGTGAAAGTTCCATCATAGCATGGTACATCTTGTCTTCCAGCTCCAACTTCACTTGACTTGGGAGACAGACTTGAGGACTTACATCTTCTCATTAATGATGATTCTTCTATAGTTTTTGCGAGGGCTCACTCTGACCCTCAAGTCCATTCTCTACATGATCAATCTCCACAGGTTGGCATGATTGTGGATCCTTATGAATAGTAATTAGTGGAGGTCTCTTTATCAGTAGAGGAGACAGGTTGTTTAGTGGAACAAGTTTAGCAGATATCCTTGACTAATCTGCATTCATTCTTTTCAGCATAGTTGGAAGGAGTGAACTTCAGCATCAGTACAGGGATACTTGAGGAGGTTTTAGGGCCACCATACATCTTCAGGACTGTACCTTGGGCATTTTTTCTTCCCAAGAGGAGGAACACCTTTTTGCATTCTTGGACTAGCTTCTTCATCAGAGGAGTTTTCACTTGGTGGCATTCTTCTTTTTGTGGGGGGGGGCAGCCTATTCTTTCTCTCTTCCTTCTCTTATTTTCTTATGTATATATTGGATGTATGTCGTAATGAGGGGGTCTTGATTACTCCATCCATCAATGCATCCTTCTTTATCTCTCTTTTTGGGGGAGGGTTTTTCCCATGAGGTTTTCCCTCTTTCCCCTCTTTATGGGAGATTTACATTTCATTATGTACTTGGGTACCTAACATGGCCTCGTAGTTGGGACCCATTCTACATCTTTATCCTAGTCTGTAAGCTTAAGCGCATTTCCCTAAGTTTCACTTAAGGGGGGGTGTTGGTGTAAATACGTACTTTACTATTTACACTTACTTAAGTTTACTTAGGTTAATGCATTATTTAATTATATTGCATTATTTTTTTTAAAAATTTGTGAGACACTTAGGAGTTTGCACACCTCTTTAGTTGTCATGTTGACAACACAGAATTATCTAACTTTATTTGAGCATATGGTGTCTACAACACTATTTTATGTGTCCCACCCTTGTAGGCTTATCCTCTCATCACCGCACCTACTTTCGTGCTTAATGGAGGATAATCCATATCTAGTGGGCATGTGCTTGGTTGTATGACACATCATGATGCTAACTTCTATGCATTCTAGAAGCTCTCTTGAGGCCTTTATATTCAGGCACTCCTAGTGTACTATAGTATCAAGTTTTTTAATACATTATTATTCTAATCATACTCTCTCCATTTTTGGTCTTTAGTTGTGCTTTTGTTTGAGTTCTTAGTTCTTGGGTGAATTTTTCCCTTAGGAAAATTCTTATAGAAATAGTCACAAAAAAGAAATTTGAGTTGGATTTGTACATATATAGTATTTTCGTCAATGCCAAAGGGGGAGATTGTTACTTTGGACAAAATCCTACAATCTTCTTGGTATGATTTTTATAAGTTGTCATTGTTTGTTAAAACTTTATGTTACATTTTGTGATATGTTTAAGACAAGAAAGTTGTATTAAAGTATAATATGTTATCAGGGATATAACTAAACTTGGTATATCAGTGTGAAAAGGAAATGGAAGATTTTAGTAACCCTAATTAGGTTGTAAATTTAAAATGGTAAAGGATATGATTGAGGTAAGAAAACAAGATATGTTGGTTATGGTAAGAGAAGAGGTGAGAGAAGAAGCTATCAAAAATAGTATTGGTATGAATAGTTATACGTGAAGGGATGGAAGAGAAACTATCAGTGATGAGTTAGAGTGGCAAGCTATCAAAATATGAATAGTTGAAGCAATAGACTAGTCAAGAAAAGAAAAGGAAATTTCATCTCAATCTCTTATTTTTTTATCCTAAATAGTTGATCAAAAATATTGTTCAAAACCAAGAGTTTTATGCGATACCAAAATTATTCTGTTATGGGTTTGAATTTTATGGTTTGAATGTTTTATCTTCTTATTGGGAATTCACTAACTATCAGTATACTATGAAGGTTATAGGGTGATCCCACAATAGTGGGTGCCACTTTTTGACCAATTTTGACACTAAAATCAATATTTTTGAAACAAACCTCACATTCGAGTGACTATATCTCTAAAACTATGAATAATTTAAAGATGAAATTGTTGACATTTTAGTCAAGTTTGTTATTAGTGGCATACACTTATTTAGATTGTAAGCATCTACCGAGCATATGGTAGAGTTAATAATGTTAATCGAGCATTTCAATTGCTATTGACACTTTGCACCGAGCATCTTAATGTAAACCAAGCTCTATAGTTGCTACCAAGTTCCTAGTAATAAAAGTAAGAATCTAGTGTTGACTGAGCCACTTAGTGTTAACCAAGTGATTCATTTTATATATTGAGTTTCACAGTATTCACCAAGTCACCAATGCAGATTGAGTTCAAGACTACTTGGAAGTGATCAATATGAACTGAGTTTCTATGTAAACTGAGTGCATGACAATGCCAAGAATTTATAGTGGATGCTGAGTATTAGAACCTCACCAAGTTAGTCTTCAAAACCTAGGTTCCTATAGTATGGGCCAACTTTGTACATTTTGTGTAAACTTGTGTTTTGGGTAACTTTCTAATATGATTAATTGAATTGATATATATGTAATGCTTTGTATCACATCGAAAGTGAGTATCCAATTATGAAAGGAATGTAATAAGTAGAAGAGAGAAAGACAGTGAAGTATAGGGCCAAAAGCAACATAAGGAGCAAAAAAAATTTATCTATCACAGTAAGGTGATTTTATACTCAAAGGTATCTCATTCAGCAAACCAAGTTGCAGATTAGAGATCAAACTATTGTTTTATCCTAATAGGTGGATCAATCAAATCCTTTAACAAGGTAGACCTAACAGTCTTGTGTAAGTCTCTTTATCAAGTGCATACTTCATTATATGTTTGTAAATCCTTTAACAAGGTTGACCTAGCAGTCTTTATTACTCCTACTAGGGAAAATCATCAAAAGTGATCATTGTAAGCCTTAACTAGCCAACTTTATACTATAGTACTAAATCTTGTGGGTATCATCCCCACTCTAGTTTTACTTTCTATTTGGAAGGTTTCTGTGTCACCAAATCTTGTGTGTTAAAGTGTTGTGTATGCTTTAATGTTTTCAATTTCTCACTCATACAACTAGATCATAATATATATAAAGGATTAATTGGTAATTAAAGATTAATTTTATTAGTTACTGATTCACTCCTCCCCTCTTCGTAGCTTAGCCTTTCATAATATTTCCAACTATTGGTATCAAATCTTTTTTGGTTCTCAGAGAAAAGTTTAATGACTTGAGAAAAGATCAAAGCCTATGGAGATATTTAGACTTGACAAGGCTATTGATAACGAGAAGCTATATTTCAAAATAGCTATTGCACAACTCAAGAAAGCAAATGAGCAACTCTCTAAATCTCTAAAAAGAAGAAAAGATCTTGCAATTCAAATGAATGATCATCTCTTCACTGAAGAAAGAATTGAAGAGCTTCGTTCAACAAGGAGCCTTGATGAAGCCAATAAAGCAATCAAATAACTATTAGAAAAGAATGGTTCATTACAAGAAGAAGTAAGAAAACTAAGAGAGCAAGAAATTTAGTCAGTAAAATTATGTAAAGTTATGGAAGATAAAAACAAGATAAAAGAAGAAATAGAAGGAAAGAATAATGAAATTCAACATTTATCCCTTCAACAGGCTGATTTCATTAATCAACTCACCAATGAAAATGAAGAAATCATGAATCTATGATCAAAGAATGAATGATTAAAAAATGATCTAAGCACTAAAAGGAAAACCAATGAATGAATGATGAAATCTCAAGCAGACATAAATCAATTGAATGAGAAAAATCATTATAGTCAAAAGGGAAAAGCAAGAATTGGATATATAAAAGAAGATGAATCATCCAAACAAGGAGCTCAAAAGAATCAAAGACATAATTGTAATCACTATGGTAAGATAGGTCACACATCAAAAAAATTTGTAGCAATGGGAAAGAAAAATTCAATGGAAAGTATTACAATTGCAATCAGCATGGTCATAATGCTAATGAATGCAAATAGAAATCTCAGTTTGAAGTAAAGTGTCACAAGTCATCAAAATGCAAATATAAGATACTAAATCTAGAAAAATATATTGTGAAAGCTATATATATTTGGTTGGGACTATAATAGTTAGTGCAGATGTCATTACTGTGGAGAATTTAGACACATTGGAATGAATTGTGTAAAGCATCATATGAGGACAAAAGATACTACTAGAAGATGTTTTATTTGTATAGAACTTGGTCATCTTGCCAAGAACTACATGAATACTAGAAGAATTGAAGATGAAAAGAAGGAAAAATTTGATAACATCGGAAAAGAGATGAGACAACAATGGGTTCTAAAATTCTCTAAGATTGCAAGTCTAAGCTATGATGAACAAGTCACTCAAGAATTGGGGGACTCCACCTTTTCCACTTAATTTCTCTAAGGAGAATTGGAATTAGGATACTAAGAAGAAAATCTAATATCAATTCCAGTTAGTAGTATGGAAGATCCAAATCAGCATTCAAGATGCAAAGGGGTCACCAAGTAAAAGATGGAAGTCGCTACCGAGTGAGGTTAAGTTACTGTCTTACTGAGCAAGGTCAGGTTGTAGACTTTATCGAGTAAGGTCGAGAGTAACTAAAGTTTTGTGTGGTTATCGAGTCATGAAAGACTTCACCAATAATTCAATGAAAGTAAAGTGGATGATAGTCTATCAATTTGAGTGAAAAATCCTATTAGGAATTTATGGAAAAAATTGATAAAAAGGGTGAAATTGAAGTCATTTCTAACTGTGAATTTTTGAGAGCTATTTATGTAGAGAAATTTTCAAGAATTCAAGTGATTTGAGTGAATTGTTGAAAGAACTTCAAACCCTATCAAGAAAATATGGAAGCAACCAATAGTAATGTGAAAAAAGGTTCATACATGTTGATTCGAGGTGTGGAATGGAAGGTGCCATATTTCAATCTTACTCCTACCATTGTGGAATCCCTAGATCTGAGTGGAGCACAATCTCAAATTCCACCAAAGGAACTCTTAATCAATGAATTCTATTCTCATTTCAAATGTGCAATTCAGGATATTGGTACTTTGGAAATGGATGAAACCCTAGAGAAACTATTTGTTAATGGTGTGTGGAAGCCAAAAGACCAACATCTAGAAGCTAAAGGTTTAACACATATGCCACAATATTTTCAAGTTAAATGGATAAGATAAATCCACAGTCATGTGCTAATGGTCAGTTGTAGTTGGAGAAACCAATTTTGATCATAAAGAAGATGATCCATAGGATCATTGGTCTCCCCATGTTAACAAAAGCCAAAACAACCAAAACCGTAAGTCAGGTTGAATTGGAGAAGAAAACCCTTTTCGAGTGGGATGGAAGGGGAATGAAAATAAGTAGTGTGACTAGCATGGAACCAAAATTCAACATTCACATGATCACACACAAGATATGTGGCTCTATCAGGTTGAATAATGTGTCATTTGAAGTTGTGGACTTGGCTTACAAGGTGGTAAAGAATAACCTGCCACTTGACCTTGCCGAGTTGATGCTAAACTAGCTCAACAAGAACAAGGAGAGAATTAGGACTTCAAAGAACAATCCATGAAAGTTTGGTTCCCTCTTGACATGTTTGTTCTTCTATGTTCAAAATTTCTCTCCATCAAAAGGTATAGTAGTATGGAGAAAATATGTACTAATACTTGATCAAATCAATGAATATATTGTTGAAATGGGAGAAAACTATGCCAGTATCATGGACAACTACTTCGATGCATTCAAGGAAATGATGAAAAATAGGTTTAGGATTTGGAAGAATTTAGTTGATGATTATAAGCATGATATATGTTTTATGGTTGATAGTGATAAGGTATACATTCTAGTAGTCAAGCCAAGAATTGCATGGGTAAAACTTCTCGGATATGAGGTCAACATTGATGAAACAAAAGAAATAATTGAGGCATTAATCAATGAGCTTGTTGATCCCAAAGAAGCATACTTTGGTACTTATGATGAGGCAAAGGCTAGGATAGAACTTGAAATCAAGCTACCTCAGGCTATCAACAAAGGAAAAAGGAGAATTGCCAAGTTAAAAACTAGCACCCCTCTTCTATCGATAGAAGGCAAAGGTGAAGATGAAGAAGCAATAGAAGAAGAAAAATTAGAGGAATAAGAACCATTGAGGAAGAAAGGTAGGGTAATCATTACCAAGCCAGCTAAAACTGTTGTATTCACAAGAAGGGCATCAAGGAAGAAAGTAGACAAGGAGGGAGGAGATATAATCTTCAAGAAGCCTCCACTCACCTTCCAAGAAAGATTAAAGGAATTAGATTTAGGGGCTGCTATAAAAAAATTCAAGGCATTAAAATATAAAATCAAAACTAAAGAAGAGAAGAAGAAAATTGAAGACTTGGTCATATCCAAGATGGATAAGTGGAAGTACTCACCTGACAAGCTTGCACTTTAAATTCCTAGTGTTTTGATGGACAAAATAAAGCCAAGATGGGAATTTTCTATGAAGACAACAAGAGACATATATGAGAAAAGCCTGAGGAAACTCATGCCAAGTTTATCTGACAAGGAATTCAAGGAATTTCTAAAGAAAAATGAGGAAAATCTCACATTGAGATTCAATACTTGTCTTGTATTGTCGAATGATATTGAGTATATTGTCAAAAATGCTACAACCACTTGGAAGAATGTCTATCTTCTTCACAAGCCAAGTGACTTTGTAGTTAGTGTCAGTGATAAGGAAGAGGATGATGATGAAGAAAAGGAAGATGAAGAAGATGACATAGAAGAAGTCACTCATTTTGACAATGTTGATGATGAAGAGGAATAGGGATAGGAAGCTACCAAGGAAGATGCACAAGATATAGAGGAGACTGACCTAATGAAGATTTTTGCAATATTCATAGCCTCACTTCCTATTTTCCAAGCAAAATTGTGAAGACATCTAGCCCGAAGAAAGTTTTAGTAGGATTGATTGTGTCAAACATAGTTGACACAAGCACTCAATCAATCTTTGCACCTATCTAGCTCACCACCACATTGATTGAAGTGTCAAACACTTCATCTACCGAGTAGACAGTACTCCCCTTTGCATTAGTTTTGCTAACCTCTACTATTTCTACTATTTCTACTTCAGCAATGAGTTTTATATCTACTTTTTTGGCAAGCCCCACCATTTCTACCAGTGTTTCTAATCTGAGCATGCAAATAACAAGTACAAAGATAGTTGAGATCAAGCCTCGACTAGGCACAAAATTTTTGAGTAAAGGGAAAGAGAAGGAAAAAGACATAGATCTTGATGAGGAGATTGTGATTCCTAATTGGGATATTTCCAATCTCAATCCTAATCTGATGCAAACTTTTGGAGAACTTCTACAAAAGAAAGTCAAGTAGTAGAGGCTAAGAGAGGAAAGAAATAAAGAATTCCAAATAATAGAGGATGTCAAGAACATCATTTCAGAAGCTATAGGCATAGAGGTTCACACTTCTCAACCAATTTTGAGTCAATTAGCAGAGGAAGTCCAAAGATATAATGAATATCTTAATGGACAAGAGAGGTTATTACAAAGAATAAAAAAGAAGTTTGAGAACAAAGTTTTAGAACTTATTGCTCAAAAAATTTCCATTTATTAGGTAGAATTGTCTACTATTCTAGGCTCACTAGAAACCTTTTGCAACAATGTATCTTCTCTATTTGGTAAACTATGTGATGTTTCAATTTGAAAATAAAAGAAAAATTATCTAAAATTGATGAGGATCTTAAGGCAAGTACACATTAGTTGCAACTTGACATGAGCACAAGCTTTGTCCACCTCAATAAAATCAGATTTCTAACTGATAAGTAGGTAGAATTTTTAAGAGAAGAGGCAAGAATAAGAGCTACATTGATTGACATTCAAAACATGATTCTGCCAAACATGGATGCATTGAAAAAACACATTGCACATGCCAAAATTCTCATCCATGACAATAACTTCTCCATTGATTGAGCTATCAGTAGAAGTGCAGATTGCATTGCACATAAGTAAGGTGTTGCAAGAGAATTGGGACAAGACTTTGGTGATAATCCTAAAGGTACACTCAAATTTCTTGTCACATTTTGGCATTAATAGATATAATATATATCACATAAAATCTTTGGCATTAATGTGAAAAAGGGGAGAGAAGATTGGAAGATTCGAGAAAAGAAGATTGGAAGATTGGAGAAGCTATATAAATAAAGGAGAAAATTGAACACTGTAGATAAGATGTATATATCAAATGTATAGTATACTATGTATGGGGGAGATGTATGGGGGAGAATTAGAATTATCATGTTATTCATGTACAAAAATATATCTCTTACAAAACCAATTTTGAAAAATCTCAAAAACAATATACTCTATGGAGTTGGAATCATAAGGTGATGGATAAAGGTATTAAAGATTTTTTTTTATTTAGTTTTGACTAATAATTTTTTTTTCACTAATTCCAAAGGGGGAGATTGTTGGCATTTCAATCAAGTTTGTGATTAGTGATATACATTTATTCAAATTGTAAGCATCTACAAGTATATGGTATAGTTAACAGTGTTAACTGAGCCTTTTTGTTTCTATCGATAGTTAGCACTGGGCATCTCAGTATAAAATGAGCTCTACAGTTGCTATCAAGTTTCTAGTAATAATAGTGAGAATCTAGTGTTGACTGAGCCATTCAGTGTTAACCAAGTGATTCAGTTTATATACCGAGTTTCATAGTATTCGCTGAGTCATCGATGTAGACCAAGTTTAGGACTACTTGGAAATGATTAGTATGGATCAAGCTTCTACGTCTATTGAGTGCATGATGATGCCAAGCATTGGTAGTGGATTTTGAGTATCAAAACCTCACCAAGTCAATCTTCAAAACCTAAGTTCTTGTAGTATGGGCCAACTTCATGCATTTTGTGTAAACTTGTGTTTTGGCTAACTTTGTAATATGATTAATTAGATTGGTATATATGTAATGCTTTGTATCACATCAAAAGTGAGTATCCAAGTATAAAAGGAATTTAATAAGTAGAACACAATAGGAGAGTGAAGTACAAGGCCAAAAGTAGTATAAGGAGTAGCAAAGTTTTATCTGTCACAATGAGGTGATTTTAAACTCAAAAGTATCTCATTCAGCAAAGCAAGTTGCAGATCATAGATCAAACTGTTGTTTCATCCTGACAGGTGGATTAGTCAAATCCTTTAACAAGGTAGACCTAATATTCTTGTGTATATCTCTTTGTTGAGTGCATACTTTATTATATGTTTGTAAATCCTTTAACAAGGTGGACCTAGCAGTCCTTATGGCTCCTAATATGGAAAATCATTAGAAGTGATCATTGTAAGCCTTCACCAACCAAATTTATACCATAGTACTAAAGCTTGTGGGTATCATCCCCACCCCAATTTTACTTTATATGTGGAAGGTTTCTGAGTCACCAAATCTTGTGTGTTAAAGTGTTGCGTATGCTTTCATGTTTTCAGTTTCTCAAGCATGCAACTACATCATAATACATATGAAGGATTAATTGGTAATTAAAAATTAATTTTATTAGTTATTGATTCACCCCTCCCCTCTTAGTAACTTAGTGTAGACACCAAATATTGTCCAAAACTCTTGCCTAGCCAATTAAATAAATATTCATTATTTATTTAATTCCCCTACCTTAATTAAATAAATTTTACATTTATTTAATTATGTTTGCCTTACCCTAATTTAAATAAACTAAGGTTTATTTAAACCCTTTACCTTTCCTTGATTTAAATAAACTAAGATTTATTTAAATCCTAACCCATCCCCTTTAATTAAGTATATCATTTACTTAATTAATTCTTTGCCTAAATCCCACTAGGAATTAAATATTACTTTTAATCCTATTTGAGCACATGGCTCCTATATTTAACCCTCACCTAACCTCACTAGCCTACCTAACCCATCATGCTAAACCAACCCACTTCCTAATCATGCTTGCTTTGCATAATCATCCTTGCTAATCACCTCTTAATCCTAAGTGTATCCTCACACATGTGTGAGAGATGTTTACACTTTCCTTCATCCCTCATATCTTGTATGCCTCTTGCACACTTGTCCTCTTGCATGAGTGCCTTCTCACACCCCTTGCACACTTGTCCTCTTGCATGAGTGCCTTCTCACACCCCTTGTACACTTGTCCTCTTGCATGAGAGTCAAGATGTCTCACACATGTGTGAGCACACCTTGAGCCTCTCAATCATTAAGACCCTTTTTGACTCTTGCATGGCTTGTCCTCTAGCCCATGTGTCTCCCTTGTGGCACCTATGTGGATGCCACCTCACCAAGCCCTCCCTCAAGCCTATAAATAGAGGCCTTGTCTCAAGCATTTGATATCTCCCATTGTTTGCATTGTTATCCTGTTGGTTTGAGATTTGAGTTTGCATTCATAGTTTGAGCTTTCATGGTAGTTTGAGTTGCATTAGTAGAGTCTCATAGTGATTTTGTAGATTCATACTAACAATTTGGTAGTTGATTTGGTTTACATTATGCATTGTTAATCTGGTTTCTACATGCATTTGTAGCTTCATTTTAGCTTGCATTTTTATCATAGTTTTGCATACTTAGTTATATCTTTCATTACATATCACCTTCATCTTTGAATGTCTTGAAGAATGGCTCTCTCCATAGTCATTTCTTGAAGTGTTCTTCATATCATTTAGTCTAGATTCATACTTCACTTGCATACACATTTGCACTCACTCACTTAAGAGATTCACTTATTGTTGTGTTTGGAAGAGCACATCGAACAATCCCCCCCCCCCCATCTTAACACACCAACAAGGCCTCTCATGGGTGTCTTTGTTGAGCTATAGAGGTGGCTAGAAGGTTGGATTTGCTAGTTGCTTAGGGTTGCAAAACCCAACCAAGCATTAGTTGGTATTTTTTCCTTTTCATTTTGATAAGTCTTTGATGCAATTTCAAGATTTTAAACTAGTGTTTGTTTGTTAACCCATGTTTTTTGCAGGTCCCATTTTCTAGCACACATTTTGGCACACCAAGTGGGACCCACGTCCCTGGTTTCATCTCAAAAATTCACAAATAACCTTGGTTCAGTCGCAAAACATCGCATTGTCATCTCTGAAGGCCGCAGCATCGTCTGTGATTGTCATCTGCACATACTAGTGTCTGTGCATACCAGCGTCTGCACAGAATAGCGTCTCCGCATACTAGCATCTATGTGGACTGGCATCTCTGCGGACTAGCATCTCTGTGGACTAGCCTAAACCATTATGTCATCTACATTTCTATTCTATCATCTTCGTTACCAGTCTGTCGTTTGCATTTTTAATCTATCGTCTCCTAATTTTACTTTATTATCTGCACCCTTAGTTCTATCATCGTGGTCTTTAGTTTTGTCGTCTGCGAAGTTAATCTGTCAGCTGTGTTGTGAGCTATAACTATTTTGTCGTCTCTAAGTTTTGGCATCTCCAATTTTCACATTGTCGTCTGTGTCTGAAATTGCTTTATCGCCTATCATCTGTGAGTTTTAGCATCTGCATAGTTTAGCATCTTTGAGTTTCATCGTCTATGTGTTTTAGCATCTGCGTAGTTTGGAATTTTTGAGTTTCGTCGTCTGCGTGTTTTGGCGTCTATGCCTATATTCTGGCATCTTTGCATTTTGACAGAATTGTCCAATTTTTATCAATAATTTTAGCTAACTGATTGGCTTGCAAGTTTTAACTAACGGTTTTCATGTAGAGAAGTAACCTTAAAAAATCTAAAGGCAAAACCAATAGTGATTTTCATTACTAAAGGATATTTGTAGTGATTTTTATCACTTAAACTTTAAAGGCTAATGAACTTGAATGGATTAAACATTTTAATTGGAATGCATGAATGTCTAGATTAGCAAACATTTAGACTTTGATGCTTAAAATTGACATGAATGCATAGAGTAGCAAACATTTGAACTTTGGTGCTTAAAATTGACATGAATGCGTAGGGTAGCAAACATTTGGATTTTGGTGCTTAAAAGGGACATGAATGTGTAGGTTAGAAGACACGTTTGGATTTGGTACTTAAAAATAATTCACACCATCTTGAATGCTTTAAAGAATAATAGACATGTATGCCTAGGCTAGACAATATTTGAAATTGGTGCTTAAAATGGACATGTGTGCCTAGGCTAGATCACATTTGGGTTTGGTGCTTAAAATGAAGTCATACACTCTTGAATGCCCTAAGGTAAATTGACTTTATTTCTTGCATTTTTTTTTCAGCATTTTACTTTCATGTACTCGTTTCATTTATGTTGGCACTATTTCAAGTTGGAAAGAACCTTGCATGTTTTAATCATGAGTGTCTTCAAGTAGATAGAAAACTTAAAGCTTCATTGGGAAAGAACGAGTGTCTTTTAAACTCCAAGACCACTTACGTATTCTCTCCCCTCACGCCTTTGGGTGATCTTGGGTGCACAAGACATAAGTAGTTTTATTTTTATTTTTAGGAGGCCTACTTGGAGATTTCATCACCACTTCGGACAACCTCAACTCCCGTATTCTAGCGGAGTATAAAAATTGGGGGGTGAATCAAAAGACACCTCTCTTGGAAGTGGAATATTGTCACTCTTGGCTAAGCCCCAAATAACTTTATACCTTTGGAATGTGAAGGAGGATATTTGGGTTACCGTCTCCCCCCGGTTGTGTAGTAGTATTTCCTTTCATCTATAGATTTGGGCCTCACGTACCTTGTGTATATCAAGGACTCCCTCTAGATAAGCCTTATTCATCCTAGAGATAGCCTTATTAGGGTTGTTGGTGTGTTCAACGTGCTTGTTCAAACATTCAAACACCAAAAGCCAAAATCATCAAACAAGTTCTAAAATGAGTGAAATTGTGAGGTAACCTTTCATTGAGTGAGATAGGTTAAGTGAGATCTTCTTGACTCACGGTTACTTTTGGTCATTTGTATTTTGAAATTGGTTGAGTCTAGTCACATCTTTTTTGTAAAGTTCTTGGGTACTTGAAATTTGAGCCTTGTTTTATTCCTGCCATGACCAATAAAGTCAACCAAGTCAAACATAAGAAAGTGAAGTTGTCCAAGCCACCTATCTACAAGGAAAGGAAGAACCTAGCATATGGTGACAAACAATTCCGATACGCTATCAAAGACATTCAAAAAGAAGAAGCTACACAAGACCGTTATGATAGAATTGAATACAATGGAAAACTTTGAAATTGGTCTGCTTTCCCAGGAGTGAACCCAAGATTTTTATTTCTAGTTAATGAGGATTGAGTTAACTACATAAGTAACCTGAACACTTTCATCTTCTGTATCTACCTCCATCTTTCCAAACTTCTAGTCTTCCACTTTCAAATTTTCTTCTAAGGGAGCTTGAACCTTAAAACACTTTTTGACATTTCAACATTAGACCTTTCATCTATAAGTAAACATTTATCCTAATCACACTTACTTATTTGGGATCACAAGTCCATCTCCAAATAGTGAGTAATCAATTTGGTGTCCTATCTTGCCTACAAGATCACTTGGCTATCTTTGGTAGGAGAAAGATATCACTATACTCTAATCACACTTTGTTTGCTAAACCAAGGTCTTTTGTTCACGCTTGGATAGTTGACCCTTTAATCACAAAAGGTTAATAGCTCTCATCCTCATTTTCTTTTTTCTTCCACAATCTTCCACACTTTGGTTTGGTTACTCTTGCATGGTGCACACATGATCAGGAAGGTTCACGTTTAATCCCATGTTACGTTTGTGGGAATCATTGAGGCAACCAGAGATGGAGAATCCTTTTCCTCCACTCACAACTTCATTAGGGAACACAATCCCCTCTAGTTCAAACCTTGGTAGACCTAACTCAACAACCACACGAGAACCAGAAGATCCCTTCCATAACACAACTTTGGGGGATAATGATGAAGAAATATACCAAGATGAAGATCCTATTGACCCTAATGATGTACCTAATGATGTCAAGACATTCCTTGTAGACCCCTACAATGTGGAAATGATGGAAAAATCCATTAGGGCAAACAAAACTGAGATATTCCTAAATTTGGTCAAGGATGGTGTTAATGTTCCCCCAAGTTTTGATGAGAACACTTTGTTTAGACAAATTACAAAAGGTGGTGCACCCGTGTTGCCCACTTCAAATGCAGCTCCAACTTCTAGCAAAGGGAAAGAAACCATGATGATAACTAGTGCTATGCCTACATCTAGCACTTCAACACAATCTACATTTCAATTCAATGCAAAAAATATTCAAAAAATCATTAGTGCCATGCCTAATGTCACCACACATGCTAGTATTCCACAATCTACCTTGACAACTTCAACCATGGGATGCTTAGGCATTGTACAAGTGCCTACTCAATCAATGGAAATTCCAACACAACCAATGCACTCTTCATATTTACAAGTGCCAACCAATATGGTAAAGACATTCGTGCCAATTCCAACAACTGCATATCAATACATTGGCCAAAGTGGAGTGCCTCCACCACCTCCCACTACATTTGGAATTCCCCACAATTTAGGAGGTGGATTTGTGAACACCCAACAATCACAAGTGCAACCTAATCAAGATTTGGCTCAACAATTACAAGAATTGCAAAATTTGGTCCTTAACATGAACAACAAAGGGATGAAAGATGTCTCTTTTGAGGAAATTTGTCCTTTTCCATTTGATAAATCCATTAATATGGTGTCATTCCCAACCGGTTTTGAAATACCTAAATTTGACAAGTATACGGGTGAGACATGCCTCGTCACCCATCTCAAAGAATTTTCCATTTTGTGCCAAGAGGTAGCCTACAGTGATGACTATCTTAAGAGTCTCTTTGCACGAAGTCTTGGAGGCCCCACACTTGAGTGGTTAATGAATTTACCTAAGGCCTTCTTTAATTCATTCAATGATTTGACAAGCAAGTTTATAGCACAATACTCTTACAACATTGAACATCATGCCTCATTGAGTGACTTGTGCAACAAAAAATAACAAAACGGAGAAAATTTTGCCAACTTCTTACAAAGGTGGAGACATCTTGCTAATCGTATGCCATATAGAATAGAAGATTCCCATCTTGTGGATATATTTATCAAGAACTTGATACCCAAAATGTCCTTCCACATGAAAATGGCTAGCCCCAAAGACTTTTCCACTTTAGTCAAAAAGGGAAAGAATATTGAAAATGGACTTTTGGAAAAAGGCACCATCAAACATTATAATTCATCATCCTCCAACAATGAGTCAAACAACAATAGCAAACCCAAAGTCTGGTCCAAGAATAAGGGTGTTACACATGATGGTGTTATTGATGTAAAAAACGTTCAAGGAGGGAACAACAACAACTACTGCAGTCGAAACAACAACAATTCAAATCATGACAACCAAAGCAATCAACAATCTAGAAATCAAATACAATTCTTTCCATGCAACAACAACTACAACCGTGACTATGATCAAAATAGAAATTTCACTAACTTTTGTGAACCTTTGGAGACCATCTTTCAAAAATTAGTGGATCACAACTTGATGGTATTTCCTAACACACATCCTTTTGATGAAAATCAACCACAGTCAAAGTGGTATAGGGAAAATGAATACTGTACATACCACTGTATCAAGGGACATGACACCAACAAATGTATCAAGCTCAATGTTTTTATCCAAAATCTTGTTGATGATGGGGAAATTGAGGTGAAAGGTGGTCCAACCTCTAAAAATGCTAAATTGAAGGTATTTCAAAAACCATTTCCTGATCACAGCAATGATAACAACAATACCAACAATGCAAATCAAGCCTCCACATCAAATGCATTACCTTATGATTATTCCACTAACTACATATCAGGGTTTGACTCCTTGTGTGGTCACATTGAAGAAGTAGACACTCATGTGAATACCCTTATTTTACAAGTAGTTGGTTGTGATGCAATCACTCGACGAGGAAGACTTACTTTGCAAGCTGCCACTCCCAATAACACTAATCCCCCAATGCCACATGCACCCACTATGTAATCCACCTCACAAAGGCCCACTTCTCACTATGATGTGTTGTCCCAGCTAGGTAAGACCCCTACACAAATCTCCATTCTTGAGCTTCTTACCACCTCACCCATCCACAAAGAAATCTTGGAGAAGGCTCTTTTAGAGTCTCGTGTTCCTGAGAACATTAATGCTTCCCAATTCACTGCCATGATTGGAAACCCTGCCGCTCAACAACACCTTTTCTTCATAGACAAAGATTTCCAAGGTCCTGATCCCCACCATAATTTTTCACTCGACATTGAAGTCCTTATACAATGACATAAGATTAAAAGAGTCCTTATAGACAATGGGTCTAGTTTGAAACTTTGTACATTGAAAATGATTCATTTCTTGGGACTTCTGAAAGACCTCCTAGATGTTAACAAAAGGATCACAATAAAAGCATATGATGAGAGGGAAAGAGAATCAAAAGGAGTTATCATGTTGCCTCTAAAAGTTGGACCAGCCATCATAAATACTAAATGCCATGTCCTTGACTTGGATTTGCCATATAACATCTTTCTTGGTAGACCATGGGTACATACACTAAAGGTGGTCCCATCCACTTATCATCAATGCTTGAAATTTCCCCACCAAGGAAGAGAGATCACAATCCCAGGGGATCCCACCCCTTTTTAATTTTGTAAAAGATTGGAAGGTGCACCGATGAATTTTTGTTCAATAAGTGAGTTTGCCAAAATTGTACCTAAATCTCTCACAACAGTACCAAAACTAGTTAATGAGGATTCAAGCTACCAAAAGGGAAAAGAGAAGGTTGGAGATACTAAAATTAACACCACAGGGAAGAAGGTCACTTTTTCTGATTTAGGAATGGGAGAGTATAAGTTTGAAAATGCCTTGTGTGTGGGACAACTACCACTCTCCCCTCGTTCCTTTGGAAAACCTTCTCAATTGTCTCCTTCTACTAATAAGGAAACCATGCAAGTTAGCAAGACAACATTTGAGCATTGTGGTTCACTTAGTGATGAACACATGGAAGATAATATCCTAGATTGGCTATATTATGATCGAAAAGATGAACCTGTAGAGTTTCCTAAGGATAAATATGTCAAGGCACCTCCCATTATTGAAAATATGGGATATCATGGTACCGTCCTTGGACCAAAAGAAGATGGAACTAGACAACCCTTAGAAGCTAATAGCTATCCTAAAGGATGTGGATTGGGCTCCATCAAACCTAAGGTATCCTTTACTGACAACTATTGTATGGTTGAACCTAATTCTGAGACTACAAAAGAGGAATTCTTTGAAGTACCTTTCCAATACATTGATGATAACCTAGATAATTATTTCCACACCATTACCATAGATGACCTTTCATCCATTAACCTACCTCTCACCAACCTTGACATGATAGACTGGGACCTTCAAGATACACCACCAGCTCTTGATATCTGTAAGTCTGATGAAGCAGTGATGGCACTTTTTGGCCTCAAGAATCTTTGAGATTACGAACATGAGGTCCAATACAATGAAAAAGCCTACTTTGGTAGCCAATTCAACTCTCTTAGTCGCAAAAGTGAAAAAGACAATAAAAATGGAAAAATAAAAGAAACATCCTCTAGTGAAAACTCTTCTAGGGCACTTTTGGATGAAGAAAAAGATAAAATAAAGTACGCATCTTTTGGTGAAAACCTCTTAGAGGTGCTAGAAGAGGGAGAGCTTGACTTTCCATTCAGATCCTTGCCACTAGAAAAGTCACCTATTTTGAATGAAGACACAATTCCAGTCAACTTGGGAACAAAGGATAGTCCACAAATCACCTACATTACTGCTACCTTAAGTCTAGAGGAACAAAAAGCCATGACTGAATTCTTGAAAAAAGGAAAAATCAATTTTGCATGGACATACAAAGAAATGCCTGGCCTAGATACAGATTTGGTTGTGCATCATTTGACAGTTGATCCCAAGATTAAACCAGTAAAGCAAAAGTTGCTCAAAATGCACCCTAAAGTAGCACTCCTAGTCAAAGTAGAGTTGTAGAAAATGTTAGAGGAAAAGTTCATCTGTCCTATTGACTATCTTGAGTGGGTCTCCAACATTGTTCCTGTAGGAAAAGCATCTGGGGGCATCCGTGTTTGTTCAAATTTTTGAGACCTAAATCTTTCATGTCCTAAGGATGATTTTCCACTTCCTAACATAAACATCATAGTGGATTTGACTACTAGACATGAGATGTTGTCTTTGATGGATGGATTTTCTGGTTATAACCAAATCAGAATTGTAGAAGAGAATCAACATAAAACGGCATTCACAACCCCATAGGGAACCTTTTGTTATCAAGTCATGCCTTTTGGCTTGAAAAATGCCGATGCCACCTATCAGCGCGCAATGACTACCATATTCCATGATCTTCTACATGTCATAATGGAGGACTATGTTGATGATATCCTAGGAAAATCCAAGACAAGAGAATCCCACATTGATGTCCTTACCACTATTTTTGATAGATTAGAAAAATAAAAAGTGCGTCTTAATCCTAAGAAGTGTGTATTTGAGGTCAAATCAGGCAAATTGTTAGGCTACATTGTGTCAAGAAGAGGTATTGAGGTAGATCCAACAAAAGTGAAGGCCATCATGGATATGCCTCCACCTACCACATTAAAATAACTCCACAGTTTTCAAGGAAAGTTACAATCTATTAGGAGATTTTTGTCACAACTAGTAGATAAGGTCCATCCACTTCAGCATTTTCTTCGCAAGGGAAACAAGTTTCAATGGGATTGCCTATGCCAAAAAGCATTTGAACAAATTAAGACATATTTGGCTAATCCTCCAGTTTTAGCACCTCCAGTTGCAGGATGACCATTGATTCTATACATTTTAGCTACTTCAGTGGCCTTAGGAGCACTTTTGACAAAATTAGATGATAAAGGGAATGAGCAAGCCATATATTACCTCAGTCGAACACTAGTTGGCTATGAGTTAAACTAAACTGTTATTGAGAGAGCATGTTTGGTTGTAGTCTTTTATATGCAAAAACTACGTCATTATATGCTTAATCATACTACATATCTCATTGCCAAGATAGATCCACTCAAGTATTTGTTATCAAAAGCAGCCCTTACTGGTCGAGCAGCAAAATGGGTCTTAATTTTAAGTGAGTTCGACATTTTTTATAAGGATCGTAAGGCCATTAAAGGACAAGTAATTGCAAACCAGCTTGTTGAAGCTCCTCTTCAAGGTGACCATCCCATTGTAGCCAATTTTTGAGATGACACAATTATGACCCTAGCCCCTACTACACCATGGAAATTATTTTTTGATGGATCCTTTACACAAAAAGGATCAGGGGCAGGAATTTTGTTTGTGACACCACAAGGGGATCTCATTCCTAAGTCTTATAAAATCTCATTCCCTTGCACAGACAATATAGCTGAGTATGAAGGTTTGGTCATAGGACTACGTCAAGCTATCAGATGGAATATCAAAAACCTTCTTGTCTTTGGAGACTCATAATTGGTCATTAAACAAGTCACATATGCATACCACACCAAGCATGAGAAATTGTTGCCCTACCGCAGAATAGTTGAGGATCTTAAATAGCATTTTATAGAGATTATTTTTCAACGGATTCCAAGCACTAATAATAAAGTAGCAGATGCCATGGTACTATTGCCTCTATGATTGACATGCCAAAATATAGTCCTAAATGTGAGTTTCTCGTTGAGAATCTTTTTACTCTTGCTTATGAGAAAATTGATATAGACTTGGTGTGTGAGATTGTTGGTCCTGAGTCTCCATGGTACACTGACATCTTTGCCTATTTACGTCACAAAACCATTCCCATAGCCTTCACCCCAAATCAAAGCAAAACCTTCATCCGCCGAACTGTCCACTATACCATCCTAGGTGATACACTTTTCAAAAAACACTTTGATGGAACCCTCCTTCGATGTCTCAGTTCAGATGAAGCCCAAACGGTGTTAGAAGAGGTTCACCAAGAGATTTGTGGCGCCCACTCTAGCAGCCTTACATTAGCAAAAAAGCTTCTTGGGACAGGTTACTATTGGCCCACTATGGAAGCAAATGCATATCAATTTGTGAAAAGATGTGTTCCATGTCAACAGCATGGTGATTTGATACATGCTCCCACCCAAGACCTTCAGCCCACCATCACTCCACGGACCTTTTCCCACTGGGGATTCGATCTTGTTGGTCAAGTATACCCAAATTCTTCAAATGGCCACAAGTACATTATTGCCGCCACTGAGTACTTCACAAAGTGGGTCAAGGCTATTCCATTAACCTACATCATTGGAAAATAGATTTCAAAGTTTATCCTGGATTACATTATTTGTTGTTTTGGTATACCTCAAGATATCATGACTGATAATAGAACCCCTTTCAAAAATTAAGAGGTTGCCACACTATGCAAGAAATTCAGAATCACCTAGCATTTTTCCACTAGATACTACCCCCAAGGCAATGGCCAAGCTGAAGCTACCGATAAAACCATTTTGAAAATTCTAAAAAAAACCGTTGATGCATCTGGTCATGATTGAGAAATCCAAATTGCTCCCGCCCTATGTGCCTACCATACCTCCATCCGCACCCCCACAGGAGCCACCCAATTTTCTCATGTTTATGGTTTTGAAGCCGTCTTGCCCATCAAAATTGAGCTCCCTTCCCTCTGACTCTCTCTCAAGAACCTCATATTCAAAGAAGACTACTGAGTTGCTCGCTTACAAGAGCTGGCACTCCTTGATGAGAGATGACTCAATGCCCTAAACCACCTCCACTTGTATCAAAATTGCCTTCAGCTTCAGTATCATAAGAAAGTCAAGCCATGGGAATTTGAAGTGGGTGACTTAGTTTTGTAGCATAACATGAAGAATCTCCAGAACCGTGAAAAGAAAGGAAAGTTTGAGGCAAATTGGCTAGGTCCATTTATCATTACAGCCAAATATGGTTCGGGGGCATATCAGATTGCTACTCCAGAGGGAGATCCACTCCCTGAGCCTGTAAATATCCAACATCTCAAGCGGTTCTATGCTTGATCCTTTGTCATTTTTGTACAGTGTTTATAGTCTCGCAAAAATCCAAAAAAAATAGAAAAGTTAGAAAATCCAAAAAAAATTTCATAAAATGTTCCTGAAAAATGCCCTAAAAGCAGAAAAAGATTCCTGAAAAAGTATGGATTCATCCATTGTCTATAAGGCTCGTTTTGCTTCATTCCATTCCACCATTCCACTTCCCTTGTGCACAGTCTTTTCTAGCATTTTGAATTTCATGCATCTAATAAAAGACCTCTTGTCTACAAGGCTCCATTTCACTTCCATCTTTTGAAAGACCTCTAGTTCACGAGGCATTTTCTGTCGAGTGATTGTCATCCCATTATATTGAGCTTTTTCACAATAGTGACCACACTTGGCCTTACAAAAAATCACAATTTGAGACTTAATGCTTCAAGAAACTTGTTCACTTCATAGCCCTTGCCGAAAACAAACAATTTTATGATCATTTGACATTTCAACTTGACACACTTTCAGAGGATGCATCCTTCCTATAGGTGACATTGTGACATTCACTTCTCGACCTAAGGTTCTTGGTAGGAACTATGGACTAACTGACTACTTGGTCATGAGGTTTCTTTTTGGTTGATTTTATTTGTGTGTTAGTGATAGCCTTTTATGGTACACCTTGACCTTCCATATTTTGGTCGTACCAAAATAGTTGTCATTAACTACACATGTTTTTGTGGTATGATATGTTTTTGAGACTTTATTTCATGTGTGTCAGTTGTAGGTTATGTTAATTCATTTTGTAATGGGGGCAACGGGTTAGAACACAACTTTGAGTGTGCCCAGACCTCTCTATTGCGTATATGACATTTGATCCATCATGACAATGCAAACTACACCTATTGTCCTAAAGTCTCTATGCTTTTGTATGTCTAGTCCACACAAAAGAGTCATGTCATTTATGCTTCTATAGCATATAATGCATCATCTCATTTGCAAAATCAACTTAAGGTGTGCTCTCCATATGAACACAATGGAATCTCTTGATCTCATGTAGTTAGGATGCATGTAGTCTAGGGTTTCATTCGATTCATGCTTTAGACAAGGTCCTATTTATTCCCCCCTCCTATGCTACGCTACTGGGTTTCTATGAGTGATAGTTATGACAGATATTCACTCATTAGTTCATTTTCGTTAGGTTGCATTAGTTTCCCACTTTTCACATTCATTCATTGCATTAGTATTCATTTCATTAAACATTTTTAGATTGCATTAGTTCATACATTCATTTTAGTGATCGCATCTAGGGGCATATACATCATAATCACATCTGACATCATACATCCATAAAACAATGCATACATCTCATCATCGCCCACTCATCTGCATCACACACATGTTAGGCATCATGTACATATGCATACATCATAGGAAATATCACATAGCATCACATCCTGTATCACAAGCATTAGTATCCACATCATAAATCCATACATATGCATCCATACACACAAAATCATCAACTCATGACATGTATACATCTCAAAAAATAATGCCTGTACAGTCCATATAAAAAACATATCGAATCATATAATACAAATGCATCATCAAAATTTGTTGCATCTGCACATATCTATCAAAACACTGATCACTATATGGAATCACGTAGCCAGCCATGAGGGCCCTGCCCCCCCTATATCCCCCCCTCGAGGAGGTCTCTATTGTCCTACGGACTACTCTGATCTAGCTCTACCACTTGAGATCCATGAGCTGACTCCCCTCTCAAAATTTGGCTGTTGTTGGTCAGCAGGCACAACCTCCCTATAAAGCGACCTATAATAGGCTGCCTCTCGTATGGCTCGTGTCTCTACTCAACTAGCTGTGAGGGCCTCCTGCAACACTGTGATGGCTGCCCCTGGCCGTACCATCTGCATAGCTATATCCCACTGCCTGCGGTATTTGTCTAACTGCGCCTGGTGAGTGGCCTACTCAGCCCATAAGGCAGCTACCTCCACTTGGAGCCTCTCTACCTCTGCCCGATCCTCCACCCCTGTCTGGGTGCCCATACTTGTAAACTCCCCAGCATCCACCCATGCTTGTAAGGCTGCTAAGACCTCCTGTGCACTATCCCCCTTGACCCTCTACACTTGCAGCTCTGCCTGTATGGCCCCCATGGCCTGGTCTAAACTATCTGCTTGTGCCTGCTGCACTTGTGCTAACCCCTGTAGATGGGCTACCTCTATCGACAGGCTGTCTCTCTCGGCCCTGACCATGTTTGGGTTCTCCCTCTGTCCTTGTGGAGGTACCTGCGGTGGTGCCTGTGGTGGTTCCTGTGGTGGTACCTATGGTGGTGCCTATGCCTGTGCCTGTGCCTGCACCTCTACCTATACCTGGGGTGCAATCTGTGGTGGCCCCTATGCTAGTACTAGCCCTAGCCCTCTCTGTGCTCAGACTCTGTGCCTGTGTAGTCCCTCCTGTGCCCCCTGGGCTGGTGGTGGCATCATGGCTACCTACCCACCATCCCCTGCTCCATCCCCCTCTCCCTGTGCTTGCTCTGCTAGTGGCAATGCCCCTGGTACTGTCAGCCTGATCCACTGGTGGGCTGCCCACCACTGTGTGTATACTGGTGTCATACTTGCATCTCCTCTGTTCTGGCCGTGCACCCATGGCATTGCTACCATCTCCATCCAAGAAGTTTGAGCCAATTGTATTGTGGTCCCATGTCCCCATATCCAGCCATACTCGTGTGACACTACAGGATATAAAAATCTATCTAGCACCGTATCTTGTACCCTGCCAAACTGCCATCACACTCGAGAGGGCATGTAGTGCATGATCACATACATGGATCAACCAATGATCCACTAGTCAGTCTGTGTATACGGGAGGTACATATGATCCTCCGTGTCATCCTCACCACCCGTTGCTAGTGTCTACCCCCACTGCTCTACCCCATCATACGGAGTCCCCTCGAACATGATGATCTCATCTAGGCATCGACGTTAGAACCCCACAGACTCTGTCGATGTATACTAGATAGGAGGCCGATATCTATAGGCACATGGCTCCCTAGGCTACCTGGTCTCTCACCAAGTGATCGGCCGTATGACTCCGATGTGCTCCCATGACCAGACCATCAATAGTCTCAGTCCTGGTCCTACTGTGTGCTGGGCCCGATATGCACACATATGCAAATTATGATACAACTTAGCTAGGATAGTCTGTCCCTAGTAGTAGACTACTCTGTCCTCCTGTAGCAGAGTGCTCAGCACTTGCGCCCACCCGATTAGTCACCCGTGTCCTACACGATCTGGTAGCATCCACCATATCAGTGAGGCTAGGTATACTGCTAGTCTCGGTAACCTCTACTCTAGTGCACCCCTCCATGACAACCATGATCGTTGGATGGGTAATCTCTATCGCCGCCGACCAAAATGCTCTCTCAAGAACGGATCTGAACCCTCCAGTACATACTATGGGTAAGCACCTCTGATCGGTACCTACAGAATCTGCCACACATCTAGGAGTGTGACTGAGGTCTCCCTTGTTGGTAGCTGGAAGCTCCCAGTAGGCGTGTGCTAATGCTCTATGAGCGTCGATAGCTGCGCTGAATGGCCCCTCAGATCCGGCCACTCGTGAACGTGCTCCAGCCTGCATAGTCGCACGTACCCCCAGTCCGCATCTGTCAGCCTCTCCTATATCATCATGGTCAAAGGATAGTGCTCCTTCCACCTAAACACCACCATCTCCTCCTGTAGCATAGACATGCAAAGCATCAATTTTGCTAGCATGTGATGTCCCTACACTGGGGCATCTCCCATTGCCTCCCCCTAGTTTACCCTATTTGGCATGACCACATTTTCATGCAGATGTCTCTTTACATAGACGCTGATTGGCAGAGACGTTGATCAGTGGAGATGTTGATCTATGGAGATGCCAATCAGCAGAGATGACAGTAGTGAGCATTTTTTTGTCTGCGGAGATCACTAGGCATCCTTCATTGTCTCCGCTGGCTTCTGTTGTCTGCGTAGACGACAAACTAAACCCTGTCATCTCTGTGGACTATCCCGCCCTTTTGGCATCTGCACAGACGACAGGATGTATCCTGTTGTCTCTGCGAACGCTGAAGTCACCCAACTGTTGTTTGTACAGACGATAGTGGAGAGACTGTCATCTCTGCCCAAACCTCCCTTTTAGCATATTTATGGCCTAATAAATGCGCGTCATCTAGCCTAGTCTACCAAAACATGAAGAGGATTAGATGACTTACTGATGGGCCCATCTCGGCTGCTCGCTGGTACTCCCGCACGCACTCACCAAGCTGCAATCGATCAATGGGGTTCATCTTCACTCTGGATGCTTTGCTCGCGGTGTGACAATGACCTTCTTTAGGCCCCTAAGAGGCTTATATAGGGCTCCTGCAGACCCCGTTTGAGCCCATACCTTCCTTAAGCCATGCCTGTCCCCTTTCTATCTACAAGCCATGCAAATTTTGTCATTCATTCCCCTTTTCTTTTGTTTTTCCTGTTTCTTAAGACCTTTTTCGCGAAAATTGCCCAAATTTTTTTTTTTTTTTTGGCGCAATTTTTGCGAGGGGGCATACCTTTCCACCCTCGTCATCCTTCCTCATCCTTCCATGACTGGGGCATCATGCTACTAGTCTTATCCTCCTAGCCACTATATTGTATTCTTCTTTGATATAACATTACTAATGCTATATCAAAGAGGGGCAAAATGTAGACACCAAAAATTGTCCAAAACCCATTACTAGCCAATTAAATGAATATCCATTATTTATTTAATTCCCCTACCTTAATTAAATAAATTTTACATTTATTTAATTATGTTTTTCTTACCCTAATTTAAATAAACTAAAGTTTATTTAAATCCTTTACCTTTCCTTGATTTAAATAAACTAATATTTACTTAAATCCTAACCCATCCCCTTTAATTAAGTATGTCATTTACTTAATTAATTCCTTGCCTAAATCACACTAGAAATTAAATATTACTTTTAATCCTATTTGAGCACATGGCTCCTACATTTAACCCTCACCTAACCTCACTAGCCTACCTAACCCATCATGCTAAACCAACCCACTTCCTAATCATGCTTGCTTTGCGAAATCATCCTTGCTAATCACCTCTTAATCCTAAGTGTATCCTCACACATGTGTGAGAGATGTTTACACTTTCCTTCATCCCTCATATCTTGCATGCCTCTTGTACACTTGTCCTCTTGCATGAGTGCCTTCTCACACCCCTTGCACACTTGTCCTCTTGCATGAGAGTCAAGATGTCTCACACATGTGTGAGCACACCTTGAGCCTCTCAATCATTAAGACCCTTTTTGACTCTTGCATGGCTTGTCCTCTAGCCCATGTGTCTCCCTTGTGGCACCTATGTGGATGCCACATGGATGCCACCTCACCAAGCCCTCCCTCAAGCCTATAAATAGAGGCCTTGTCTCAAGCATTTGATATCTCCCATTGTTTGCATTGTTATCATGTTGGTTTGAGATTTGAGTTTGCATTCATAGTTTGAGCTTTCATGGTAGTTTGAGTTGCATTAGTAGAGTCTCATAGTGATTTTGTAGATTCATACTAACAATTTGGTAGTTGATTTGCTTTACATTATGCATTGTTAATGTAGTTTCTACATGCATTTGTAGCTTCATTTTAGCTTGTATTTTTATCATAGTTTTGCATACTTAGTTATATCTTTCATTACATATCACTTTCATCTTTGAATGTCTTCAAGAATGGCTCTCTCCATAGTCATTTCTTGAAGTGTTCTTCATATCATTTAGTCTAGATTCATACTTCACATGCATACACATTTGCACTCACTCACTCAAGAGATTCACTTATTGTTGTGTTTGGGAGAGCACATCAAACAACCCCCCCACCCCCCCCCCCACCCCCCCCCCCACCCCCGACCCCCATCGTAACACACCAACGAGGCCTCTCATGGGTGTCCTTGTTGAGCTGTAGAGGTGGCTGGAAGGTTGGATTTGCTGGTTGCTTAGGGTTGCAAAACTCAAACAAGCATTAGTTGGTATTTTGTCCTTTTCATTTTGATAAGTCTTTGATGCAATTTCAAAATTTTAAAATAGTGTTTATTTGTTAACCCATGTTTTTTGTAGGTCCCATTTTCTAGCACACACTTAGCCTTTCATAATATTTCCAAAAGACATAAACTAGTGATTTCTAGTACTCTATTCCTACTTTGTAACCATATTTTTTAATCTTAAAAACATAATATTTATGTCAAATTTTTCTTCTCCCCCTAAAAGCGGTATATATGAAAAATCAATATTTTTAAAGAGTGATAGTCATTTTGACAAGCATAACTCTTTTCAAGAAATGACAATGAGGTAATTATTTTGGTGTTGGATTTGTAACATCAATATCTAGAGGATACATTTGGTTTGATTCAATTTGGTTGAATATAGTATAGTTTATGAAATTTTGAAGTGATACTAATCATAATTTAGACATATGTTCATTTTGACATAGATAACTTGAACTCAATTTATCATAAATCTTTTTTTTTAGTAGAAAGCTATCTCAACAACCTATTTCCTAGATATAATTTTTTGTAAATGACCTAATTTATAATTTTTCTCGAGTGTAAAAATCAGTTGATGTTCAATCATTAATGAACCTATAATGAGTTAAACTCATATTTGAAAGTCTTAATGAATATAATATTTATTAGAATTATAGTCATTGGAAAGCTTGCTCCAAGCAACACAAATTGGGATTTTTTTATTTTACAGTATGAGATTATTTGATCTCAATTTTGAGGTCAAAACAACCAATTTCAATAATTTTTTTTTAAAAATAGCCCCAAAATTTTGTAAATTCATGTGTTTCCATGAACACAGTGTTTGCACGAGCATATTAAACATTTTTTTGTGAACACAGATTCACACGAACACATAAGGAAAAACATTCTGACAGTTGGAAAATCAATTTGGTGGGTTCACATGAACATTTAAAAAAGCTTATGTTTGCACAAACATGTCAAAAAACAAATGTTGATGTCACTTGGGCAATGAGGAAAAAGTTTGAAAGTGAAGCCAAATTTTATAAAGTTATTGTGAAAATTTTATAAAGTTACTGTGAATTTTTTAAGGCAATGACAATTTTTTGATTTTTATGATTTTTTGATGGGAAACAAGAAAGGAAGATAAAACAAAAAATGTGAGGAAGAGATCTCATGAAGTATAACAAAGAAATCTTCAAAAAACTTTGATACGTTATCATCAAATTTATATATATATATATATATATATATATATATATATATATAAAATTTATTTTCATGGTCTAAAATTTAATTATGTATCAATCTTATTTTTTTATCTAATTTGATTCATTTATAAACTTGTTACAAATAATCAACAAGGTGAAGGTGAAGAAAATGTTGAAAGAGGCTCAATAGAAGTAGAAGTGCATATGGGAGAAGGGTCATGATTGCTCCCTATGAAATATTAAACAATGAATGTTGAATAAGATTCAAGATCACTCCCTATAGAAGTTCAAGTAACAAAAGTCAAAGAAGGGTTAGAATCTTTCCTTGTAGAACCTCAAACAATGAATGTTGGAGAAGGCTCAAGATCACTCCTTGTAGAAATTCCAATAATGGAAGTCAAAGAATGGTCGAGATCACATGCACAAAGTAGTATGGATGAACTCATAAATATTTTCCAATCTATAAAGAATGGAATTGCTCATAAAAATTTAGATCATTTACTTAAAATAGATGTGGATAAATTGAGAACACTTGTAGCTACTATTCAACCCTTAAGTTTTTCTAAGAAAAGGTCAATGAATAAGACGATAAGAGAAATAACGACTAAATTTGATAACATTGAAACACTTGAACATGCTCAGTTGCTTTCACTTTTGCTTCAACAAAAGAAGTTTCAACAGTTATTGAAATTGTTAGGTGTAGACACAACATTAAAGAAGAGAAGATTTTATAACGTGCAACCTAATATGCTTGAGAATGTTAAACAAGGTTTGAGAAACATAGGAAAGTAGCCTTGAACTAAAGGTAAGTCCATGGCAAGAAAAGTGATGTTGATGTTTGTTATAAATAAGAATATGACCCAAAATAGACAAATATGTTCAATTTAATCTGAAATGGGTTTTAGTAGGAAAACAATGAAAGAATATGTTAAGAGAAGATTAATTCTGGATGATAGTACTATGAAAGGCAATTGAGAAATCATGTGTAGAGCACCTCATTCTAATACGATTGATAAGAGATTCAAAAATTTAGTCATATCATTTTGTATTGATAACACTCATTCTTCATCAAATAGTAGAGATGTTATCAGGTATAGGATTGCATCTAGTCAATATGAACATCATAAAAAATATTGGTTGGGCACAACATAGCATGAGTGATACGTGTCATTTTGTAGTGAACATCCTAATGTAAAAATTGGAAAAATGTTGTCTAAAAAATTGAAGCCATACTTTGTGAGGTCAAACAAAGTGTTTGAAGCATGTTGTTGTCATCATCATATTGAGTTTGATCTCCATCATGAGGTATTTTGAAAGTTTGTAGAAGACCCATGGTTTTCATGATGCTCCTCCTAGTATGAGAAGTGAGTTTATATCATCCATTCTATGTGACAAAATAGATGATCCAACTGGTCAAATAAATTGCATCAAAGGATTATGCAAAACATGTGGTGAATTGGCTCTATTTCCTTTGAAAATTGAAAATATTGATGTAACCAAAAAATTGAATTGCAAAAGTTACAAGTATGTGAAGAATGAAACAAAGTTAGGGAAAGAGACAAAAAGGTTGAAATATGTTGAAGAGGAGTTACCTATTGTAACATTTATGGACAGATTTAAGAATTTAATTCAACCTTATATTTGTCACACATTTTTTAGAAAGTGGCAAGCACAAAAGTTTCAAACTTTGAGAGATAATTTCTTGCTTGGAATGATTGTCTCAATCATTGATTTTATAGAGAACTATTCCTTTGTTCATTAGAAATCATTTCAATTAGATTATTTCTTTTCTAAGTAGGTCACTATTATGGTACATGTTTGTTATAGACATGCACAGTTAGATTTGGATGGTGTTCAGAGTACACTTGAAGCACAAGTCATTAAAAAAGAATATCAATTTTATATAAGTGATGATAAAGAACATGACATTCACTATGTAGAAAATTGTTTCAATATGTTCTTTTCTTATTTGAAAGAAAGAGACATAAATGTTGATAAACATTATGTTTGGTCTAATGGATGTGTCATATAGTTCAAGTCATCTATAGACCATTTTATGTAGTATTTAGATATCATTATAATGAGAATATAAAACACATATGGAATATCTTCAAGAGTGGGTATGGAAAAGGTGGACATGAAGGTGCTAGAGCTGGCATCAAACATGCTTTACAAAAGTATCAAATGAATTATTAGGGAGTTCATATAAATGGTGCACATGATGTTTTTAAATGGTGTAAGACACATTTTGCATTAGATGAGGTTGGGACATCATCAAGAATGAGTCAAAGGGTACCATATAGAGTCTTTTGGGAGATAATAGGTATGGATGTGTACATTTGTTTAAATTTTATAAAATTAAGTTTAAAATTCTCATTTTTAAGTTTTATCTTGATTTTTTGAAGCTTAAATTTAATTTTTCCATATGTTCAATGTAATGAACTTTTAGGTGTTAATAGAAAAAATATGCATGGTTGCAAGAGGATAGAAAAGATGTGTTGCTTACATTCAGTCATTGGACATTGAAGACAAGAGAATATTCATATTTTTGTGATAGTTGCATTGATGAAGACTATCAAGAATGCATCAATCCAACACGTGGATATGCACAGGTGCATTGATTTCGGTACCACTTGATGTTATCGATACATTTGATAAAGATAATGAAAATTTTGATGATATTCCATTGATTTCTAATTATTACAATCATATCTCTAGATTGGTAAAAGTGGGTAAGTATCATAAAAATTAATCTCAACTTGCCAGTTAATCTCAACTTATTATTTAATTATCAATGAATTGTCTCATATACTTTACATGTATGTATACTTGTTCTTTAGGAGATTTCTTTGCAATGATTGCTAAGCCTAGAAATCAGGAAGGTGTCAGCTATTATTTATTATGATGTACTACATAGAAGACAAAGTTATATGATCCTAAAGAAAGTGATGAAAAGTTATTCCCCGTGGGTATATACATACATGTGCACGTATATATATGAATTTATATTTATCTAGATAACTTTATATCTATTAAATTTTAAAATATTTAATTTTGTGGTGCAGGTTCTATTGTGATATAGAGAACATATTTCAAGAAAGACAAAATAGTCCAACATGGAATACACTTTGTTGATCAACTTAACAACAAGGTTTTACAATACAACCACCTAGTTGTTGCTACTAGGTTTTGTCTACATCTAGTTAAAGTTAAGTGTGTTCATCACAAGTGGAGACTCGAATGTGAAGATCATGAGAAGAGATTACATGTTATAAGTGTACATCATGTTTGAACTAACCTTTAATATGGTAGATAATTTAATTTAAATCAAATTTGAAGACCTTTAAATATAGACAATTAGAAGGGATGAATGTTATATTAATTTAATAATATTATCTTAACTAGATATTAGTTCTTCATAAGATTTATTTTTTAATAATTTGAATTAATTTAAAGTTGTTTGCCTTGATATATCAATTTTTAGGACCTTTAAATGTATAAATTTTGATAATATTAATTACCATGGATGAAGGTTATTAAGAATATTATATTTTGTAAAAGTTTTTTAAAATAATGTATTGGTTTACCTACTAGCATAGTTTTATCCACATAAAACAAACATGTATCTTTAGTCCTACTAATTGATTTAACAATTAGAAGGGATAAATGTTATATTAATTTAATAATGTCATCTTAAATAGATATTAGTTCTTCATAAGATTTATTTTATAATAATTTGAATTAAATTATTTTTTTTTACCTTGATATTTCAAATTTTAGAACCTTTAAATGTATACATTTTAATAATATTAATTACCATGGATGAAGGTTGTTAAGAATATTATATTTTGTAAATTTTTTAAAATAATGTATTGTCTTACCTAGTTAGAATATTGTTATCCACATAAAACAAATATTTATCTTTAGTCCTACTAATTGATTATTTTATAATGATTACAAATAAATATAATGTTTTAAATTTGTAATCTAAATCATTTGGGTTAATTTAGTAGCTTTAAACACCTATATTAATATAATTGGCATGAAAAATAATTCAATCACTTATATAAAATGGGCACACAGTTTGAGTATAAGCTAGTGATGATAACAATACAACATTAATTAGATGTCAGTTGAAGTTAAAAATAACAAGGAATGAATTCAATTCAATCACCCTATATTATTAATATTTTTCAAAATTATAAATTAGGCCCATAGATCAATTTGGAACTTCTTCATAATTAACTATTGAAGTAGGTAAAGAGAAGTTAATTTGATTATTTTATAATGATCACAAACAAATTTGAAGTTTAAAATCTATAATCTAATTCATGAAGAATGTTCTACTAAAATACAAAACTATACATAGATATACATCTAAAGAATGAACATCTACATCTAATATCTCTACTGAAATGCATGTATGCAAATTGTAAGTCTCAAATAAACATGTATGTAGTAAAATATAAATAGTCAAATACATGTCATCCAACTAATGAAGTACTAAATAGTCAAATAAATAGTGAAATGTACATGTCATCGAGGTACTGAAATACACATGTATTTAAGTCTCTAGAATATACAAAGTCTCCAATATATAAATGCATCAAAATATATATAAAGCTACAACTACTAGAGGGACCCCTCAAGACACATACAGATAGAATGGAAATTTGATCGAGTCTCCTATACATCCTATGGCTATGGTGCAACAACCGAGCCCTACACACACACACACACACACACATTAGAACTATCTAAATCGATGTATGTGTGTGTGTATACATGAATATGAGTGCATATGGTTGGAAACATAAATACCTTTATAAACTATTTAAAACTTGTAATTGAGCACTACTGGGTGTCTTAGTAGAATCCTCTCTGTAATGTACATGCCCTGACCCAACACTAGATGTAATCATGTTCTTGGTGACCTATGCCTGCACAATTTATTATAACTTTTAAATATTTATCTAAACTATTTTTAAATTTCATATATTTAAATTTAAGAATATTATATATATGTACTTGGGTCTCAGGAGCTGGAGGATGATCATTAGACTCCATTGTATCATCTATCAATGCACCTTTAGTATCAACATCCCATCCTAATACGCTAGCATCATCTCTTGAAATTCCTACCCCTACTGAACCACCTTCAGTACCACAATCTCCTAAAGCACCCTTAGTGCCACAATCTACAACTGCTAGTAATGATGAGTGAAGTGGCATGTGTAATTGGCTGGGTAATGTTGTAGAATCAATCCTAGGTCAGAATAACATGTCCATGTATGATGAAAATCTCATGCTCTGGCTAGTATCAATCTCAGATAGCCCTCACAACTACTCAAAAAAATTATCAAGGCCCTTAGTTTTGATCCTAACATCTCCAATTTGTATGCCTAAGCCATCTTTAGAGTGTCATGAGCCTAGTGCAGAATGTTGTGAGTTATCTTGTGTGGTAACTATCACTGGTGTGGTCTGTGCCTGTGTAGCTATGGTGCTCTAATGTTGTCTAATAGTGTCCATCATTAAGTAAACTACTATCCCCTTTGTATCAAAAATATAACTGATACCCTACAATAGATCCTCCAAAAAATATAGAGCTAGATTCATATGTGTGCTATCTAGAAAGAGCACGAACATCACCTAGTACTAGTAGTCTAGCAGCTCTATAACCTCATTAGGGGAGGTGCCTAAAGTGCTACTCGATGCCTCTAAAGATGGTCAACCTGGATGACTTTGTCAAGTTTGAATATAGTGACCAAGAGAGTCAGATGCGATACTAGCAATCGTAGATGCAATGTGTCCAATATTGTTAATTGCACCCCTCTGAGAAGTGATGAAAACTCTATCTATAATAGGATCTAGTTTTGGAGTCATTGGAGGAAGTCTCTGTCCAAGGAATTTTCTAACAACTAGAGGTGGCAAAAACTATGCACTTTGATACTAGTCATGATGTACAATCCAACCATGCCCTTGTCTGCAATAATTTGGAATATCTAAGTAGTTAACATTGAACCCCATGCCGAACTCAATATACAACTGCTGTGCAAAATAAAGAGGTGTATGATCATTGTTAGGATAATGACCATGTATGGCTAAGAAACAAGGATAGATCATACTAGTGATAACAAGATCTCTACAACATGTCACTCGATAGCCTCTCACCCTACTATTATTACCCTCATATGATGGAAATAAATCTCATTTGATGGTGTCTTTGGGGGCCACCCTCTTGACGTCATCAAAAGATGCATCTCCTACAATCTCAGCTCTAAGGTCCCTAGATATGGCAGCTAATACATCAGGGGTAAATGAATGATGAGCTCTAAATCTAGCTATGAGATCCTATAAACTCCTACATATGTTCGCACATGTCTCTATATAAACTATCATTAGAGGAGAATATAGACTACTCTAATCTAATAACCTCCTACTCTGCAAATGTAAATAATGCCCCAATATCAATGTGTGGAGGTGTTGTAGTAGGAGCTATAGTAGGACCTCTAGTAGGAGCCACACCAGGACCTCTAGCAAGAGTCACACTAGGAGCCACACCAAGACCTACACCAAGAGCTACACTAGGAGTCACACTAGGAGCTACACTAGGAGCTACAACAAAAGCCGCACTAGGAGTCATAATACAAGACCCACCATGAGCCCCATGATGAGCTGCACCATAAGCCCCATCACAAGCCACACCATGAGCCCCACAATGAGTACCACCATGAGCAACACCATGAACTACACCATGAGTTGTAGTAGGAGGAGTCACAACAGGAGCCTCATGACCCTCATATATATATTGTAAATATACATATACATACATGTACTCTAGTACACAATTTTTTATTTAAAAGATATGTAATTGTACATAATCTAATCTACACATAAATATATAATCATACATGACAATTAGAGTTAGAGTTATATTAGGGTTTGATAAGGGTTTAAGTTTTCATTTAGGATTAGATTAGAGTTTGAGTTAGATGAGGGTTTGAGTTAGACTAGGATTTGAGTTTTTAGTTAGGATTAGATTAGGGTTTGAGTTAGATTAGGGTTTTTTTAGGGTTAGATTAGCGTTTGATTTCTAGGGTTACGATTAGATTAGGGTTACATATGGTTCTAGGGTTAGATTAGGGTTTGAATTAGGATTACAAATTAGGGTTTGACTTTGAGTTAGGATTAGATTAGCATTTGAGTTAGGGTTAGGGCTAGATTTTTTAAGTTAGGGTTAAAAATTAGGGTTTGAGTTTGAGTTAGGGTTAGGGTTAGGGTTTGAGTTCTGGGTTAGAGTTAGATTAAGGTTGGTTTCAGATTAGGGTTTGAGTTACGATTACCATCTTAGATTAATATTATAAATTAAGGTTTGGGTTTGAGTTAGGGTTAGATTAGGGTTTGAGTTAGGGTTAGAGGTATATTTTTCAAGTTAGGGTTAGAAATTAGGATTAGCATTAGATTTTTCAAGTTAGGGTTAGATTAGTGTTTTAGTTAGGGTTAGGGTTAGATTAGAATTAGAGCTTTCAAGTTAGGGTTAGAGTTTGATTTAGGGTTAGAAATTAGGGTTTGATTTTGAGTTAGGGTTTCAGTTAGGGTTAGTGTTAAATTAGGGTTCGAGTTTAAGTTAGGGTTAGATTAGGGTTTGAGTTCTAGGGTCAGATTAGGGTTACAGTTAGGATTAGTGTTAGATTAGGGTTTGAGTTCTATGGTTATGGTTAGATTAGGGTTACAATTTTAGGGTTAGATTAGGCTTTCAGTTAGGGTTAGTGATAGATTACCTAGTTTGGGTTTCAGTTCTAGGGTTAGATTAGGGTTAGAGTTAGAGTTAGGATTAGAAATTAGGGTTTGAGTTTGAGTTAGGGTTAGGGTTAAAGATTAGGGTTACGATTCTAGGGTTATGTTAGGGTTTTAGTTGGGGTTTAAATTATAGTTAGGGAACTAGATTAAGGTTAGAGTTTTCAAGTTAATTTTAGATTAGGGTTATAGTTCTAGGGTTAGATTAGGGTTTTAGTTAGGGTTAGTGTTAGATAACTTGGTTTGAGTTTGATTTCTAGGGTTAGATTAGGGTTAGATTTTGAGTTAGGGTTAGAAATTAGGATTTGAGTTTGAATTAGGTTTAGATTAGAGTTTGAGTTAGGGTTAGGGTTAAAGATTTGGGTTTGAGCTCTAGGATTACAGTTAGATTAGGGTTATGGTTCTAGGGTTATGTTAGGGTTTCAGTTAGGGTTAGGGAACTAGATTAGGGTTAGAGTTTTCAAGTTAGGGTTAGATTAGGTTTATAGTTCTAGGGTTAGTTTAGGGTTTCAATTAGGGTAGTGTTAGATTAGATTTTGAGTTCTAGGGTTACAATTAGATTAGGGTTTTACTAATGGTTATGTTTAGATTAGGGTTAGAGTTAGATTAATGTTACAATTCTAGTGTTAGATTATGGTTTCAGTTAGGGTTAGAAATTAGGGTTTGAGTTTGAGTTAGGGTTAGATTAGAGTTTGAGTTAGGGTTAAAGATTAGGGTTTGAGTTCTAGGGTTATGTTAGGGTTTCCATTATGGTTTGGAAACTAGATTAGGGTTAGAGTTTTCAAGTTAGGGTTAGATTAGGGTTATAGTTCTAGGATTAGATTAGGGTTAAGTTAGGGTTAGTGTTAGATTAGGGTTTGAGTTCTAGGCTTACGGTTAGATTAGGGTTATAGTTCTAGTGTTAGATTAGGGTTTAAGTTACGGTTAGTGTTAGATTAAAGGGTTAGAGTTATCAAGTTAGGGGTAGATTAGGGTTATGATTCTAGGGTTAGATTAGGGCTTCAATTAGGATTAGGGTTAGATTAGGGTTAGAGTTTTCAAGTAAGGGTTAGATTAGGGTTAGAGTTTGAGTTAGGGTTAGAAATTAGGGTTTGACTTTGTGTTAGTGTTAGATTAGATTTTAAGCTACGGTTAGGGTTATGGTTAGGGTTGGAGATAGAGTTCTAATATTTTCTAATTTTCTAGACTAATTTTTTTTTTCTAATACTTTGTAAACTTTTTCAATTTTTTTTCTAAATTTCTTTCTAGAGTAATATTTTTAAAATATTTTATAATGTTTTTATAATATTTTGTAATTTTTTTTTTAATATTTTCTAATGTTATACTAATTTACTTTCTAATGTTCTACTAATATTTCCCAATAGTATACTAATTTATTTTTCTATTATTGTAGACTAACATTTTTTTAATATTTCAAGTGATTTTTTTCTATTATTCTACACTATTGTTTTTTTAATATTTTGTAATGTTTTTCTAATATTTTGTAATTATTTATTCTAATATTTTCAAATTTTCTAGACTGATATTTTTTAAAATACTTTCTAATATTTTTCTAATAAGACTAATATTTTCTAAATTCATTTTGTTATATGTTATACTAATATTTTTCTAATATTCTATATTAACATTTTAAAAATATTTTTCTAATATTCTACACTATTATTTTTTTAATATTTTGTAAATTTTTTCTAATATTTTCTTATGTTTTTCTAATATTTTCTAGACTAATATTTTTAAAAATATTTTCTAATGTTTTTCTAATATAAATGTAAAAAGCTTTCTAATATTTTTCTAAATTTCTTTCCTAATGTTATACTAATATTTTTCAAATATTCTAGATTAACATTTTTTAAATATTTTGTAATCTTTTTCTAATATTTTGTAATATATTTCTAAAATTCTCTTATATTTTTCTAATATTTTCTAGACTAATGTTTCAAAAATTCTTTTCTAATATTTATCTAATATAAATGTAATGTTTTTTCTAATAAAGCTAATATTTTTCTAAATTTGTTTCCTAATGTTATACTAATATTTTTCTAATATTCTACACCATGTTTTCCTAATACTTTCTAATATATATCTAATTTAACACTAATTTTTTTCTAAAATTTGTTTCCCAATGCTAAATTAATATTTGTCTAATATTCTAGACTAATGGTTTTTAATAATTTCTAAAGTATTTTCTAATAAGACTCATATATAACTAAAAAATACTAAACAAATCTAAACAATAAATTAATAGAATTAACTAACATAAATAATTAATAAAAATATTAAATTAACATGAAAATATTCTTTGAAAACATAAAAAAATTAAGAAAAAAAAAATTCAAATAATAACATATAAACATACCCGAAACAGCAGAAGGACCAAAATCTGGAGGAGAATGATGCAAAGTGACACAGCTCTTTCAGCAATCCAATATGTTTGCTCCAACGTCAAAAAAAATTCACGTCATCATAAAAATGAATAGGAAAAATGCAAAATGGGGGTTTTAATCTCAAAAACACTGTAATTTTATATTTGTGCAAACATATTTGTCAATCATGTTCACACGAACATACCTTATTTTAACCAAATATGTTTATGAGAACATATAATTCTTTTATGTTCACATGAACATATTTACTATGTTTGCGCGAACATATGTATAATGGAATTTGGAAATTTTCCATCATTTCACATAACATAACATTATCAGTTAAATTGCTTAAGCTAACTATTGCATTAAAAAAAATTGTGTTTAACAGTGAAATATGAAATACTCAATAAACTGGATCAACACCCCCCCACCCCACCTGGCCCCCCTTACTGGATACTTGTAGCTACCACTATTAAATTCATCTAATTCCCCAAATTTTTTACATATTGACAAATTCAACTCCTTCTTCATGGCTACATTTCCTTCCTCACCAATGATTAGTTGTTTCTACTTTACATTCCTCCTCTTACTTTGCAAAGAAATATTAGTTTCCAAATCTAAAAATATTAGCATCAAGTAATAATTAGTGCCTATGAGATATATCAACTTGACTTTTCAATTTATTTATTTTCTTAATTGAACTCTTTAGCAAAAAGGATTTCTCTTTATCAAAATTATTTAACTTTACAAGTTGTAATGTTAAATCTCTACTTGCTTTGAATTGGCATCCTTTAATGAGTGCATTATGAATTGACCATGAATTTCTTGACAGTTCTCTATTGTAAAATTTGTCATTTATTTAGTCGATACAATAACCAAAGTGCTAATGTGTTACTATTTGTGTTAAACTTGTATCCATAATATAACTTATTCATTCGTTCATTACTAATTTTTCAATCAATATCTCATTAGATTGTCAAATAAAATATGTGTGGATGCACCCATACCTAGAAACAACAGCTAAACCAACATCACTCAATATTTTCAGACACTTTTCTAGGATAGTTTATACATCTCTTTTCTAACCTCTTGTGAGAAAAAATTCACAACTTCAAACCTTTTATCCTTATTCATTATGTCAACCTTCTTAATTAACTCTTTTTCTTTCATATTATAAATCAACATCATAAATTTAGAAGATTAAATAAATAATTCATCTGCAGCAATAAAATTTCCACCATCCCTCCCTAAATCCTAATTAAGATGCTCAACAATTTCTATAATATCAACATAATCCCTCATCATTGGTTGATAGGGCTCCAAATAATTTATGAACTAGTTTTCTATACACTTGTCAATACATATATGATTCTTATATGTATTATATTGTCAATACTTATCCCGTGATTGAGGTATTTTAGGTAACCCTATTATCAAGGTGGTTTCATGGTTGAATCTACTTATATAATGCTATTGTGAAGAATAGATTTTGTCTATGCATTTCATTCTTTTATAATGGATTCATGATTAATGGATACAAAAGTTATATGCTTAAATATTTTATGAACCCTTGGTTGAAACCTAGGGTGTGGGCATCTAGATGAAACTAGGGACACTAACTTTCCATGGGAGATGAGGCCCTAAAGTGATTTCTTGTGCTAAGGTGGCACATTCATAAATTTATTGATCAAATAGTAACTTAATAAATGAAATAGGGTGAACAGATTAAAGACAATGATTATGACACCTTGTCCATGCCTTGAGTTCTTTTATAGACTAAGGAAGGGAATGTGATGATTATAATCCCTAGGCCATGCCTTGAATGCTTGTTCCTTCTCAAGATTGAAGTGGAATGATATTTTTCTATTTGTGGGATAAATAGGGCTAGCATAGTCAAACTTCATTATCTTCATGGAAGGATTGTTTGGCTCCACAAAATATCTCAAATAGAGGTTTAGACCTAGAGATAGACTACTAAGATAAATCAAGTTGAGGATATGTGATGAAACTCTTTCACACTCATATTCTATTATCTCATGCTATTGAGTTCTAAGTAGAAGTTTTTGCTGGTTTCTTGTCATTCTTTATACTTGTTCTTGTATTTACTATACTAATTTATCTTTTTTTAATGTGATTTTTGTACTTGAGAATAGGCTTTTCTCCTTGTTATTATGTGCATTCATGCAATTTGGGGATGTACTAGAATTATTTGTGATGGGTGAAATAAAAAATAAAATATATTACTTTAGTTTTCTATTCAAAATGTAACTTTCTTGGGATATACTGGTTTATATCATTAATTATGATTCTATCTTTGTTTCACCAAGTGGATGTTAGTCAATGATGAGATAATCTTGGGACTTTAACCTATTAAAGGTTGTGTACCTATTTATGTATTTTATTAAACATTTCATGAATTTCGTATCTTTAAAGAGATAGAATTAATACTTTACGGTTCATGATTAAAGAGTAGAAGTACAAAATATCTAAGTGTAAATGTAGGGAAGGCCATAATGATGAGCTCAAGAAAGGCATAGGTTTGTCCCCTTAGGATTTATTTTTAAAGTACACTCTTGGATGATATTCATAATTCATCTAAATAGGATATTGATGAAGGATATATTAATTTGTATATGACTTTTAATGAATCTTATGTTATGCATCTATCTATGTAGGCAATTGATAAATTATATGTGTACATCATATAATATCAAAAATAAATAGAATAAAATTGATGTATTTAGTGATAAACTAATTATTTACTTATGCATGGTAATAAACATCTTTTTATTAGATGAATACATGTTCTATCTTATTTATTAATTATAATTTATGATAGGAATATTTTATTTGGTTCTAAAAATAAGCTTGGTGGGAGAAGATTAGTGTTGTCTTTTCTACAATTGTTCATCTTATTTATATATTCTAATGTAGGTCTATGATGGGAACCCATTAAATGCATTGATCTGAATGAATATTTATCTTTTTCTTGTACATTATAATAAAAATTATATGTCATGTTAGAGTATAATAAAATTGAAAATAAATTATTGTTATTTTATTTAAATGGTTAGTGGTTATCCTTAAGGGTTCTCTAGTAGGGTGTTACATGTATTATCAAGTTAGTGGTTTCACCAAATATACCATACACTCCCCTCTTACTTCAAAATGATCATGGAAATTCAACAGTTAATTGATCATATGCCAATAAAAATGTTCATTTCCTTTCTAGTCCCAAGGAGAAGCCTCAACCTTATTCATCTTTTTGTCTAGAACACTAAGTTTCCCTGGTAATCTAAGGGGATTTTGGCTGATTGTATGCAAGTGATTTGCAAATTTCAATTTTTTCCATAGATGCACTATTACTGTAAATGGGATACGGTCTAAGTTTAACTTTCTTTGGAAAGTCATATGTATCTATTACAAGGGAGAATGCTTGAAGTCACAATTTATTTTATTCACTTTTGATTAACAGATTTCTTATTAATACAAAGATTTCTTAAGGAAAAAGTCTATCTAGGATCTCAAGGCCTTTGATGTCCCAACTTAAATATTTAAAGACCATTAAAAGGATGGATTAACAGATTTTTTATTTTAATAGTGTGTCAAAACATTTTTAATTGATCTCACATTTTCATTTCTTCTTTAATATTTGATAATTGTCACTTCTCCTTATTTTCTTTCTCTTTTTACTTTTCTTCTTTATTACTTATGCCTTCTATTTTAAATGGTTAAAACAATTACTATTATTTACAACATTCAATTCATAGTCATGTTCTAGTACTAAGCCTTCTCATCTCTCAAATCATATTTTTTTAACAACAATTAACTTAATAGTTTTAGAAAAATAAATTCAATGAAATTGGCTCTTATAGTAAGAAGATTTATAGTCAGACATATAAACAAAAGAAGGCTCTATTTTCCTTCTGCTCTCATGTGAAATGTGAGAACGTGGGAAGAATTAGACAGAGTTATTGAGTGAACAGCTCAACACAGAAACATGACATGACACAACAAATACTTAGGAGCTCTGATAAAATTAAGCTTGCAAAATGTAAGTCAACTTTGACTATTTAACACTTTTAGTATTGGAATGAAAGTTAGTGTGTGATGTTTAAGCTGTCCTCTGTATTTATGACTACTTTATACGCTCAGTCTTCATATTAAAGTTACACCAGCCTTTCACTTCACTTCTTCCCACCTATGGTCCAACTGCTAGACCCATAGTTAGTTTTCCCTACGGCTTGCACATTGCCGTGCCCACTGCTGATGATCCCTGAGTTGTTCCCTGTGTTGTTGATGCCCCCTGGATAATCTCCAACCCATAATGACTCTCTTTCAACTATTTTCATGACAGTACTCACAATATCCTTCAGCTGCCTATCCTCATCGCTGGACAAGTAAAAACATTAAAAAATCGAAACACTGCAAACAACTTATTATGCCATGCCAAAGTTAAAACTGCATACACACTAAAAAAGAATAAATATTTATTACAATAGGGAGAACGACTGTGTGGGATAGTACTTACTCTTTATTTCTTATGACTTCGCCCTTGTAAAATGAGGCCTTGTAGAGTGCCTTCTTCCACTCATTTAGTTTTCCCAGATACCTATTCTTCCTTACGTATCTGTCGAAGGCGTCAACATACTTCCCTTTCCCTTGGTGTACCCGTCTGAGATCTGTAGGATCTACATGGTAGAAAATGGGAATAATCGGTGCGCCAGATTTGACCATAAACGATAGTTCTGCCAAACACCAGGGTGATTCTGCATACCTTTCAGAGAAAATAGCAATATGGACCAGAGCGCTGCTCATTGCTGCTTGTAATGTTTGGGGGAAGAAATCGCCATTTTCCAACTCTGGTTGATCCAAAAACACGGAGAGATGACATCGAGTGAGCATGTTATAGAGAATGGTAGCTACGGTGGATTTGACGTCTTCTCCACGATGATTGATGAAAACATGGTAGGAATTATGTCTTTTCATTGCTTTTGAGGCAGGAGGAGATGCAGGTGGTGCAAGTTCATCAAAAGCGTCCAACTCCATATCCTCACTCTTTCCTTTGCTTCCGCTGGCACAAGTAGAGGCCATGGAGGTTATAGTTAGCAGTGAAAGGGGATGAAGAAAGGGCAGAGTTATTATTAAAATCAAGTCTGTCACGAAACGAAACTAGGTTTAGGGTTGCAACAGGTGAACCGCAGAGGGAAACTAGATAATGGGAATGAGCGAAGGAGACCAGAAATGAAAGGCGGTGGTAGGAAACCGCGTCGAAAGAAGAGTAGAATCATGTGAGAGGTGGAAGACAGCAGGGCCATGTGAAAGATGATCCTACCTTTATCTCCTTTTGAGTATTATTTTAGCTTTTTGAGGGAAGAATATAGAAAAGAGAGAAACTTGGGAACGAAGATAAGAATTGATGAAAAGCACATCGTCAATCGCAGAACAAATGGTGAAAGACGTGGATTCTGGTTTTGAAAGAAATGTGGAATTCGATGAGAAAGCATCACGAAAGATGATTCGATATGTCCACAAAAAAGTATTCTAGTGCTCTGCATCTTTACCCAAATTTCTCTTTGTGTTTTCCACGCGCTTTCCTACACAGATTGCACCCACTCATTAATCTACACATTTGGCGACCTTTTAGCAGGTTGGCAACTGCTAAAGGTGACCAGCTGGTAGATGGCTGGCAGGCTGAATGACAGATTTTTTTTTAGGGATCATTATAATTTAGTTATAACATTTTTTCCTTCACGAATTAATAAAATGTATAAGTAGCTATTTTATATTTATAAGTCTAGAGATATTTTTAAGACATCTATTGTATTGAGTCAAATTATTCAAATAGGTGTCTCCAGAAAGATATATACTAGTAGCAGTGGTGACAAGGAATGAATTAAATATTTAATATTTTAGAATATATTATATATTTAATATGTACAATTAGAATATGTTTTGAGGTTATATTATAATTTAAAATAGAGAAAATGTTGAAATGGAAGTCAATAATTATTATATATCATATAAAGCAAAGCTGACATTTATGAAGGCTTAATTTTTTATAATATAATATTATATAGAGCAAAGCGGACATTTATGAAGGCTTAATTTTTTATAATATATAGTTTATTTGGCACTTACAAAATCAACGCCTCTCTCTCTCTCTCTCTCTCTCTCTCTCTCTCTCACACACACACACACACACACACACACACACACACACACACACACTCAATTATCTCTAGTCTCTCTAACTCGTACCTCCCTCGCAATGGTGTATCTTTCTACATAATATCTCCCCTCCTCTTCCTCTAATTCTCCTATCTCCTATCCCCTCTCACCGTCTTGTCCACTAAATTATTATTTATCTTTACACCTTGTCTCTCACCCTTTCCATCTTCTCTTACTTTCTCCTTCTCTTTGTCTCTCTCACATATCTCTCCACCTAATTATTCTCTTTCACTCTCTTCTCGCCGATCTCCCTCTCCCCATCTCCTACACCTACTTATCATTTATCTCTATACCATGTCTCTCACCCTTTGTCTCTCTCAAATTTCTCCTCACCCTATTCTATTTTGTGTTGCTCTCTCTCATCCCACCTCTCTCTCTCTCTCTCTCTCTCTCTCTCTCTCTCTCTCTCACACACACACACACACACACACACACACACACCCCTCTTTCTCGTAATTACTATATTTACTTCTCTTCCATCCCTCCTCTAGCAATCTCTTTCACCTATTCAACCTCTCTCTCTCTCTCTCTCTCTCTCTCTCTCTCTCTCTCTCTCTCTCTCTCTCTCTCTCCTCCCTCCCTTGTGTTTCATTCCCTATGTCCTATCCCTACCTCTTTTTCTTTCAAATTCTCTCTCTATTGTTAGAGTGATTGTTTACACTCGAGTTAAACTTGAATCCTAACCTAAATTTAAATCCTAAGCATTTAGAGCACTAAATGTTAAAGATATAACTTTAATTTAGTTTGGCTTTATTGAAGAATCTTTGCCTAAATTTAAATCCTAATAATTTTGGAGCTTAACTAAGAACTTTATTAAACTCCAACAAACTATTTAATAAAAAAATTATTATAGTGTAAAAATAATTGAAATCTACACCCTATCTCTATTTGATGTATTAAGTAGATCTAAATTGGACCTTAATTGCTCTTTCTATAATTTTAATTTTAATTTATTATTATAGTTCTTTATATGAAATATAATAGTTATATTTTAATTGAAGTTGAGCTTTTATTATCCTTTTAGTTGTAAAATTAAAGAATATAAATGAATCAAAATATTCAAGAATAAATGTAAAACTAAAATCTCATATTAATAGAATTCTTTTATTTATTTTTAGATGCATTTATTAAAAATATTTCTATTCTTTTTAGTTTTCATGTTAATCATTTGAAAATTAGAAAACTTTCCTTTTTGATTTTCAATTAATCATATAAAATATATTATTAATAAAATTAACTTTATATTGAGCAAGCCTTTTTAAAGCATATAGTTAAGTTTAAAATATATAATTAATCTAAATATTCAAATAAAACTACTACTCTATATTTCCTTTTGGAATGCAAATTAGAGCAAATTTTGATTTAAAATTTATATTTAAAAAAAAAAAAAAAATGTTATCCACCTATATTTATGGATACAAATTTGTGTTTCTTGTGTCACATTAAACTATTATAACTATTAAGATAAGTTTTAATTTTCTTAAAATCTCCACATTTGTCAAAAGAAATGAAGGATGAGTTTCACATTTAACAATTATTTTAGTTTGGTAATGTTTGAATGAAATTACATGCAACATCATACTTTTGGCTCATATGTAAGTGAAGGATGAGTTTCACATTTAAAAATTATTTTGGTTTGGAAATATTTGAATGAAATTACTTGCAACATCATAGTTCTCTAACCTCATTCTACTTGCTACTCTACAACTTGTCATGCCTGGCCTTCTTCCTGATTCCATGCCCTCTTAGTCTTGGGAGGGATGGATCCCCCCCTCCACCTTTATCCCTCCCCCTCCCCCCTACTAGAACTCACCCCCATTTGCTTGAATTTGGAGCTAGTCATTAAATCCCAAAATGGTCACATTCTTCTTTAGGAGGACACTCCTATCCTAATGGATCCTTGTTTCATTCATGATGATTGTGCCTATTTGGGCCCAAAACTCTTGGGTGGTCCCACTATGGTAGCCACAATAATGGTGACTCCAAATTCAAATTGGTTGGAGGTTGTTGTTGGATCCAAGACTCCTATGGACTCTAGTGCAAAACCCATTTTTCCTCAGAACCCACTGGACCTTTGATTCCACTACCTGAGTTTGTGGTGGATTTGATTTCCTTAGAGTTTACCCTATGCCTTGTTGGAAAAATTTCCTCATTCTGACCTACAATGGATATGGTTAGAAAATGATTAGATTAGTGAAGTGGAAACTAATGGGTTCATTTTCCATCTTCGCAATTGCTAGCTCCCTCTTCCTATTTAATTTCATAGTTGAAAAAAACCAAGATTTGGTCATGGTAGGATCTTGGAACTTTGGCAAACACCACTTGTTGTTGGCAAAAGGGAAACTCAATTTTAAATTGGAGAGTGATCTTTACAGATATGCTCTGGTTTGGATATATCTTCCTAGACTCCCTTTGGATGAGTGCATTTTTAGATGGATTGGTAACTCCTTTGGGTAGTTCATTAAAATATATTTAATGATTGGTTCAAAGACTAAACTAGGCTTTGCTAGGATTTGTGTGAATGTGGGCATGAAGAAACCCTTACCAACCATAGTGGATCTGAAGTCTAAATGGGGTACCTGATTGCAATTGTTAATCTATGAGAATATTGCTGCCTTTTGCCAAGAATGCAATAGCTTTGGTCATTTGTTTGTGGATTGCTCAAAGAGTGAGAAATGCAAGAACAAAGTCTCCTCTCTAAGTGTGGAGGTAGTGGATGTAAGGAAACTTGGCAACAAAGAATATAACCATTTCCACATAACCCATAATAAATCTGAAATAAACACGAAATTAAAATCGACATGCAAGAGAATAGAAAACATACCCACAAAATGTGACACAAGATATACCCTGGGAAACCCTCATTGAGGGAAAAAACCCAGCCTCCAAAAGCATCCATCATCATGTATTATTCAGCAAAAAATACCATTGCCATACAACCATGGAAGCCTTCATGGCCATAGCCACAACCGAGCAAACTATGTGAACAAGCATGAATCCACACATCCCATGCCATGCTTTCAACCTTCACAAATGCTCCCTTGGCTAACCTGTCAAGCCTTGTCCCACTTGACTAGGCCAAAACCAGGCTCTGATACCAATTGTACGGCCCATTTTCCGTTACACCAAAAGCCATGATTATTAGTGAACATGGAACACCACATTATTAACCACCTGTGGGCAGGGGAGCGCATCGCATCACCCAACAGTGGAAAGCTTGAAAATAGTTGAAATGGCTACCACATCCAAAACCCACAAAAACATGAAGTAGGTAAGTTTGACAGAAACTCATGTGGAGTATCTTCAAAATTTGAAAGGGACCCTAGTAAAATTGATGAGAAATTCTAAACCCCTGTGAAAGTGAATAATGATGGGCAGGGGGAGGGGACCATAAGCGATTAGACAAACAAAATGGACATTGTTGTACATGAAGAGGGGGATATTATTGACATGTAGATCCTAGAACTACTTCATTGAAGTGGATGACTACAAAACAAAAATATGGAGGCTGACGGAGTTTTTAACTCTTGCATCCCACCCCTTAACTTGGGGTTTGGCTTGCCACTCACAAATGGAACCTTGGTGGTCTCTCTACCAAGTATTGTTGAAGGTTTTTCTACCACCTCTAAGGGCCAAAGCCTCAACTTTCTTAGCAATGATGTTGAATGCAAGGTCCAAAAGAGAAATCCCATAGGAGGAAATAGGTTTGATGTTGGTTCAACCACAAGGGTTGGGAGATCTCAGATCATAAACATCCATCAAAAGGAAATGGATAAAGATATAGCATAGGGGAAACAAAAAACCCAGAAGGAAACCCAGAACCATAAGAGATGAAGATCATAGATCCTGGAATGTGAGAGGGCTAAATAGGCCCAGGAAGCAGTATGAAATCAAACAAAAGATCATTGAACTTAATACTGATATGATCCTTTTGAAGGAAATGAAAATGGCTAGGCAACTTTTCTCTAATGTGGCTAATTCCATTTGGGTTGGTGCTAAATTTTCTTATAGTGATGTTAATGGAACTTTTGGTGGCATTACTATGATGTGGAATCTAGACAAGGTGATGGGCGTGGTGATCTGGGGGATATTTTCATCAAAAATTGAAGTATCTCAAAAACTCCAATAATCAATACAAGTTTAAAGTTCTCAAAATCTTAGATCCAATGCAATTCGAACGGATGAAAAAGGAGTTCATACGCAAAAGTTATAGCCAGTCAAAGTTTGGTCAAACTAGGTATAGAGGTCGTCAAAAGGTGAAAATAAAATCATCTCAAAAGTGGTCAACAATGGATTTCAAATTGAATATCTCATTAAGAGCTTTCTAGCGACATTCGTTTCATCACAAATGGAGCTCGTATGCAAAAGATATGTTCGATTGAAGTTTGAGGTGGAAAAAAATAATAATAAAAAATTTTTAAAAAAAATTAATAATAATAATAATAAATATTTGGTAGCAACGCCGGGTTTTGAACCCATGACCACCGGCCCCTAAAATTTGGCCGATGGCCGTTACACCACCGACAACCATTTAAAACATATGCCGCCGATGTTTGTTTTATTGTTTTGAACACCCCTAAATTAGGCTAAAAGCCAAAGGCCGGTGTGGTGGTTGGAACCACCAGCCTCCCTCTTGCATTCACGTCCTTAAAATGCTCACTACCATTGCACCACATGAGTGGCTTGTGATATTTTTAGCGCAGATTTTATTTAAAGTGTATCAAGCCCGATTCCCTCTTGCCTAAATAAAGGCAATTATTAAATAAGGACAATTTTCAAAAATAGGAATGAGTCTTATTTCGAAGATAGACTATTGTAAGGGTCTAAATATGTAAAATCTTGTTTTTCCCTATTATTAGGCAAATATTTTGTATGAAAAGTGGGTTTAGGGGCCTTTTGAAGGCATGAAAATGAAGGGAGAAATAATGCAAATGTTGAGAGAGACTTTGTCTATGTGGAGACTTAGTGATTTTTCTTGCACATAGAGGAATTTTGCTATGTGTGCTTGAAGGGAATTGTCACAAATCACTTGTATTGATTTATTGGCGTTAATCGGATCGGTCCCCCTATTGGAGCTGGACCCAGAGACGTAGTCCTTCCCGAACGAACTCCAAAATCAAACATGTTGTCTCTCTTTATCTCTCTTTCTATCATCTCATTATGTGTTTTCTTATTTGCAATTATGTTAATTTTTCTTTATTAAAGCTTTAAAATTAACTTTATGTAATTGGTTAACATTATCTGTAATAGTCCTAGATCCTAGAAATCAGATCATGTGATTACCTTTGTCAGCATCCATTTTGTTGTTACAAGCTTCACCACCCAAATTGGTACCCAGAATTTGTTTAATTTCTATGCCTCTAACACTTGAAATGGTAGACTTGTTGTCAAGAATGAAGCTACTAGGGTAGATGACCCCATGAGGCAAGAAAATATTTTATGCATAGGAGACATTAACACCTCACTCTACCCTTCATAAAAAATGGGGTGTGGGGGGGGATGGGTATGTGCAAGATCATGGTCAACCAAATTATGGCCTTAAGTGGCAGTGAAAAACCAACAAATCAGGGTTATGTCAACTTGACACATAATTTTTAAGTGGTTTTGGACTTTATATCAAAAAGTTGTAAGACAATAATCTATAGGAAATTGAATGTAGTTTCTAAACTACTAGGAATTATTTGGAGAAAAAAATATTTGATTGGTCAAAAGTATGGATTTTAACGCAGTACTACAAAAATTTCAAGGCGAAAATAAAAAGTAGGTGTATGTCTGACCACCTTAATCAAAATCAAATGATAATATTTTTTTAATATAATTATAGATATAAAAAGTAGACTCATGCCTAGATGTGACGAATATTTTTAGGTATTTTTATTCCAAATAAATAATTACATATGAATTTTCTACTAAAACTTTTTAAGAATAAAAAAACTCCTATGTCTGACCACCTTAACTAATTGAAAACTTTGCCAAATTATTATTTTTTTCCTTATACTAGGTGAAGCATAGAATGCGATGCAACTTTTGGATTACTAAAATGTTATATCATTTGAAAGTTATAGCTACTTTTCAATCAGTATGTCAATCAGCACTTTACAATCATCTTCATTGAAAATAAACTAATAAATACTTATCGAACTCATAATTTGACAGTAATTATATTGGTGGAATCTTGAGAGTGTTATAAAAAAACCCTTTTCGTTTCATTCAATTTTGATGAAAATAATATTGTCAAATGGCTACTTGAAGTTTGAGTGTTACGGAAACCCTTCTCAAACACATTTTTTGGGTTGACCAAATAGGTTTGCTAAATACCAAGCCTAATCAGATATCTAATTTCAAATTGGGTATCCAATTATAGATCGGATACCTGATATGAAATTGGGTACCCAAAAAGTCCAAATTTTCCAATTGGGAAGGAAACCACCCACATTGGAAATTTTGGAGCCAAACAACCTGTATAAGAGGGAAATAGAATTTTTCAAAGTGTGGGCATTATTATTATTACATATGATTATGATTATTATTATTAAATATAATATAGTTATAAATATAATTATTATTATAACTAAATATAATATAGTAATATATGATAAATATTATTATTATTAAATATAATATCTTGTAATATATATGATTATTATTGCTATATAATCTAGTAATATATTATTATTATATTAACAAATATAGTATTATAATATTATTATTAAATATAATATTGTCATGAAATGCATCAAAAGGGGTCATAGATTAACCTATGACCCCTCTCAATGTATTTCATGACAACATATGTCCTTAGGGCCCCCAGTGACCTCTTTCGATGCATTCCCAATGCGTCCCTAGGCACATATGTCATCATGAAATGCATCAAGAGGGGTCGTAGGTTAACCTATGACCCCTCTCAATACATTTGAACCAACCAAATGCATCGCTAGGGGAAAAAGGGCCCCTAGGGACATATGTTGTCATGAAATGCATTAAGAGGGGTCATAGAACCAAATCTTTCATTAGGGCCCTAGGGCCCCTACAAACATACATTTTCATGAAATGTGTTGAGAGGGATCATAGGTTAACCTATCACCCATCTCAACACATTCGAACCAAAAAAATGCATTCCTAGGGGCCCCTAGGGACATATGTTGTCATGAAATGCATCGAGAGGGATAATAGGTTAACCCATGACCCCTCTCGATGCATTGGAACCCCCTAGGGATATATGTTGTAATGAAATGCATTGAGAGGGGTCATCAGTTTACCTATGATGTCTCTCAATGCACTCAAACCAACCAAATGCATCCCCAGGGGCCCTAGGGGCCCTAAGGAAATACATTCTCATTAAATATGTAAAGAGGAGTCATAGCTTAACTTATAATCCATCTCGATGCATTTGAACCAATTAAATGGGTCCATAGGGGCCCTAGGGCCCATAGGGACATATGTACTAATCAAATTCAGTGAGAGGGGCCATTGCTTAACCTATGACCCCTCTCGATGCATTCAAACACACCAAATGCATCCCTAGGGGCCCTAGGGAACCTAGGGACATGCCTTTTCATGAAATGCATTGAGAGGCTTCATAGGTTAACCTATGACCCCTCTCAACACATTTCATGACAACATATGTGCCTAAGGGCCCTAGGGCCCCAAGGGATTCATTTGGTTCGTTCGAATGTGTCAAGAGGGATCATACATTAACCTATGACCCCTCTTGATGCCCCCTCTTGACACATTTGAACCTAGGGTCTGAAGGGATTTATTTGATTGGTTTGAATGTGTTGAGGGGGGCATCAAGAGGGATCATAGGTTAACATATGACCCCTCTCAAAACATTTGAAGCAACCAAATGAATCCTTTGGGGCCCTAAGGCCCCTAGGCACATATGTTGTCATGAAATGTGTCGAGAACCTATGACTTATCTTGATACATTGTAACCAACAAAATGCATCCCTAGGGGCCCTAGGTCCCCTAAGGACATATGTTATACTCAAATGTGTCGAGAGGGATCATAGGCTAACCTATGACCCCTATTGATGCATTCTAACCAACCAAATGTGTCCCTAGGGTTCCAAAAGCTCCTAGGGGCATATGTTGTCATCAAATGCATTGAGATGAGCCATAGGTTAACCTATGATCCCTCTCGATGCATTTGAACCAGCCAAATGCATCTCTAGGTACTCTAAGGCCCGTAGGGACATATGTGGTCATGAAATGCATCGAGACAGGTCATTGGTTAACTTATGACCCCTCTCAATGCATTCAAAACAACCAAATGTATCCCTCAAGGCCCTAGGGCCCCAAAGGACATACGTTGTCATGAAATGCATTGAGATCTCGATGCATTTGAACCAACCAAATGCACATATCTTGTCATGAAATGCATCGAGAGAGGTCATAGGTTAACCTATGACCCCTCTCGATGCATTCGAACAAACCATATGCATCCCTAGGGCCCCTAAGGACATATGTTGTCATGAAAAGCTTTAAGAGGGGTTATAGGTTAACCTTTGACCCCTCTTGATGCATTCAAACAAACCAAATGTGTCCCTAGGGGCCCTAGGCACCTTAGGGACATATGTTATCATGAAGTGCATTAAGAGTAGTTGTAGCTAAACCTATGACCCCTCTCGATGCATTCGAACCAACCAATTGCATCCCTAGGAGTCCTATGGCCTCTAGGGACATATGTTGTCATAAAATGTGTTGAGAGGGGTCATAAGTTAACTTATGACCCCTCTCGACATATTTAAACAAAAAAAATGCTTCCCTAGGGCCCTTAGGGACATATGTTGTCATGATATGCATCAAGACAGGTCATAGGCTAACCTATAACCCCACTTGACACATTTGAAACAAAGAAATGTGTCCCTAGGGACATACGTTGTTATGAAATGCATTGAGATAGGTCATAGATTAACCTATGACCCCTCTTGATGCATTCGAACTAACCAAATGTGTCCCTAGGGGCCCTAGAGACCCTAGGGACATTCGTTATCATGAAATGTGTCTAGAGAGGTCATAAGTTAACCTATGACCCCTCTCAATCCATTCGAACAAACCAAATGTGTCCCTAGGGGCCCTGGGCACCTAAGGACATATGTTGTCTTGAAGTGCATTAAGAGGGTTCATAGGTTAACCTATGACCCCTCTCAATGCATTGGAACCAAAAAAATGTGTCTATTGGGGCCCTAGTATATGTTATCCTCAAATGTGTCGAGAGGGGTCATAGGTTGACACATTCAAACTAACCAAATGTGTCCCTATGGGTCCTAGGGTCCCTAGGGGCATATGTTGTCATGAAATGCATCGAGACAGGTGATAAGTTAACCTATGATCCCTCTAGACACATTTGAACCAACCAAATGCATCCCTAAGGGCCCTAGGGCCCTAGGGACATATGTTGTCATGAAATTCATTGAGATGGGTCATAGGTGAACCTATGAACCCTATCAATGCATTCAAAACAACCAAATGTGTCCCTAGGGGCCCTAGAGACATATGTTGCCATGAAATGCATCGAGATGAATCATAGGTTAACCTATGACCCATCTAAATGCATTTGAACCAACCAAATGCACATATGTTGTCATGAAATATGTTGAGATTGGTCATAGCTTAACCTATGACCACTTTCGATGCATTTGAACAAACCAAATGCCTTCTTAGGGGCCAAGAGGGGTTATAGGTTAACCTATGACCCCTCTCAATGCATTCAAACAAACAAAATGTATCCCTAGGGGCCCTAGAGACCCTAGAGACATATGTTCTCATGAAATAGATCAAGAACAATCATAGCTTAACCTATGACTACTCTCGATGCATTTGAATCAATCGAATGCAACATATGTTCTCATGAAATGTATTAAGAGGGGTCATAGGTTAACCTATGATACCTCTCAACATATTCAAACCAACCAAATGCTTCCCTAGGGCCCCTATGGACATATGTTATCATGAAATTCGTTGAGACAGGTCATAGGTTAACCTATGAACCCTCTTGACACATTTGAAACAACTAAATGGGTCTTGAGGGGTCCTAGGGCCCCTAGGGACATATGTTGTCATGAAATGCATCGAGACATGTCATAGGTTAATCTATGACCCCTCTCGATGGATTCAAACCAGCCATATGCATCCCTAGGGGACCTAGAGCCGCTAGGGACATTTGTTATAATGAAATGCATCTACAAGGTTCATAAGTTAACCTATGACCCCTCTTGATGCATTCGAACAAACCAAATGCATCCCTAGGGACCCTAGGCACCTATGGACATATGTTTTCTTAAAATGTGTCGAGAGGGGTCATAGGTTAACTGACAACATATGTCAAGATGGATTCAAATATGTTGAGAGAGGTCATAGGTTAACCTATTTCCCCTCTTGACACATTGGAACCAACCAAATTAGTCCCTAGGGATGCATTTTTTTGCCTCAAATGCATCAAGAGGGGTCATAGGTTAACCAATGACCCCTCTCAACACACTGGAACCAACTAAATTAGTCCCTCTAGGGCCCCTAAGGACATATGTTGTCATGAAATGCATCAATAGGGGTCATAGGTTAACCTATGACACCTCTTGGTGAATTCGAACCAACCAAATGCATCCTTAGGGGTCTTGAGACCCCTAGAGACATATGTTGTCATGAAATGAGTCAAGAGGGGTCATAGGTTAATCTATGACCCCTCTCGATGGATTGGAACCAACCAAATGCATCCCTAGGGGCACCAGTGACCCTAGGGACATTTGAGGTCATGAAATGCATCGAGAGGGGTCATAGGTTAACTTATGACCCCTCTTGATGTCTTCCAACTAAACAAATGGGTCCCTAGGGAAACTATGGACATACGTTCTAATCAAATGCATCGAGAGCGATCATGGGTTAACTTATCACCCCTCTCGATGCATTCAAACCAACAAATTTTTTCCCTAGGCCCTAGGGCCCCTAGGAACATATGTTGTCAGGAAATGCATCAAGAGGGTTCATAGGTTAACTTATGACCCCTCTCGATGCATTTGAACCAACCAAATGTGTCCCTCGGGGCCATGGGGACATATATTGTCATGAAATCCTTTGAGAGTGGTCATTGGTTAACCCATGACACCTATCAATGCATTCAAACCAACCAAATTAGTCCATAGGGGCCTTAGGGCCCCTAGGGACATTTGTTGTCATGAAATACATTGAGAGGGATCATATGTTAACCAATGACCCTTCTTGACACATTCCAACCAACCAAATGGGTCCCTAGGGGCTCTAGGACCCCTAGAGACATACATTGTCATGAAATGCATCGAGAGGGGTCATACATTAACCTATGACCCCTTTCGCAACATTTGAACCAACCAAATGCATTCCTAGCATGCCTAGGGCCCCTAGAGACATTTTTTGTTATGAAATGAATAGAGAGAGGTCACAGGTTAACCTATGATCCCTCTTGACACATTTGGACCAACCAAATGAGTTCTTAGATGTCCTAGGGCTCCTAGGGAGATATGTTGTCTTGAAATGGGTCAAGAGGTGTCCAAGGTTAACCTATGACCCATTTCAATGCATTGGAACCAACCAAATGCATCCCTAGTGGCCCTAGGGTCCTTAGGGATATTCGTTGTCATGAAATGCATTGAGAACCTATGACCCTTCTTAAAGAATTCAAACCAACCAAATGAGTCTCTAGGGGCTCAAGGGCCCCTAGAGACATATGTTGTCATGAAATGCATCGAGAGGGGTCATAGGTTAACCTATGACTCATCTTGATGCATTCAGACCAACCAAATGTGCCCCTAGGGGCCCTAGGGCCCTAGGGACTTATGTTGTCATGGAATGCTTCGAGAGAGGTCATAGATTAACCTATGACCCCTCTCGATGAATGCCAACCAACCAAATCAGACATATGTTATCATGAAATCCATCAAGAGGGGTCATAGGTTAACCTATGACCCTTCTCGACACATTCCAATGTTCCAAATGTGTCCCTAGTTATCCTAGGGCTCGTAGGGACATATGTTGTCATGAAATGAATCAAGAGGGATCATAGGTTAGCCTACATCCCCTCTTAATGCATTGGAACCAAAAAAATGCATCCCTAGGGACATTAGTTGTCATGAAATGCATTGAGAGCAGTCATAAGTTAACCTATGACTCCTCTCGACATACTCGAACAAACGAAATGCATCCCTAGGGATCCTAGGGTGCCTAGGGACATATGTTGTCATGAAATACATCGAGAGGGGTCATAGGTTAACCTATGACCCCTCTCAATGCATTGGAACCAACCAAATGCATCCTTAGGGGCCCTAGGGCCCCTAGTGACATTTTTTGTCATGAAATACATCGAGAGGTGTCATAGGTTAACCTATGACCTCTCTGGATGAATTCAAACCAACCAAATGGGTCTCTAGGGGCCCTATGGCTGATAGGGATATATGTTGTCATGAAATGCATCAAGGGGGGTCATAAGTTAACCTATGACCCCTCTTGATGCATTTAAACCAACCAAATGCATCCTTAGGGACCCTAGGGCCACTAGGGACATATGTTGTCATGAAATATGTCAAGGGGGATCATAAGTTAGCCTATGACACCTCTCGACGCATTCAAACCAACCAAATGCATCCCTATGGGCCCTAGGGCCTGCAAGGACATGCATTGTCATGAAATGTGTTGAGAGGGGTCATAGGTTAACCTATGACCCCTCTCATCATATTCAAACCAACCGAATTGGTCCCTAGGGGCCCTAGTGCCCCTAGGGACATATGTTGTCATGAAATGCATCGAGAGGCATCATAAGTTAACCTATGACCCCTGTTGACACATTGGAACCAACTGAATGCATCCCTAGGGGCCCTATGCCCTAGGGACATTCTTTGTCATGAAACACATCGATAGGCGTCATAGGTTAACCTATGACCCCTCTAAAGGCATTTGAACCAAGAAAATGAATGCTTAGCGGTATGTTTTCATGAAATGCATCATGAGGGGTCATATGTTAACCTATCACCCCTCTCGATGCATAACAAACAGAATGCTTTCCTAGGGGCCTTGGGGCCCCTAGGGACATTTTTTGTCATGAAATGTGTCGAAAGGGGTCATAGGTTAACCTATGACCCCTCTTGACGCATACAAAAAACCTAATGTGTCCCTAGGGTTCCGAGGGCCCCTTGGGACATTTTTTGTCATGTAATACATTGAGAGGGGTCATAGGTTAACCTATGACCCATCTCGACACATTTGAACTAAACAAATGTGTCCCTAGTGATCCTAGGGCCCCTAAGGAGATATGTTGTCATGAAATGCATCAAGAAGGGTCATAGGTTAACCTATGATGCCTCTCGACACATTGGAACATACCAAATGCTCAATAGGGCCCTTAGAGCCCTTAGGGACATTTGTTGTCATGAAATGCATCGAGATGGGTCATAGATATATGACCCCTCTTGGTGTATTTGAACAAATCAAATGCATCCCTAGGGGTCCTAGGGCCCCTAGGGACATATTTTGTCATAAAATACATTGAGAGGGGTCATAAGTTAACCTATGAGCCCTCTCGACATATTGGAACCAACTAAATGCATCTCTAGGGGTCGTAGGGCCCATAGGGAAATTTTTTTTCATGAAATGCATCAAGAGGTGTCATAGGTTAACCTATGACCCCTCTTGATGCATTCAAACCAACCAAATAGATCCCTAGGGGCCCTATGGCTCCTAGGGACATACATTATCTTGAAATATGTTGAGGGGGTCATAAGGTAGCCTCTGACCCCTCCCGACAAACTTGAACCAACCAAATGTGTCCCTAGGGCCCCCTAGGGCCCCTAGGGACATATGTTGTCATGAAATACATCAAGAGGGTTCATAGGTTAACCTCTAACCCCTCTTGACACATTCAAACCAACCAAATGCATCCCTTGGGCCTTAGGGCCTCTAGGGACATACGTTATCATGAAATGCATCAAGATGGGTCATAGGTTCTTGATGCATTCAAACCAATTGAATCAGTCCTAAGGGGCCATAGTGTCAGTAGGGACATATCTTGTCATGAAATGCATCGAGAGGGATCATAGGTTAACCTATGACCCCTCTTGACACATTGAAGCCAACTAAATACATCCCTAGGGGCCCTATAGACCCTAGGGACATTTGTTGTCATGAAATGCATTTGGAGGGGTCATAGGTTAACATATGACCGCTCTTGAGGCATTCAAACCTACTAGGGGTTTGTTGTCACGGAGGTTTGCACCCTTGTCCAAATTTTTTACCTAAGGACAACCTTGTGAAACATGGAAACAACCTCCAAGCTATGGGACTTGAACTATGAGGTTGAGTCTTCAGAGAAGGACAACTTCCTTTACTATCAGGGTGTTGCTAACTACTCTTGGAGAGGAAAAGGGAGAAGGAGAGCATGAAAAGAAAATCTTCCTATTCTATTCTAAGGGGGTGATGCACCCAAATAGTAAAGGAAGTCGGCCTTCTCTGGAGACTCAACCTCATAGTTCAAGTCCCATAGCTTGGAGGTTGTTTCCATGTTTCACAAAGTTGTCCTTAGGTAAAAGCTTTGGACAAGGGTGCAAACCTCTATGACAATAGTTTTTGGCACGCTCGATGGGACAATATTTAGAAAATTTCAAGTCTACTAGTGTCAAAAGGAAGATTTCAAGATTAATGCCGAGGAGATAGTACTAGCTTTGGTTTCCAAGCCTTCAAGAGGCTCATTCTTCAAGTACTTGGTGACTCTAAGCTTCAAATACTTTTGGTTCTAGACCAAAGTTTTATTAATTGATGCCCAAAGCTGAAACAAGGGCATCTTCTAGAGGTAAATTTTAGTACCAAGAGCTTTCATTTTCAAATTCTAGAAGAAGGAAGACTGGAGTATCTTTATCACCAGTTAGGAGTGCAATAGTAACAAATACAACCTGCAAGATCTATTTCTACTCCTCCTACTATTAGATCTCAACCTAGATTGACATCAACACATATAAATAGGATCACTTGTCTATATGGCACAACCTAGAGCTCATACTTTTGCCACCTTTAATGATGGGAGTCCTTGTTGATTGGCCCAAAGACATGACTTACCAATAGCTACACTCAAAATTATACCAGAATTTACTAGTGACACTTCTATCTCTCCCTCAAAACACATTCAAGAGGTGCAAATGTCTGTAATATCCATGGTATTATACAGGATGATGTTGCAGTTAGGCTTCTAGCCTCATCCTTGAAAGGAAAAGCACTACAATGGTATAGAGGTTTGGCTCATGGTTCTATAATAGATTGGGATGGATTAGGAGTAGGACTATGTAAACATTTTGAGGATAAAAGTTCCCATTTGTCACTTTTAGAACAATTGACTACTATAAAAAGAGCCCCCCATGAATGTATGACTAACTTCAACTATAGATTTCAAAAGACATAGGATGGAATACCTACTTCAGTAAAACCTACCCCTGGTAATGCAACTACAATCAAAAATATGGGAGGAGATACCTTGCCTAATGCTTATGATATAGTGATAAAGTCAGAAAACATTCTAATATAGGGAGGTAAGCTAGCTCCAAGGCCTCCTATGCCTTTTTTCCCTAATGTTCCAAATCACCAACCAGCAATGGCTCCTCTTCCCACAACTTCCACATCACAATCCCTTGCTCTAGTCCCTAAACCTTCCACATCTTCAAATGGAATGGATGAAATCAAGGAAATGATGCAATCTGTGATGTTAAACATAGACAAGAGATTGTAGGTCCAAGAGAAGAAGCTGGAGGATAGCTTCTCTGCGATGCAGAAAGTGAGCAACAAGGTGGTGACTTTAGAGAGATAGCAAGCTCAAGGTAGTAAGGCTCATCAATTGCAACATCAAACCCTGAACAATGGTAGGCCTCCAAATCAGAATTATGGTAACAATTCTTTTGATCAAAATAGGCAAAATAGCCATGCTTCAACCTCAAATGTAAACCAAAGCAAGGCCATAGTTCCTCAAAATAACATGGTCCAAGATCATGATTTTTTTCCCTCCTGTAACTACTCTTATGCCCATTGTATGTGTCAGAAGGCTAAATCCTATTTGGCTATGACCATCCAAGAGCCTGTAGTAGGACAATCATACAAGGAGGACCAATTTAAAGATGCCTTGTATATGCAAGAACAAGGTGATTTCTCTTTTATGAATCATCAGGTGGAGGAGCATTGTAATGTAAACCAGGATTCCATTGCTCACAACACTAGGAGCAAAAGAAGAGCTACTGGAGATGCTACCCCTCCTCTTCCCAATCAGGCCTCAACTTCAAATGCAATACCTCATGATCAATCAATTACCTTTTAGCAGCAGAGGCAAAATAATAGCAGAAGGGATCTAAGTGATCCTCAGGTTGTTCCATCTCAACCTCCTACAAGTGCGGCTCTGAAGGCTTCTACCAAAGCACCTACAAATATGAATATTTCCATGTGGGATGCTATTGCTACTATACCCATGAAAAATATATTGTTGCAGCAAGAATTGGAAAGTATTGAACTAGAGGATCATCCACCCAGCATGGAAAGTGCCACCATCCTAGTACAACCATCAAGGGAGGAAGAAAAAAATAAAAATGTTAGACCCCCTCCATTTTATGTTTCTCTAATTATAGGGGATAAAATAGTCCACAATTGCATGATTGATTCAGGGGCTAGTAGTTCAGTGATGCCTAGGTGTGTTGTTGATGCTTTGGGAATGAAATATGAGCCCATTGTTAGGGATGTATTATAGTTGGATGTTAGTACCATCAAGACTATAGAGATCCTTAGGAATTTATAAATGGCCCTACATGCATGCCCTAGTTGTACTATAACTCAAGATATATCTATTGTTGAAGTCAAGCCACATTTTACCATCTATCTGTCAAGAGACTTCACTACCCAAATAGGTGGTTACATATCTTCTAATTGGTCATATATTTTTTATAGAAAAAGATATGGGGCCAAAGCTTCAATCAGAGTAGAGCCTCTAGCCCTCCATCATATTGAACCCTACACCCCTAATCTCATCAACATGAACTGCACTATCCTAGAAATGGATGAGAATGACATAATGAATGAGCCTACTACTTCCTTGGTAGAGATACCTAATTTTCTCTTAGATGAATGGGCTAATGCATATTAGTTTGATCCTATGCAAGAAACCCTTGAGATAGGCCTCAATACATATTGTATATTAGAGAAGAATGCTCTAGTTCCCAATCTTGTGGAGATTAAAGAAGATGTGAGTGGGATATGGAGTATGTACTTTGATGGTTCAAGGAATAAGAATGGATCAGGGGTAGGTGTACTATTGATTTCTAATGCACAAGTAAGATACCACTTCTCCTTTAAGCTCCAATTTAGTTGCACTAACAATGTGGCCGAGTATGAATCCTTGATTTAGGGTCTCCTACTTGCTCAAAAAAGAGGAATTCAAGCCTTAAGCATATATGGAGATAGTGAGTTGGTGGTTAATCAAGTGAGAAATATGAATATCACCAAGAACAATTTTCCCAAGTCTTATAAATATAGGGTATGGGATTTGCTTGAGGGTTTCAATGCATTTAATATTCAAAGCATCCCTAGAAAAGAAAATAGTTATGCTAATAGACTTACAACAATAGGTGCATCTTATGATGTGCCAGGGAATCTTGAGGAGAAGAAGAAGCAACAAATCAAGATGGTAGTAAGGCCTGCCATCCTTCACAACAACATCCATTGGCAAGTGTTTGAATCTGATGAACAAATTGTAAGCTTCTTGCAAAATGAAGTAGAATTTTTAGATAGAAACCAGTGAAGACTATAGGATTAGTATGGTGATCAAATCATTAATCTTAGTTCCAAAAAATTTCCTAAGGGTCTCATTACCTTAGAAAGTGTTTTTAACCCCGATGACCAAGGAAGAGGTAGAGTCATGAACTTAGCTGCTGACGAAGATGATCACACCCCTGTCATGGTTGCTAATGGAAAATCCTTAAACATTTGGAAGGTATGTTCTGAGATTGAGCAAGAAAATTATATTCATCTATGTTAAGAATTTAATGATATATTTTCTTGGACATATGATGATTTAAAGGGTTTTGACCCAAAGTTGTTTTAGCATACCATAGATTTAATTGATAATGTCAAACCAGTAAGACAAAAATAGATGCCAGTGAATCCCAAGATTGAATCCTTAATGAGAAAGGAGCTATCCAAATTGATTGAGGCCAATATAATTTTTCCCATCAAACACTCATCATGGGTAGCAAACCTTGTCCTTGTTTGGAAGAAGAATGGAGAAATTAGATTGCGAGCGGACTGTAGGGACCTTAACCAAGCTTCCCTTAAAGATCACCACCCTCTCCCTTCCATGGAGCAGATTTTGTCCAAGGTCAGCGGATCCAAGAGGTTTTCATTTCTTGATGGATTTTTTGGCTACAATCAAGTGTTGGCCAAAGAGTTTGATAGATGCACGACTACATTTACCACCAAATGGGGTACTTATGCTTATTGTAATATGCCATTTGGGCTAACCAATGTAGGTGCTACATTTCAGAAGGCAATGGAGATGGCCTTCAAAAACATGATTGAAAAGTTTTTATTAATTTACCTTGATGATATCACAGTGTATTCAAAGAGTGTAGGAGATCATTTTGATCATTTGAGACAAGTGTTCTCAAGGTGTAGAGAGTTTGGGGTATCCCTTAACCCAAGAAATTGTGTTTTTGCTACCAATCAAGGAAAATTATTAGGACACATTGTATCTGAGGATGGTTTAACCATTGATCTAGAAAGAACAAAAGAAATACTTGCTCTCCCTCTTCCTAAGCATAAGAAAGGGTTGAAAAGTTTCCTTAGTAGGGTAAATTTTGTCAAAAGATTTATCCCTAAGCTTGCTACCATGGTAAAACCCCTTATAGCTATGCTCAAGAAAAGTTTGGTCTTTGCATGGACCAAGGAGGGGAATGAAAGTTTTGAAGAGATTGAGGTATCCATAACCTCTGCCCCTACTCTCATTAATCTGAATTTTGAAAAAGATTTCATCCTTTATATCCTAGGTGGTGAATCAAGCATTTCCATTGTCTTGACTCAAACAAATGACAAAAATGAAGAGCAACCCATAGCCTTCTTTAGTGAAGGGCTGAAACAATATGAAGACAAATATAGCTATGTGGAGAAGCAAGCCCTTGCAGTCATTAGAGCCTTAAAGAAATTTAGACACCTCCTATCTCATAATAAAATTCATTTGTTAGTACCTCATGCTAGTGTGAAGGATTTCCTTTTGAGCAAGGATATTAGTGAGAAAAGAGCTAGTTGGATTACTAAAGTAATGGAATATGATGTTGCAATCCAGATCACCAAGCTGGTAGGACGGAAGGGGTTGTGTAAATAGATGATATCATGTCAGGAATTAGATGAGGAGGTTTCTATGATACTAATAGAGCAACAAGAGACAAGAAATAATGACCCAAGAAATTGGATGGATGATATGAAGAATTTCTTATCATGCAATGGATATCCTCAAGGATTAGATAGAACTAAAAGGAGATAGTATAGATTATAGTCAATTCCTTATGTTCTAGTTGATGGTATCCTTTTCAAGAAAGATTTTAATGGAGCCCTATTAAGGTGCATTGAAAAAGACTAGGCTAAAAGAATGATCAGAGAGCTTCATGATGGTCCTGATGGTGGTCACTTCTTAGCAAGGACAACTGCAATGAAGGTCATGAGGGCTGGTTACTATTGGCCATCCCTATTCTATGATTGTCATAGGTATGTGAGGAAGTGTGAAAAATGTGCCTTCTTCTTTGGCAAGCAAAAGCTTGTAGCTCTTCCTCTCCATCCCATTCAGGTGGACCAACCTTTTGCTCAATGGGGATTGGATTTCATAGGCCCTATCAGTCCTCCTTCTAGGTTTGGTCACAAATGGATTTTAGTTGCTACAGATTACTTCGCCATATGGACAAAGCCAGTTGCATTGAAGGATGCCATAGAATCTTTAGTTGTTGAGTTCCTTGATGGAATTGTGACCAATTTTGGTGCCCCTTCGACCATTATTTCAGATAATGCAAAATATTTTGTAGGAGCTCATATTTGTGCATAGGTAGTTGACCATAATATCTATTTGAGAACATCCTCAAACTACTATCGTTAGGGCAATGGTTTGGCTGATTCATCCAACAAACACTTGATTAGAATTATGAAAAGAACTATACAGGTTAACCAGAGGTGTTGGCATCAAAAGTTAAGGACTGCACTGTGGGCTAACAGAATAACACCTAAGAGGTCCATAGGAAGTTCACCATTTATGTTGGTATATGGTAGAGAAGAAAGGCTTTCAATTTCATTAGAATTTCCATCCCTAGAACTAGCTCATTAGCTAGAGCTAATTGAAGATGATGCCATGACAATAAGAATGGAAGAACTAATGGAGTTGGAAGAGAAAAAAAGTCAGGCCATGCAAACCCTAGAAACACATTAGCAATAGGTGAAAAGGAGCTTTGACAAGAAGGCTAGGGTCAAAACCTTCAGAGAGGGTGATTTAGTTTTAAAATAGGATGCAGATAGGGAAAAATTAGGGAGGTACTCAAAATTTGATGCACTATGGAGTGGTCCCTATCTGATTGTCAGTTCCAAGTAGGCCAATGCTTTTTAGCTAAGCAAGCCTGATGGTGAAATTTTCCCTATCTCAGTCAATGGGATCTATCTCAAACCATTTTCTTGATAGGGCTTGAGGTTTCATGTACATATGTAGCATAGTTTTCTTTCTATTGTTTTCTAGCTTTCCAAGAAGTGCATGAGCACAACTTTCTCCCAGTGAGATAGCAAGTTTTTGAAGTTTTGAAGGTTGCTAAGTTGCAATGACAGAGTTTTTTAGTGTTTTCTCCTGCAAAGGTAGGGTTAGGGTTTTGCAGTGCACTGATCCAAATCTTTTGTGACTCTATAACCCAATGGATACATAAGGACACTGGTCACATGCATAGCTGGCTTGCGTCCCCTCTGAGTCACCAAAAATGTTACTATTTTGCCCTCCTGCCAAAATTTGAATTTTGAATGCAAGCCCACCCAATGGCTACTTCCCATCTTCTATATTATTTAAATGCCTAGGAAATACAAAAAAAAAAATATTTAAAGCCTTAGGTTATATTTTATTTCCTGAGTGACTACGCACTTTAATATTTCTGCAAGTCTGTAACTTTCCCGCCGTTGGATCTTGCATAAATCTACAATCATCATTATATCATTATGAAAAGCGATGAGGATGTTTTCCATAGTGTCATAGCGAGTATCAAAAAATCTTTAAAATAGAACTGGAGGTTTAGGAGCAACGGTTAGAGTTTTGTTTTCTAGCTAACCTTCCAGCCACGTGTACGTGCTGTCAGAACAATTAGTTGATCCAAATGGCAATGGTGGTGTCTTTTGTTTCTCTAGCACTGATTTTCGATAAAGTCCCTGACACTCGTTATCTCACTATTGGAAAACTCAAGCATCTTGCCATTAGCAACATAGCAAGTCACCGTGAAATGAGTGTTTGGTGGGACCTCATGCGATGTGGAAGGGTGACAATGCTTAAGTGGGTTTTGTTTTGCCAACTGTACAAATTTTCTAATGCCATTAGTTCTTGGACCCCCGCCCCTTTCATAAAACACAGGAGGGATTTTGACCATCGAATCAATGAAAAATCAACAGTCCTCACTATCTCGCTATGGAAAGTTGTAAGTTGTTTACTCATAGCGAAATAGTGAGTATGGGACCCACCAACCTTTAGAATGCTTGATGCAGTTTCTTAACCCTTGGATTGACCTCATATCAATGGATTTCACTATCTCGCTATGTGAAGTTGCTTGAAGGATATGTATAGTGAGATAGTGATTCACTACTGCATGTCTTTGTGGGGCCAAGTTTGTTCCATAAGCCATAGGGCCAGTGATGCATTAGGAATGAGTGTACAAATTAATGAAACATTGGCATTTGGTTGATTTCTCATTGGCTAGGGTGATGACAGTGCAAAATGTGGGCCAGTCCCTTTAATGTGTCTTACTCACCATCAGATCTTCAGCGATCAAGGGCTGGCACTTGCCTGTGATATGAAAGTGCATGATTCTTAAACAATGTGGGGAAGCCCCTTTGCAACACATGGAGTGATGGGTCCCATTTCCCTTGGTAGGCTACAAAAGCAAGAACTTACTAGAAAAGTTGGAAAAAGGCTAGGTTTCTATTGGTCAGTGCACTGACAGATTGGGTCTATCTTCAGGGTCATCAGATGGTGGAAGATTGATGTTTATTGCTATAAAATTATGAAAAAATGCTTGATCTTTAGCTATAGTGACATAGCAAGGATTTTCCACATGTCCTCAGAGTTTTGTGGGTCTCGTTCAAAAAAATGCCAACAGTGAAGGAGAGGTATGTGGGTGGTTTTCATTGGATTTAATGGTCAACTTGTCAAGAGGAATGCCAAATTATTTCCATTTCCCATGATTGTAGGATTTTTATCAATCAACAATATTAGCTAACTCACTATGGAAAGATGTGTCAAAGATATGTATAACAAGGTAGTGAGTGAGGGCCCCACCATTGTTCTCATTAGGTTGTATCAAATGTCATCCATAGGATCGAAGAAAAATCAATGGTCGTCGCTATCTCGCTATGGAAAGGAGCTTGAAAGTTATGTATAGCAAGATAGCCATTTAGTGACATGTGTCCTAGTAGGCCCAACCAAGGTATTAATAGAAAGCTTGGCAGTTAAGGTCACAGTTTCCTAAGGCAGTCACGATTAGGTTAGGAGGTGGTGTAGTTGGTAAAGAGGATATAGTCAAACACATGAAGACTCCACAAGGTGGCAAAATAGAATGAAATCATTGGTCCACGTGCCTCATCCCAGTGCCAGAATCTAGTTGACTATTTGACCTTACTAATTCATAAGCCAGAAATAGAGGATATCAAGTTTACTCACATGATCTGATCCTTGTGATTAATTTCAACCACGTTTGAGTTAATCTTGTGCTTGGTAAATGAAGGAGAACACTCCACCACCTCTGAGATTCAATTTTGGGTACCCAATCTGATATCAGATATCCAATTTATATCAAATACCTGATATGAGATTAGATACCTGATAATACTAGCATAATTTTCCAAAAATATTCTATGTCATTGTAGACTCGACAATATCACTTTTTGTGGACCATTTTCACGAATTTGGAGAAAAATGAATTTTTGGGGCCCATACGATCAAAAAGGGTTCGATAATATATGATTAGGTGTCATATATTATCATATGAATGGAGAGTAGTAGTCATTGAAAGGCTAAACAAAAAAGGAAGATATCGAATGAAGACATTGCAGCATATAGGGAAAGGGACAAGCTAAATCACCAAAGGAAGAGACAAGGTATGTTAAATGTGAGTCAAGTTGATGATGCACTGGTCGAAGGTGAAATCATAAAGTTAGATAATGAATATGTGTAGCTGGGGAATGGAAATGTACCAATTGATAATGATAATGCTAGGATTGAAAATTTAGAGAATGAAATGCTACTAGGTCATAATGTAAATTGCATGATTGACCATGTCAAAAATGACAATGCACAGGAACCTTACATATCTCCTAAATATAATCAACATGAAAGTTCTAAAACACCAAAATGGATAATTGAAATTGATGAAACAATTATTACCAATTTGGAAGGGAAAAAATTAGTAAGAACCATTTGGTTATGGGCTTCAAGCCTCTATAAGATTTTTTTTGGCAACAAGATAGTGGTGGAGCAATGTCAACTTTTTATGCACTTATTAAAGATGCAAAAGATTAGACCTATGCTTTCCAAATTAAAAATTTCTATCAATAAAAAATTGGAAAGAAATGTCATTATTGTGAAGAATATTTTTAGTTCTCTCAATAGCATTGAGAAAAATAGCAGGGAGAAGGATAAGAGAGATGCTCAAAGGGTTATTACAACCTCTTTGGCAAATCATCATTTGAGAAAGGGTAGATATATGAGACAAACTTGTATTGACTTGAACCTAAATCATACTACTTTAAGAAGAGCACTTAGTAAACAAGAGAGAATTGATGATCCTCTTCAAAATGAAACATGGGCTTTTGGTGGGAGACTTCCACATTTTGATAAGAAGCTATCCAATGATGTGAAGGAAGAAATGACACAATTTTGGCACTCTAGCTCAGGAGTATCACCCAATGCTAAAGATGTGTTAAAGTTGATAATTGGCATCAGAGACCACATGCCACATCCTAAACATTATTTGGAGGTAAGTCAAAGTATGTTGTTCAAACAATTTAGAGAGAGTCATCCAAGTCTTCATATATCACAAAGGTATTTTGAATCTTTGAAGCCATTTTATTGGGTGCCACTTAAAATTCAAAATACATGTTGTTGCAAATATTATGTCAAATTTTCTATGCACCATGAACTACTAAGCTCCATCCATTCTACTTTGGATGGTAAAGAAATGTTGGAGAGTTGTGGTGCTAGTGGCATTCCAAAATCATCAAGAGACTTCCTAGATCAATTTTTATGTCATAGAGTTGATGGTTGTTTCTTTTATAGAAATGATTTCTTAAATAAGAAGTGTTCAAAATATGGTGGCTTATCCAAGTTTGACACATGTTTCCATGAGGGTTGTGAACAAGATCTTGGGAAAATGATAGTAAAAAAAAAGGTATATGAAATGGTGAAATACACATTGAAGAGTGGGGATGAGAGCTTTAGATGTGAGTTTCTTGCAAAAGAAATTAGTGTGGCTAGTTTTATTTTAGATTTTAGGACAAATATTTTCTACAAGTATGCAAGACATAGTCATGGGTCTCAGTGGTTGGATCAAAAATTTAGAATGTGTAAGGAGACTTTTCCCATTGGCACTATTATATCAGTTGTTGACTTTGCTGAGAACTACACATTGCAGCCTCAAAATGAGACATAATCTTAGTATTACAACTCCATTCATATTGCTATTTTCATCCACATAACATATAGACATGTCCTTGATAGTGAGGAAGATAATCAGAAGATTATTAGAGAGTACCATTTTTATATGAGTGATGATAGATCTCGCACTCATGAGTTTGTGCAACATTGTTTCAAGAATTATTTTGATTTCTTACAAGAGCATGAAATTGCTATGGATAGACATTTCATTTGGTCAAATAATTGTATAGGTCAATTCAAGAAAGCTCGCATGTTTTATTGGTTGTGTAGGATGCATGTAGAGAGTGGGGTGCCTCATATTTGGATTTTTTTTTTAGTTTTGCCATGGGAAAGGGGAACATGATGGAGCAAGGGCATGTGTGAAGAGAGATCTAGTTAAGGAGCAATTGAAGATTTTAGGATCAAAGCTTCTTGATGCCCATAGCATTGTTGATTGGTGTAGTTCAACATTATCACAGGTGGGGACTCTTGATTCAGTAGAAGGTAGGTTCTTTTGGTTGGTTGACGAAGGGTTCATAGGCGATAGATCAGATTGTGCTACAATGAGAGAGTAATAAAAAATGCATTCATTCCAGAGCTCTAATTCTAGTACATGAACCATTTGGACACAACAACTAGCTTGCTTTTTTCCTTGTTATTTTCAGTTTGATTGGGATCGCTGTGAGTTGAGTGAGTGGGTGGGCACATGGGCTCCACATTATCTTACTTCATTGTCTATCATACCCTCTATCAGAGATGATGACATGGAAAGTTCACTTGAGCATAACCATCTATCAGATCTTCTTTAGCTAGGACATATCTTTGCATTGGTTGTACCGTAGGCGAATGATGAGAAATTAGATTATTGGTTAACATATTTTCACTAAGGTAGAGAAAAGCTTGCACAATGGATCATAGATGATGATGGATTCACATATCCTACTAGTTTAGTGGTTGTTGCTGGAACATGGCTACAGACATACATGCTTAGAAGGAATGGAATTCGTACATCTTATTATAGCAACAAATGTAATGTTGTTGAAGCATCATGGAAGACCAAAAGTAAAAGAAATTTTTACTATTACTAATGCTGATCATGATTCCCTATTGGAGACCCTAAAATAGAGAGACGACCCTATTGGAACACTCGACTAGGTATATTTAGTTCTTATGTTATTTTGTTCATAATAATTTAGTGAACCGATAATTATCTTGTTTAATAAAATATGTTACTAATTTTTTTTATGATATTGGAATGTAGGTACATCATGAAGGGCATCCATGCATAAAGATTAAAAAACTAAATAAGGAGCAAAATGAACAAAAATCTATTCTATTTTTGACACTACGATTTTTGACAATACTTTTATTGACACTACTATTTTTGACACTACAATTTTGGTCGTTGTGTATTGATGTAATAATGATGAAATACTTGAGATATTGTAAATGTAAACTTGTTAATTTAATGTTATAAACAAAGATGATTTTACTTAATGTAATTTATGTGGAGAGATCTAAAATATGATGATTTTAATACATACTAACACCAAACTTGCAATGTGCCTAATGCCAAAAACATGAGAGAGGTAAAAAATAATGTTTTTTTCTAATACTAACCCTAGTGATACCCTTTTTTCTGGCCATGAAGAGCCTCCATTTTCTGCATCCACCTAGTACTGAGGAGTCTCCAAAGTTCTTTAAGTGTGTGTCAAGGTCAATCTTCCTAAGGTCTTAACTTGGAGCTCATGGGGGCTATAGATGAAATGTTGAATACTACAAGATAGTCATGGCAAGTCCTAAAATAACCTATCTCATTTTTTAGAGATTACATTCCATTTGGATTTAGCACAACAATCTCGCTTGATGCCAAAACTCATAGTGTGCTTCAATTCATAGGTGCATCATAGTGTAACTTTGAAACTACTAATATTGGCATCAAATAATTAGCACCATTAGCTCTATATGGGCAGGTGAACCCTAGTAAAACCATTGTTCTAGCTATGGAGAGTCTCTATCTCTGTGGCATCTCATACCAAAGAGTCTCTAAGGTGCTCTAAGTGCATATTGAGGTTGATCTTCCAAGGGTCATAACTTGGAGCTCTTCAAGGCTATCAATGAAATGTTGAATGCTACAAGATGGTAATGGTGAGGCATTAAATAACCTATCTCATTTTTGATAGATCACATTCCATTTGGATTCGGCACAATGATCTTTCTTGATGCCAAATCTCACAGTATAACTTTGAAACTACTAATCCTAGCATCAAATCATTAGTACCATTAGCTCCAAATGGGTGGGTGAACCCTAGTGACACCCTTTTTCTAGCCACAAAGAGCCTCCATCATCCTTGGCCACCCTGTATCGAAGAGTCTCCAAGGTGCTCTAAGTGCGTATCAAGGTTGATCTTCTGAGGTTCATAACTCAAAGCTTGTGAGGGTTGTTGATGAAACATAGAATGCTATAGGATGATCATTCCAAGGTCTAAAATAACCTATCTCATTTTTGAGAGATCACATTCCATTTGGATTTGGCATAGCGATCTTGCTCGATTCCAAAATTGGAAGTGTGCCTTAGTTCATATGTGCATCACAATGTAACTTTGAAACTATTGATCTTGGCATCAAATTTTCAATTCCATTAGATTTAGATGGATGAGTGAACCATAGTAACTCCCTTGTTTTGGCCACAGAGAGCATTCATTTTCCATGGCCACCCTATACTGAAGAGTCTCCAAGGTGCTCTAAGTGCATATTGAGGTCAATCTTCCAAGAGTTGTAGCTTAGAGCTCATGAGGGCTATCGATAAAATGTCAAATTATATAGGATGGTTATGCCAAGACCTAAAATAATCTATCTCATTTTCAAGAGATCACATTCCATTTGGATTCGGTACAACGATATCACTTGATGCCAAAACTCGTAGTGTGCCTTAGTTCATAGGTGCATCACATCATAACTTTGAAACCATTGATCTTGGCATCAAATTTTCAGCACCATTAGCTTTGGATGGGTCTATGAACCCTAGTGACACCCTTGTTCTTGTTGTGGAGAGCCTTTCTTGTTGTGGAGAGCCTCCATTGTTTGTGGCCACCCTATACTAAAGAGTCTCCAAGGTGCTCTAAGTGCATATCAAGGTCAATCTTTCAAGGGTTTTAACTCAGAGCTTGTGAGGGCTATTGATGAAACATCAAATGCTATAGGATGGTCATGCTGAGGCCTAATATAACCTATCTCATTTTCCAGAGATTAGATTCTATTTGGATTTGGTACAGTGATCTCGCTCAATGCAAAAACTCATAGTGTACCTCACTTCATAGGTGCATCATAGCATAACTTTGAAACTGTTGATTTTGACATCAAATTGTTAGTGCCATTAGCTCCAGATGGGTAGGTAAACCCTAGTGACACCCTTGTTTTGGCTGCAGAAAGACTCCATCATCCTCGACTACCCTAGTGTAGGAGCGCCTAGGTAGTCTAGTTTGTACCTAGTGCTTCTTTCTTGTCGTTTTGGCTTGTAGTTATGCTAGACACATCAATAGTGGTTTAATAAGACCTATTAGGTCCTTAGGGAAGGTTAAATTAGTTGCTAAGTGGTTTTTTGCTCCTAGGTTGTTGTTATGCCTATAAGTTGCTCAATAGGGGTTAGGTTGACCAAAGTGGTAGAAAAGTTGACCAAGGGTAAACAACCATTTTGGAATGTCTAAATAAACCTAATAAGACCCCTTACCAAGTTTTGTGAACTCCTCTAATTAAGAATTTTAAGTTATAGCAAAAATTGCTCAAAATTGCAAAAGTTACAAAATTGCAAATTTGCAACTTTTGCAACTTTTTCTTGCAAAGTGAAAATGATTCCAAAGATTTGGTTAGCGGTTTGAGCATGAAAATACAAGGTTGGAAACACCTATATAATGTGTGAGATGACCTTGCTATGACTGTGATTTTAACATGCTAACAACAACATCTTGTTGAAATTTATTTGAGATATTGATTTTTAGTTATTTTAGAGCTGTTGGTTGATCCAAACTCATACATATCAATGCCATGATGTTGATGGAAGCCTTGAATCTTTCTCACATTGTCAAAATTTCATGTGGGCTTGGTAAGTTGAATGTGTAGTAAAGTCTCATAATAGCACTTGTTCTCATTTTTCTTTGTAAAGTTGATGTACCAGGGTGAAGGAGGTGGATTGTAGAGATTATTTCAAATTAAACCTATATTATAGCATTTCAAATTAAACATTGCATAAAAATTTGATAATAAAGGCTGTTAAAATTTTATTCAAAAATTATTTAATTTGAAACGAATATAACAAACATGATCAAAATGAATGATATTCCATAAATATGAACAATAAACATGATCCATAATAAATTGAAAAAAATTATAATAAATTAATGTGTATATCATTGTGCACATAAATGATAAAAATATATATCAAATTACACAAATATATATCAAACTACATAGATCCATATACAAAATGTGGCTAATCATGCCATCGAAATGTGTATAATATCAATGTTTCTATAAACAATGTGGCATATGCCATCTCAAAATGTCTCATGATGCATCCTATGACAACTATACTATCCTAGGCTACTACTGGATGATCAAAATGCATCCTCTTTGCTACACTAGGTGGATCAAATGCCTCCTACATAATTGAAAAAGGAAAACCCAAAATTAGACTACTAAATTTATATGATTCTTTGTATCTAACATTGAATTAATCAAATTCATAATGATCCTTTTTAATGAATATTTATATTATTAAACTTTCATCATAAATAACTCTCTTGTTGACCTCTTGCACCAGTCAGGACTCCTCTTATATGTCCTCAACAATGCTTGTACCTCACTGATAGTGGCCTGTGTATATTCAAATATGTTTGTCAAATGAATCTACAACTTAAACTATAACATTATAATTCATAGCATGCTAAATTTATAACATATAATCAAGAATTCAAACTACAACTTACATGTGTTGACTCCTCCTCAAGATATAATGGTTGTATTAGCAAAGATACAAAACTCTGCCATCCAACCTCATGTGCACTAGGTGTTTCCTATGAGGTACACAATACTAGTTGTTAATATCATAGAAATCAGTTTTGAATTTATTTATGAAAATAAGGAAAATAAAGAATAAATGATACTTATACATACAATGAGGCTCTCAATGCAAATAGAAATGCCAGAGCATCTATGATGTGGAATCTACATGGGCTCATCGCTAGTAGCCATGTCCTATACAAGAAAGAATGTAATTAAATTTCATTACCAAAAACATTTTACAAGAATGCATTGATATTTAATCAAATAGAAAGCACCTAATTACCTTTCCCTTGTCAATGGGTTATGCCTCATCCCCTGCACTTTGTCCCCTAAGGATAGGTGATACCTACAAGAAAAAAGAAAGATTAGAAACTATATATGCTACAATATCAAATAGAAAAAATAATGAGAATACAACATAATGTACCATAGATGTCTAAAGGCCAAATGAAATAGCTAAAAGTGTGGCATCATCAACTTGTCTGAGCTCCTCCTCAGTCATCAACTAAACATGAATGAAGATCACATACATGTATAAGTCAGTATGGCTTAAAAATTAAAATTACTCTATTATAAAGATTAACTTTAGATCGCATATGTCGTAACAAAAAAATGTATACATGTACCAAAATAGGAGTCAATGCCTCTGCATGTCCCTCCTCTCTCACATTAGGCTATGTAGCCTCTATACACATTTTTGATGTATCCTCATCAAATACAAACTGATACTTAGAAAGATTACCTATGGGACCCAGATAAATATTCTTGCACGTTATGCAAGTATGTGACACACAACCATGTGATGAGCTCACTGATGATGAACTCGCACAAGCATCATCAACATGGGGAGGTAGCACTGATCTAACTTGGGATATTAATAGGCTACTCAATCTATGGATGGCTCTAATAGTCTAAGAGCTAGCCTCTACAATGATATTAGGATGTTGCACTCGAGGAGGAGGGGGAGACATCAATAGGGGGGACAAAAGTGTGAGCTTTCTTCTGCTGGAAAAAGGGTCTTTCATGAGGAGCTCCTCCTCCTACACCCATGTTGGGCTTCATGCTCTAATAGTTCACCTTGAGGCCCAACACAAATTCTGTATACAATTTTCTAAGGAAATAAAATGGCACCTCTAAATTTCTATGTGGATGGATGTCAAAAACCATCCACCAATGATCCCAAAAGTTCACACGTATAGTGTCATTTGTGCACCATTTAATCAATAGATTGGGCTTTTTGTGGTCAACTTATAAACTATTTTTTGGGTTCATAAAAAGGTCAACCAAATCATCTTTACTTATATTGAGGGATGCAACCTCATCATAGTCCAACCCATCATCAAACATGGCATGCATTTCATCACGCCAATGAAGAGTGACATTTTGTTCATTGGTAAGTGTTCCAATATTATCCACTATGGTGTTTAATGTGAACATAGGAACCAATGTAGGTACAATATTATACATGGTTCGCAAAGCCCTCAATTCAACGAGATTTTCAAATATCAAATCTTTGATTTAAGGAGGATTTTGAGTGGGTAGGGGATCATTTGGTGGATGGTTTTGAGGGGGCACTGGATCAAACAATATTTCTTGCCTCAGTATCATCATTTTAGTTAGCCATACCTATTAATTTGTAAAACATAATTTCTATTAAAAACAACCTAAATTTTAACAATTTCTATTAAAAAAAACCTAATTTTTAACAAATTCAATTAAAACTAAAAAATTTATAATAAAATTTAACAAATTTATAATAAAATTCATTGAAAATATTTTTTTTAAAAAAAGAACACATACCAATATCGTATACCCATTCATTGATCGAATATTAGAGCTTCAAGCCAAAAAAATGCAATGTGAAACAACACTCTTGTTTTTTTTAAATTACAGTCGCAGGTATTAGGTATCTAATTTCATATCAAATACTTGATATTATCGAATATCTAATATGAAATCAGATACCCTATTTATTGAGTATTCGATATGAAATTAAATACCCGATAAGACTTGGTCCTAACTTTTTAGCTTTGGTATCAGGGTGGGTGGAAAAAAGTTAGAGCAAATTTTGAAATGCTTTTAGACATTTTCAAACTCTATTTTTTTCACATCACCACTTTTTGGCACACTACAATCCTACACATACCTAGATTGGAGGACTTTTTGGATAGTATGCAAGACTTGGAGGATTTCTTGAGAAGAAATTATTTGATTGATAATTGTGAGAGCATGTGGATTTAACAAGCTTTCCATTGAGGGGGACTCAATGTTAATTATTAATGTTTCTAATGGAGAGGGTCAAAGTAGCTTGTCAATCAAAGTTAGAATTGGTGAAATCTAAAATTGATGAAAAAATGCCATAAGATGCATATGGATCAGATATATCGAGAAGGAAATGACATGGCAAATGAGTTGGAAAAATTTGGCTATAGTGTCGTGTGGTTAATTGAATGGGAGAATGTCAAATTATTTCCATCATCAACTCAAGTTATGATAGAAAGGGAGTGTACTTACAATAATGCCATATGAATCATCACAATAGGTGGCAAGCCTTCAATTATATATGTGGGTAGGAGGACTAGGCTCTTTATAAAGGGATTATTTTGCAGGATTATATGATGATTCACATTAATGATTCATTTTTCATGATTTTTAAGCATTTCCAAAAAAGGACGCAGAGGGTGGATTTCTTGAGATGTAAAAAACTATCAATTGATGATAAAGAAGACAAGTTGTTAAATTTCTACTCCAACTCCAGCTAATGATAGTCATTGACAGATGGAAAGTGACTACTGACATGTTCTGCTGAGGGTGGTTTTTTTAGTTTTTGAGAAAAATTTGGGGCTTATGATATATCTCTTTAGAAGTATAATTTTTTTCTTTTGAAACTTTACTTAGTCATTTTACCTAGCTGACATTGTTTGCATATCACATTATCAGGCTTTTTTAGCTTGGACAAACCTCTAACTTTCTTCATGTTACTAATACTAATCAAGTTATCAAAGTTAACATGACATAACCTTTTATGCCATAGCCACACATCATCAATTTTTACATCAAAACAAGTAGCATCCTCTATATCAAGGTAAAATAGATTACTTCTAGTTTGATCTCCTTTCCCTATCAATTTCCCATTTGTGTCATAAATCTTGGTAGTCTTGTTTCTAAATTCAACTTTGCATCCTACATTGCTTAGTTGTGACACACTCAATAGATTATAATCCAATACTTCAACATAGTAGGCATTATCACATGAAATCTATTCTATGAGTTTAATGTAACCTTTTCCTTTTATCAGACATGGCACATCATTACCAAATCTAACATTATTTCCATCATAATAGGTTAAGGTAATGAACTTACTTTTATCTCCTATCATGTGATGTGAGCATCCACTGTCAATGGTCCATCTGTCATTTTTGTTTACACAAGTCACAAGTGTTGTTGCCTCATCTTTATCAGACTCATCCTTCATTGCAACATAAACTACTTCATCATCATGTTCATCAGAATCTTCTTCTTCAACAATGTAGCACTTCTTGCCTTTGTCTTTGTAATCTTTGCTATCTTCATTTCTTCTAACTTTGTATTTGCCATTTCCTCTATAGTTTCTCTTCTCTGGATACCTAGCAGCAATATTACCAATGTCATTGCAATTAAAACAAATGATGGGTAGCTTACCATTGAATTTTCCTTTTCCTCTATGAAATCTTCTTGCTAGCAATGCTTTCATTTGATCAACATCTTCTTCATCAGTATCAGTATCACTAGACACATGTTTTGTCTTTATTTTCTTCTTTTTCTTCTTCTCATCAGAATCTTTCAATAGTAGCTTAGACTTGAAAGTAGATTCAAGACTCTCTAACTTGTAATTGTAAAAGTTGGATAACTCAAAAGTAGTGAGTCTTCCTACTAGACCTTCAAGAGTTACATTGTTTTCTAGAATACTCCTCAATTCTTGGATTACAGATAATCTAATAGCATAAATAGGCAATAATTTTCTTAAGACTTTTCTTAGAATAGTATCATCATCTATATGACCAATAGCACCTTTTATTGCACTAAAAACTTGTTTTATTCTAGCAACATATTGAGCAATTTTCTCACCTTCCTCCATTCTCATGTCATCAAATTTACCTTTGAGGCTTTCTGACTTAGCTCTTTGAACATTTTTATCTCCTCCATAGATGGTATATAGGGCATCCCACATCTTCTTTGCAATGTTACATCCTTTAATGTCATCAAATTCTACATAGCTGAGGGTAGAGGCAATCTCCAACATTGCATGATTGTGCTCTTTCTTCTTCTTCATATCTTTAGTAGTACGAACTCTAGCAGGATTGACATGTTCCACTGTGATGGTATATTGTGCATGATCTCCTATTCCTCCAAGATCTAGCTTCATTAGACTTTTCCATGCATGGAAGTTGTCTCTGTTAAGCTTGGGTACTTATCTCTTGGACATCTTGATCTTTGTGCTTCTAGCACCTTCAAACTAGTTCTGTCAGCAGATGGCTCAGATACCAATTGTTAGAATCTTTTAGAATAACTAAGAGGGGAGTGAATTAGTTATTCAAGGTCTATATGTACCAATAAAACTTTTCACTTAGCTTAATATACATCCATATCTATGCATGCATCCAAGCTTATCACTAAAACTTGTAGGTAACTGGGTATGTGCAGGATCATGGTGTGCCAAAAAGTGGCGATGTAAAAAAAAATAGAGCTTGAAGATGTCTAAAAGTGCTTCAAAATCTACTCTGACTTTTTTACACCTATCTAGGTACCAAACCTGGAAGGTAAGGTTGAGCCTTATCGTATATCCAATTTGACATCGAATATCCAATTTGATATCGGACATTCAATCACATATCAGATATCCAATAATTAACTTAATAATATTATAACAATATAATAATTATAATTATTACACTATAATATAATATTATTATTATTATATTATAATAATATAAAAATATTATATTATAATAGTATAATATATTATTTAATATTATATTATATAATATTATTATAATTATTATTATTATACTATAATATAATATTATTATTATATTATAATAATATAATATAATATTTAATATTATAATATATAGTAATTTAATATAATATATATATAAAATAAAAAATAAAAAATAAAATATAATAAAAAAAAATGTAAGATATTATATGTTATAATTAATATGTAATATTGAGGGCACATCAGATATCTGATACCTATGCATAACATAAAATAAAAACACAGACCCATGAGCCCTCTTATTACATTAATTTGGGGCCAGTATTACAAGAGCGATCATATATACGATTCAAGATCGGGTATCAGTTATTAAGGCATGTTTTTTTTTTTTCCAATTCATTTTTAACCTAAATTCAATATATTTTAGGATGATTTTGTTTATTTTAGTTGAATCTAGTGTTTTCTTGAAAAAAATGGTTCAAGTTAAGGTTTTTTTTTAATATAGATTACATTTTGCAATTCAATAAGAATGGTTGATTAGAATGATGACACTGAGGTAGGGAATAATATTCCTCATAAATCCCCACCAAATGATCTAGTAGCCCCACAAAATCATCCACCAAATGATCCTCTACCCCCTCAAAACCCTCCTTGAATCGAAGATTTGATAAATGAAAATCTCACCGAGTTGAGAAGTTTGCATAGAACATATAAGAATGTAGCTGCATTAGCTCCTATGTTTTCCATGATAAACACCATAGTGGATAACATTAAAATCCTTACGAACCAATAAAATGCCACTCTTCATTAGCGTGATGAAATGCATGAGATGTTTGATGATGGTTTGGATTATGATGAGGTTGTGGCCCTGTTGATAAACAGATTGTTCTTTTGAATAAACTCCCAAAATGCCCCAATCTAAAAGAACAATAAGATGCCAACAGTTGGATAGTCTATCATGGGGTTGATAGATTTCCTCTGAATTGAAACGTATAGCTCCCTTATAGAATGATATGCAAAGAATTTTCTTATTTCCTAAACTAATTGGGTGTGTTCTTAACCTAAGAACGGAAGAGTAGAAACCAAGTTAATCCTAGGAAGGACTAACTCAAGAAGATTTTAGATGTTAAATCTAGCCAACTTGAAGAACTCACACATCCTATGACTCCCTGAGATTGGTAATGCAAGAATGTTGTTAATTATGAAAATGCAGTGACATGAAATTAAATTGAAGATTAAACATCTGAATCCTTGCAATAGGAACAAATGATAGTACTCTGATCTACCACCCATTCACCACTTGACTAAGAATGCAAGAAAGGGCTCAAAACTGGCCATAACAATAATTCAATTGAAAATAATCAGGAAAAATGATGCCCAAATACTATGATTCATAACAAAACCTTCCTTTTTTTAATCACAACAAACATAATATTCTAATTACATTTTCTTACAATCTATGGCCAAATCTATAACAAAGAACAAGATATCAATCTCAAATGCATGAATGAAAATGCAAAAAACTAAATGCTCTCCCCTCTACTCTAGCTCTCCATCTATATGCAGAAAAAGAAAAACCCCTTCTTTTTCATCAAATTCCTATTTAAAATTTCCTTTTTCTGAGTATGACCCTTGAGTCTTCCAAATAACTGATTCTTTTTAATCCAAGTTTTTAATCATTTTTTTAATGATAATCTATTTTCAATCTTTTGGAATCCCATTCTTTTAACTTTAATACCTTGATGATTTTAATGAAATTTCTCTTTATGGTTTTAATGCAAAAGATCCTTCAAAGTTTGAAATCATTTTCTAAATATTGGTAACTACTGGGATTCCTTGACTCTTCATTTCCAAAATCTGATTGGCCCAGATTCTTTTACATCTAGTCTAGCACCAATTACAAATTATCTTCTTCCCTCGAGCAAGGAAAATCATGATCTTCTACATAATGATTTGTCATGGGAAAAGTGAAGAAAGCGTTCAAAGTTTAAGTTCTCAGTTCTAAATTCAAAGGAGACCATTTTCAAGACATTCTGTTGAACAGTTCATATGTTTTGATAGAATGTGCACTCCTTGTGTCCCTTGCATTTACCATATTTACTTATCGAGTCTAATGTCTACTTTATAGTACTTGGAAACCAAATATGCCTCAAACACTAATCATGGCTTTACAGATTTGTATAATGTGTGTCGTCCATGCACAAGGCAAGTTCTAGTGAGCTCTAGCTTAGCAATCACTTGGCAACCCAGTCGAGATGTTTCAGTAAGACCAAAAGTTAGATCGAACATATAATTCTCCTCATCTATATATGATGTACATTGTCCGCATATGTCTTCTCCATTGCCTCATGAAGATGCTTCTGTCTAAGGCAATTGTTGTGCATCCAAAGAATACATTCCTTATTTTTAAAGAAATAGTAGGATGCACAACATTAATTATAGGAGACAAGGGTACCACTGTCCTCTTGTTATCATAAATCATTGGAAATATAGAAGAGCTCTCAATAATATGTAAAAACTTCTTTATTTTCATGTCGAGCCTATATTTTGTGTTTGTAGATCCCTTATGGATCTAAACAACTCCAGACACTTATGCTTGAGAAGATGTTCTGAAAACATGGTGCAACAGAATCACACAATTTAAATATGTAGATTACAAGAAATATAAACTCGTATGCCATGAGCTTCCTTATGAATCTTCCCTAGGCTAGTATTGGAATTTGGTCAAATATTGCCACCATGTCTTCTTTATCTCAACCCATGCACTTTGTCTTCACTCTCCAAATAGAGCTAGGTAGATGTTAAACTCTTGTTCACATGTGAAAGACTTTGAAACATTAAGATTTTCTTTCATGGTCTCCATAACTTCACTAACTGTGGGCTGATGACTATAACTTTAGATTTGGGTATTAAAATTTTGCACCCACAATCTCATGCCCATCCTTCTACATGATCTCAAGCAATAGAGGTATCTTCCTTTGTATACTAATATCATGCAAAGTGCATGTTCCTTAGAAACCTGCAAAAATTATTGCATGATTCCTCCACTAGAAGAGGTTTGCACCATAGGAGAAGATGATGGAGAGGGCTTTGACCAAAGTCCTTTCTCACAATTTGCAAGCTCATTTGCCAAAGCCTCTCGTAGCTATTCTATTTCCTCTAAGGGCCACCAATCAACCACAAAAACATCTAGACTATAACCATGTGTAGTGGAAAAGGCATGTGCCTCTTGAATATTTAATCCAATATCTGCAAGTAAAGAAGTTAATCGACTAAGAAGCTTAGGCTTTTCTTTTGAGGAGAATGTAATCTCATGCATTGGCCTTGCAATGATATGATCTTCATTAGACTCACCATCACTAGTGCTATTAGATTTTTTTTTGCTAACTACTAGAATGAGAGCTTCAATATTGGGAGATTACCAAAATGTAGGAAGAGTATTAGATAAGCCACAACTCCACATACATCAACTGTTACTTAAGAAAAGTTACATTTTGCAACTCTTTGCCACAGATTGACATCATATCACTAAGATTTATTTGAACCTTTATGCCATCATGAAGGTCAATTTCATCAAAATACATTTGAGGATCAGAATATATATTCAAACTTTAATAAGAACTAAAACCCAAGCTCAGAATATGATCTTTTTAAAAGGCACAGTCATTGTATTTGATGCACGTTTCTGATCACACCCCATCATTGCATGATATGACTCATAATTCTATTTCAATGATATTTCTATGTTGATTATTAACACTATTCCATTCTCAATATAGTTTAGGAAAGTTCAGCTTCCATTAGCAAAGATATTCCATATTATAAAGTGTAGCACTTGGAAAGTCAAAGCTTTATTTAACTGATGCTATGAGCTTGACTTTCTATACTGTTATTAGATTCAAGATGTTTTGAAGACTTTCAAGAATAACCTTTGTCACTTCCCTTATTGAAGACTTAGAGATATTGTTACAATTCTGAGATCACTCATGCAAGAAATAGATCTTCTATACATTGACATATGGGATGAGCTTCTTTGAATGTTCCCCATCAACTAGGTCATTGCATTATCCAAATAAAGATCCCTTTTTCTGATTCTTTGTAATCATCTAAAGACCTCCTTAACCTATAGATTCTATCACAATATGTTCAACTGAAAACTTTTTTTTTACCATAATTGGATTGTTTACACTGTCATTGGAAGTAGAATAATAATGATTTAGTGCTGATTCTTTTATTACTCCCATTACATGAGAAAACTTCCTTGGTCCTTTTGAATGTATGAAACTTGTTACTCCCAAGCATCATTCTAGTTACTGAAAAGATCATCAATTGGAGCACCATAATCTTTGTCGGAATGGGAGCTACAACCTACCCAAACAATGAGACCTTGAAAACATCCCTCCTAGCTAAAACATGAAGGCAATTGAAGGGGAACCTAGCAAAGACTTCCTATCCTAGGGAAGACTTAGACTTAAACACCATACTTGACAAGACCACATGACTCCAATATTGCCAAAAAAAAAAGGGTGACTAAAAGTCAGACAACAAGCCCTCAACATAACCAAAGATGATTTGGCTAGCCTTTTTGCAAACCCAAAAATGGGTTTACTAGTTGACCCAAAAGAATCCAAACTATCAATTATATGGTGCACAAAGGATGCCATACATGCAAACTTTTGGGATGATTGGTGGATGGTCTTTGATATCCCTCCACATGGAAATTTAGACATACCATTTTATTTCCTTAGAAAATTATGTGCAGAATTTGTGTTGAAACTTAAAGTGAACTATTGAAGCATGAAGCCCAACATGGGCTTAGGACTAGGAGATCCTCAAGATAGACCCTCTTCCCAATAGAAGAAAGGTGGAACTTTTTTCCCCCCCAATAATGTCTCCAACCCTCCTTGAGTGCAGCATCCAGATATTATGACAGAGGCTAGCTCTTAGACCATCAGAGTCATTCATAGGCTGGGTAGCCTAATGATATCTTAGGCTAGGTCAGTCTTGCCTCCTCATGTCGATGATTCTAGTGCCAGTTCATCATCAACTAGATCATCACATGTCTGTGTGCCTTTATTATCAAATTTTGATGTAATGTATAATTTGAAGTGCTATCATGACATAAACACACTTGTTAACCTCATACACAAGGTTTAGATAAAACCAAACCCATTTTAAACTCCACCTTTAACCTTGAAACTAACTCTTGGCTTCAAATCTAATCTCAACATAGTTAAGGACTCCACTCCTCAACCATGGATTCTATTCCCAACCACCAAGTCATTCATAGATTCATAATCTTTGATAACTAGCACTTCACTTTGTTACTATCCTCATACTACAACTTTTTCAATTTCAACATAACTTCAAAATATCTCAACATAAAAGACTTGATTGGATAGCTCATCAATAGCCCTCATGAGATCTAAGTTATTTTAGGCCTCAACATCATCATCTTATATCATTCAATGGTTCATTGATAACCCTCACAAGCTTTGAGTTATGACTCTCGGAATATCAACCTCAAAATGCACTTAGAGCACCTTGGGGACTCCTTGGTACGGGGTGTCCATAGATAATGGATGGTCTCCATGGCTTGAACAAGGGTGTGACTAGGCTTCACCCATCTACCCAAAGCTAATGGTGTTGACAATTCGATGCCAAGATCAGAGGTTTCAAAGTTACACTGTGGTGCACCTATGAACTGAGGCACATTGCGAGTTTTGGCATCAAGTGAGATCATTGTGCCAAATCCAAATATAATTTGATCTCTCAAAAATGAGATAGGTTATTTTAGGTGTTAGCATCACTATCCTGTAGTATTTGACAGTTCATCGATAGCCCTCATGAGCTCTAAGTTATGACCCTCAGAAGATTGACCTCGAAATGTACTTAGAGCACCTTGGAGACTCCTTGGTATGGGGTGGCTGTGGATGATGGATGGTCTCTATGGCCTAAAAAAGGTGTGGCTAGGGTTCACTCACCCACCTGGAGCTAATGGCACTAACGATTCGATGCCAACATCATCGGTTTCAAAGTTACACTATTGTGCACCTATGAACTAAGGCACACTACGAGTTTTGGTATCGATCATTGTGCCAAATCCAAATGAAATGAGATCTCTTGAAAATGAGATAGGTTATTTGAGGCATTAACATAATCATCTTGTATCATTTGATAGTTCATCTATAGCCCTAATGAGCTCTAAGTTATGACCCTCAGAAGATCGACCTTGAAATACACTTAGAACACCTTGGAGAATCCTCAATATTGGGTGGCTGCAGATGATGGATGGTCTCCATGGCCTAAACAAGGGTGTGAATAGGGTTCACCCAACAACCTAGAGCTAATGAAATTGATGATTCGATGCCAAGATCAGCGATTTTAGAGTTACGCTGTGGTGCACCTATGAACTGAGGCATAGTACAAGTTTTGGCATTAAGTGAGATCACTGTGCTGAATCCAAACACAATGTGATCTCTCATTTATGAGATAGGTTATTTTAGGCCTTAATATCACCATCTTGTAGCATTCCATAGTTCATCGATAGCCCTCATGAGCTCTGAGTTATGACCCTCAGAAGATCGACCTCAAAATGCACTTAGAGCAACTTGGAGACTCCTCAATACAAGGTGGCCATGGATGATGCATGGTCTCCATGGCCGAAACAAGGATGTCACTAGGGTTCACCCATCCACCTAGAGCTAATTCCACTAATGATTTGAACAATTCTAGCCTTTAGGAGTTAGATTTTGAAAAGTTTTCAAGAAAATTGCAAAAGTTGCTAAGCAACTTTTTGCAACTTTTTGCAATTTTTGCGCTAAGACAAGTTTTATTGCAAATTTGGTTGCAAATAGACTCTACAAACTCCTAGGGACCCTAATAATGTTCTAAACATCTAGACTTACCTAAAAAATATGGAATTTACCAAAAAATTACTTTATTGGACCAATTGATGGCCAAGGCTTATAGTTGCACCGTGGGGTCTTGTTTCCATTACAAATGTGGATGGTCATAGGGAGATCATTAGATCTATCCCTATACCTTATTACATCAAGAAAAGAAAAATTATTAGGTGCTTTGCACTAGTGTTCCATGTATTGATGTGATAAAAAAGTCCATAGAATGGTTAGTGATTATGCATACCTCATGTATGTGTTACTTGATTTATTTATTTTTGATGAGATGTGGTTGGTATGTGATCGATTAAGAAGCTTTCTTTGCATGAGAATTTTTGGATAACCAATCCATTTTCCTACTAATTCAAATGGGTGTGCCTAAGGGCTCAACATGTTTGGGTGATATTGAATCCACGTGGAAATCACTTGCTCTTTTAGAGATGCTAAAGGGTGTATGCAAAGGGACTAGCATCCTTTAATATTATAGAATTTCATTTTTGTGCATTTTTATGGATATGCATTTCGAAACATGTCATGCATTCTTGAAAATTCTTTTTATTATATGTAGTAGGTATGTGGATGATATACAACCCTGTATTTCATTAATGTTATTGGACTAAGAACTAGTTTTCCTCTTAGTTGGAAGGGTGGGCGTAAGGGTTCAACACTAATTGGTGATGTTGAACCACCTTAGTAATGACTAGCTCATTTGGGGAGGCTTGAGACTACGTGCAAATGGATTCTTGTCAATTTTACTCTTGTTTCAAGGGGTGGGCCTAAGAGCTCAACATGTTTTGGTGACGTTAAATCACCATATTAATGAATAGCTCATTTGGATATGGTAGCTAACCAAAGCTTAGAAGATTATTTTTATAGTATTGTAAAAGTTTTTTGTGAGAACCTTGCTACTAAAAATTCAAAGTATATGCAATTTTCCTAATGATTCTAAGAATGGTAACCAATGGAGGAAGAGTTGGCATGGTTGTAATAATGCATGGTAACCATGATGAACCAACAAAAAGGAGAAACACTATGAACCATGATGGACTTGAACATGAAGATGATTATGGAGAGGATCAAATGCAACATGTTGCTTTAGTCCCAAATGTTGACAATATACAAGGGTTTGACTTTGACAATAAACAAGATCACATTATTAGAATAAAATAATAAGTAAAATATACAATGGAAACCTAACACCATAAAAAATAATGAAATTCATTGATAAGACTTGTAGTAAAATGCTTACACAATATTAGCATCATAAAATCACTTTTTGTTTCAATGCATCATTGCAAATGAGTATTCAAACTTATTGACACCTTCCCCAAATTGTTTTTTAAGAAATCAAGTATTCTAATTGTTCATTCGTACTTCCTAGATTTTTCTTATTTGATTAGTTTGATAAAAATAGTAGTAATAATCATAATGTCAGCTCTATGACAAATAAGAAAAAAGCCAAACTTGTAATAAGATATCCATAAGAAATTATCTTTCATATAGTTATAAATGCTCTTAAAATTGTCCTTAATGCCTTGCATCACATGCAAATATGATTTGCAAGAACTTGTTCAATATCTTCCTCTTATAATTCCTTACAAAGAACCTACCAAAATACAAATTAGAATGTGCAACTAATTTGACCTATCTTTTTCATTATTAAAAAAATCATAAACAAAAAATGTTCACATTTTACATCATAATACATTATAAATCTTAGGAATTCTCCCCAACACCCCACCCCCCCAACTCTTCATGATTTACCTACATTCCAATATCATAAAAAAATTAGTAACTTATTGTATTAGACAAGATAATCATTAGTTCATTCAATCATTATGAAGAAAATAAAATAAGAAGTAAATATACCTAGTTGAGTGTTCCAATAGGATCCTCTCTCTGTTTTAGGGTCTCCAATAGGGCTTCATGATCAACATTAGCAATAGTAAAAAGTTCTTTTACTTTTGGTCTTCTTTGATGCCTCAACTTTACATTTGTTGCTATAATAAGATGCGAATATATGAGAATTATTTTGTGCTTCTGATAGTCTTTGAATGCAAGAATTTTGTTCCTTTTAAGCATGTATGTCCGTAGCCATGTTCCAACGAAAACCACTGAACCAGTAGGATATGTGAATCCATCATCATCTGTGATTGGTTGTGAAATTTTTTTTTTACCTCTTACGTAACATGCTAACCAATAATCAAATTTCTCATCATTCTCGTGTGGTGCAACCAATGAAAAGACATGTCCTTGCTGAAGTAGATCTGATAGATGGTTATGCTCAAGTGAACTTTTTGTTGTCACTTAGGTTTGCATCCTTGTCCAGAGCCTATGCATGAGGACAACTTAGTGAAACATGAAAACAACCTCCAAGCTATGGGACTTGAACTATGAGGTTGAGTGTTTGGAGAAGGTCGACTTCCTCTTACTATCAAGATGCACCTAACTACTATTGGAGAGGAAAAGGGAGAAGGAGAGCATGAAAGAAAATCTACCTAGTCTAATCTAAAGAGGTGATGCACCAAAATAGAGTGTTCAGACCAATCTCTACCCATATATGCACTATTGAACCAGAATGAAACTAAGGATATTACACATTCAGACTTATTTCAATCAGATCACCACATGTAGATCAAAAGACCAAGATGAATGACACAAGGAAGGGTATTCACTTATATTTCATTCACAGGCTGAAAGAGATATAGTCATGTAGATTACAAATTTCCATAAAAGAATGGAGAAGGCAAAGAGTTCTGCACTCTCATACCAATGGTTGAAGGAGAAACAATAGAATACCATACGGTTCAGAGGCAGAGAGGAATTTACACTGGAGTTGCAGAGCAACAACAAAGAAAAGTCAGAGAAGGGTTCAACCTTTTCAAAATACACAATAATCTCCTTTATAGTGCAGGCATAACTGAGATCTTTTTTGGCTGAATTTACTCTACAACCACCGTCATTATATCCTATAGGGAATAATCATGGAACAAATCTAAATAAAATCTGATCTTTGCATCCTTTTAGGTACCATGAAATTTGATTTTTAACTAAAACTAGGCCTTGAGAAGACAGAAGTGATGCCATTACTACTCTGACCAAGTAGATGGATCAACTGGGAGGTGGTGGACTATTCTCCCACATTTGCATTCATTTCTTGGTGGTTGGAATTGATTACAGGGATCAAATCATGCAAAAAAATCCAATCTCCCTTGTTTCTAGTTCGGGAATCAGCAAAATCAGCAAGTCAACATAACCCTAGCACTAGGACGAGCCACATGGACCAAGCGGTTCATTTCTTTCGGCCAACTTGCAAGTCCTCCAAAGTTTGACCACATCTTTCCATCAGTAACTGTGCCATCCTGTCAAAACTTAACCACAATGGCCTCGCTAACTACTAGCTACTAAATGTGTCTCCTTCTTGGGCCAACGAGGACACGTGTCCTCAAATCACTAACTCACCATGCATATCCATCAAGCTCCTTCCCATAGGAAGCAAACAAGAACTGTAGATCTACCTTTGATCCTGTGGATGACATTAGATACATTCAATCTGCCCAATAGCTCGCAAGGAAATAGGGCCCACAGGGACACATGGCACAAGGTCGTTAACTCACCATAGCTAACCTTTATGCATCTTCACATGGCAAGTTAATGATGGCCATAGATCTGTGCCGATCTGATGATGGTGCACTGAAAAAACTAGCCCACACTGCACTGTCATCACTCAGCTAATGGGAAATCAACCAACTGTCAACGCGTACACTGACCTGTTCATTCATTCCTGACATGTCATCAGCTTAGGGTCCACCATATGGCTCATGGAACAAACCTGGCCCCACAAGGACACATGGTAGCACATCACCAACTCACTATGCATATCCTCTGAGAAACTTCCCATAGCGAGCAGACAAGAACCATTGATCAATCTTGATCTGATGGCCAGACATCCTTCTAAGCACATGCCATCTTTCCATGTCGAATGCAATCCCACCGACAATTGATTTTACGATGACTCACTAAGTCGCTAACACTGAAATGCCTAAATTTTTTGGTAGCAAGGTAGCGAGTGCCGGTGACAATGACTAAACTTAGTGTCAGAGAAACAAAACAGAACACATCTACCAAATTGGGCCCTACTGAGACACGTGGCGAATGCTCGCCAAGTCGCAATACATAAAAGTTGAGTAGTTTTCCCTGGCAAAAAAGTAGTGATCGTCGATCTGGGAAGATCTGAAGGCAAGGAAATTTGCATGTTTGTGAGATAAAACATGAAAATACCTTGGGCATTAAAATATCATTAAAACTAGGGACTAGCCATTGGTCAGGCAGACGTTTTGAAATTTGAAATTTGACGGGGCACAAAAATAAGCAACATTTCTGGTGACTCATAGGTGATTTGAGCCTACTACGCATAAGGCCAGTGGCCTGAAGCATCCATTGGGCTATAGAGTCATGAGATGTGTAGATTTTGAGCACTGAAAAAAAACCCTAATCCTCCATCTAAGATAGCAAAACACTGAAACCCCTGTCTCTACAACTAGAACCAAAGACCAAAACTCCATCTGCAACCTTCAAAATTTCAAAAATTGGCTATCTCATAGAGATGACTATGCGCGTGCACTTCTTAGAAAATAGGAAACTAACAGAAAGAAAACTACTCTAATATGTACATGGAACTGCAAACCCTCAAAAACATGGCTTGAGATAGATCCCATTGACCGGGATGGGTAGAATTTCACCACCAAGCTTGCTTAATTGGAAAGTATTGGCCTATTTACAACTTTCAATCATATAGGGACCACTCCATAGTGTGTTATATTTTGAGTGTCTTCCTGGTTTTGCCCTATCTGCATCCCATTTCAAGACCAAATCTCCCTCCCTGAAGATTCTAACCCTAGCCTTTTTGTCAAAGCTCCTCTTCATCTATTGTCGATGTGTCTCTAGGGTCTGCATGGCCTAATTTCTTTTCTCTTCCAGCTCCATCAGTTCTTCCATTCTCACTATCATGACATCATATTCAATCAATTCCAACTAATGAGCTAACTCTAGGGCTAGGAAATCCAATGAAATTGGATGCCTTTCCTCTATACCATATACCAGTACAAATGGAGAGCTCCCTACTGATCTTTTAGGTGTTATCCTGTCAGCCCACGGAGCTGTCCTTAATTTTTTATGCCAACACCTCTGGTTATCCTCTATTTTCCTTTTAATAATTTTGATCAAGTTCTTGTTAGATGATTCGGCAAGGCCATTACCCTAGGGATAGTAATTTGAGGATGTACTCAAATATATATTATGATCCACTGCCCATGCACAAATCTAAGCTCCAACAAAGGATTTTGCATTATCTAAAATGATGGTTGAAGGGGCACCAAATCTAGTCACAATTCCATCAAGGAACTCAACAACTGAAGATTCAGTGGCATCCTTCAATGCAATTGCCTCTTTCCATCTGGTGAAGTAATCTGTAGTAGCCAAAATCCATTTGTGGCCAAAACTAGAAGGAGAGTTGATAGGGCCTATAAAATCCAATCCCCATTGAGAAAAAGGTTGATGCACCTAGATAGGATGAAGGGGAAGAGCTGCAAGTCTTTGTTTGCCAGAGAAGAAGTTACATTTCCTCACATACTTATGACAATCATGAAACAGAGATGGCCAGTAATAACCAGCCCTCATGATCTTCATTGCAGTTGTTCTAGCTGAGAAATGACCACCATCAGGACCATCATTAAGTTCTTTGATCATTCTTTCAGCCTGGTCTGTATCAAGGCATATTAATAGGGCTCCATTGAATTCTCTTTTGAAGAGGATACCATCAACTATGACATAAGGAATTGACTGTAATCTATACTGTCTCCTTTTAGTCTTATCTAATCCCTGAGGGTATCCATTCCCTAATAAGAAACTCTTCATATCATCCATCCAACTCCTTGAGTCACTATTTCTCACCTCTTTTTGCTTTGTTAATACCATGGCAACCTCCTCATCAGGTTCCTGAGATGATAGCAATTATTTACACAATCCCCTCCCTCTTACCAGCTTGGTAATCTAAATGTCAACATCATATTCCATTACCTTAGTAATCCAACCAGCTCTTTTCTCACTAACATCTTTGTTCAAAAGGAAATCCTTCACACTAGCATGGGGTACTAACAAATGAATCTTGTTATGGGACAAGAGGTGTCTGAATTTCTTTAAAACTCTAATGAATACAAGGGCTTGCATCTCAACATAACTATGCTTATCTTCATATTCCTTAAGCCCTTCATTGAAGAAGGCTATGGGCTGCTCTTCATTCTTGTCATTTGTTTGAGTCAAGAAAACAAAAATACTTGACTCACCACCTAGAGTATAAAGGATGAAATCCTTCTCAAACTTTGGATTCATGAGAGTAGGGGCTGAGGCTATGGTTGTCTTGATCTCTTCAAAACTTTTTGTCCCTTCCTTGGTCCATGCAAAGACCATACCTTTCTTGAGCATAGCTGTAAGAGGTTTCACCATGGTAGCAAGATTAGGGATAAATATTCTCACAAAATTTATCCTACCCAAGAAACTTTGCAGCCCTTTCTTGAGTTTAGGAAGAGGGAGGGAAAGTATTGCTTTTGTTCTCTCTGGATCAATGTTCAAGCCATCCTTAGATACAATGTGTCCTAATAATTTTCCTTAGTTAGTAGCAAAGACAAACTTACTTAGGTTAAGAGACACCCCAAACTCTCTACATCTTAAGAATACATGTCTTAGATGATCAAAATGATCTTCTACATCCTTTGAATACATAGTAATATCATCAAGGTAAACTAAGACAAACTTGTCAATCAGTCTTTTGAAGGCCATCTCCATTGCCTTCTAAAATGTAGCACCTATGCTGGTTAGCCCAAATGGCATCTTACAATAAGCATAGGTACCCCATTTAGTGGTAAATGCAATCTTGTATCTATCAGACTCTTTAACTAGCACTTGATTATAGCCAGAAAATCCATCAAGAAAGGAAAACCTCTTTGAACCACTAACCTTAGACAAAATCTGCTCCATAGAAGGAAGAGGATGGTGATCTTTGAGGGAATCTTGGCTAAGGTCCCTAAAGTCCACACACAATCTAATTTCTTTGTTCTTCTTCCTAACAGGGACAAGGTTTGCTACCCATGATGAGTGCTTAATAGAGAAAATTATATTGGCCTCAATCAATTTGGATAGCTCCTTTCTCATTAAGGGTTTAATTTTAGGATTCGTTGGCCTATGCTTTTGTCTTATTAGTTTTACATTATCAACTAGATATATGGTATGTTGAAATAACCTTGGGTCAAAACCCTTTAAGTCATCATATGTCCAAGAAAATAAATCATTAAATTCTTGACACGGATGAACAAAATTTTCTTATTCAAATTCAGAGCATACCTTACCCATGTTTAAGGACTTTCCATCAGCAAACATGACTGGAATATGATGATCTTCATCAGCAGCTAAGTTCATCCCTCTATTTCTTGCTTGATCATCAGGATTGAAAACACTTTCTAAGGTAATGAGACCTTTAGGAAATTTTTTGGAACTAATATGGATGATTTGATCACCATATTGATCCCGCAATCTTGACTAATTTATTCTCAAAAATTTAGCCTCATTTTGCAAGAAACTCACAATTTGCTTATCAGACTCAAACACTTGCCAATGGGTGTTATTATCAGGGATGGCAAGCCTTACTATCACTCTAATTTGTTGCTTCCTCTCCTCCTCAAGATTCCCTAGCACATCATAAGATGCACCTATTGTTGCATGTCTATCAGCATGTCTATTTTCTTTTCTAGGGATGCTTTGAATATTAAATGCATTAAAACCTTCAAAAAAATCCCATACCCTATGTTTATAAGACTTGAGAAAACCATTCTTGGTGATATTCTAATTTCTCACTTGATTAACCACCAACTCACTATCTCCATAAACCCTTATGGCTTGAATTCCTCTTTTTTGAGTAAGTAGGAGACCTTGGACCAAGGACTCATACTCAGCTACATTATTAGTGCAATTGAATTGGAGCCTGAATGAGAAGTAATATCATATTTGTGTAGGATAAATCAACATCACACCAGCCCCTAATCCATTCTTATTCCTTAAGCCATCAAAGTACATACTCCATATCCCGCTCACATCTTCTTTAGTTTCTTCAAGATTGGGGACTAGGGCATCTTTTTCCACTATACAATATGTATTGAGGCCCGTCTCAAGAGTTTTTGACATAGGGTCAAATTGATATACATTAGCCCACTCATCCAAGAAAAAATTAGGTATCTCTACTAGGAATGTAGTGGGCTCATTCACTATGTCACTCTCATCCATCTTTAGGATAAGGAAATTAATGTTGATGGGGTTGGGGGTGTAAGATTCAGTATGATGGAGGGCTTGAGGCTCTACTCTAATTGAAGAAATTGCTCCATATCTCATTTTAAAAGACATATATGACCAATCAAAAGATATAAAACCACCTATTTGGGTTGTAAAGTCTCTTGACAGACAGATGGCAAAATATGTCTTGACCTCAGCAACGGAGATATCTTCGGTCACAGTACAACCAGGGCATGTGTGTAAAGCCATCTCCATATTCCTAAGGATTCATATAGTCTTGACAGTGCTACTATCCAACTATAATACATCCCTAACAATGGGCTAGTATTCCATTCCTAAAGCATCAGCAACACACCTAGGCATCACTGAACTGCTAGCCCTTGAATCAATCATGCAATTATGGACTAGTTTGCCTTGTATAATTAGAGAAACATAGAATGGAGGAGGTCTAAATTTTTTTCTTTTTTCTAGTTCCCTTGATGGTTGTACTAGACTTGTGGCATTTTCTAGGCTAGGTGTCTGATCCTTTGGTTCAATTCTTTCCAATTCTTGCTACAGCAACCTCTTTTGCATGGGTATAGTAGTGACAGCATCCCACATAGAGATATTCACATTTTTCTTCTTCATCTACTCTACCACATTGAATGGCATAGAAGGTGCTTTAGTGGAAGCTTTGGGATTTGCAATTTTATAAGGTTGAGGTGGGATCACCTGAGGATCACTGGTATCTTTTCTGCCATGATTTTACCTTTGTTGTTGAAAGGTACTTAATTGATTATTTGCTTCTTGCTCATGAGATATCACATTTGAAGTTGAGGCCTGATTAGGGGGAGGAGGAATAGAATCTTCCATAGCTCTTCTTTTACTTCTAGTGTTATGAGCAATGGAATTCTGGTTTACATTACAATGCTCCTCCATTTGATGATTCATGAAAGAGCAATCACCCTGTCTTTGCATATTTGAGGAATTTTTAAATTGGTCCTCTTTGGATGACTATTTTGCTGTAGGTTCTTGGACTATCAAGGCCATAAAAGATTTAGCCTTTTGACACATACAATAGGCATAGGAGTACTTGCAATATGGACAAAAATCCTTATCTTGAGCCATATTATTTTCAGGGACTATGACCCTACTTTGGTTTATACTTGAGGTTGAAGCACTACCGCCTTGTCTACTTTGATCAAAAGAATTGTTCCAATGATTAAGATTTGGAGGCCTACCACCACTTGGAGTCTAATATTGCAATTAATGAGGTTTATTGCATTGAGCTTGTTGTCTTTCTAAAGTCACCACCTTGTTGCTCACTTTCTGCATCATAGAGAAATTATCCTCCAACCTCTTTCCTTGATCTTTTAACTCCTTCCCATGATCTTGCAATTTTTTCTCTAGGTTCTTTTCTTGGCCTTGCAATCTCTTATATATATTCAGCATTAGAGATTGCATCATCTCTTTGATTTCATCTGTCCCATTTGAGGATGTGGGAGCTTGAGGGACTGGGACAAGGGATTCAGATGTAGAAGTTGTGTGAAGGGGACCCACTACTAGTTGATGATTTGGAACATCAGGGAAGAAGGGCATAGGGGGCCTTGGAGCTAACTTACCTTATTGTATTAGTATTTTCTCTAATTTTATTGCTATTTCATAAGCATTAGGTAAGGTATCTCCTCCCATAGTTTGGATTGTGGTGGCAATATCACTATTAAAAGCTCTAAGATAATGCAAGAAGGCATTACCAGGGGTAGGCTTTACTGAAGCAGGTATTCTATCCCATGTCTTTTGAAGTTTATAATTAAAATCAATCATACATTCATGGGGGGCTCTTTTTATAGTGGTCAACTACTCTAAAAGTGACAAGTAGTCACTTTTATCCTCAAAATGTTTGTACAATCCTGCTTGTAATCCATCCCAATCTATTATAGAACTATGAGCTAAACCTCTATACCATTGTAGTGCTTTTCCTTTCAAGGATGAGGCTAAGAGCCTAACTACAACATCATCCTCTGTAACACCATGAATATTGTAGACATTTACAACCTCTTGAATATGTTATGAGGGAGAGATAGAAGTCTCACCAGTAAACTCTAGTATACTTTTGAGTGTGGCTACTAGCATATCATGTCTTTGGGCTAATAGGAGAGGGCTCCCACCATTAAAGGTGGCAAAAGTATGAGCTCTAGGAAACACCATATAGGCAAGTGATCTATTAATATGTGTTGATGGCAACCTAGGCTTAGATCTAATAGCAGGAGGAGTAGAGATAGATCTTGTAGGGGTATTTGTTACTACTGCACTCCTAACTGGTGACAAAGATATTCTAGTCTTTTTCCTTCTAGGATTTGAAACTGAGAGTTCTTGATAATGAAACTTACCTCTAGAAGATGCCCTTTTTTTAGCTCTGGGCATGAATTACTACAACTTTGGTCTGGAGAAGATATGTATTGAATCTTAGAGTCACCAAGTACTTGAAGAATGAGCCTCTTGAAGGCTTGAACACTGAAGCCAGTACTATCTCCTTAGTATTGATCTTGAAATCTTCCCTTTTGACACAAGTAGGTTTGAATTTTTCTGAGATGTTGTCCCATCAGGAATGCCAAAAACTGTTGTCACTTAGTTTTGCACCCTTATCCAGAGCCTATGTGTGAGGACAACCTAGTGAAACATGGAAATAACCTCCAAGTTGTGGGACTTGAACTATGAGGTTGAGTCTCTAGAGAAGGCCGGCTTCCTCTTACTATCAGGATGCACCTAACTACTCTTGGAGAGGAAAAGGGAGAAGGAGAGCATGAAAGAAAATCTATCTAGTCTAATCTAAATAGGTGATTCACCAAAATAGAGTGTTCAGACCAATCTCTGCCCATATATGCACTATTGAACCAGAATTAAACTAAAGATATTACACATTCAGAATTATTTCAATCAGATCACCACATGTAGATCAAAAGACCAAGTTGAATGACACAAGGAAGGGTATTCACTTATATTTCATTCATAGGCTAAAAGAGATACAATCATGTAGATTACAAATTTCCATAAAACAATGGTGAAGGCAAAGAGTTCTGCACTCTCATACCAATGGCTGAAGGAGAAACAACAAAATTTCATACGGTTTAGAGGCATAGGGGAATTTACACTAGAGTTGCAGAGCAACAGTAGAGAAAAGTCAGAGAAGGGTTTGACCTTTTCAAAATACACAAAAATTGTCTTTATAGTGTAGGCATAACTAAGATCTTTTTCAGCTGAAGTTACTCTACAACCACTATCATTAAATCCTATAAGGAATAATCATGGAACAAATTTGAAGAAAATCTAATATTTGAATCCTTTTAGGTACCATGAAATCTTATTTTTAACTAAAACTAAGCCTTGAAAAGATAGAAGCGACGCCATTACTCCTCTGACCAAGTAGATGGATCAACTGGGAGGCGGTGGAGTATTCTCCCATGTTTGCATTCATTTCATAGTGGTTGGAATCGATTGCAGGGATCAAATTGCATGGAAAAATCTTATCTCCCCTATTTGTGGTTTAGGAATCAACAAAATCAAGAAGTCAATGTAACCTTGGCACCAAGATGAGCCATGTGTACCAATCGGTTCATTTCTTTCTGCCACCTTGCAAGTCCTCCTGAGTTTGACCACATCTTTCCATCACTAACTATGCCATCCTATCAAAACTTAACCACAAAAGCCTCACTAACTGCCAGCCGCTAACTGCATTACCTTCTTGGGCCCATGAGGACACATGTCCTTGAATTGCTAAATCGCCATGTGTACCCATCGAGCTCCTTCCCATAGTGAGAAAATGAGAATTGTAGATCTTCCTTTGATCTTGTGGATGACATTAGATACATTCAACCTACCTAGCAGCTCATAAGGAAATAGGGCCCATAGGGACATGTGGCACAAGGTCATTAACTCACCATAGTTAACCTTCATGCATCTTCACATGGTGAGTTAATGATGGTCGTAGGTCTGTGCTGATCTGATGATGGTGCACTAAATAAACTTGCCCACACTACACTGTCATCACTCAGCCAATGGGAAATCGACCAACTACCGATGCATACACTAACCTGTTGATTCATTCCTAATGTGTCATCAGCTCAGGGTCCACCATATGGCTCATGGAATAGTCCTCGCCCCACAAGGACACGTGGTAGTGCATCACCAACTTGCTATGCATATCCTTTGAGCAACTTCCCATAGTGAGCAGATGAGAACCATTGATCATTTTTGATTCGATGGCCAAACATCCTTCTTAGCACCTGCCATCTTTCCATGTTAGATGCGGTCCCACCAGGGGCTAATTTTATAGTGACTCGCTCAATCACTAATAGCGAAATTCCTAAATTTTTTGGTAGCAAGATAGTAAGCGCCGACGACAATGACTAAACTCAACACTGGAGAAAAAAAATAGAACACCTCTGCCAAACTAGGCTATGTCGAGACACGTGGTGAATGCTCACCAAGTCACAATACATAAGAGTTGAGTAGCTTTCCTTGGTGACAAAGAAGTGATCATTGATTTGGGAAGATCTAAAGGCGAGGAAAGTTGCATGCGGGTGAGGTAAAACATGAAAATACCTTGGGCATTAAAATATCATTAAAATTGGGGACTAGCCATTGGTCTAGTAGACATTTTGAAATTTGAAATTTGGTGGGGTGCGAAAATAAGAAACACTTTCCATGTCATCATTTTTGATAGAGGCTATGATAGAAAATGGAGTGAAATAATTTAGAGCCCATGTGTCCACCCACTCACTTGACTCATAGTGATCCCAATCACACTAAAAAAAACTAGGGCAAAAGCACGCTAGCTGTCATGTCCATATAGTCCATGTACTAGAACTAGAGCTCTGGAATGAATGCATTTTTTATGAGTCTCTCACTGTAGCATAATCTAATCTATTAGCTATGGACTCTTCCTCAACCAACCAAAAGAACCTATGTACCACTAAATCAAGAGTCCCCCTCTTGTGATAATGCTAAACCACACCAATCAACAATACTATGAGCATCAAGAAGCTCTATTGTTGAAATCTTTAGTTGCTCCTCAACTAGAGCTCTCTTCACCCATGCCCCTTCTCCATCATGTTCCCCTTTTCCATGGTTGGACTCAAAAAAACTCCAAATATTAGCCACCCCTCTCTCTACGTGCACCCTACACAACCAATAACATGTGAGCATTCTTGAATTGACTTGTACAATTATCTAACCAAATAATATGTCTATCCATAGCAATTGCATGCTTATGTCAGAAATCAAAATAATTCTCAAAACAATGTTGCACAAACTTGTGAGAGTGAGATCTATCATCACTCATATAAAAATGATACTCTCTAATAATCTTTCGATTATCTTCCGCACTATCAGAGGCATGTCTATATGTTATGTGAACAAAAATATCAATTTGAATGGAGTTGTAATACTAATATTGTGTCTCATTTTGAGGTTGCAATGTTTAGTTCTTAGAAAAATCAACAATTGATATAATAGTGCCAATGGGAAAAGTCTCCTTACACATTCTAAATTGTTGATCCTACCACTAAGACCTGTGACTATGTCTTGCATACTTGTAAAAATTTTTTTTTCTTGAAATCTAAAATAAAACTAGCCACACTGATATCTTTTCCAACCAATTCACATCTAGAGCTCTAACCCCCACTCTTCAATGTGTATTTCACCATTTCATATACTTCTTTTTTCACTATTGTCTTTCAAAGATCTTGTTCGCATGCCTCATGGTAACATGTGTCAAACTTGGATAAGCCACCACATTCTGAACACTTCTCATTTAAGAAAGCATTTCAATAAAAGAAATAACCATCAACTCTATTACATAAAAGTTGATCTAGCAAGTCTCTTGATGATTTTGGAAGCCCACTAGCACCATAATCCTCCAACATTTCTTTACAATGAAAAGTAGAATGGATGGAGCATAATAGTTCATGGTGCATAGAAAACTCAACATGATATTTGCAACAACATGTATTTCAAATTTTGAGAGGCACATAATAAAATGGCTTCAAAGATTCAAAAGCCCTTTGTGATATATGAAGACTTGGATGACTCTCTTTAAATTTTTTGAACAACATAGTTTGAATTATCTCCAAATGGTGTTTAGGATGTGGCATGCAGTCTCTGATACTAATTGTCAACTTTAACACATCTTTAGCATTGGGTGATACTCTTGAGATAGAGTGCCAAAATTGTGTAATTTCTTCCTTTACATCATCGGATAGCTTCTTATCAAAATGTGGAAGTCTCCCACCAAATGCACATGTTTCATTTTGAAGAGGATCATCAATTTTCTCTAATTGACTAAGTTCTCTTCTCAAAGTAGTTTGATTTAGATTCAAATCAATACAAATTTGTCTCATATATCTACCCTTTCTTAAATGATGACTTACCAAAAAAGTTGTAATAACCCTTGGAGTATCTTTTTTATCCTTCTCACTACTATTTTTCCCAATGCTATTGAGAGCACTAAAAAGATTCTTCACAATAATGGCATTTCTTTCCAACTTTTTATTGACATGAATCTTTAATTTGGAAAGCATAGGTCTCATCTTTTGCATCTTTAATAAGTACATGAAAAGCTGGCATAGCTCTCCCACTGTCTTGCTATCAAAAAACATCTTATATAGTCTTGAAGCCCATAATCGAATGGTTCTTTCTGATTTTTTCCCTTCCAAACTGGTAATAATCATTTCATCAATTTCAATTATCCATTTTTGGTGGTTTAGAACCTTCATGTTGATTATAATTAGCAAATATGTAAGGTTCTTGTGCATTAGGTTCCTGTGCATTGTCATATTCGACATGGTCAATTATGCAATTTGCATTATGACCTAGTAGCATTTTGTCCTCAAAATTTTCATTCTTTAAATTTTCAATTCTGGCATTATCATTTGTAATAAGTACATTTTCATTCTCCAACTACACATATTCATTATCTGACTCTATAATTTCACCTTCGACTAATTCATTGTCAACTTGACTAATATTTAACATATTTTATCTTTTTCTTCGATGTTCTATTCTGTCCCTTTCCCTATATGCCGCAATGTCTTCATTGGATACCTTCTTTTTGCATTTAGCCTTTCGACAACTACTACTCCCCATTCAGATGACAATATTGGACATCTAGGGTTATATTTTAAAACTTTTTTCGATTGGTTGGGCCCCAAAACATGACATTTTGTAAAACTCATGAAAAAAATATCAAAAAGTGATGTTGTCTAGTCTCCAGGGATAGGCAATATGTTGGAAAATGATGCTAGTAATATTAGATATCCAATATGCTCATAAAAATATTTTGGAGGGAAACTCGAATATGTGAGTTATAGTTTGTGATTTTTCAATTATTTCAGTTATATTACTATATATATATATATATATATATATATAAAATAACGTAACGCAAAGATATAAAATATAATTTATTAATATATAATAATATATTATTTTATTCTTATTATAATCTATAAATATAATAATCATAATTATTATTATTATTATGACCTATGTTATTAATATATCATAATATATTGTGTTATTAGTATTATAATCTATAAATAATATATATATACATATATGTCGAAGGGGGTCATATGACCCCCTTCGACCCATTACATGAGGACATATGTCCTTAGGGGTCCTAGGAACCTTAGAGATATATTAGAATGCTTCTTACAGGTGAAAGGGGGTCATAGGGTGACCTATAACCCATATGACCCCCTTTGACCCATTACATGAGAACATATGTCCCTAGAGATCTTAGGACCTCTAGAGACATATTAGAATACTTTCTATCAGTCAAAGGGGGTCATAGTTTGATCTATGACCCCCTTTGACCCATTACATGATGACATATTTTGCTAGGGGTTCTAGGACCCCTAGGGACATATTAGAATGCTTCTTACATTGACCCATTAAATGATGACCTATGTCCTTAGGGGTCTTAAGAAACTTACGGACATGTTAGAATCCTTCATATGAGTGGAAGGGGGTCATGGGGTGACCTATAACCCCCGTCGACCCATTACATGATGACATATGTCCCTAGGGGTCCTAGAACACCTAGGGACATGTTAGAATCCTTAATATAGGTGGAAGGGGCTCATGGGGTGACCTATGACCCCCTTCAACACATTACATGATGACATATGTCCCTAGGACTCCTAGGACCCCTAAGGACATATTAGAATCCTTCATATGGATCGAAGGGGGTCATAGCTTGACCCCTAAGGACATGTTAAAATCATTTGTATGGGTCGAAGGGGTCATAGGTTGACCTATGATCCACTTCGACCCATTACATGATGAAATATGTCCCTGGGGGTCCTAGGACCTCTAGGAACATATTAGAATGCTTCATATAGGTCAACCTATGACCCCCTTCGACCTATTACATGATGACATATGTACCTAGGGGTCCATATTAGAATCCCTTGCATGGGTCGAAGGGGGTCAAAGGTTGACCTATGACCCACTTTGACCCATTTAATGATGACATATGTCCCTAGGGGTCCTAGGACCAATAGGGACATGTTAGAATCTTTAATATGGGTGGAAGCAGGTCATTGGTGACCTATGACCCCCTTTGACCCATTAAATGATCACATATGTCTCTAAGGGTCCTAAGACCCATAGGGACATGTTAGAATCCTTCATATGGATTGAAGAGTCTGATGGGGTGAACTATGGCCCCCTTTGACCCATTACATGATGACATATATCCCTAGAGGTCTTAGGACCCGTAGGGAGATATTAGAATCTTTCACATGGGTCAAACAGTGTCATAGCTTGACCTATGACTCATTTTGACCCATTAAATGATGTCATATGTCCCTAGGTGTCCTAGGACCCCTAGGGACATGTTAGAATCTTTTATATGGGTCAAAGGGGGTCATGGGGTGACCTATGACCCCCTTCGACCCATTACATGATGACATATGTCCCTAGGGGTTCTAGGACTCATAGGGAAATATTAGAGTGCTTCCTATGGGTAAAAGGGGGTCATAGGGTGACCTATGAACCCCTTCAACCCATTGAATGATGACATATTTCCTTAGAGGTCTTAGGACCCATAAGGACATATTAGAATGCTTCGTATGAGTCAAAATGGGTCATAGGTTTACTGATGACCCCCTTAACCCATTATGTCATGACATATGTCCCTAGGGGTCCTAGGACCCATAAGGACATATTAAAATGCTTCATATGGGTTGAAGGGGGTCAATGGGAGACCTATGACCCACTTCAACTGATTACATGATGATATATGTCTCTAGGGGTCCTAGGACCCCTAGGGACATACTGGAATTCTCCCTGTGGAGTCAAAGGGGGTCATAGGGTGACATATGACGCCTTCAACCCATTAAATGATGATATATTTTCCTAGGGCTCATAGGACCCCAACGGACATATTAGAATGCTTCCTATCAGTCGAAGGGGCTCATAGGTTGACCTATGACCCCCTTTGAACCATTACATGATGACATATGTCCTTAGGGATCCTAGTACCCCTAGAGACATATTAGAATGCTTCATATGGGCTAAAAGGGGTCATAGGTTGACCTATGACCCACTTCAACCCATTACATGATGACATATGTCCCTAGTGTTCCTAGCACCCTTAGGCACATACTAAAATCTTTCATATGGATCAAAGGCGATCATAGTCTACCCTATGACCCACTTTGACTCATTAAATGTCAACATATGTCTCTAGGCATCCTAGGAACCCTAGGTACATGTTATAATCCTTCATATTGGTAGAAGGGGATCATTGGGTGACTAATGACCCCCTTTGACCCATTACATGATGACATATGTCCCTAGGGGTACAAGGATCCCTAGGGACATGTTAGAATCCTTCATATGGGTTGAAGGGGGTCATGGGGTGACTGGTGATCTCCTTCGATCCATTACATGACAAAATATGTCCCTACAGGTCTTAGGACCCCTAGGGACATTAGAATCTTTTAGATTAGTCGAAGGGGGTCATAGGTTGAAATATGACACACTTCGACCCATTAAATGATGACATATATCCTTAGGTGTCCAAGGACCCCTATGGACATGTTAGAATCTTTCATATGGATTGAAGGGGGTCATGGGGTTACTGATGACCCCCTTTGACATATTACATGACAACATATTTTCCTAAGGGTGCTAGGACCCCTAGGCACATGGTAGGATCCTTCATATGGGTCAAACGGGGTCATGGGGTGACCAAAAACCCCCTTCGACAAATTACATGATGACATATGTCTTTAGGGGTCCTACGATCCCTAGGGACATATTAGAATCCTTCTCATGTGTAAACGTATGACACACTTCATCCCATTAAATAACGCCATATGTCCCTAGGTTTCATAGGACCCCTAGGGACATGTTAGAATCCTTCATATGGGTCGAAGGGGTTCATGGGGTGATGAATGACCCCCTTCAACCCATTACATGACAAAATACATCCCTAGGGGTGCAAAGACCCCTAGGGACATATTAGAATGCTTCCTATGGATTGAAGGGGGTCATAGGGTGACCTATGACCCCCTTCAACCTAGTAAATGATGACATATTTCTGTAGGGTTTCTAGGACCCCTAAGGACATATTAGAATGCTTCGTATGAGTCGAAGTGGGTCATAGGTTGACATATGACCCCTTTCAGCCTATTACATGATGCCATATGTCCCATAGGGGTCCTAGGACCTCTGGAGAAATATTGGAATGCTTCGTATGGTTTGAAGGGGGTCATAGGTTGACCTATGACCCACTATGACCCATTACATTATGACATATGTCCCTAGAGGTCCTAGGACCCCTAGGGACATATTAGAATGCTTCTTATGGGTCGAAGGGGTTCATAGGGTGACCTACGACCCGCTTCAACCCATTAAATGATGACATATTTCTTTAAGGGTCCCAGGACCCCTAGGGACATATTAGAGTGCTTCCTTGGGTCGAAGGGGGTCATAGGTTGACCTATGACCCCCTTTGACCCATTACATGATGAAATATGTCCCTAGGAGTCCTAAGAATCATAGGGACATATTAGAAAGGTTCATATGGGTGAAAGCAATGCATTACATGATGACATATGTACCTAAGGCTCCTAGGACCCTAACGACATATTAAAATCCTTTGTACAGGTCGAAAGGGGTCATAGGTTGACTTATGACAAACTTTGACCCTTTAAATGATAACATGTGTACCTAGGGGTACTAGAACACCTAGGGACATGTTAGAATCCTTGATATGGGTCGAAGAAGATCATGGGGTGATCGATGAAATCTTTCGATGCATTACATGATGACATGTGTCCCTAGGGACATGTTAGAATCCTTCATATGGGTCAAAGGGGGTCATTGGTTGAAACCTAGGGACATGTTAGAATCTTTTGTATGAGTCGAAGGGGATCATAAGTTGAATTATGACCCACTTTGACCCATTACATGATGCAATATATCCCTAGGGATCCTAGGACCCCTAGGGATATATTAGAATGATTCATATGGCTCGACCTATGACCCCCTTCGACCCATTAAATGATGACATATGTCCCTAGGGGTCCTATGACCCCTAGGGACATATTAGAATGCTTCGTATGGGTCATAGAGGGTCATAGGTTGACCTATGACTCCCTTTGACCCATTAGATTATGAGATATGTCTCAAGGGGTCCTAGGACCCCTAAGGACATATTAGAATCTTCTGTATGGGTCGAAGGGGTTCATAGGATGAGCTATGACCCACTTCAACTCATTAAATGATGACATATGGAACTAGGGGTCCTAGGATCCCTAGGGAGATATTAGAATCATTCATAAATGTCGAAGGGGGTCATCGAGTGACCTATGACCTCCTTCGACCCATTACATGATGACATATGTCACTATAGGTCCTAGGACCCCTAGGGACATATTACAATGCTTATTATGGGTTCAAGGGGGTCATAGGTTGACATATAACTCACTTCGACCCATTCCATGACAACATATGTCCCTAGGGGTCCTACCCCTAGGGACATATTAGAATACTTTTTTCTAGTCGAAGGGGGTCATAAGTTCACCTATGACCCACTTCGACCCATTAAATGGCAACATATGTCTCTAGGTGTCCTAAGACCCCAAGGGACATGTTAGAATATTTCATATGGGTTAAAGGTGGTTATGGGGTGACTGATGACCCCCTTTGACCGATTAGATGAAGGCATATGTTCCTAGCAGTCCAAGGACCCCTAGGGACATATTAAAATCTTTCGTATGGGTCAAACTGGGTCATGCCATGAGTGATGACCCCTTTCAAACCATTACATGATGAAATATGTCCCTAGGGGTCCTAGGACCCATAAGGACATATTAAAATCATTCTTATGGATTGAAGGGTTTCATTGGTCAATCTATGACCCTCGTCAATGTATTAAATGATGACATTTGTTCCTAGGTGTCCCAAGACAACTAGGGACATGATAAAATCATTCATATAGGTCGAAGGGGGTCACGGGGTGATCAATGACCCCCTCCAACCCATTACATGATGACATATGTCCCTAGGGGTACTAGGACCCCTAAGGACATATTGGAATGCTTCTTATAGGTCGAAGGGGGTCATAGGGTGACCTATGACCCCCCTTCAACACATCAAATGATGACATATTTCTCTAGTGGTTCCAAGACCCATTGGGACATATTAGAATTCTTCCTATGGGTGGAAGGGGGTCATAAGTCAACCCTTGCAACACATTACGTGATGACATATGTCCCTAGGGGTCCTAGAACCCCTAGGGACATATTAGAATACTTTATATGGGTTGAAGGGGCTCATAAGTTGATATATGACCCCCTTTGACCTATTACATGATGACATATGTCCTTAAGGGTCCTAGGACCCAAAAAAATATATGTCCTTATCAGTCCTAAGACACCTAGGGACATGTTAGAATCATTCTAATGGGTGGAAGGGGGTCATGGGGTCACTGATGACCTCCTTCGATCCATTATATGATGACACATGTGCCTAAGCTTCCTAAGACTCATAGCAACATATTAAAATCTTTCGTATGGGTTGAAGTGGGTTATAGGTTGACCTATGACCCACTTCATCCTATTAAATGATGACATATGTCCCTAGGTATCCTAGGACCCCTAGGGACATGCTAAAATACCTCATATGGGTCGAAGGGGTTCATTAGGTGATCGATGACCCCCTTCGACCCATTACATGATGACATATGTCCCTAGGGGTCCTAAGACCCCTATGGACATATTAGAATGCTTCCTATGGGTCGAAGGGGGTCATAAGTTGACCTATTACCCACTTTGACCCACTACATGACAACATATGTCCCTAGTGGTCCAAGGACCCCTAGGGACATATTAGAATACTTTGTATAGGTCAAGGGGGTCATAGTTTGACCTATGACCCACTTTGACCCACTAAATGACAACATATGTCCCTAGGGTTCCTAGGACCCCTAGGGACATGTCAAAATCTTTCATATGGGTGCAAGCGAGTTATGGGGTCATCGATGACCCCCTTCGACCCATTACATGAAGACATATGTCCCTAGTAGTCCAAGGACCCCTAAGGACATCTTAGAATCTTTTGTATGGGTCGAAGTGGGTCAGAAGTTGACTGATGATCCCCTTCGACATATTACATGTTGGCATATGTTCCTAGGGTTCCTAGGATACCTTGGGACATATTAGAATCCTTCATATGGATCAAAGAGAGTCATAGGTTCACCTATGACTTATGAACCTCTTTGACCCATTAAATGATGACATATGTCCCTAGGGGTCCTATAACCCCTAGGGACATGTTAGTATCCTTCATATGGGTTGAAGGGGTTTATGGGGTGACCGATGACCCCCTTTGACCCATTACATGAAGACATATCTCCCAACATGTCTTAGGACCCCTAGGGACATATTAAAATCTTTTGTATGAGTCGAAGAGGGTCATAGGTCAACCTATGACCCCCTTCAACCCACTACATGATGACATATTTCTCTAAGTGTCCTAGGATGCTTAGCGACATATTAGAATTGTTCCTACGGGTCGAAAGGGGTCATAGGCTAACCTATGACCCACTTTGAACAATTAAATGACAATATATGTCACTAGGTTCCTAGGACGCCAAGGGACTTGTTAGAATCCTTCATATGGGTTGAAGGGGGTTGTAGGGTGACCAATGACCCCCTTCAACTCATTACTTGATGGTATATGTCTCTAAGAGTTATAGGACCCCTAGGGACATGTTAGAATCTTTCGTATAGGTAGAAGGGAGTCATAGGTTGACCGCTAGGAACATAGTAGAATGGTTTCTATGGGATTGTTCGAGTCATAGGGTGAGCTATGACCCCCTTCAAAACATTAAATGATGGCATATTTCCCTAGGAATCCTAGGACCCCTAGGGACATATTAAAATTCTTCGTATGGGTCAAATGGGACCCCTATGGACATGTTAGAATCCTTCGGGTTGAAGGGGGTCATCGGGTGACCGATGAACCCCTTCGACCTATTACATGATGACATATGTCTATAGGGGTCCTAAGACCCCTATGGACATATTAGAATCCTTCATATGGGTCAAAGGGTTTCATAGGTTGATCTAAGACTACTTTGACATATTAAATGATGACTTATGTCCCTGGGTGTCCTAGGACCACTAGGGACATGTTGAAATCCTTCATTATGGTTAAAGGGGTTCAAGGGGTGATCGATGACCCCCTCCAACCCATTACATGATGAAATATGTCCCTAGGGGTTAGAGGACCCCTAGGGACATATTAGAATGCTTCCTATAGGTCAAAGGGGGTCATAGGGTGACCTCTGACCCTCTTTGACACATTAAATGATGAAATATTTCCCTAGGGATCCTATGACCATTAGGGACATATTATACTGCTTCCTATGGGAGGGAGGGGGTCATTGGTCCACCCCTTCAACCCATTACATGACGACATGTGTCCCTAGGGGTCCTAAGACCCCTAGGGACATATTACAATCCTTAGTATGTGTCGAAGGGGGTCATAGGCTCCCTTCGACCTATTACATGATGACATATGTCCTTAAGGGTCCTAGGACCGTAAAAGACATATTAGAATCCTTCGTATGTGTCAAAGGGGGTTGTAGGTTGACCTATTACCCACTTCGACCCATAAAATGATGACATATGTCCCTCAACATCTTAGGACTACTACGAATATGTTAGAATCCTTCATATGGGTCGAAGGGGTTCATGGGGTGACTGATGACCCCCTTCGACCCATTATATGACAACATATGTCCCTAGGGGTCCTAGGACCCCTAGGGACATATTTGAATCCTTCGTATGGGTCGAAGGGTGTGATAGATTGACCTATGACCCCCTTCAGCCCATTAGATGATGACATATGTACGTAGGGGTCCTAATACAGCTTGGGACATGTTAGAATCCTTCATATGGGTGGAAGGGGGTCATGGGTCATCGCTGACCTCCTTCGACCCATTTCATGATGACACATGTCCCTAGGCATCCTAGGACCCCTAACAACATATTAGAATCCTTTGTATGGGTCGAAGGGGGTTATAGGTTGACTTATGACCCACTTTGTCTTATTAAATAATGACATATGTCCCTAGGTATCCTAAGACCCATAGGGATATTTTAAAATACTTCATATGGATCGAAGGGGTTCATGGGGTGATCGATGACCCCCTTCAACCCATTACATGATGACATATGTCCCTAGTAGTCCTAGGACCCCTAGGGACATATTAGAATGCTTCTTATATGTTAAAGGCAGTCATAGGTTGACCTATGACCCCCTTCAAACCATTAAATGATGACATATTTTCCTAAGGGTCTAACGACCTCTAGCAACATATTAGAATGGTTCCTATGGGTGAAAGGGGGTCATAGGTTCACCTATGACCTAGTTTGACCTATCACATGACAACATATGTCTTGAGGGAATCTAGGACTCCTAGAAACATATTAGATTCTTTCGTACAGGTCAAAGGGGGTCATGGGTTGAGCTATGAACCACTTCAACCCATTAAATGACAACATATGTCCCTAGGGGTCCTAGGACCCCCAGGGACATGTTAGAATCCTTTATATGGGTCCAAGGGGGTTATGAGATGACCAATGACTCCGTTCGACCCATTACATGAAGACATATGTCCCTAGTGGTCCAAGGACCCTTAGGGACATATTAGAATCTTTCATATGGATCTAAGTGCGACATAGGTTGACCAATAACCCCCTCCGACCAATTACATGATGACATATGTCCCTAGGGGTCCTAGGATCTTTGGAGACATATTAGAATCCTTTGTATGGGTCAAAGAGAGTCATAGGTTGACCTATGACCTATGACCCTCTTTGACCCATTAAATGACGACAGATATCTCTAGGGGTCCAAGAACCCTTAGGGACATGTTAGAATACTTCATATCGCTTGAATGGGGTCATATGGGGTGACATATGACCTGATTCGACCCATTACATGATGACATATGTCCATAGGGGTCTTAGGACCCCTAGGGACATATTAGAATAATTTGTATAGGTCAAAGGGGGTCATACATTGACCTGTGGTCCCCTTCGACCCATTAAAGATGACATATGTCCCTAGGTGTCCTAGGACTGATAGGGACATATTAGAATCTTTCCTATGTGTCAAAAGGGATCATAGGCTAACCTATGACCCACTTTTACCAATTAAATGACAATATATGTCACTAGGGTTCCTAGGAACTCAAGGGACTTGTTAGAATCCTTTGTATGGGTTGAAGGGGTTCATGGGGTGACCGATGACCCCCTTTCATGCATTACATGGTATATGTCCCTAGGGGTTCTAAGATCCCTATGGACATGTTAGAATGTTTCTTATAGGTCGAAGGGGATCATAGGTTAACTACTAAGGACATATTAGAATGCTTTCTATGGCTCGATGGGGGTCATAGGGTAAGTTATGACTCCCTTCAAACCATTAAATGATGACATATTTCCCTACAGGTCTTAGGACCTCTAGGGACATATTAGAAAGCTTCGTATGGGTCAAAGGGATCATAGGTTGACCTTTGACCCACCTCGACCCAATACATTATGATATATGTCCCAAGGGGTGTTAGCATGGCTAGGGACATATTGCAATGCTTCCTATGGGTCAAAGGCGGTCATAGGGTGACCTATGACCCCTTTTGACCCATTACATGATGACATATGTCTAAGGGGTTCTAGTACCCCTAAGAACATATTAAAATGCTTCATATGGGTTGAACGGGGTCATAGGTTAACCTATGACCCACTTCAACCCATTACATGATGACATGTGTCCCTAGGGGTCCTAGAACACCTAGGGACATAATAGTATCCTTCCTATGGGTCGAAGTGGTTCATAGATTGACCTATGACCCCATTCGACCCATTAAATGATAACATATGTCCCTAGGGGTTCTAAGACCCATCAAGAGATGTTAGAATCTTTCATATGGGTAGAAAGGGGTCATGGGGTGACTGATGACCCAATTTAACCCATTACATGATGGCATATGTCTCTAAGGGTCATAGGACCCCTAGGGATATGTTAGAATATTTCATATGGGATGAAGGGGGTCATAGGGTGATCGATGACCCACTTTGACCCATTACATGATGACATAAGTCCCTAGGGGTCCTAGGACCCCTAAGGACATATTAAAATCCATTGTACCAGTTGAAGGGGGTCATAGGTTGACCCCTAGGGACATTTTAGAATCCTTTGTATGGGTTGAATGGGGTTATAGGTTCACCTATGACCCACTTCGACCTGTTACATGAGGACATATGTCCCTAGGGGTCCTAGGACCCCTAGGGACATATTAGAATGCTTCGTATGGGTCGAAGGGGGTCATAGGTTGACCTATGACCTCCTTAGATCAATTAAATGAAGAAATATGTCCCTAAGTGTCCTCGGACCCCTAAGGACATATTAGAATTCTTCATATTGGTTGAAGGGGGTCATAGGTTGACTTATGACTCCCTTTGACTCATTACAAGATGACTTATGTCCCAAGGGGTCCTAGGACTCCTAGGGACATATTAGAATCTTTCGTATGGGTTGCAGGGGGCCATAGGGATACCTATGACCCACTTTGATCTATCAAATGATGACATATGTCCCTAGGTGTCATAGAACCCTTAGGGACATGTTAGAATCATTCATATGGGTTGAAGGGGGTCATTAGGTGACCAATCATGCCCTTTGACCCATTAGATGATAACATATGTTCCTAGTGGTGCTAGGACCCCTAGGGACATGTTAGAATCCTCCATGTGGGTGGAAGGTGGTCATGGGATGACCTATGAACCCTTTCGACCCATTACATGACAATGTATGTCCCTAGGGGTCATAAGTTGACCTCTTCAACCCATTACATAATGAAACATGTCCCTTGGTGTCGTAGGACCCCTAAGAACATATTAGATTACTTCCTATTGGTCGAAGAGGGTCATAGGTTGACCTATGACCCCCTTCAACCCATTACATAATAAAATATGTCTGTAAGGGTTCTAGGACCCCTAGGGACACATTAGAATCTTTTGTATGGATTCAAGTGGGTCATAGGTGGACCCTTAGGGACATGTTACAATCCTTCATATAAGTAAAGGGGATCAAAGGTTGACCTATGACCCACTTCAACCAATTAAATGATGACATATGTCCGTAGGGGTCTTAAAATTGCTAGGGACATGTTACAATCCTTCATATGGGTCGAAGTGGGTCATGGGGTGGCCAATGACCCCCTTTGACTAATTACATGATGAAATATGTTCCAAGGGGTCCTAGGACTAATGGGGACATATTAGAATCCTTCGTATGGGTTGAAGAGGCTCATAGGTTGACTCTTAGGGCCATATTATAATCCTTCATATGTGTCAAAAGGAGTCATATGTTGACCTATGAGCTAGTTCAACCTATTACATGACAACATATCTCCCTATGGGTCCTAGGACCCCTAAGGACATATTAGAATCATTTGTATGAGTTGAAGGGGTTCATAGGTTGACCCTTAGGGACATGTTAGAATTCTTCATATGTGTCAAAAGTGCTCATAGGTTCACTTATGACCCACTTCAACCAATTACATGATGACCTATGTCCTTAGGAGTCCTAGGACCCCTAAGGACATATTAGAATGTTTCCTATGGGTTGAAGGGGATCATAGGTTGGCCTATGAGCCCCTTCGACCCATTACATGATGACATATGTCCCTAGGGGTCTTAGGACCCCCACAAACATATTAGAATCTTTTGTATGGGTTAAAGTGGGTCATAGATTGACCTATTACCCATTTCGACCCATTAAAAGATGACATATGTCTCTAGGGGTCTTAGGTCCCTTAGGGACATGTTAGAATCCTTCATATGGGTGGAAGGGACTCATGGGGTGAGCTATGAACCCCTTCAACCCATTACATGATGACATATGTCTCTAGGGGTCCTAGGACCCCTAGGAACATATTAGAATGCTTCGTATAGGTTGAAGGGTTTCGTGGGTTGACCTATTAACCCGTTCAACATTTTAAATGATGACATTTGTCCCTAGGTGTCCTAGGACCACTAGGTACATATTAGAATCCATCATATGGGTCAAAGGGGGTCATGGGGTGACCGATGACCCCCTCCAACCCATTACATGATGACATATGTCCCTAAAGGTTCTAGGACCCCTAGGGACATATTAGAATCCTTCCTATAGCTCGACATATGTGCTTATATTTTTTAGTACACCTAGGGACATATTAGAATGCTTTGTATGGGTTGAAAGGGGTCATAGTTTGAACCATGATCGACTTTGACCCATTACATGATGACATATGTCCCTAGGGGTCCTAGGACCCATAGAGGCATAATAGAATATTTTGTACGGGTTGAAGGGGGTCATAGGTTGACCTATGATATACTTTGACGCATTAAATGAAAACATATGTCCCTAGGACCCCTAGTGACATATTGGAATCCTTCATATGGGTAAAAGGGGGTCATGGGGTGATCGGTGACCCCCTTCAACCCATTACATGATGACATATGTTCTTAGGGGTCCTAGGACCCCTAGGGACATGTTAGAATCCTTGATATGGGTTGAAGGGGGTGATGGGGTGACCGATGACCCACTTCGACCCATTACATGATGACATATGTCCCTATGGGTCATAGGACCCATAAGGACATATTAAAATCTTTCGTATGGGTCAAAGGGGGTCATACATTTACCTATGACCCACTTCAACCCATTAAATGACAACGTAGGTTGAAACATGACCCACTTCGATCCATTAAATGACCACATATGTCCCTAGGTGTCCTAAGACTGCTAGGGACATGTTAGAATCTTTCATATAGGTCGAAAGGCATTAGGGGGTGACCTATGAACTCTTTCGATCCATTATATGATGACATATGTTTCGAGGTGTCCTATGACCCTTGGGGACATATTAGAATCCTTCGTATGGGTCGAAGGGGGTTAGAAGTTTACCCTTAGGGACATGTTAGAATCTTATGTATGTGTTGAAGGGGGTCATAGGTTGACCTATGACCCAATTCAACTCATTACATGAAAACATATGTCCCTAGGGGTCTTAGGAGCCATAGGGACATATAAGAAACCGTTGTATGATTCAAAGGGGGTCATAGATTGAACCTTAGGGACATGTTAGAATCTTTTGTATGTGTCAAAAGGGGTCATAGGTTGACCTATGACCCACTTTGACCCATTACATGATGACATGTGTCCCTAAGGGTTCTAGGACCCCTAGGAAAATATTAGAATGCTTCTTATGGGTCGAAGGGGATCATAGGATTACCTATGACCCTCTTTGACCCATTAAATGATTGCATATGTCCCTAGGGTCCCTAAGAACATTATGAACATATTAGAATCCTTATTATGGGTTGAAGGGGGTCATAGGTTGACCTATTACCCACTTCGACCCTTTAAATGGCGAGATATGTCACTAGTGGTCTTAGGACCTCTAGGGACATTTTAGAATCCTTCATAAGGGTTGAAATGGGTCATGTGGTGACTTATGACCCCCTTCAACCCATTACATGATAACATGTATCTTTGGGGGTCCTAGGACCCCTAGGGAGATATTTCAATCCTTCATATGGGTTGATGGGTGTCATGGGGTAAGCGATGACCGCCTTCACGACATATGTCGCTAGGCATCCTAGGACCCCTAGGGACATATTAGAATCCTTCATATGGGTCGAAGGGTGTCATAGGTTGACCTATGACCCTCTTTGATATATTAAATGATGACATATGTCCCTAAGTGTCTTAGGACCACTAGGGACATGTTAGAATCCTTCATATGGGTCGAAGGGGGTCACAGAGTGACCTATGACCCCCTTCAACACATTACATGATGACATATGTCCCTAAGAGTCTTAGGACCCATATGTACATATTAGAATGCTTCTTATGGGACAAACGGGGTCATAGGTCCTTTGACCTATTAAATGATGACATATTTCTCTAGGGGCCCTAAGACCCCTAGGGACATATTAGAATTATTCTTATGGGTCAAAGGGGTTCATCAATCAACCTCTTTGACCCATTACATGATGACATATGTTCCTCAAGGTCTTAGGTCCCACATGGATATGTTAGAATCTTTCATATGTGTCGAAGGGGGTGATAGGTTGACCTATGACCCCCTCCAACCCATTACATTACAACATATGTCCATATGGGTCCTAGGATCCCTAGGGACATGTTTAAATGCTTCATATGTGTTGAAGGTGGTCATGGCATGACCAATGACTCCCTTCGACCCATTACATGATGCAATTTGTCCCTAGGTATCCTAAGACCCCTAGGGACATATTAGGGTGCTTCCTATTGCTTGAAGGGGGACATAGGTGGACCTATGACCCCCTTTGATCGATTACATGACAACATATATAGGACCCCTAGGGACATTAGACTGCTTCGTATGGGTTGAAGGGATTCATAGGTTGACATATGACTGACTTCATCCCATTATATTACAACATATGTCCCTAGGGGTCCTATGACCCCTGGGGACATATTAAAATCTTTTCTATGCATTAAAGGGTGTCATAGGCAGACCTATGACCCATTTTGACCTATTAAATGACAACATATGTCACTAGGGGTCTTAGGACCCCTGGGGACTTGTTAGAATCCTTCATATGGGTTGAAGGAGGTCATGGCCTGACTGATTATTCCCTTTGACCCATTACATGATGACATATGTCCCTAAGGGTCCTAGGACCCCTATGGACATGTTAGAATCCTTCGTATGGGTTGAAGGGGGCCATAGGTTGACCCCTAGGAACATGTTAGAATCTTTCATATGAGTCGAAGGGGTTCATAGGTTGATCTCTAGGAATATGTTAGAATCCTTCATATAGGTCAAAGTGGGTCATAGGTTGACCTATGACCCACTTCGACCTATTACATGACGACATATGTCCCAAAGAATCCTAGGACCCCTAGGGACATATTAGAATATCTCATATGGGTCAAAGGGAGTCATAGGTTGACCTATGATGCCCTTTGACCAATTACAGGATGACATATGTCCTCAGTGGTCCTAAGACCCCTAGGGACATATTAGAATCTTTCATATGTGTTTAAAGGGGTCATAAGTTGACCCCTGTGGATATGTTAGAATCCTTCCTATGGGTCGAATGGGGTCATAGGCTAACCTATGACCTACTTTGACCCATTACATGATGACATATATCCCTAAGGTTCCTAGAACCCATAGGGAGATATTAGAATACTTCCTATGCGTCGAAGGGGGTCATAGGTTGACCAATGATGCCCTTCAACCCATTACATGATGACATATCTAGGACTCCTAGGAACATTTTAGAATGCTTTGTATGGGTTGAAGGGGGTAATAGGTTGGCCTATGACCCACTTCTTCCCATTACATGCCAACATATGTCCGTAGGGGTCCTAGGACCCCTAGGGACATATTAGAATCCTTTTTATGGGTTGAACGATGTCATAGGCAGACCTATGACCCAATTCCACCTATTAAATGACAACATATGTCACAAGGGTTCCTACGATGCTTGGGGACTTGTTAAAATCCTTCATATAGGTTGAAGGGGGTCATGGGCTGACCGATGACCCCCTTCAACCTATTACATGATGACATATGTCCCTAGGGGTCCTAGGACCCCTATGGACATGTTTGAATCCTTTGTATGGGTTGGAGTGGGTCATATGTTGACCCCTAGGGACATGTTAGAATCTTTCGTATGGGTTCAAGGGGGTCATAGGTTGATTTCTTTGGATATGTTAAAATTATTTGTATGGGTCGAAGGGGGTCATAGGTTGACTTATGACACATTTCGATCCATTACATGATGAAATATGTCCCTAAGGGTCCTAGTACCCTTAGGGACATATTAGAATACTTCATATGTGTTGATGGGGGTCATAGGTTGACCTATGATGCCCTTCGACCTATTATAGGATGACATATGTCCCTAGTGGTCATAAGACCCCTAAGGACATATTAGAATCCTTCATATGGGTCGAAGGGGGTCATAGGGTGACTTATGACCCCTTTGGACCCATTAGATGATGACATATGTGCCTAGGGGTCCTAGGACCCGTTAAGACGTGTTAAAATCCTTGATATGGGTTGAACCTATGACCCCCTTCAACCCATTACTTGACAACATATGTCCCTAGGGGTCCTAGGACCCTTAGGGACATGTTAGAATCCTTCATATGGGCTGAAGCGGTTCATGGGGTGACCTATGACCCTATTCGACCTATTACAACCCTTAGGGGACATATTAGAATGCTTCCTATGGGTCAAAGGGGGTCATACATTGATGAAAATATATGTCCCTAGAGGTCCTACCCCTAGGGACATATTAGAATGCTTCGTATTAGTTGAAGGGGGTCATAGTTCTACTAGGACCCATTACATGACGACATACGTCCCTATGGCTCCTAGGAACCCTAGGGTCATGTTAGAATGCTTCATACAGGTTGAAGGGGGTCAAAAGGGGTCATAGGTTGACCCCTAGGGACATGTTAAAATCCTTTGTATGGTTCGAAGTGTGTCATAGCTTGACCTATGACCCCGTTCGATCCATTAGATGATGACATATGTCTCTAGTTGTCCTAGGTCCCCTAGGGACATATTAGAATGCTTCCTATGGGTCGAAGGGGGTCATGAGGTGATCGATGACCCCCTTTGACCCATTACATGATGACATATGTCCCTAGGGGTCGTAAGACCCCTAGGGATATAATATATTAATATATCATAATATATTATGTTATTAGTATTATAATCTATGAATATAATATGTGTGTGTGTGTGTGAGTGTGAAAGGGGTTCTTGCAGTGACAGATGACTCACTCCGACCCATTACATGATGATATATGTCCTTAGGGTTCCTAGGACACTTAGGGACATATTAGAATGCTTCGTATTGGTCGAAGGGGGTTATAGTTTGAATTATGACCGCCTTCGACCCATTACAGGATGACACATGTCCCTAGGAGTCCTAGGACCCTTAGGGACATGTTAGAATCCATCATATGGGTCGAAGGGGTTCATGGGGTGACCTATGACCCCCTTTGAAGGATGGCTAGGGATATGTTAGAGTTCTTCATATGGGTCGAAGGGGGTCATGGGGTGACCTATGACCTGCTTCAACCCATTACATGATCACATATAGGACATGTTAGAATCCTTCCTATGGGTCGAAAAGGGTCATGAGGTGACTGATGACCCCCTTCGACCCATTATATGATGTGATATGTCCCTAGGGGTCCTAGAACCCCTAAGAACATGTTAGAATCCTTCATATGGGTTGAAGGGGGTCATGGGGTGACATATGACCCCCTTCGACCCATTACATGATGACATATATCCGTAGGGGTCCTAGAATCCGTAAGGACATTTTAGAATTATTCGTATGAGTCATGGGGTCATAGGTTGACCTATGACCCACTTCAACCCATTAAATGATGACATATCTCCCTAGGTGTCCTAGGACCACTAGGGATATGTTAGAATCCTTCATATGGGTTGAAAGTGTTCATGGGGTGACCTATGACCCCCTTCAACCAATTACATGATGACATATGTCCCTAGGGGTCATAGGATACCTAGGGGCATATTAGAATTCTTCATATGGGTCGAAAGGGATCATAGGTCAACCTATGACCCCCTTCAACCCATTACATGATGACATGTTTTAGAATCCTTCGTATGGGTCAAAGGGGGTCATAGGTTGAGCTATAACCCACTTAACACATTAAATGACTACATATGTCAATAGGGGTCCTAGGATCCCTAGGGACATGTTAGAATCCTTCATATGGGTCAATGGGTGTCATAGGGTGACCGATGACCCCCTTCGACCCATTACATGACGAAATATGTCAGACATGTAAGAATCCTTCATATGGGTCAAACGACATCATGGGGTGAACGATGACCCCCTTCGACCAATTACATGATGACACATGTCCCTAGGGGTCCTAGGACCCCTAGGGACATTTTAGAATCTTTTGTATGGATCTAAAAGGATCTTAGGTTGACCTATGACCCATTTCAACCCATTAAATGATGACATATGTCCCCCTAGGGGTTCTAGGACCCCTAAGGATAATTTAGAATCTTTCATATGGGTCGAAGGGGGTCATTAGGTGAGCTGTGACCCCCTTCAACCCATTAAATGATGACATATGTCCCTAAGGGTCCTAAGACCCTTAGGGACATATTATAATAGTTCCTATGGGTCGAAGGGGGTCATAGGGTGACCTATGACCCCCTTTGACCCATTACATGATGACTAATGTCCTTAGCGGTCCTGGGACTCCTAAGGACATATTAGAATCCTTCGTATGGGTCAGAGGGGTTCATAGATTGACCTATGACCTCCTTCGACCCATTACATGATGACATATGTCCCTAGGGGTCCTAGGACCCCTAGGGACATATTAGAAACCTTTGTATGTGTTGAAAGGAGAATATTATATTTAATAATTATATTATATTGTATATTTTAATATAATAATAATATATTATTAGATTATATAACAATAATAATCATATATGTTACTAGATTATAGATTTAATAATAATAATAACAATATATATTATTATATAGAATAATTTTTTCATTTAATACTACTATATATATATTTAATAATAATAATCATATATATTACTATAATATAATAATTATTATAATATTAATGTTCACACATTCGCGAAATATATTTTCTTCTAAAACTATCTACAGTTATTCTCTTAAGTTTATTTCCCTTTAAATTTGTCTCCTTCCAAAATTAAAATTAAAAAAATTGCCCTTTTGAAATTTTCCTCCAAAAATGGGTGGGAACTTATCGGGCCATATCGAATATCCTATTAGGCCTAGTATTTACCAAGCCTATACGGGCAACCCAAAAAACATGTTTGAGGAGGGTTTTAGTGACACTCAGACTTCGGGTAGCCATCTAACAATGTTATTTTGATCGAAATTGAATGAAACGAAAAGGGTTTTTTAATATCACTCTTGAGATTTCATCCATATAATTTCTATCAAATTCTAAGTTTGATAACTATTTATTAGTTAATTTTCAATGAAGATTATTGTAAAGTGTTGATTGACATATTGATTGAAAAATAGCTATAACTTTCAAACGGTATAACATTTTTTAAATCTAAAAGTTGCATCACATTTTATACTTCGCCTAGTATAAGAAAAAAAAAATTGGTAAAAAAAACTATTAGTTAAGGTGGTTAGACACATGAGTTTTTTTTTTAAAAGAGTTTTGGTAGAAAATTCATATTTAATTATTTATTTGGAATAAAAATACCAAAAAATATGTGTCACATCTGGGTATAAGTCTATTTTTTATATCTATAATTATATTAAAAAAATATTATCATTTGATTTTGATTAAGGTGGTCAGACATACACCTACTTTTTATTATGCCCTAAAATTTTCGTAGTGCTGCATTAAAATCCAAACTTTTGACCAATCAATTATTTTTTTTCTCTGATAAGGCCTAGTAGTTTAGAAACTACATTCAATTTCCTATAGATTAGTTTCTTACAAATTTTTGATATAAATTCCATAACCACTTTAAAATTATGTGTCAAGTTGACATAACCTTGATTTGCTAATTTTTCACTGCCACTTAAGGCCATAGTTTGGTACACCATGATCCTGCACATACCCTACTATTAAATCAACATGCAACAATAAAACATGAAAAAATCATTGACACACTTGACATAGTGATTTAATGTGGAAACCCAATTTTAGAAAAAACCACTAGTAACATGCTACTCCTTTTTCACTCTTCTGAAGTGATAGCATATGAAAGGCCAACCCTGTTAAAGATTACAATACACATTCTTAAATGTGACCTGGTTAAGGGATTTCAACCACCCTGTTAGAAGTGAGCCTGGTTAAAGGACTTTAGGCCATTCACTTGGAATGCCACCCTATTAAAGGATTTTCTAATGATTGTTATGTCAACCTTAGTCCAAAGGATTTTACCCTAATTGATACAATTTTTAGAGAGTAACAGTAGAGTTTTTGATCTGATACAACTTACAACTTATCTTGCAGATTTCAGATAACAATTTAGTCCTCAATTTTCTTGGCTTTCATTCTTTTATAGCTCTGACATCTTGTTCACCCTTCAAACATGTATCTCCTTAAGACTTCTTGCTTAGTATGCCAATGCAATCACTTATCTAGTCACTTGATGAAGCAGAGTCCTTGATTCTCTACCTCTATTCTTCCTTGGTCTTCTTTGAACTTCTCAATATCTCCACCTTGACACTTGCTTCATGACCAACCATTCCTTAAATATGAAATTAGAATACTTTTCCTTTTTTGTTTTCCATCATCCATTTTAGGGTTTGGATGGATTAGGTAGGATACAATGTATCTACCCCATATCTTGTCTCTTATAGAAACTTCTTCTAGAATCCATTTGAAATCACCTAAAAATGGTTTACCTCAAATTCTATACCACCAACTCATCAGCCTTATATTTTACCTAGTTCACATACTTCAAGAAAATAAACTTGTCAGCTTAGATTTGGTGAATCTTTGACTTTTCTAATAATGCAATAGCTCAAAATTATTAACCTTATGATGCTAGGTACATACTACATTGCTCGGCATCAACTATGAGTTCACTCAGAATTAACTACAATTTACCGATGCTTGGCACCTATAGTATTTTCTCGACACCAACTATGTTACTCAACACACACTACAATTTACTTTTACTTGGTTTGTGCAGCACCTTCTATCAACTTTGGTCAAGCTTTGCAGATAGTCTTTGTATTACTTGTTCTTCTAAAATTTCTAAGTGTAGCCAGCCTTTTTATCTTTAAATTGATTATCAATACATCATTTCACCATCATCTTAATTGATCCTTGCACTTCATTTCATAACCATAACCCAACCTTTCCTCTCTAGGTGCTATTGTTACATCTTGTTGAATAAATCCTCTTCATCAATAAACTAAGTGAAAATACTTGGATCTTATAAGCAATTGTCTTAATAGAAAATAGCAGGTTTGACATCAATGAAAAAAAAGGATTGAAACATATGTTCTACTTCAACAATCTCCCTATTTCAACAATGATCTTTTCAATCAGATCTCCACACATGGAATATTGCAAATCAAAATTGAACTTGTTTTACCTCATGGACTATTATGAGGATCATTACATATAGTTTCAATTGATATTGAAAACTAAATATTAGTGATATATCTCTAAAGTAATTAATAATTATGATAATTATTGGTCAGTTCAATTTAATTTATCCAATAATATATTATATTTAGGTGACTTAAATATAATGATATAACAAATATTGTGGTGAATATTTGAGTTTAAATTTTCCAATAAAATAAATTATTCAATGATTTAAGTATTCTAGAGCTAAATTTTATAAAACTATGATGATTTAGGTTGTATAAAATCTTAAATTATTAGCCACTTAAAAAAACCTTGTACATAAAGAAGGAGATAAAACACTTATTAAAAAAAAGACACCCATAACCTTATTGAATGTATCAAAGAAAATACTAGGCAAGGTACTAGCTAATAGGAAAAAAGAAATATTACCTAAAATTATAAGTAAGACCTAGCCAAGACTTGTTAAAGGAAGATACAATTTGGAGAACCTTATCACATGTTGGGAGGCTATGGATTGGGCTAAACAATCAAAGAAAAATGTAGCCATGTTCCTTAGAGACTATGAAGAATCATATGTTAGAGTGGAATGGAGGTTTATCAAAATGATGATATGGTGTTTAGGATTCCCAAAAGTGTTCATCAATATGGTGTTTATTCTCATGAAAGATGCTTCAGCTATAGTAGAAGTCAATGGTTCAAAGTCTCACAAGTTCCAGCTCTCTAGATCTATTCGACAAGGATATCTGCTAGCCCCCTACATGTTTTTCATAGCTACAAATTGTCTCCATTGAATTTTAAGGGATACCTCTCTCTCCCCACCAGTTAAAGGCATTTTTCTCCCTAATGATGAAGAATTTTATAATGTGCAATTTTTTGATGATATTGTCTTACTCATTAAACTTTCAAATTCTAATGTTTATGACCTTTGTTGGTCTCAGATTGGTTTTAACAATTGAGTGTCAACACACTTAAGAAAATTCTAAAGTTGATGTTGAGTATAATATAGATTTCAAGCTACAGTATGTGCCAAGCCAAAAATTCAACAAGTGCCAAGTTACTCAAGTGCTGAGCAAGTTTTAAGTGTTGAGTGACAATTGATGTCGAGCTAGTATATGTGCCAAGCAATGCATAGGTGCCAAGCAAGACAAAGCTAGTAGAGGTGCCAAGCAAGATAGAGTTCCTATATGAGTTGAGCATCAACAATCAGAAAGTGTTGAGTAACACAGAATTAGCATAAGAGTTTGTGCCCTCACAAACTCAAATGTAAACCATTTTTGAGAACTCAAGATGAATCTCAAAGGATCTAAAAGATAAGATCAAATCTCTTACATTCTACATGTAATCAACATGCAACCAATCAGAAAAATGGAAAGACCATGCAACCAATCAGGAAATACGAAAAGAATTGAGCGAGAAAAGATGGATGAATCTCAATGATAGATTCATACCTAACCCTAAGTCTCGAAACCTTTATTAGGAGGATGAAACACCATTACTTATTAAGAAAGAGTGAGAAAGGGATCATGTGGGAACGCATGAGTGAATGCTAGCAAAGTTTTGGAAGGGGTGAGAAGACTTAAAGGTAGAAAAACATTGGAGAACTAGTTGGTCAAGAATAGAGTATCAATACTTTGAATAGAGATATATTGGATTAGTAAGGATTAGATTAGATTGAACAGAACAAGGATCTAGAATCAGCAATTGAAGATTGTAAGTCATTAGATCAATACATTCTATTAGACTTTCTATCCATTGTATTAGAAGAATGAAAATCCTATGATGATAGATTGGTTTAACAGCCATGTTGTAAATCCTTTAATAGGGTGACATTCCAAGTGAATGTTTGTAAATCCTTTAGATAGGTCACTTTTAACAGGGTGTAAAGCCTTTAACAAGGTAGGCCTTTCATAGAGCAGACCATTGATGGTGGTCAAACTTTGAAACCTTAACCAATTACATATTGCTACAGTGATAAGTTGTGGGTGTCATCCCCACCCTAGTTTTACCTCCTCATTTTGGAGGGTTTCTAGGTAATCAAATATTGTGTTATCTATTTTCATGCATTTCTTTATTTTCATGTTAATTTAATGTGTTAAATGCATGTGAATAATCTCATTACAAGTTTTAGAGGATAAAGTTTGTTAGTTTTGATTCACCACAACGCCCCCCACACCCCCCATCCCCCCCCCCCCACACCCTCCTCCCCTCGCCATCAGAAGTAAATCTTCCCAAATATAAATTCCAACAATTGGTATTAGATGTCAATTCTCACAAGGAGAAGCCTTATATCTTCAAGAAAAAGATCTAGAAATGGAAGTCTACAAACTTCTGAAGATCATAGAAAACCAAGAAATTGAGATACAACTCATTCTACATTCTTTGGAAGTAGTTAGGGAAGAATTGATGAAATCCTTAAAGAGAAGAAGAGAGATTACCATAGCTAGGAATGATACATAGTACAAGGAGATTGACACCTCAAAAGTGTTTGTAAATGGAAATTCTAAGGAGTTTGATGCAACAATAGCAGTCTAATGGAAACGAATAGAGCTCGAGTAGAAGAGATAAGAACTCTCAAGGTTGAACAAGAACCACAAGCCATAATGCTTTGTGAAGTGACTAAATAGAAGAAAAGAGCCATTGAAGATAAGGCTATGATAGAAGATGACCAGAGAAACCTTGCTAACAAATTGGAGAAAAAGTCAATTAAGCTTGCAAGAATCTCCAACATGCAGCTAGACACCCTAAGCCAGATGATGAATGCACAACATGAGCTGAACGTGAAGGACATTGAGATCTCCACATTGAAGATGCAAAATGAGAAACTAAAAAATAACTTGAAAAGAGAGAAGGAAATTATAGAGAGCTTCAACAAAACTATTGAAGCCATCAAGTACTTTGAATAGCATTGAAGAAGGCGATTCATCAAAGATTGCAAAAGAAAGAAGTGACAAAGGTAAGAACAAAAAACCCACCTATCATTTTTGTGGTAAAAAGGGACATACCTCTAATGTGTGTAGGAGTTAGAATGCCAACCAACATGAAAAACCTAAAAATATGGGTCACGATCACAAGTGCAATAAGTAAGGTCATCAGGCACATGACTATAGGACTAGAACCATTAGGACACCAAGATTTGAAGGTCACTACTACAATCACAAGAAGTATGGACATAGAGATTTTGAGTGCAGATCATAGTCTATGTGGACACCTAAATAGCTAGCAAGGTCAAATAATCATGGACATCATTACAATTGGGACTACAACACTAGGCATAGTTGTCACTACTGTCAAGAGTATGGTCACATCTCTAAAAATTACATAAGGACACATTTTAGGGGAAGTTATAGTAGATGGTTGAGCCAAACTACATGCTTCAATTGTTTGAAGACTGGTCACATCAGTAAGGACTACCCAACAAAGTCAAAACCACCCAACTTAGATATCAACAAAGGAAAAGGAAAAGTAGATGTTGAACACATCAGAGGAGAAATGAATAAAAGATGGAAGAAGAAAGATGGAGGCAACACAACCAATCAGGAGATCACTCCACCCAAAAGATCAAGTGGTCACACTTCATCCAACTAAAAAAAAGAAGGTATGTGGAACTAATATACAAAGCTTTATCATACATTAGTTCCAAGACAAGTAAGCATTGAAAAGGATAGATCAGCATTTATATGGATGCAAAGTTAAAATTTCAAAATTAGCACAAGTATTGCCAAGTAAGAAAATTTGTCCTCATATGTCGAGTCATTTTTCAGAGTTAGTAGTGGATGCTGAGTGACGAGAAATTTGTATTGAAGTTGAGTAAGGGAAACTCCAACGTATGCCAAGTGATTGGAAAGAGAATGGAAGTTGAGTAAAATAGAAATGCTTAAGGAGCCAAGTGGATAGCTATAAATGCACTAAGAATTAAATGCTATGAAAAAAGGGTATTTGATCGCATTTTGAATCATTTTTCACTAGCATGAACAAAGAGCAAAGATGAGAAGAGTGTAGAAAGGATTTTGCAGTAGAGAATCAAGCATTTGAGTAGATTTCAACTAAGATTCAAGGTATTTTACTTGTGCTGAGCTATTAAGTTTCAAAATTTCTGTGTTGAATCCCTAGATTGCACAAATGGCCTCCAATTCTAGAAAACCCTAAGAAAAGAGTCATTTGAAGTTTAGTTAGTGCCAAATGAAGTTAAGGAACTCAATTTTTGACCAATCCATGAAGTTGCCTATAGAAATGACCTTGTCAAAGCCTTGTCCATAATTACTCCTAAGGTTGTAATGGTGCAAGATGTTAGGAGATGTTATAACTACAAAATAGGTGCTATTGGAGACATAGAAATCAAGGAGGCATATGACAAGTTGTGCAAGAACAAGGTCTTGAAAGAAGAGTTTCAAATTGTTGAGAAGAAGGGCTTAACCTATGCCTTAGATTTCCCTACTATTTTTAAGACTAAATGGATTAGAATTGTACTCAGTAGGATACATGATGGTAGCTTATGGTTGGAAGATGGGCTAGTCAAAATATCAAAAATAATTATTCATAGGGTAATAGGGTATCCAACCTTACATCAGCCTAAAACCCTAAGGAGTGACTCAAAAGAAGCTATTGAGAAGAATACTAGAGCCAAGTGGAACAAGAGAGGCATGACCATTAATACTATTAAGGATCCTCTTGTTGATTTTTCTATCAGAGTAATATCCCACAAGTTTTACCAATCTAGCAGACTCAACAATGTTCCTTGTATTGTAGTGGATGTTGGTTATAAACTTGTTAAAAAGGATCATACTTATGATCTAGCTAAACTGCAACTACAATAGATCAATGAGAATTTGGGAGCTATAAGAAGAACAAAGGGAGCTCAATGTAAGTTTCGAGCAATTTTGATATGTATATTCTTCTATGTACAAAATAAATTCCCCTCTTTTGGAAAAATTAGCTAGAAGAAAAATAGGTCCATTATAGTTGCCTTTTCAAACTTTGGTGACTACCTTCTCCTTGCATACCATGGCTTCTTTCAATCCTTGGTTGTCTGTATGTGCCATGCTTTCCTTTTCACGTTTCTGCTACTTCAAAACTCCATTTTATTGCTACCCTACTCAGCATGGATATTCCTTGATGCATGGAGCTCCTTCCTTACACTACAGCTTCTCCATCATGTTACTTTTTCTTATCACACGTAGCCTCTTCTTGTGCCACTTCTATTCCTTTAGCTTTTCCCTAGCTGTAGGAGCAGTGTCATGAAGATATGAGTCTTTTATCCTAGACTATCTTTGAAGCATGATGCACAATTCATTTTATATAAGACTACATTGGCTGCCAAGATATGTATGATGCACATTTTTTTATGCCCTTGACTCTTGGCATCTCCCCTTTAGCTTATGTGTTCTCCCTCTTTTGCCAAATATGTTCCAAGCAGTGACCACTTAAACAAAGCTTTCCCTCCAATGTGTACAGAGGTAGACTAATTCGAGATTCAAATGCCTAAGCATCATTCCATTAAAATTTAGTTTCTGACTAAGCACAAACAAAAAATTGATCATATCCTTTCTCATCCATAAGTCACTAGTGTAAATTTTCCTTTTATGATGTAGCAGCCCACATACGTATTTTAATTATTTCTTCACAAACATCTCTTGTACATGATTGGAGTATTACCCCTTCTATGCAATATTTAAGTTGGCATTTTAAAATGAAGCTTTACATCAAAGGACAATGCATTACAAGCTAATAAATTTGTTACAACCACTTCTCCTCCCTTGGTGACAATAGTCAACCATTCAAATTCAGTGTTGACCCATACAAAAACTGGATGCCACAACTCCCACCAATCATTGAGATCAGCAAAACCTTTGAGTTTTCTTCCATTATGAATCATAGTGTACTTACAACATATAATAAGTTATATCCTTTAACATATTAAATCTCTCCACCTTATTTTATCACCTTATCAATCTAATAGGATTAGTTGATCCCCAAAGTGGGTCCGACTAAAATAAAATTGGCTTTTGAACACCTAAACTACAAAGCTACCCCATTTACCCTTTGGCACTGATTTGAAACAAATTTAACCACTGGTCTATCATTAAAACTCATTTTATCACTTTATTGTAACTTGTCAACTTTGTGCCAGGAGGTCCTTCGACTGGCTTTAATAACTAATTTGAACCTTTGACCGAGATCTCGATCAAACACACCGATTCCCTATCTTGCATACTTTTACTCTTTCAAATCTTGTCTCATGAAGAATTATCAGTCAAAAGATATTAACCGTCAATGTTTCCCTCTCAGAACTGCCTATAAGAAAACATGTCAGAAATTAACAAGTCACATTCAGAGTTGGCTTTGAAAATTGGGCAAATAGGCACTTGAGGTTCTATAAACTGTGGCATTGGTAGACTATCATGAGTAGAATGTAATTATGTGACTTGTACTCATCACGAATAACTGGACACAAATGGAAAGTGGTCAAAGTGGGTTACTCAAAATTTTTAGACTGGAAACACTGACGAAAAGGTGATTTTTGCAAATGGAATTGACCTAGGAAAGTGTGTAGACAGATTAGTCAAGACTTGAAAATTGGCACACTTGAAGTATTTTGAGAGTACAACATAGTGGTACAATCTATTTTATCTCATCTATCATAGATTTTGAGATATGACATCATGAACAAGGGTTCTGACAAATTTGCACTTCTTGAGACCAGTAAAAAGTTAGAAATTGCATTTGGAATCGCATTTGAAAACTAATCAAATAGATTCGTCATAAGCTCAAAATTGAAAAAAGGCATGTCTCTAACCTCTAAAATGTAATGTAAATAGAATTTTAGCATTTTTATCAGTTGGGTCAAAATTATGACAAGTCAAAAAGGGCTTCCAAGAATTTAGAATAAATTGCATCAGCATGACATCAATAAATGACCAACTTTGAGGGATTCAAAACCTAGTCAAATGGATTCACAATGACTCAAAATCTAAAACATAGGCTCTTTGATATGGACATTAAATACTCCCAAAGTAGCGAGTCATAATACATTACTTGGTGTGAGATATTCAATTGCAAACACAACCTCTTATCATTGTTTCATACTAAAGCAAAAATGCAGAATTGGAAATTCCTCAAAACAAGACTTCACAAAATGAATCAGAATGACAATTTATCATCATGGGATGAGTGGATATACTAAATTCAATGTGTTAAAAACATTAAACACCTCTTAGGCCTCAAACAGACAATTGGGTACATATGCATCAAAAGCATTTAAGGGCTTGATTTTTCAATGGTACTCGAAATTGGGGCTTCAATTTTGAGTCCCAACACTTATCATCATAAGGAAAGTGAAGAACACAATTTCTAAGTCTAGATCCCTAATTGTGTGTATATTCTTCTATGTGAAAAATTATTTTCCTATAATTGGAAATATTTTTTGGGAACAAGGTAGACTGGTGACACAATAGGTAAATGATTTCATTCACTAGTTATGAGAAAATTTTTACAATATAATGGATGTTTATTTTGATGAACTCAAACAGAAGATGAGAAAGAGGACTAAGATTCCTAAACTTATAATTAAGAAGTTCTATGATGGTGTATATTTTTTTTTCATTACTAATTTCACATGCGTACAAGCTCTAATACATAGCATGGGATGGTTGAGACCTTTACCTTATGAGGTTGATATAGATGAAGTGTCGAAAGCTCTCGTAACATTGTTGGCAAAAGAAGTGGATAAGAATTCCAAGTACTTTGGCAAAACTAAGGATGCCAAAACCAAGATCACCATTTGATTAAAAATAATTGTACAATAGATAAGAAAAGAAATAAAATGGTAAATAATTTTGAGAATTCACTGAGAAAAGGTGCAGAATAAGGGATCCCATTACAAATAACACAAGGCCAAGGTGAGGATTAGTCCAGTGATGATGAAGGTAGTGAAGAGGAGGAGGAAGAGAATGCAAAGAAGAAATGGAAATAGATAGTTGTGGCCAAGCCCAAGGCCAAGAAGGGAAAACAAATTTTGATTACTAAGGCCAAGGTCAAGGAGAGTTTTAAGAAAAAAAATTGTTAAACCCAAACCTACTCCTCTAAGCCAAATCAGACCGAGAACCAAGGCTACCACCACTACATCACTAGTTGAGCCACAAAATAAGAATGTGGTGAAGAAAGTTGGACTAGGTGAAGGATTGAGATAGGGAAGAGAAAGAAATAACAACAACAATAGAGCTGAGCCAACTAACTAATAAATCTAGAAGAAAATATTTACGTCAAAAGAAAGAAGAGGATGAAGAAACGATTGACTCTGATGACATTACCCAGCCTTGAGGGATGATGCAACAATGAAATGTTGATGTATAAATATGCCATGGAAGGACATGACTTATTTTTTTCCATAAAATAGAAAGAGTAGTGGGATAGTGGTGTGACAAAGTTAGATCAATTAAAGCAATGATAGATAGGTCAGTTTCTTCAGAAAATAAGAAAAACTATAGAGCCAAGATCATGGAACAATAAAGCCTCTTAAAGATTCTATCAGAACCAACTCAATAATTACACCATGTGTGTCATACCATATGTGGGTGATGATAGCTCATTTTGGGATAAAAAAGATCCAATTTGTTGCACATATAGTTCTAGGTTTCCCACTAACCATCTATCCATTGAAAAGGAAAATATCCATCTTTATCAGAAACTACCTCCACCATATTAAAGTTTACACAGATGAACCAAGTGGAAAGAGGGAAGTTATCAACAATCCAATGCCAAAGATGTGACTACTCAACAACATCATTGGGAGCGTAAACATGAATCCCAAAAGAATGATTGTTAACAGATAAAAAAATCTAAACCACTCTTGGCATAGGGTTTAAACCATGATTAACTACAATAGATAACCACTTTATTGAGAAAATAATAGCCAAACTACCTTGACCATCTTCACGCTAGGAAGAGAAGACAAAAAATCATAGGAATAATCACATGAGCAGTTGCATTGAATAGAAAACCTATGATTTTGACTTCCTAAAGGAAAAGAACATCTAAATTACCAATTTTTTGACAAGTATCATGAACATAATACTACATGCAAATGTTAGTAAGATCTTGAACATTCAGTGTGAGGAATTTCATCATGAAAGTTCTTGTTTGTCATCATCATCCCCCAAGGAGAAGAAAATATTATGCAAAAAAGGAGCCACTTGGTAAAGTTGATGGAAACATCCTTATGCTCAATGACTTGACAATTATCAAAGCCATGAATTGAAGCCTCTATATGTCCAGAATGGCTCTAGGGATGTTGTAGAGAAGTAGAAAATATTATTGTAGAAGTTGCATCAAATATACACACCTAGGGTGGTCTCAAGTCCAGTTGTGATGAGCCATTACCTGCACCAGAGGCTGCACCAAGAGGCATATTCCCCTATTGGACATGGCTTGAAATAGTCATTAGCTGGGAAGTGACAAGTTACTCAAGAACCACAATAGTGGTCTACATAAGAATCATGTTCAAATTAGGAGTTGAAGGTTATTTTCCTTTGTGGGCAATAGTCATCCATTCTTCTTTCTTAATTGCCTTTGCAGGTCGAGGATCCAAATACTCCACATCCTACAGAGGAGGTTTCATTTAAGGGGTAGCCAATGAACAATCCTCGATCTTGTGGTCAGCTGATTGATAGTCATAGGAAATTTTGGGAAGATTAAGATATATAGTACTTTCCAAGTGAAAGTGATGTCACTAACTTGAGTCTTACTAAAATCTTTGAGGTCAAGAGAAAATTCAACCTTAATGCAAACCCTTCTTTAGTGACAAGTGTTAAAAAAGGGTTTGGGTCGACATAAACCACCTTGTCCATAGATTGAGCAATGTTATGCATGAATGCCTACTAACACAATGAAAGACTAGGACACTCTACCTACATAGAGACTTTATGTTTGTTTTTATCTGACATAGTGATGTCTCTAAACTAGTGCTAGAAAGCCAACAAGGAAGTGTGGACAGACCATGGACCGTTTCCAAGAGCAACATTAACATGAGAAGGACTTAAGAAATAGAAAAGAAAAAAATCCTTAGTAAGGTTTTGCACAACCTCAATGCAAATGCCATGAGGTCAAGTTTTGGAAACCCATTCTGGCAACATGCTTTCAGGAGGGATCCTACCCACAAAATAGCCTATCAAAGTAATTTTTTCAAGTCAATCATAGGATTTATCAAAGTCCTCTACAAGAAGCATAACATAAGGAGAAATGCCTTATGAAATACCTTCGAGACAAGCTTCCAGGGATGCTTTTTCAGAGGAGGTGTCATGTGCATCTAAAGAAACAACTCCAACACCAGTACCGAAAATTGAGATAAAGTTGGCCAAAGTCATGGTATAAACCTAAAAGTCCCACAATAACTATGGTATGAAGAGGAAAGGATGCAAGAAGAAATAGATATTGCAAGGAAACCAAAAAACCCTAGCAGAGTGCATGCCATTTTGTCCTTGTTCAAATCATCAATTTTAATTTATATGAAAAGTAAAAAAAAGTTTTCATATTGAAATATTCTAAGATGATTTCTACATGAACAAAAAATAATCATTAAGTTCAATAATGAAAAATATAGTTTGTGACACATTTAATTTCTATAGATAATAATATTACACAATTCTTAAATTTACACCCTTCCAAAAGATGCCATTTTTCTCTTAAGTTGAAAAGAAAAGGAGTTATTCCATATTACCTACATAACTATCATTTATAATATTTCTTAGCTTAAGCAATAGTTTCATACATTGATTCTCTTATTACAAAATCAAATAGCATCGAATAATATATTATTCTAATGATTTAAATGAAATAAATTAGTCTTTTATCACTCAAAACATATCATTTTTTAAAGAGACATAGAAATAAATAAATTCTAAATAAAAATGTACAATCCCATTGAAAAGTATCTTCTAGACCCTCATTATTGCTCACTAAAATAACACTTGCATATTTTTGACATGGTTCATTTTATATATGAACATTTCATTTTATATTCAACATTGAAAGAATCACCATAAAAATTAATTCCCCCATCCTAGTTAAGATGCTTGACAAAACTCATGAGACCAAAATAATTCAGCAATAAAATCACTTGAAAATGAAAATATGAAAGTTAGCTATGCTTCAATGATCCATTTAACAATTAATCTTTTAGGCTAGAGATACAAGAAAAGATTCAAACTAGCACATGTACCTTTGAGGGTTGGTGCAAGGGTTAAGCCAATAGTATAATATATCAAATGGTCAAATAATCAATATATTTATGGATTTTTATTTCTCTATTATCTATTTTATATAATATCTATTTGTAGCTCTATCTCTATTGAACATTATTATTAAATTTATTGAAGAATTCACTATGCCCTTGTATATTTATTTTTTTGGTTCGAAGCCTTAGCTTATATAGAGTGGATTGCAAATTAAAATTACATGTTTCTTCATTCAAATGGCCACTGATAGGAAAGAATGGAGAAGAAAACCTCTAGTCTTACTTGAGACATTCATGCTATATGCTTTTACTATTTAAAAGGGGCATACCCTAGTTTATTTATACATTAATTTTATTTTACATGTTCACGCATTTTTACGAAGGTGATAATCTTCCTTTTCCACCAATATAAGGGGCTTTCAGTGGTGTTTGATATAATTTGTAATGACTATATCCAACCTCCTTGGGGCCTCTCATGAATAGGTTCTTTCTTTCTTCCTTTCACCTATTTTCATAATGTTGAAACTCATTTCAAATGTTAGAACTATTTGGAAAAATTAATAGTAGCCTTGCATCAATCCCAATATTTGCTAATCTAATGTATACCCTTGTCTATTTTAACTAAGAAGAAAAATACATAGGAATGTTAGGGTTCAATGCCTCTGATAGTAATCTCAACAACTTTAAAAAGGTTAGTAGTTATAATAAAACAAATACAACTTAATACTTAGTGTCTTATCATTTTCTATTATCAATCTTGCAATGGAGTTATCTATCGAAAGAGTATAAAATCCCTTCCTAAAATTCTTTATGTGTATTGGAGCCTAAAAAAAAAACTAATGAGCAATAGATAGCCTCAATACCAAAATGATAATACTTATGCAACCCAAGGATTACCCATTTACTATTTTTAATTACATATGCAAACCATTTGGATCCAACATTAACAAAACCAAGAATGGTTTTCTTCTCTTTAGGCTCTATAGAACCAAGGTGGGTATACCTAAGGGATGACTCAATTTGATTGTGTTGTATGAAAACTATCTTAGTTTCATTCTAATTCTCATCCTCAATCCATATACACATAGCTAATTGTGACATTTTAAACAGAATACATCCCATATAATAGATTTGGTCATAAAGTCTTCTATAGATCTACAAGTATTCTTTGCAACAGTGGCTAACTAAGGCTAGAATATTTCATACAAATAAGTATTGACCAACTTTGAAGATCTTCAGGAAATAAAAGTAAAATTGATTGTAATTATGCATTTGATACCCATTTATGATCAATTTCTCTTTCAGTTGAATCATTTTGACTAGTGCCTAATCCATTAGGGTTCGGAGTCTACTAAAATTCCATGGATCTGATCTATTTCCTTACAACAAATATCATCAGCAATTCTTACTAGACTTTATCATTCAAAACATCCTTCCCATTACTACATCAATCTTATCAATTTCATTGAAGCTTTTACTTAATTCATTGAACTAATAGCAGTGATGAAAAGATATACAACCTAAGTGGATTGCATTCAATTGCACAAGCCTTTACTCACACAACATCAAGATGACTAAGTAATCAAGAGGAAACAAAACTCAAAAAAGAACTGATATGTGGACAATTCATAATTTGTATTCATTTTCTTTGAAAATTGTATACACTTGTAGTAAACCCAGAATGACCTTAGAAAGAAACACAAAGATCATTCTATATTCATGTATTCTCAAAAAACTTACAGAGAATATACATCATAAAACTTGCTCAAATTACTAGACCAAAAATAAACCAAGTCTATGACTTAAAGTATTAGAAATTGGACCCTTGTTCCAACCCTGGGATCTCACTTAATAATGTGAGATGCAACAAGCTTCTGGAGTGGAAAACTTGACAAGTGTCCAAAAAAAACAAAACTCAATATAACGTAAAGTTAACTGAACAAAATGTACTTTAGGTAGGCCCATTTCCGTTACATCAAAACAAGTAACTGGCTTTTGATTCACCACCACTATTCTGGATCCTCTGAATATGCTACCCTCAGGCTGGCCAATGATGAGTCCTATGGTATTTCTATATCAACTTTTACCTTTGGATTTTCTTTGTTTTCACCTTGGATAGACAACATTACTTTTATCCTTGATTGTTTCTCTATCACGTCCACATCTTGAGCTTCTATAGCTGTAACTAGAGCTAACTGGACATTATTGTCTTCTTCTTTCTGTTGGCCTTGTGTACTGACAGTGTCAATGATTTGGATCTCATCATCCTGCACCTCATCACTGTTAGTTTCAACTTCCTCAAATTGTTCACTAAGAGCAATTTCTACCATCCATTTGTCAAACAATGTGTCATCTAGCCAATCAAACTATAGAATATCTTGTTGCCTTTTGATAACATATTCTTCCTCCCTATTAATATCAACAAATTCTTGTTTTAAAGAATCAAAGAATATTTGGGCTTTAACTATCTCTTCAGTTGTGGTAGCCCACCATGTATGCCATTTTTCATTTATAATTTTATTCATCCTTAAAAAAAATATATCATCAAGTTCTTGTGCCCATTCATCTTTATTTTTCAAATTATTTTTCCTATCTAGGGAACGAGGAAAAAAAATAAACTTTTGGATCTTGTAATTGTTCAAGTAGCCTACTATTACTTTTTGCAAATGAATCCTCCTATTGTCAAAATTAGAAAGATCAAAAACAATATCAAAGTTCTTCTCAATCTAATCATAAGAAGTTTTAATGACAGAGTAACATAAAAATGTTATTTATTTCTTCCTTCCTACCCACTTATTCATAATAGGCTTCAAAACCTCATCACTAGCTTTTAATTCCTCCTAGATACTGATCACCTTGGCCAATTGATCATAGACTAGTGGCCATTCAATTTTGTCCCCCAAGTATGTGAGAGCTTTTCTTAATTTATCTTCATATTTTTCCTCCAACTCCACATGTAATGCCCACAGCTTGCCTTTTTCTTCTTCAAAGTCTTCTATTATGTAGTATTCTGGCCTTTGTGGTGTATCTGGTATTTCTATGAAGGAGGTGGATTTGAAGGGCTCAATTGGGGGGCAAGGGTATGTTATTCTTGTTACTATTGACCTCCCCATTAGCTTTTTTTCACTAGCTCAATCCTCTTTTTAACCTCTTTATTGTAGGTCTCTAGAATTATTTCATATTTTCTTTGTAATTCAAACATGGCATGTTCTTCATTCTTAGCAATGGCCAAAACAAATTGGGATGAATCCACATTCCATTTTGCTACCTATACATGAGAAGTCTTTGCCACCCTCCTCACAATGATGTTTCCTATTAGCCCAAATTCATCTGGCTATGATGAAATAGCCCTAGACCCTCTCCTTAATGACCGCATGACTAGAGTAGCTTGATCTTCAACAAATGCAGTACCTTGGAAGTCCTTTTTATTCTGATCTTGCAAATTCAATTTATTTGAAACAGAATTGAAAACTAAGGCATCAACAATGTCCCAATTTGGTAACAACAAAATGCTAGACGCCTTCACCATTTGTCTTCACTCTTTAGGTCTTATATTCTAAAATTCTCTTATCATTTCTTCTCTTGTTTGGTTATCAATGGAGACCTCATCCATCTCGAGATGCTCTATTTTCAACCTTTTACATCTTTCTTCAAATTTATTCATGTTCACCCTCCATGCAAATTGCCAGAAAGCCCTAAACTTTACAAAATTGTTGTCAGCCAAAAATTGATGACTTTCCTATTCTAATATAGGGTCCAATTCCCTACCTCTATAGTCAGCTACTATTAGATCCAAACTTGGTGGAGGACGTTCTTGAGGTTTACCCTCATCTAACTCTGCTTGAGTGATAAAAATGCCTCCTTGTGATCCAATCCACTCAATTTTCTCACCAATGAGTTGCTCTTCTCTAATCCTCAAAGGGGATTGAGTGGGTGAATATTCCTCAACTTGAGGTCTCTTTTCTTACATTACCTTCTACCTCTTGGACTACACTGGTGGATCCCATTATTTGTTTTCCCATATCCACAGGAGGCCTTTTATTATGAATCATAGTATAACCTAGTTTCTTTTGAACAATTATTTGACGAGTTCCTATATTAGGAGTGAAAGCCAACCTCCTCATTACCTCTCTAGCCTTATCAGGGTAAGAATCAATAAAAAATTGTTTCTTCTCATTCATAGCTTCCATTATTTTAGGGAAGGTATTCATGGGCTTATTTACTTTATCAACCTCTGTATTAGCATTATCTAGAGGACCATATTTCTAATCAAAACAATGAATAAATTCTAAAACTTGGGAATAAACTCTCCATTTCTCCTTTTTAGTTTCATGTTCCTGTAAAGAGAACTCAATCCTTATAATATCTTTTGGATAATATGAATCATGTTTGACCTATCCCAATTTATTCCTATGTCTCAAGGTCTGATTAAAGAATCCCTTAGAATGACAAAAATGGGGATGGGAGATAGCTATTTTATATTGATCCAAAATTTTATGCAAAAAGATCCAACCCCCTTTGGTAATCAAAAACTGGTGTGCCATAGTGCAAGTAGGAAAAATGGACCCCAATGACCTTTTCAACAGAAACATCTCATCTACTCCTAATTACCACAAAACTTCAACCATTCCTACCTTTAAAGGTACTTGGTAGGGAAAAACATGAGGGCTCCCCCTAAAACCATAAATTTTGAAAATAGTAGAAAAAGAGTAAGGAATAATATCTCCCCAATTATGTGAAAATTTTAAATTATGGGGGTTATCCATAGGCCTAATGAGATTCATTAGTGCCTTGGGGATCCTAGGATTGTCACTTAATATGAGGCATCTCAACTTAGAGGCAAAATACCTATCAAATCTAACAAAACTAGCATTATCAACATCCCATGTCATATCTGCACTCCATAATTGGACTGGTAGTGCTTCCCCATTCTCCTCTCTATTCAATTCCATCTCTTTACCAAAATATTCCACCCCTTTAAACAAGAACATGTGCAATAACAAAGAATAGTGCCCAAAGGTCTTCTCCACTTTCCCTTTGGCAGTTCCAACCAAAACAACATAATTTCTTTAGCCAAAAAGGAAGCAAAATCAAAGATAATATCTACACCAAAAGAGGCAATTTGAACCATCATATAATAAGGCCAATGGGCATGAAGTTTTTCTCGTCTTCACCAAATACAAGACACAGGGTCCTGTACATCTCTACAGCTTGAGAAGTGAAAAGACTCTTCTTAAAAGGTTCCCTAGAGGCTGCAATGATTACTGGCAAAGTTCCTATTGTGCCAATATGTGCCCTCAGTGCACCTCCCCTAATCACATCTTTCTTTGCCTTGTACTCATTTTCTAGTTCTGAAAAATTAATTGGCACATGATAATCTCATAATGGCTCTAGGTGAAAAACCTCCCTAATTTTCTCAGGAATAATTGAGATCAGAGGCACACCATCAGTTCTTCTCACCACCCTAATAGCTTGGTCATAATTCTTGGAAATGGTTCCGAGAAAATTGTAATCCATGAAAACACTTGGAACTACTAGCTTTCCCAAATCAAAATTCCAGACATTGGCATGAGGGGCGAATAAATTCCTTTCTAAAAACCATTTTTTGAACAAAACAAGACCAGTTTGCATAGTTGTTGCATCCCTAACCCAGTTCCCTTTATCATATAGGCCATTAGCAATCTTAAGCCTAGGGTTTAAGAAAATTAACTTCTTAACTTGTGGAGGTTCAATAGTGGATTCTAGGAGTAATTCTAGTAGATTGTCATGAACATTCCTATCCATATAATTTACTTGCCCAAAAAATGTTTTCTTCGGAGGCATCTTTACTGTAATTTATGAAGATTGGAATGCTACAAAGGTTATAATATGAGTACTTACCTAATTTGCCCAAATTTTTCTTCTTCAAACCTCTTCAATAGCTCATGAACAGAGAGGATTGCTTCATGTCTTTGCTAGGCTTATCACAATATCATTAGTAGGCTCTAGTGCTCAAAAAATGTGAAATCTTTTTTTGCGCAAGACTGGAAATGGTAAAATTCCTTGTATTATACTCTATTTTTCTCACACGCAAAGCTTTCATTCATCATAAATGCACAAATTGAAAAACATGGTGGCATCATATTTCATTTTGAATTTGCACCGTTGATCCTCAAAAAATCCTACGATCCAGGAAAGAAAATTGGGCTGACTCACCTTTCTCCTTAACATGCTAGCAGTCAAACCAATAAAAAGCTTCCATCTGTACCTTTGCTTCAATGTTGTCATTATAGTTTGGGCCCACTGATGACTGTGGACATGTGTAATCAAGTTGTTACCTCTCTATGCATAACTTTCAAGCACCTTGCTATAGCGAGATAGCAATGACCATTGATGCTACTTTGATTGTGTGGTAGATATTTGATATGAATCTTATGAGAAATTTGGTGGGTCCCTCATTCACTAACTCGCTATACATAATCTTCATGTAACTCTTCATAGCGAGATAGCGATAGCCGTAGATTGGAGGTTAATCTGATGGCATGGAAATTGCATGAATCTTTTAAGCTATGGTGGGACCCTTACTTGCTACCTCACTATACATAAAAAATGCACATCTTTTCATATCAAGATAGCAAGTATTGTTGATCCATGCTTGATCTGACGATCAAGATCCTTCATATGTTTTATGCATGGGGTGTGGACCCAAGTTACTACTAATGTTGAGCTAGCTTAATCATGCTGGCATATATATATTATTCTAATTCCCAATGACATCACTCTCGCTTAGTTTTGTTGTGTTGTTGTTTTTTTTAGTTGGGTCGCTACTTTGCTACTAGTGAAAATCACTTACTTTCAAGTAGCGACATAGCAACTTCTAGCAACCCATCAAAAAATTGGTACCAAGAAAATTAAAAATAGAATAACGATGGCTAATTTGACTGTCATAGAAATAAAGGCATATTTTGTAAGATATCTTCCTCAGGATCCCCAAAATCACTGCCCATTTTAAAAGAACATAGTTTTTTGTAATATCTAGGCACTCACCATGTCGCTATAGGGAAAATTGATGGTTTTTTGGTTGTGAAGTACCGACCTCCATGGATAATGTATTTTGGTGATGGAGAACATGTAGCACAGTAATTGAAACTTCACCAATTAATATTGTTGTTAGAGAATATGGTCGTGCACATATATGAAAATACATAGGAATACCTCGGTCACATCAATGTTTGAAAAATTTGGCTGCTTTCTTTATATTCTGAGCACTTGCTATGTCACTCTAGGGAAAATTGATGATTTTCTAGTCGCGATATAGTGACTCGCCACAATATCTTAGGTTTGGTGAGACCACTTGTGAATTCTTCCATGTGCATCCTTTTTGATACTAACAACCCTAGGACCGAGCATGTGACCATAATGTTTTCAAATTGATACACTCTTCCGATGCTAGGCCACATTTTCAATAGCATGACAGAGTTTTCTAATGGTCGCTACATCGCTATAGTAAATAGCATCGCAACTTTTTATAGAAACCATGCGAAATCTATTGATCTCAACAAGATCCAACAGTGGGATAGGACCTTTTTAAAAAGACACAACAATGACTTTGAAGTAGGCGGGAAAAGAATATTTGACCACTTTTAAAAGACTTCATGCCCAGATAAATTTAAAAGGGAAAGATCTAGGGTTTTACACAAACTTTAAAAGATATTTAAAATATAAGACCCAAAACCTAAAACCCTAGGATCAAATAGAAGGACTCACATCTAATTCTTTTACCATGATTTTTAAGACAAGTTACTATGTAAAAAATCAGACCAACAAGGTGAATATGGTCTCTTCCCTCAAAGGTTGAACTAGTATCATTGGAAATGAGAAAAATAGTAATGTGATGACTAAGGGGAAAGATACCTATGGTCTGAGAATCAAAGAATTTAAGAAGGGAATTTGAAGTCATCTATTTGAAGTATCTAACACCTTTCATGAGTAGGTAAAAAAGGAAGATCATAGTTGTTAAGATTAGTTCTTAGGTCTTTTGAATTTTGAAATATTGCAATATGGTTAATTAAATCAATTGAGAGTTATAGTTTTTGATGTTTAGATGAATTCTCAAAAAATCTATATAACTTATGAAGAATTACAAACTTATGATCTCTATAGCTGCAAGAGTTTAGTTTATATATAACTTTCTATTATAATTTTGAATCTGTCATTTTTCTTAGTTATGCTTAATCTTTGTCTTTTCCATGTTACTAGCATGGATAAAAAATTTCCTAGCTCTAAGGGTTCCAAAATGTTTAAAATGTTGCTATAATGAGTGTTGTGGGAAAGTTTGAACCTGTCAGGGAGCTAATAGCTGAATTTTTGGAAGACAATATATATTGAAATATATAGTAATATATTTGTGGATTTCTCTATTTGTTGCAATAATATATCCTCTCCATTTTCTCCCCTATTTTCAAGGTAATCTTCATCTATGTTGCCTTCTCAGTAGATATGTTGAATCCTAATTTCCTCTATTTCTTCTATTAGATTTAACACTTCTTCAAGTTTTGAATTCATCACATAGTTTGGTGTTTTTCTTTTTCTTATGGCATTCAAAATAATTTGGGAATCCCCTTCTAGTACCGGTTTCTTTACTCCTAAATTTAAGCTGAGTTCAAGCCCCTCTTGGAGGGCTTCTAACTCCACTATGTTACTAGTTATAATTCCCATAGGTTTCTCTCTTTTGATGATCCATTTTCCAGTATCTGAATACTATGCCCTTGTATTTTATGGAGCCATATAAAATAAGTTTAATTGTTTTTTATAGGTAAAAGACCATGAAGCCCAAAGTTAGAAATAAATTTGATATCTATTGTGAGGTATCCAAGATTAGGGATGGATAATTAGCTTTGATTAAAACTTAACTAATTTAATCATTTGACTGTGTCCAACTTTTGAACTTCCATATTTCTAGTTCAAAATATTGCAACTTTTGATCTTTTCCTCATCCCCTTCTTTTTCTTCTTCTCCTTCTCTTTATTTTTTTATTTGTTTTCCTTCTTCCTCTCTTCCTTCTCCAAAAGTCCTCCTTCTCTATTAAAGAAAATTATTTCTCAAATTTGATTGAATTGCTCATTCTATCTAGTCTACTAGTTGTGAATTTTATCTATTGTACTATGTTGAGATAATGTAAGTATTGAGGAACATTAAAACTAGACCTCAATGAGTGTTCTAAATCCAGTTAGTTATTCTTCTACTTCTTTTCCTTCATCCTTTTCTGATTGGTGTTCTCCTTACCTATCTTATCATACTCATTTTAATGTTGTACATGTGCAATATATGCACTAAAGTGGAAAGGTTGTAGTAATAGTTATCTTGTGTGAGATCAAGTAATTACACCTTTTCTTTTTCATATATGTAAAATAATTTCTTTTTTTTGGACTCCTCCTTCCACTTATTTTCCTTGACCTTGTTTTATTGTTCTTGGTCTCATTCCCTTCTCCTCCTCCTACTCCTACTTGTCTTCTTCCTCTCCTTCTACTATTTTTTCACATGTTAGTAGTTAAATATTTATTATGTAACCCTAATTGATATCTAAAATTGTTGGTTGGCATCCATGCTAGTTCTAAAAGATTTTTTGTGTGACCCTAATTGATGTCCTAACATTTAATCATAATTAATAATAACTTGCATATTTCTATTATATAACTTTAAGTGAACTCTAACCCTTGTTTAATGAAATTATTATCTTTTTTTTAAATTCTATCCCTATTCCTTATCCATTTTAAAAGCTATTTTGAATAAAAGCATAATGCCAATCTTATCAAACCCTAACTCTATACATTGAATTGTAATCCTATCATAATTGATTAAACTTGTCCTAAACTTAATAATTAAACCTGTCCTAAACTTAATAATTATCTAAGTGTTAACCATAATTATAATTTGAAATGGTTTTAAACTTGATTGATTGCCTACTTAAAAATTATATGCTTTTTAAGCTTAGCTGATTCAATCTTTAAAATATTATATGTACAAATGTATGTATACCTAGTATTATAGAATAAGAATCTTTATTGAATTATACACATATTCCTTACTTTTGTTGAATGCTCTCCAACTTGATCAAATTGCAATCATAACTAATAGCAATAAATCTATTTTATGATAATTATAATAAATAAACAAATTTTTACTTTATAAATGTTGAGAGATTTCTATATAACTAAATTTAGATAGATAATAATATGTTTAAATTAAAATAATATTTTCTAATTTTTTTTATTAAAACATATAAAGACTTTCAAATAAAAAATATACAACATGAGGTTGGACAACATGTGCGCTACTCACCAATATATATTTTGACATTGTAAAGATAGAAAACACAATGTGAGTCAAAACACAAAGTCATTATACTATTCCTAAAACATAAGTCTAATTAGCTTGTAAATTAATTGATTAATACATTCAAGAAGTCTTTATACTATTCCTAAAATTTAAGTCTAATTAGCTTGTAAATTAGTTGATTAATATGTTTAAAGAATAATGAAAAAATAATGAAAAAATATATAAAAAGAATGAAAGCATCAAATCCAAAGCTAATGTAGTCTAACCTAATACCAATATATTTGTAAAGAAGATGTCAACAATTTCCTTGGCCATCACCAATCTTATTCACCGCATTTAATTAAACAGTAAATTATATTGTGCATTTTGAGAGTGGAGCTGCTACATAGAAATAACAATCTATTTCAAAAATGTTAATTTATTTTAAAATTTGAAGCTGGATTAGTCCATTTTCATCTATCTATTCTGTACAACTACAATTTATCTCATACCTTTCCATAAAATATTTTACTTTCAGAACTGTAGTTGTATTCATTGATAGCAATGCAGTTTTTCATCTTTTTATTACTAGTGATTTTAGTGGTGCTCAGTACGATAATATAATAGAACAAAATATTTTTTAAATGGCAAATGTAGAGGTGAATGAATCTTAGGAAAGGTGCATTATAGAAAATGCAAATGGTTTCTCACACTGAAAAGTTGGCAATTCATTCATACAGTTACCATTTCTATATTTTTCTGATATGACGGCTTAAACATCACACACTAAGTTTCATTTTTATACTAAAAGTATTAAATATACAAAGTTGACTTATTTTTTCCAAGCTTAATTTTCTTCTTAATGTGTGATGTTTAAGGGTGGGCCAAGTCTTCTAGTAATAAACCTATCAACTTAAAAATTGGCCTAATCTAATTTTGAGGAAAGCATCCCTATTAGAAATGTTTGTTACCAATACACACCGCCACTCCAAATTTCTTGATAGAATGTAACAAATAACCAATAAATAAAAGCTGGCTTGGGTGATGGAGGATAGGAAAATAAATTACTTGTATTGAAAGATCATAGTTCTATGGAAGTTTTTCTATTAAACTAAAAGCACAATATAATTCAGAATAGATTGTGTTTCTCTTTCACCAGAGTCAAAAATAAAAATTTGTAATCAAACTATATAGTAACAAAATAAGATGAACAAACCCATTTCTCTCACAATTTACAAACTAATGAAGCAATCAATCAACCGTCAGAGGGTCGAACTTGATATAAGCAAACTAAAAAATATATTTAAAAAATCCCTAAACTTTTCCATTGGAGATACCATGAAAACCATTGATCCCCACAATAAGTCTAGGTAATAATTTTTCGAAATGGCTATCCAGCCACTTGGATTGTTGTATAATATTAATTTATTAATATATTTAAAATTCTGAAATAATTACTTTATAATTTCACTTTAATATTAAATAATATAATAAATTAATGTTTGTTGGGTCGACTGGTAATTTTCAGACATTTTTAAAAAAGTTAAAAATGTGGCATTGTTGGTTTTGAGACTAATGGTTGGTTTTGAAATAATAATAGCAATTATAATGAGATATAATAAATATATATTATTATTTATATTACTCTTTCCCTTAACAAATTATACTATACTAACATAAATTTAGCAAAATGTTAAAATGAGGTTAAAATTTCTTATCCATATTTCTTTTGATCTACTAAGCTATATATATTAATTATTAAAATAAAACCAAAGTGCAAATTCAAAAATCAAGATATTCTTCCTCATTTAATTTCTAGATTCAATTTTCTAATCTATTTTTATACATTTGAAAATAGGGGAGACCTAGGCTAACTTTTGGAACCTAAAACTCCTAATTCTAGGTAAAGTGTGAGGTGTTCTAAAAGTGTTATTTTAAAATGTTTGCTCACAACCCCAAAAGTTGCTCACAAAAAAAATAGTACTTTTTGCACAAAGGACCTCACCGATTAGTACATGTGCTATTATTTTTTATGTGGATGGCTATTGCACCATCTACCCTATATATTTAAAGAAACTATAAATTTTTATAATCTCTTACACACACCATTTTAATATAATTTAAATAAAAATAAAAATTATATGGTGTGTACTTTAAACCATCTTTGTTCATCACATTTTTATCTCAACCACTCCAAATATTATGTAAAAATGAACACAAGTATAACAAGAGCTACACATAGCTAGAGTCCCTACCTAAGATGAGGAAATGTGAATTCTTCTTCTAAGATTGATTTTTACAAGAACATTGGACTTGGAAAATAGAAACGTAGTATATAGTATTAAAATGATTCAACAACAATGATATTATTTATTAAAAATATAGATTACAATAATAAACATAAGCAAAGCTCTAAATCAAATTCCTCTTATACGAATGTAATATTAGACAATGAATTTAGCCTAACTTTTTTTACATGTTTTACCTTGAAATTTTTTGTTAGACAATTTACTTTCGAGTCTCATGTTATGTTTCCAGTTTTGCATTTGTAGAGTTGGTAAGAAATAGAAAATGTTCTTTTCTTCGCAAATTAAATATTAAATAAGCATTAAAAGACAACACAACATGGTGTTGCACTATTGATAGTAATGGTGATATCCCTCATTTTATCAATGGAAACATCCCTTCTAATGTCTACACTTGGATGACCTGCAACATCCCAAAAGGATGCACAGATTGGGAAAAGGCCAAATATTGCTAGCAATTTAGTTTCTTCCAAAAGAAAGATTTCAACTGATCTAATTTTTGTTTTATGTATTTTTTTTATTTGTAAATCATCAATTTGTGAAAACTATGAAAATAAAATGAAACTCTTAACTATCATCTATGTACATACACCTTCCATGATCCACTATTGAAATCAGTCCTCTGCATATTTGGAATAGGTAGTAGAAGCATTTCAAGGAAAAGGAAAGAAAGCATCTCATGTAACATATTTTATAGTTTTATAGCCTACAACACCCCTTTCATTTGGTCGAGAATGATAATTTTTTTATTGGTGGATATCCACAAATTAAAGGAATTTGTGCAATATATTGTACCCAAATTCATATTTTATTTTATTGTCTTAAGGATGAAATTGAGATGTAGTTTATGAGAAAATATCAATAATGATTGGATAACAATATACATAAAATAAGGAAGCACTTTAAATTTTGGGAACTTATTTCTTTGGCAAGCAATGAGAATTTTCTTTTTCTGATTTTCAGACAATGCGTTGGGATTTGAACTGTTAACCAGACTATAAGCATGACAGGCCACTATGATTTAGGAAAAACTTCTGTAGGAAGAATGAAATTGGGAATGGAGGAAATTAAGATTATATACAAGGCAAGCCATGAGAGTTTAGAGATTATATTTGGTCTTTCCATAATGAAATCTCTTTGCTAAACAACTCACTCAAGTTACCTTAAAATAAAGAAAAATGAAGACTGCTAGCCCTTACAGTAGAGACTTTTCTTTAAAAGACTTTGCAATATTTTGTGCTCAACGAAAGCGAAGTCTGAAGTAAATACCAAACTAAAACATAAATTATATAAATACCATTGAAAAAAACCTGTCCCTCTAAGAATTTCCATTAATATTCACCTCTATGTCATCTTGTGAAGGTTAAATTATTGTTCTACTGTCACTTAATGTGCTTTTTAACTGCACTTTCTCACTAGTTTCCTTAATTAAAACGTATTTAAATTTGATTTGTTCAATGGACCTTAGGTTAAACATTTTTGTTGATGGAATAGTGTGAACTAAAGTTGAAGGCCTCTTACTATTATAAGAGGAAGATAGGGTTGGAATTCTAGTTTGAATATGTTTTCAATGATATTAAGACAAAGTTGTCCCTCTTTATATGGATGATTTCATTTCGATTTTAACATACTTAACATTACAATGAGTAAAATTAAAATTATTTTAATTAAAATTAAAGAATTGTCATTGGTTAAAATAGGTACATTACAAGTAAGTCACATGTGTTTTATCTTGCAATCGGAAACCCTTTCTTTTAGAAATTAATTTAGACCTAGCATCAAAACCTTCACATAACAATGAAAGAGCCATTTGAGAACATTGAAAACTAAACAACAAAGATGAGAGACATTAAACGATTAGATACAAATGATTTCTTAGCTATAAAAAATATTGTTTAGTAGTTAAAACACAGTACCTATAAGAGGAAGCCACTATTCTCCAAGAAAGAGCCTCAACAAAATAATGTCTTGACCTATAAGGGAAATCAAATTGTTTTAATAAATTGACAAATTCTCTTTGAAACCTGAATCTTAGCATGTGACAACAAGAATAGTGAAAGTAAATGTTATTAATCAAAAACAAAAGGAAATGTTTCAATCTGTAAAAACCAAAGAACATAGTCTTATTTTACAATGTGTTTACATTGTATTTTTCCATGGGAATCAATGTACCAAACTATTCAAGAAATCTACACCTCATTGCATGCAAGGAATACATGTTCTCCAAGGTTTGTTCCTCAATAGCAATTTCATGTTTCGAGAATTGCAATAATAGACGCATAACCTTTTTGATAAAATGACAATTGCCCTATTCAAAAATTTGTGGTAATTTTTCTGCTGGAAAAACAAAAGACTGCCAGGAAAAATAACACGAGCCAATACAATAAAACTTATTTATATATATATGATATCATATGAATTTCATTATAACTTGCAAACTATAGTCTATGATATTATTATTTGAAACGGCACAGTTTTCAATTAACCAACTAATACATTGCAAAAGATTGAAAACTTTAGTCTCCTGCCTTTAAGAAGTAGTAAGTCCAATTGTTCATCCGTAACAACTTACACCAACACATACGGCCATGTCAAACAATGTTTGTAGCCAAAATAAAAGTGTCAACAAGATGAATTGTGATGGAGCACGTATAGATTCATAAGAGACCGACAGACATAGAAAAGAACATGAAAGTGGTCTCATAGACTGGCTGGTCTACTAGACTTTATTAAAATACCTTCATTCTTCATTCATTCAACAAGCAACCCCGTATTGAGTGGACAGCTCAATACAAACGCCAACAACAAGCGAGTACTGGTATAACGAGGGATTAATTACCAGTAATTACATATTTATTTTATCCACACAACACATAACACATACTCGACTTCATTCTATGTTCAACGGGCATGTTCCAGTGGCAACAACACAGATAGCAACAACAAGCGAAAATACCGGTATAATGGGTGATGAATTACCGGTAAATACATATTTATTTTACCCACACAACGCACAACACACAGCACACAACACATAACACGTACTTGAGCGGACTTGATTACTTCCTCGACCCTCCAATGTTCAACGGGGCATGTGCCAGTGGCTCTGCCCATACTCTGTTTTCCCTGCGGCTTGAACATTCCCGTCTCCCCTGCTGATGACGCCCGAGTTGTTCCCAAGCCCTGCGTTGTTCAACACGCCCGTGTTGCTCCCTACTTCGGGTGATATGTTGAGGGATGGCTGCATGCTGGGAGTGCTCGTATTATTATTCGCTTGAGCATATTCATGTCTTGGACAAAATTGTCTAACAGACTCCTGTAGCAAATTAATTCTAGAAGCGAGTTCCTTGTTGAGAGCTACCAAGGCTTTTACTATTTCCGACAGAGCAGCCAAATCATGACTAGCTTGTTGGGTAGGCTGACACGTGGTCTGGAATACGGGCATCCAGGTCACCCGGGTAGATACGGGTGGCCAGCTGGCAGATGATTGACCCAGCTGAGAGGGTGCTGCGGGTGGCCAGCTGACAGACTGTTGACCCAGCTGAGAAAAACAGGTGGCAGGCTGGTTAGTAGCAGCGCCTGCCCAATCCAAGACGGCCGGGCTTAACCGGCACACCCGAAGTGTTGACGCTTCGGTGGCCTGGCCCACTTTTGGCCTACGATCTGACACATTCCGTTCCCGTAACGGGATTTCGGCTTTTGCCCTGTTGTTTTCCCCTAACGTTTATTCACTGGCTTCCGTTCAGTCCAAACTATAGTCACCGTTAACTTTTGATTTTGAATTGTTCCCACTTAGAATTTTGAAAAGCATTGGATGACATTAAATAAAGGCATTTCCATTTATCTCGTTGCTTTTATGAAAGAGTTTTTGGCAGGTGCAATGATTTTCCTTCCTGCTAAATTGTGTTTTTGAAGAATTTCAGGGTCTTTCCCGATTTATGTTAGCAATGTTTATAGTGATAGTAAATATGTGCATCATGTTGGCTATGCAGCTCATAAATTGGGCATATTGGAACAATATTTAGAGATCCATCAAAACATAAATGAAGGGGAGCATCGTGATCTTAGCTTCAGATAGAGAGACAGGGCAGATGAGTTGTTTGAGAAAATGCCTCAAAGCATTGTGGGCGCTTGGAACGCTATGACTGCAGGATTGCACAAAATGCATTTTCCAACTTCCTCCCAGCCTGCACAAAAATGGGAGATTTAGAATGGGGTGTGGATATATTGTAACTATAATAGTAGATGCTTTGTAAGGCATATATTCAGTAATAATATCTGATATCACATATTGGAAGAACTTTACAAAAGTTTTTCTCTTAATTTGTATTTGTATTCAGATTAATAAAATTTGTTGAACATGCTTCTCTTTATCCTCTGTTATCTGTTATTTTATTGAATTTTGGGTTGAATCCTTCAAAGCTAACAAATAAAATTTGAATAAATTTTGCAATTATCAATTTATGTATGAGCCCACCTTTCTATTTGAAAAAATCTCATTTCTGAGGAATGGGAGAGAATATCTTTGATTAAAGTTTTGCTAACGTGTTGCTCCATTATCTCAAATTGCTGGTGTATGATACTGTGAGTTCCTAACAAATAGATTGGAACAAAGTCAGATCTTTTTTAGGCCCATGTTTAGCTCTTCAGCTAAAAGACCTTGAAATCAATTTTTCAATTAGTTACTTTAAAAAAATAGTTCTCAACATTAAATTGAGATTTAGCAAGGGATGTGTCGAAGTTCTATTTTGTTATTTTTGACTACAAACTATGTAGATCATTAAGATCAAATGTTGAATTTTTTTTTAATATATTTTTTTTAAAGTAATTGAATGTTTTATGAAGATGTACAATAAACATTTTATGTGGCAGTTGACAATTTTGGAACATTTTTATTTAGTTTTAATGAAGGATTAAGGTCAATATAGAGATTTTTAAATGAATTAGGAAGGTGCATTAACAATTATTAAGAAATTAAACTTACAAAAATAATTTGTAATCATTTCTACAATACATACTTTGGATTCAACATGTTGTCACCTTTTTTGCATTATTATAACTACTATATATGTGCAATTATAATGAAAATATGGATTGTAATGAAGTGTATAGGAAATGAAAAATAACAATAATAATTCTTAAAAATATATCAAAACATTGTAGGACCTAAAGATATAATTTAGAGATCTTTATAATATTTAAAGATATAAGTGATATATTGATGTTTAACTTTATTATTCATAAGTAATTTGTTGTTGGTAGCTATTATTAAATGTAATGTAGTTGTTCAAAAATATGATTTATTTAATTTCTAGGTAAAAAAAAATAATCAATATATATGATTATAAAAATTAGTATATTAATATAATAGTATTTTTTTTTTTTGAAAATTCATGATCTAAAATAACTAATCTATTAGAAAACAATAAGATCATTTATATTACATATGTATTTATGTATTTTTTTTGAAAATAAAGATATATGCTAAAACTAAATTTTAAAAAATAAAATGAAAAGAAGGCATCAGAGATGATTGATAGTACTGCAAAATGCAACAATATAGTTTGCAACGAAAAGGTGTCCTATATTAAATATCACCATAGTCAGTTGCCTGCAAAATAGTATTTTAGAAATAATAATTAGCATTTATGTGCAGTACATGGTGACCTATATTTTGTATTTTAAAAAATGGAAAAAATGATTTTTTTCATTGTTATTTTTACTATTAAAAAATCATGAGACAAATAAATTGTAATTTGAATGATCATTAAAAATAAAAATTAAATAAAAACATATAAATTTGATCTAAAAGTTTTAATATTCTAATATGTTTGGCTGAATTATTTAAAAAGTAGAACTCAATGATTCCAATACTATCATGCTTTGGCATGAACTAATAATAATGTCTAGCTGGTTGGTGTATATATTATGGATAAGTAAAGATATTGTTTTTCAATACATTTATTCTATGTTTCATTTTTTTAGGGTGAAATAATGTATTTTTTATGAGTACATATAACACCATATGTGACCCATAAGAGAGGTGAATAAAAAAGAGAGCAAGGATTTTTTTTAGTATTGTAGTGTTAGGTTTATAATCTTAGGTATAATATATGCATATGTGAATATCAAGTTTTAATAATATTAAGAGATTACATAAGAAGGATAAAGTGTTGTCTAGGGGAAACAACCTAGTAATAGTTAAGGTTAACTTTATGCACCTATTATAACTAATCCATATGTCAAAATTTACAAATTTTTCTAGTAAACTTGTGTAAGTGAGTGAAGAGCATAAAATTAACATTTTGGCTTTCCTTCATGTACGGAGCTCTCTATAGAACTCAAAGAGTGTGAGGTGGTCTAAAAGTGTCATTTTAAAATATTTTCTTGAAATATGCAACTAAGACTCTCCAATAGCCACTCACTGTACTTTTTGAAAAAATAGACCAATCAACAACCGATAAAACTAAGAAATGATCAACTATTCTAGTACATGTGCGATCATTTTTTGGAGCTTTTTATGAGTGGTAATTGGGGGAAAGGTATAGTGCACATGGTGACAATATGAACATGGACAATAACTAGGTCATAACTTTAGAGCAGGATTGTTACCAAAACACTAAAAATTGAAGCAATAATTCAAAATTGACATTAAATGTAATTTTTTTGGAAAGGGAGATCTATCAACTTCAAAGAGTTGGCTATGTTGCTGACAAATTCTCCCCCATCTAAAACATATTGTTAGTGCCCCTTCCAATCAACTTAAACTTGGCAGAATTATGACATCTTCCATTAACTAACACTTCAAATCATACAAATATATTTATTTATTCACCAAGATTATTGTTGGTGAACAAATTTGTCTTTTAAATTAAAGAAAAAGAATGAAAGATCCTATGCCCATGTTAATAAGAAAAATACAATTTTCCAACAATTGAGGACTTTTCACATTCATAATTCCTCTTTGAATTTCGGTAAGGTTTAGCTCCCTTATTAGATTTTCAAACAAAACCACCTTTCACAAGAAGATTACTTTTAACTCAAAAGTAATAAGGCTTCCCATATATTCTTTGATAGGGGAAACAATCTAATTAATTATAGTGTGGTAAGAATAAACACACACAAAGGAGAGAACACATAGTTTCTCTATCAATCACATTCCAGAAAATAAACAAACTTGAAAGATAATCACCATGAGGAAAGAAATATCCAACACATGAGGAATCATTCAATAATTCAATACTAATTCAATACTAAATCAATAATGAACTAATTCAAAGCATATATCTTTGAATATTCAACCATTTCCTTTCAAAAGAACAATACTATTCATATATGACATTGGAGAAACTTAGAAAAATTTGCATTGAAATCGAAGGCAGTTTGTGATTGATTACCAAGAACCGAGCTTTGTTCCTTCAATGAGTTTATGTATTCAGCCATTGTATTATTTTTAACTTTCAACCTTTTCTTCTCAATTCCATCTTTTTGTGATTGTAGCACAATTTGTTTTGTTGATGCCTCTACCTAGTGTTCCTTTGTCTCACAGTTCATTACCCCTAGATCTATGTGTGTAACCTCAAAGTTTCTCATGTCTAATTTTTTAGCTCCTTTTTATGGTTATAAATAGCTACTTCAACAATGCTCCTCCCAGTTGCACTGTTGAAAGTTATCCTAGCATTTCTTTTGGTCCTCTTAGGTTTGGGAGCCTTATTAGTGTATTTACTCACAATATCATCAATAGGAAAAGAAACTAGAACCAAACTCCTTTTCCTATTTACAAAGGCCACAAGCCAGTTAGGAGTGACAACATCCCATTTTGATCTAGTAGCCCCATCTAGAGTAGTTACAATCTATACCCTTGGAGAAGATGAGCCTAGGGTCATTTGAATTCTCTGGCTATTATCAATGAGTTCTCTACCTTGATCTTTGTCTTGCTCGATGTCAAATTGAATAACTTGGTGAGGGCTTGCTGGAGTCGACATTTTGGTCTTCCTATTGGAATGAGTTTTTAGCACAAGGGGAGGATTTTGAACCTTTTTCTCACAAATTCTTGATGACCTTCTGCTACCTATAATGAGGAGACCAATATTAGAAACATAATCAACCCTAGCATTAGCACAGGTGCCCTTTTTCAATTTCAACCAAGACTTTATCTTTTTAAACACATTAGCTATTTTTTCAAGAATATCGTCTTCTTCCTTAGAATCCTAATTTATGGCAAGGTTTATAGGTTCAATTTCCTAGGAAGTTGGAATTTTTGTCTCATCCTCCTCTATATCTGTAATATCTATTCCCAACTTCAATTGAAAAAGGATAATTTGGAAACGATAAATCTAGATAAACTTCTCCTCTTCACTTCTAATTCATCAGTACAATCTTCCCAGAAATCTTACATGGTGGGAACATGTGTAATTTTAACCTGACTATCAAACAAGCTATGGATGATGCCTTTGCTATCAAAGTTTGGTCTAGCTTGATAAGTACCAAAAAAAAACTTAACCAGATCAATCTTATACATTTTGCATCTTCCATGCTTCCACATGTTAGCTTGCCTAATTTAAGTGGGAAAATGATATCACAATCTTCTTCAACTGAGAATTTTTTTATCATAGAAATTAATTATCATGCTACTTCCACCAAGATGAAACAATCAAAGGAAAACCTGGGAAGACACATAGGTTCTTCATCAAAACCTCATATTCTCAAATAAGTAAACCTTGGGAATTGAATATGTAGGCTACCAAAAGATTGGACAAGCCTTTGAGACTCAGGTGAAACTCTATGTTGCAAAGAAATTTTCATCTCAAAACACAATTTCCCAAAGAAAACATATGAACCCTTCTAAAATCATCTAAGACTTTATCTTTATGCAACAAAGGGCAATAACTATATATGGTGATATCCTCAATCCAGGGTTCATGTGGAAAATGTTGCAAATCTTGAGTGGTAGCTAAAATGTACATTAAGTAAAATGACATGAAGAAATATTTCTTTAGATTTAGGGCACCTTTCAACTGGTCTCTAAGAGAAATGGCAATTGGTTCTACCCAATCTAGAAATTGCAAACCTACTAACATAATTTGAATATAGAAGTACATCCAATTTTCTAAAATAGAAACATTAGGGGAACTACACATTTTGTGTAAAGGAACCATAATGTCTTGAACTTGAGCAGTCATCAAGCTTTTCTTCAAAGTTTTAGGTAAACTCAAACCACCTTTATAAAAAGCTTATGTCCAAATTTTTGCTATGGCATTCTTATATTCACTTGCCTTTTCAAAAAACCTAGCCACAGATAAGGCTTGGGTAAGATCAACAAATTACATGCAATCCTAAATTAACTCTAGGAAAGGATAAGTTGGAGGGAAAGTGGAAGCCGTGAGCAAGTTTGTGTCTAACACTTTAGTGGGAAAAGGTCAGGCTATTCTTTCACATTAGTTTTTTGAAACCCCTCCTAGATCAACCCCTAGCAAGTCTGTATCACCTATAACAAGGGACCTAGATTGTAGACTACGAGTTTTTCCAAATATGTGTATTATAGACTTCATGATTTTAAAAGCTCTATTTTGAATGCAAAAGAAAGGAAACAACCACAAATATGATACACCCCACAGGCAAGGGAAGAAACAATTAGAAGATGGAAGGATTACCTAGAAGACGATGACTATTTCACTTATGAAAGAAGGATAGTTTTCTTCATTACTCTCTTGTGACTGCTTTTTTTGAGTTGAAAAAGAAACTTAATATGTTTCTTTTAAATGAGAAAACTTTCCTTTAAATTCATTTTGAAAAGGAGGGCATGATCATTAATTGCGTAGAGGATAGAAGTGATTTTTGGCATACCATGAAGGAAAGATGACAGGACAAAAAGGGCACTGGCATTAAATTAGAAGCCAAGTACTTTGAATGATTACCCCTCTTTACATGTACCAAATATTTTCTTTTGTGCCCTTAAATCAAAGTTCCAATGCTATTATTACTGATAATTTTACTTGATCATTAATTTCCTGTACTTACCTTTTATGTTGTGACCTCACCTACAACCATGTTGATCATAATGAGGAAACCAACTATTGCATGTCTCATGCACCACATGTACATGTGGCATGTCAAGTGGGTCCTCCAAGGAAAACTACTTCAATGGAATGCAAGAAATATTGAACTCATGAACTAGTTCCTTTGGAACAAGAGGTTCAATGTGGCTTAATGCTCTTTGAACTTGGTACACATGCTACAAAAGGTTCAATGAGTACAACAAACTTGAACTATTATAGCAAGACACCTTCAAAACCGCAACAAGATGATGTTTTGAAATAAAACACTTTTGGTTCAAGTTGGTTGTAAGGGAGAACTTGGTCAAAAATTTAGCCTGAGGGGGAAGGTTGCTCAAAAACAAAGTCGAGTAGATATGAAAATGTCAATAAAACTTCATTTTCGATTTTGAAAATTTGACAAAACCAATGGTTCAAACTAAAAACGTGAAAACAAGAGTAAACCAAAAATAACAAGTAAGAATGGTGACTCTAAAAACATGAAATAAGAATTATTAATAACAGTGGATAATTTTGATAAAATATAATTGCTTGTTGTAAGGGCTCAAAATATTACACTTGTCAAACATAGAAAAGGATATTAATTATATTTTATCAAAAGTATCCAAATTGTCATATTAGTGATGTTGGTGAATAACAAATATAATCATACAAATTGGATTGCATGTCATTGGAAGAAGTGAGGATTTTGCACAAGTTTAAATTGATTGGAAGGGGTGTCTGATAGTACCTTTTAGATGGAGCATGCATGCTATGCAATGAAATGGGCCTATGGGGGGAGAACTCATTGATTGTTTAGCCAACTCCTCAACTTCAAGACCAATTTTCAATATGTAAAAGTAACATCATTTTTGACAACTTTGATTGGTGAGAAAAGGGAGTCTAAAGAAGTACCAAATTTGAATGAAATTTTAGAAGGCATGTACAAGTAAATTACTTTCTTGAAAGGTAATTTAACTAAGAAGTAACTTAGGATGCCTTTTTGGCAAGATGTTGACTAGAGCATTAATATGGTTCAACACATTGTTACACACTCTAGCTTTCATTAGAGCATGGATTGATCAATAAATGTGACTTTAATGTCAACGTAAAAGTATTGTTGGTGAAGTAAGCACATTGCATTCAATTCAAAGGATCTAATTTTGTAAGGTGAATTTGTAAATTTTTTAAAAATGTTATTTCAATTATTTCACTTCAAGGTTAATTTCTAAACTGAGGTTTGATTGAGGAAAACCCCCATCAACAACAAAAACCCCTTTTTTCTTGTAGGTTGTAGATCTCAGATTAGTGAATAGGTTGCAAATCATAGTACCATTTTTGGCTTTCATTGAAACTGCAGAATCAAAAGTATCGTTTGACACTGCCATTAGGGTAGAATTTCTCCCCTAAAAGTTTCACCCGTAATGAGCTAATTAGGGGCAAAGTTTTCCCTTGATTTGAAAAGGTTTCCTCTAATTTCTCACCAAATGATTTGTGGGTTTGGTCCCCAACATAGTTTTTAGTTGTTGAGTTAGGAATAAACATATTCAAAGGTCAATTGATAGCTTGTTTTTTAGGTTTTTCAAAAAGTATGTCTTTTTCCCCTTTTTCATCTCAATACACTTTATCATTGCTCAGCTCTACATTGCACATCTACTTAGCTTCTCTTCATACCTCTTGCTAAATTGGGGGTTTCAATGGCATTTGTGTCCTTTATTCAATCGTAGAACCATTAGATATTTATTTGCATTAGTACTCATTTATCACTTAATCAGTACTAATCTTCCTAGATCTAGTTACCTTAGAGTTGGGATTTGTAAGAATTTGGTATAGCTCTAATACCATGTAAGAATTTACCTAAGGCAATAATTCAACACCAAGATCGAGAAGCTCAATATATAGAACATGAGAGTAATGATGATCAAAATGATGATGGATATAAGATAATTGGATGAATACATCAAAGAACTTCCTTGTATATAAAGGTAATTGTTATGACTACGAGTCAACAAAGAGATAAGCATAACAACTAGGCACATGTCCACCAAGAGTGTATTATCCTCCATTGTGCATGAATGTCATGCAACAATGAGAGGATATGAATGTAAAGGTGTATCTCATAAAGAGATGTAGTAGACAACATGTGCTCAATTGGAGTGCAAACTACTATGTTGTCTACATGACAACTCATATGAATATGCAAACTCTTAAGTTTCTACATGAAAACTAATATGAAAGTACATTAACCTAAATAAACTTAAGTAAAGTGTAAATAGTAAATACTTATTTACACCAATAGCCCCCTCCCCCCCCACCCCCCCCACAATCTTAAGTGCAACTTAGGAGAATGTACTTAAGCTCACAAAAGCTAGATAATAATGCAAGATGGGTCTCAACTACTAGGCCATGTTAGGTACCCATATACAAATTGCAAGTGCAAAATATAGATGCAATACAATCTCTCACAAAGCGGAGAAAGATAGAAAAGCACATGGGAAAAACCCTCCCCCAAAAAGAGAGATAAGTACAATAAAACAAAATGAGAGAAAAGAAGAAGACCTCATGTGAGGAAAAGATCCCTTCCATAAGAGAGAAGAAGAGGAAGATAGACCAAGTAACCACCCCTTAATGTAGAATGTACACCAATGGTAGATTGTCTAGGCTCGATGTAGAAACTACTCCATGAGTGTAGAAAAAAATTCCTCCCCTTAGGAACAAACATAACAAAAGGTGTACCAATGAAGCCTCCCTCATCTATAGGAAGAAACCTCAAAATATATGGAATATCTGGAACTTGCTCAAATGTCCCCATGTCAATACTGAAAGGTTCCTCCTCCAAATCATGTGTACTATGCCATTCTATTGAAAAAGAAAAATTAGGATCAACTGAGGAGGAATGTAGAACATGTATCAAAGACTCAAATATCTCCTTTGAAAATAAGGTGACCTCCTCCAACTGGTTTATCAAAGGATCTACCATCATGTCAAACTTGAAAGACTAATCAAGTAGAGAATGAAGATGAGGGTCAGGATGCTCCCTCACAACAACGATTGTTCTACCATCAACGTCTCTATGAAGGAATCAAATGAGGGCATGGTGTAGAAAGAACCTAAGGCCAACTTATGAGTGTTGAAGCTTGAAACAAATGATGCATACTCTAGAGGAAGTTTTTTCATCAAATTATAGATCAATTTTTCATCCTCTATGGTAATTCCACAATCCTTAACCATTGACCTTAGCTCATTTGCCTTCGTGATATAGTCTTGAATTGTATCAAACTCGTTTGGATCTAATGACATGAGATTTTCATCAAGTTTAAAACCCTTAGCTTTGTCTACTTTTGCATACAAGCTAGCAAACTTATCCCATGTTTCATTTACTATTTTACAATTATCAATATAGAAGATAAGATCTTCATTAATACTTCCTTGAAATACCAATAGCAACCTTATTGTTATGATTCCATTCATTTAGTTTATTAGGATCAGATGGTGCAACCATGATTCGATCAACATAATCAATTAACCTTTTTCCATCATTTTACTCCATGCTCTAATTTTCCATGTGGCATAATTATGTGGATTTAAGAGTGGAAATCTAGGAGAACCCATGATGCACCCCCAAATCACTCAATCAAAGAATTCCCCCAAATGGATGATTTTGGCACTTTATTCTTAGTGCTTGTACAATTTCCACTTGTCAATTTGAACCAAAGTGGACTTCTAATTTTGATCATTACAACAACAAATATGGAGCTATATCAGACTCAACAAGATAAAACACAAGACCTCTGAAGGGTCTAATTAATTAGAAGTGTCAATAGGCCAAAATGATACCAAAATTTGAAAGTACTATGTCTACACAAAACTACTCAAAACTAATACTAGATCTAGAAAGTAGACAAAAAAGTATGCACTTAAAAAAAAATAGCACTTGAATGTGTCTAGATGAGCCCAAACTAAGCCTTTAAAGTTGCAAAAATTGAGTTTTGTGATTTTTCAAAAAATTTAGGAATAGGGATTGCAAACTACATGCATCAATGTGTAGATCACGAAATTTTACCCCGAAACAAAAAATATTGCTTGAAAAAAGGAGTTTATATGAAGGAGATTTCGCTGTTTGAAAATCACCTTTGCAATTATTTTTCTTGAATTTTCATTGTCACACCTCTAAAAATCAAATGACTCTAGATTTCACTTCAAATGTCCAATTTTGATGAAACAAAAGTCAATTTGGGGTTTTTTTGACCTTCTGAATGTGATGCCAATATCTGATTTGCACCACCAAGCTCCAATGCTGACCTACAAAAAAATCTCTCCAATGGCTATGTAATGAAACTCCTATGGCTCTGATACCATGTAAGAATTTGGTATAGCTCTAATACCATGTAAGAATTTTCCTAAGGGAATAATTCAATGCCAAGACCAAGAAGCTCTTGATAGATACCACAGGAGAGACTAATGATGATAAAAATAATAATTAACTCCTACTTTTACCATCTCTTTCAAATTGATGGTCAATTTTTTTTTTCATCATTTTCTTTTTTTTCTTTTTAATATGAACTGGATGTAATATCTACATTCCAATGGAATGGGTTAGATTGCTTGCCATAGTGTACTTGGTACAAGTATTCATTTGATTTTTTATTTTTCTTTATACAATAAACAAAATTGTTAAATTTCTTTCTTTACTTGTTTTGATTTTTTCTTTATTTTGACCATTTTTTTAGAACTTTGTTTTTGGTTTTTGCAATAAAACTTTCAAGAAAAATCTTTCACTTTTATTCTAAATATACTTTTCTTACTCATTTTTGGATCTATTTTACTTTATTTTTTCAAAGGGTTGAATCCAGTACCAACAGGTATCATTCTCTTGAGAATAACATTTTCCTTCAAGCCCTTCAACCAATCAATGCAACCTTGAAGAATAGATTTCACTAAGACCTGAGGAGTTTCCTGAAAACTCACTTCCGATAGAAAACTTTGAGTATTCAAAGATGCATTTGGCATTCCCAATAAAATGGTTTGATAGTTTATTCTTTTTTTGAGAGCATGATCAATTCTTTGTGTTTGTTATAATCTAGTGAGTTCTTCAAGTAGAAAAAATACTATTTAGTCCATATTCAAAACAAAAAAATTAGACTTTTCAACAACTACAACTAAAAGTTTCGATGTAATTTGGCACACAATAATTTATATATGCTTATCAAAAATTTGTACCCCATGGGATCAATAAATCTTTTGAATTTTATTGACCAACTAATTAGGACTATCCTCCATAGTTATTCTAACACTGGTGAATGAACTCCAAAAGTTTCCAAAAAATATTGGTAGGTGTTTGTTCAATTCTTTAAAAAAAAAATTCAATTTTTCGATATTAAAGTATTCGAGCAGGCTTCTGATAATTGTTCAACTTTAGGAAGACTTTGAATTATATCATTAGATTTTAATCTTTTGTATGACATGGTTATTAATGTATCTCCTTCGTAAAGAATTTTTCCATAATAACTATTATGAGTTGCTCCTCGAGTACCCGAATGGGGTTTACCTAATCTAATGATAAAAGATTCTTCACGAACAACTACAATTTGACCATATCCTTGGAGTTATTTATTTTGAATATCCATATACCTTTGCAAAAAAATTGTCCAAGGCTGACTACTAGAAATGTTTTTTCAAAAAAATTGGATAGGGAAAAGTACAAATTAAAATTGAAAAGAATATTTTTGCAATGAATCAAATTTATAAATTTCCCTCTTTTTTGTCCATAAAATAGCATTTACCCACTTGAAAAGTATTCGAGTCATTGTTAGAACTTGAAAATTCATTTAGTAATACTTTTTTATAAGTCATCAAATGATAGTATGGAAAATGACTAGCAATACTATGTAAATAATCGAGGAGACCTGGCAATTCAATCTTTTTATTTGCATCTGACTTTTTTACTATATTTAAGCTTTTTATTCATTAAACAAAATGATTTGCAAAAAATTAGAAGTAGACAAAATAATAAAAGATTGATCTTTTTTATTCTCATTAGGTACTAAACGAATAGTTCCCTTACTAAGTAATTTACTTTGATCATTCAAAAAAAAAAATAGTGTGACCTAATTTGTTATGAAACAAAAATGGAGAATTTGCCATATTAAAAAAAAGGTATTTTAGCAAAAGCTAACTTGAATCATATTGATCATGATCTTATTTGTTCTTACTAAAATGAGAGAATCATAAGCCTTTTTTATTTTTAATCTGGGCCTTTCGTCTAATTGATTTTCAAGAAAATTCCTTTTTTTTTTCAATCGAATAACCCCTGAGAATATTCTCATATTTTATCATTTTTGAACGAGGGTCATTCAAAAAAGAAAAAAATGTTGTTATTTTCATTTTTATAGAAAATAGATTCTATAGGCATTCTAAGAATTAAATCAGGATAAGGGATTCTTTGCTTTCCCAATTGTTTATCACACCATAATGGTATTATGAGTTCATTTTTTACCCTCATATTGTTGGTATTTTCAAAAAGAATGGTGCAAATGATAGATTCTTGATGTTCGTTAGCTATGGTTTTATCAGTTTCGAGATAATTGAAGATTTTTTTCCCTCTTTCAAAAAAGTTTGAGTCAACTAATTCGTTTTTCACTTGTTCCACTGAATAATTCAAAACTAATTTATGCTTGTAAAGAAGAAGTTTTGTAATATCCACTCGATCTTGATCTTTATGAAAAGTGGATTCATATATCCCTCCCGATAATACTCATAAATGAGTTGTCATTTCTATTAAATTAGACAACATAGGGATATTCCAGTACATTTCTCCTATAGGCCAAAATATATATATTTCTTTACTTTCTCTTTAAAAGGGTGTTTTCTTGCACAAATCTTAGCAATTATTTGTTCCAATTCCATGAGTTGATTATTCTGAATGAATAAAAAGCTTTCTAGAAAAATCATTAAGTTTTGTACTTCATATTGCTTATCAATAGTCGCGCCTAAACTATCTGAGTTAGTTTAGAGATATAGTAGACAACATGTGCTCAATTGGAGTGCAAACTACTATGTTGTCTACATGACAACTCATATGAATATGCAAACTCCTAGGTGTCTACATGACAACTAATATGAAAATGCATTAACCTGAGTAAAGTGTAAATAGTAAATACTTATTTGTACCAACAGATTGAAAGTCCATCAATCTCCATGACTCCCTCTTTGAGTTGTGTAAGTGATATTTATGATGAAGTTAGAGTTTTACTTCCTTGGTTCATATTGCCTCCTATACATCTAGTATATCATCTACTCTAACTAGTTGTGTGCTAGTTTAATAGAAATATCATTCAATAATACATCTTCCTTAAGAGTCAACAACTCTATAGACTCCTTCAAGGATATTGGAAAGTGGCCTTAACCATAGGTTTATGAGATAAATGTCTCTTCTATTATGGTAATACCACCCCATGGGACCCTGGTCTATCCTAAATAGAGCCTCTCCCTCTATATGTGTGAGAAAATTGAGGGATTCTATAATACTTTCCATTATATCTCTCAAAAAATATAGACTTAAAAAAATCTAAACCACCCTTCCATGATGCCAAATATATTATGGAACTAGAAATAGAACACAATGAAAGAAGTATTTATCAACATATAGACATGAATGACAATGAGATAAATGTAATGTGAAATGTAGACATAATTGGATTATTTCCATGCATGTGGTAAGAGATTTAGAGCTTTTTCCTATTAAAATAATGTTAATAAGAATTTTGAGCCCTTGAGAATAGGTTTTGAGCACCACATATATAGGTTTCTTTATTGTTTAATCCTTTGCAATTGAAAGTATATTATTTTTGTTGATAAAATGTTACATATGGTAGTGAGATTTATATGATATGATGGCTAATGATTTTAATTATAAAATATGTTGATGTTCTATATAATATATTTTAGATCAATAAAAGGTAAGAGGGGAAGTAAGGTAAAGACTAAACAAGTAGAACAAAAGAAGTGTGTGACTATGTAATTGAGAATGGAGCTTGTGACTATAAAATGAGCAGTGGGCATGAATAATTTGGAATCTAAAAAAATGGTAGAAGATTTTGGGCTAAGGTGGATAAAGTAGTCAAACCTATAGAAGATTTATTTGGTTACAATAGTGAGATGCGATACTATAGAAGAAAAATATTTAGCAAGGTAGAACATAGGATAACATTGAGATGAGATTGTATTTGACATTGCATTGAAGCATGTGTGTCATGTATGGTGTATGAATATGCATTAAAGATAACACCTAAACTATAAAAAGTATGACTAGAAGATAAAAGATGATGCCCATTTAAGGATGAGGGATAATTGTAAAGATACAAGTCACAATGAGAAAAAATAAAAGGTACGAGTTTAAAAATGATTATATTTATGGTCAAATCCTTCATAGATTTTATGAAACACTAGATAATCAATCCTTTAAAAATAAAAAGTACCAACATGTATGATCAACAAATATTATAACAACAATGTAATAGTAAAAAGAAAAGGATTTAAATGCATCTAAACACTCTTAGTGAATTAATTTTAGTTAGAATGGAGTAGGATAAATTCATTATGGAAATCAATATTTCATCTTGAAAATTATAGATGTAAGAAAGGAAAATAAAATCTAGAGGCAAAAAGAATTTGAGAATTTAGCTAACTAGAGGTGAAAATAACATAAAACATTTTCACAACTTAATTAGGAAAATGAGCTAGAAGTAAAATTATATAAAATATATAGAGAGAGAGGATCCAAATTTTGAGAAGGAAATAAACTTCTTACTATTTTATTATTACCATAAGTGAAGACAGTCAAATATTAATCATAAATTTTACTAAAGAAGATCAATTTGGATTCCTTACAATTCAGTTCAAGAATATCTCTAAGGCCTAGTGAATTTCATGTTACCTTCTTTTAGAAATATTGTTATGGACACATTGAAAATTAAGATGTGGTGGGTTCTAATGAAGACTAGAAATGTAAAAGGTGCTAAAAGAACTTCTTTATAGTTATATTACTCTGGTCCCCTAGAATGCTTCCCTTGAGTTCTTAGTATATTTTGAGAAATATCCCTTTCTAACACTCTATATAAAATCATCTTGAAGTCAAGGAAAAATAAATATAAAACTATTTGCTCCCTTTTCTAAATTCACAAGAATACAGTAGCTTAATCTTGAAAATTTTATCATTGAAGGTAGACATGAAATCAATTACTCAAATTCTAATACAAAATAAAATAAAATAATAAACTATTACAATCAATCTTAATATTGGTTGATCACACAATGAAGTAACTAAAGGTTCCTCATGGAAATAGTACAAAAGGTTGGCTTCTATGATTATTAAGGGAATTGATCTTAGAATGAAGTAGAAATTGAAGGCCTATTTTGTATGGGTTCTTATTGTTGGAATCATGCAAATCTAACACGATAATTTTAATTAAGAGAAATTTCTTGGAAATCATACTATGCATCTAGAAAATATGTTCCCTGAATTGGAGAATAATCATAATTTTTAATGGGGTATGTATTAGAGTTTAACATATTTATTTTTCACATGTTATTAATGGATGACTTGACCTTAGCAAGATACAAGATAAATAGCACATGTAATCTTGATGATGGCATAATCATTCCACCTTCTATGAGAATTCATTGGGGTCACATACAAATCAATTCCTATGTGAAAGTGATACTTCCCATAAATTTGGCTTAGCTTGCGGGTTTTGATTTCAAATTTTTTAATTAGATGCTTCTCACTATTTATCTATATGATAGTCATTTGTTTCATTTTTTTCTTCTTTCCCGAGACTCTTTATAGTACTAAAATATATAATAGAATTATTAATTCACTTTGGTGGTGGTGAAATATGATAGATGACATTTTTTTGGAGATCAACATAGCTAAGACTGAGAAAATGTTTCTTCTTTTAAAATAGGAGTATCTTAGTTGCCATTTAGAAGATTTGTTTGACACAATGTCAATATTAACATCTCTTCCATATTTATTTATATATAATATCCATTGCAAGTCTGTAAGGGCCTGTTTGGTTGTGGGGATAGGAATTGCAAAATGAGAATTGCTATTCTTGAATTTCTATTCTAGAATTGCTATTCTACAATAGAAATTTGTTGTTCTTGTTTGGTTCATTCAGATAGAAATTAGAATTTGATTGATACAACAGATTCAGATTCGTTGATGCACTTTATTCCCTTCCAGTGTGAAAGTATTTATCTATGCATTCGATATAGGAAATCTTGCATCTATAAAATCCTATTCTTGAATTGTGAAAGACCCAGTTCAGCTAAATGATACGTTAATGAAATCCACTGCCACTTCTTCAACAGTAGTGGGGAAGAATGCCCAAACCCTCAATACCATCCTCTCCCAAAGAGGTTCATCTGCATTGCCCTATGAAGAGGACCTTCATTGTCACATCATGCAACACTTGCTCTCCCTCATGCAAGCTTTCCCAAGCCTAAGAGTACACATTGAAATGTTTACTTATAATGATGGAAGAACAACTCATCTCTTGAAGGTGGAAGGCACTATACCAATGGTCTACAAACAGGTAACATACCATATCCCATAAGAGTATTCAATTGTATTTTCCAGTCCCTCAATAGATTTCCAGCGCTCACCCCAGGTCAAAGCGGATTTGAAAATTTAATCAAATTTGAGAAAGCTAAAATGAATGCAAGAATAGCAATTCTAATTACAAGTATTTTTTGGAATCATGGACAAAAGCTCATTTTGGGGCTAAAATGGGAATACGTATTCATATTCCCTATTCCTATTCCATGCACCAAACAAAGAATACAAATCATATTCTAATTTCCTATTCCTATTGCGGTTGTATTCCAACAACCAAAGGAGCCCTAAGACAATATTAAATTTGGAATAAGAATATATAACATAAATGTAATTGTTGGCAACTTTCTCTCATGTTATTAATTTATTGCAATTTGTGTTATTTTTAGCACTAAGATTAAATTCATGAAAATGAATAAAAAAATAAAAAATTTAAAAACCTCTAAAATTTAGGAATATACGAAGACATCCTCAACCTACAATCAGAACATTCTATGGGAAAATATTTCTTTGAGGCATTTTGAGAACTAGTTAACAAGCCTTGTCTATGTTAATATGTTTTGTATATCTTGAAATCATGACACTCAGTGGAAAGATCAAACAGTTCATGTACCCTGTACTTACCATGATAGATGTAGCTATAACATCAAACAAAATTGCATTCCTATAAGTATTCCATGGTGAATGTCCACACCCCATTCTAAATCTCCCATTTTTGTGTAGGTTGGGAGGAAGTGGGAAAATGCATTTTGTGCAATCTCGCAATCATAGCGTTCCAAGTGACCACAATTCTTAGAGGCATTTTCTCAAACAACTCATCTGCCCTATCTCTACATCTAAAGCTAAGATCACAATGCTCCCCTACATTTATGTTTTGATGGATGTCTAAATATTGTTCCAATATGCCCAATTTATGAGCTGCATGGCCAACATGATGCACATATTTACTATCACTATAAACATTCCTAACGTAAATTGGGAAAGGCCCTGAAAATTCTTCAAAAACACAATTTAGCAGTAAGGAATATCATTGCACCTGCCAAAAACTCTTTCATAAAAACAATGCCTTTATTTAATGTCATTCAATGCTTTTCAAAATTCTAAGTGGGAACAATTCAAAATCAAAAGCTAACGGTGACTATAGTTTGGACCGAACAGAAGCCAATGAGTAAATGCTAGGGGAAAACAATAGGGAAAAAGTTGAAATCTCCTTACGAGAATGGAATGTGTCAGATTGTAGGCCAAAGGTGGGCCAGGCCACCGAAGCGCCAATGCTTCAAGTGTGCCGGTTAAGCTCGGCTATCTAAGACGACTTTGGCAGCACCGTGGAAGGAGAAGTCATATGAATTTATAGAGTTAAATATTTTGAAAGTTGTATAATTTAGATATTTTAATCAATGAATTTCTAATCAATATTAATTATCACAATTTCATATATATTTATTAGTTTTACATTGATGTTTATTTTTGTCAATTGTAAAATGTTATTTCTTCAAATTTACACTATGTTTTACTAGCTACTATTTTACAATCTTGCTCTAATACTAGAGATTTTGGTAGTTTGAATAAATTAATCAACAATTTGTTTTTTAAAATTAAATATTTCAACTTATAATTGAATTGGTAGAAATTGGTAGTTCATTCATATAGTATAATTTCAATTGTTATTTATATCCCTATCTATTTTCCTTACCAAGTTCAAATATAGAGTTAAATATTTTATATTCTTATTTTAAATATATTTATTATTAGTTTTACATTGATGTTTATTTTAGTAATTTGTAAAATGTTATTCAAATATAGATATTTTAATCATATATAGAGTTAAATGTTTTATATTTCTTATTTTAAATACATCTATTATTTAAGATAGTTTATGGAGAAGAAGTCATATGAATTTATAAAGTTAAATGTTTTTTAAGTTGTATAATTTAGATATTTTAATCAAATATAGAGTTAAATGTTTTATAATTCTTATTTTAAATATATTTATTATTAATTTTACATTGTTGTTTATTTTTGACAATCGTAAAATGTTATTTTTTTAAAGTTTACAATATGTTTTAGTAGCTACTATTTTACAATTTTGCTGAATTTTTTTTCATACCATTAATAATAGCCCTCAAACTTACTACATATGTTGGTACTTTGATTTAAGTAATAAACAATTTTTTTTTAAATTAAATATTTCAACTATAATTGAATTGGTAGAAATGAGTAGTCCATTCATTTAATATAATCCTTTTTTATATATATTTCTTAAAATAATTAAATTATTAGTGTTTTTAAAATTCTCTTCAACTCTCTCTATTATTCTACCTTTACTTGTCCCTATAATAAACCATCATTCTCTCTTCATATAACATTATATTCCATGGGCCATAAGCATCATTGATATCAACACTTAGTTGTATATATACAGAAAAATGTTATGTATGTTTCCATTTAAAAGACACTTCAACATTTTCCATTAGTTCCTCACTAAACACAAAAAACTACTCTTGAACCATAAGTTTCCATCAGTAAAACACAAAGGCATGGACAAGATAGAGATCATTGCAAAAGCTACTTTAGTGAACAATAGAATCATGAAGGTAGGAACTTTGGCATATGCACCCCTTGTTTAGGATGCGGCTATGCTCCTTATAAATTGTACTATTGACTAAATTTCAAAAAAATAAACTAGAATGATTTTTTTCGAAATTCTCATTATTTGATCTTCATGGTCTTATATTTTGTGATTGAAAACAAAAAAAAAAAATTAGAAAATTTTGCTCATTTTCATGAATCTAAAAAAAATCATGTTTGACTTTTTTTTTTTTTTTTCGTCTTTGGTGCATTTTGTTTGGAGATTAGCCAGTACCATTTATATATAATAGAGCAGTCATGCTTACTTTTTCTCTGTGGGTAACAACGGTGGAAGATTTACATTACTTTTAAACACTCAACAACAAGTTTCCAATTTTTTTTTGTCTTTTGCAGCTATAAGCATTTTCCAATGTTTACTTTCATTTCATTTTACAATAAGACGATAAGAGGGAAGTCTAAATTCTAAACTAAAACATGAATTTTATCAAGGAGGTAATTTTTTTTTCAAAACTCCCCTTCTCCCTTAGTATGGTTGGCGTCTCATTTCAATGTTCCACTATTATCATTATCATTATTTTAGTAGTCTTTTTCCTATTATCTTTCCACCTTGGCTCAATCTAAACTCATAATATAAATTTTAAATACTCTCGTATAGAATTGTAGGATCAATAAGTGAATGTGAAAGTTAGGCCAATATTATAGGATTAGTGTTGATAAAGATCTTGGAGCTATGAGGTGATGGAGGTGTTGTGTGGTATGGTGTGAGAGGTTGTTGTGTGATTTTGTGAAGGTATAGGTAGAGACAACTAGAATAGGTGAAAGTGGCATAAGGAATAGGCCATTCACCTTGTCACTAACCTTAGAGAATTGAAAGGGATATCATATGTTATGCTTAGGTATTCTTGGAAGAAGCCTACCCTAGTTTGATAGTTTAAATTGTATTAACAAACAATTATCATCTCCATCATCCTTGGATCACCTATCCTAGGTGCTCATGCACCATACTCCCCCAATGAGCCAAAAGTCCTTCTATGACTTTAAAAGGGAATAAGAGAAAGATCAATGCCATGTTCCTTGAAGTCTCCTTCTACAACCCAAGTGGATTCACTATTTGGTTTCCCCTGCCATTTCACAAGATGCTTCATGCAAGTCTTATTCTTAGTTACCTTATGTACCTTAGAACTTAAAATCTTCTTAGCTTGTAACTTGCTTGTACATGGTTTTGCCAAAGTAGCTACAATGTCTTGAAGGTTTGTATCCTCTGTCGGAATGGAAGATTGAATAGGACCCTTGTAGGCTACCAAATTTTCAACATTAAATGTAGTGGATAAGCCCATATGTACTGGTAGATCAACTTGATATGCATTGGATCGATACTTATCTAGAATCTTACATGAGCCCACCTTCCTCATCTGTAACTTGTTAGATTATCCTTTGGATACACTTGTTAAGGTGAACCATGACATAGTCCTGAACTGCAAATTGAACATCTCTCTTCCTTATATTTGTCCATTACTTCATCTTTATTGTATTCTACTCCAAGGTATTCTTGACCATATCATGAACTTCTTTCATAGAAAGAGAAAAGTCTTCAGCCACTCCACTGACCTCTACACCTACTTTCATGTCCCTTACTTCAAGAATGAATCTAGGATGCACTCCATACAAAATTTCAAAAGGATCGTTCCTAGTAGACCTATTTATAGTGTCATTGTAGGCATACTCTTCTTGTGCAATAATGTTGTCCCAACTCTAACCAAACTTCTTGGTTAAACACCTCAAGGGGTTTCCTAGGCTCTTGTTAACCACTTCTATTTTCCCATCCATTTGAGGATGGCTGGCAGATCTAAATAAAGAGGTTTCTCCCCAACTTGTACCACAAAGTCTTCCAAAAATGATTCATAAACTTAGTATCCCTATTAGACACAATGCTAAGAGATAGTCCATGTATCCTTCCTATTTCCCTAAAGAACAAATTAGTAGTGAAGCATGCATTATGATTGGTTTTACAGAGCACAAAGTGAGCCATTTTGCTAAACCTATCCATAATGCAGAGCATCTTATAAATCAACCAATCAATGGTATACATGCTGATACCTTCAATATCCATTAATTAATTTCTATTATTAGGTATCTCATGAGGAAAAACAAAACACCTTCCAACACAAGTTTACCAATACTTCATCATCTACATAGTCTGATTTCTATTCCATAGAATATCATTCATTACTTTCATTTTTGATATTTTCTCGCAAAACCCTTTCGATTAATGTTTTAGAACTAGGCATATTAAAACATATCAAAATCTTAGTTCAATCAAATAAATACATTACAAGTTATGGTCTCTATACTGAGACCTATTTTTATTATCATAAACCAACAACAAAACTTGTAACCCTACCTAGTTTTAGGTAGCCCCACCACAAAGTCCATGCTCAAACATTCCCAAGGTCTTTAAGGAATGGGAAATGGTTGGTATAGTCCTGCATTGGTGGCAACTCCCTTGGCTTTTTGAAAAACCATGCAACATTTGAAACATACCTCTTCAAATCCCTACTCAGGGTAGGCTAGTAGTAGAACCTTTGAACCAAATCCATTGTCTTATGAACTCCAAAATGCCCACTCAAAGAACCATTATGCTTCTTTTGAATCAGGTTTTCTCTTATGGATCCCCTTGGGACACATAGCTGATTTTTCTTGAACACGAGGCCTTCCTGCAAGATGAGATTACTAAAATCATGATGTAAATGGTTAGTATAATCAGTACACATTTGATAGGGCTTGGAAAAGTCTTGATCATCTTGATATAGCTCCTTGAAGTTTTCAATTCTGACACTCCTAATCTGCACTTCTTATACAATCAACAACCTATGGCTAAGTGCATCTACAACCTTTTTTGCAATTCCTTTTTTATGTTTAATGGTGAAGGTATAGGCCTAAATATACCCCACCCACTTCATGTGCTTGTGACACAGCTTATCTTGGGAATTTATAAAGCTTAAGGCCTGATTGTCTGAATACACAACAAATTCTTTAGGCAATAGGCAATTCCTCCATTTCCTCAAGGCTTGGACCAAGGCATACATCTCAAGGTCATAGGAAGAATACTTCCTCTTGTCTTGATTCAAATTTTCACTATGGAATGCAAATGGTTTACCCTCTTGGCCAAGGACTACTCCAATGGTAAAGTTACTAGCATCACATTCAACAATAAATAACTTCTCAAAGCTAGGTAATACCAAAATGGGTTGAGTGGCAATATTTTGTTTCAACAGTTCAAAGTTCTTAGTGGTTTGTTCAGTCCACTTGAACTTGGCTCTAATCCTAGACGTTTAAAGGTCTCCAACAAGGGTGAAAAACTATGACTAAACTACTTAATGGAATTTCTATAAAATTGTGCTAAACCATGAAAGCTCCTTACCTCTGAGGTAGTCTTGGGTGTTGGCCAACTAAGTGTGGCCACTACCTTGCTATGATCCATCTTTATCTGACCCTCTAAGATAACAATACCCAAATAGACCAATTCTTGCTTCATAAAATCACACTTTTCCAAGTTTATTGTGAGCTTAGCATTAGACAACCTTTTCAAGACTAGACTCAAATTCTTTAAGTGCTCTTCTTTTGTGCTATTGAAAATCAAGATATCATCAAGATAAATGACAACAAGATAAAAGAGAACATGAACAAGTGCGAAAAAAGTCAAGCCAACACCATCTATGACAAAGATGATAGTGTACTAATTTTATCTACAATCGAGACTACTTCAGCCTCATGGGTTTTGGATTCCGGTACATCATTTCATGCCTCTGCATGTACAAAATACTTCTCAAATTATCAAGAATGTAAGTTCAGTGAAGTATATTTGGGTGATAATAAAGCATGTGAAATATTAGGAAACTAAGATATTTTATTATCTTTAAAAGGAGGTGTTAAATGGATATTAAAAGATGTGTGTCATTTTCCAAAACTAAAGAGAAATTTGATTTCCATAATTTAGCTATATGCACAAGGTCTTTTCACTTCTCTAATTTATTCATGGATTGTCACAAGAGGATCCATGTTAATTGCAAAAGGAGACAAGATTGGGAGTTTATATATTGTAGAAAATATTGGTGAGGTGGTGGCTTCCATGATAGTTGAAGATAGAAATTTAGAATTGTGGCATCAAAGGCTCAGTCACATGAGTAAAAATGGCCTTGTTGTTATGCATAAAAGGGAGCAATTACAGGTACTAAAATGAGTTGACTTACAATTTTATCAGCATTGTCTCTATGGAAAACAAAAGTAGGTTAACTTCTTAAGAATCAAACATGAAAAGAAAGGCACTCCTTTGGCACTTGTCGATTCCGATGTGTTGGAACCCATCGAGGAAAGATCTATTGCAGGAGAAAACTTTATCCTCACTTACCTTAATGATTGCATGAGAAAGGTATGGATTTACATATTGCATAATAAATTTGATGTTTTCAGCAAGTTTAAATTTTTTAAGGCTTTAGTTGAGAATCAGATTAGTCACAAATAATGTGCTTGCACATAGATAATGGTGGAGAGTTTTGCAAATTGGATTTTGGTTCATTTTGTGTAGATAATGGTATTCTTAGAATCAAGATTATTCCATTCACCCTACAAGAAAATGAAGCAACAAAAAATGGAGCAGCAAAGAGGATGAATATAACAATCCTTGAGAAAGCTCATTGTATGGTTTCTAATGTCGATTTAGGTAAGGAGTTTTGAGAAGAGACATGTAATACATTAGTCTACTTAATCAACCAAAGTCCCTCTTCTCGGTTGGATTTTGGCATATTGGAGGAAAAGTGACTGGGAAAGAAAATCTCATATTCTCACATTTGGGTCTTTGGATGCAAAGCTTATGCACATGTTTTGAAGGAGAAAAGAAGGAAGATTGATCCAAAATTACAAATAGGCATATTTTTGGGCTATGATGAAGACCAACTTGGTTTTAAAATTTGGGATCCAGTTGGGAAGAAAAATATAAAAAATGGAGATGTCATTTTCAATGAGAATTTATTTCAAGCATTACACATGGAAGGAAAAATAGTATGTATATATGCCCATTTCTCTATTTTTTATAATAACACTAATGATGATAGAAATCAGAACAATGTTTCTTCAAGTATTTTGTCTCCCACTTTAGTTTTATCTCATGTTCATCTTTCCTCTTCTTCTACCAGCATGTAGAGTCACTCCAATCCTACCAGTGAATAGAGGATTGATGAATCAAGCAGTCACAATCTTGAAACTCCAGTTTCAAATTTAAATCAGAATAAAGATGATAATCCTCTGTCTGAGTATAGGGAAAATGGAAAATATGTTGATGAAGTTACACTCCCTTCTATTGCATTTAGTCATGGGCATGTTAATGTGGAGCACATGTCACTCACAAGTGAGGTGGAGTCCACAAAGGAGCCTCACTTGTGGTCTTCCCTACACCCCACCAAGCATGGAGTCAACATTGGGCAAAGACCTTCAAATAGTGGACCTTCCACCACTACAATCGGCCATGTAGGAGAACGTCACACTATTGGTAGACAACAACCTACTCACAACTCATGCATCCTAGACTCAGGCTGGCATGATGCCATAACAACAGAGAGACCACTATGTAAGGATTCTATCTACTACTCATGACACATTGATATTCAAACTGTTGATAGACAACATGCCCTAGATTGTTTTGAACTGAGCCTACCCATAGATGGAGACACTCAACATAGCCATGGAAAATGAACTTCCCATATTGACACACTTGAAATTGATGACAGGGATGATTTGCATGGACAACATGAATATTCTCAACCATAGGTTAATCGGTCTAAAACTCCTACAAAAAAAGATGAAGTACAATCTCAGACACATGCTAATGAGTTTTCAACTCAGATCCCATTCCTCTCTCACATCGAATGTAGTCACTACTACCAGCATGGTCTCCACACAGAGCCCAATAATCAATCCAAGCATAGGAAGTGTCTTTGAAAAGGATAATGTGGTTCAACATGTACAAAACCATGACATGGTTACCAATAACCATATGAATTATGATAACAGAAGTAGAGAGTTCAATTAAAACTTACAAAACTCTCACATGGATGATGGAAATAGGAATATGAGCAACATTCATACTTTGCCAAGGGAAGCCCATATAAATTACAAAAATTTAATTCTTGAGCAAATGCCAATAGTGCTAATAATAGTAGAAATTTGGATGCACATAATAGGAATACTATTCAAGGGCTAAGAATATCTACAAGATAGAGAAGGATTCTTGCCAGATTGTCTAATTATGAACTCTTGTATTCTGAAGAAGCAGAGCCAAAACTTTTACTTTCAAACCAGGTTGAACTAGTAAGACTCAAAGAAACTTGCAAAGCATCAAATTTTAAGAAATGGGAGGCAATGATGCAAGAAGAGATGGATTCTCTATTGCAAAAAAAAACTTGGGATTTTATTACTTTGCTACCAAATCGAAAAGCACTCAACAATTGATGGATTTATTGGTTGAAAGATGAAGGAAAAAATTAGAAGTGTTACAAAGGTAGGCTAGTTGTTAAAGGTTTTGATCATCAAAAGGGCATAGATTTCAATGAAAGTTTCTCTCCCATGGTCGAGATGACTATTCAATCTAGGCTATTCTTGGTTTAATTTCTTCTCATGATCTTGAACTTGAACAACTGGATGTCAAAATGATATTTCTCCATGGTGATATGAATGAAGAAATCTACATGATGTTGCCTAAAGGATTCATTAAACATGGTAAAGAAAACCTATATTGTCGATTGAAGAAGAGCCTGTATGGTCTCAAGCAAGCTCCGAGGTTGTGGTACCTCAGGTTTAATTGATTCATGACTAAAAATAACTTCATTCGGTGTGAATCTGATCCATGTGTCTACTACAAGAAGTTAGTTGATGGTTCCTTTGTTCTTTTATTGCTCTATGTTGATGACATGCTTGTTACTAGTTCATCTATGAAGTTGATTTTAGAATTGAAAGAAAAGTTGTCATAAAGGTTTGCTATGAAGGACATAGGGGCAAAGAAATAGATAATTGACATGGACATTATCTGTGATAGACACAAGAGGGAAATAAATCTTTCTCAAGAACACTATGTACTCAAGGTATTAGAAAGATTTGGCATGGGAGATGTCAAACTGGTCAACAGTCCTCTCGTTGATCATTTTCGATCATCTTTAGCCATGTGTCCCAAGACACAAGAAGAAAAAAACTACACAAATAACATCCCATATTCTTTAGTAGTGGGTAGTCTTATGTATGCAATGGTTTGTACTCATACAAATATCGTCAAAGTAGTGGGGGTTGTCAATAGATTTATGAGTAATATGGGCAAACAACATTGGGATGCGATTAAGTAGATCTTTAGGTATCTTAAAGGCACTCCTAATTTTGTATTGTGTTTTTGTGGCAAAGATAATTCACTTAGAATTTATACTAATTTAGATATGGCTAGAAATCTAGATAATAGGAGATCTACTACTGGTTATGTTTTTACTTTTTCTAGAGCAATGATCAATTGGGCATCAATGTTGCAACAAGTGGTCTCACTTTCTACTAGTAAGGCTAAATACATTGCTCTCACTAAAGGAGCAAAATAGTTGATTTGTTTGCAACATTTATTTGGTGATTTTGATTGTCCTCGACAAGGATCAACCTTGTCTTGTGATAGTAAAAGTACCATTGACTTAGCCAAAAATGCAGTGTTTCATAGTAGGACTAAGCACATTGAAGTATGTTATCCTTTCATTCAAAATAAATTGGAGGAGGGAAAACTTCAAGTCTTGAAGATTAACACCAAGGAGAATCCAGTTGATGCACTCTTAAAGGTTGTTCCATGAGAGAATTTCAAGTTTTGTCAAGCTTCTCTTGATGTTGTAAGAAATAACAGTAGGGCATTTAGGGAACACTTATACATTACATCAGTTAGACTTCAAATGGGGGTTTATTGGGTGTATATATGAAGCCCAATAGTCTTTCATGTATTATTTACAATTTATTATTGTTTCCCTCCAATTGTTTATGTCTCTTCATTTCCTTTGAGACTCTATATATATGTATTGGAGGTTCATCATTAGATATTATATTCAAAGATTTGAAGCTATAGATGTGATGTAATGTTTAGACTTTAACATTATTTTAAGAGATCTTCCCTGTAGTGTGGACCTAGTCACAATTTGTGGTCTACCATGATAAAATTGTGTGTTTGTGCTTTTCTTCTTTTATTGTTATGTTCCTTCCAGTTTTCTCTTTTAGCAAACTTCACAATTATCTCTCACTAAAATAACATTTGTAGATTTTTGATATAGTTCATTTTATGTGAACATTTCATTTTATATTCAACATTGAAAGAGTCATCATAAAACCTAAATTCCCTCTTCCCAGTTAAGATGTTTGACAAATCTCATGAGCCCAAAACAAGTCACCAATAAATCACATGAAAATGAAAATATGAAAGTCAGCTATTCTTGATCAACAATCCTTTCAACAATTAATCTTTTAGGCTAGAGATATAAGGAAAGATTTAAAAAATTGAGCTATTTGATTTTGAGGAAAGTGGCCCTATTAGAAATGTTTGAAACTAATACAACCTGGTTAAGATGTCTGACAAAACTCATGAGCCCAAAACAAGTCAACAATAAATTGAGCTATCTGATTTTGAGGAAAGTGGGCTTATTAGAAATGTTTGAAACTAATACAATCCAGTTAAGATGTTTGACAAAACTCATAAGCCCAAAAACAGTCAGTAATAAAATCACATGAAAACAAAAATATGAAAGTCAACTATTCCTAACCAGCAATCTATTTAATAAATAATCTTTTATTCTGGAGATACAAGGAAAGATTTAAAAACTTGAGATTCAAAAAATTGAGCTATCTAATTTTGAGGAAAGTAGGTGCCCTATTAGAAATGTTTGAAACTAATACAATCTGGTTAAGATGTCTGACAAAACTCATGAGCCCAAAATAATTTAGAAAAAACTCAAATGAAAACAAAAATATGAAAGTTAGCTAGCTATTGCTAATAGGCAATCCATTTAACAATTAATCTTTTAGACTAGAAATACAAGGAAAGATTTAAAAATATTGAGCTATCTGATTTTGAGGAAAGCGGGTGCCTTATTAGAAATGTTTGAAACTAATACAAACCCCCACTCCAAATTTCTTGATAGAATGTACCAACAAACCAATAAATAAAATATGGCTTGGGTGATGGAGGATAGGAAAAGAAATTACTTGTATGGACACATTCTGGAGTTATTAAACTAGATGCTATTGTGTTTCTCTTTTACTAGAGTCAAAAATAAAAATTTGTATTAAAACTACATAGTAACAGAATGAGCTAAACAAACCCATTTCTCTCACAATTTACAAACTAATGAACCAGCTCACAAAATGCCAATAGAAATCCTAGAAAAATCAACCATTAGAGGCGTACTAGTCAAACTTGATATAAGAAAACTGAAAAAGAAATCCCAAAACCTTTCCATTGGAGATACAATGACAACCATCGATCTCCACAATAGGTCATACTTTAAAAGAAAGTTAAAAGGGTGGCAATGGTGGTTTTGAAATCTATATTATTTATTTTACTGTTTCCCTTAACAAATTACGCAATACTGACATATTTAGCAAAATACCAATATGACGTTAAAAATTCTTTTACATATTTTCCTAATTTACTAAATTATAAATATTAATTATTAAAATAAAACAAAAGCATAAATTCAAAAATTAAGATATTGTTCATCATTTAATTTCTAGATTCAATTTTCTAATCTTTCTTTATAGATTTGAAAATAGGAGAGACAACCCAATAGTCACTTAGGCTAATTTTGGGCACCTAGAACTTGTCATTTTTTCAGTGAATTTCTGTAGATGAGTGAAGAGCTTAAAGCTAACCTAAAATAGTACCTTTTGCACAAACGGACCAATCAGCAACTAAGAAAGCTAAAAGAAATCAACTATTAGTACATGTGTGATAAGTAGTACACGTGCTATCATTTTTTAGCTTTTTATGAGCCATGATTGAGGGATCTATAACAGCAGACATAGAGATCATTGGAATGTAAGCAGCTATTGGATAGTCTCCTTTATATATTTTAGAAAAATGTAAATTTTTATGATCTCTCTCATACACCATTTACAATTTAAATAATCTTTAAAGATTTTAAATTCTATTGTAAAAATAATAATCAGAACTAAGTAGTGTGTTCATTAGACCAGCTTTTTTCATCACACCTTTACGAAGAAGCTAGCCTTCTTTCTGTGAACCACTCCAACTTATTATGTACAAATGAAAACAAATATAGCAAGTACTACCTATAATCACTCATCGATAAGAAACAACTTGAATCGACACATATCACCAAGTCAAACAATGAGTAACATAAATAAAAGCGTCTCACAAGATGGGTTGTGACAGAGATCAAACAGACTCATAACAGGCAGACTGACATAGGAAAGAACATGAAAGTGGTCTCATAGACTGGCTGGTCTCGTAGACTTTATTAAAATACCTTCATTCTACATTCATCAACCCCGTATTGAGTAGACAGCTCAATACGAACACCAACAAGAAGCGAGTACCGGTATAACGGGTGATGAATTACCGGTAATTACATATTTATTTTACCCACACAACACACAGCACACATCACACATCACACATCACACATCACACAGCACATGAAACACAACACATACTTCAGCGGACTTAATTATTTTTTTCGACTCTCCTATGTTCAACGGGGCATGTTCCAGTGGCTGAACCCATAATCGGTTTTGCCTGCGGCTTGAACATTGCCGTCTCCCCTGCTGATGACGCCCGAGTTGTTCCCAAGCCCTGCGTTGTTCAACACGCCCGTGTTGTTCCCAACTTCGGGTGATATGTTGAGGGATGGCTGCATGTTGGGAGCGCTCGTATTACTCGCTTGAGCATATTGTCTTGGAGAAAGTTGTCTAACAGACTCCTGTAGCAAGTTAATTCTAGAAGCAAGTTCCTTGTTGAGAGCTACCAAGGCTTTTACTATTTCTGACAGAGCAGCCAAATCATGACTAGCTTGTTGGGTAGGCTGACACGTGGTCTGGAATAGGGGCATCCAGGTCACCAGGGTAGCTACGGGTGGCCAGCTGGCAGACGGTTGAGCGAATTGAGAGGGTGCTACGGGTGGCCAGCTGGCAGATGATTGACCCTGCTGAGAGGGTGCTGCGGGTGACGAGCTGGCAGATTGTTGACCCAGCTGAGAGGGTGGACAGGTGGCAGGCTGGTTAGTAGCAGCGCCTGCCCAATCTAAGACGCCTTTGGCAGCGCCGTGGAAGACACTGTCGATAACAGGCGGAACAAAGAGATCCGCTGTTTCGTGAAGAAGGCCAATTGCATCACGAGTCGTGTTGCTAATGAGATTTCCTTGCGGAGTGTGTTGACTCATATTGGAACTCTTTCTCCAAATACTCAGGAAACCAAACAACGGATGCCAAATACAATGAGCTTTTCCCCTTATATAATAATTGGATCACAAAAACGTGTACATTGAGTGGGAAGCAGGCTTCGAATTTGATGACGACACAAGGATTATGTCAGCTCTGAAGCTTTGATTCCGCCCATCCCGTCATTTATTTCATTTGATTTTCCATGTTTATTTATTTATTTATATATTCTTAGTTTCATATGGAAGGGAAGAATATGTTTTCCGCTTCCCCAATAAACGAATCATGCATGTGAAATGTTTTCCACTTCCCAAATAATAATAATAATAATTCATGCTTGTGGAAGGCGGGACCTTACTTTAACATGAGAGTGGGGAACCTTCGTAGAAGATTCCCGTTACTTTTATTCAGTCAAGGTGCCATTGACACGTATCATTTTATTCTGTCCTTGGCCGGTGTCAAGCATGTTATCTTCGAACATTTCCACACGACAACTCTGCACTCGTCTTCTTCAAAATTACTGGGCAACCAAATTCCATTTTCCATTCCTCCAATCGTCATATTAACTTTCCCTCTCAACTTCGTAGTAAAGTCACAATTTTTATAGTAAGTGATGTGGAAATGAATGCAACATTTATATATGATATGGCAAACATACGTACTTTTCCGCTCTGGAAGATTTACGTTACTTTTCAACGCTCAATGGCTCGTTTGGATTTTGTCTTTCGCAGCTGTCAAGCATTTTCTAACACTTAACTTTCATTTCTTTTTATAATACTTACTTTCATTTATTTTTATAATAAGACGATAAAGGGAACATCTAAATTCTAAACTAAAACCTAAATCTTATCTAGCTGATTTTAATTTTTTCAAAACTCCCCTCTTCTTTTGGGAAGATTTACATCTTATTTTAGGATTTAGCCAATCCCATATCCCTTTATCCTGCCTATTCTATGATTTTTTCTGAATTCAGCGATTACTCCTATGCCCGTGTCTATTTGTGATTCTAGACCATAGAAAATTGTGTCATTTCAATGTTTTAATGTTATCATTGTTTCACTAATCATTTTCATCTTCTCTTGCCACCTAGGCTCAATCTAAGCTAAAATTTTAAATTTTAAATAATCCTGTGATAGCAATGTAGGATCAATAAGTGACCTTGGAAGTGAGAAAAATATTATAGGATTAGTATTCAAGCTCTAAAAATATGATTTAAGAACATGGGGTCGAAGCTTGCAAACCAATAAATAATGGGAAGTTGTACGACTCATTGTAAAATGGGATACATGATTATATAGGTAAATAAGTAACCATAATAAGGAGATGTAAGAAAATAAAGTGGTAATTTAGTGTCACCATATGTAAGAACCCATATTGGATATAAAGTCTAAAAGGTGATTATGTGTCAACTTAGGTGGTGGATGAAAGCAAGAGGAAAATGTCAATAAATTAAATACATGGAAAGAAAACATTAGATTAAATAGAAATGGATAGAAAATTTTAGCTATATACCATCCCCTAAGACATTTCAAATGGGGAAGACTAAGTGTGGGGAAAAGATAGAAGGTGAAATGTGAATTGAAAATGAATTGACAGAAAAGTTTAGCTATAATCGACCACCCTAAGACATTTCAAATGGGGAAGACCAAGTGTTGGGAAAATATGAAAAGTCATATGAGCATTGAAGTGCAATAAACTAACATTAAGTTAAAAAGAATCAAAACAAAAAAGTAAATAGGAAAAATTAAGAATATAGAAAGGTGAAAATGTGGATATACACCTTACTAATGCTCATAATTCATCAATGCAGTGTTTTGGATGTCCCCTCCAACACTCAATATGTTGTATCGTGATATGAATCATCTTCTCATAGGCTAAAATAATTCATCCATTTTGTCAACACATGTTCCTAATATTGTTCATTTTCTTTAATTCCTTTGTAATCCATTCATACTTCTTAGCCTATCATTGGGGTCAAATTTTCAAAATTTGATTTCCCATAACCTTTGTTTCTTTCAACTTATTCATTCGCACAATATGTATGTTGGATACGTTCATAGGATTAGTTTGATCGATAGTATGGAATCCAAAAAATTAATAAGAATCCTATGGCTCTCTAATTAGAAGGACTTTAAAAAAAATTTAGAACTACACAAGTATTCCTAAAGTGACAACCTCTAAAATGAGATGCAAATATTTGCTAAATCGTGATCAATTGATAAGAATTTGATATTAGTATGCTCAAAACAAGACTAAATGCAAGCTATGTGATCTCAGAATGATTCTAAAAGTTGAACTCAAATAACATTAATGTGGACACAAATTAGAGTGGGTAAAAGTAGATGATTTTCTCTTAGAATTCTTCATATTTATAGATATTTTCCAAGGGTAGTTGATAGAATAAGGATAACCATGGTTTGATGAAGGTTGGATTAATGGATTCAAATATTAGGAAAAGAAGAAAAAATGAGTGGTTGACATTCAAAGCCAATATTAAGGGTAGAGAATGAAGTTTTCTTTGATCCATGTGAGCTCAAATCTATTTTTCCATTGGTTAATTTGATTTTGACATTTAATGATTCTTGAGGGAAAATAACAATTTCTAATTACCATAATTAATTACATTAGTCGTGTGTAATATCTAATTTTGGATCTATTTATTTTATATTGATTAAATCAACTACATAGTTTTTTAATTAAGGCTAAAACAAGTTTTTTTACAAGGGACCCTAAATCCCAAGTGTTTTGCAAAAATTAAATAAGCTTTAAGTCCTTAAAAGAAAACAAATATTTTGGCCAGTAGATACACCCATTATGAAAGCTAGCCAAACTTGGCTAAAGCCAACACTCAAAACAAAACACAAAAAATATAACAAAAAACCAAACGATAGCAATAACGAACAAAATTAACCAACACAAAAAGAAGCAACCTAGGCCACATCTTGGACCTTGTCTTTTAGCTCTTATAGTTGAATTCCTTTTATCTTCTTGGTGACCTTAATGTCATTATAGTCAATCTAAACCTCCTTCTTCTATTTATTTTTAGTGTTGGAGCAAGTCCATTTTCCTTGTTTAGTTCCTTCAAGTCCAATTCTAGTTTGTCTTCATTACCATGTTCCATGACATCTAAAAACATTCGCAAAGAGTCTATAGAAGAGTCAGGCAGTTCCTAGAATTTTGATAACACCTTCTTAGTGATATTTTCTATTTTGTCTATATTCTTTCTTGTTCTTCAATATCCTACTAAATCTTCTACTACTCAGTCATTGTGTCCTTAAGCCAATTCTTGATCTCAATCTCTTTAATTTTCCCCTCTAGAGCCCTACATTTGAGACTCAAAACTTTGATACAATGGAAGTGCAATTTTTCCAACCTCGAGAGTACAAAGAAATAGCATTGGAAGTCTCCAAGATTTCATGAAAAGGATAAAAGGCTAGATCTTTGATGTCATCTTCTAAAAGTTTTAAATTGAGCTCATCATTATCCCCTGTTTGAAGCATAGGGATTCTCACCTTCTTGATAGAAGCAATATAGGGTAGTGTATATACTTGATATACACTCCTTTATATCCCCTTCTTACACAAGGTCAACCCTAATCAATTAGAGATAACTTTGCCTTAGGCTGACCTACACATTCAGGCTTGCATACTAACTTGAAACTTCCTTTTTGACCTCCTTGATGACTTATTTGATCTTGCAAGGGTAGGAGGCTCTTCTTAGAATGTCTTGGAATTATTTACATCCATCTACCATAATCCATCCATTAGATTTCTATACGATCCCTTAAAACCAATCAAAAACTCCTATTAGGCCTAATAGCCCTCAATTATCCTAATGGACTAAATTTGGATTTGTGTAAATATTTCCTTAATAAGGTCCCAAATTTTTTTTTGATTGAGATACTATTTTCAAAGGTCTTCAAGATTATTGAGATCTTAGGTTTCCAACATCTACCATATGCCCTAACCCAAATTTTGAGAGTTTGCTAGGTTTTACTAGCAATTTAGATTAGTCATCACTAAAACTAGTCTTGCTCCTTCACTAGGGACTTCCACAGCTCGTTTCATCCATATAGTCCCATTCAATGCTCTATCCTTCCATAACACCCTCCTATTCAAAATGCTTCACCCTTGCAAGAAATTTGGTTTCCTTGGCTTAATTTCTAGCCAAGTACAACTCTGTCTCACCTAGGGCTTCCAAGGTAATGGCTTGTACCTTTAATTCTTGATCCATCCTTCCTACTACACAATTGTCAAGGTGTCTACTAGAATTTATCAAGGTTTCAACCATGGGGAATGCTGATAGACACCATTTTTCCAAGTCTACCCCAGTACTAGTCAAGAAACAAGTTGTTTCCTAAAATGTTTATATTGTGAACACAAAATGACTGCTAAGAACTTCTACCCAAAACAAGAAGCAATCATAAAAAATGAAAAAACTATATTCCAATGCAAAAGAACTAATTCAATCTCATGTCAATCAAAATCCCATTCTTTCCTTCAATCTGTCATTGATTTCCTTGACTATTATATATGCATCTATACAACTCCAAATTTCTAGCTGTACAATAGTGACTTAGAGGGATTTAAAAAATCATTTGACAACTAAATGAACTAACTCTCACTAATTGGTAACTTCCTTGTGACTTCTAACCACCTTTGCAAGTTTAAAAAACAAAAATTACAAAATGTGCAAAGTTTTCATTGTACAATTTTTTGCAAAATTGACATTTTTTGCATTTTGACATATTAGACTTTGAAAGACTACATATTGAGACTCCAAATCAACCATGGAATTTATTTAGACCATGTTTTGGTCAATTCCATTCCTAACTACCCTTCTATGCTTATCTATCCCTCTAAGATGATTTTTTGCACTTTTCCCTTAATTGGCAACAATGCAACATTACATCTAGTTGCCTATCAGACACCACATTATTGCTTCACATGTGTGAGGAACCCTATACCAAGGACCTCTTTATTCCTCCAAGGTCTTATCAAGAGTCCTATTTCATCCTAATGACTTATCCTAGGTGCTCCTACACCATACTACCTTAATGAGTTGAAAGTCCTTCTAGGACTTTAGGAGGGAATAAGAAAAAGATCAATGCCATGTTCCTTGAAGTCTCCTTCTACAACCCAAGTGGCTTCACTGTCTATTTTTCCCTACCATTTCACAAGATTCTTCATGAAAGTCTTGTTCCTAGTTACCCTATGCACCTTAGAACTCTAAATCTTCTCAACTTGTAACTTGATTATAGATTGTTTTGGAAAGGTAGCTACGATGTCTTGAAGGTTTATGTCCTCTATTGGAATGGAAGATGGAATAGGACCCTTGTAGGATACCAAATTTGCAACATTAAATGTAGTGTATAAGCCCATATTTGCTGGTAGATCAAATTAAGATGCATTGGATCCATACTTGGGAAATATCTTGCATGGGACCACCTTCTTTATCTACAACTTGTTAGATCCTCCTTTGGATAGCCTATGCTTATTAAGGTGAACCGTGACATAGTTCCAAACTACAAATAGAACATCTCTCTTCCTTATATCTACCCATTGCTTCATCTTTGTTATATTGTACTCCAAGGTTTTCTTGACCATATCATGAAATTCTTTCATGGAAAGAGAAAAGTCTTCAACCACTCCACTGACCTTTGCACCTACCTTCATGTCCCTTGGTCCAAGAATACCTCTAGGATGCACTCCATAAACCACTTAAAAAGGACCCTTCCCAGTAAACCTATTTATACTGTCATTGTAGGCATACTATACTTGTGGAATAATGTGGTCCCAACTCTAACCAAACTCCTTGGTTAAACACCTCAAGAGGTTTCCTAGGATCCAGTTAACCACTTATGTTTGTTCATCCATTTGAGGATGGTAGAAAAATCTAAATGAGAGGTTTGTCCCCAACTTGTTCCATAGAGTCTTCCAAAAATGACTCATAAACTTAGTACCCCTATCTGACACAATGCTAAGAGGTAGTCCATGTATCCTTACTACTTCCCTAAAGAAAAAATTAGCAATGGCATATACATGGTTTTACATGGCACAAAGTGAGCCACTTTGTTGAACCTGTCCATAGTGCAGAGTATCCTATAAACCAGCCAAGCAATGGTATACATGTTGATATCTTCAATATCCACTAAGTAAATTTCATTGTTAGGCATCTCATGAGGCAAAAAAAAACACTTTCCAACACAATTTTACCAATACTTTATCATTTACATAGTCTAATTTCTATTCCATAGAATATCATTCGTAACTTTCATTTCTGATATTTTTTCACAAAACCCTTTAAAGGAATGTTTTAGACCTAGGAATATTAAAACATATCAAAATATCAATTCAATGCAATAAATACTATAACTTATGGTCTTTGTACCAAGACCCATTTAAACTATCATAAACCAGTAACAAAACTTGTAACCCTGCCTAGTTTTAGGCTACCCCACCACAAAGTCCATGCTAAAAAATTCCCAAGATCTTTGAGGAATGGGAAATGGTTGGTATAGTCATGCATTGGTGGCAACTCTCTTTGCTTTCTAAAAAACTATGCAACATTCAACATACCTCTTCACATCTCTACTCAGGGTAGGCCAGTAGTAAAACCTTTGAACCAAATCCACTATCTTATGAACTACAAAATTCCCAATCAAAGCACCATTATGCTTCTCTTGAATCAGGTTTTCTTTGATGGATCTCCTTGGGACACATAGTTGATTGCCTTTAAACAAGAGGCCTTCGTACAAGGTAAGATCAGAATACTCATGATGGAAATGGTTAGTATAAATAATACACACTTGATAGAGCTTGGAAAGGTATGGATCATCAGGATATAGCTCCTTGAAATTTTCAATTCCCACACTCCTAATATGCACTTCGTGTACAATCAGCAACCTACTACTAAGTGCATCTACAACTTTTTTTGCAATGCCTTTTTTTTATGTTTAATGGTGAAGGTATAGGCCTAAATATACTCCACCCACTTCACGTGCTTATGAATCAACTTATCTTGGGAATTTAGAAAGCTTAAGGCCTGATTGTCTAAATACACAACAAATTCTTTATGCAATATGTAATGCCTCCATTTTCTCAAGGCATGGACCAATGCAAACATCTCTAGGTTATAGGAAGAATAATTCCTCTTAGCTTCATTCAACTTTTCACTATGAAATTAAAATGGTTTACCCTCTTGGCTAAGGACTACTGCAGTGACAAGGTTATTTGCATCATGTTCAACAAAAAAAAACATCCCAAAGCTAGGTAAGACCAAAACAGGTTGAGTGGTAATCTGTTATTTCAACAATTCAAAGTTCCAAGTGGCATGTTCAGTTCACTTCAAATTGGCTCTAATCCCACCTTTAATGGTCTCTAATAAGGGTGCGCAAATATGACTAAACAACTTAATATAATTTCTATAAAATTATGCTAAGACATGGATGCTCCTTGCCTCTGAGGTAATCTTGGGTGTTTGCTAACTAATTATGGCCTCCACCTTGCTAGAATTCATCTTGAGCTAACCCTGTGAGATAAAAACCCCAAATAGACTAGTTCTTGCTTCATAATATAATACTTTTCCAAGTTTTTTGTGAGCTTAGCATTAGACAACCTTTTCAAGACCAAACTCAAATGCCTTAAGTGCTCTTCTTTTGTGCTACTAAAAATCAAGATATCATCATGATAAATGACAACAAACTTACCAATGTAATCAACAAAAGCTTCATTCATGAGCCTCATGAATGTGGAGGGGGCATTTGACAAACCAAAGGGCATCTAGCCACTCATACAACACTTCAACAGTTTTAAAAGTTGTCTTCCACCACTAGTACATTTGGGCTCATTTTTCAACCTTTATTGGTCAAAATTTTGACCCATTTTTAAACCAATCTTCGACCAAATTCGACCAACAAATTGGTCGATAATTTTCCGGTCAAAAATTTGGTGAACCTACTAGATGGTCAAAATTTTGACCAATATACGTTGGTCAAAAAATGTCCAGGTTGTTGAGCCATTTTCCGCCATTCATCGATCGAACTTTCTACCAATGCTTGGTAGAAATTTGTAGGGCATTGGTCAAAATTTTGACCAATGCATGGTAGAAAACTAGATGGCACTGGTTGAAAAATTTTTGGTTGAAAATTTGCCATCCAGTAGGGTGGTCAAAACTTCGACGAATATGGTGGTTGAAAAATGTTGGCGTTGTTAGCGTATTTTCTTACATTCATTGGTCGAACTTTCGACCAATGCTTGGTAGAAATTTGTAGGGCCCATATCATGGACCCACTTCCCATGTAATAGGTATGAAGATTTCTGATTGTGAGATCGAGCTGGGATCAAAGGGTGACGTTGACTCGCTATGAAGAAGTGCTCGAAAGTTAAGTATAGCGAGTTAGTGAGTGTGGCCCACTACTATTGAAGTAAAATTGCTGTCCACAAGATCAAGTCTGGATCGATGACACTCATTGACTTGCTATAAAGAGATGTGCAAAAATTAGGTATAGTGAGTTAACAACCAATGGACCCACCATCATGTTCTTAAAGGTTGTTTCAATTGTCTACCACACGATTAAAGTAAGATCAGTGATCATCGCTAGCTCGCTATGGAAAGGTGCTCGATAATTATGTATAACGAGTTAGTGAGTTGATGACACATGTGCGTAGTCATGCATGGGCCCAGTTTGAAGCACTAGCCTTGAAGGAAAGGTAGAGATGGAGGTTTTTTATTGGCTTGATTGCCAATGTGTTAAGAAGAAAGTTGAGTCAACTTAGTTGTCATTCCCAAATCATAGGATTTTTCAAGTTTAAAAAAGAAAGTGTGACACCACTCTATTTTTCTATTTGACACATTTATGATAAGTGAAAGCTTCGCATGTGGGAGAAATAGAGTATAATACAAAGATTTTCATTAATTCCAATCCCACGCAAACAAAGATTGCAAATTTTTCGAGTACAAGAGCCTGATTGATTATGTCGTGTTAAGGCTAGTAAAGACGTGAAACTATTCTTCTGTCGTTCAAGAGAAATTTAAGAAGTTCAGAGAAGAATAAGTTTAGCAAGTCAAGTAAGTACTCATATTATAACATCTATGGCATTCCAATTCTCTCAATACTGTCAAAATGCCTCCTAAGAAACCATTCTCTGGGCAAATTAATTATGTGGATAGGAATGTCCATGATGATTTATTAGAATTACTCCCAAAATTTACTGTACAGCCTGCACAAGTTAAAAAGTTAATTTCCTTAAACCCTAGGCTTAAAATTGGTGATGGCCTAAATGACAAGGGGAACTAGGTTAGGGATGCAACAACTACTCAAATTGGCCTTATCTTGTTTAAAAAGTGGTTTTCGGAAAGAAAGTTGTTTGCCTCGCATGCTAATGTCTGGAATTTTGATTTGGGAAAGTTAGTAGTCCCAAGTGTTTTCATGGATTATGATTTGCTTGAAGCCATTGCTAAGAATTATGACCAAGCCATTAAGGTTGTAAGAAGAAAGGATGGTGTGCCTCTGGTCTCGATTACTCTTGAAGAAATTAGAGAGGTTTTTCACCTAGAACCATTATCAGACTACCATGTGCAAATCAATATGCTAGAATTAGAGAATGAATATAAAGCAAAGAAGGATGTAATTAGGGGAGGTGCACTAAGGGCACATATTGGTACAATAGGAACTTTGCCAGTAATTACTGCAGCCTCTAGAGAGCCTTTTAAGAAGAGTCTTTTCACTTCCTAGGCTGTAGAGATATACAAGACCTTATGCCAAGTTTTTGGTGAAGATGAGAAAGAATTTATGCCCATTGGTTTCATGTACATGATGGTTCAGATTGCTTCCTTCAGTGTAGATGTTATTTTTGATTTTGCTTCCTTTTTGGCTGAAGAAATTTACATTGGTTTAGTTGGGATTGTGAAGGGCAAGGTGGAAAAAACTTTTGGTCACTACTCTCTATTAATGCATATGTTTTTTTTCAAAGGAGTGACATATTTTGGTAATGAGATGGAACTAAACATAGAGGAGAATGGGGAAATACTGCCAGTCCAATTGTGGAGTGCAGATATGACCTGGGATGCAAGTAATGCTAGTTTTGTTAGATTTGATGGATATTTTGTTGCTAAATTGAGATGCCTCATATTGAGTGACAATCCCAGAATCCCTAGGGTACTAATGAGTCTCATCAAGCCTATGGATAACCCCCATGACTTGAAAGTTTCACATAATTGGGGAGATATCATCCCCCACCCTGTTTCTATTGTTTTTAGAATCTATGGTTTCAAGGGGAACCCTCATGTTTTGCCTTACCAAGTTCCTTTGAAGGTGGGAATGGCTGAAGTTTTATGGTAGTTAGGGGGAGTGGAAGAAATGTTTTTGTTGAAAAGGAAATTAGGGTCAATTTTCCCTACCTACACAGTGGCCCATCAGTTTGTGATTATAAAAGGAGGATGGATCTTTTTGCATAAAATTTTGGAGTAGTATATGATGGTTGTCTCTAATCCCCGTTTTTGTGATTCTGAGTGATTTTTCAATTAGATGTTGAGGCATAGAATCAAGTTGGGACTAGTCAAGAAAAATTCTTATTATCTAGAGGATATTATAAGGAATGAATTCTCATTGCAGGAGCAGGAAATTAAAAAGGAAAAATGGAGAGTTTATTCCCGAGTCTTAGAATTAATTCATTGTTTTGATAATAAATATGATCCTTTGGATAATTCTATTACAAAGGCTGACAAAATAAGTAAGCTCATGAATACCTTCCCTAAAATAATGGAGGTCATGAATGAAAAGAAACAATTTTTTATTGATTCATATCTTGATAAGGCCAGAGAGGTCATGAGGAGGTTGGTTTTCACTCCAAATGTGAGAACTGATAAAATAATTGTACAAAAGAGCCCCAGATATACTATAATTTAGAATAAAAGGGTTCCTATAGACAAGGGCAAACAAATAATAGGATCTACCAGTATAGCCCAAGAGGAGAGACCTAATGATCCTAGTCCTAAGAGGCAAAAGGTAATCATAGAAGAAAGGCCTCAAGATGAGGAATATTCACCCACCCAGTCCCCTTTGAGGATTGGAGAAAAGCAGCTCACTAGTGAACAGGTTGAACAAATGTGATCACAGGGAGATATTTTTATTACTCAAGTAGAATTAGATGAGGGTAACCCTCCAAAACTTCCTCTCCCAAGTTTGGATCTAACAATAGCTGATTATAGAGGTAGGGAGTTAGACCCTGTATTAGAGCAGGCAAGTCATCAATTTTTGACTGATGATAGTTTTGTGAAATCAAGGGCTTTTCAATAGTTTGCATGGAGGACAAACATGAACGTTTTTGAGGAGAAATGTAAAAAGATGAAAATAGAGCATCCAGAAATGGATGAAACTTCCATGCAAAACCAAATTAAAGAAGAAATGATGAAGGAATTGTAGAATATAAGCCCCGAGGAGGGGAAGAAAATGATAAAGGCATCTAACATTTTATTATTGCCCAATTGGGATATTGTAGATGCATTAATTTTCAATTCTATTTCAAGTAGATTGGAGTTGTAAGATCCAAATAGAAGAGACTTCCAAGGCACTTCATTCATTAAAGATCAAGCTACATTGGTCAGTTGGTCATTGAGAAAGGGATCTAGAGCCACACCATTACAATCAGATGAGTCTGGGTTGATGGGAAATATACTTGTAAGAAGGGTTGCTGAGACTTCACATCTACAGGCAACATATTGGAATGTGGATTCTTCTAAGTTTGTGTTGGCCACTGCTAAGAAGGAGGAACAGGTTATGTCTGAGTTACAGAATAAATATGAAACATTTCTTGAGGCCTATAATAGGGAGGTAAAAAGGAGAATTGAACTTGAAAACAAGGCAATGGGGAAATCCACAAGGCCAAGAATAACATACCCCCATCCTCTAGTGGAACCTTTTGAATCCACTCCCCTTGTAGAGATACTAGACACACCTCAAAGGCCTGAATATTATACAACTGAGGAATTTGAAGAAGAGAAGAGAAAACTATGGGCCTTACATGTAGAGTTAAATACGCAGTATGAGGATAAGCTTAGAAAGGCTCTAATGTATTTAGTGGAAAAAATTGAGTGGCCCTTATTCTTTGATCAGTTGGTAAAAGTAATAGATAAATGGGAGGAATTGAAAACTCATGATGATACTCTAAAGCCTATTGTTAAAAAATGGGGAAGAAGGGAAAAGGAAATCACCCTTCTATGTTATTCAATTATAAAGTCTTCCCATGACCATGCTGAAAAATTGTATGATATTGCTAATGACCTGTCAGATTTTGATAACAAGAGAGTTGCTTTGCAACTGAAAATTGTTTCTTATTTGAATAAGTACAAGAATAAAAAATTTGATCTATTTCCTTGTGCCTTGGATAGAAAGAAGAAATTGAAAAATAAGGAAGAGTGGAGTAAAGAATTGGATGAACTTTTCTACACAAGGATAAATAAAGTTATTAATGAAAAGGGGCATGCCTGGTGGGCCACCATGACAAAGGAATTGGTTAAAGTCCAATTATTTTTTGATTCTTTGAAGCAAGAATTTGTTGGTTTTGAAAAGGAGGTTGGTTATATTTTAAAAAAGAAAAATGATATCCTACAGTTTAGCTGGCTGAATGATATACAATTTGACACTTGGATGACAAATCTTCTATTGGACAAGCAGTTAGAGGAGGACAGTTCAAATGATGATGAGAAACTAGAAGGCGAGGTGTAGGTTATTGACACCTCTACACCAGAACTAAAAAAAGAAGAAGGGGAAAAGGTAATAATGCCTGCTCAGGGTGAAAGCAATGAGAACCTACAGGAGAAAACCAATTTGGAGGTATCACAAGATCATCCTTCTTTGGCCAGCTTGGTAGCCATGTATTCTAAGGAGCTAGAATAATGAGAGACAAATCAGAAGTTGATGATTCACAAAAAAAATTGGAATGGGCCTACCTGAAGGAATATTTGATATGCCTGACATTCTATTGTGATTGGTCTTGTCTTTTGTATGATGCTTTGTTCCTTGGACACTTGTCAGATCACAATTGGCCTTTTCTTATTGCAACTCATGCTATATAAATGAGTTTTCAAGGCATTGTGATGGTCTGAGACTTGTGCAATTTTTTGTTTCTTTCAAGAAGAGTACATATTCAGTCGGTCCAATAGTATGCAGAGGTTTTGAGTTTGCTTCCATTGTACTTTTTGATAAGCAAATTGAAATGACAGAAATGGCAATCTATTCTTGGCATTCAATTGGTTTTCTATTGGTTATTGTATTAGTCATATGAAAAGGATAATACAAAGGGGTATTTACACTATATCTGTGGATCATCAATTTCTGTCTCCAGTTTATGGGTTTGTTTACTTTGAAGTCATTTAAATAAGGTTTATTTGGCTGAATGTAGTTTGGATGGGTTGTATGTTGGTTTTATTGTTGCTTTTAATTCAAGCAATTATATAAATGCTTTAGTAAATCAGTAGGGTTTATGAGTTCATATAAGGGATATTGCATAAGAATGGAGATGGGTGATTGCATTTGATTAATTCTTATACAAGTTATTTGAATTAGATCTCCCGCCAATAGTCAATTTCGTGCCCAATGGATAAGGCATTGGTCCTATAAATCAGAAGTAAACAAGGATGAATTCTGCTGCTGCATATCAAATCATCTTACAAAATCAAAATTATTTTATATCCTATTCAAGAATTATAAATGTTGGTCTCAACTCATTTATATCTAATTCCTGAGTCTTAGGTAGCTGCTATTTCCAGGAATATTTGTAAATTTTAGGAGAATTATGACCAGATCTACTGATAAGGGATGTGTATAAGTTTGAGAGCATTGAAGAATTGAAGTGAGTTGTGTATGTATGTGAGGGTAATAGAGGCGAATTAGAATGAAACTAAGATAATTTCATTTTTGAATTCTACTACACCGTGCACTTGTACAGATCCTTTCTTGTTCCTCTTTGTGCCCACCACTTAGCCCACATTATTGAGTTTCCTATACAAGAAAGTCTTATAGCAAGTAATTTACCCAAGATTCTTGGAGTTGTCCCATTATAAGATATGATGAAATCATGAACTAATTGCCTATTATTTAAGAAAATGAGAAACACTATAAGACACTTTGTAGTGTTGCAATAATAGCCAAATCACCAACGTAGGCATGCTTTTCAGATCATATTCTCTCTCAGACACAGATGTAACATGCATTTTGTTTGCAAGTGATTTCTAGGAGCTTGGGGTTCACTATCAATTCCAACACCTTCGACTAAAATTTTTGAACAAGTCAAAAGTTGTTCCACTATAATGATTACTAATAAACTTTATCATTGTTCAAGTCAAAAGTTTATCATTAGCAAAAATGGTAGATAATTTTGTTCATGGTCTCAAGGAAAGCAAAGACTGCTTGACAATAGCAAAAAACAACACAAATGATTTAGAAATAGTCTATCACAATGAAAGACATATTTTGCCTATCATAACACTAGCAGTGCTCTACTGTCTCATTTTTGGTAATAGAGACACCCCCCAAACATGAAGGATTCACCCCCCAAACATCTTCAAACATGAAATGATCCACTGTCTATTAGACTGGTGTCTAATCCAGGCTAAACCTCCATCAGCAATTACCATCCAACACTGCACTTGCACCAAGTTTTCCCACTCACCTGCATTTGGTTAATATAGTACAAATAAATTATCACAACCTCATTGTCTCCCACCAATAATAGTGACTACAGGTGGTAGGAGAGAATCTACATTGGAAACTTCAGAATAAGTATAGTTGACTATGCCTAACCAGTCACTGGTTTGAATGCACCAATCTATTATTCCTTACTCAACCCGCAATGAAAATTAAAAGAATGCATGGAAAAGATAAAAATAATAATAAAATGTTATCACATTAAATATTAGTCAAAATGCATTTGATACATCATAAGAAGTCACTGTTCCATGGGACAGAGATTGAATTGCAGAGAACATGATTATTTGATTGATTATAATTTTTTCACAATGCCTTGTCTCACCACCCCAACTCTACTTCTCCCCCAAACAATAGTAAACAACCACTACTGTCTAATTATCTGACTGTTGCTAGTTAGTTATAAACTGAAATTTGTTGTCTAGTTGATACAAAGTGTCAACTTTGACAACTTACAATCATATATGTCTTTAATATATTTCACTAACCTTTTCAAAGGTTTTATAACTTCACTAACCCTTCCAAAGACACCTAAAACCCTTATGAGCTGTACTAGGCCCAAAGACACCTAAAACCCTTACAAGCTTTTCTTTGCATTTTTTCTACATTTGATACTTTTCTTATAGGCGGACATGTCTATCACAAACATCTAACATGTTTGTCCTTAGACTTCATGGCAAAAACCCTACAAACAACACAAAAAAAAAAGGACATGAACCATCCAAACATCTCTAATAGCTTGTGGATATCCCAAAGATGCATAAGTGCATGACTTGTGAAAACCAAAAAGATAAGACTAACTTGTATAACAAGCGAATAACCAAATTGATTTTATGTCTGTGTTATGCTTGACAATGACAATGATATTTGGATTCAAGTATGAGGAAATTTGTATCAATCAATTCATTAAATATCATTTTAATACAATGAATATTTTAAGAGATTCAAGAGCATAATTATAAGCCAAATTTGTGGAAGACCTAAATCAAACCTAAGTGAATAGACATGTGAAGGCTTATTTTGAATATGATGAGCAGATCTAAGGCAGAATTTTTATGAAGGTATATTCCAAGTTTAGAGCATTTATTGAAAAATAGTATTTTAAATCTTGGTGGATTATTCATAAGTACAAGGTAGATTTTTTGAAGACCTCGAAGGAGATCTAAGGCAAATCTACCTATATTATAAACACTTTGCATTTCAAAGGTCAGTTCCTTCTGCATTGCAGGATTTGAGGTTGGTGTCTCTTGCTAATTGAGTCTACACATTTGTTTGAAGTTATATACATACATACATATATGTGTGTGTGTGTACACACACACACAATTCACCTACAAGGATTTCCATGCTAAATAGTATATGCATCTTGTCTTCTTTTGTTCGACATCAACTATGTGAATGCTTTCTACATTGCTTTCAGTTGACTCTATATATATAATAAAATATGCAGGTTTCTATGCCAAACTAACTTCAATGTGGACAAATATCTAATAATTGGGATTTAAAATAAGCAAGAACTATATGTTCAAGGAACCAAAAGATGACTGCAATGAGACTATTACAAGCGAAAAAACTTTAGTCTCGTTAAAGTGAATTGGGATGTGGGTTTGAAAACTTAACAAATTTGAGCTTCACTTGGTTTCAAGAATACTATAATATTCTCTACTTAACAAGGCCAATCACGTGAAGATGGAAGCTCATCTGGCCTCACCCCCCTCCCCCTAACATCAATCTAAAGTACCCATTATCATCTAATTACATACTTCATTCATTCATTCATCCATTTATGAACTATAACATTCAATCAATACAATCACATGACATTCATTAATATGATATAAAAATCATTAATACACAATACTAATCAAAACTTCATTAACACATAACAATATTCATTAACATAAAATAAAAATCTATATTAATATGCATCATTCATACATAATTACTTAAAGCAAAGTTCTTTCATTATCCAACAAGGTTTATCAAAGAATATTTTTAAAACATCATTTCTTTTTTTGTTTTTCTGAGCTCTCTTAAGAAAAGCGCTTATAGGGACATCCATATCTACTTCATTCTCCTCTTCTGGCACATGTAATGTCAAATTACAATGGCTCCTTCTCTTTGGAGGAGTAGGAGGTTGCTGCACTAAAGGGGGCTCTATTGCAAGAACAAGTAAATGTGATAAATTGGCATACTCATTTTATTTTTCTAACTATTACAAGTTTGTAATTAAGTACGAGTACAACATAAAATGCATTTTTCTTACCTGACAATGCCACATCATGTACATTAACATTTTGATCTGCCACTACATCAACATGTTGAACACTTGGAACATGGTCCAGTCGTTCAACATGATGTTCAACATGCTCTGAAATATTAAAAAAAGGGATACACGTCAAATTCCAATTGAAGATGTTAAATTGTATTCATAATTGCATAATTAATTTCCAATAGCAAATTAATACCTCCACCACTATAATGCACATCATGGCCTTCGTCAGGAGTAGGTTCTGTGGTAGGATATGAAGGCTGTAGTAAAATGTTAGGCACATTGTTATGTAGTCAATTTACGTTTAAAACTAATACCAAAAAAGAATCTTCTCAAATATTTAATTTCATTTACTTTTCATCTGACCAATTTACCTATGAGATATCATTTGGTGCACTAGATTCTTGGGCAAGGCTTACAGATTCTTCATGTAGGCATGCAACCACAACTTTATAGCCTTCCTTCAAGGCAATTTTTCTATCTTCATCTGTGACCTCCACATTGAAATCTATGCCCTATGGTTTTTGCTTTGTAACGTCAATTTTCCATGTATGGTTTCATTAAACAAAACTTTTTGCAACATTATATTAAAAAAATAAAATAAAATTCATTGCTCTACTTACAAGTCGAGATTGCAGATTCATATAGCCACCAGAGCCAAGTTTGTGTTGGCCAACCTTTTCTATTCTTGCTTTTGTAGCCACAGATGTGTCCTGCAATCTATGAACAATTTCAAACATCTTAGATTATATATTTACAAATATCAATAATTAGTGCATGATTACAATGTACTTAATACTATAATGACATACCTCTTTTTTCCTTGTGCTGCTTCATTATCTCTATCTTCACATAGCCTTTTCTCCTTTGCATCTTCTATTATTTCATTCCACTCCATTGGTGGAATCATACTTGAGGACGGTCATACTTTGGATTATCCTTAAGACCCCTTCTATATTGATCCTCACAGTCTTTATATGCTTTGCTGCTCTTTTCAGAAGTAGGCCAGTGTCAAAAATATTTTTCCCAAATTTCTCCTCAGTGGATGCAATTAGCTGATTTTTTAATTCCCCAGCTTGTAAATTTCACCTTTTTAAAAACAAATAGATTGTTAGATCAATAACTTTAATATATTACAATAAATAGAAGAAAATAAAAATTATGTAGCAATGATACGAAACTACGTACCTTTTATGTATGGTGGGTCCAAACAGTCTCAATGTCATATGAAAAAGATGTTCAAAGAAAGCATTATTACCTACAAAAACATAAAGGATTTATCAGTCCAAAATGAGTAATGTAAAAGTAAACTAAATTTACACTTTAAAAAATATCAATTTTAAAGCACCTGGAAGATTTCGTTCTCTTAATGGAAACATAGTTTTCTTATTCAACAACAATGTCCCTTCATACGAGCCAATACTAATAACACGAACTGCTCTTGGAAATGTATCAGCTTCAGTAGTACCGCTCTTTGTTTCTCTATAAACTGAAACATCATAACAATTAAATGACAATTTTAGTACTACTCTCTGTTGGTCTACCTCCCTACCTATGTCCATGTCTCTCTATGTGTGGCTATATATGTTTGTATGTGTGGTATGTGTATGCATGTGTTTGTGTGTATACAAGCTTCTGTAGACATCATTTAAGCACTAATGTGCTACTTTGTTGTTCATCAACTTGTAGAAAGACATTACAAAATATAGCACATTAAAAAATATAGCAAAACAAGGTTTTACCAGTTCTACTGGGCATAGATGATGATGTTTGCATGGTCCTTGTTTCTGACAATGCAATAGACAATAGTGGACCGCCAACCGAAGGAGGAGTCTGCATTTCATCATGAGCTAAAGAATAAAATATTGTTAGCAAAGACATTTGCAATGGATAAAGATCAAATGGGATACTAGCGAGAAGCATCAATGAAAAAAAGTTAAGTGTTATAATGTTGATGAAAACAAACAAAGTCTTACTTACATGAAGGTATTGTGAACCAACCCTGACCATGTTCAACATGTGATGTCACAACTGGCACATATGTCTATACAAGAACACATAAAATCAGAGATCATGATCCATAAGATACTATAAAATATTAATATCTATTGAACTTCTATTACTACTTTAGTTGAATTACTGCTTACTTTCAAAGATTGGATTCTATGGTCCAATTCTATTCTTAGTGCCTCTTTCTCCTCACTTTTGTCACCCTTGATGATAATTTGAACAAGCTCATCAGTGTATCTTTGTGTAATTTGTTGGGTGATGAATACAGGTTCAGTACTAAGGCCAATGTCATGTAGATATGATGCCCATATTTCAAATTGCATTTGATCAGCGATCATTGTAGCTTTTTCCTATTAGTTGTGACATCAAATATTCGTATACTTTCATCAAAATAACTCCAAAGCCATAAAGAAAAGAACATAATAATAGGACATTTGTTTCTATATTAACATTAAAATTTACAATAATTAATGTTTACCTCTACTGAAGGTGTCTGACATGGTGCATCCATATCACCCTGTGAAAAAAATTTGTAAGTCTTAGAAATTAGCAGAAAAATTAAAGTAATAGACTTACCAAAAAAAATATTAATAATAAAGTAGATTGTATATGTAAATCATTTGTCTTAAGTTAAAAATTTAGTATAACTAATGTTTATATCTAAAAAAATATTTGGCATGTTCTACTTAATTTTTATATGTGCACATATGGTTTGGAAAGAATTATTTGGTCATACAAGACCCCATCATAGTTGAGATTGATCATACCTGAAGATTTCATTGATCATCATGATCATCATCCATGTCATCATCATCATCATCATCATCACCATCATTGTACTTGTCACTTTGATCATCATCATCACCACCACCATCTTCATCACCATCATCATCCTCTTGATCACTATCATCATCATGACCATCATCGTCATGATCATCACCATCTTTGTCACCATGATCATGATCATCATTAGCATCATCATCATCATTATCAACATTATCTTTAGCATGACCAAAATTATCACCATCTTTTTCTTCTTCATCACTGGGTAACTGTTGTTCCTGATAATCATTTACTTCCTCTTGTGCTTCTTTAATATCTTCTTCTTCGATCACATTATACTTTATCGGCCTTCCTCTTGGGTCATGTCTAACAACAAATGACCAACCTAGTTTGTCTAGAACACCAAAGTAAAACACTTTCTCTCATTGAATTGGAAGAACATAGGGCTCATCTTCGACTAGCTCAAATGACCTTGTATTAATCATAGTAAATCCACTACTATGTTCAATAACAGTCCTATCGAGATCATTTCAATTCAGTCGTAACCTAAACCATTTGACGACAAATAGAACTATTTTGAATGAATTAAAATCGCACTCAACTATATCATCCAAAATGCCATAGTATCGATTTTCAGATTGTTGAGGATGTATGTCAGTTCTAGATGAAATATTGGTGACCGCGAAGACAGATTTTATCCCAAAATCACACATTTTCTTCATTTCATCTAACTTTTTTGAGCAAAATTTATAGCCATGGTAGTACATAGCTTTGTGCTGTTTGACCTACAATTATTCAAACATGTCAAGAATCTTCTCATTGATCTGTGAGTTGATATTAAACTTATGTCTCATGATTAGTAATCTTATGCATACCTTTGTATCTCTTAAGCCATATATTAGATCAAGTACCATTGGCGTAACATTGGGATCTCCATTACGATGAGCTTCTTTAACAAATGATGCAACACCATCCCATGTTAATGAGTGGCCATTTTCTTGAGACTGTTCAATCCACACTGTCATCCAATCAAAATTGTTTGCAATATACAAGTGTAGTGCATCCCACTCACGACCAACTATAAAGAAGACAATTACACCAGTTAGAAACAACTTATATATATTGATGATGGATAAGAATTGTTAAGTTACAAAAAAAACTTATAATTACCTCTCACCCTCCTCAATCTACCTTTCCCCGTCAAGTACTCCCCTTTGAATTTTTCATTACAGTTGGGATCCCAAATGCGATCTAGATGGATACCTGCTACAAAATTTGGAAGATATTCACTGATATACACCATGGTCTGGTATATCATATATCCTTCTAACATAGAACCCTTAGGACATGCTCTTTGTCAAACCAAGCCCTTCATAAATTTCAAATGCCTCTCAACCATCCACATTGATCTAGCTTGTATAGGTCCACACAATTCAATCTCCTCAACTTGATGTACGAGGTAGTGTTCTTGAGCATTGAAAAACATTGGAGGTAAACACTTTTACATTTCACACATAAGCTGTGGAATTTTTCTCTTCCAATATTTTATATCTTTTTTATCAATTTCTTTAGATGATAACCACCTAAATGAGATTCAACATGCAAAAACACATAGAGGAGATTTCAAATAAAATTATACAATAGATTTAAGATAAAAAGCTACAAATCTAAGAAAAAACACTCTTCCAACCTCATGTATTTTCCAAGATCATATATAACTTGTTTAATACTATTTTCAAACTGTTGTGGAAGGGATAGAGGTAGGATGAACTTAAATCATTAAAAAATAATCATTTCAATATATTATTAAATAATGCAACTGGTACTACATTTAATCTTACAAATATACTGTAAATAAAAAACATGACTTACCTTGAGGAAGGTATGACAATCATGTGTCTTCAACCCTGGCCCAAAATCACCTTTCTTTGATAGAAGAGTGCTTATATTTGCAACAAATCCTGTTGGAAATTTCATTTTTTTTATGACTTTTTTTAATGCATCACTTTGTTGCTCTGTACATAACCAAGGAAGGGCACTTGTATTTATGCGAACTCCATTCCTATTTGATTCAATGAAAACTTTTAGTGCATGATTAGATTCATGAATGTTATTACAAATTTTAGCAATTTGTTCTCTATCACACCTTTCATCCAACATTTTCCATAGTGTCTCTGTTACATTCTTTCCTTGTAGTATGGTAACCTAATAAATTGAGTAGGATAACTTTTCATTCCTCTAGGAAGTTGGTCATTAATGCCTTAACAACCTTCACGAGCATCAGTTACAACATTAGTAAATATAAGACAATATTGAAATAGAAATTGTAAACTTTGGACGACAAATTGGACATTACCTCGATGATTTAGTCAATTGTATTCCAACTTCCATAAATGAGGTGTCATTATTTGTTGCCTTAATTATGTCTCTTCTTTCCCATTGAAAATATGTTTTTTGACAATTCAGCACCTATGATTATTGTGGAGAAAGTGTCTAAACTCATCAAACACCTACTTTCCTAAACTTCTTGAATGATGACATTTCATCTTCTAACCACAAACTGGACATGCAAATTTTCCCTTTGTCTGAAGACCTAAAAGATCATGTATAATTATCATGCACAAATTAAGCATTTGATAGTAATGTGTAAGCACTATAACAGACCAAAAATATGTGATCTTAACAATATAACATATCGCAAAAATGAGTTAGCCCAGGGGCATCATGTATTGTCCATACAAGCATTGCATGGAATTGAAATTGTCGATGACCTATCGGTCTAGAGATGTCATACATAGTGATGCCATTCCATAACTTCAACAACTCGTCAATTAGGGGCTCAATATACACGTTCATATCTTTAACTTGGTATCTACCTAGCAATTGAATGAACATAAACATTACATAATTATTATAACCATTTTCATGCACTATTTATAAATTAATTTAGATAACCATAAAAAAAATACCTGGCACAATCATTGACAATATTATGTGCTCCATCTTTATGGACATCCAAGGAGGAATGTTATTGTTAATAACAAAAATAGGCCATACTAAGTAAACAGATCTCATATCTCCATATGGATTGACACCATCCGTCGCCAATGAAAGTTTTAGATTACGAGGTTCTTCTTTAAAGTGTGACCATGTTTTTTCTATCTCTTTAAATGCAGAACCATTGGTAGGAATTCGCATAATGTCATCTTGACTTCTATTGCGTGCATGGTAATCCATAAATTGTGCCAAGCTAGCACACCTAAATAACCGTTCTAGACGTGGAATAATGGGAATGTATCGAAGAACCTTGTGAGACACTTTTTTTGTTATTTGATCTGAGTGATATCTACTAACATGAAAATCAGGAAATTATGTTGCAAATTCATGTTGTTTATGATATAGAATGTGATCATTGGGACATGCATGTATTGTCTGATACTTATTCCAATCTAATCCATAATGTTAGATAATTCTCGATACGAACGAGGCAAAATGTTTGATGGTGGTAACAAAAACTCAGTAATCAACCTACAACAAAAAATATGCATTGTTAATATAATGAGTAGTAATTGTATGCTAACCTTGAAGATGAAAAAAATGACATACCTCAGCATACGTGACATTGCTACATTGGATATGCAATTCATAACCTTTAAGTTCACCAACAACACTATAGCTGACAGTAGAGTTGTTTGAGAGCCTGGGTATAAGGGCTCGTGTGCCTTCTCAAGTAAAGGTATATCAAGACCATCTTCATCATTATTATTAGATTCGCTAGTACCATCATTATGAGCCTCTTCATCACTTGCCCCAATACCATCTTCTTCAATCATGTCCTCTGGCACATTATCATCTTCTTCCATGGGAGCATTATCCTTAGCTTGGATATTCACTCCTCCATGTTCCTCTAGTAGGAAATCCACATTCAGAAATGGAAAAAAATCGTGGCCCCCTTAAACATGACCATATTGCCTACAATGACTCTAGGTTGTTGTGATTAGAATTCTTTGATTCTTTAAACCCTTACACTTTTTGCAAGGACAATAACATTTATCAAGTTTTCTTCAGAATTGGGCCCACAATGCAGCCATTGTCTCATTATTTTATTCTAGATTCATATTTTCAGGCGTGGTCTTTCTTCATAGGAAAATATACCTACAAATAAATTGGACATGTTGTGATTAATGTTTATATCTACACATATGGTTTTTGTTAATTAATGTTTTTAAATGTAATTAAAATGATTACAAACATATCAAAAAGGACCTTCACAGGGTCTTATTACATCAACTGTTCTAACATGGTCATGTTGGTTATCTTGAGACCTTAATTTCTTGTCATGCCTTCAACCTTGACCTTGATGCTCCTGCATCATTCTCCCAAGGATCAAAGAAAGTTGGATCATCATGGAATTGAGTAGGCAGACCTTCTAGGAAGTTGCAATACTTCAACCTTGTAAGTGTCACGTCAATGTAATGGGTACTAAACAAACAATTTAAGTTGATGAGAAATGGTTGTTATGAATTCAAATTGTAAGCTTCACGTCAATGCATTGGGTATTAAACAAAAAATTCAAGCTGATGAGTATGGGTTTTTGTGAACCAAAACTCATGAAATATGCATTAAGTCCATACCTGCTATTTACAATGAGTATGGGTTTTTTTTCTAAGAACATACCTGTTTTTTATAGTCAATAAATTTCTATATCCTCTAACAAATTTGAAGTAATGAGCCAAAGTCACACGGTTGAAGATGATCATTGTCCCCTCAAAGCACCATCGTTTGATAAATTGTTGCATTGAAATATGATCTAGAAAGGGCCTTTCCACATAGTATGTTGGTATTATTTGGAAATCATCGATCATGTGGTTACTGCAAAGAGGCTAAGGACCAAACATGGAATCATGGAGATAGTGCACGGATGTACAAGGAAAATTTGTTGCTCTTTAGCTACTAATCTTTCTTTGTGCTTGTCAATTAAAACATTATTTTAAAACTTGATCTTAATACTTTTTATAATCAATGGCTTTCTTTCCAATGTCTATCTCTCTACTCAACACATTTTTTCATTTTTCTTTCCTTCTTGCTTCATCATTAATACTTGGTTCACAAGCACTTATGGTGTTCTTCTTACTAATATTATGAAGTGGACAATGACTTTCAATCTAGATAATCAAATGTTTGGCTCGACTTTTTTGGGTAAGTGTGATGATATGTAGTGCACTATAAATTTTATCTTCGATGAAAGGATTAGCACCTCTAATTTTCAAATGGCGATCAACCAGAACTAGCTGACAATCTAACCTAAAAAATACATTTTATGCCAAATTCCAATCACAATTAAAGACATTTAGCTATTGGAAAATGGCAAGAATATGTCTTATTTTAGATATGCAATAAAATGGGCAAGAAATGTGGAAGAATGTTAAGTTTTTATCCACCAAAACATGAGTAAAATTGTATAAATTGAATGTATTTTTAAAAATAATGTCAATTCCCTTCAAAATAAATATTTTGCATGCAACTTACTTGTTGAAGATATTTCAAGTTCTGCAACTCTTTAATCACAGGATCCACAATAGTTGGAAGCTTTGACCTTTCTGTCAACTATGGCTTGGCCTACAGCAGCAAAAAATTCTTAGTATATGCATCTCAACATTTAAAAAATACATCAAGCAATTCAGGTCAGTTACAGTCTGTAAATTAACTGGCATTTTTTTCTTCTTTAACATATTCAACAATCAAGTACAATTAATAGGAATACAAGAGCAAAACTTGGAATTCTACTAATGTCATCAATGTTAATCTTGGGTACTAGTACAAAGCCAGTAAGAAATCTACAGTTGTACCAAGCAAGATATTTACAAGACTTGATCACAAAAGGTTCATTTAGCACAAAACAACTTCAAAAATATTGTATATATACACTCTTTGATGCTGTCAAAGGGAACAATTATTTTAATGATGTTTTATGTAAGAATTTCTAGAGGAAATGATAAGCATGAAATATATTCAAGTTTTGACACTAAGGAATTGAAACATCTGCACTCAAGAATTTCCTGGAGTATTTAAATTCACTCGAATTATGCCTTACAACTTCTTTGAAAAACAATGATTTAGATATTCAATGGTATCTTAAGTACTATATATATACTAGTGCTTGCACCAAGCATAGGTGCAAGAGTATAGTCGATAGTGGCATGTAGTATATCATTTTAGAAATGTGGTAGCTAGTAGAATTGTTTTATAGAAAAGCCCTATACTATTATTTGGTAGGAAGATAATTAGAACCAAAAAAAACATGGTGTGCACAACTAGCATCATTTGATTGTTTTCTATTTTGAGGTGTAGAATATTTGGTGGATCTTAATTTTTGTGGAAGCTATTTTGAGCAAGGATATGCTAAAAATGAGTTCTTCTTCTACAACCATAAAAACATTATCAGATTCACCATCCAAACTATTGAGTTTCAACCAAATATCAATATGTAGTTTACGAACAGTTGGCCTAAATGGTTGTTGTTATAATTGAGAATAACACCGAGCTTGATTTGATGAGTTTTTTTTATTGACTCGTAAATTTTCTAATAATTCAATAGATTAACCCATTGATAAAAAAACATGGAAACTCATTAGCTATTATTGTGGAGTTAGATCTCAACATTGGCTCTAGTATTTCTTTAGTTGGCAATCGTACATTGGTTGCATCTGGATTATCACCAACTATTGCAGATGATGGAAGTGATACTATGTATGAAGCTTCTAATATAGGAACTCCATGAGAAGCTAGAGATCATTTAATGGAGATTTGGTGATGAAAAATGGGATCTCTAAAGATGAATAGAGCTCGTTGAAGTTAAGAGGGCTCGTCAAAGTATTTGTTTAAGTGTCCTATGTGTTTTTTGACAAGTAGGATTGGTTATAAAGTTTAATGTCCTCATTTTAGCTCACCATGGTTTATGTTTGGATTGACCTATTATTGGCCCTCATAGGTTAAGGCTGATGGCTAGAGGGCCCCATCTGGGAAAACAAGAGGATCTTTCCCTTCTATAGTATAGAAGTGTTTATGATTGCTCCTTATTTGTTTTAGTTAGGTACACTTACAATTTATAGTAAGTTATGTATCCAACATTTCTACATTTGGCAAGGCATCTAGACTGATCTCAATGTAGTGACGACCCTTGGCACTACTGATTTTATCAAATATTCAGGAAATTACTAGTTATAGTAGGTTAGGAGTTAATAGAGAGAACCATTAATATTTTTAGTAAGGCAGTTGGTTGTGTGATGGAAGCAATGGTTGACCAACTGGTTCAGATGAGACAGAGAGATGATGAGTAATCAATGAGATATTAAAATCATAGTAACAGTAATAAAGCTATTTATAATGGTTATATTGTAAATTTATTACTTATCTTCATAAAGTATTATTGAGAAGCTATTATATTTAATGGAAATTTATGCCTTTAATAATGACATAACTTAATTCAAACACAAAAAATAGTTATATAAGTCATTAAAGTGACATATTGGTGAAGCCTCATGAGTCAAACTTTATTGAGGAATTATAAAAGCCCTAGAAATGAAATTGATTGATTTTTTGTTTATGAGTTTTGACTTTTATATTGGATGTTCCAGGGAAGAGTGCAATGTTGAGTTACAAAACATTATATGACTACTCTAAGTCTTTATTGCATTCAAAGAATAAAATTTAGTATTGGTCCTAAGTTTTCATAGCAATCAAACCATGGATTTTGTATTGATTGATTCTAAGACTTTATATTATTCAAACCATGGATTATAATGTTAATTCTAGGTTTTTATGGCATTCAAAACATGAACTATAGAAGAATTTATGTGGTCTGAAGGGATGCTGCCCCACACTTCTTGTCACCACCCTTGTAGTCAAATTTTGTTCTTGGACTCCTGGGATATTATTTTTGGGTAAAGCTTAAATGGTCTTGAATTTTTTTGTTTGCTTTTGCTATTTGGGGTTCTTTGGAAAGGGAGGAGATCCTGGCAGTGGCAAGCCCAAACTTTAGATTGTTGTTCCTTCTACGGCTTTTGGTGGAGCATTAATAAGTTTTGTTCATTCTATGAGAAGAAATACACATAAGAAAATAAATTCATTCAAAAAACCTATGACAACTTATCATGACAGAAAAAATGGAGATGATACGTTCTATTTGGAAAATAAGTAAATATCTCCAAGGAAATACCAAATTCAAACTCATGCTTAGGTTGCATGTGTCAACATTCCCCATTGACCTTAGTTGCAAGGATAACTAACTTATCAAGAGTGTGTATCCCACAAATGAAATTTGTATAAATGTTACAACCACCAAATTTGGACGGCATGGAAATTCAGTCATCACTATCCTATGTAGTACACTTAATCTCATATGTTGGAATCATTTTGTGACTTGTACACATGATAGTCCAATAGTTTTTAATGTCATCTTCATCACAATTTTTCTATGATAGTCTAATAGTTTCAGGTGGCATCTTCGTCGCAATTTTTCCATGATAGTTTTGTTGGTCTGAATTTTTGCATAATCAAATTCCTTTGTCCAAGGTATAGAAGAATTCAGATTGGGATCCACCTATGGTGAATAGGGTTTCTAGCCAAGTCATATTTTGTAGGTCTTTGAAGCAATTTTTTGTCGAAACCCTAGGTCTTGTTTTCTTTTAAATTTTTCAAGCACGAAACTAAAAATATGCAAAGATTCCCATCCTTTTCAAACTTTTCGCGCCCTGAGTTACATCTTTTCTTTTGTTTTTCTAACCACTCGATCCCTAAAAGATCTATGACAATCGCTATCTCGCTATGAAAAGATACAAATATTTTACCCTTAGCGACATAGCGACCACTGCTAAGTTCAAAAGCGGTACCGTCAAGTGGAAATATGGTGACCGAAGATTGTATTGTTTCAGAGATATTTCATCATGTTTACAATAGACATGTCAAAACCTAAAAAGGAATTACAACATTGAGGTACAAAAGGCATCAACATAAATCTTAGCTTTTTTTATTAGTCGCTTTGTGGCTATCGGAGAAATTGGGCACTTTGCCGTTAGTGACATGATGCCTTCACCAAAAATAATGGCTGGCAATCACTTTTAAATTTTTCAATGATCGTAATTTTTTTCAGGCTACATGGTGCATGTGTTGTTTTATTATGTGTCAGATGCATTAACAAGGGTGGTTATGACTTCACTCGCCTTTATTTTTTTGACCCTAAATTTTGAAGAGTCACCAAAAATTGCTATGTCACTATCAAAAAATTGGTGTCTCTCCTCGTTAGCGACATAGCGCCCAGATGAAAAGTAGTACTATGGAAAATTTTTAGAGTAAGTGTGTCCCAGAAAGTACTCCATCAGATATCAATTATAAAGCTTTGGAACATGTTGGCATCTAATGGGCTACACATATATGCCAGGAAAAGCAAAGACACCAGGATTCGATATGTCACTATCGAGAACTTATTCTTCTCGCTATTAGTGACATAGTGCCCAGTCGAGAAATAAACAAATATGGGCCTCAAGCAGCAGGTAATATAGCCAGGATTTCATCACATCATCAATGATTGGACCCACACCCTATTCAAAAAATATATGAAAGACTGATCATTAGATCTATCTCAGATCCATGATCGTCGCTATCTTGCTATGGCGAGTTGCATGAAGGTTATGAATAGCGACATGGCAACAAGGGGCCCACCATATTTATTTTGAGCAATGCATCAAATGTCATTCACATGATCAAATCAAGATCAATGATAGGCGCTATCTCGCTATGGCAAGGTGCTTACTCTTTATGTATAGTGAGATAGCGCATAAGTGACACATGTCCTTAGAGTTCTGTGGGTCTAGTTTAGAGGTGCCAACAATGAAGGAAAGGTACACATGGAAAATTTTCATTGGGTTGACTGCCAGCTTGTCAAGAGGAACATGAGTCATCTTTGCTTGCATCCCTGGATCATAGGAATTTTTCGTAAATCCACGGTGTAAATTTGAATATAGAAGGTGATGCCACCCTGTGCATTTATGAGAGATGAAAGCTTTGCGTGTGAATAAAAATAGAGTATAACATAGAATATTTTCTTAATTCCACCATACTCAAACAAAGATTTAGAGCATTTCTAAGCAGAAATAGTTGTTGAGAAGACTGTGCTGGATTAGGTAAGATTGTGAAGTAGTTTGTTTGTAGAAAGATTGTAGTAACACTGAGAAGAACTAGAGAAAAATTCAAAGTAAGTACTTGCATTATAATCCTCTTGCTATTTCAATTCCTTTGAGAGTTAATTAAAATGGCTCCAACATAGAAAGCATTTTCAGGTCAAGAGAACTATTTGGATAGGAATGTCCATGATGATTTGCTTGAACTTCTCCCTTCTTCCATTGTTGAAACTATAGAAGTTAAGAGGCTAACTTCATGAAAACCTAGGCTAAAAATAGTAGATGGGTTGTATGATAAAGGAAAATAGGTTAGGGATGCAAAAACTTCACAGACTGGTCTTGTTTTATTCAAAAAATGGTTTTTAGAGAGGAACCTTTTTGCTCCACATGCCAACATCTGGAATTTTGGTCTAGGGAAAACAATGGTTCCCAGTGTTTTCATGGATTATGATCTTTTGGAAGTTGTAGCTAAGAATTATGACAAGGCCCTTAGGGTAGTGAGGAGAACTAATGGTGAAATCTTGATTACAATCAGTGCAGAGGAGATTAGGGAAGTTTTTAGTTTAGGGCCTGTCACTGATTATCATGTGCCCATTGATTTGAAAGGGTTAGAAAATGAGTATATGTCTAAGAGAGATGCAGTTAGGCAAGGAGCACTGAGTGCACACATAGGTAGAATTGGAACAGTGCCAACAATAATAGCATCCTCCAGGTAGCCTTTCAAAAGGGCATACTTCAATTCTAGGGCTATAGAAATATATAGGTGCTTGTCTAAAGTTTTTGGGAGAGATGAAGAAGAGTTCATGCCTGTGGATTTTATGTATATGATTACTCAAATTTCCTCTTTTGGTGTGGATATAATTTTTGATTTTGCTTCTTACTTAGCTGAGGAGATTCACATTGGACTAATTGGAATTGCTAAGGGTAAGGTGGAAAAAACTTTTGGCCATTATTCTCTGTTAATAAACATGTTCTTATTCAAGGGAGCAACATATTTTAGTAAAGAAATGGAATTAAATAGAGAAGAGAGTGGGGAAGCATTACTAGTTCAATTGTGGAGTGCAGATATGACTTGGGATGCAGAGAATGCCAGTTTTGTTAGGTTTGATAGGTATCTCGCTTCAAAGCTAAGAGGCCTCCTATTAAGGGACAATCCTAGAATCCCCAAAGCATTAATGAATCATATTAGGACTATGGACAACCCAAGTGGTTTGAAAGTTTCACATAATTGGGGAGATGTCATTCCATATTCTATTTCTACTGTATTTAGAATATATGGTTTTAAAAGAAGCCCTCATTTACTACCCTACCAAGTGCCTTTGAAGGTAGGAGTTGCTGAGATATTGTGGTAGCTGGGAGGAGTGGAGGAAGCCCTTCTATTGAAAAGACAAAAGGGGTCAATTTTTCCTACTTGCACAGTGGCTCATCATATTGTAATCACAAAAGGAGGTTGGCTTTCTCTGCACAAGATTTTGAGTCCTTATAAGATGGCCACTTCCCATCCTCATTTTTGTGATTCTGAAGGATTTTATCATTTGGCTCTTAGGCAAAGAATTAAGCTTGGTAAAATTGAGCATGAATTTTATTTTCCTGAAGACTTAATAAGGAATGAGTACTCCTTGCAGGAGCAAGAGACTAGGAAAGAAAAGTGGAAAGTCTTTTCTAAAATTTTGGATTTCATTCATTGTTTTGATCCAGATTATAGTCCTTTGGACGATGTAGTTACAAATGTAGATAAGATGATAAAACTTATGAATAATTTTCCTAAAATAATAGAGGCAATGAATGAAAAGAAGTAATTCTTTATTAGGTTCTACCCAGATAAGGCCAGGGAAGTAATGGGAAGATTGGGTTCTACTCCCAATATAAGGGTAGGTCAATTAACTATCCAAAAAAATTTGGTATATACTATTGTTCAAAATAAAAAGAATACAGTGGACAAAGGTAAACAAATAATTGAGTCCATTAGTAGGGTTTTGGAAGAGAGGCCTACTGAGATCTCCCCTAAGAGGAGGAAAATAATAAGAGAGGAGGATTCTCATGTTGAGGAGTATTCACCTTCATAGACCCCTTTGAGAACTGGGGAGGAGCAACTCACTATTGAGCAAATTGAACAAATTGGATCACAAGGGGGAGTTTTTGTCACTCAAGCAGAGATCAATGAAGGGAACCCCCAGGAACCTCCTGTGCCAAGCCTTGAGCTGACTATAGCTAATTTTAAGGGAAGGGAATTGGAACCTATTTTCGAACAAGCCAGCTAGCAATTTTTGTCAGATGACAATTTTGTAAGGTCTAGTGCTTTCCATCAATTTTATTGGAGGGAAAACATCCACAATTTTGAGGAAAGATGTAAGAACATGAAAATAGAGCATCCAAAAATGGATGAATTCTCAATCCAAAACCAAATAAAGTAGAAAATGATGCAAGAATTCTAGAACATTACCCCTGAGGAGGGAAGGAAAATGATAAAAACTTCTAACATACTATTGTTGCCTAATTGGGATATTGCAGATGCATTGATTTTCAACTCTATTTCTAATAGACTGGAGTTACAAGACCCAAATAAAAAGGAATTTGCAGGGACTACTTTTAGTGATGATCAAGTTGCTCTTGTTATGCAGTCATTACGAAGAGGATCCAGGATTGTATCAGCACATCCTAATGGTTCAAGACTGATAGGGAATATTATTGTGAGGAGAGTTGTTGATACCTCACACATACAGGCAGCCCACATGAATGTGAATTATTCTCAGTTTTCCTTGGTTGCTACTAAAAGGGAGGAAAAAGAAATGTTTGAATTACAAAGTAAATATGAGGCAGTTGTCGATGCCTATAATAAAGAGGTAAAAAAGAGAGTTGAGCTTGAGAACAAGCTACTAGGAAAATCCACTAGGCCTAAAATAACATACCCTCGCCCCCTTGTTGAACGTTTCAAATCTACCCCCCTCATTGAAATACCAAACACACCCCAAGGGCCACAATATTACACTGCTGAGGATTTTGAAGAAGAAAAGAGTAAACTGTGGGCCTTAGATGTAGATCTAGAATCTAAATATGAAGATAAACTAAGAACAACTCTTACATATCTAGGAGACAAGGTTGAATGGCCACTAATCCATGATCAATTGGCTAGGGTGATTAACATTTGGGAGGAGTTAAAAGCAGATGATGAGGCTCTAAAGCCTATTGTGAACAAATGGGTGCGAAGGGAGAAAGCAAAAACCTTATTGTGTCTATCTGTTATAAATAATTCTCGTGATCAGATTGATAAAACCTTTGACATTGTTTTTGATCTTGCTGATTTTGATAGCAAAAGGATACATTTACAGAAGATAATAATAGGCTACTTAGACAAATATAAGAGACAAAAATTCAATTTATTTCCTCATGCCCTAGATAAGAAAAATAGTTTGAAAAGAAAAGAGGAATGGGTGAAGGAACTTGATAGTTTATTCTGTTTAAGAATGAATCAAGTCATAAATGAAACAGGGCATGCACGGTGGGCCACCACAATAGAAGAAATGGTGAAAACCAAAATATTCTTTGATTCTTTAAAACAAGAATTTTTTGATATTGATAATGAGGCTGATTATATAATAAAGAAACAAAAGGATATTTTGCAATTCAATTGGCCAGATGACACATTATTTGATAGGTGGATGGCAGAAATGCCTTTTAGTGAATAGTTTGATGTAGATGAAACTGACAGTGATGAGGTGCAGGGTGAGGAAGTCCAAATCATTAATACCATCACTACTCAAACCCAATCAGAAGAAGAAGACAAGAAAAAACTATCACTTTTAGTTGCGAAACAGGGACCACAAGATGATAATACAATTAAAGAAAAGGAAAAGGTAGAAGTTGTCCTTACCATGCAGAATGAAGGTGGTGGAAGCCTGTAGGTGGAGGTTAATGTTTCCTCGTCAAAACAAGCTTCATTTTTGGCTAATTTAGCAGTTACATATGAAGATAAATTAGATCAATAGCCAACTCAACAACATCAGAACATGTAACAAAAGCTGACCCACCAAAAGGAATGATTTGATTTCGATATCCTCTGTTACCCATAGTTTTGTCATTTTGTGATAGGTGTATGTAGATATTCCTTGTAAAAGACACCTATCAGTTTCTCTTAGCCTAAAGCTTGTTGCATTTCACACTATATAAATGAAATTCCAGGGAAAGAGAAAAGGTCTGAATTCTATTTGCTAAGTGATACACTTAGTCTATTTTTGGTCCACCATTTTTGAGCAAAAATTCGTGATGTATTTTCTCTTTCAGATCTTGGGAATACATGAATATAGAATGATCTGTGTTTCTTTCTAAAGGTCATTCTGAGTCTATTGTAAATTGTATAAAATTTTCAAGGAAAATGAATACAAATTATGGACTATCCCCATATCAATTCTTTCTAAACTTTGTCTCCTTTTGATTACTTGGTTATCTTGATGTTGTATAAGTAAAGGCTTGTGCAATTGAATGCAATTCAATTAGATTGTATATCTGTTTATCATGGCTGTTAATTCAATGGATTAAGTAAAAGCTTTGATGAATTTGATAAGGTTGCTGCAGTAGTGGAAAGGATTTTGAATGACGATTTCTGATAAGAATTGCTGATAAAATTTGTTGTAAGACAACAAATTAGATCTAGAGATTTGTAGTAGACTCTGAACCCTAATGGATTAGGCACTGATCAAATTTAATCCAGCTAAAAGAGAAATGTGTCACACATGATTATCAAAATGTAAAATTATAATCAACTTTACTTTTATTTCCTGTAGATCTTCAAATTCGGCCTCTACTTGTTTGCATGGAATGTTTTAGCTTTAGTTAGCCATTATTTTTTAGAACATCTACAGACCTATAGAAGATTTTTGGCCATATCTATTATATGGGATGTGTTTATTAAAGTATCAAGAATTGTACATGTATTGGAGAATTTGAGATGAGAATCAGAATGAGACTAAGATAATTCTCATACAGTTTTCCCAGTCTTGTATCATCCCTGGGTATACCCACCCTAGTTTTGCAGAGCCAAAAGAGTAGAAAACCACCCTTGGTTTTGTAGAAGTTTGGCCCAAATGGTGTGCACATACAATTGATAATAAGAATTGGCTAGTCTTTAGACTGTGTGAGTATTGTCATCTTGGTATTAAGCATTTTGTTGCTTAGTAGTTTTAAAACACTAACAAGTTTGTTATTCATCCAAATGGAAACCCTTGTAGGAAGACCTAATTGCAATGCAACAATTAAATGTAATGTTGAAATATAGGAGAGAGATTCTTTTGGTTGAAGTAGAAGATAAATCATCTTCTAACAAAATGATAGAGACTTTTGGTGAAGGATCCAAAGTACATCAATTCAATTATAGTCTAGTAAATTTAGGTGCCATCTTCATCATAAGTTTTTGAAGATAGTCTAGTATTTGTAGGTGTCATCTTCATCAAAAAATTTCCATGATAGTCTATTAGTTTGAGGAGTCATCTCCATCACAAGTTTTCCATGGCATACTTGTAGTTAGAGGTGCATTGAAGACCTTTTATCACTACATGAGCTAGTAGTAGATGGTGATTATTCATTATCATCATCATCATCTAACATATAATCACATGAATATCATGTTTTATAGCCCACATGGCCTAGGTATTGAGGGTACAACTCCAAGAACTAAACACACCGGATTTCAAATTATTATCTTTATGTGTTGATGTTTAAGTTGAATGTTCTAGAGTTGAAGAGAGAAACACACTCAATTTTTTTTATTTTTGTTCTTTTTTTGAATATGAAATTTTTGTCTAAATGATACAATATAATTATGTATTATTAAAACAAAAATACAAGAAAAATATGATACTAACAAAACTATATTTAAAAAACAAAAAAATTGTCATTATTATTTCTTCTAAGCTTTTACAACTACAGCTTCTGCATATACATTTCCTTTCTTTTCTTTCATTACTATAACAAAAAGTATAGTAGTTATTACAATAGACCAACATTCCAAATGATAAATCTGCATCTACACACTTTCAATTAAATGAAAGAATAAGTACATTACATTCTTTTTGCAACTAGACTCTTTTTAACACTTATCATCAAAACATCACTGAAAAAAAATACTTGAGCGGAGACTCTCCCATTTATATTACACAACAATGGCTAAACTTTGGCATAAAAAATAATAATGATAGTAATAGTATTCACTTCCATATTCAATATTATCATAAAAAACTACAACAAAAATACACATGTACCTATGGAAATATGCTCGAAGAGAAATCCCTCTCCTCGACCACTAGAGATGCAGGCGTGATTGGAGGTCGTGAATGGAACATCTTTTGAAGTCAAGCACATTAGGAAGAATGAAAGAAAGACAATATCGAGAGTTTTGAACTACTATTCTGCCCCCCCCCCCCCCCCCCCCCCCCCCCCCTATATTGATGCAAATGTAGGGCCCCCTTTTCTATTATTCCCAAGGCTAGCAGGTGTCATTAATCAAGTGGGTGGTGAAAACCTGAAACAAAATTGGGCTCAGAGAAAACCATGCAAAAATGCAGAGATAACCATGCGAAAATGCTCCAAAAATGTCAAATGAAACCGGGTGCAAAAAACGTAATTGGGCAAATGTTTTTTGAACTTTGCGGATGTATAAGCCTTGTGTTGGTCAAAATTTTGACCAACACGGGTCTTATATGTAAAAAAATGAAATTTTTGCCTTTACATTTCGACCACCCTAAATTTATTTAGTTGATGGCCAAAATTTTTGGTCGAAAAATGATAAATGTAGTAGTGCACTCATCTCCCCCCTTAATCCTTTTTTGAGGATATCCACTCTTTAAGTCAATTTTGGTGTAGTAGTTTGCATTGCCCAAATAATCAAGTTAATCTTCAATTCTTGGGATTGGAAATCTGTACCTAATTGTTATCTTATTACTACCCTTGAATTTGTATTCATTCTCCAAACTTACCTCTCATATTTAAGACCAAAATAGTTGGAATTGCACATGGGCTCACACTTTTCCTTATCAATCCATGGTCTAGAAATTCTTATACTTGTGTGGCTATTTCCTCATGGGTATGTGTAGGACCATGGTGTACCAAAAAGTGGCGATCTAAAAAATATGTAGTTTTGAAATGCCTCAAAGCATTTCAAATTCCATTCCAACTCTTTCCCACCCATCCTATTACTAAACAAAAATAACTTATACCTTTATAAGGCCTCTATATCTTTTTATACCAACCCTAGATATGGTCAACTTAAAAAAATCCCAAAAATGTGCTTTTGGCCTATTCTTGTGTGTTTTTTAATTCAAACATGTAGCTGATGACTTTGTCTTCACCAAAATTTAATGAAGTGAAAAGGGTTTCTTAAGAATGTTCTTATTTTCCAATAAATGCAAGGTTTGTCAAATTATAAGTTTAGTAAATATTTATTACTTATTTTGTAATAGAGTTACATATAAAGTGTTGATTTCAACATATTGCTTGAAAAATAACTATAATTTTCAAATGGTACAACATTTTTGAAATAAAAAACATTCGACACATTCTATGCTTCTCCTACTATAAGGGAAAAAAATTAAATTAAATTTTGCAGAGTTTAGAATTAGTTAAGGTTGCCAGACACAAGTGTTTTTTATTCCAAAAATATTAAAGTAGAAAATTAGCATTTAATTAATTATTAAGAATAAAAATACACATAAATATGTGTTACATCTAGGCACAAGTCTACTTCTTCTATCTAGAATATTATTTAAAAGTATATTATCATTTGATTTTGATTAAGGTGGTTAGACATACATCTAGTTCTTATTTTTGTCCTAAAATTTGTGTACCATTGCATTAAAATTCAAAATTTTAACCAATGAATTTTTATTTTTTTCCAGATAAGGCCTAGTAGTTTAGAAAATAAATTTTTGATTACCTAGAGATTAGTTTTTCTTATATTTTTTTATATAAAGTTTATAAAAAGTAGAAAATTGCACATCAAGTTGACATAACCCTAATTTACTAATTTTTTTATTGCCACTTATGAGCATAGTTTAGTTGACCATGATCCTGCACATACCCTCATGTTGACTAGGTATCATATTATAGGCTACTTTATTAAGAAAAGCTACTCTAGGGATGAAATCTATTTGATAGATGATAGCTCTGTTAAGTGGTAATGTTGGCTTCTCATCACTTACAATGTCATCAAACTAATTTAGTATGTCCCACACTTCCTTAGGAAACTTTGATCTTATTGTGCTTTGTTCATTATGTGGCTTGATAATAATGATATACCTATACCTTCCCCTTCCTTCATGATGTTTAGGAACTCTTTCTCATCTACCATTAGGACAATAGGTCTAACCAATTGGTTTCTTTCTCCCTCTAACAAAGATTAAATGGTATAAGAATCTTCTCCTTTCTTGAACTTGGAAATATTCTTCCTCCCATAATATTGGGATTCTTTGTCATATTTCCATGACTTCCCTAAAAGGAGATGGCATGTATCCATTGCCAGTATATCACAGAGAACTTTATCTTTATACCTACCAATATTGAGTCAATCTATGCTTGTTCCTTTACCTCTACATGCTGACCCTTTTTTTTCCATTTAACTCTATAAGGACTATTATGAAAGAGTCTTTTAAGTTTTAATTTTACTATTGCTTTTTCTAAAATTATGTTATTTTAGACCTAGAGTCAATGATAACTTTACATACCTTATTTCACACCTTGCATTTGACCCTAAACAGGGCTCTTCTTTGACTTGGGTCATTCTTCATGGGCTCCCTTTTGAGTGTTCTTCTAAACAGCATATTCTCACCTTCTTCTAAATCAAGTGGGAGATTAGTTACCTTCTTGATACCACCATCTTCCTAAGAATAAGCTACCTTTCTTTCTCCTAAGGTAGAAGCATTCTCTAGACAACTATAAGAGGGATACCCTCATTGGTTATAGTTGTAACACTTCATGGAGGAAATGTATGGAGTTCCTATGCCTTGACTGTTATTTCTACCCCTAAAGCTATTTTTATATCTACCTTTTTGGTTAAATCCACCTATTAGATAGCTTGAACCACTTGGTTCACTTGGTTTACTATCCCCTTGTGATCTAGTTGATTGGCGTCTTCCACCACCAAAATTATCTCTTCGATTGCTCTACTCTCTTCCTTTGCCTCTACTTCTATTGTTGAAGTCTTGCTTCTTCTTCAACTTCTCCTCTACCTTAAGTGCTAGTTGGTAACACTTTTATACAATTTCAAGACTCCAAAACTAAATTTCCTATTGGATGTTCCACCTCAAGCCATTAATATACCTAGATATATGAATTCTTTCAACCTCTTGCACCTTGGATCTTAGGAAAAATTTCTAAAACTCTTTAGTATAACTTGCCACATCATTTTCTCTTTGGTTGATATTCTTCCTCTTGGTATGTAATTGCACTTCAAAATCTCTAGGAAGGTAGGTTTGATGAATTTTTCTTATCATACTCTTCTAGCTTGCATAGGGTTTCTTTCCCTCTTTCACTCTTTCATCTTGAGTGAACTTCCACCATGTGAGAGATACTCCTCTCATCCTTGCCTTTGCTACTTTCACCTTTTGAGCTTTTTCACATTCTCACTCTCAAAATAGTTTTTTATACCTTCCAACCATTCTAAGACATGGTTTGTATCCAAATTTCCTATTGGGTGCCTCCTCTTCATCAGACTATTACTTCTTCTTGCTACATTCCACCTGTTAGCTAACCTTAGTGGTCACTACTTCAATCTTGAGAGCTTCAATTTCAAGTGTTTTCTCCAAGGCTATTATCTTAGGTTTCAACTCTAAGTTTTCCTCATCCTACTCTTGAACCTTCTTAGCCAACTCTATGTTTGTCACCATGATAAATCCTATGGAGGATTCCCTTTATAGTTAGACATGTGTTTATATCACCAAAAATTAAATTTTATCTGATACCAATTTGGTAGGAGTAGTTTAAGGTACTGTAGATAGTTGATATGTATTCTTCGATATTCCCTTCCTACACAAGCTTAACCATAATCAATTAGAGACAACATTCCCTTAGAAGTTAACCTACCCATTTAGGCTTGCATACTAGCTTTAAACTCACTTTTAGGCCTCCTTGATGACTTATCTAATCTTGAAAGGTTTGGGGCTCTTCTTAGGGTGTCTTGGACTTCTTTGCATCAATCTACCACAATCCAGCCATTATATTTCTATACAATCCATTCAGCCCAATGAAAAACTTGTATTAGGCCTAATAGCCCACAATTAGCCCTCCTAATAGAATAAATTTGGGTTTGTGTAAATATTTCCTTAAGAAGGTCCTAGAAAAACTTCAAATTAAGATATCCTTTTCAAAGGCATTCAAGATTCTTGAGGTCTCAAGTTTCCAACATCTACCTCATTCCCCAACCTAATTTTCGAGGGTTTGTTAGGGTTTACTAGCAATTTAGACCAGTTAGCAATAAAAATACTCTTTCTCCTTCACTAGGGACTTATATCACTCCTCCTTGCATCCATAGAGTCTTAATTAAATTCTCTATCCTTCCATAGCACCCTTCCTATTCGAAATTCTTCACCCTTGAAAGAAATTTGGTTTCCTTGGTTTAATTTCTAGCTGAGTACAACTCTATCTTACCTAAGGCTTCAAGGAAGTGGATTGGAACTTTAATTTTTTGTCCATACTTCTTACTACACAATGTAAAATGTTTGTAATATAATTTCTTAACATTTAAAAGAGTTTCAACAATGGGGAATGCTAGTAGACACCATTTTACCAAGTCTGCTTGAGTACTGACCAATGAACATGCAGTTCCCTAAAACATTTATTGTGAACACAAACTAATTTCTAAGAACTTCTAACCAAAACAAGAGAAAATGATTTAAAATATAAAAACTAGGTTCTAATGAAAAAGAATTGATTCAATATTAGGTGATTTAAAATCCCATTCTTTCCTTCAAACTATCATTGATTTGCTTGTTTGTTGTATGAATTCATACAACTCCATAACTTCCAACTATACAATAGTGACTTGGAGGGATTTAAAAACTTATTTCCTAACTAACTAAAATAACCCCCACTCATTTCTAACTTCCTTGTTCCTTCTAACCACCTTTGTCAATTTTGACAAGAAAAAATGCATAAAGTGCAAAATTGTCAATGTGCAATTTTTGCAAAATTGACATTTTTTGCATTTTGACATTTTTTGCATTTTGACACTTTGGAGATTAAAAGACTACATATTAAGGATCAAAATAAAATATGGAAGTTATTTAGACCATTTTTTGGCTATTTCCATGCCTAACTACCCATATATGCTTATCTAGCCCTGTAAGACAACTTTTTGCACTTTTTCTCTAATTGACAACAATGCAACATTACATCTAGTTGCCTATCATGCACTATACTAATGCTTCACATGCATGAGGAAACCTATACCAAGAACATCTTTATTCCTCCTAGGTCTTCTCAAGACTCTTATTTCTTCCTAATGATCTATCATAGTTGCTCCTGCACCACTTCCTCATTTTTCTCTTCTCCAAGAAATCTTTATCCCTTTTCTTAGATTGACATTCAAAACCATTTCTTTCAACATAAGTAAGAGAAATGTAAACATAATGGTCAATGGAATCATCACAGTCGACCATAATGATGGATTCTCTTGGTTCTTCATCATTCTCATTTGTCTTATATATATATATATATATATATATATATAGATATATACATATATACATATATATATTTATTTATCTTTTACTTGGTAATAGGGGTTGGCGGGGAACAAATATCTTCATAGTTGATTTGTCCATCTTTATCTTTGTTAGCCAAGGAAATAAAATCATTATGCAAAAAAACTATAAAATTTAGAGACTCCATTCCACTACAAATAAATATTTCTATTGATTCATAAGTTGCTCTTTCATCAAAAGTATCTGTTTCCATCTCTCTTTTCCCTTTCTCCCCATTCTCCTCTTTTTCACCTTCATAATCATTGTATTATCTACAATCAAATCCTAATTTATCTTAGGTCTCTTCCTTTTATTGCAACCATAAATATCAATCCCAATATCCCCCAAAATTTTAGCACTTTTATCAACAATTTTCTTTACGATTGGATCATAAATAAACCCTTCTGCATAGTTATGAATCAAACTCATCAAACGCTTATGCATAATGGGTTTATTAGGTTTAGATATTATTTCATTGGTACTAAGAGATAGTGAATAAAGAAGATAGAAAGGGAAACAAACCTTTTTCTTTTATCTAAAATAGTTTAATTACACAAAATTATAAGTATGGGCCTTGCCATATCTCCCATCTAAGGTAATATACTCTATTGGTGTAATAAAAACTCGATGCCATAATAGTTTAATGGAAGATGTAATAAAAATTCCCCCCTCCCCTTCAATAAGATGACCATTTGAATCCTTGGGGAATTTATTAATTGCTAGTTATGAATACTTAAGGTCTTGGAAGAAACTCTTACCTTGTGCACTAATCCCTATGATTTATGCCATTACTATTGTTTCAGGCTTCATATTTTTCCCTCCAAGGTTGATCTCACCATTTTTCCAACCATTGATGAATACTTTTGTCACATGTAGTTTCACAAGTTTAAATCTTTTCATAATGGCATAAGCCCTCGCTCAACTACTTTGTACCAAACTTCTTTTTTCTTTCTCCAGTTCTTATAGTTATTGGGTTCCCTTTTATTCATGTTACCACCATTTCCAATAATTTGAAGTGTCAAATATTTAGAGACAAACATAGAGAAATTATGTTTGAGAAAAACATCAACAAGAAAAAAAAATAGAAAACTAACCCATAAATTGTATGGCTTAATAATTGCCACACAACTCCAGCTCAAGAATATTTCAAAATAATTATACTTCATTTGCTAGAAATCTTCCATCCTATACATTATTATGTATATAACATTTCCGCATTTACTATATGTCTTTTAATATTTAATAAGAACTTTTTTTTTCATTAATTACATTGTCCTCATGACTCAAAATATTGGAAGTTCCCTTAGTAACCACCACGTTAGGAAATGAGCTAGCAACTTTGTTCACTTCTCTATACAAATTAGAAATATTAAATTTCTTAAAAATATTAAGACCTTTAACTTCATTAATAATATTACCAATAGTCCACAATGGGGTAAAATATTTGGTTAGATAGTTGAGAATATTTAGGGAATCCTCTTAAATCCAACATACCTTAGGTCTTAAATTCCTTTCCATCTTGGAATTCAACTATGAAGAATTTTTTACTATCTTTAGAGTCTATTTGATCTCGATGACTTAGAATTAGGTTATTAAAAGGTTTAAATACTAAATTAAAAATTGACTTTGATTAATTGATTTAGGGTTTCTAAATGCCCATCTTCGAATTGATATTGAAATACATCAATTTAAAAAATGTTTGATGTTTAATTCACTAGTGTCAGATTCAAACTTGATTACCAATATGATTTATGATTGATTTGTTAATTACATTATTTAATGGTATAATAAATCAATATGATTCCTTGATTAATAGAAAAAAATAGCTAAAATGACCCATCGATGATCTCAAAGTTTTATGTCTAAACCCTTGGTTTGAAAATGTTCTCTGATTAAATTGATTTCATTATTTTTAATGTAATGATAGATTTTGCATTACGATGATAGTATGTATGCCTTATCAGAAAATGGATAAAAATGATATTGAGTAGTTTGAATGATTATTGGACTTTTTTCCCAATATAATTTTGATATGAAAGATAATCACCTTATCTAAAACTTTGATAGCTAAAAGTTTATTGATTCTTGAAATAGGTTGATGATATTTTGACATCTTTTTATATTAGTAAAATTATTTGGTTGTTGTTGTGTTAATGCCAATCTAATAGGATAGTTGATGTTCTTTTTCCTCATGATCTAGATGAATCCGAGTTGATGCACTTAAGATGAGAAAGTAGATGATAGTATAAATTGATAGATTGATGTTTGATAAATAATTAGATGATTTTACTGATTAATCCTTTCTTTAATAGGTATGATAAAGTCATTTTCATGATAAAAGATTAGTTTGACAATCTCATGATACATAATTATGGACTAATAGAAAATAAGGGTTATCCACAAGTACAAGAGAAGATAAATGTATAGGAAATCGATGGATTTATGTTTCCCTTAGTTGATCATATTTATAATGATGATATGATTCATATAGAATTGATAGTTTTATGAATGAAACATTTGATGACATTAATTAGTGGTGCAAGCACACCAAGGTTATCACTAGGACCTTGGAGTTGTTATGAAGACAAAGAAATCATTGGGAAAACACAAGGAATCAATTATAGCCTATTCAATCCTATAATGGATTTTTATTGTAGTGATGTCAATGTATTGTCAAATTGTTGAAGTGGTCCTATAAGGACCATTGGACCTATAAGTTGTAATAGATACCTGATCATCAGGAAAAGGGGGTCAAACACCCTCAAAATATCTTAGGGACTTACTAGGATCCAAAATATCATAGATTTGGAAGTCAGATATTAGTTATAATTTAAAACAAACAAATTTACAAATTTGAATTAAAAAACCAATGATTATTTCCTAGTTTGGGCAAAAAACTTGTTTTAGGCCTTGTCAAGCATTTCTAATTGCCAAAATAATTTGCAATTCGTTGGAGAAGTTTTTTTCATGTAATAATTCCTATAAACTTAGACATGAAAATGTATCTGGAGACATGGAAGATAAGTTTTTATTTAGATTGGGGTAAATTTTAAATTAATAAAGACGATCAATTTCTACAAATACTTGGTATATATGTGTTTATTGAAAAATTTCTCAAAGTAGGAGTTGAATTGTGATGATAAATAAGTAAATATTTCTTCCATCTAATTATTGGTGCATTATTTAGAACAATATTTGTTTTTTTTTCCAACAATTTAGTCCTAATCAAGTTCAGCAAATTACTTAATTTTTAATAGATTACCTGTACGCTTATGGGTTTGATGGTCATTTCATAGATGTTAACCCTAATAGATATGAAATGATATGACTTAGGTTTATATTATACAATACTAACATTTCTATGCATAGATAAATTGAAGAGTATTGGTGATCACAACATTAAGTGTTTGTAAAGGGAATGCATAGATAAATTGAAGAGTATTGGTGATCACAACATTAAGTGTTGGTAAAGGGAATGAATGTTCTTGGTAATGTATAAAAATAGATGATCTACGTAAATGAGGACCATATTTTATGTTTAAAATAGCGATTTGATTCTTTTTTTATGTTTTATGAAACTTTTTTGAGTTGGAGAACCTTCGAGAGATGATAGATTGAGAGTCCCTACTTTTAGGAGGGTTTGAAACCAAATTTGAGCATTTCATTGATAATGAGTGACTAGGTCAAAGTTGGCTATGATTTGGATAATTGGAGACATGTTAAGACTCTTTTTAAAGGTTTTAGGGATTGGAATCCAGGATTTCAAACACTTTCTTAAGAAAAGTGGCCTATTTGAGGCCTTAAATCTATCAAATTCCCATTTTGGGATGGTTGATCCAAAACACCTTGGGATAAACTTTGGATATGTTGAAATATAAGAAAATATCTATCTAATATTTCTTTTGATTTTGAAAGTTTTTTGGAAAAATATTGAAAAAATAATTTATTGTTGCACACTTGCTAGAGGCCTAATTGGGAAACTAGGCCTAATAGGTAGGGGTATTTGGATTTTATTTATAATTGAGCTTTTGGGGTTTTGAAACCTAGTTGTTTGGGTTGATAGAATTATTGGAGATGTTAGGAACCCTTAGGGCTCATAGAGGAAGATAAGCACAAGATTTGGGCTATTGGAGATTTATAGTTACACTATAGAGAATTTGAGAACAAGACAACATTTGGTGCAATTTTTAGAAGTTTTTACATAGCCTTAATTGGGACTTCATTCACCACCCTATCCTCTAGATCAGGTGGTATCACATAAAAATATATTAAATATATTTTGAGAGAGTAGATGTTTCATTAGGCTTTATATGATGTGGATATCCATTGCTAGTCAAGGTTTCCCAACCTAGTCATTAGAGAAAGAAAACAAATATAGGACTACAATAATAGTAAGATAACTTCATCTACAAACATTAGATCAAGCTACAAATATAGACATATGATCTTCATGATTTCTAGATCAAATCATAAAGATAGTGTAATATAACAAGCTAAATATGCTATTTGATGCTTAGAACATAGAAAACAACCTAGCTAGAACAGAAAACTCACAAATAAAAAAGAAATATTTTTGGGTGATGCAAGATTTATGATGACCCCAAGATGCTCCTACATCAAGTATTAAAATTTCTGAAACTTTTCAATGGTGATGATACTTTACCATTTGTGTTGTTATTGAATTTGATAGTAGATATTAGATATGTGCAACACAAATATTCAACCTATATATTTGCTTCAAGATTTCCATGGGTTTTGTCTTCATAATTCCAAACCAAAAAATTCACCCAAAATAATGTGTTTTGAAAATGTCCCTGTGTTTCTAGACTTTGACTATTTAGTTTATTAAAAAAAAAAATCCAAAATTGATGAAATAAAAAGGGTTTCTTAATGATATTCTCATCTTTCCATCCATATAAAATTTTCCAAGTTTTGATTTAAATAAATAAGTTATTATTTGTATTTTCAATGAATTACATGTAATGACAAGTTGAATGAAAAATGTTAATAAATTTTAAATGGTATAAAATTTATTAAATCTAGAAAAAATGTGTCATATTGCTTGTTTTATATATTATTAAAGGAGTCCTAACACCAATTTGACTAAGCTCACTATCCCAAAATAAGAAATCTACTATTGAAATCGCGTTCACCAATAATCAACAATATAATTTAAAGTATATAATAGCCAACACGTAGTTTCACTAAATCACATATACATAAATATACAAGTCCCTTTTTCATATTTACAATCATGTTATGTATAACTCGTACATTGAATCCCACATCAACAAATAGAACCATCACTCTTATATATTTCCTATTATAATGACTAGACCAAGCTAATGGAATTTGATATAGGAATCACCAAAGCATTCCTACTATTGTAAGGAATAAAATAATGACCACCTTGGTCAATACAACATGTTTCTCTCATAACAATTCATTACACCCTCACAAAGATCTACAATGCCAGAAAATAATACATATACTTTATTATGCAAATAAATTAACATAAGAATAATTACTACTTCTAAAATAGAATAAGGACAAAAAAAACCAAACTATACATTACAAGATGAATGAGACCAACATTGACTTTTCCAAATGTAAATCTTATGGAACATAATCAATAGACCACTTTGACCAAAACACCAAAACATACAATCATCATTCATGAATAAGATACATTGACATTGATGATAATAATTAATTAGAAAAATAAAATGATAGCATCAAATTCACATTATAACAATATATACCTAAATATGACAATGAAAGTATCATGTCATAAGAATCACTAGAAAGAAAGAGTGCACAACCATCAATAAAGTTATATATGCACTAGAAATTAAGATGAGTAGGTCCTAAATTACAAGTTGACTTGAAAAGTACCTAGGAAATTAAGATTCAATCTAAAATGTTTGGGATACTCAAGAAATATGGGAGAGAAAGGAGTTTGATTTTACTCAATTGGAAAGGAGTGAGGAGAATTCAGTGACTCTTTTCTCAAAATTTATGATAAATGTTATGGTTGCAAGGTTAACATACACATTATTAAAGTGAAGTTAAAATGAGGAGAGTAGGGTGGTGAAAACATGTAAATGATTTTTTTTTAATGGCGTCCATGTTGTTTACTACCACTTGGCTACCATATCCATTTGATTTGGTACAACAAAATATTTGCATGGTGTTCCAACTTAGGTATACATCAACACACCAAAATGTATTGAAATCATTACCTAGAACATCTACATGTCATATACATGGGAGAATATCACCAAAATTGATTAAAAAATATTTATTATTATGGGTCAATTAATAATTGACTACTAAGAGGAAAAAATACTATAGCCCACATGGAACCCCATGTGGGCTCACAAGGTTTGGGTGTTAACTTATTAGCTCCCCTCCCCTACTTAGAATTTTGTATACCTGGACATTATTACTCAATCTTAATTTCCTATTTTTCATCATATATTAATGAGAATTCATAGTGTTGAACCTTTTATTGTGGAAACCTATAGCCTACTACCTACTCTGAAATCTTGTTTTATTTCCAAAGCTAGTGGTGTTCACAATGCCATCTTTTATTCTTTTCTTGGGGTCATGAATTTATAATTGTCATTGGGAGCATCTAGAGCCAAAACAGACCTTGCCATTGCATCCAGAACATTGATTTGGTGAATATCAACTATAAAATTGCCTACCCTAGGCCATAGTCGAATTTGGGGCAAAATTTGTTGATAAAATGACATCCAAAGGCCTAATTTGCAAGTTCAATATGATCATTTAGATCTATAATTTAATTTGTTTCAAATTGGTATTTTAATTTTTTCTCTGTGATTTTCAAACAGTATTTTTCAGAATTTTTTTTAGACCTACTGACCCTCTAAAGAAATTTTTTTTGCAGGAACTAGGTGGTGAAACCCTAGCCCTTGTAGGGAATATTCACTATTAGAATAGAATATTGACTATAAATTTGGTGAATTTTGACTATAAATTTGCCTATATTGGGCAATAGTCAAAATTGAGGCAATTTATTTTTGCAAACTAGCACCGAAAGGCCTGATTTGAAAATTTGGTATGACCATTTTAGATCTTTGAATTTAATTTTTAGATTTTCATATTTTATTATTTTAGTCTCTAGAATTTCTTTGCATTATTTTTTAGATCTACGTATTTTTTTCAAAAAAATTTTGTCCATCAAACCAGTAGGAGAGATTTTTTGCAGGTGGAGATTGGAGCTTGCTGGTGCTAATCACATATTGGCATCATATTCAAAAGGTCAAAAAAAACCAAATTGACTTTTTTTTCATCAAAATTGGACATCTGAGGTGAAATCTAGAGTCAATTGATTTTTGGAGGCACGACTGTAGTGATTCAGGAAAAATAATAACAGAGGTGCTTTTCAAACAGCAATATCTCCCTCATATGGACTCCTTTTTTTGAGCAATTTTTTTGTTTTGGGGTAGAATTTCATGATCTACACATTGGTGTAGGATTTTTGGCTTCTCTATAGCTAAATTTTTCTACAAAAGTTGCAAATTCAAATTTTCACAACTTCAAATGCTTAGTATGAGCTCATCTAGACACATTTTCAGGTTCTATTTTTTTTTAAAGTGCTTAATTTTTTTTCTTTCCAAATTTGTAATTAAATTATGGGGTTTTGTGGATAGAAATATCACTTTAATAATTAGGTCCTTTTTTGCATTGTATTGCTTTGATTACTTTTCAAAATTGTTGTACATCTAAGCTACAATGCTTAGTGACAAATTTGAGGCTCAAAATGTAGTTGCAAACTAAAAAATCAGAAGTCCACTTTGTTCATTTTGACAAGTGGCATATTGTACACACACTACATATAAAGTGCCAAAACCATCTTTTTTTTTTTTTTGGGGGGGGGGGGCGCGGCGGGGGGTCTTTTGATTGAGTGAATAGGGGAGTGTCTCTCTTTTCTGCTCGTTTTCATTTTTTGCATCATTGGTTCACCTAAAGCTCCACTTCTAACTTTACACAATTATTCTACATGGAAAGATATTGTATGAAGTAGATTAATGGAAAAAGGTTTAAATCTTTATGTTGATGGTACAATCACAAAACCCACTGATGCTACAACACTAGTTGATTGGAAAATTAAAGACAATCAAGCTTTAGAAATTATTAGGAGTTGTGTTCATAGAGATCTCTTCTTCCACATTTCTAGCTTTTAGGAAGTCAAGCTTGCTTGGGAAAAAATTGAAGGGTTATATGGTAAGGTGGATGAGGAAAAGGGATACCAAATTTAGGATGACCTATTTCTCTTGGATCCTAAGAATTTTGACACAATTCAAGATTATATCAATAAAGCCAATGAATTTAGAGCACTACTTAAAGATTGTGGTAATCCCATAAAGAATGATCGATTGATTCATCACATCTTGAAGAGGCTACCTTTAGATTATGCATCTTTTTTGTTAAGTTACAACACTTACAAATTTACCATGAGAAGTGCCTTACTTAAGCCTCATTTGATGCATTTACAAAAATCTTGATGTTGGAACAATCCAAGTTGATAGATATGGGAATTCTCAAGTCACCAAAGAACAAAGCATTGGTGGCTACTAATGAGAACCAATCAAATCAAGGGGGAAAATTTTCTACCAACAACAAGAAAAAATAGTGGAAGAAAAAATAACAACCAGAGACACAACAATCTTCCTCCTCATAGCAAGGAAATTCTTCTTCCAACAAGAAGGGAAACAATGATAAGAAGGATAAATTATTTTGTGCATATTGCCAGAAACTGAATCATGATGAGCATCATTGCAAGAGTAAGAGAATCAATGAGTTGGAAAACCTACTCAAGAAAAAAAATATGAATGTGCTAAATGCTTCGAAGGATTCAACTGCACCCACTTCAAAGGCAAAAGGGAAAGCACTTATGACTAGCTCAAGTTTTTCAAGGGAATGGATTCTTGACTCAGGTGCCTCATATCACATGGGTTCTTCAAAAGGAGACATTTCTTCATTGAGGTAGTCTAAGGTATTGCACATCTTTGTAGAAGATGATAAAAAAATGGAAGTTGAAGGGAAAGGATAAGTAGACATGGAAAATGGGGAGTTCAAAGAAGTTCTCTATGTTCCAAACCTTAGTACTAATCTCCTTTCAATCTACCAAATCACTCGCTATAGAGATGGCAATAAAGTTGATTTCCTTCCTGATTTAGTAATGGTGTGCAATCTTAAAGATGATTCATTAGTTGCAGTGGGTAAAGTCAATCATCATAAAAGGCTTTATTCTTTCTTCCACTTTGTTCCTAAGTCTCCTCCACATGCCTTGTTGACACAATCTCAATCACAAAGAAAATTATGGCATGAGTGGTATGGTCATCTTGCCTACCACTATCTTCATCAACTTTGCTCCAATAATATGGTCAAAAGTCTACCTACAATAACCTTTTCTATGTTGAATGTTCAACTTGTTTAGTGGATATGCATCTAGAGGAGAAGTTTGATAAAGAGAAGTCTTCAAGAGCATCAACTTCTCTTGAATTGGTTCACTTAGTTCTAGTAGGTCCTTTTTGCAGTAACATCAGTTAGCAAAGGTCACTAAATTCTCACTTTCATTGATGACTTTTCATGCTACACATAGGTCTACTTTCTTGATCACAAGAATGAAGTGTTTGACAAGTTTCTAGCCTTCAAGAGTCATGTTGAAAAGCAATCAAGGAAAGCCATCAAGGGTCTTTGTATGAACAATGAAAGTAGATATGTGAACTCAAGACCTAGAGACTTTTGTGAACTTGAGGGTATTGATCTTCAAAATTTGGTAGCATTTAGTTGAAAAAGACAAATGTTTCAAAAAGGAGGATTACATATCTTAAGTCTATGGCAAGTTGCATGATTCAAGACAAGTCTCTTGATCCATCACTTGAAGTCAAAGCTATAAGCAGTGCCAATCACATACATAATAGATCTCCTCATAATATCTTACATGGAAAGACTCCTTTTGAGGAGTGGTGTAGCAGAAAACTAGTTGTGAGACACTTTAGAGTATTTGGTTGTCTAGCATGGGCAAATATATCTTCTAGGGAATGCAAGGCACTACCACCAAGGCCTTGTACTTTCACTGGATATGAAGATAGAGTTAAGGCATATAGAATAATGGATCCTAAGACTCATGAGATTTTTATAGAGAGGAATGTTCACTATGAGGAAATGTCACTTAGCTTATCCTCTAATCCTCTTCATACTCCATACATTGTGAAAATTGATAGTGAGAATAATGATAGTGATTCAACAGATTCAGATATGTGGGGTGCTATTGATAGTTGTAGTATGAGGTCATGACATAAAAATATTCCACATGCATACATTGTCATAGTCATAGGTCCATATCATTCAGCACAGTAGGGTACATCTTGTCTTCTAGCTCCAACATCAGGGAATGACTACATAATAGATATTCCAAGTTTTTTTATGGAGTCACACATTGCAGATTTGGGAGACATCATTGATGGTACTAATCTTCTCTTTGATGAAGAAGATCATTCTTCAATTGTTGTGAGGGCTCTCTTTGATCCTCCTATCCATTCTCTACATGATCAATCTTCATAGGTTGATATGATTGTGGATTCTTATGTACAACAGTTGTAGGAGGTCTCTTTATCATTTGAGGAGACACATGGTTCTTTGGAATATGTTCTACATCCATCCTTGCTAGATCTAACATTGTTGTTTTAAGTAGTATTCGAAGGGATGATAGTCAATATCAACACAAGGACAGTTGAGCAAGTTTCAGATATACTGATCATCTTTGGGATTCTTTCTACACATTGGGGAAACATCTCATTTGTACCTATGATATTGTTTCTTCCAAAGGGAAGAAACATTATTCAACAGTCATGGATCAGCTTCTGCATTAGAGTAGCTATCACTGAGTGACCTGTGACCCCTACAAACATATTAGAATCCTTTGTATGGGTTGAAGGTCATCATAGGGTGACCTATGACCCCCTTCAACCCATTTCATGATGACATATGTCCCTAGGGGTCCTAGGACCCCTAGGGATATATTAAAATCCTTTGTATGGGTCGAAGTGGGTCATAGGGTGATCTATTACATCCTTCAAGCCATTAAATGACAACATATGTCCCTAGGGGTCTTAGGAACCCTATGGACATATAAGCATCCTTTGTATGGGTTGAACCGATTAAATAATGACATATGTCCCTAGGGTCCTAGGACCCTTAGGGACATATTAGAATCTTTCATATGGGTTGAAGGGGGTCATAGAGTGACCTATGACCCCCTTTGACCTATTAAATGATGACATATGTCCCTACGGGTACGAGGACCCCTAGGGACATATTAGAATCATTCGTATGGGTCAAAGGGCATCATAGGTTGACCTATCACCACCTTCGACCAATTAAATGATGACATACATCCCTAGGGGTCCTAAGACCCCTAAGAACATATTAGAATGTTTCCTATGGGTAGAAGGGGTCCATAGGTTGACTTATGACACCCTTCAACTCTTTGAATGAAGACATATGTCCATAGGGTTCCTAGGACACCCAGGGACATATTAGAGTGCTTCATATGGGTTGATGGGAGTCGTAGGTTGACCTATGACCACCTTCAACCCATTACATGATGACATATGTAAAACCACTAGGGGCATATTAGAATTGTAAATACGGGTCAAAGGGGGTCATAAGGTTCCACCAATTACATGACAACATATGTCCCTAGGGGTCCTAGGAGGGACATATTAGAATAGTTCATATGGGTCAAAGGGGGTCATAAGTTGACCTATGAACCCCTTCGATAGGGTCATATCAGAATCCTTCGTATGGCTCGACGGGGGTTATACAGTGAACTATGACCCCCTTTGACCCATTGCATGATGAAATATGTCCCTATGGGTCCTAGGATCCCTAGGGACATATTCGAATCCATCGTATGGGTCAAAAGGGGTCATAGGTTACCTTATGACCCCCTACAACCCATTACATGATGACATATGTTCCTAGGGGTCCTAGGACCCCTCGGGACATATTAGAATCCTTCACATGGGTCGAAGGGGGTCATAGGGTGACCTATGACCCCCTTTGACCCATTACATGATGACATATGTCCCTAGGGGTCCTAGGACCCATAGCGAGATACTAAAATCCTTTGTATAGGTTGAAGGGGGTCATAAGTTAACCTATGACCATATTTGACAAATTGCATGATGACATATGTCCCCAGGGGTGCTAAGACCCCTAGAGACATATTAGAATCTTTCGTATGGGTTGAAGGGCCTCATTGGGTGACCTATGACCCTATGAGCCCTTTCGAACTATTACATGAATACATCTATTTCTAGGGGTCCTAGGAACTCTAGGGACATATTAGAATCTTTCGTATGAGTCAAAGGGGGTCATAGGGTGAATTATGATCCCCTTTGACCCATTAGATGACCAAATATGTCCATAAGGGTCCTAGGAGCCCTAGGGACATATAAGAATACTTTATATGAGTCAAAGGGGGTTGTAGGGTGATCTATGACCCCCTTTGACTCATTACATGATGACATATGACCCTATGGGTCTTAGGTCCCCTAGGGACATATTAGAATGCTTCATATTCGTTGAATGGGGTCATAGGTTGACCTATGACCCCCTTTGATACATTAGATGATAATATATGTTTGTAAGGGTGCTAGGACCCCTAGGGACATATTATAATGCTTTGTATGGGTAGAAGGGGGTCTTCGATTATGACTCCCTCTTGTATATGAGCAATGTTAGTATGCTAATAGAAACTAAATTTAAATAAAGCTTCTACAAACTAAACAAAATTCATAAACTTCAAGATAGACTAAGATGAGCTCTCAATTGAGAATATGAGAAATTAATGAGCTCTCTCAATGAGAAGCTCTCTTGTTGAGTAGCTTTGTCTAAATAGATAGGATGTATGCTCAAGCTTTATGCTTCAAAAAGGGCTTCAAATGATGTTGGAATTTGGGTGTGAGTGTATGGTTTTGATGTAAAATGGCTTCTCAAAATGGCATTATGACTTTACTTCATGGATTGTGTTATTTTGCAAAGGGGAAGGATCCAATTTATAGGCAAGAGGCTTGAGGGATTGAGGGCTAAGATGCAAGGATGGGAAAAAGCTTATGGAGGGCTCAGATTGCATGAGAGGAGAGCACATGGATTGTGCTTCCTTATAGCCAATCAATGAGTGACACATGTCACATCGTGAGAGGATGGAGGAAAGGGGAAGGATGAGTCAAAAAAGGAGGCTCAAGGGATAAAATCTTCATAAAGACCCTCATAATGACTTGTAAGAGCAATAAAAGGGCTTGTAAGAGTCATTTATGACCTAGTGGACTTCATAAAATTTTACGGTTGAGATATTTTGAGGGTGATGAGAGCAATTTTGACTTGGACTTGATTAGGAAGTTTTTAAGCTTGCTTAGGCTTGTGCAAATTATTAGAGGATGGATTAGGATGGTTTAGGATTAGCTTAGGGATAGGCAAGTGGATGGCATTTAATGAGGGTGGGTGAAGGAGGAGATATTTGTTAACTTTGGCTTGGGTTAGTAAGTCTTAACCCATGTTTAGGGAATGTGACAAGGTTAGGAGGGGATTAGGATTAGGTTTAAAGACATCTTCTAGAAGAGTCTAGACTTTGGATGAGGATAAAGACTTTCTAGAATAGTCTAGAATTTCCTAGGATAAGGATGAAGACTTTCTAGAAGAGTCTAGAACTTCTTAGGATGAGGATAAATTAGATTTTTAGGAAATAAATAAAGTTTTATTTATTTCAAGGGTTTGGGTTGAGGGGATATTTATTAAAACTTTTTTAATAAACATGAGGATTAATATTTAATTTTAATTAAATATTTTGAGTTGGGATTAGGGGTAGGAAATGATGGGATTAGCCTTTAATCGAAATTAAAGAAGGATTAGAAGATTTTGGAAGAGGTTATTGGTCATAAGGAAATTGGCCAAGTTTTGGGCAAAAAATAAATTTTTTATTTATTTTAAGATTTTTGGTCAATTTATTAATTAAATAATTAATAAATAAGGAAATAATGTTTAAATAAGATTTAAACATTTTAGGGAGGGATTTCTTAATGAAATATTTTTAATTAAGATAAAGGGATTTAATGGCATAAAAATTAATTAATTAATAAATGATGATGTCATCAGGACTTTTTTTTTTCAGAAAATAAAAATATTATTTTCTAAAGGATTTTTAGGTGTCTACACCTCCAACCTATTACATCATGACATATGTCCCTAGGGGTCCTAGAACCCCAAGCGACATATTAGAATGCTTCATATGTGTCAAAGGGGGTCATAGGTTGACCTCTGACCCCACTTTGACACATTACTTGATGACATATGTTTGTAGGGATCTTAGGACCCCTAAGGACATATAATAATGTTTGGTATGGGTTGAAATGGGTCATAGGTTGACTTATGACACACTTTGACACATTACATGACGACATATGTCTACATGGTTCCTAAGAGACATATTAGAATTTTTTGTATGCATTGAAGGGGGTTATAGGTTGACCTAGGACCCCTGTTGACCCATTACATGATGACATCCATCTCGAGGGGTCCTAAGACCTCTAGGGACATAATAGAATACATTGAAGGGGATCATAGGGTGACCTATGATCCCCTTCGACCCATTACATGATGACATATGTCCCTAAGGATCCTAAGACCCCTAGGGACATATTAGAATCCTTTGTATGGGTCGAAAGGGCGTCATAGGGTTACCTATGACACACTTCAACCCATTACATCATGACATATGTCCCTAGGGGTCCTACGATCCCTAAGAACATATTAGAATCCATTGTATGGGTCGAAGGGGGTCATAGGGTGACCTATGACCCCATTCGACCCATTGCATGATGACATATGTCCCTAGGGGTCCAAAGAAACCTAGGGACCTATTAGAATCCTTCACATGGGTCAAAGGGGGTCATAGGGTGACCTATGACAACCTTAGACCCATTACATTACAACATATGTCGCTAGGGGTCGTAGGAACCCTAGGGACATATTAAAATCCTTAGAATGGGTCGAAGTGGGTCATAGTTCAACCTATGAACCCCTTCCACCCATTACATGATGACATGTCCGTAGGAGTCCTTGGACCCATGGGGACATATTAGAATGCTTTATATGGGTCAAAGGTGGTCATAGGTTGACCTATGACCCCCTTCGACCCATTACATGGTAACATATGTTTGTAGGGGTCCTAGGACCCCTAGGGACATATTAGAATGCTTTGTATGGGTCCAAGGGGGTTATAGGCTATGATCTCTTTTGACCCATTACATGATGACATGTGTCCCTAGTGGTCCTAAGACCCCAAGAGACATATTAGAATGCTTCATATGGCTCAAAGGGGGTCATACATTGACATATGACCCCCTTCAACCCATTACATAATGATATATGTTCGTAGGGATCTTAAGAACCCTAGGGACATATTAGAATCCTTCGTATGAGCTGAAGGGGGTCATAGGTTGACCTATGACCCTTGTTAAACCATTACATGATGACATATTTCTATAGGGATCCTAGGAACCCTAGGGACATACTAGAATCCTTCGTATAGGTAAAAGGAGGTCATAGGGTGACTTATGAACCCCTTTGACCCATTACATGATTACATATGTTACAATCCTTCGTATGGGTCCAAGGGGGTCATAGGGTGACCTATGACCCCTTTCAACCCATTACATGATGACATATGTCCCTACAGATCATAAGACCACTAGGCACATATTACAATCTTTTTTATGAATTGAAGGGGGTCAAAGGTTTACCTATGAACCCCTTCAACCAATTAAATGATGACATATGTCCTTAGGGGTCCTTAAACCCCTAGGGACATATTAGAATGTTTCATATGGGTCGAAGGGGTTCATAGGTTGACCTATTACCCCCTTAATGCATTACATGACAACATTTGGCAAACCCCTAGGGACATATTAAAATCATTCATATGGAACAAAGGGGGTCATAGGTTGACCTATGACGCCCTTTTAAAGGGAAATATAAGAATCCTTCATATGAGTCCAACCAATTAAATGACAACATATGTCCCAACGGGTCCTATGACCCCTAGGGACATATTAGAATCCTTTGTATCGGTCGAAGGGGCCAGTAGGGTGACTTATGACTCCATTCAACCCATTAGATGTCAACATATGTCCCTAGCGGTCCTAAGACCCCTAAGGACATATTAGAATCCCTTGTATCGGTCGAAGGGGCCCATAGGGTAATCTACGAAGCCCTTCGACCCATTAAATTTCAACATATGTCCCTAGTTGTCCTAGGACCCCTAAGGACATATTAGAATCCTTCATATGAGTCAAAGGGGGTCATGAGTCCACCAATTACATGATGACATATGTCCCTATGGGTCCTAGAACCCGTAGGGACATATTATAATGCTTTTTATTGGTTAAAGGGGTTCATAGGGTGACCTATGACACGCTTTGACCCATTACATGACGAAATATTTCCCTAGCAGTCATAGAACCCCTAGGGACATATTAGAATGCTTCGTATGGGTCAGAGGGGGTTGTAGGTCACCCTATGACCCCCTTCAACCCATTAGAGAATGACATATGACCCTATGGGTCTTTGGACGCTTAATGGAATATTAGAATGCTTCATATTGGTCGAATGGGGTCATAGGTTGACTTATGACCCCCTTCGACTCACTACATGATCACATATGTCTGTATGATTCCTAGGATCCCTAGCAACATATCAGAATGCTTTGTATGGGTCAAAGGGGGTCATAAGCTATGATCCCCTTCGACCCATGAAATAATGACATATGTCCCTAGGGGTCCTTGAACCCTAAGGGACATATTAGAATGCTTCATATAGGTCGAAGGGGGTCATAGCTTGACCTCTAACCCCGTTTGACCCATTACTTGATGACATATGTCTTTAGGGGTCCTAGGACCCGTACAGACATATTAGAATGCTTTGTATGGGTCGAAGGGGGTCATAGGGCTACCAATTACTCCCTTTAACCTATTACATGACAAGATATGTCTATAGGTGACCTAGAACTGCTATGGACATATTAGAATCCTGCATATGGGTTGAAGAGGGTCATAGGTTGACCTATGACCCTCGTCGACCCCTTACATGATGACATATGTCCCTAGGGGTCCTAGGACCCTTAAGAAAATATTAGAATCCAATGTATGGGTCAAAAGGGGTCCTAAGGTGACCTATGATACCCTTCAACCCATTACATGATAACATATGTCCCTACTTGTCCTAGGATCCCTAAGGACATATTAGAATCCATTGTATGGGTTGCTTCGACCCATTAAATGACAATATATAGACCCCTAGGGACATATTAGAATCCTTTTTATGGGTTGAAGGTTGTAATAGGTTGATCTATGACCCCCTTTGACTAATTAAATGATGACATATGTCCCTAGGGGTCCTAATACCCCTAGGGACATATTAAAATGCTCCATATGGATCGAACGGGTGCATAGGTTGACATATGACCCCCATCAACCCATAACATGATGACATATGTTGAACTCTTAGGGACATTAAAATTTTTCATATGAGTCGAAGCGGGTGAAAAGTTGACCTATTTCACCCTTCGACAAGGACATATTAAGATCCTTCGTATGAGTCCTTTGACCCACTACATGACGACATGTCCCTAGGGGTCCTACAACCCGTAGAGATATTAGAATCCTTTTTATGATTTGAAGAGGGTCATAGATTGACCTATGAATCCCTTTGACCCACTACATGATGACATATGTCCTTAGGGGTCCTAGGACCCATAGGGAGATACTAGAATCCTTTGTATAGGTTGAAGGGGGTCATAAGTTAACCTATGACCATATTTGACACATTGCATGATGACATATGTCCCCAGGGGTGCTAAGACCCCTAGAGACATATTAGAATTTTTCATATGGGTTGAAGGTTCTCATTGGGTGACCTATGACCCTATGATCCCTTTCGACCTATTACATGAATACATCTATTCCTAGCAGTCCTAAGAACTCTAGGGACATATTATAATCTTTCGTATGAGTCAAAGGGGGTCATAGGGTGAATTATGATCCCCTTCGACCCATTAGATGACCAAATATGTCCATAAGGGTCCTAGGAGCCCTAGGGACATATAAGAATACTTTATATGAGTCAAAGGGGGTCATAGGGTGATCTATGATCCCCTTTGACTTATTACATGATGACATATGACCCTATGGGTCTTAGGTCCCCTAGGGACATATTAGAATGCTTCATATTCGTCGAATGGGGTCATAGGTTGACCTATGACCCCCTTTGATACATTAGATGATAATATATGTTTGTAAGGGTGCTAGGAACCCTAGGGACATATTATAATGCTTTGTATGGGTAGAAGGGCGTCTTCGGTTATGACTCCCTCCAACCTATTACATCACGACATATGTCCCTAGGGGTCCTAGAACCCCAAGCGACATATTAGAATGCTTCATATGTGTCAAAGGGGGTCATAGGTTGACCTTTGACCCCACTTTGACACATTACTTGATGACATATGTTCGTAGGGGTCTTAGGACCCCTAAGGACATATAATAATGTTTGGTATGCGTTGAAATGGGTCATAGGTTCACCTATGACACACTTTGACACATTACATGACGACATATGTCTACATGGTTCCTAAGAGACATAGTAGAATCTTTTGTATGCATTGAAGGGGGTTATAGGTTGACCTAGGACCCCTGTCGACCCATTACATGATGACATCCATCTCGAGGGGTCCTAAGACCTCTAGGGACATAATAGAATAGATTGAAGGGGATCATAGGGTGACCTATGATCCCCTTTGACCCATTACATGATGACACATGTCCATAAGGGTCCTAAGACCCCTAGGGACATATTAGAATCCTTTGTATGGGTTGAAAGGGGGTCATAGGGTTACCTATGACACACTTCAACCCATTACATCATGACATATGTCCCTAGGGGTCCTACGATCCCTAGGAACATATTAGAATCCATCATATGGGTCGCAGGGGGTCATAGGGTGACCTATGACCCCCTTCGACCCATTGCATGATGACATATGTCCCTAGGGGTCCAAGGAAACCTAGGGACCTATTAGAATCCTTCACATGGGTCAAAGGGGGTCATAGGGTGACCTATGACAACCTTATACCCATTACATTACAACACATGTTGCTATGGGTCATAGGAACCCTAGAGACATATTAAAATCCTTAGAATGGGTCGAAGGGGGTCATAGGGAAACCTATGAACCCCTTCCACCCATTACATGATGACATGTCCGTAGGAGTCCTTAGACCCATGCGGACATATTAGAATGCTTCATATGGGTCAAAGGTGGTCATAGGTTGACCTATGACCCCCTTCGACCCATTATATGATAACATATGTTTGTAGGGGTCCTAAGACCCCTAGGGACATATTAGAATGCTTTGTATGGGTCCAAGGGGGTTATAGGCTATGATCTCCTTTGACCCAATACATGATGACATGTGTCCCTAGTGGTCCTAAGACCCCAAGAGACATATTAGAATGCTTCATATGGCTCAAAGGGGTTCATACATTCACATATGACCCCCTTCAACCCATTACATAATGTCATATGTTCGTAGGGATCTTAAGAACCCTAGGGACATATTAGAATCATTCGTATGAGTTGAAGGGGGTCATAGGTTGACCTATGACCCTCGTTAAACCATTACATGATGAAATATGTCCATAGGGATCCTAGCAACCCTAGGGACATACTAGAATCCTTCGTATAGGTCGAAGGAGGTCATAGGGTGACTTATGAACCCCTTTGACCCATTACATGATGACATATGTTACAATTCTTCGTATGGGTCCAAGGGGGTCATAGGGTGACCTATGACCCCCTTCGACCCATTACATGATGACATATGTCCCTACAAATCATAAGACCACTAGGCACATATTACAATCTTTTTTATGAATTGAAGGGGGTCAAAGGTTTACCTATGAACCCCTTGGACCAATTAAATGATGACATATGTCCTTAGGGGTCCTTAAATCCGTAGGGACATATTAGAATGTTTCATATGGGTCGAAGGGGTTCATAGGTTGACCTATTACCCACTTAATGCATTACATGACAACATTTGGCAAACCCTTAGGGACATATTAGAATCATTCATATGGGTCAAAGGGGGTCATAGGTTGACCTATGACCCCCTTTTAAAGGGAAATATAAGAATCCTTCGTATGAGTCTGACCAATTAAATGACAACATATGTCCCAATAGGTCCTATGACCCCTAGGGACATATTAGAATCCATTGTATCGGTCGAAGAGGCCAGTAGGGTGACTTATGACTCCATTCAACCCATTAGTGTCGACATATGTCCCTAGCAGTCCTAGGACCCCTAAGGACATATTAGAATCTCTTGTATCGGTCAAAGGGGCCCATAGCGTAATCTACGAAGCCCTTCGACCCATTAAATGTCAACATATGTCCCTAGTGGTCCTAGGACCCCTAAGGACATATTAGAATCCTTCATATGAGTCAAAGGGGGTCATGAGTCCACCAATTACATGACGACATATGTCCCTATGGGTCCTAGAACCCCTAGGGACATATTAGAATGCCTTGTATGGGTCAAAGGGGTTCATAGGGTGACCTATGACACGCTTTGACCCATTACATGATGAAATATGTCCCTAGTAGTCATAGAACCCCTAGGGACATATTAGAATGCTTCGTATGGGTCAAAGGGGGTTGTAGGTCACCTTATGACCCCCTTCAACCCATTATAGAATGACATATGACCCTATGGATCTTTGGACCCTTAATGGCATATTCGAATGCTTCATATTGGTCAAATGGGGTCATATGTTGACTTATGACCCCCTTCGACTCATTACATGATGACATATGTCTGTACGATTTCTAGGATCCCTAGCAACATATCAGAATGCTTTGTGTGGGTCAAAGGGGGTCATAAGCTATCACCCCCTTCGACCCATGACATAATGACATATGTCCCTAGGGGTCCTTGAACCCTAAGGGACATATTAGAATGCTTCATATAGGTCGAAGGAGGTCATAGCTTAACCTCTAACCCCGTTTGACCCATTACTTGATGACATATTAAAATGCTTCATATGGGTCGAAGGGGTGCATAGGTTGACATATGACCCCCATCGACCCATAACATGATGACATATGTTGAACCCTTAGGGACATATTAAAATTTTTCATATGAGTCAAAGGGGGTGAAAAGTTGACCTATGTCACCCTTCGACAAGGACATATTAAGATCCTTCGTATGGGTCCTTTGACCCACTACATGACGACATGTCCCCAGGGGTCCTACAACTCCTAGAGACATTAGAATCCTTTTAATGATTTGAAGAGGGTCATAGATTGACCTATGAACCCCTTTGACCCACTACATGACATATGTCCCTAGGGGTCCCACGAACCCTTGGGACACTAGAATCCTTCGTATGGGTCGAAGAGGGTCATAGGTTGACCTTTGATCCCCTTCGACCAATTAAATGATGAAATATGTCTCTAGGGTTCCTAGGACCCCTAGGGACATATTAGAATCCTTTGTATGGGTCGAATGGGGTCATAAGGTGACCTATGACACCCTTCAACCCATTAAAAGATGACATATGGACCCCTAAGGACATATTAGAATCCTTTGTATGGGTCGAAGGCTTCATAGGTTGACCTATGACCCCCTTCGACCAATTAAATGAGGACATATGTCCCTAGGGGTCCTAGGACCACTAAGGACATTAAAATGCTTCATATTAGTTGAAGGGGTGCATAGGTTGACCTATGACCCCCCTCGACTCATTAAATTATGACATATGACACTAGGGGTCCTAACACCCCTAGGGATATATTAAAATGTGTCATATGGGTCAAAGGGGTGCATAGGTTGACCTATGACCTCCTTCGACTCATTAAATGTTGACATATCTCTCTAGGGGTTCTAGGATCCCTAGGGATATATTAGAAAGCTTCATATGGGTTGATAGAGGTATAAGGTTGAACTATGACCCCAATCGACCCATTACATGACAATATATATCGAATCTGTAGGAAAACATTAGAATTGTTCATATGGGACGAATAGGTTTATACGTCACCTTATGACCCTGTTTGACCTATTATAGGATAACATGTCCCTAGGGGTCCTAGAACCCTTATGAAAATATTAGAATCATTCATATGGATCGAAGGGGGCCATAGATAGATCTATAACCTGCTTTGATAGGGACATATTAGGATCCTTCCTATGGGTTGAAGGGGGTCATAGGTTGACTATTACCCCCTTCGACCAATTAAATGACAACATATGTCCCTAGGGGTCCTAGGACCCCTTGTGACATATAAGAATACTTTATATGGATCGAAGGGGGTCATAGGACCCCTAGGCACATATTAGAATCCTTTGTATGTGTTGAAGGGGGTCATAGGTTGAACTATGAAAGCCTTCAACCAATTAACTAAAAAAATATGTCCTTAGGGGTCCTAAGACAACTAAGGACATATAAGAATGTTTCATATGGGTCGAAGGGGTTCATAGCTTGACCTATGACCCCCTTAACCCATTACATGATGACATTTGTCGAACCCCAAGGGACATATTCGAATTGTTCATATGGGTCGAAGGGGGTCATAGGTTGACCTATGACACCCTTAAGGGACATATAAGAATCTTTCATATGGATCGAAAGGGGTCATAGGTTGAGCTATTACCCCCTTTGACAATTGAAATGACAACATATGTTCGAAGGGGTCCTAGGACCCCTAGAGACATATTACAATCCTTTGTATTAGTCGAAGGGGTCCATAGGATGACATATGACCCCCTTCAGCCTATTAAATGATAACATATGTAACTAGGGGTCCTATGACACCTAGGGACATATTAGAATGCTTCATATTAGTCAAAAAGGGTCATAGGTTAACCTATGACCCCCTTCAACCAATTACATGTTGATATATGTCCATAGCAGTCTTAGGACCCCTAAAGACATATTAGAAACTTTCATATGGGTCAAAATGGGTCATAAGTCCACCCATTACATGATGACATATGTTCCTAGGGGTCCTAGGACCCCTAGGGACATATTAGAATGCTTCATATGGGTCAAAGGGGGTCATAGGGTGACCTATGACCTCCTTTGACCCATTACATGATGACATATGTCTCTAGGGGTTCTAGGACCCCTAGGGACATAGTAGAATGCTCCATATGGGTCAAAGGGGGTCATAGATCACCCTATGACCCCCTTCGACCCATTACATGTGGACATATGACCCTATGGGTCTTTGGACTCCTAGGGATATATTAGAATGCTTCATATTGGTCGAATGGGGTCATAGGTTGACCTATAACCTCCTTCGACCCATTACATGATGACACATGTTTGTAGGGGTCCTAGGATCCCTACGGACATATTAGAATGCTTCGTATGGGTCGATGGGGGTTATAGGTTGTGACCCACTTCGACCCATTATATGATGACATATTAGAATCCTTTGTATGGGTAGAAGGGGATCATAGGTTGACCTTTTAACCCCATCGACCGCTTATATGATGACATATGTCCTTATACCTAATGACATATTAGAATCCATCGTATGGGTTGAAGGGGTCATAGGGTGACATATGACCCCCTTTGACCCATTAAATGATGACATATGGACCCCTAGGGAAATATTAGAATCCATCATATGGGTCAAAGGAGGTGATCGGATGATCTATTAGCCCCTTCAACCAATTAAATGATGACATATGTCTCTAGGGGTCCTAGGGCCCATAGGGACATATTAAAATGCTTTATATGGGTCGAAGCGGTGCATAGGTTGACCTATAACTGCCATCAACCCTATTTGACCTATTACATGAAGAAATACATGGCTAGGGGTCCTAGGACCCTTAAGGAGATATTAGAATAATTCATATGGGTCAAAGGGTGTCATAGGTTGACCTATGAGCACCTTTGACAAGGACATGTTAAGATCCTTCATATGGGTCAAAGGGGGTCATAGGTTGACCTATGACTCCCTTCGACTAATTAAATGACAACATATGTCCCTAGAGTTTCTAGGACCCCTAGGGATATATTAGAATCTTTCGTGTCAGTCGAAGGGGGTCATAGGGTCCTATGACCCCCTTCGACTCATTCAATGACAGAACATGTCCCTAGGGGTCCTAGGACCCTTAGGGACATATGCCATCATGTAGTGGGTCGACCTATTATGTCCCTAGGGGTCCTAGGACAACTAGGCACAAATTAGAATCCTTTTATGGATTGAAGTGGGTCATAGGGTGACCTATGACCCACTTAAACCTATTAAATGACCACATATGTCCCTAGGGATCTTAGGACACCTAAGGACATATTAGAATCCTTTGTAAAGTTTGAAGGGGGTCATAGGCTACGCTATGATCCCCTTCAATACATTACATGATGACATATGTCCCTAGGGGTCTTAAGACCGGTAGGGACAATATAGAATCCTTTGTATGGGTTGAAAAGGGTCATCAATTGACTTATGGCCCCCTTCAACCCATTAAATGATGATATAGGTTGAACGTGATCATAGGTCAACCTATGACCTACTTCGACCCATACCTAGGGACATATTTAAATGCTTCGTATGAATCAAAGGGAGTCATAGGTTGACCTATGACCCCCTTCAACCCATTACATGATGACATATGTCACTAGGGGTCCTAGGACCCCAGGGGACATATTGGAATCCTTTGTATGGGTCAAAGGGGATCATAGGTCGACCCATTACATGACGACATAGGTCCCTCGTGATCCTAGGACCCCTGGGAACATATTAGAATATATTTTATTGGTCAAAGTGGGTCATAGGGTGACCTATTACCCCCTTCTACCCATTGTATGATGACATATGCCCCTAGGGGTCCTAGGACCCCTAGGGACACATTTGAATGCTTCGTATGGGTTAATGGGCGTCATAGGTCTCTTTAACCCATTAGATGATGACATATGTCCGTAGGGTTCTATTAGTGAATAGATTGTCCCGCTTTAAAGAAACATGCAAATATGACCCTGTATGCCCAAATGACAGAACAAGCTAACACCAACAATTGGATAGGTTATCATGGGTTAATAACCTTCCTATGAATTTTTATCGGGTACAACTCCTCGTACAAGGTATTCAATGAATCAAATGTAAATGCTTTTACCAGAAAGCATAAAAGGATATCAAAAATCCACTCATAAGGACAACATAGATGTGAAAATCTATACTAAAGCACGAAAAGAAACTAAAGAACAATGAATGACACAAAGTTCATTTGCCAAATGTTGCATCATGTAATAAGAATAAAACTGACTATTTCATCTTCCTAAAAAGGATTGAAATCAGAGCCTTTAACATGACAAAAGAACAATGACATTGAACTGTAATGTTTAGAGAAAACTGAAAATGCCTCAAAGTACAAATTCAGTGGAAGGAAAAACACATTATAGCCAAAGTTAAATGCATTTCACCTCCAGCCTCCCTTGTTTGACTGTGTAGACCACAAAGCTTCTTTCACAGGTTACAATCCCACTAATATTCAATGAAAATAGAAATTCTTCCTATCATATTACATCAAGCATCAAATACTTTTACCCAATCTCAGACACAGTTCTGAAAAGAAAAGAACTATGCTCGTTCTTTGCACTCATTTGGCCCCTCAAGAAGATGAAACCATCCTATCAAAAACTTCCTCTCCTCCTGCCTGAAACACACAGTCTCCAATCTAGAAGAAGAGGAAAAAGAATTGGAACCCTCTTTAACTGTATTCACAGTTCTCCTAATCCTACTGCTGCTCAAAGTCTCGCAGCAAAACTCAAAAAAATTGGAACCCCCTGCACCTCTGTTGCTTGCTTATTTATCCCCCTCCTGTCAGTTTCTCAGCCCTTTTCAATAACTGATTCTTGAAAGATTTTCTATAATTTCTTTTCTGTTTAGTCTCGTGTCTTTCCATATACCTCTTTCCCTCTGATTCTTACATATGTGCCTAATGTTTAATTTTCATTTAACATCTATTGTGATTTTCTTTAAATCATTGCATTAAGCTTCTTTTATTTGGAATCAAAAGTTGTCTTTTGGTTTGCATTCTGTTAAGAAATAACACTTACTTAAAAAGGGACTCCACGTGTCATTATTTACTGACATCATACTTTTCTTCTTACCACCTCCCTTGGGTTTCCATTTTTATTTGATCTTTGAGTAATATTACCAAATAGAGATAATATAATGTTTATTAAAACATTATAATATCTTTTTCTCTTCTCCAACTAGAATTTCTATAGTAGCATCTCCATGCTTAAATTTTGCAGCCTTGGGTTTGTCTTCCTCAGAAAGTTCAACTGAAATTGTATGGACTTATCAAAATCAACATGAAAAGTATTATGGTCTCTTAATTTTGGTTTGAGATGTTACTCTGGAACAAAATGTAGACACCTATTGTCATCTATGGAGTTGTCAATGGCAAGCCAAAATGATGCAATCCTGGTATCTTTTGTTATCGGCTAGTAAGCCAAATCTTGGTGCTGATGAAATATGACATCATTCTTATTTCGTGACCTGGCAAGTAGTTGATCATAGTTACACTGCACCTTAGGTCCCAAGAGTTGCTTCGATATGGATGCTGCTCCTCTTTCATATATGTTATTTTTCAAAGATGGTTTGTACCTAATGCTTCGTTATTGTAGAGATTCATACACATGCTCCCTGGCTGCATATAATCAGGAGATTCAAACCCAATTATGAGGTCATGAATACTCTGCAATGGGGAGATATTCACCATGGGCGGCCCATGGGTCTTCATGATTTTTCCATTGTTGCTTACCACTGTATTAATGTGCGAATCAAGTCTCATTGATGGAGCTCGGCCTTTGTTCCATGCCATAGGTTATTTCTTGAACTATTGCATACAAATTATGATTGTTTCCATGCATTAGTTTTTTGAAGAATCATAAAGTCATAATGAAAGTCTGTAAAGACCTTTTGGTGATCTGATGCCATATTCAAGGTTTGGTATTTCCCCTATTTCTAAGATTCTTGGTGTTCCATATTATGGGTTTGAGATGGCTTGCGCTATTTACAACTCTCAATAAATGGGAATTCATCTACATTTCTTCTTTAGTTTGCATTATCAACATTATCCAACCAGAATAAGCTATATGAAGGAGGTTCTCCACAGTGGAGTCTCGTTTATTCTCATGTCTTCTAGGAAGGAAAATCAAAACCACACCATGGTTTTTGAAATTTTTGGTATAAGTTCAAAGTGGGAACCAATAGTGGAGATTTAGCTTCTTCAACCCTATGATTCCAAGCATCCACTTTATTCAAGATTGAACAATTATGAAAAGTACTGAAGTACAAAATGTTGGGAAAAGTCATTTTTATCAATGTTCAACATTATTCTATTTGATCCATCACCATTTGCAAAATGAAAGCTTCGAATGCATGATCGCTAGTCTGCTCCATTATCAAACAATAAATTGCAGAATTGACAAAAATAATAGACTCATCAAGACTGGTTATGATATAACTTTTTTTTTTTTTTTAGCTACAATGTCTGCTAGGAACAATTCTGAATCATATTTTGTGAGCATGACTGTATGTCCACTGGGTGTTCTCTCTCTTGGCGTACTCATAGTCCTTCATTCCTTTGTACATTCGTACTCCAAGGTTCCAAAAAGCCGCACTACACCTATTGTGCATGCATTCACTCTTGGGCTCCAAGATGAGAGAATGCTATATATATACTTCAAAATCTAAGTCCATGCACATAATCTACGAAAGGACATCTTTGATTAGCCATCCAACTGCTTTGTCTTCTCTATTTCCTTTTTACATCTTTAGTCCAATGGCAGATGAGGCTCAAATATTTGGAGAACATCTTGACTCATATTCATAGAAATATGTCGATGTCTTATTTGAGCTCGGTCTCCTTTATGGATGTTCACGTTAAGCTTGTTTTTCAATAAAAGGCTTCCACATTCAAAATAGAATTTAGCTTTCATACCTAAATATATATATCTTGGACCACAGCTTTTGGGAATAGAACAATCTAAGGATAGATTTTACACCTCATGCCATTCCCTTGTCTTGGCCCTCAATTCCATGCTTCGGGTAAGAGATCAACCTTCTCTTTATCGAGCTCAAGTGTAAGCTATGTCCATGTTCAGACCATGCAGCTTTCACAGCCCAACCTCTCATTTTTTCATTCATGCTTCGGTGATGAATTCACTTTCAGGCTCTTGTTTTGAACTTCAAATGCCTATTTTTACTATCTTTAATTGCATGTAACTCTGGGTGTTCTCCATGGAATCCTGAATACCTTCTGCAATCTGGAATTCAAAACCCAAAGTCTAAACCTCGCTTGCATTGAACCTGCAACCTGAGTCAACTGAACCATTGAACCACTTTGAATTACTTCGAACTATAGTTCAAAGTGGTTCAAAAACTCTGAACTTGAAGTTTTAAAAGTGTGACCATATCGAGCACTAACAGGTTCCTAGGACCCCTAGAGACATATTAGAATGCTTCATATGGTTTGAAGGGGGTCACAGGTTGACCTATGACCCCCTCAGATTTATTACATGATGAAATATGTCTATAGGAGTCATAGGAAGCCTAGGCATATATTAGAATGCTTCGTATGTGTGAAAGAGGGTCATAGGTTATAAACCCCTTTGACCCATTACATGACAAAATATATCCCTAAGTGTCCTAGGACCCCAAGGTACATATTAGAATTCTTCATATGGGTCGAAGGGGGTCATAGGTTGACCTCTTACCCAATTTGACCCATTACAGGATGACATATGTTCGTAGCGGTCTTATTACCCCCCAGGACATATTAGAATGCTTCGTATTGGTCGAAGGGTGTCATAGGTTGACTTATGACTCCATTCGACCCATTAGATGATGACATATGTCACTAGGGGTCCTAGCGACATATTTGAATCCTTTGTTTGGGTTGAAGAGGGTCATAGGGTTACCTATGACTCCCTTTGACCCATTACATGATGACATATGTCGCTAGGTGTCCTAGGACCCCTAGAGACATATTAGAATCATTTGTATGGGTCGAAGGGGTTCATAGGGTGACCTATGACCCTCTTCTACCAATTATATGATGACATATGTCCCTAGGGGACCAAGGACACCTATGGACATATTAGAATATTTTGTATGGGCCAAACGGGGTCATAGGGTGACCTATGACCCCCTTTGAACCACTACATGATGACATATGTCCCTATGGGTCATATGACCCTTAAGGATATTAGAATCCTCCATATGGGTCAAAGAGGGTCATAAATTGACCTATTACCCCCTTCGACAAATTAAATGAAAACATATGTCCCTAGGGGTCCTAGGATCCCTAGGGACATATTAGAATCCTTCGTATGGGTCGAAGGGGGTCATAGGGTGACCTATGACCCCCTTCAACCCATTAAATGATGACATATGGAGCACTAAGGACATATTAAGATCTTTCGTATGGGTCAAAGGCAGTCATAGGTTTACCTATGACCCCCTTCGATGAATCAAATGAAGACATATGTCCCTAGGGATCATAAGACCCCGAGGGACATATTAAAATTATTCATTTGTGTCGAAATGGTGCATAGGTCGATCTATGACCCCCGTCGACTCATTAAATGATGACATATGTCCCTAGAGATCCTAGGACCCATAGGGACATATTAGAATGCTTCATATGGGTCAATGGGGGTTGTAGGTTGACCTATGTCCCGAATTGACCCATTACATGATGACATATATCAAACCCCTAGGGACATATTAGAATTGTTCATACCAGTCGAACCCTATGACCCTGTTCGACATATTACATGATAACATATGGCCCTAGGGGTCCTAGTACCCTTAGGGACATATTGGAATCATTCATATTGGTCAAAGGGGGTCATAGGTTGACCTATGAACCCCTTCGACCAATTAAATGACAACATATGTCCCTAGGGGTCCTAGGACCCCTAGGCACATATTATAATCCTACGTATGGGTATAAGGGGGTCATAGGGTTACCTATAACCCCCTTCGAACCATTATGTCCCTAGGGGTTCTAGAACCTCTAGGGACATATTACAATGTCTCATTTAGGTCCAACCTATCAACCCCTTTGACCCATTACATGATGACATATGTCCCTAAGGGTCCTTGGACCCCTAAGGACATATTAGAATGGTTCATATGGGTCAAAGGGGGTGATAGGCTATTACCTCCTTTGACCCATTAAATGATGACATATGTCCCTAAGGGTCCTAGGACACCAAGCGACATATCAAAATTTTTGATATGGGTTGCAGGGGATCATAGGTTGACCTATGACCACCTTTAGCTCATTACATGATGAAATATGTGCCTAGGGGTCCTAGGACTCCCAGGGACATATTAGAATCCTTCGTATGGGTCAAAGGGGGTCATAGGATGAGCTATGACCTCCTTCGACCTATTACATGATGACATATGTCCCTAGGGGTCCTAGGACCCCTAGTGACATATTAGAATCATTTTTAGAGGTGGAAGGTGGTCATAGGGTGACATTTGACCCCTTTTTGCCCATTACCTAACGATATATGTCCCTAGGGGTCCTAGGACCCTTACGGACATATTAGAATGCTTCGTAGAGGTGCAAAGGGGTCAGAGGGTAACCTATGATGCCCTCCAACCAATTACATGATGACATATGTACCTAGGAGTCCTAGGACCCCTAGGGACATATTAGAATCTTTTGGAAGGTTTGAAGGGGTTCATAGGATGACCTATGACCCCCTTCAACACATTACATGATGACATATGTCTGTAGGGGTCCTAGGACCCATAGGGACATACCAGAATGCTTTGTATGGGTTAAAGAGGGTCATAGGTTGAACTACGACACCCTTTGACCCATTAAATAATTACATGGGTCAAAGGAAATGATAGGTCAACCTATGACCCCCTTCGACCCATACCTAAGGACATATTGAAATGCTTCATATGGGTTGAAGGCTATGATCTGCTTCGACCCATTACATGAAGAATCATGTCCCTAGTGTTCCTAAGACCCCTAGGGGCATATTAGAATCTTTCATATGGGTAAAAGGGGGTCATAGGGTGACCTATGACCCAATTTGACCCATTGTATTATGACATATGTCCCTAAAAGTCATAGGACCCCTAGGGACATATTAGTATCCTTCATATGTGTCAAAAGGGTTCATAGGTCCTTTGACCAATTAAATGATGACATATGTAATTAGGGGTCCTAGGAACATATTAGTATCCTACGTATGGGTCGAAAGGAGTCCAACCTATGACCTCCTTCGACACATTAAATGATGACATATGTCCCTAGTGGTCCTAGGACCCTTAGGGACATATTAGACGTTCATATGGTTTGAAGGGGTTCATAGGGTGACCTATGATCCCCTTCGACCCATTACATGATAACATATGTCCCTAGGGGTGCTAGGAGCCTTAGGGACATATTTGAATCCTTAGAATGATGTCGATGTGGGTCATAGGGTGACCTATGACCCCTTTCGACCAATTAAATGATAACATATGTCTCTAGGGGTCTTGGGACCTCCAAGGACATTAAAATTCTTTGTATGGGTCAAAGGGGGTCATAGAGTGACATATGCCCCTTTGGACCCATTAAATGATGACATATGTCACTCAAGGTCCTAGAACCCCTAGGGACAAATTAGAATGCTTCATATGGGTTAAAGGTGGTCATAGGTTGAGCTATGAACTCTTTGTCACTTCACATGATGACATATGTTCCTTGGGTCCCAGAGCTCCTAGGCACATATTTGAATCCTTCGTATGGGTAGAACGGGGTCATAAAGTGACCTATGTCCCACTTCAACCCATTACATGACAACATATGTCCCTAGGGGTCCTAGGTCCCCTAGTGACATATTAGGATTCTTCATATGGGTTGAAGGGGGTCATAGGTCACCCATTACATGATGACATATGTTTGTAAGGGTCCTAGGACCCCTAGGGACATATTAGAATGCTTTATATGGGTCAAAAGGAGTCATAGGTTCAACTCATTACATGACGACATATGTCCCTAAGGGTCCTAGCGACATATTAGAATATTTTTTATGGTTTGAAGAGGTTCATAGGGTTACCTATGACCCCCTTCGACACATTATATGATGACATATCTCTCTAGGGGTCATAGGAACCCTAGGGACATATTAGAATCATTCATATGGGTTAAAGGAGATCATAGGGTGACCTATGACACCCTTCGACTCATTACATGATGATATATATCCCTAGGGGTCCTAGGACTGCTAAGGACATATTAGAATCCTTTGTATGGGTCGAAGGGGGTTATAGGGTGACTTATGACTCCTTTCGACATATTAAAAGATGACATATGTCCCTAAGGGTCCTAGGACCCCTAGGGACATATTAGAATCCTTTTTATGAGTCGAAGGAGGTCATAGGTTGACCTATGACTCCCTTTGACCAATTAAATGACAACATATGTCCATAGGGGCCCTAGGACCCCTAGGGATATATTAGAATCCTTCGTATGCGTCGGACAGGGTCATAGGGTGATCTATGACCCCCTTCGACTCATTAAATGATGACATATGTCCCTAGTGGTCCTAGGACCCCTAGGGACATATTAGAATGCTTCATATGGGTTGAAGGGGGTCATATGTCACCCTATGAACCACTTCGACAGGGACATTAGAATTATTTTTATGGGTTGATGGAGGTCATAGGGTGACGTATGACCCTCTTCAACCAATTACATGATGACATATGTCACCTCGGGTCCTAAAACACCTAAGCACATATTAAAATCCTTCATATGTGTTGAAGGAGGTCATAGGGTGACCTATGACCCCCTTCCACTCATTACATGATGACTTATGTCCTTAGGGGCCCTAGGACCCTTAGGGACATATTAAAATGGTTCAAATGGGATAAAGGGGTTCATAGGGTGACCTATGACCCCTTTCGACACATTACATGATGACATATGTTCCTAAGACGCCTAGGGACATATTAGAATGCTTTTTATGGGTCGAAGGTGGTCATAGGGTGACTTATGATCCTCTTCGACCCACTACATGATTACATATCTCCCTAGGTGTCCTAGGACCACTATGGACATATTAGAATGCTTCATAAGGGTCGAAGGGGGTCATAGTTTGACCTATGACCCCCTTCGACCCATTACATGATGACATATTTCCATAGGGGTCCTACAACTCTTAGGGACATATTAGAATAGTTCGTATGGGTCGAAGGGGGCCATAAGCTATTACCCTAGTCTACCCATTACATGATGACATATGTGCTTCGAGGTCCTAGGACCTCAAGGGGCATATTAAAATGCCTTATATGGGTCGAACGGTGTCATAGTTTGACCTATAATCCCCTTTGAACCATTACATGATGACATATGTGCCTAGGGGTCCTAGGACCCCTAGGGACATACTAGAATCCTTCGTATGGGTCGAAGGGGGTCATAGGGTGACCTATGACCCCTTTCGACCCATTACATGATGACATATGTCCCTACTGGTCTTAGGACCCCTAGGGGCATATTAGAATCCTTTGTATGTGTCAAATATGGTATTAGAATATTTCTTAGGGGTCAAAAGGGGTCATGGGTAAACCTATCACCCCGTTCGACCAATTAAATGACAATATATATCGCTAGGGTTTTTTAAACCCCTAGAGATATATTAATATGCTTCATATGGGTCAAAGGGGGTCATAGGTCCTTTGATAGGGACATATTAGGATCCTTTGTATGGGTCAAAGGAGGTCATAGGTTTACTTATGACCCCCTTCGAACAATTAAATTATAACATATGTCCCTAGGGATCCTAGGACCCATAGAGACATATTAGAATTTTTCGTATGGGTTGAAGCGGGTCATAGGGTGACATATAACCCCCTTCGGCCCATTACATGATGACATATGTCCCTAGGGATCCTAGGAACCCAAGAGACATATTAGAATTTTTCATATGGGTCAAAGGGGGTCATAGGTTGACCTATGACCCCCTTTGACCCTTTACATGACTACATATGTCCCTAGTTGTGCTAGGACTCCTAGGGTCATATTAGAATCTTTCGTATGGGTTGAAGGGCATCATAGGATGACCTTTGACACCCTTCGACCCATTACATGACAATATATGTCCCTAGGGCTCCTATGACCCATATGAAAATATTAGAGTCCTTCGTAGGGGTGGAAGGGGGTCATAGGGTGACCTATGACCCTCTCTAACCCATTACATGACGACATATGTACCTAGGGGTTCTAGGATGCCATATTAGAATCCATTATAAGGTTTGAAGGGGATCATAGGGTGACCTATGATCCCCTTTGACCCATTACATGATGGCATATGTACCTTAGAATCTATTGTATTGGTGGAAGGGGGTCCTAGGTTCACCTACGACCCCCTTTGACCCATTAAATGGTGACATAGGTCGAAGGGGGTCATAGATCAACCTATGATACCCTTCGACCCATACCTAGGGACATATGAGAGTGCCTTGTATGGGTCGAAGGGGGTCATAGGTTGACCTATGACCCCCTTCGAAACATTACATCAAGACATATGCCCCTAGGGGTCTTAGGACACCTAGGGACATATTAGAATCCATCGTGTGGGTCAAAGGGGGTCATAAGGTGACCTATGACCCCCTACGACCCATTACATGATGACATATGTATCTAGTAGTCCTAGGACCCCAAAGGACATATTAGAATCCTTCGTATGGGTCGAAGGGGATCACAGAGTGACCTTTGATCCCTTTCAACACACAAAATGATGTAATATGTCTCGTGTGGTCTCACGACCCCTGCGTACATATTAGACTCGTTTATATGGTTTGAAGCTGGTCATAGGGTGAACTATGATCCCCTTTGACACATTACATGATGACATATGTCCCTAGGGGTCCTAGGAGCCTTAGGGACATATTAGAATCCTTACTATGGGTTGAAGGAGATCATAGGGTGTCCTATGACCCCCTTCAAATAATCACATAACAACATATGTCTGTAGGTGTCTGAGGAACCCTAGGGACATATTAAAATTCGTTGTATGGATTGAAGGGGGTCATAAATTGACCTATGACCCCCTTTGACTCATTAAATGATGACATATGTCCCTAAGAGTCCTTGGACCCCTAAGGACATATTAGAATGCTTCATATGCATCAAAAGGGTTCATAGGTTGACCTATAACCCCTTTCAAACTTTTACATGATGACATATGTCCCTATGGGTCCTAGGAACCCTAAGGACATATTAGAATCCTTCGTATGGGTCAAAGAGTCTCATAGAGTGACCTATGACCCTCTTCAACCCATTACATTATGACATATGTCCCTAGGGGTCCTAGGAACCCTAGAAACATATTACAATACTTAGTATGGGTTGAAAGGGGTCATAGGTTGACCTATGACCCTCTTTGACCTATTACATGATGACATATATCCCTAAGGGTCCTAAGACTCCTACGAATATATTAGAATCCTTTGTAAGGGTTGAAGGGGGTTATAGGGTGATCTATGACGCCCTTGGACCCATTAAATGATGACATATGTCCCTACGAGTCCTAAGACTCCTAGGGACATATTAGAATCCTTTGTCTGGGTTGGCTTTCGACCAATTAAATGATGAAATATGTCCCTAGTGGTCCTAAGACCCTTAGGGACATATTAAAATTCTTCATATAGGTTAAAGGGCTACATAGGTTGACCTATGACCCCCTTCAACTCATTAAATGATGACATATGTTTTTAGTGGTCCTAGGAACCCTTGGGACATATTAGAATGCTTCATATGGATCAATGGGGGCCGTAGGTTGACCTGTCATGCCCTTTGACCCTTAACATGATGAGATATTTCAGATCCCTAGGCACATATTAAATTTGTTCATATGGGTTGAAGGGGGTCATAGGTCACCCTATGACCCCCTTCAACCCATTACATGACGACATATGTCCTTAGGGACATATTAGAATCTTTAATATGGGTTGAAAGGGGTCATAGCTTCACCTATAACCCCCATGGATAGGGACATATTAGAATCCCTTGTATAAGTTGTTCAACCCATTACATAATGTTATATGTCACCTTAATTTCTAGAAGCCCAAAGTACATATTAGAATCCTTTGTATGGGTCGAAGGGGCTCATAGGATGACCTATGACTCCCTTCCACCCATTACATGATGACATATGTCCCTAGGGACCCTAGGACCCCGAGGGATATATTAGAATGCTTCGTATGAGTTGAAGGGGGTCATAGGGCAACATATGACCCCTCTCAACACATTACATGATGACCTATGTTCTTAGGACCCCTAGGGACATATTAGAATGCTTTGTATGGGTTGAAGGGGGTCATAGGGTGACTTATGATCACCTTTGACCCTCTATATGATGACATATGTCCCATAGGGGTCCTAGGACCCCTAGGGACATATTAGAATGCTTCATAAGGGTCGAAGGGGGTCATAGGTTGACCTATGACCCCCTTTGACACATTACATGATGAAATATGTCTGTAGGGGTCCTACAGCCTTCAAGGACATATTAGAATGCTTCATATGGATCAAAGAGGGTCATAAGCTATGAGCCCCTTCAACCCATTACATGATGACATATGTGCTTAGGAGTCCTAAGACAACAAGGGACATATTAGGATGCTTTATATGAGTTGACAGTAGTCATAGGTTGACCTATGACCCCCTTTGACCAATTACATGATGACATATGTCCGTAGGGGTCCTAGGAGCCCTAGGGACACATTGGAATGCTTTGTATGGGTTGAAGCAGGTCATAGGTTGACCTATGAACCTCTTTAAATCATTACATGAGCACCTATGTTCGTAGGTATCTTAGGATCCCTCGGGACATATTACAATACCTAGTGTCGATCGAAGAGGGTCATATCTTGACTTATGATCCCCTATGACCCATTACATGACAACATATGTCTCTAGGGGTCCTATGATTCCTATGGACATATTAGAATCCTTTGTATGGGTTGAAGGGGGTCACAGTGTGACCTATGACCTCTTTCGACCCATTACATGATGACATATGTCCTTAGGGGTCACAAGACCCCAAGGGACACATTAGAATCCTTCGTTTGGATCGAAGTGGGTCATAGGGTGACTTATGATTGGTTTCAACCCAATACATGATGACATATATCCCTATGGGTCCTATAACCCATAGGGACACATTAAAATAATTCATATCGGGCAAAGGGGGTCATAGCATGACCTATGAACTCTTTCAACCCATTACATGATGACATATGTTTATAGGGGTCCTTAGACCCCTAGGGGCATATTAGAATCCTTTGTATGGGTTGAAGGGGGTCATAGGTTGACTGATAATCCCCTTTGATCAATTATATGATGAAATATGTCCTACTAGAAACATATTAGAATCCTTCGTATGGGTCAAAGGGGGTCATAGGTTGACCTATGACTGCCTTTGACAAATTATATGATGACATATGTCCCTAAGGGACCTAGGACCTCTAGAGATATATTAGAATCTTTCATATGGGTTGAAGGGGGTCATAGGGTGACCTATGACTCCCTTCAACCCATTATATGATGACATATGTCCCTAGATGTCCTAAGATGCCTAAGGACAGATTGGAATCTTTCGTATGGGTCAAAGGGGATCATAAGTTGACCTATGAACACCTTCGACCAATTAAATGATGACATATGTCCATAGGAGTCTTAAGACCCGTAAGGATATATTAGAATATTTCATATGGGTTGAAGGAATTCATAGGTTGACCTATGACCCCGTTAACCCATTACATGATGACATATGTCAAACCCATAGCGACATAGTACAATCATTCATATGGGTCAAAGTGATTCATAGGTTGATCTATGAGCCCTTTCGACAGGGACATATAAGAATCCTAGAGACATATTAAAATGCTTCATGTGGGTTGAAGGGGGTCATAGGTTGTCCTATGACCACCATCAACCCCTTACATGATGACATACGTCCCTAGGGGTCCTAGGACACCTTAGGACATATTAGAATCGTTCTTATGGGTTGAAGACCCTATGACCCCTTTTGACCCATTACATGATGACATATATGAAACATTTTAATACCCCCTTCAACCCATACGAAACATTCTAATATGTCCCTAGGGGTCCTAGGACCCCTAGGGGCATATTAGGATCCCTAGGGGCATATTAGAATCCTCATATGGGTTGAAGGGGGTCATAGGGTGTCCTATGATCCCCTTCAACCTATTAAATGACCACATATGTCTGTAGGGGTATTAGGAGCCCTAAGGACATATTAGAATGCTTTGTATGGGTTGAAGGTGGTCATAGGGTGACTTATGATCACTTTTGACCCTCTACATGATGACATATGTCCCGTAGGGGTCCTAAGACCCATAGGGACATATTAGAATTCTTCATAAGGGTTGAAGGGGTCATAGGTTGACCTATGATTGCCTTCAACACATTACATGATGACATATGTCTGTAGGGGTCCTACAGACTTCAAAGACATATTAGAATGCTTCATATGGATCAAAGCGAGTCATAAGCTATGAGCCACTTCGACCCATTACATGATGACATATGTGCTTAGGAGTCATAGGACCATAAGGGAAATATTAAGATTCTTTATATGGGTTGAAAGGAGTCATAAGTTTCCCTATGACCCCCTTTAACCAGTTACATCATGACATATGTCCATAGGGGTCTTAGGACCCCTAGGGACACATTGGAATGCTTTGTATGGGTCAAAGCGGTTCATAGGTTGACCTATGACCAACTTTAACTTATTATATGAGGACCTATGTCCATAGGGGTCCTAGGATCCCTAGGGACATATTACAATGCCTAGTATCAGTCGAAGAGGGTCATAAGTTGACTTATGATCCCCTACGACTCATTACATGACAACATATGTCTTTAAGGGTCCTACGATGCCTATGGACATATTAGAATCCTTTGTATGGGTTGAAGGGGATCATAGTGTGACCTATGACCCCTTTTGACCCATTACATGATGACATATGTCCTTAGGGGTCATCGGACCTCGGGGACACATTAGAATCCTTCATATGGATCAAAGTGGGTCATAGGGTGACATATGACTACCTTCAACCCATTACATGATAACATATGTCCCTAGGGGTCCTACAACCCATAGGGACATATTAGAATCATTCATATCAGTCAAAGGGGGTCATAGCGTGACCTATGAACTCCTTTGACCCATTACATAATGACATATGTTCATAGGGGTACTTAGACCCCTAGGGACATATTAGAATCTTTTGTATGGGTTGAAGGCGGTCATAGGTTGACTAATGATCCCCTTTGAGCAATTATATGATGAAATATGTCTTAGTAGAAACATACTAGAATCTTTCGTATGGGTCAAAGGGGGTCATAGGTTGACCTATGACTGCCTTTGACAAATTATATGATGACATATGTCCTTAGGGGACCTAGGACCTCTAGGGATATATTAGACTCTTTTGTACAGGTCAAAGGGGGTCATAGAGTAACGTATGACTCACTTCACCCATTACTTGACAACATATGTCCCTAGCTATCCTAAGATTCCTAAGGACATATTGGAATCCTTTGTATGGGTCAAAGGGGATCATAAGTTGACCTATGAACCCCTTTGACCAATTAAATGATGATATATGTCTACAGGGGTCCTAAGAACCATAAGGACATATTAGAATGTTTCATATGGGTCGAAGGAATTCATTGGTTGACCTATGACCCCCTTAACCCATTACATGACGACATATGTCAAACCCATAGGGACATAGTACAATCGTTTATATGGGTCAAAGCGATTCATAGGTTGACCTATGACCCCTTTCGATAGGGACATATAAGAATCCTAGAGACATTAGAATGCTTTGTGTGGGTTGAAGGGGGTCATAGGTTAACCTCTGACCACCGTCAACCCCTTACATGATGACATACGTCCCTAGGGTTCCTAGGACACCTTAGAACATATTAGAATTCTTATTATGGGTTGAAGGCCCTATGATCCCTTTTGACCCATTATATGATGACATATATGAAATATTTTAATACCCCCTTCAACCCATACGAAACATTCTAATATGTCCCTAGGGGTCCTAGGACCCCTAGGGACATATTAGAATCCTTGTATGGGTTGAAGGGGGTCATAGGGTGGCCCATGATCCTCTTCTACCTATTAAATGATCACATATGTCCCTAGGGGTCTTAGGACCCTAAAAGACATATTGTAATCCTTTGTATGGGTCAACATATGTCCCTAGGACCCCTTCAACCAATTTAAATGATGACATATTTCTCTAGGGGTCCTAGGACCCCTAGGGACATATTAGAATCCTTCATATGGGTCGAAGGGGGTAATAGGTTGACCTATGACCCCCTTCAACCCATACAAAGGATTCTAATATGTCCTTAGGGGTCCATATGTCATCATTTAATGGGTTGAAAGGGGATTAAATGATGACATATGGATCCCTAGGAACATATTAGAATGCTTCGTATGGGTTCGATGGGGTCATAGGTCAACCTGTGACCCCATTCGACCAATTAAATGATGACATATGTCCCTAAGGGCCCTAAGATCCCTAAGGACATATTAAAATTCTTCATATGGGTTGAAGGGGTGCATAGGTTGACTTATGACCCCCTTTGACTCATTAAATGATAACATATTTCTGTAAAGGTCCTAAGACACCTAGGGACATATTAGAATGCATCATATGGAACGAAGGGGACCTATTACATTACAACATATGTCCCTAGGGGTCCTAGAACCCTTAAAGACATATTAGAATCATTCATATGAGTTAAAGGGGGTCATAGGTTTGACAAAGAAATATTAGGATCCTTCATATGGGTCAAAGAGGGTCATAGGTTGACATATGAGCTCCGTCGACCGATTAAATGATAACATATGTCCCTAGGGATCCTAGGACCATAATGGACATATTAGAATCCTTCGTATGAGTCGAAAGGGGTCATAGAGTGACCTATGATCTCTTTCGACCCTTTCCATGATGACATATGTCCCTAGGTGTCCTAGGACCCCTAGGGACATATTAGAATTCTTTGTATTGGTCGAAGGGGGTCATAGGGTGACCAATAAATATTTTTTGTCTCATACAAAACATTCCAATATGTCCTTAGGGGTCCTAGCCGAGGACATATTAGAATGCTTCCTTTTGTTTAAACCTATGACACCCTTCAACCCATTACATGATGACATATGTCTGTAGGGGTCGGTGGACCTCTAGGGACATATTAGAATAGTTCATATGTGTCATAAGGGGTCATAGGCTATGACCCCCTTCGACCCATTACATGATGACATATGTCCCTAAGGGTCCTATGATCTCGAGGTACATATCAAAATTTTAGATATGCGTGGAAGAGAGTCATAAGGTGACCTTTGACCCCCTTCAATCCATTACATGACAATATATGTCAAACCCTTAAGGACATATTAAAATCTTTCGTAGGGGTGGAAGGGGGTCAAGCTATGACCCCCTTCAACCCATACCTAGGGACATACGAGAATGCTTCCTATGCGTCAAAAGGTGTCTTAGGTTCACCTATGACCCCCTTCCACACATTACATGAAGACATATGTCCCTAAGGGTCATAGGAACATATTAGAATCCTTCATATGGGTCAAAGGCAGTCATAGGTTGACCTATGACCCCCTTCGAACCATATGAAGGATTCTAATATGTCCCTAGGGGTCCATATGTCATCATTTAATGGGTCAAAGGGGGATTAAATGATGACATATGGATCCCTAGGGACATATTAGAATCTTTCATATGGGTCGAAGGGGGTTATAGGTCAACCTATGATCCCTTTTTACCAATTAAATAATGACATATGTCCATAGGGGTCCTAAGACCCCTAAGGTCATAGTAAAATGCGTCATATGGGTCGAAGGGGTGCATGGGTTGACTTATGACCTCCTTTGACTCATTAAATGATGGCATATCTCCCTAGGGGTCCTAGGAACCCTAGGGACAAATTAGAATGCATCATATGGGTCAAAGGGGGTCATAGTTCAGCCTATGACCCTGTTCAAACTATTACATTATGACATATGTCCCTATGGGTCCTAGGACCCCTAGGGACATATTAGAATCATTCATACAGGTCAAAGGGACCTATGACCCCCTTCGACAAGGACATATTAGGATCCTTCGTATGAGTCAAAGGGGGTCATAGCTTGACCTATGAACCCCATCAACCAATTAATGACAACATATGTCCCTAGGGATCCTAGGACCCCTAAGGAAATATTAGAATCTTTCGTATTGCTCGAAGGGGCTCATAGGGTGACTTATGACCCCCTTCAAACCATTAAATGATGATATATGTCCCTAGTTGTCCTAGGACACCTAGGGACATATTAGAATCCTTTGTATGGGTTGAAGGAGGTCATAGGGTGACCTATGAACCCCTTTTGGCCTATACGAAGCATTGCAATATGTCCTTAGGGGTCCTTGGACACCTAAGGACATATTAGAATGCTTCCTTTTTGTCCAACCTTTGACCCCCTTCGACCCATTACATGATGACATATGTCCATTTGGGTCGTTGGACACCTAGGGACATATTAGAATGGTTCATATGTGTTGAAAGGGGTCAGAGGCTATGACCCCCTTTGACCCATTACATGACAACATATGTCCCTAAGGGTCCTAGGACCTTAAGGGACATATCATAATTTTTCATATGGGTCAAAGGGGGTCATTAGGTAACCTTTCACCCCCTTTGACCCATTAGATGATAATATATGTCAAACCCATAAGGACATATTAGAATCCTTTGTAGGGGTGGAAGGGGCTCATATGTCAACTTATGACCCCCTTCCACCTATACCTGAGGACATATGAGAATGCTTTTTATGGGTCGAAGAGGGTCTTAGGTTGACCTATGAACCCCTTTGACACATTACATGAAAAAATATGTCCCTAAGGGTCCTAAGGACATATTATAATCCTTCTTATGTGTGAAAGGGGATCATAGGGTGACCTATGACCCCCTTTGACCCATTACATGATGAGATATGTCCCTAGCCATTCTAGGACCCCTAGTGACATATTAGAATCTTTACTGTGGGTCGAAGGGGGTCATAGGTTGACCTATGACCCCCTTCGACCCATACGAAAGATTCTAATATGTCCTTAGTGGTCCACATGTCATCATTTAATGGGACAAAAGGGGATTAAATGATGACATATGGAACCCTAGGAACATATTAGAATCTTTCGTATGGGTTGAAGGGGGTTAAAGGTCAATCTCTAACCCCTTTCAACTAATTAAATGATGACATATGTCCCTAGGGGTCTTAAGACCCCTACGGTCATATTCAAATGCTTCATATGGGTCAAAGGGGTGCATAGGTTGACCTATGACCCCCTTTGACTCATTAAATGATGACATATGTCCCTAGGGGTCCTAGGACTCTTAGGGACATATTAGAATCATTCATGTGGGTCAAAGGGACCTATGACCCCCATTGACAAGGACATATTAGGATCTTTCGTATGGGTCAAAGGGTGTCATAGCTTGACCTATGACCCGCATCAACCAATTAAATGACAACATATGTCCCTAGGGATCCTGGGACCCCTAAGGACATATTAGAATCTTTCGTATTAGTTGAAGGGTGTCATAGGGTATCCTATGATCCCCTTTGACCCATTACATGATGACATATATCCCTAGGTGTCCTAGAACCCCTAGGAACATATTAGAATCCTTTGTATGGGTCGAAGGGGGTCATAGAGTGACCCATGAACCCCTTTTGGTCCATATGAAACATTGCAATATGTCCTTAGGGGACCTAGGACTCCTAAACACATATTAGAATTCTTTCTTCTGGTCCAACCTATGACCCCCTTCGACCCATTAGATGATGACATATGTCTATAGGGGTCATTGGACCCACAGAGACATATTAGAATGGTTCATATGTGTCGAAAGGGGTCATAGGCTATGACCCCCTTCGACTCATTACATGACAACATATGTCTCTAAGGGTCCTAGGACCCCAAGGGACATATCAAAATTTTTCATATGAGTCAAAGGGTGTCATAAGGTGACTTTTGACCCACTTTGACCCATTACATGACAATATATGTTGGACCCATAAGGACATATTAGAATTCTTCATAGGGATGGAAGGGGGTCATAGGTAACCTATATGTAAGGACATATGAGAAGGCTTCGTATGGGTCGAAGGGGGCTCTTAGGTTGACCTATGACCCTTTTCGACACATTACATGAAGACATGTGTCCCTAAGGGTCCTAGGGACATATTAGAATCTTTCATATGGGTTAAAAGAGATCATACAGTGACCTATGACTCACTTCAATCCATTACATGATGACATATGTCCCTAGTAGTCCTAGGACCCCTACAGACATATTAGAATGCTTCGTATGGGTCGAAGGGGGTCATAGGGTGACTTATGACCCCGTTTGACCCATTACATGATGACATATGTCTCTAGTTGTGTTAGGACCCATAGGGACATATTAGAATCATTTATACAGGTTGAAGGGGATCATAGGCAGACCTATGACCCACTTTTTACTCATACGAAGCATTCCAATATGTCCCTAGGGGTTCTAGGACCCCTAGGGACATATTAGAATGCTTCCTTTTGGTCCAACCTATGACCCCTTTCCACCCATTACATGATGACATATGTCCATAGGGTCCTAAAACCCCTAGGGACATATTAGTATGGTTCATATGTGTCGAAGGAGGTCATAGGCTATAACCCCCTTCAACCCATTACATGACAACATATGTTCCTAGGGGTCCTAGGTCCCCAAGGGACATATCAAAATTTTTCATATGGGTCAAAGGGGGTCATAGGGTCATAGGTTGACCTATGACCCTCTTTTACCCATTACATGATGACATATCTCCCTAGGGGTCCTACAACCCTTAGGGACATATTAGAATACTTTTTATGGGTTGAAGGTGGTCATAGGCTGACCTTTGACCCCCTTCGACTCATTAGATAATGATATATGTTCTTAGGGGTCATAGGACCCCTAGGGATATATTTAAATCTTTCAAAGGGGTGGTCACCCTATGACCCCCTTTGACCCAATACATGATGACATATGTCCCTAAAGGTTCTAGGACACCTAGGGACATATTAGAATCTTTCGTAAGTTTTAAAGGTGTTCATAGGCTGACCTATGACCCCTTTCGACATTTTAAATGATGACATATGTCCCTAGGAGTCCTAAGACCTATAGGGACATATTAGAATCCTTTCTATGGGTCAAAGGGGGTCATAAGTTGACCTATGACCCCCTTTGATCCATTAAATGATGACATAGGTCAAAGGGGGTCATAGGTCAACCTATGACCCCTTTTGACCCATACCTCGAGGAATAATAGAATCCTTTGTATGGTTAGAAAGTGTCATGTCCCCTTTTCAAATAATTAACAAATAATAATCTTTGCTAAGGCAGGCAGGCCCAAGAAAGTGAAGTTTCAAAAAAAGGGGGTTAAACTTTGGAAATCGTTGGACTCATAAATGAAAATTATTATTAAAATATGTTTCATTAACCTCTCTTGGACATGAGTTATGGTCATGCTCTCTTTTAAGGGGTTTGGAGGCATTTTGCGCTAATTCCAAAACATGATTTTTGCTCATTTCTTTGTTATTCTTCAGAAGTTGCCAAACCTGTAGAGAAGGAGACCCAAGAACGAGAGTTTGCAGGTTTTTAGGGAGGCCCAAGAATGGGAGTTTGTAGGTTTTTAGGAAGGCTAAGGATGGGTTTTTGAATCCATTCCATGTGCATGCTCATACAGAGTTTGCCTTTGTGCTGAACAGTGCAGATTTGTGGGTTTTCGGGTGTGTTTTTTGGTATGAGTTTGGTGTTTTCAGTTGAGTATTTCATATCAATTTGGGTTGCTGCTGTATTTTAGACTTTAAGATGTTAAAATAGAGCTGATTATATGTATTGGGACGTGATTAAACTTTTGTGATAGATTATTAAGTTTTTGTGGTGATTCCGGGCTATTTTGTGCTATTTTCAGGAGCCCGATGAGCATTATTTTTGTCCTCCACTTGGGAGCTATTATGTGCATGTTATACAGATCTATAAATGTCATTTTATATGCTGTTATGCTGCTCAAATTTTTGTAAAAATTTCCACTTTCAGATTTATTAATAATAGGTGAAGCTGTGAAGCTTTTGGCATTATTTTCGGCATACCCGATTTGGGGTTTCTTGAGAAATTTGGTGGATCTTTGTGATATTAGTTGTTTGATTTTGAAAATCTGATTAGAGGTGTGAAATATCATATAAAATCATAAAAGGGACATTTCAGTCGTATGAGAGCCATGATCTTGCCAACCTGAGGGTTTGTAGAAGTTTGCATGTCAGTTTTGACAACTACCCAGATCTTGCATGTCATAATTTATGATTGCATGTTGCTTCTAATTAGTATCATGTCAAAATCTATGGTTTCATGCTACTTCTAATCATTTTCATGTTAGTTCTTGGTTTTTGAAGAAGTTATATCCTATTGGGGTTACACTCTACTTTATCCAGAATGGACAGGTATAGTATAGAGTCTCAGAGGACACGATCTTGGACAATTGATATCCAGAGTCAAAACAGTAGAAAGGATGGTTATTTAGACATTCGAGATAAACTTATGAAAATAAGCCATGAAATGTCTAAACAATTGGTTGAGAACCACCGTATAATGAATGGCATGTTGTCTGACCCAGCTAAGGTGGATAAGTTGACTAGATTTCTATTTGGCAGATTTTCTCACAGGACAGATGACACAATTCCAAAGAACTTGCATGAGGAGTTTGAGAAACTAGCTGATAGCTAGGTAGAGGTCTCAAATTCTACTCTTCCACAGGAGGTGGTGGGAAAGGATATTACATAGATTGATAGTAACGATCAACTTGATACTCAAATTGAGACAATTGTTTATAGGTCGTCAAAGGGTGATGCCACAGGTATTCAGGATGGTATAGTTATGATAGGCAGTGACTATAGTGTAGTGGGTTCAGATGATGATTATGAGGATTTTGTTGTGTAGGATGGTGAGATACCTAGTAGAGATGAGCAGACATTGAGCATTCATGACTTTGCTAAGAAAGAGTACCAGGCATAGTTAGATGCTTCATCACATGAGGTTCAGGCCGGTAGTACTTCACATGATTTGTCCAACTAGCTAAAGGTGAACAAAGATAGTATTGTGACCTCATTGTCTCATCATGATAGGTATGTGAAGTTTTTTGGTATTGGTCATATTACTCAAGTGAGGAGTTTACTTGAGTTACCAGTTGATTCTAGTTTACGGATATGGATTCGAGATTGTTATATTGGTGTTTGGGATTCAGTTGACTGGAGATCTTTAACACTTTTTGGTAGCAGCATTTGTTTGGGTGCTATAATGGATTTGATTAGTAGATTACACGGTGTTGTCTATTCTTGTGCTAGTATCTTGTCTGATGTTTGTATTAGTTTTAAAACACCGATGTTGGGCTTTGTTCATATATCCAGTCGACCATACTTGCTAGAATGTGTTGATGATATTTTATATTTGGCAGTGTGTATAGATGAGTCCTAGGATCATATTGGCATTGATGACATCCAAGAGGATGCAGTGGGCAGTTTTGAAGACTTAGTTTCCTTGGGTATAGAGGAGTTGGACAACAATGCTAATTTTTTTGATACTCTGTATGTTGATATGAGCTTTAGATTTGATTCACAGGATATGGATGGTAATACTCTAGAGACTAGTAACTTTGAGGATACTCCTTTAGATAGTGCATTAGAGGAGGTTTGTAGGAGACAGTCAAGCCAGTGCCATCATGTGTCTAATCAGTTGAGAGTTAGTGATCGAGACATTGCTATCACTTGTCAGCATTTCGATGTTGCTCGTCAGTTGTTAGCAGTTTATGGATGGGGTTCTCCTACTAGTAATGAGTAGGGAGGCAGTTATCTTTCCTTGACAGAGTTCCACTCTTTATGGGAGGCTATCCAAATTTTGAGACAGGATTATATGCAGTTGGTAGCCGATAGAGATTATCTTATGGAGTGGGGTAGTACAGCATATGATGCATTGTTGGCCAAGGAATATGAGGTGAATAAGCTTACTGAGAAGCTTGAGGTGACTTCTAAGATTCTTGAGAGTTCACAGTTGGCTTTCAAGGAGTCACAGTTTCATTTGGCTAAGGTGACCATGGAGTTAGAGCGACTATAGTCTTTACCTAATTCTATATAGTCACAAGCTGTGGTGTTTGGTGATCCGAGGATGTCCATGTCCAAGATTGTCAGAGATAGTGGAGATGGGGATGCATCCATTCTTGATACTAACATTGGCATATTAGGTTCATTCCCACTAGAGTTAGGTTTAGTTGAGTTGGGTGTTGTAGCAGATTGTTGTATGCCTGACATGGTGGTGGCCTCTAGTACTGATGGCACGGAGGCTAGAGATGTATCAAAGATCATGTGTGATGTTGGTGAGTCGGTAGTTGGCATGGTTCCTGCTAGTAATACTACTCCCTTGGTGATATCTTCAGAGGTAGTTAGTTCCAACATGGTTAATGATCAATTGAAATTAGTTTCATCTAGATTACAGTCTGAGCCACTGACTAAGATTGGTGAATTCTATCGGTATTACACTGTGAGGTACACTCATCAATTTACTTTTGATGACCATGTTGATGAGATGATGATACAGAGATGTACTTTGGTTCCTAGTGCTTATCATTAGTTATGGGATAGTTTGATGCCTCAAGATGAGAGTTGTGATGGGCATGACATGGTGATAGGTTCTGCAGTTGACAGCTTGATAATATGTGACTTAGAGCAGGAGTTTGGGAGTGATGCTTTAGTGGGTGTTGTTATTGATTCTACTCCTTTGGCTACGACATCTCCTGACTTAGCTAGTGATTAGTCACAGTGGGTTGTATCACTTGTTCGTGGTGAGTTGTTGACTAAGGTTGATTTTTTTAATCAACATTATATTGTAGGGTATGTACATCAGTTAGCATTTGATCCTCGTTTTGAGGAGTTGATGGTAGGAAAATTTGGTTTAGATTCCATTTCTTACTCTTTATCTTGTAATGTCTTTTCACCATCAATAGTGCATGGGAGTTATGGTTATGAGATAGTGGCCGGTGATTTGTAGAGTTGTGTTGACTATAGGAGTTGTACAATGTGTGGATTCTCCATACTTGGTACAATTTCATTAGAGAGCATTCACCATTGTTACAGAGTTGGATTGTACATTCCGTATAGGCCAGTGGGATGCGTTGATGGTATTTACTATGTTGGTAGTTTGATTTGTCCACTTTAGTTGGGTTTTGATGTTCTAAGAATTTTTGTCTTATGGGTTTTGGACTATGGTAGTGGTGATTTTGGAGTTTGGTTGAGCTATAATTGTATGTTTTATTATGGATTCCTCTCGGTCATATTGCAGAGGATATTGCAGGAGCCTGTGTTAATTGGTAGTAGTATAGTTCATGACTACATTTCGGATCTAGGTGGATTGATTGGTTTATTTTTTAGCCATTGCTTGAGTACAAGAAATTTTTGGGAGGGGAGGACTTTTCATGTCCCCTTTTCAAATAATTAAAAAATAATAATCTTTGCTAAGGCAGGCAGGCCCAAGAGAGTGAAGTTTCAAAAAAAGGGGGTTAATCTTTGGAAACCGTGGGACTAATAAATGAAAATTATTATTAAAATATGTTTCATTAACCTCTCTTAGATGTGAGTTATGGTTATGCCCTCTTTTAAGGGGTTTGGAGGCATTTTGGGCTGATTTGAGAACTTGATTTTTGCTCATTTCTTTGTTATTCTTCAGAGGTTGCCAAACCTGTGCAGAAGGAGACCCAAGAACGGGAGTTCGCAGGTTTCCAGGGAGACCCAAGAATGAGAGTTTGTAGGTTTATAGGAAGGCTAAGGATGGGAGTTTGAATTCATTCCATGTGCATGCTCATACAGAGTTTGCCTTTGTGCTGAACAGTGCAGATTTATGGGTTTTCGGGTGTGTTTTTTGGTATGAGTTTGGTGTTTTCAGTTGAGTATTTCATATCAGATTGGGTTGCTGCTATATTTAAGACTTTAAGATTTTAAAATAGAGCTGAATATATGTATTGGGACTTGATTAAATTTTTGTGATAGATTATTAAGTTTTTGTGGTGATTCCGGGCTATTTTGTGCTATTTTCGGGAGCCCGATGAGCATTATTTTTGTCCTCCGCTTGGGAGCTATTGTGTGCATGTTATACAGATCTAGAAATTTCATTTTATAGGCTGTTATGCTTCTCAAATTTTTGTAAAAATTTCCACTTTCAAATTTATTAATAATAGGTGAAGCTGTGAAGCTTTGGCACTATTTTCGGCATACCCGATTTGGGGTTTCTTGAGAAACTTGGTGGATCTCTGTGATATTAGTTGTTTGATTTTGAAAATCTGATTAGAGGTGTGAAATATCATATAAAATCAGTAAAGGTACATTTTAGAAAGGAGTCATAAGATGACCTTTGACCCCCTTCGACCTATTACATAACGATATATGTCTCTAGGGGTCCTAGGACCCCAAAGGACATATTAGAATCATTCTTATGGGTCAAAGTGGGTCATAAGGTGTCCTATGACCTCATCCAATCCATTAAATGACAAATTGTGTCCCTAGATATCTTAGGAGCCCTGGGTACATATTATAATCCTTTTTATGGATCGAAGGAGGTCATAGTTTGATCTATGACCTCCTTCGACCAATTAAATTACGACATATGTCCCTAGGGGTCATTGGGACATATTAGAATCCTTCGTATGGGTTGAAGGGGGTCATAGGTTGACCTATGACCCTATTCAACACATTAAATGATGACATATGTCCATAGCAGTCCTAAGACCCCTGCAGACATATTAGACTCCTTCATATGGTTTGAAGGAGGTCATAGGGTGACCTATGATATCTTTCAACCCATTACATGACAACATATGTCCCTAGGGGTGCTAGGAGCGCTAGGGACATATTAGAATCCTTAATATAGTTTGAAAGGGGTCATTGGGAGACCTATGACCCCCCTCAACCCATTAAATGATGACATATGTCCCTAGGGGTCCTAGAACCACTAGGGACATTAAAATTCATTGTATGGGTTTAAGGGGGTCATAGAGTGACTTATGACCACCTTTGACCCCTTAAATGATGACATATTTCCCTCGATGTTCTAGGACCCCTAGGGACATATGGGTCAAAGGGGGTAATAGAGTGAGTTATAAACCCTTTTAACCCATTACATGATGACATATGTCCCTAAGGGTCCTAGGCCCCTAGTGACATATTAGAATGCTTTGTATGGGTTGAAGGGGGTCATAGGTTTACCTATGACTCCCTTTGACCCATTATATGATGATATATGTCCATAGGGGTCCTAGGACCCCTAGAGAAATATTAGAATCATTTGTATGTGTTGAAGGAAGTCATAGGGCAACCTATGACCCCTTTCGATTCATTACATGACGACATATGTCCCTAAGGCATTGAGGACCCCTAGGGACATATTACAATCCTTCGTATGGGTTGAAGGGGGTCATAGGGTGACCTATGACCCTGTTTGACCTACTACATGATGACATATGTCTCTAGGGGTCCTACAACCCCTATGGACATATTAGAATGCTTCATATGGGTTGAAGGGTGTCACAGGGTGACCTATGACCCCATTTGACCCATTATATGATGACATATGTCCCTAGCGGTCCTAGGACCCCTAAGGACATATTATAATCCTTTGCAAGGTTTGAAGGGGGTCATAGGGTGACCTATGACCCCCTTCAACCCATTACATGATGACATATGTCCCTAGGGGACCTAGGACCCCTAGGGACATATTAGAATCTTTTTTATGAGTCAAAGGTTGACCTACTACCCCCTTCAACCCATTAAATGATGACATAGGTCGAAGTGGGTCATAGGTCAAAATATAACCCCCTTCGACCCATACCTAGGGACATATTAGAATGGTTCTTATAGGTCGAATGGTGTCATAGGTTTACCTATGATGCCCTTCAACACATTACATGAAGACATATGTCCCTAGGGGTCCTAGGACCCTTAGGGACATATAAGAATCCTTCTTATGGGTCAACGGGTGTCATAGGGTGACCTATGACCTCTTTTGACCCATTACATGATTACATATATCCCTAGCAGTCTTAGGACCCTTAGGGACATATTAGAATCCTTCGTATAGGTCATTGGGGGTCATAGGTTGACGTATGACCCCTTTCAACTAATTAAATAATGACATATATCCCTAGCGGTCCTAGAAACATTTTAGAATCTTTCGTATGGGTCAAAGGGGTTCATATGGTGACCTATGACCCACTTCAACACATTAAATGATGACATATGTAAGGCGCAACCCTTATCGGATATCCAATTTGATATTGAATATCTGATATAATTTTGGATACCCGATAACGATTAGGGCCCATTTGGTTGCAAGCGTAGGAATTGAGAATTAGAATAGAAAATTTGAATGAGAATGGAGAATGAAGAATAGGAATGGAAAAATGCAATCCAATCTTGTTTATCCCTTGTTTGGTTGTGCAAGCTTAAATTGGAATAGGGTTAACTTGCAATCAGCGGTATTTGAAAATATTTCTAAAGATGCAATTGATGCCATTGGAAAATCGTTGAAATATTTGAAAATATTGAAAACAAACTTCTAGCGCTCACCCCAGGTCAAAATGGATTTGAAAATTTAATCAAATTTGAGAAAGTTAAAAAGAATGCAAGAATAGCAATTCCAATTATAGGTATATTTTGGAATGGTCAAAAGCTCATTTTGGGGCTAAAATGAGAATACGTATTCCTATTCCCTATTCCTATTCCACACACCAAACAAAGAATACAAATCATATTCTAATTTCCTATTCCTATTCCGATTATATTCTAGCAACCAAATGGGTCCTTACTTAAAAATATATAGCATGAAATATATATAAAGTAATATGAAATAATATATTAGTTATTACATTATATAATTATAAAATAATAAATATATATTATATTATTTATGAAGATCAAAATTTCTATATTTTAAAAAGCATTCACGAATATTAATGAGTAATATATAATATAATATAATATTATAATATGATATAATATAATAATATAATATAATAGTATAATATAATACATTACTAATATGTTATTTTTGACCTACAGGTTATTTGTAAAAAGACAACCTGGGGATTGATGTGTCAAATATTGGATATCTGATATTATATCAGATACCTGATATTTGTAAGTGTTTATTGAAAAAAAAAGACAACCGACGGGTTGCTTTTGTAGGCTTATCTAGTGTTTAGTAGCTCAGATATTGGGTTTGAAATCAGATACACAATATAAGGTAATTTTTTTTATATCAATTTTAATATAAATTTAAAAACTTTTATCATGAATTTGATAGATTTAGTTTAATTTAGAGTTTTTTTGATAGAAGTTGTTAAAATTAAAGTTATTTTTAATATATATTATATTTTGCAAATATATATATATATATATATATATATATATATAGGACATATTACAATCGTTTATATGGGTCAAATGGACCATAGACTGACATATGATCCCTTTGGACACATTTTATTACAACATATGTCTCTAGGGGTCTTAGGATGCCTAAAAGAGATATTATAATTATTTGTATGGGTCGAAAGGGGTCATAGGATGATCTATGACCCCTTTTGAAACATTTAGTGATGATATATGTCTCTAGGGGTCCTAGAACCATAGGGACATATTAGAATCATTTATATGGGTCGAAAGGGGCCATAGGGTGATCTATGACCCCTTTCGACACATTCCATGAGGACATATGTCCCTAGGGGTTCTAGGAGCCCGAGGGACATATTATAATTATTTATATAGATCAAAAGAGGTTTTGATACATTTTATTACAACATGTCTCTAGGGGCCCCAGGACCCCTAGGCACATATTACAATTGTTTATATGGGTCAAAACGGGCCATAGGATGACCTATGACCCTTTTCAATACATTCCATGATGAAATATGTCTCAAGGGGCCCTACGACCCCTAGAGACATATTACAATCATTTATATCGATCGAAAGGGGCCATAGGATGACCTATGATCCCTTTCGACACATTCCATGATGATATATGTCTCTAGGAGTCATAGGAACCCTATGGAAATATTAGAATTGTTTATATGGGTTAAAAGGGGCCATAAGATGACCTATGACCCCCTTTTGACACATTTCATGATGACATATGTCTCTAGAAGTCCTAGGACCACTAGGGAGATACTACAATCGTTTATATGGGTCGAAAAGGGCCATAGGATAACCAATGACACTTTTCAACATATTTTATTACAACATATGTCTCTAGGGGTCCTTGGACCCCTACAAACATATTCTAATTGTTTATATGAGTCAAAAGGGGTAATAGGATGGCCTATGACCCATTTTGACACATTTCATGACTAAATATGTCTCTAGGGGACATATTAGAATAATTTATATGGTTCAAAAGGGGCCATATGATGATTTATGACCCATTTCGACACATTCCATCATGAAATATGTCTCAAGGGGTCCTAGGACCCTTAGGGACATATTATAAATATTTATATGTGTCAAAAGGGGCCATAGGATGACCGATGATCCCTTTCGACACATTCCATGATGACATATGTCTCTAGGGGTCCTAGGACCCCTATGGATATATTATAATTGTTTATATAAGTTTAAAGGGGTCATAAGATGACCTATGACACCTTTCAACACATTACATGATGAAATATGTCCCTAGGGGTACTAGGATCCATAGCAACATTAGAATCATTTATATATGTTGAAAAGGGCTATAAGATGACCTATGACCCCTTTCAACACATTCGATGATAACATATGTCTCTAGGTGTCCTAGGACCCCTAGGGACATATTAGAATCATTTATATGGGTTGAAAGGGGCCATAGGATGACCTATGACCCCTTTCGACACATTGAATGATGACATATTTTTCTAGGGGTCCTAGGAACCATAGGGACATATTAGAATCATTTATATGGGTCGAAAGGGGCCATCAGATGATCTATGACCCATTTTGATACATTCCATGACAAGATATGTCTCTAGGAATTGTAACACCCATAGGGACATATTACAATCATTTATATGGGTTGAAAGGGGACATAGGATGACCTATGACCCCTTTTGACACATTTTATTACAACATATCTCTCTAGGGGTCCTAGGACCCTTAGACATATTACAATTGTTTATATGGGTTGAAATGGGTCATAGGATGATCTATGAACCATTTCGACACATTCCATGATGACATATGTCTCTAGGGGCCCTCGAACCGCTATAGACAAAAATAGAAGTTGAAGGGAAAGGATAAGTGGAGATAGAAAATGGGGAGTTCAAAGAAGTTCTCTATGTTCCAAACCTTATTACAAATCTCCTTTTAAACTACCAATTCATTCACTATGGAGATGGCAATAAAGTTGAGTTCCTTCCTGATTTAGTAATGGTGTGCAATCTTAAAGATGATTTATTAGTTGCAGTGGGTAAAGTCAATCATCATAAAAGGTTTTATTCTTTCTTCCACTTTGTGCCGAAGTATCCTTCACATGCCTTGTTGACACAATCTCAATCATAAATCAAATTATGGCATGAGTGGTATGGTCATCTTGCCTACCACTATGTTCATCAACTTTGCTCCAATAATGTGGTAAAAAATCTACCTACAATCAACTTTTCTAAGGGTTAATGTTCAACTTGTTCAATGGATATGCATCTAGAGGAGAAGCTTGATAAAGAGAAGTGTTAAAGAGCATCAACTTCTCTTGAATTGGTTCACTCAGTTATAGCAAGTATTTTTGTGGTAAGATCAGTTAGAAAGGGTTACTACATTCTCACTTTCATTGGTGACTTTTCATGCTACACATAGGTCTACTTTCTTGATTACAAGAATGAAGTGTTTGACAAGTTTCTAGCCTTCAAGAGTCATGTTGAAAAGAAATCAAGGAAAGCCATCAAGGGTCTTTGTATGGAAAATGAAAGTAGATATGTGAACTCAAGACTTAGAGACTTTTGTGAACTTGAGGGTATTGATCTTCAAAATTCAGTAGCATTTAGTTTGAAAAGGACAACTCTTGCAGAAAAGAGGATTACAACTCTTAAGTCTATGGCAAGTTGGATGATTCAAGACAAGTCTCTTGATCCATCACTTGAAGTCAAAGCTATAAGTTGTGCCAATCACATACATAATAGATCTCCTCATAATGTCTTACATGGAAAGACTCATTTTGAGGGGTGGTGTAGTAGAAAACTAGTTGTGGGACACTTTAGAGTCTTTGGTTGTCTAGCATGGGCAAACATATCTTCTAGGGAATGCAAGGCACTACCACCAAGGCCTTGTACTTTCACTGGATATGAAGATAGCGTTAAGGCATATAGACTTATGGATACTAAGACTGATGAGATTTTTATAGAGAGGAATGTTCATTTTGAAGAAACTTAACTTAGATTATCCTCTAATCCTCTTCATACTTCATACATTGTGGAAACTAATAGTGACAATAATGATAGTGATTCAAGAAATTCGGATATGTGGGGTCCTATTGATAGTTGTAGTATGACGTCACGACATCAAAATATTCCACATGCATACATTGTTGCAGTCATAGGTCCATATCATTTAGCACAGTAGGGTACACCTTGTCTTCTAGCTCCAACATCAAGGAATGACTACATAATATATATTCCAAGTTTGTTTATGGAGTCACACATTGCAGATTTGGGAGACATCATTGATGATAAACATCTTCTCTTTGATTAAGAAGATCATTCTTCAATTTTTGTGAGGGCTCTCTCTGATCCTCCTATCCATTCTCTACATGATTAGTCTTCATAAGTTGATATAATTGTGGATTCTTATGTACAAAAGTTGTAGGAGGTCTCTTTATCATTTGAGGAGACACATGGTTCTTTGGAATATGTTCTATATTCATAGTTGCTAGATCTAACATTGTTGTTTTCAGTAGTATTCGAAGGGGTGATAGTCAGTATCAACACAAGGACATTTGAGTAGGTTTTAGATATACTAATCATCTTCGAGATTCTTTCTACACATTGGGGAAACATCTCATTTGTACCTATGATATTGTTTCTTCCAAAGGGGAGAAACATTATTCAGTAGTCATGGATCAGCTTCTGCATTAGAGCAGCTATCACTGAGTGACCTATGACCCCTACGAACATATTAGAATCCTTTGTATGGGTTGAAGGTCATCATAGGGTAACCTATGGTCCCCTTCAACCCATTACATGATGACATATGTCCCTAGGGGTCCTAGGACCCCTAGGGAGATATTAAAATCCTTTGTATTGGTCAAAGTGGGTCATAGGGTGCCCTATTACATCCTTCGACCCATTAAATTAAAATATATATCCCTAGGGGTCCTAGGACCGCTAGGGACATATAAGCATCCTTTGTATGGGTTGAACCTATTAAATGATGACATATGTCCCTACGTTTACTAGGACCCCTAGGGACATATTAGAATCATTCGTATAGGTCGAAGTCTTTAAATGAAGACATATGTCCCTCGGGGCCCTAGGACCCCCAGGGACATATTAGAATGCTTCATATGGGTTGATGGGAGTCGTAGATGGACCTATGAACCCCTTCAACCCATTACATGATGACATATGTCAGACCCCTAGGGACATAATAGAATTGTAAATATGGGTCAAAGGGGGTCATAGGCTTCAACCAATTACATGATGACATATGTTCCTAGGTATCTTATGAGGGACATATTACAATCGTTCATATGGGTCGAAGGGGGTCATAAGTTGACCTATGACCCCCTTTGATGGGGACATATTAGAATCCTTTGTATGGCTTGATGGGGGTCATATGGTGAACTATGACCCCCTTCGACCCGTTGCATGATGAGATATGTCCCTAGGGATCCTAAGATCTGTATGGACATATTCGAATCCATCGTATGGGTCGAAAGGGGTCATAGGGTGACCTATGAGCCCCTTTGACCCATTACATGATGACATATGTTCCTAGGGGTACTAGGACACCTTAAGACATATTAAAATCCTTCACATGGGTCGAAGGGGGTCATAGGCCCCTTTTACTCATTACATGATGACATATGTCCCTAGGGGTCCTAGGACCCCTAGGGACATACTAGAATCATTCATATAGGTTGAATGGGGTCATAGGTTAACCTATGACCATCTTCGACCCATTGCATGATGACATATGTCCCTACGGGTGCTAAGACCCCTAGAGACATATTAGAATCCTTCATCTGGGTTGAAGGGGGTCATAGGGTGACCTATGACCCTATGACCCCGTTCGACCTATTACATAAATGCATATGTCCCTAGGGGTCCTAGGAACTCTAGGGACATATTAGAATCTTTTTTGAGTCGAAGGGGGTCATAGGGTGACCTATGACCCCTTTCAACCCATTAGATGACCAAATATGTCCATAAGTGTCCTAGGACCCCTAAGGACATATTAGAATGCTTCATATGAGTTAAAGGGGTTCATAGCGTGACCTATGATGCCCTTTGACCCATTACATGATGACATATGACCCTATGGGTTTTAGGACCCCTAGGGACATATTAGAATGCTTCATATTCATCCAATGGGGTCATAGGTTGACCTATGACCCCCTTTGACACATTACATGATAATATATGTTCGTAGGGATCCTAGGGCCCCTAGGGACATATTAGAATGCTTCGTATGGGTCAAACGGGGTAATCGGCTATGACCTCCTCCAACCCATTTCATCATGACATATGTCCCTAGGGGTCCTAGGACACCAAGGGACATATTGAAATGCTTCATATATGTCAAAGGGGGTCATAGGTTGACCTCTAACCCAACTGTAAACCATTACTTGATGACATATGTCTGTAGGGGTCCTAGGACCCCTAAGAAAATATTAGAATGATTGGTATGGGTTGAGGTGGGTCATAGGTTGACCTATGACCCACTTCAACCCACTACATGACAACATGTGTCTGGAGGGGTCCTAAGTTCCATAGGAACATATTATAATCTTTTGTATAGGATGAAGGGGGTTATAGTTTGACCTAGGACCCCCGTCGACTCATTACATGAGGACATATGTCCTTAGGGGTGTTAGGACCCCAAGGGACATATTAGAATCCTTCATATAGGTCGAAGGGGATCATAGGGTGACCTATGACCTGCTTCGACCTATTACATGATGACATCTGTCCCTAAGGGTCCTAGGACCCCTAGGGACATAATAGAATGCTTCGTATGGGTCGAAGGGGGTCATAGGGTTACCTATGACCCCCTTCAACCCATTACATGATGACATATGTCCCTAGGGGTCCTACGATCCCTAGGAGCATATTAGAATCCATCATATGGGTCAAAGGGGGTCATAGGGTGACCTGTGATGCCCTTCGACCCATTACATGATGACTTTTGCCCCACTTTTCACCATATACATATTTTGAAAAGTGGAAAATGAACTAAGGACATGTTTTGTCAAGGTCTGGTTGTATGTCTTTCCTCTTAGGAGTTGAGTTTCTCCATCGTGTTTTCACCTTTTCCTTTCTCCCGTGTCACGTATAGCCCGAGTGGGTAATTCTTGATTGTCATGAGTCTTATGGGTAGTTTAGAACCATACTGCTATATCATTTGATTTTCTTGCAGCTTATTTAATCTGGAGATAGAGAAAATTGAATTGGTAGAAAATCAAGTTTCGGCTTCTCCTTAGCAGGTTTTCGCACCCTGAAGGTTATTTTTCACAAAGGCTGGTGAATCCTATTTGTAAGATTTACTGAGGTGAGATGAATCATGTTATGGAAGGATCATTCAAACAATGTCATGATTTCACAGTGAGAATTGTTTTAAAGTCCAAAAAAATGATCAAAATAGTGATCGGTGAAAAATCAAGAAAGAGCTTCTCCAAGGCAGGTTTTGATGTCAGAGATCAATTTTTTGAAACGGTGTATGTAAAGGGATAGGTAAGGCCAGTGGACCCCACTTCTCATTTACGAAGCTGGTTTTTTCTTCTTCGAAGGCTTTACTTAAAATGGATAAGGCAAAAGAGGTAAAACGATTGCATTGGTGAAAAGTAACATTCCTTCTTTTCCATTGGGGGTTTTTGTACGTAGAAGGTGAGATTCCGTTGGGATCCATAACTGCTAATCATAAGATGAAACAAAGATCGGTAAGCCACATTATGGTTCAATCATCCAAACACCATTATATTTTCATGATCAAAATTCATTGAAAATCATTGGTATGAGCAAAATAAGCATCAACAGAAAACTCAGAAGTGCTTTCTCCTGTGGCGAGCTTCAAACCAAGAAGTAAGTTTTTCGCAAAGGCATAAATAGGAAAATAAGATGACGTAATGGATCCCACTCTCCATCAAAAAAACTACTTTTATGTTCTTCGAAGTCTTTGTAAAGGGGCAAGGCAAAGAAATGAAAGAAAGATGGTGGCGGAGGATCAGAAATAGGTGTCTCCATTGCGAGTTTTCTACACTCGGAGGCCATTTTTTCCATTTTGTAAAAGATCATCCCTCCAAGAATGGTAAGTATGTAAATTGATTGTAGATTGTTCTAAGCAAGTAAATAGAAGCAATTCAACAAATTGATAAGCATCTTCGGAAGAAGAATTGAGTCACACAAATTTTTCCCTAGGAAGCCCTTCGTTCTTGTTTCTCCAAAAAAGGGGATGAAACGGAAAGTAAACTAGTAATTAATGAAAATTACCATTGAGCCAACGGGAATAGTGAAAAGAATAAGATAAATCCATCAGAACCTTTACATCCACCAATCCAACGGATCTACTCTTAATTTTGCTTGTGTGGTACGATTTATGAAATTCAACAGGCAAATCTAGAGTTATTTTATAAAAGGGAAGTAATAGATTTTAAAACTATTGTTTACCATTATACTGTCAAGCTGAATAGTGCTTTCAAGTAATTCTCAGAGTTATAGAGTTGCTTCCTGTATCATTTGCAATAGTTTGAATCTTTGTCATTATACATTAAACAAAATGGCAACAAGATTTGCAGGTTTCGATGGATTGGTTGGAATTAAGTCAGCATGGTTGACTATAATGGATACTTCACTCCGTTTCTACGATATGCAAGATTTCCAAAGGAGATTAAGAGTGGAGCCAATCCATCCTATAACAGAGAAGCTTTGGGGAAGTAGATTAGTGGAAGCAGCTAGGTTCCCTGTAGCAGTGCAGGCCCCAAAATTGATTTTAGAATGCATCAATCATTACAACCCAGATACTAAACAAATTCTATTGTCTGATCAAATGGTGTTGATTTCCATTGATCGTCAAGCGATAGTGAATTGCTTGTGGATTCCAGAATGGGAGGAGTTCTCTGATTTGACAATGGGAGGAGCTATGTTTGAGTTCTCTCTGAAGAAGATGGTCTGGAGGAAGGAGATTATGCAGTCTTGGTTTCAAAAGCCAAGAGGAGCTAAGAGTAAAATCCCTAAAACTCTTTTTGGCTCAGACCTCAAACCAAAAATTGTTGAAATTTTGGTTTTGTTGCATCAACTTAAAGGTGAGGTAGAAGCTTTTAATTTCATAGAACAATACTTCTTTTTGGTGCAAGTTATTTGCTCAGATACACAGTACATTGACTGGGCATATGAGGTCAGTGAACATCTCTCTAGGGCTCTCAGTGCAACTAATTTTTATAATTCTATTTATATGTCCTCCTTCTTGATATACATGTTGGCTTCCCTCCAATTGTGGCTGAGACTCCCTAGAATTGAGAATTTTTGTGATGATGTAAAAAGTTATGAGTTTTATCCATGCTTGCAATTATAGAATAGTTATGCAGAATATATCTGGGTAAATGATGCATTCACCATGAGAATTTGCAAGGATCTCCAAGGGTGTCCGGAATGGAGATTTAGCCTGGAAGCAATGGCTGCCATCGATCAATTTGGAAATTATTTCATCTAGTTCTCATCATTTTCTTATTTGCATCTTGTAGAATTTGATGGTTTTCTATTGAAGCTGCCCAGATGATATGATCGTGCTCATGGAGATAGTGAGGCAAGCACTCCAGGTGAACGTGTTGAGCACTGGCTTGAAGAAGAAAGGGTATGAATTCCCTATAAAGGTTGGAGCATACAGTTGTGAAACCAGATTAGATGCAAAGGATATGCTCAAAGCATTTGAAAGTAAATTCAAATTGGAAGAATATGAAGCAGTAAGGCCCCTATTTGATCCTAATGAATATGCTAAAGATGTGCTTCAAATTGGAAGCATAATCAAACATGTGATAACCATGGAGGATTATTGGGTAGATTGTAAGAATGAATTGGAGAGTCAAGATTGTGCCTTCGTCAAATTCATAGTTGATCAGGTAAAGACATATGGCATAAATTTAGATGTGGAAGGATTGGAAGATGATGGTCAGAATATGTACAGTAATACATATTTGACTAAGTTGAGGAATACCCCCATTAGTTCTAAGCCATATGTTGACATAGAAGAAAACTTTGATGTTATGATGGAAAGAATTATCAAAAGAATTGGGAAGTGGGTAGAGTGGACAACTAAGAAAGGTCAGAGAAAGACTAGAACTACTTAGGCTTCTCCACTTGAAGCTACTCTTGCCTCATCTCAAAGTGCCGCACCTAATGCTACTATCACAGCTACTACAAGACCAGTAAAATCCATAGGAGGAGATGATCAGCCCCTGGAGAAGAATGTTCCAATAGGCCCAACCTGTCAAGGTGGATCACTACCAATCATTGGATCTCAAGCTGAAGCTAAAAAAGGAACTGAAGAGTAGAAAGATGCAGCTCTTGCTCCAATCTCACCCCTACATACCACACTACCCTCATCTTCTCAGCCATCTCCAACTCAATCTCCTTGTAGCACCCCAGTTCTATCCCCTCATCATAGCCCTATTCCTTTTGTAAGTGCTCCTATTCTAAAGCCCACTATTTCTCCTATTCAAATAGTAGAGATTGGAGATGATCAGAGTAGTAGTAGTGAATCCATTGAATCTGATGAAGTTGCAAAGAAAACTCAAGAGGAAGAAAAAGCTCCAAGTTCATCTTGGCTTCTTTATCAAGATTCGAAGAACCTCTTTTCTGCAACTATAGTGACAACAACTCCAGTAAAGAAAAAGATGTTCAACATTGAATCACTTGGAATAGCCTCCAAGGTGATTAGTACAGAATCTTGGCTCGAGGATACTTTGGAGAAGAAGAGGAAAAGAAAGGATGAAAGTGTTTCCTCAAAGGATGTTATATCTCAAGCAGTGCGCTTAGGCTCTACTATGGCGAAAGCTAAAAGGTAGAAGACCTTGTCAATACTGGGACAAGAGCCAAAAATAGGGCACTTAACTATGGAGGTAGCAAAACCAAACAAGGCAGGGAGAATTGAAGATATGATGCCAGAGGACTTCACTCTGCATTCAATTGATCTTGGAGAGGCTAGACATGATACAAAGGTAGGCGTATGGAAATTAGGTAATGAGGTGATAGAAGAACAACTGGAGAATCTAAAGTTGTCAATGATAAGAATGAAAGCAGAAATAGAGGAGTTAAGGAGGTTTATCAGGCAATTAGTTGTTCCATTGGCAACTATCCTGGTGTGCCTGCTACTGAAAATCCTTCAGTAGAGGAAGTATAGGCCTTCATATCGTAGCTCCAGAAAGATAGACATTTTGGTCAGATAGGAAGAGAATGGATCAAGAAACTCAATGCAGATGGAGTTTCCCTAATTGATCAAATTGGAAATGTTATCCTTCGACTAGAGACTGAAAGGAATAACATTACTTCTAACAGTAATATCTTGGACAAAGAAAGGGTGAGGTGTATAGAGTGTATTTCTCTCTTGGAGATGGCGATTTAGATGAAAGCTAAGGATGCAGTTGAAGGAAATATTTTGAAGAAGGGAGATGAACCCCTAAATGAATGGCTCCAAAGTATGTAGTTCAAGCTAGAAATGATTCAAGAAGCTGAGAAGGGACTCATTGAAATAGGGGATAAAGTGAAGAAGACTCGAGACAGAGCATTTGAGCTCATAAGAGGATTACACACTGAGTCACAAACCAGTGGGCAAGGGAAATCTTTGATTGATGTAGAAGTGATAAAAAATAATTTCTCTACATCTTTGAGTAATCTATCCAAGATAGTTTCAAGTAGCCAAAATAGAGTAACGGAGCTGCAAATGCTTGGTGGATGCATGCACGTGGCTGCTGAAGGAATAACCAGTCAGCTAAAAGAAGTAAAAGAATTAACTCTAGAGCATTCTAGATGGCTTTTGAGATTCACCAATGTACAAGTAACCAATCGCGAAGAACTAATTCCCATCATGGTGGCTGCTAGGGCATATAGGACAAAAACTAAAAAGGGGAAGAAGTCCAAGTGATTCATATTCCCCCTTTTCATTTTTTGTTATAAATTTTGAAATCTTCTTTAATATTTTGATATGATAAATTGGTAGCTTTCCATTTGTCATCCAGAGAAGATGAACCGATTAATATTCCTATTGTAACGATCATCTCTCAAACCTATATGTATGAAATTCAATAATGAATCAAAGGTTGGCAAATTTTGGTGTCAAGTACTATTTGTTGTAGAGCCAATTGAATGGTATTTTATTTCAATTATTTTCCACTCTAGTAGGTTTTGTGATTGGTTAGTATTTACTTTCTATTTGTAGAGAACTAGGGAAGAACAGAGTTTTGTTTCCCCTATTTTTTGAATTCAAATGAGTGTAATAAGCATTGTTGTAATTCATTTGGCAGAAGGATTCTGTTAGTTTTTCCTCAACTTTTTCAATCTTAGTTTAGATTTGAATTTCAAATTACTCTAGTTTTGTACGAATGGATGTATGGATTCATAAGAGGTGTGGATATGTGAATCTATTTTTAGTATTTAGAAATTTTTCTTGCCTGAGTTAAGTACTAGTTAGGCTTAATTCAATTTGCCTTTTTTGCTCTCAGGTTAAGAGCATATCCCACATTAATTTTAGGATCAAAACATAATTCATTGAATATTTTTCACATAGGGAGCTGTACCTTAATTAAGAGGGAAACTAGTTATTCTTAAAAATAGTTTCACAACTATTGTGTAAAGTTGTTCTTTATTACAAATTGGGCAAATTGAAAAGAGAGTCAGAAGAAGAACAATCTATTTACCAACAATGACATATGTCTCTAGGGGTCCTAGGAACCCTAGGGACATATTAGAATCCTTCACATTGGTCAAAGGGGGTCATAGGGTGACCTATGACACCCTTAGACCCATTACATGACAACATATGTTGCTAGGGTTCGTAGGAACCCTAGGAACATATTAAAATCCTTCGAATGGGTCGAAGGGGGTCATAGGGTGACCTATGAACCCCTTTGACCCATTACATGATGACATGTTCATAGGAGTCCTTGGACCCATAGAGACATATTAGAATGCTTTATATGGATCAAAGGGGGTCATAGCTTGACCTATGACCCCCTTTGACCCATTACATGATAACATATGTCCGTAGGAGTCCTAGGACCCCTAGGGACATATTAGAATGCTTCATATGGGTCCAAGGGGGTCATAGGCTATGAACCCCTTCGACCCATTACATGACGACATGTGTCCCTAGTGGTCCTAGGACCCCAAGGGACATATTAGAATGCTTCATATGGCTCAAAGGGGGTCATAAATTGACATATGGCCCCCTTCAACCCATTACATAATCACATATGTCCGTAGGGGTCTTAGGAACCCTAGGGACATATTAGAATCCTTCGTATGGGTTAAAGGGGGTCATAGGTTGACCTATGACCCTCGTTAAACCATTACGTAATGATATATGTCTGTAGGGATCCTAGGAACCCTAGGGACATACTAGAATCCTTTGTATATGTTGAAGGAGGTCACAGGGTGACCTATGACCCACTTTGACCCATTACATGATGACATATGTTACAATCCTTTTTATGAGTTAAAAGGGGTGATAGGGTGACCTATGAACCCCTTCGACCAATTATATGATGCCATATGTCTCTACAGATCATAGGACCACTAGGCACATATTACAATCCTTTTTATGGAGCGAAGGGGGTTATAGGTTTACTTATGAACCCCTTCGACCAATTAAATGATGACATATGTCCTTAGGGTCCTTAAACCCCTAGGGACATATTAGAATGTTTCATATGGGTTGAAGGGTTTCATAGGTTGACCTATTACCCACTTAATGCATTACAAAACGACATTTGTTGGACCTCTAAGGACATATTAGAATCATTCATATGGCTCAAAGGGGGTGATAGGTTGACCTATGACCCCCTTCAAAAGAGAAATATAAGAATCCTTCGTATAGGTCCAACCAATTAAATGACAACATATGTCCCAAGGGGTCCTATGACCCCTAGGGACATATTAGAATCCTTTGTATCGGTCAAAGGGGCCAATAGGGTGACTTATGACCCCCTTCGACCCATTACATGTCAAAATATGTCCTTAGCGATCCAAGGACCCCTAAGGACATTAGAATCCTTCGTATCCATTAAAGGGGCCCATAGGGTGACCTATGATGCCCTTCAACCCATTAAATGTCGACATATGTCCCTAGCGGTCCTAAGGCCCCTAAGGACATATTAGAATCCTTCATATGGGTCGAAGGGGGTATTAAGTCCACCAATTACATGATGAAATATGTTCTTGGGGGTCCCAAGACCCCTAGGGACATATTAAAATGCTTTGTATGAGTTAAAGGGGGTCATAGGGTGACCTATGACATGCTTTGACCGATTACATGACGAAATATGTCCCTAGTAGTCCTAGGACCCCTAGGGACATATTAGAATGCTTTGTATGGGTCGAATTTCCATCCATTACATGATGACATATGTCTTTAGGCATCCTAGGACCCCTAGAGAAATATTATTATCCTTCATATGGGTCTAAGGGGGTCATAGGGTGACCTATGACCCCCTTTGACCCATTAAATGATGATATATGGACCCCTAGGCATGTATGAGAATCCTTCGTATAGGTTGAAGGGGGTCATATATTGACCTATGACCCCCTTCGACCAATTAAATGATGACATATGTCCCTTCGAATGCTTCGTATGTGTTGAAGGTGGTCATTAGTCTCTTCCACCCATTACATGATGACATATGTCCCTAGGGTTCCTAGGACCACTAGGGACATATTAGAATGCTTCATATGTTTCAAAGGGGGTCATAGCTTGATTTATGACTCCCTTAGACCTATTACATGACAACATATGTCCATAGGGGTCATAGGAAGCCTAGGGACATACTAGAATGCTTTGTATGCATGGAAGGGTGTCATAGGCTATAAACCCCTTCGACCCATTATATGACGACATATATCCCTAGGGGTCCTAGGACCCCAAGGGACATATTGGAATGCTTCATATGGGTTGACGGGGGTCATAGGTTGACCTCTTACCCCATTTGAGCCATTACAGGATGACATATGTCTGTAGGGGTCTTAGGACCCCTAGGGACATATTAAAATGCTTCGTATAGGTTGAAGGGGCTCATAAGTTGACCTATGACAACATTCGACCCATTACATGATGACATATGTCGTTAGGGATCATAGGATCCCTAGGGACATATTAGAATCATTTATATGGGTTAAAGGGGTTCATAGGGTGATCTATGACACCCTTCAACCCAATACATGACGACATATGTCCCTAGGGGACCGAACACCCCTGTGAATGATGACATATGTCCCTAGGGGACCGAAAACCCCTGTGAATGTATTAGAATGTTTCATATGAGTCGAAGGGGGTCATAGGGTGACCTATGACTCCCTTTGACCCACTACATGACGACATATGTCCCTATGGGTCCTATGACCCTTAGGAACATTAGAATTCTCTATATGGGTCAAAGAGGGTCATAAGTTGACCTATGACCCCCTTTGACATATTAAATGACATCATATGTCCTTAGGGGTCCTAGGATCCCTAGGGACATGTAAGAATCCTTCGTATGGGATGAAGGGGTTCATAGGGTGACCTATGACCCCCTTCGACCTATGAAATGATGACATATGGACCACTAGGGACATATTATCTTCTTTCGTATCTATTGAAGGATATTATAAGTCTACTTATGATGCCCTTTGACCAATTAAATGAAGACATATGACCCTCGGGGTTGTAGGATGCCTAGGCACATATTAGAATGCTTCATATGGGTCAATGGGGTTTGCAGGTTGACCTATGACCCCAATTGACTCATTACATGATGACATATGTCGAACGCCTAGGGACATACTAGAATTGTTCATATCGGTCAAACCCTATGACCCTATTCGACATATTAAATGATGACATATGGCTCTACGGGTCGTAGGACCCTTAGGGATATATTAGAATCGTTCATATGGGCCAAAGGGAGTCATAGGGGTCCCTGTAACCAATTAAATGACAACATATGTCCCTAGGGGTCCTAGGACCCCTAAGAACCTATTAGAATCCTTCGAATGGGTTGAAGGGGGTGATATGGTTACCTATAATGCCCTTCAACCCATTACATGATGACATATGTCCTTAGGTTTCTTATGACCTGTACCGAAATATTAGAATCATTCATATTATTTGAAAGGGGTTATAGGTCACTTTTGACCTAGACAAAACATTCCAATTTGTCCCTAGGGGTCCTAGGACCCCTAGGGACATATTAGAATGCTTACTTTTGTTCTAACCTATGACCCCCTACGACACATTACATGAAAAAACATGTCCCTAATGGTCCTAAGACCCCTAAGGACATATTAGAATGGTTCATATGGGTCGAAGGGGTTCATATGACCTCCTTTGACCCATTATATGATAACATATGTCCCTAGAGTTTCTAGGACACCAAGGAACATATCAAAAATTTTCATATGGGTCACACCTTATGACCCCCTTTTGTTAATTACATGATTACATATGTGTCTAGGGGTCCTAGGGACCATAGGGACATATTACAATCCTTCGTATGGGTTGAATGGGGTCATAGGATGAGCTATTACCCCCTTCGACCCATTACATGATGACATATGTCCCTAGGGGTCCTAGGACACCTAGTGACATATTGGAATCATTTGTAGGGGTGGAAGGCAGTCATAAGGTGACCTTTGACCCCCTTTTTCCCATTACATGATGATATATGTCTCTAGGGGTCCTAGGACCCATAGGGACATATTAGAATCCTTCATAGGGGAGGAAAGGGGTCATAGGGTAACCTATGACCCCCTTCAACCCATTACATGATGAAATATGTCCCTAGGCATCCTAGGACCCCTAGGGACATTTTAGAATCCTTCGTAAGGTTTGAAGGGGGTCATAGGGTGACCTATGACCCCCTTTGACACATTACATGATGACATATTTTCGTAGGAGTCCTAAGACCAATAGAGACATATTAGAATAATTTCAAAGGGTCAAAGAGGGTCATAGGTTGAACTATGGTGCCCTTCAACACATTACATGAGAACGTAGGTCGAAGGAAGTCATAGGTCAACCTATGACCCCCTTTGACCCATACTTAGGGATATTTTAAAATGCTTCATATGGGTCAAAGCTTGTGATCCCCTTCAACCCATTACGTGAAGAAATATGTCCCTAAGGGTTCTAGGACCCCTAGGGACATATTAGAATCCTTTGTATGGGTAAAAGGGGGCCATAGGGTGACCTATGAGCCCCTTCGACCTATTCATTATGATATATGTCCCTAGTGGTCATAGGACCCCTAGGAACATATTAGAATCTTTCGTATGTGACAAAAGGGTTCACAGGTCCTTTGACCAATTAAATGATGACATATGTCCCTAAGGGTCCTAAGAACATATTAGTATCCTTCATATGATTTGAAGGGAGTCCAACCTATGACCCCCTTCGACACATTAAATGACGACATATGTCGCTAGTGGTCCCAGGACCCTTGGGGACATATTAGACTCGTTCATATGGTCTGAAGTGGGTCATAGTGTGACCTATGGTCCCTTCAACCCATTACATGATGACATATGTCCCTAGGGGTCCTAGGAGACCTAAGTACATATTTGAATCCTTAGTATGGGTTGATGGTGGTCATAGGGTGACCTATGACCCCCTTCGACCAATTAAATAATGACATATGTCCTGAGGGGTGCGAGGACCCCTGGGGACATATTAAAATTCTTTGTATGGATCAAAAGGGGTCATAGAGTGACCTATGACACCCTTGGACCTACTAAATGATGACATATGTCACTCGGGGTCTTAGGACCCCTAGGGATATATTTGAATGCTTCATATGGATCAAAGCTGGTCATAGGTTGAGCTATGAACCCTTCGTCACTTTACATGATGACATATGTCCCCTAGGTCCTAAGACCCTTACGAACATATTTGAATCCTTTGTATGGGTTGAAGGGGGTCATAGAGTGACCTATATCCCACTTCAACCCATTACATGACAACATATGTCCCTAGGGGTCCTAAGACTGTTAGTTACATATTAGATTGCTTCATATGAGTCGAAGGGGGTCATAGGTCACCCATTACATGATGACATATATTCGTAGGTGTCTTAGGACCCCTAGGGACATATTAGAATGCTTCGTATGGGTCAAAGGGAGTCATAGGTTCGACCCATTAAATGACAACATATTAGATGATGACATATGTCCCTAGGGTTCCTAGCGACATATTAGAATATTTTGTATGGGTCGAAGGCGTCATAGGGTTACCTATTACCCACTTCGACACATTACATGATGACATATCTCTCTAGGGGTCCTAGGACCCCTAGGGACATATTAGAATCGTTTGTATGGGTCAAAGTGGGTCATAGGATGACCTCTGACCCCCTTCGACTCATTACATGATGAGATATGTCCCTAAGGGTCCTAGGACATCTAAGGACATATTAAAATCCTTTATATGGGTCGAAGGGGGTCATAGGGCGACCTATAACACCCTTTGACCCATTAAATGATTACATATGTTCCTAAGGTCCTAGGACACCTAGGAACATATTAGAATCCTTCATATGTGTCAAAAGGGATCATAAGTTGACCTATGACCATCTTTTACCAATTAAATGACAACATATTTCCATAAGGGCCCTAAGACCCCTAGGGATATATTACAATTCTTTATATGGGTCGAAGGGGGTCATAGGATAATCTATGACTCCCTTTGACTCATTAAATGATGACATATGTTCCTAGTTTTCTTAAGACCCCTAGGGACATATTAGAATGCTTCATACGGGTCAAAGGGGCTCATATGTCACCCTATGAACCTGTTCGACAGGAACATATTAGAATCTTTTGTATGGGTCGATGGGGGTCATAGGGTGACCTATGACTCTCTTCAACCCATTACATGATGACATATGTCACCTCAGGTCCTAGGACACCTAGGTACATATTAGGACCCTTCATATGGGTCGAAGGAGCTCATAGGAAGACCTATGACCCCGTTCCACCAATTACATGATGACTTATTTCCTTCAGGGCCCTAAGATCCCTAGGGACATATTATAATGGTTCGAATGGGATGAAGGGGGTCATAGGGTGATCTATGACCCCTTTCAACACATTACATGATGACATATGTTCTTAGGACCCCTGTAGACATATTAGAATGTTTTGTATGGGTCAAAGCTGGTCATGGGATGACTTATGATCCCTTTCAACCCGCTACATGATGACATATGTCCCTAGGGGTTGGAGGACCGCTAGGGACATATTAGAATGCTTCATAAGGGTTGAAGGGGTTCATAAGTTGAGCTATGACCCCCTTCTGCCCATTACATGATGACATATGTGCTTAGGGGTTCTAAGACCCCAAGGGGCATATTAGAATTTCTTATAAGGGTCTAACAGGGTCGTAGTTTGAACGATGACCCCTTTTGAACCATTACATAATGACATATGTCCCGAGGGGTCCTAGGACCCCTAGGGACATATTAGAATCCTTCGTATGGGCCAAAGGGGGTCATAGGGTGACCTATGACCCGTTTCAACCTAGTACATGATGAAATATGTCCCTACTGGTCCTAGGACCCTTGAGGACATATTAGAATCCTTCATTTGGATCAAAGAGGGTATTAGAATCTTTCATATGGGTCGAAAGGGGTCATAAGTCAACCTATGACCCCTTTCAACCAATTAAATGACAACATATGTCACTAGGGGTCCTAAGACCCCTAGATACATATTAATATGCTTCATATGGGTTGAAAGGGTTCATAGGTTAACCTATGACCCCTTTTGACTCATTAAATGATGACATATGTTCCTAGGGGTCCTACAACCCATATAGACATATTAAAATGCTTAATATGGGTCGATGGAAGTTGTAGATTAACGTATGACCTATATTAACCAATTACATAATTACATATGTCAAACCCCTAGGAAATTATTAGAATTGTTCATATGGGTCGAAAGGGGTCATAAGTCACCCTATGATCCTGTTCGACCTATTACATTATGACATGTATCCCTAGGGGTCCTAGGAACCTTAGGGACATATTAGAATCATTCATATGGGTCAAAAGGGGTCATAGGTCATTCGATAGGGACATATTAGGATCCTTCGAATGAGTCAAAGGATGTCATAGGTTGACCTATGACCTCCTTCCACCAATTAAATGATAACATATGTTTCTATGGATCCTAGGACCCCTAGGGACATTAGATTTCTTCGTATGGGTCGAAGGGGGTCATAGGGTGAGATATGACCCCCTTCAAACCATTACATGATGACATATGTCCCTAGGTGTCCTAGGATCCCAAGGGAAATATTAAATTTTTTCATATGGGTTGAATGGGGTCATAGGTTTACCTATGAATCCATTTGACCCTTTACATGACTACATATGTCCCTAGGGGTGCTAGGACCCCTAGGGACATTAGAATCCTTCGTATGGGTTGAAGGGCATCATAGCATGAACTTTGACCCCATTTAACCCATTATATGACAATATATTTCCCTAGGGGTCCTAGGACCCCTAGGAAAATGTCAGAGTCCTTCGTAGGGGTGGAAGGGGGTCATATGGTGACCTATTGCCCTGTCTAACCCACTAATTGACGAAATATGTCCCTAGGGGTCCTAGGGGGACATATTAGAATCTTTCGTAGGGTTTGAAGGGGGTCATAAGGTGACCTATGATCCCCTTCGACCCTTACGAAGACATGACGATATATGTCCCTTAGAATCTATTGTATGAGTTGAAGGGGGTCTAAGGTTGATATATGACCCCATTTGACCCATTAAATGATGACATAGGTCGAAGGGGGTCATAGATCAACCTATGACACACTTTGGCCCATACCTAGGGACATATGAGAATGCCTAGTATGGGTTGAAGGGGGTCATAGGTTGACCTATGACTCCCTTTGACTAATTACATGAAGACATATGCCCCTAGGGATCCTAGGACACCTAGGGACATATTAGAATCCTTCATGTGGGTCAAAGGGGGTCATATGGTGATCTATGACCCCCTACAACCCATTACATGATGACATATGTCCCTAGCAGTCCAAGGACCCTTAGAGATATATTAGAATCTTTTGTATGGGTCGAAGGGGATCATAAGGTGTCTTATGACCCACTTTGACACATTAAATACTGACATATGTCTCGAGTGGTCCTAGGACCCCTAGGTACACATTAGACTCATTTATATGGTTTGAAGGGGGTCATAGGGTGGCCTATGATCCCTCTCGACATATTACATGATGACATATGTCCCTAGGGGTCCTAGGAGCCCTAGGGACATATTAGAATTCTTAGTATGGGTTGAAGGGGGTCACAGGGTGGCCTATGACCGCCTTCAACTAATTACAAAATGGCATATGTGACTAGGGGTCCTAGGAACCCTAGAGACATTAAAATTATTTATATGGGTTGAAGGGGGTCATAGAGTGACCTATGACCCCCTTTGACCCATTAAATGATGACATATGTCCCTCAGGGTCCTTAGACCCCTCAAGACATATTAGAATGCTTCATATTGGTCAAAGGGGGTCATAGGTTGACCTATAACCAGTTTTAAACCTTTACATGATGACATATGTCCCTAGTGGTCCCAGGAACCCTAGGGACATATTGGAATCCTTCGTATGGATAAAAAAGGGTCATAAAGTGACCTCTGACCCCCTTCAATCCATTACATGATGATATATGTCCCTAGGATTGCTAGGAACCCTAGGGACATATTACAATGCTTAGTATGGGTCGAAAGGAATCATAGGTTGACCTATAAGCCCCTTCGACCCATTACATGATGACATATATCCCTAAGAGTTTTAGGACCCTTAGAGACATATTAGAATCTTTTGTATGGGTTAAAGGGGATCATAGGGTGACCTATGGTGCCCTTTAGCCTATTAAATGAGGACATATGTGCCTAAGGGTCCTAGGACCCCTAGGGAGATATTAGAATCTTTTGTATGGGTCAGCTTTCAACCAATTAAATGACAACATATGTCCCTAGGGGTCCTAGAGACATATTAAAATGCTTCATATGGGTCGAAGGGCTACAGAAGTTGACCTGTGACCCCCTTCAACTCATTAAATGATTACATATGTCCCTAGTGGTCCTAGAAACCTTAGGGACATATTAGAATGCTTCATATGGGTCGATTGGGGTAGTAGGTTGACCTATGATGCCCATTTACCCTTTACATGATGACATATGTTAGACTACTAGGGACATATTATATTTGTTCATATTTGTTGAAGGATGTCATAAGTCACCCTATAACCCCCTTTAACCCATTACATGATGACATATGTCCCTAGGAACAAATTAGAATCATTCATATGGGTCAAAGGCAATCATAGCTTCACTTATGACCCCCTTGGACAGGGACATATTAGAATCCTTTGTATAGATTGAATTGGGTCATAGGGTGACTTACGAACCCCTTCAATCCATTACATAATGACATATGTCATTTGGGGTTCTAGGAGCCCTAGGTACATATTAGAATCCTTCGTATGGGTTGAAGGGGCTCATAGGATGATCTATGACTCCATTCCACCCATTACATGATGACATATGTCCCTAGGGGCCCTAAAACCCTTTGGTATAAATTAGAATGCTTTTTATGAGTTGAACGGGGTCATAGGGTAACATATGACCCCTTTCGACACATTACATGTTGACCTATGCTGCTAGGACCCCTAGGGACATATCAGAATGCTTTGTATGGGTTGAAGGGGGTCATAGGGTGACTTATGATCCCCTTTGACCCACTACATGATGACATATGTCCCTAGAGGTCCTATGACCCCTAGAGACATATTAAAATGCTTTATAAGGGTCGAAGGGGGTCAAAGGTTGACCTATGACCCCCTTTGACCTATTACATGATGACATATGTTGGTAGAGGTCCTAAGACCTTTAGGGACATATTAGAATGGTTCGTATGGGTCAAAGAAGGTCATAAGCTATGACCACTTTTGACCCATTACATGATGATATATGTGCTTAGGAATCCTAGGACCACAAGGGACATTTTAGAATGCTCCATATGGGTCGAAAGGGGTCATAGGTTAACCTATGACCCCTTTCGACCAATTACATGATGACATATATCCGTAGGGATCCTAGGACCCCAAGGGATACATTAGAATGCTTTGTATGGGTCGAAGTGGGTCATATGTCAACCTATGAACCCCTTTGACTCATTACATGAGGACCTATGTCCGTAGAGGTCCTAAGACCTGTAGGGACATATTATAATGCATAGTATCGGTCTAAGGGGGTCATAGGTTGACTTATGACCCCCTACGTTCCATTAGATGGTGACATATGTCTCTAGGCATCCTAGGATTCCTATGGACATATTAGAATCTTTTGTATGGGTCAAATGGGGTTACAGTGTGATCTATGACCCCTTTCAACATATTACATGACGACATATGTCCTGATGGGTCCTAAGACCCCTAGGGACATATTAGAATCCTTCGTATGGATCGAAGAGGGTCATAGGGTGACCTATGACTACCTTCAACCCATTACATGATGTCATATGTCCCTAGGGGTACTACGACCCATAGGGACATATTAGAATCCTTCATATGGGTCAAAGGGGGTCATAGCGTGACCTATGAACTCCTTCGACTCATTACATATGACATATGTTCGTAGAGGTCCTTGGACCCCTAAGGACATATTAGAATCCTTTGTATGGGTCGAAGGGGGTCATAGATTGACCGATGGCCTCCTTTGACCAATTATATGATAAAATATGTCCCTCTAGGAACATATTAGAATCTTTCTTATGGGTCAAACAGGGTCATAGGTTGACCTATGACTACCTTTGACAAATTATATGATGACATATGTCCCTAGGGGACCTAGGACCTCTACGGATATATTAGAATCTTTCGTATGTGTAGAAGGGGGTCATAGTCACCCTATGACCCCCTTTGACCCATTACATGATGATATATGTCCTTAGGTGTTCTAGGACCCCGAAGAACATATTGGAATCCTTCGTATGGGTTGAAAGGGGTCATAGGTTGACCTATGAACCTTTTTGACCAATTAAATGATGGCATATGTCCTTAGGGGTCCTAAGACCTGTAAGGACATATTAGAATGTTTCATATGGGTCGAAGGGGTTCATAGGTTGACCTATTGCCGCTTAGCCCATTACATGATGACATATGTCAGACCCCTAGGGACATAGTACAATAATTCATATGGGTTGAAGCAATTTATAGGTTGACATATGAACCCTTTCGACAGGGACATAAGAATCCTAGAGTCATATTAGAATACTTCGTATGTGTTGAAGGGGGTAATAGGTTGAGCTATGAACACCATTGACACCTTACATGATGACATATGTCCCTAGGGGTCCTAGAACACCTAGGGACATATTAGAATCCTTCTTTTGGGTCAAAATGGGTCATAGGGTGACCTATGACCCCTTTTGACCCATTACATGATGACATATATGAAACATTATAATACCCACTTCGACCCATACAAAATATTTTAATATGACATATTAGAATCCTTATATGGGTCAAAGAACCTATTAAATGACCACATATGTCCCTAGAGGTCTTAAGACCCCTAAGGACATGTTAGAATCCTTCGTATGATGAAATATGTCCTTAGGGGTCCTAGGACCCTTGGGGACATATTAGAATCCTTCGTATGAGTCGAAGTGGGTCATAGGTTGACCTATGACCCTCTTTGACCCAGACTAAGGAGTTTAATATGTCCTGAGGAGTCCATATGTCATCATTTAAAGGGTTGAAAGGGGATTAAATGGTGACATATGGATCCCTAGGAACATGTAAGAATCTTTCCTATGGGTTGAAGGGGGTCAAAGATCAACCTATGACCCTAGTCGATCAATTAAATGATGACATATGTCCCGATGGGTCTTAAGACCCCTAGGGATATATTAAAATGCTTAATATGGGTTGAAGGGGTGCATAGGTTGACCTATGACCCTCTTTGACTCATTAAATGATGACATATGTTCGTAGGGGTCCTAGGACCCCTAGGAACATATTAGAATGCATCATATGGATCAAAGAGGGTCATAGGTCGCCCTATGACCCTATTCAACCTATTACATTACGACATATGTCCCTAGGGGTGCTAGAATCATTAGGGACATATTAGAATCATTCATATAAGTCAAAGGGGGTCATAGGTTGACCTATAAGCCCATTCAACAAAGACATATTAGGATCCTTCGTGTGGGTCAAAACGAGTCATAGGTTGACATATGACCTCCATTGACCAATTAAATAATAACATATGTCCTTAGAGATTCTAGGACTATTAAGAACATATTAGTAGCTTTCGTATGAGTCAAAGGGGTGATAGGGTGACCTATGACCCCCTTCGACCCCTTACATGATGACATATGTCCCTAAGTGTCCTAGAACCCCTAGGGACATATTAAAATTCTTTGTATGGGTCGAAGGGGATCATAGGGTGACTTATGAACCCCTTTTGGCCTTTACGAAGCATTCCAATATGTCTTGAGGGGTCCTAAGACCCTTGAAGACATATTAGAATTTTTCATTTAGGTCCAACCTATGACCCTCTTTGACCCATTACAGGATGACATATGTCCGTAGGGGTCATTGGACCGCTAGAGACATATTAGAATGATTTATATGTGTCAAAAGGGGTCATCGGCTATGACTCCCTTCAACCCATTACATGATGGCATATGTCCCTAACGGTTCCAGGACCCCAAGGTACATATCAAAATTTTACATATGGGTTAGAGGGGGTCATAAGGTGACCTTTGACCCCCTTCAATCCATTACATCACAATATATGTCAGACCCCCAAGGACATATTAAAATCCTTTGTAGGGGTGGAAGGGGGCCATAGGTTAACCTATGACCCCCATTGACCCATCACATGATGACATATGTCCCTAGCAGTCCTAGGACCCCTAGGGACATATTAGAATCTTTTGTATGGGTCGAAGGGAATCATAGCATGACCTTTCACCCCCTTTGACCCATTAAATTACAATATATTTCTTTAGGGGTCCTAGGACCCCTATGGAAATATCAGAATCCTTCATAGGGATGGAAGGGGGTCATAGGTTGACCTATGACTCTCTGAGACCCATTACTTGATGACATATTTTCCTAGGGGTCCTAAGGGGACATATTAGAATCCTTTGTAATATTTGAAGGTGGTCACAGGGTGACCTATGATCCCCTTCGACCCATTAAATGACAACATATGTCCCTTAGAATCTATTGTATGGGTCGAAGGGGGTCCTAGGTTGACCTACGACCCCCTTTGATGCGTTAAATGATGACATAGGTCGAAGGGAGTCATAGATCAACATATGACACCCTTCGAGCCATACCTAGGGACATATGAGAGTGCCTCGTATGGGTCGAAGGGGGTCATAGGGTGACTTATGACCCCCATCGACACATTATATGAAGACATATGCTGCTTGGGGTCCTAGGTAACCTAGGGACATATTAGAATCTTTTGTGTGGGTCAAAGGGAGTGATAGGGTGACCTATGACTCCCTGTGACACATTACATGATGACATATGTCCCTAGCAGTCCTAAGACCCCTAGGGACATATTAGAATTTTTTGTATGGGTCGAAGGAGATCATAGGGTGACCTATGACCCCCTTTGACACATTAAATGATGACATATGTTTGGAGTGGTCCAGAGACCCCTGGGTACTTATTAGACTCGTTTATATGGTTTGAAGAGTGTCATAGGGTGACCTATGATCCCCTTCAACACATTACATGATGACATATGTCACTAAGGGTCCTAGGAGCCCTAGGGACATATTAGAATCTTTAGTATGGGTTGAAGGTGGTAATAGGGTGGCCTATGACCCCTTCACCTAATTACATAATGACATATGTCCCTATGGGTCCTAGGAACACTAGAGACATATTAAAATTCTTTGTATGGGTTGAAGGGGGTCATAGAATGACCTATGACCCCCTTTGACCCATTAAATGATGACATATGTCCCTTAGGGTCCTTGAACCCCTAAAGACATATTAGAATGCTTCATATGGGTCAAAGGGTGCAATAGGTTGACCTATAACCCCTTTTGAACTTTTACATGATGAAATATGTCTCTAGGGGTCTTAGGAACCCTAGGGTCATATTAGAATCCTTCTTATGGGTCAAAGGGGGTCATAGAGTGACCTATGACCCCCTTCAACCCATTACATGATGACATAAGTCCCTAGGGGTCATAGGAACCATAGGGACATATTAGAATGCTTAGTATGGGTCGAAAGGGGTCATAGGTTGACTTATGACCTCCTTCGACCCATTACATGATGAAATATATCTCTAAGGGTCCTAAGACCCCTAGGGACATATTATAATCTTTTTTATGGGTTGAAGGGGGTCATAGGTTGACCTATGATGCCCTTCAACCCATTAAATGATGACATATGTCCCTACGGGTCCTAAGACCCATAGAGACATATTAGAATCCTTCGTATGGGTTGGCTTTCGACCAATTAAATGATGACATATTTTCCTAATTGTCCTAAGACCCCTAGGGACATATTAAAATGCTTCATATGGGTCAAAGGGCTGCATAGGTTGACCTATGATCCCCTTTAACTCATTAAATGACGACATATGTCCTTAGTAGTCCTAGGATCCCTCAGGACATATTAGAATGCTTCATATGGGTCAATGGGGGTTATAGGTTTACTTATGATGCCCTTCAACCCTTTACATGATGATATATGTCAGACCCATAGGGACATATTACATTTGTTCATATGGGTCGAATGGGGTCATAGGTCACCTTATTACCCCCTTCAACCCATTACATGATGACATATGTCCCCAGGGGCATTATAATTGTGCATATGGGTCGAAGGGGGTTATAGCTTCACCTATGACCCCCTTGGAAAAGGACATATTAGAATTATTTGTATAGGTTGAAGTGGGTCATAGGGTGACCTATGACCCCCTTCAACCCATTACATAATGACATCTATCGCCTAGGGTCCTAGGAGCCCTAGGTACATATTAGAATACTTCATATGGGTCGAAGGGGCTCATAAGATGACCTATGACTCGCTTCCACCCATTACATGATGACATATGTCCCTAGGGGCCCTTGGACCCCTAGGGATATATTAGAATACTTTGTATGTGTTGAAGGGGGTCATAGGGTAACATATGACCGCTTTTGACACATTGCATGATGACCTATGTTCCTAGGACCCTTAGGAACATATTACAATAGTTTGTATAGGTCAAAAGAGGTCATAGAGTGACTTATGATCCCCTTTGACCCACTACATGATGAAATATGTTCCTAGGGGACCCCTAGGGACATATTATAATGCTTCATGAGGGTCAAAGGGGGTCATAGGTTTACCTATGACACCCTTCGACCCATTATATGACGACATATGTTCGTATGGGTCCTACGACCTTTAGGGACATACTAGAATGGTTCGTATGGGTCAAAGAAAGTCATAAGATATGACTCCCTTCAACCCATTACATGATGACATATGTGCTTAGGGGTCCTAGGACAACAAGGGACATATTAGAATGCTTCATATGGGTCGAAAGGGGTCATAGGTCGACTTATGACCCCCTTTGACTAATTGGATGATGACATATGTTCATAAGGGTCTTAGGACCCCTAAGGAAACATTAGAATGCTTTGTATGGGTTGAAGTGTGTCATAGGTTGACCTATGACCCCCTTTGACTCATTACATGAGGACCTATGTCCGTAGGGGTCTAGGACCCCTAGGGACATATTATAATGCGTAGTATCTGTCAAAGGGGGTCATTTGTAGACTTATGACCCCCTACGACCCATTACATAATGACATATGTCTCTAGAGGCCCTAAGATGTCTATGGACATATTACAATCTTTTGTATGGGTCGAAAGGGGTCACAGTGTGACCTATGACTCCTTTCAACCCATTGCATGATGACATATGTCCTTAGGGATCCTAGGACCCCTAGGGACATATTAGAATCCTTAATATGGGTTGAAGTGGGGCATAGGGTGACCTATGACTGCCTTCAACCCATTATATGATGACATATGTCCTTAGGGGTCCTACGGCCCATAGAGACATATTAGAGTCCTTTATATGGGTCAAAGGGGGTCATAGTGTCACCTATGAAATCTTTTGACCCATTACATGATGAAATATGTTCGTAGGGGTCCTTGGACCCCTAAGGATATATTAGAATCCTTCGTATAGGTCGAAGGGGGTCATAGGTTGACCGATGACCCCCTTCGACCAATTATATGATGAAATATGTCCCCCTAGGAACACATTAGAATCATTCGTATGGGTCAAAGGGGGTCATAGGTTGACCTATGACTACTTTTGAAAAATTATATGACAACATATGTCCCTAGGGGACATAGGACCTCTAGGGATATATTAGAATCCCTCGTATGGGTCGAAGGGGGTCATAGGGTGACCTATGACCCTCTTTGACCCATTACATGATGATAATGTCCCTAGGTGTCTTAGGACCCCTAAGGACATATTGGAATCATTCATATGGGTCAAAGGGGGTCATAGGTTGACTTATGAACCCCTTTGACCAATTAAATAATGACATATGTTCCTAGGGGTCCTAAGACCTGTAAGGACATATTGGAATGTTTCATATATGTGAAAGGGGTTCATAGGTTGACCTATGACCCCCTTAACCAATTACATGATAACATATGTTAGATGCATAGGGACATAGTAGAATCATTTATATGGGTCGAAGTGATTCATAGGTTGGCCTATGAACCCTTTCGATAGGGACATATAAGAATCCTAGAGACATATTAAATTGCTTTGTATGGGTTGAAGGGGGTCATAGGACACCTAGGGACATATTAGAATCCTTGTATGAGGTGAACAGGTCATAAGTCCTTTGACCTATTAAATGGCCACATATGTCCCTAGGGGTCTTATGACCCATAACGACATATTAGAATCTTTTGTATGGATTGTAGTTGGTCATAGGTTGACCTATGAACCCCTTCGACCAATTTAAATGACAACATATGTCCCTGAGGGTCCTAGGAATCCTAGGAACAAATTATAATATTTTGTATGGGTCGAAGGGGTCATAGGTTGACCTATGACCCCCTTCGACCCATACGAAGGATTCAAATATGTCCTTAGGGGTCCATATGTCATCATTTAATGGGTCGAAGGGGGATTAAATGATGACATATGGATCCCTAAGAACATATTAGAATCTTTCATATGGGTTAAGGGGGTTATAGGTCAACCTGTGACCCTATTCGACCAATTAAATGATGACATATGTCCCTAGGGGTCCTAAGACCCCTAGGGACATATTAAAATACTTCATATGGGTTGAAAGGATGCATAGGTTGACCTATGACACCCTTCGACAAAGACATATTAAAATCTTTTGTATGGGTCAAAGGGGGTCATAGGTTGACATATGACCCCCATCAAACAATTAAATGATAACATATGTCCCTAGGGATCTTAGGACCACTAAGGACATATTAGAATCCTTTGTATGAGTCGACTTACATGATGACATATGTCCCTAGGTGTGCTAGGACCCCTAGGGACATATTAGAATTCTTTGTATGGGTCGAAGGGGGTCATAGGGTGACCTATGAACCCCTTTTGGCCCATATGAAGCATTCCAATATGTCTTGAGGGGTCCTAGGACCTTTGGGGATATATTAGAATGCTTCCTTTTGGTCCATCCTATGACCTCGTTCGACCCATTATATGTTGACGTATGTCTGTAGAGGTCGTTAGACCTTCAGGAACATATTAGAATGGTTCGTATGTGTTGAAAGGGGTCATAGGCTATGACCCCCTTTGACCTATTACATGACTACATATGTCCCTAAGGGTCTTAAGAACTCAATGTACATATCAAAATTTTACATATGGGTTGAAGGGGGTCATAAGGTGACCTTTCACCCCCTTTGATCCATTACATGACAATATATGTCTGACCCCTAGCGACATATTAAAATCTCTCTTATGGGTCAAAGGGGATCATAGGGTGACCTATGACCCCCTTTGACCCTTTACATAATGACATATGTCCCTAGCAGTCCTTGGAAGACTAGGGACATATTAGAATCCTTTGTATGGGTTGAAGGGGGTCATAGGTTGACCTATTACCTCCTTCAACCCATACGAAGGATTTTAATATGTCCCTAGGGGTCCATATGTCATCATTTAATGGGTCAAAGGTGGATTAAATGATGACATATGGATCGCTAGAAACATATTAGAATCTTTCATATGGGTCAAAGGGGGTTACAGGTCAACCTATGATCTCCTTCAACCAATTAAATGACGACATATGTCCCTAAGAGTCCTATTAAAATGCTTCATATGGGTCAAAGTGGTGCATATGTTGACCTATGACTTCCTTTGACTCATTAAATGACAGCATATGTCCCTAGGGTTCTTAGAGACAAATTAAAATCCATCATATGGGTCGAAGGGTGTCATAGGTCACCCTATGACCCTATTCGACTTATTACATTACGACATATGTCCCTAAGGGTCCTAGGACCCATAGTGACATATTAGAATCATTCATATGGGTCAAAGGGACCTATCACCTCCTTCGACAAGGACATATTAGGATCTTTCATATGGGTCAAAGGGGGTCATAACTTGACCTATGACCCCCATCGACCAATTAAATGACAACATATATCGCTAGGGATCTAAGGACCCTTAAGGACATATTAGAATCTTTTGTATTGGTCGAAGAGGGTCATAGGATCATAAGGTGACCTATGACCCCCTTCCCCCGATTACATGATGAAATATGTCCCTAGGTGTCGTAGGACCCCTAGGGACATATTATAATCTTTTATATGGGTCGAGGGAGGTCATAGGGTGACCTATGAACCCATTTTGGCCCATATGAAGCATTCCAATATGTCCTTAGGGGTCCTAGGGTCCCTAAAGACATATTAGAATGCTTCTTTTTCGTCCAACCTATGACCCGCTTCGACCCATTACATGATGACATATGTCCATAGGGGTCGTTGGACCCCTAGGGGCATATTAGAATGGTTCGTATGTGTCTAAAGGGGTCATAGGCTATGACCTCCTTCGACCCATTACTTGATGACATATGTCCCTAAGGGTCCTAGGACTCAAAAGGACATATCCAAATTTTTCATATGGGTCGAAAGGGGTCATAAGGTGACCTTTGACCCCCTTTGACCCATTAAATGACAATATATGTCATACTCTTATGGACATATTAGAATCCTTCATAGGGGTGGAAAGGGGTCATAGGTCAACCTATGACCCCCTTCAACCTATACCTAGGGACATATGAGAATGCTTTGTATGAGTCTAAGGGGGTCTTAGGTTGACTTATGACCCCCTTTGACACATTACATGAAGACATATGTCCCTAGGGGTCCTAGGGAGATATTAGAATCTTTCGTATAGGTGAAAGGGGATCATATGGGTGAAAGGGGATCATAGGGTGACTTATGACCCCCTTCAACCTATACCTAGGGACATATGAGAATGCTTCGTATGGGTCAAAGGTGGTCTTAGGTTGACTTATGACCCCCTTTGACAAATTATAGGAAGACATGTCGCTAGGGGTCCTAGGGAGATATTAGAATCCTTCGTATGGGTGAAAGGGGATCACAGGGTGACCTATGATCCCCGTCGACCCATTACATGATGACATATGTCCCTAGCAGTCCTAGGATGCCTAGGGACATATTAGAATCCTTCTTATGGGCCGAAGGGGGTCATAGGTTGACCTATGACCCCCTTCGACCCATATGAAGGATTGTAATATGTCCCTAGGGGTACATATGTCATCATTTAATGGGTCAAAGTGGGATTAAATGATGACATATGTCCCTAGTTGTCTTAGGACCCCTAGGGACATATTAGAATCATTTGTATGGGTTGAAGGGGGTCATAGGGAGACCTATAAGCCAATTTTGATCCATACGAAGCATTTCAATAAGTCCCTAGGGGTTCTAGGAGCCTTAAGGACATATAAGAATGCTTCCTTTTGGTCCAACCTATGACCCCCTTCAGCCAATTACATGACGACATATGTCCGTAGGGGTTCTAAGACCCCTAAGGACATATTAGTATGGTTCGTATGTGTTGAAGGGTGTTATAAGCTATAACCCCCTTCAACCCATTACATGATGACATATGTTCCTAGGGGTCCTAGGACCCCAAGGGACATATCAAAATTATTCATCTGGGTCAAAGGGGGTTATAGGTTGACCAATGACCCCCTTCAACCCAATACATGATGGCATATGTCCCTATGGGTTCTAGGACACCTAGGGACATAATATTATCTTTCATAAGGTTTGAAGGTGGTCATAGGGTGACCTATGACCCGCTTTGATATATTACATGACAACATATGTCCCTAGGAGTCTTAGGACCCCTAAGGACATATTATAATCCTTTATAAGTTTTGAAGGGGGTCATAAGGTGACCTATGACCCCCTTCAATCCATTACAAGATGACATATGTTCCTAGGGCTCCTAGGGACATATTAGAATCTTTTGTATGCATCTCGACCCATTAAATGATGACGTAGGTCAAAGTGGGTCATAGCTCAACCTATGACCCCCTTCGACCCATACCTAAGGACATATTGGAATGGTTTGTATGGGTCGAAGGGTGTCATAGGTTGACCTATGACTCCCTTATGTCACATTGCATGAAGACATATGTCCCTAGGGGTTTTAGGACCCTTAGGGACATATTAGAATCCTTTGTATTGGTCAAAGGGGATCATAGGGTGACTTATGACCCCTTTCAACCCATTACATGATTACATATATCTCTAGCAGTCTTAGGACCCCTAGGGACATATTGGAATCCTTCGTATGGGTCGATGAGGGTCATAGGTTGATGTGTGATCCCCTTCGACCAGTTAAATAATGACATATGTCGTTAGTGGTCCTAGGGACATCTTAGAATCTTTCATATGAGTCAAAGGGGTTCATAGGGTGACCTATGACCCACTTCGACACATTAATTAATGACATATGTAGGGTCCAACCCTTATCGAATATCCAATTTGATATCGGATATCCAGTATAATTTCGGATAGCCGATAACGAGTACTTAAAAATATATTATGAAATATGTATAAAGTAATATGAAATAATAAATTAGTTATTACATTATATAATTATAAAATAATAAATACATATTATATTATTTATGAAGATTAATATTTTTATATTTCTCAAAAATAATTGACAAATATTAATGAGTAAAATATAATATAATATAATATTATAATATGATATAATATAAAAATATAATATAATAGTATAATATAATGCAATATAATAATATAATATAATATAATATAATAGTATAATATAATATAATATAATATAAGATAATATTATAAGATAATATAATATAATATAATATAATATAATATAATATAATAATATAATATAATAGTATAGTATAATATAATAATATAATATAATACATTACTAATATGTTATTTTTGACCTACCGGTTATTTGTAAAAAAACAACCTAGGAGTTGACGTGTTAAATATTGGATATCCGATATCTGTTCATGTTTATTAAAAAAAAAGATAACCCACAAGTTGCTTTCATAGGCTTATCTAGCGTTTAGCGCCTCAGATATCCGATTTAAAATCGGATACATGATATAAGGATTTTTTTTTTGTTTTTTTATCAATTTTAATACAAATTTAATAACTTTTATCATGAATTTGTTAGTTTTCGTTGAATTTAAGATTTTTTTGATAGAAATTGTTAAAATTAAAGTTGTTTTTAATATATATTATATTTTGCAAAAAAAAAATTAAATATATATATATATATAGCACATATTACAATCATTTATATGGGTCGAAAGGGGCCATAGAATGACATATGACCCCTTTTGACACATTTTATTATAATATATGTCTCTAGGGGTCCTAGGACCCCTAAAAGACATATTATAATTATTTATATGAATCGAAAGGGGTCACAGGATGACTTGTTACCCCTTTCGACACATTTCGTGATGATATATGTCTCTAGGCATCCTAGGACCCTAGGGACATATTAGAATCATTTATATGGGTTGAAAGGGACCATGGGGTGACCTATGACCCCTTTTGACACATTCCATGTGGACATATGTCTCTAGGGGTTCTAGGACCCCTAGGGACATATTATAATTGTTTACATGGGTCGAAAGGAATTTTGATATATTTTATTACAACATGTCTCTAGGGGCCCGAAGATCCCTAAGCACATATTACAATCGTTTATATGGGTGAAAATGGGCCATATGATGACCTATGACCCCTTTCAATACATTCCATGATGAAATATGTCTCAAGGGGCCCTACGACCCCTAGGGACATATTACAATCGTTTATATGGATTGAAAGGGGTCATAGGATGACATATGATCGCTTTTGACACATTCCATGATGACATATGTTTCTAGGGGTCCTAGGAACACTATGGACATATTTGAATCATTTATATGGGTTCAATGGGGCCATAGGATGATGTATGACCTCTTTCGACACATTTCCGTATGACATATGTCTCTAGAAGTCCTAAGACCACTAGAGAGATATTATAATCGTTTATATGGGTTGAAAAGGGCCATAGGATAACCAATGACCCTTTTCAACATATTTTATTACAATATATGTCTCTAGGGATCGTAGGACACCTACAAACATATTATAATTGTTCATATGGGTCAAAAGGGGTCATAGGATGACCTATGACCCCTTTTGACACATTTCATGACTACATGTCTCTAGGGGACATATTAGAATAATTTATATGGTTCAAAAGGGGCCATAGGATTACCTATGACCCCTTTCAACACATTCCATCATGAAATATGTCTCAAGGGGTCTTAGGACCCTTAACAACATATTAGAATTATTTATATGTGTCGAAAGGGGCCATAGGATGACCGATAATCCCTTTTGACACATTCTGTGACGACATATGTCTCTAAAGGTCCTAGGACTCCTACAGATATATTATAATTGTTTATATAGATTGAAAAGGGTCATAGGATGACCTATGACACCTTTTGACACATTCCATGATGACATATGTCTCTAGGGGTACTAGGACCCATAGGGACATATTAGAATCATTTATATATGTCAAAAGGGGCTATAGGATGACCTATGACCCCTTTCAACACATTTCATGATGACATATGTCTCTAGGTGTTCTAGGACCCGTAGGGACATATTAGAATCATTTATATGGGTTGAAAGGGGCCATAGGATGACCTATGACCCATATCGACACATTCCATGATGACATATGTCTCTAAGGGGTCCTAGGACCCATAGTGACATATTAGAATCATTTATATGGGTTGAAAGGGGCCATCAGATGACCTATGACCTATTTCAACACATTCCATGATGACATTTGTCTCTACGAATCCTAGGATACCTAGGGACCTATTACAATGGCTTATATGGGTCAGAAGGGGCTATAGGATGACCTATGACCCCTTTCAACACATTTTATTACAACATATCTCTCTAGGGGTCCTAGGACCCTCATAGACATATTATAATTGTTTATATGGGTTGAAATGGATCATAGAATGATCTATGACCCATTTCAACACATTCCATAATGAGATATGTCTTTAGGGGTCCTCGGACCCCTATGGACATATTAGAATCATTTATATGGGTCAATAGGTGACCTATGACCCCTTTCAACACATTTCCTAATGACATATGTCTCTAGGGGTCCTAAGACCCTTGGAAACATATTAGAATCATTTATATAAGTCAAAATGGGCCATAGGATGACCTATGACCCCTTTTGAGACATTCCATAAATGACATATGTCTCTAGGGGTCCTAGGACCCTTAGGGACATATTACAATCACTTATCTGAGTCGAAAGGGGCCAAAGGATGATGTATGACCACTTTTGACACATTTGATTATAACATATGTCTGTAGGGTTCTGAGGACCCCTAGAAACATAATATAATTGTTTATATAGGTCGAAAGGGGTCATACGATGACCTATGACCCCTTTTGACACATTTCATGACTACATATGTCTCTAGGGGTCCTAGGACACCTAAGGACATATTAAAATAATTTATATAGGTCGAAAGGGGCCATAGGATGACCTATGACCCCTTTTGACACATTCTATGATGACATGTCTCTAAGGGTCGTAGGACCCCTAGGAACATATTATAATCATTTAAATGGGTCGAAAGGGGCCATAGGATGACCTATGACCTCTTTTGACACATTCTATGATGACATATGTCTCCAGGGGTTGTAGGACCCCTAGGGACATATTACAATCATTTATATGGGTCGAAGGGGGTCATAGGATGACCTATGATCCCTCTTGGCACATTTTATTACAACATATGTCTCTAGGGGCCCTAGGAGCCCTAGGGACATATTATAATCATTGATATGGGTCAAAAGTGTCCATAGGATGACCTATGACCCCTTTTGACACATTCCATGATGATATATGTTTCTAGGGGTCCTACGATCCCTAGAAAAATATTAGAATCATTTATATGGGTTGAGAGGGGCCATAGGATGACCTATGACCCCTTTCGACATGCTTTATTATAACATATATCTTGAGGGGCCCTAGAACCCCTACACACATATTAGAATTGTTTATACGGGTCGAAAGGGGCCATATGTTGACCTAAGACTTCTTTTGACACATTCCATTATGAAATATGTCTCTAGGGGTCCTAAGACCGCTAGAGACATATTATAATTGCTTATATGGGTTGAAAAGGGCCACTAGATGACCTATGACCCCTTTTGACACCTTAAATGACAACATATGTTTCTAGGGGTCCTAAGATACTTTGGTACATATTAGAATCATATATGGGTCAAAAGGGGCCATAGGATGACCTATGACTTCTTTCAACACATTCCATGATGACATGTCACTAGGGGTCCCAGTACCCCTAGGGACATATTATATTCATTTATATGGGTCAAAAGGGATCATAGGTCCCTCTCGACACATTTTATGACAACATATGTCTTTGGGGGCTATAGGATGCCTCGAAATATATTACAATCATTTATTTTGGTTGAAAGGGGGCATAGGATGACCTATTACCTTTTTTGATAGATTTCATGATGACATATGTCTCTAAGGGTCCTATGACCCCTAGGGACATATTATAATCATTTATATGGGTTGAAAGGGGCCATAGGATGAATTATGAGCCCTTTCAACACATTTTATTACAACATATGTCTCTAGGGGTTTTAGGACACCTAGAGACATATTATAATTGTTTATATGGGTCAAAAGGGGTCATAGGATGACCTATGACCCTTTTTGACACATTCCATGATGACATAAGTCTCTAGGGGTTCTAGGACCCCTAGGGATATATTCTAATAATTTATATAGGTCAAAAGGGGCCATAGGATGACCTATGACCCCTTTCAACACATTCCATGACAACATAGTCTCTACAGGTCCTAGGATGCCTAGGGGCATATTAGAATCATTTATATTGGTCGAAAGGTGCCATATGCCTTTTCGACAAATTCCATAATGACATATGTCTCTAGGGGTCTTAGGACCCCTAGGGACATATTATAATCATTTATATGGGTCGAAAGGGGTCATAAGATGACCTATGACCCCTTTCGACACATTTTATTACAACATATGTCTCTAGGGGCCCTAGGACCTATAGGAAGATATTATAATTGTTTATATGGGTCAATAGGGGTCATAGGATGACCTATGACCCCTTTTGACACATTCCATGACATCATATGTCTCTAGGGGTCCTAGGACCTCTAAGGACATATTATAATTGGTTATATGGGTCGAAAGGGGCCATAGGATGACCTATGACCCCTCTCTATACATTTTATCACAACCTATGTCCTTAGGGGTCCTAGGGATGCATTTGGTTGGTTTCAATGCATCGAGACGGGTCATAGGTTAACCTATGACCCATCTCAATGCATTTCATTACAATGTATATCCCTAGGACCCCTAGGGACCCATTGGGAATGCCTCAAAAGGGGTCATAGGTTAACTTATGACCCCTTTTGATGCATTTTATGATAATATTATATTTAGTAATAATATAATATTGTATATTTTAATATAATAATAATATATTATTAGATTATATAACAATAATAATCATAGATGTTACTAGATTATAGATTTAATAATAATAACCATACATATTATTATATATAATAATAGTCATATAATATTACTATATATTCAATAATAATAATATTTATCATATATATTACTATATTATATTTAGTTATAATAATATTTATATTTATAACTATATTATATTTAATAATAATAATCATACATACTACTATAATATAATAATAATTATAATCACATATAATAATAATAGTTAATAATAATAATAATAATAATATTAATGTCCAAACTTCCCCAAATAAATTTCACTCTAAAACACTCTAAAGTTTCCCTCTTAAATTTATTTCCTCTCAAATTTCCCTCCCTCCAAATTTAACATTGAAAAATCTCTCTTCTCAAATTTTCCTCCAAATTTCAATTGAAAAATCTTTGACCTAACTGGATACACGATTTGAATCTGAGTATCCAATTAGCCTTAGTATTTACCAAGCCTATTTTGTCAACCAAAAAATATGTTTGAGAAGGGTTTCACTGACAGTCAGACTTTGGGTAGCCATCTAACAATGTTATTTTCATCAAAATTGAATGAAATGAAAAAGTTTTTTTATAGCACTCTTGAGATTCCATTGATATAATTGCTATCAAATTTTGAGTTCAATAAGTAGTTATTAGGTAATTTTCAATGAAGATGATTGTAAATTGTTGATTGACATACAAATTAAAAAATAACTATAACTTTCAAACTATATAACATTTTTTAAATCCAAAAGTTGCGTTACATTCTATTCTTCGCCTAGTATAAGAAAAATAAAAAATAACAAAAATTGGTAAAGTTTTCTATTAGTTAAGGTGGTTAGATATGGGAGTTTTTTTTTTGAAAAATTTTTAGTAGAAAATTCATATTTAATTATTTATTTGGAATAAAAATACCCAAAAATATGCATCACATCTGGGCATGAGTCTACTTTTTATATCTATAATTATATTAAAAAAATATCATCATTTGATTTTGATTAAGGTGGTCAGGCGTACACTTACTTTTTATTTTTGCCTTGAAATTTTTGTAGTACTACATTAAAATCCAAACTTTTGACCAATCAATTTTTTTTCTCCAAATAAGGCCTAGTAGTTTAGAAACTACATTCAATTTCCTACAAATTATTTTCATGGAACTTTTTGATATAAAGTCCAGAACCACTTTAAAATTATGTGTCAACTTGACATAATCCTGATATGTTGATTTTTCACTGCCACTTAAGACCATAGTTTGGTTGACCATGATCTTGCACGTACCCATAAATGTATATACATACATACATGTCTATATATGTATACATACATACATGTCTATATATGTATACATACATATATATGTATGTATAAATACACACACACACAGACAGACACAGATACAGACACAAATTTATTGATTTTTCATTGCAACTTAAGGGCATAGTTTGTTTGACCATGATCCTATATATATAGGATAATGGTCAAACAAACTATGCCCTTAAGTGGCAATAAAAAATTAGCAAATTTATGTTATGTTAACTAGACATGAAATTTTAAACTTGTTTTGAAATTTCGATACAAAATTTGAGATAACAGAATCTGTTTGAAATTGAATATAGTTTTTGAAATATTAGGCCTTATCTAAGTAAAGAAAAAATTGATTGGTCAAAATTTTGAATTTTAATGCAATAGTTCAAAAATTTCTGGAGAAAAATAAGAAGTAGGTATATGTTTGATCACCTTAATCAAAATTATATGATAATATTTTTTAATAAGATTCTAGTTATAAGAAATAGACTCATGGATGGATATGACACATGTTTTTGGGTATCTTTATTCCAAATATATCATTAATTATGTATTTTCTACTATATTATTTTTGGAATAAAAAAACTCTCATGTTTGACTACCTTAACTAATTCTAAACTTTATAAAATTTAAATTTTTATTTATTTTCCTTATAGTAGAAGATATATATAATGTGACACATCTGTTAGATTTCAAATTTTTTTTTTTTTTTTTGAAATTTATATTTAGTTTTCAATCAGTGTGTCAATCAACACTTTATGCATAACTCCATTAAAAAATGAATAATAATTACTTATTGAATTCGTAATTTTATAGCCAAAAACATGTTTTTAGGACATTTTTAAAGCTGACCATGTAGGGTTAGTATCCAAAGATATACTAGGTGTTATAAAGGTACTAATATTTTGGTATGGTATCAAGATGGGTTGAAAAAATTCTAGAATAGATTTTGAAATGCATTGAGGCATTTCAGAGCTACATATTTTTAGATCGTCACTTTTTGACACACTATGATCCTTCACATACTCTATATATATGTATGTATGTATGTATATGTACACACACGTGTATATAAATACACACATAAATACACATGCACACACACACATACATATATATACATGTATACATATACAAATATATATGTATATTTAAATAGATATGTATATACATATACACATATATACATACATACATACATACATATATATGCATGTATGTATGTTGTAGTACTTGCCCTTAGTTTACATTTTGTTATTATTGTTGAATTCTTTTAGGTCAATTTTATGCTTGATGATTAGTAGCATTATTTTTGAGATTATTAGATATTGTTTCATATTCAGTTGATTTTATGATGAGACTACTTGATACTCTATACATCATATATGCATGATGATTATTATAGTGATTTTAGTTATTGATGATGATTAGTTAGATGGATTATTATATGTGTCTTCTTATGGATACTTATCTCATACTACATGTGTATGGTGTGCATGTATATTTTTCTTTATGTATGACACTTCTGATGTGGTTAAGGAAGGGTGTTTTAGTCACCTGCTAGTCAGGATCTACACGATGTACCACTTCTTGTCATTGCCTATTTAGCTTAGTATATATGTGTTTGTACATGTGTGAATTCTATGTAGATTGTAGGTACTGGATATCAACTTCCCTGAATTTTCAAGATGAGCATACCCTATTGCATTATCTCAATGGTAAGAAAGGGGAGATAAATTGTTAAGTTCAAATCCTAACCTTTAAATCCTTTTGTCATAGAAAATTAGGACAAGTATTTTAGTTGATTACCTTCTAAATGTATTGTATGACATAAATTCATGATTATAACCTTTTAGTTTGATCTTGAATGTGTTTTTCTATGATGGATTTTTGTATTTCATCCTATAAGTCCGTTGATTTTTCTATTAATTAAGTCAAATTAAATGATTAAATAAATGATTTAATTTAATGATAATTTTTTATGGTATTTTAATATTTAATTAATTTGGAAATTAATTAAATTAAAAGAATTAAATTAAAAGATAAAATTGCAAGTTTAATTTTAGAATGTGATAATATTTATTTAATTTAGTAATAATATATTTAGGAGTCCATTTTTAAATAAATGCTAAATATTATTATTACTTAAGTTAATAAATATTTTATCTATTAACGTTTCAAAAATAAATTAAAGCATGGAAAACATATTAACTTAATAAAGAATTTTAAGATTGCATAAAGTATGCATGAGATTAAAATTTAATAATAATGAAAAAGAGAAGTCAAGTGTTCAAATTTAAATAAAGATATTTTATATTGCAATAAAGGTGCATGAAAACATAAAAGAAAGATAATAAAGAGTTAAAGAGGGGTGAGCAAGGAGTCAACTCGGATGATTGGACAATTAGCGCCTTAAATTTAGGGTTCATTTTCAAGGGATTGCAAATTTTTGACAAGGAATTTTTGAAGAGAGAAGGTTTTGAGAGAAGCAATTTCTCTCACAAATATTTTGGGTGCTTGCGATTTAGCATCAGAATCCAAGTAAAATTTTGTGTTTTAATTCGTAGAGTAAATTATGTTCTTTATTATTCCTATCTTCTTTGTGACTGTGAATTGTTTATTTGAATTTCTTTGTGAAGAATATTTCAATTTGGAATTACTAGTATGCATGTTGATTTCTTCTGCATACGTGGAGATTAAAATATCATTGGAATCTTGTTTTTAGTAATTTTACAATTGGAATTTAACCTATAAGGGTTTTCAACTTAGAAATTGAAATTTTAGATGAGAAATTTGAATGGTTGATTGTATTTTTCCTATCAGACTAAAATTGCAAATGTTTATAAATTTTTTTAAAAAAATATATATATGTAGAAGGGGAGGCAAGTTTTAGCCCAAATGCCCCCCCACCCCCCAAGCCCTGTTGATAGCATAATCGTTGCCGTAGGGTATTGCGACAGTAGTGGTACAGAGTACCACTATGGTTGTAGGCCCTTCTGACAGTAGGGAGGCTACACAACAATAGTCATACCTATCAAAGCTGGCAGGTTTTTCAATAAATGCAAGGGGCAGTGTTAATAAAATTTGTAATGTATAAATTTTATTATTATTTTATTCTTATTTAATAATATTTAATAATAAGTTTTAATATTAATTTAATAATGTTTATTATTAAGTTTTAATTATTAAATGAATTTATTAATAGTTTTATTAATTAATAATATTTAATAATTAATAAGATATTCAATGAAGTCTTAGGTTTATTTAATTATTATTAATAAATATAATTTTAATGATATTGTAAATTATTTTATTTAAAATCAATGGGTATTATTTTAATATTTTAAATAAATAATTACCTTTAGGTCATTCAAAACAATGGGCTTAAAAAATGAATTAGGGTAATTGTGCAATTATTCAAATATAAGAATGGGGTAAATAGTAAGGGTTAATTGGTAAATCATAGTTATTTGAAAACTTACTTTGAAGAAAACTGAAACCTTACTATTAACTCAATTATGTGCTTTTAAAATCAAACCAAACTATGAAACTACTATGTTATACACATGTTGTCTATACTTTGGGTTTGGGTTGACTAGAGTGTTATCCAATTTTAAGACGTCTACTAGAGGCTTGGGAGTTTTGTGTTTGTGATGTTATGATGAATTGATCTTGATCTTTTAAACTCAACCATCATTATGTGTTGGTATGCTCTTTGATGAGTGTTTATATTGTTAGTTATTGCTTTCATTGTCATTGTGGCATAGCAAGGTGAATGCTATGATATATTTGACTTACCCATTTTGGATCTTCGATCAATATTTTTGGGATATTTTCTAGTTTCTTGTAGAGAACTGATGGGTTATTGTTATTTATCTTTTGTTGCTTTCTGTATAGGATTGAGGTGATATTATATGATTCTTTGATTTGTGATTTCATGAGCTTAGGGTAGGTTATCTATATGTAATGTCAGGAAGTGGCTTGCAATGGAGGTTGGGGCCCTACGTGGTTGCCAGGGTAACCCATTGTAGGTTGTTTAATAAGTGAAAATACTACACTAAATGAGAGTAAAATCAACCCAATAAGAGTCCTTGTATGATATCACCCATGCCTCAAGTGCTAGTACATAATAGGATAGGAGTAGAGAGAATGCTTAGTTGCGACCATGCATCATTAATATGCTTTGTTAGTACAAGAGGATACTAGTGCCACATAGAGCCACTAGGGGGCTAGGTTCAACTTAGACTGCCAAGGTAACTCTAGTAGTGATTCATGTGATGTCACTTGCCCACTTACATAGTATATTTTCTATGTGTCTTTGTGTGACTCTGGGTCTAGATGTCAATTTATCTTGGAACCTCTGAGTTAGATTATTTATAGGGTTTCCTAGACTTAGAGATTACTTTTGATATTTTTATTGATATCCTATTTGGGACTTGAGACTATCTCCTTAGCATGGTGGGAGTGGACCTTTTTAGGTTAGTACACGATTAGGTGGTAGTTCTTTTTACTCTTACCATTGAGATCTATCCATTGTTGTCATGATTGGAGTTTTTTGTCTACTTTTCCTTTTATTCAATCTTTGTATATTATGATGGATGGTTATATCTTATATCTTTATAATATATGATTTCACTTATTGTATTGTATCTTATTTCATGGACTGAAAAGGGATGAATTGAGCATTTTGAATTGTATCTATGCTATAAATGTATATTATTTCAACCTTTCATACCCTGTGACATGCATAGTGGATGAATTGAGCATTTTGAATTTTATTGCCAAGTGGCATTCAAAAAAAATGTATATTATTTAAATGGACTTGGACTTATATCTATTCTTTCATGAGCATGTGGTATTTTTTTGACTTAGTATTAATTATAATTAAATGTGATTCAACATCTTGGGATCCTTAAGGAATGTAATATGTTATGTTTGCTTCTTTATGATTGTATGTTATTGCTTTCACTACTTTATGTTTAATGTGTATGTTATTCTTTCTTAAAAAGAAAAACCAAAAGTTTGGCAAACTTAGTAAAACTTTAGGTTAATTCTTTTGGATCCCTTGGTAGGGTGTTACATATGTATATATGTGTGTCAACCACTATTCCTTCTACTACTAAAAGTCCTCTAATCTTAGATTTTGTTTAAGCTTTTTTGACCGCCCTACCAAATGTTTCTTCCATTATAATGAAAATTAATGGGGAGATTATCTCACCTTGCCTAGTACCTCTTGATATGTTGAGAAAACCTTTGGGGGTACCTTTAAATAGTAAATAAATTTTTGGGGCCAATATGTAATTTAATATTAATTTTATCCACTTGTGTGAAAAGTTGAATGCTTCCAAAATTTTGCATATGAATCTCAATTTGACCTTATCATAGGCTTTTTGAATGTCTAATTTTATTAGCATATATGCCTCATTTTTTATTTGCACATAGTATATTAGTTCCTGGATTCTGATTATTTCACCAAGGATTGATTGATTGGGCACAAAGCCTACTTGTTCTTCTAGGATTAATTTGGTCAGTACCATTCTTATTATAATTTCTAGAGCTTTTGCTAATACTTTTTATATGGTATGCATAATTTTGTTGGTCAAAATTCTTATGGATTTTCATTGACCTTTTTTGACGGATAAGAGAGATAAATGTGTTGTTTATTTCTACTAAGAGGGATCCTAAGTTTCTAGTAGCTTTAATTGTAGACTAGAGATCCTCTCCTAGAATGTCACAACATTTCTAAAAGAAGAAGGCTTGGAACCCATTAGGGCCCAAGGATTTGTCTGGATTAAGGCTAAAAATAACATCTTTGATTTATTCTATTGAAAGTGTCTTATTCAGAATAAATTATCTTCAAGTGTAATTAGCTTTGGGATTGTGTTTAACATACTGTTTTGCACTAAATTAGGTTAGAGATCTCTTAATTATTTAAATTTTTAATGAAATAATTTATGAAGACTTCTAAAATTTGAGATTGATTCTCTACTATTTCATTTGAGTTATTTTTTATTTTTTATATCTTTTTTATATTTGGTTTAGTTAGAGTGTTGTAAAGGAAGATTTGTGTTGCAGTTTATGTTTCTCTAGATTTTTGTCTCCAAAATATTTCTTCTTTTGCAAAATTAATTTCTTATTTGGCTTATAACTTTTTTTACTTAGATATCTATTATTATCCATTCCATTCTTACTACTTGGGTAAGATTTTTAAGATTTTAATCTATCTATAGTTTCTATTTAATTATTAGTTATTGAAGTGAGTTTTTATTCCATTTTAATATTTTTTCTATGATTATTTTTAATTTGGATATGAAGGTGAACATTCTCAATATTTCAACCTTTGTTTCTTTCCACAAATGCTTTATGTTTTCCATGAATTTGTTGTCTAGGAAACACATTTTTTCACATTTGAAAGGGTTTCAAGCTAGTTTCTACTATTCTTTGAATTCTACATTGACTGGGAGGTGGTTTGAACCTGTTCTTGATAGAATCATTCATTCGATGGAGTATTTGAAGCTTCTTAACTCTCCTTTGAAGATGAATCTATCTAGTCTTTTTGTTATTTGGCTGAAAATTTTCCTTCTAGTGTGTCATTTATATATTCCATTTATTGGTTTAATATCAATAAGATTGTCTTTGAGAAACATTCTTTGAAAACTACCGTTGTTTGTAAAATCATTTGAATGCCTTCACTCTTTTCTCCTAGTTTAAGTATTGCATTAAAATATCCTCATATCTAGAAGTTTTTTGTTTGTTGAGTGTTCATTAAAAAATTTATTTCATTCCATAGAGATTTTTTTGAGAAGTTGGTACTAGACTATATACATTTATTATGGAAAACTGCCCATCAGTTTTAAAGTTTTTGATCTCCCCCCTCCCAATCCAATTCTTGTTTTCTATTAATGTGTTGTAGTAAATTTTCCTAGGGCCCCATATTATACCCAATCCTCTTGAGGCCCCATCTAATTCAACCATATCTACATTCCAGAATCCTATCTTTTTACTAAACATTTCCCCTTGTTCTTTTCTTAATTTGGTTTCTTGGATCAAGATGATTTCTGATTCAAATAAGGTTAAGTTGCACTTTAGTAAGTGCTTATTGCTAGGGGAATTTAGTCCCCTAAAATTACACATGTTCATCTTAATTATTTCATGGGAAGGCTCTTCCCCATCCCAAATTTCAATATTTCTTGAATATTTTTCTAGTTTCTCGCATTCCCTATTATTGATCTTAATTCGACTAAGGTTTTCTTGCATCTTTTCTCTTTTATCTTTCAAATTATTGGGGCTTAAATTTGTCCCATGTTAGTTTCTATTCTTGGGTTATTGAAATTATCAACTTCTATTTGAGAACTTTCTAATATTAGATCTATTTCCATTTCTTCTTGTTCAATCTCTTGTATCATCTAGTCAATAATGTCTTTTTCATTTACTAAGGAATGTATTTCTTCTTCTTTTGTCATCATTACTTCATTGCTAAGGGAGTCTATGGGTAAAAGCACAAGCCTGTGCCACCTTTTGTAAAGGAAAAGGCTAACAAAAGTATAACTATTCACATTCAATAACATAAAATTGCTATTACTATTTTGAATTTGGAAATGAAGTAAACTAATGAAATGTGTAGAAATCTAGAATAATCAAAAATAAAAATTGGCTTTAGAACTATATTTTCTATTTTATAAGAATTAAAATTTGAACTCACCTAAAATCGATAGTTTTCATCTCCCACCACATTTTTCAAAAAAAATCTATTCTAACTAGGAGAAAAATTATACATTCTAGAAGAAGAATCTCTCCTCTAGAGCATCATATAATGTTTAAATTTTTTTGATATGATTTAATATATTTTTCTTTCTCAAAAATGATATTTTTTTGAGTGTTAAAATACATGGTTGTGGAATTTTTCAATTTCAATATACTATATCTAATTAAAATACTATAAAATCCACATGATAATATTCTTGACTTTGAGCTCTATAAAATGGTGTTTATATATTATTAAAAAAATATAATAAAAAATAGTAAGAGTTATTGAAATGACACTTTTCTAATATAATTTTATTTCTTTAGTAATTGGATACAAACTAGTATAAAACATGCATTCAATAGACATTTCTAATTGAAAAAGTGTGAGACCATATATAACTTAGCTAGAATGAATTTATCTAGACCATATGTTTTATATAAAATTGAATTTTAGATAGAAATAGTCAAATTCAGTCATTCTGATAAGTCAACTTGAAAGGTGACACAACTTTGTACTTTTACCCCTATCACTCCGAAGTCTTCCCAATGTTCTATAGCTTCTTTATCTATTCCTAAATCACTACTTTGGTTTTCCTTCTTTTCATGATCTATTCCTTCACTTACATGTTCTTGATCCTTTTTAATCCAATTTTATGATTTTAATTCTATTTCTTATGATTTTTCTTCTTTATTCCTCTCTACTTCTTGCTCTTGTTCCTTTCCTCTTCTTTCTTCTTCTGGGCTATGTCTTCTACATCCACTTTCTCGAGTATTTTTATAAATGTTTCAATTTCTAGAGGAATAAGAATGTTTCCTTATCTTCTAGTGATTTCTTATCCTTGTTCTTTTGTGAAGATTTGGAAGAAGCAAAGGGATCTTTCCCATTTGCTAGAGTTTGCCAGAATTTGCATGGTTTCCTTGCTTTTTCTCTCTTTCTTACTGTTAAATATTTTTCCATTACTCTGATGATGCCAGTGGGATATCAACCTAATTTTAAATTTTAGGAAGAGATATTTCTTTTTTTCGATGTGTCCTTGTGTTACTTTTTTGTTTTCATTTTTCTTCTACTTTGTTACTTTTTGGATCTTTCCTTTATTTATTTTGTATCTTATTTTACTTCTTTTCTTTTTTTTTCTTTTTTTTTTGTCTCTCTTGATGTAATTTGAATCTTCAATTTTGTTATTTTTTCTTGATGCTATCTCTTTATTTAATTCACTATTCTCCTCCCTTTCTTTTGTTTCTCTAAATTTTCTTTTTTCTTGATTGATTTTCCTTAGGTGTGTTGTTATTTACATTTTTCTTATTTTTATGCCACACCCACTCTCTATGGTTTTTGTGTTCTTCTTCTAGTATTACGAGGTATTTTTGAAGACCACTATCCATTAGTAGTTTTTCATGCATTAGTTTTATGAGGCCTTTCATCCTTTCCATTAATTCTTCTTTTGTCTTATTGCAATGCGTACATGTCTCTTACTTATTGCAACTATTTTCTATCTAATTGATCTTTTGTAATGCTTCCTCCCCTTTATCAATCTATTGATAATTGTTTATATTTTTCTCTTTCACTTGGTTTCCTAATTGCTCTATTTGTAAGGTGTCTTCCTTGTCTTTAATGTGATCGCAAATTTCTCCTTCTTCTTGATCTAGACCCAATAGATTGTCTAACAATTTTTATAGATTATTCTCCATATATTTTCTTATTATTTTTAATGGTATGCTTTTGAGGATCTATCTTTTTCCTTGCCTCTTTTCTTCAATTTAATTGTCTCTCTAGACTATTTTTCTAGGAAAGATATATTTTAGATTTGAGGTTCTATTCACATAGATGAAGTTCTCTAAATTATTTTGTTTATAGGATTCTAAATGAAGTATCTCATGAATATTTTTTTCATATTTTTCATATTCTTAGTTGTAGATTGATCTCTTGGTTATAATTTAAATTATTTTTTCTAGTTTATTCTTTATAAGCTTCATATTGTTTATAATTTTTATTATATTAGAGGATTTTTAATTTGCTTCCATCCCTAGAAGATTTCCTATTTCTGATCCTAGTTTTTGAAGAGTGTGAAAAATAATGAACTCTATAGGAATTTATTTAATTTCAATCCAAGTCGGTATTTCCATGTTGTTGATACTATTTTCATTAATGTTAGGAATCTATTGGAAGAAAACTATGCTATATCCTTTATAAAAACACAAAGATCCAGACAAGAGATTTTTTTAATCTCTTTGTTTTTACAATGTAAATAATGTAATTTATTTGAAAGGGGGAGGATACTTAACTATTCACCATAGAAGTCATATGTCATCTCTAAAAGGTCTATGTCCTTTTCTTTGGAACCATTTCATAAAATAAAGACACCAAAATTTTCACATTCATCCCATCTTCTTTCAGAGTGTTAATTTCTTATAATTAGTGCATTGCTAACTTCATTTATACTTATGGGTTGATATCCTATTATTTTTCTATGTCTAGGGTTTATATATTGAGATTGGGTTAGGGTTGGGGATTTAGGGCTAAGAGTTAGCCTAACTAAGGGGAGTAGTTCATTGCAAAAGATTTTTTTGTTTTAGAATTATGGCCAACTCTAGGATTTGCACCTAAAGGAATGTTATTAGCCTTTGATAACTTGATAGGTCATCAATCTGAAGGGTCATTTTGGGAAGGAGCATTGTTATTCTTTTTGAAGGTGAACTATGTTGACCTAGATTCATCTATTTTTTGATTCTCCCTTCAAATATTTGTTCATTTTGCCAAGGAAGCTACTTTGGAAGAGTTTTCAATCTCAATTTTCTCCTCCTTGTTACTGTGGTCCATTATCCTATTTCTATTAATCCCATTTTAATAATCTCTAGGCAAGTTACTTCTGCTATATACACTGTAATTTGTAGTCTTGGAGGATTAGGGGTGTTTATGTTGGAAATATAAGAGGAGTAACTCAGAGGGGAGGGGTGAGTTAGTTACCATTAAAAAGAATTCAAATACCTTAGATGTCAATACAAACTTCTTATTAACTCAAATCCTTGCACAAATCAGTTACCACTAAATATACACTGTAACTCAGTTAATAAAGTAATCTTGAGATATTAATGTTTATTAACCTTTTTTAACTTAGCTATAGAGATATAAAGTACTAAGAAAATAAAATGAATACTTGAGACATCGAGATTTAATGTGAAAACCTAACTTGGGAAAACCACCAATGCAACTAGATACAACTTTTCACTGTTCTAAACTGAGCCATGTTAGGAGACAACCCTGTTAAAGGCTACAAAACACACAATTAGGTGTGACCCTATTAAAGAATTTAAATCACCCTATTAGAAGTGGCCTTGTTACAAATCTTTAAAAACATCAATCTAGAAATTCCACCTTGTTTGATGATTTACAAAAATGACTGTTAAGTCTAATCTTTTAAGAAATTTTCATCACAACTATAATTGTTAGAGTAATAATGATTGAATTGATTGATGAAGAAATTGGTTTGAAGATTCAGATAACTATTTTGATTTATCCTCTATATCCTTCTTGATCATAATATTTTTTTCATCTCCTTAGATGTTCTACCCTTAATCATATCTCCTTTATTTGTATCTTCTTCCCTTTTTGAACTTCCATAATCATTTAATCCATAACTTGAGCTTTGATATATATGAAACCCAATGTCAAGTTGGCTTGAATACCTTTACAAATAAATAGATAACATCCACTAAGTCATCTTACATAAACCAAACAATGAACAAGATTATTCTGTTGTAGGTCTATTAACACTAAAACTGGGTCACTTGGTTACCACTTAGTTCCTTGGTAGTTGACTTGCTTGGAGTACACTGAACCCCTTTGGTAACTAGCCTAACTCAATTTACTCAAGAATCCTTCAAAAAACAACCTAGCTAAGTTTGTACTTCATCACTAAACTTGGCTTCTTTTGAAGTTTTTCTCGTCTCATATAGAAGTCTACTGAGCTCGGTTACAACTAGAAGTGCTTGGTTAGAGTATAACATTTGTGTAACATCAATGACAATATACAATTGAATAATTGTTATGAACAATTTATGCCTAGGTCTTTATTCTTTTATGCATATTTTTGTGAAAGATTTTTTATTTTTTGTTTTGCTAAGCTATACATGGTCTAGTTTTATCCCTAGATGTGATCTTTTTGCCTTGATATGTAGAAATTTTCTACACTTCTTCCCTTTTTTTTGTGAGTTTAGAAAGGACATCAAAATTTTTGAACACCCATAGATTTCTTTTTATTGCATATTTTGTTTTTGGGAAAAAAAAAAATTTCAATTTACTTCTGAATTTGCATTTAGCAGAGCCATTTTTTAATTCAAATTGGATTTTGTTTCTCATACTATAATTTTCGTTATTCAATCCAAACTAAATGTAATCTTGGTTTAAGGAAGCATATTATAAATTATCCAATGTTCTTATTTCACTTAAATAACAATATGGTGGTTGTGTTTAAAATTTTTCTTTATTGTTTCCAATTTACTTATGGTAGTTTTGAGTAAGTTGATTTCTTTTGGACCAATACCTATTAGGAATTGATGAATAACTATTTTTAGAGAATGGCTACTTATTCTGTTGTGTTAAGATACTATATTTTGAATAATGAATTTATTTATTGGTTAGAAAATATATTTATTTAATTGGCATTTAAAAAATAATAATAATTATAAATAATAGAAAATAAATTATAAAATGCTAATTATTTTGGTTATTTGTCAATTTTAAGATCATTTATAGTTTAGTATGATTTTGATTTCATAAACTAAGTGTTATGGACAAGAAGTAAAATAGATCATTCTATGTTTGTTATCACCAAACATATTATAATATATGCATATTATTATAAGTTAATTGCACTATGATGTATTTTATTTTAATTATTACAACTATATATCGAAGTGTTGATATGAAATGGATTCCATAGAAGGGTAGTAAATGACATTTTTTTGTGAATAGAAATACAATAAATATTTGATAATTTTTTTTTGTTATATTGTAGACAATGTGTTACAAAATTCCATTACTTCTCCTAGTTTTCCTTATTTAGACTCCCTTGTTGTCATGTTGCGTATCTCTCATGTTAGGAAATATTCTAGGGAAGCTTAATAGCTTTGTAGTAGGGTGAAAAAATGCTTCTACAAAATTCTTGCCCCATTTTTCTTTTTGGAACAACTATTTGGAGGTCCTATCAGGAAGGTCATCATATTCAAAACATTAGAGTATTCCTTGTAATTGATTGATTGTCTCATGGTTTGATATTTAAGTTTGTTAATTGATGAAACTTGTTAAAACTATCATTTATAAATTTAGATATTGTATTTTTATTTTCTCTTATCATACTTATATTTCATTCATTAAATTTAATATAAGATTTTATTATTGATTAATCAAAACACATTGGGTGCTTTTCCATATTTTATGACAATAACTGATCTAACTCTTATTTTATAAATCAAAGACTTATTTATCATCCCCTTCTAAATTCATAGAGGAACTTAACATCATCACTGTGTTCTTAGGTGTCAATGTCTAAACTCTAAATTAATACACATATCTTACGAAGGAGTCACTTATCCTTTATTTCCAAACTTCTTCTTTATATGCTATGTTTTAGTTTAGATTTTAGCTAATACCTTCTTAGATCCTTAAATATTCTTACTGTATTAATTATTAAATAACATAATGCTTCTACATAGCCATTGACATAATCCTAATTCCCTCAAGATAGCCATTGACATAATAGCATATTTCTTTGGATGCGACTATCCTCCTTGCAAACATGACTATGGACAATTGACCAATTTTCAAAAATAAAAATAATCATAGATTTTCCTAAAAATTTCAGCATTTGATCTTCATGGTCTACATAGTTGGTAGTCAAAATAACAAAAAATTTAGAAAAGAAATTCATGAATGGAAAAAAAAAGGTTTGATTTTGTTTTGTCTTTAGTACATTTTGTTTGGAGATTAACCTGTCCCTATTTCTTTTGGATGTGTACTTTGATTGATGCTATGGTGTGATAATTGAGATTTTTGGTAAACTTTGGGTCTCTACTTTGATGCTCTTATTGTGACAACTTAGTCTATATCCTGATGCTATGGTTCTTATAAACGAGCTTTTTGGTCATTTATGCTTTACGAAGGAATATAGGTAACTATTAAAAAATATTAAGATCAGAAAAAAGCTTTAAATTGATCCAAAACCAAATCAACCACACAAAAGTTATTCAAATCTGATAGAGACCAATAGAAAAAATAATGTCCTATATGTGTTTTATTTTCTGTGATACCCTAATCACTATGGTTAGTGGAAAACTATAAACTTGATAGATGGATGCATAAAAAGGCATGCAAAGAGATCGATCGAGTTTGACTTTGTATGTTAATACCATTAATGAAAGATTCACTAAACTATTTTTTAAATTTCATTCAATACAACTTTGATGCCTAGTGTAATGATGAAAACTCATTGAAGATGGCATCGTTGCCATGTTCTCAGTTCTGAGAATAGGTTCACAAACTAAATTATTGATAGCTGGCATAATCTCGATCTTTGATCTTTTAGTAGTCTATATTGTGACAAAGTGATCTACCCATACTTTGATTCTCTAGGGGAGAGGACCCAATGCTTGAACAACCTAACTTTGCGCTTATCAAAATCCTACATAAAAAATTCAAATTGCTCCCAATTTTTTACAACTTACTTGGTGAGTCATCTACTTATAACTAAGGTTTCAAGTCCATGTCACCCATTATAATGCCACATCAGCATGCTTTCTGCCAAGTTTTCCAAAACGACCCAAAAAAAAAGTGAGACCAATAGTCATGCATAAAGAGTACCCATAGTTGAATAGCTAATTTGGCATCACATCATTGGTTAATTTTTATGACTAAGGGTACATTATATTCAATTTTGGGTAGTTAGCATTGTACTAACAACTTTAAAGTCACAATTATTGGTACAATGTTGTCAAAAAAATTAGACATTAAGTCAATAAGTGTAGGTATTAAGTGAACAACTCCTATCACAATTATTGGAATGTGTTCAAGTACTAGGTCCTTTCCCCTAGTCTACATTTGTTGTTGACAAAAGAGCTTTAGGATAGCATTATAACTAGTGCTTTTACCTTTGAAGGGTGTAAGGGTTAAGCCAAGAGTCTTATATATTATTGAATAATTACTACCATGTTTCTCATTATTATTCATTTTTGAAATTTAAGTCAAAATATTTTATTGAACACTTATATTTTTTATTAGTACTAGCATAGTATTATTATAATCACTTTTGTATATCTAGTTATTAATATTTCTTATTTCTACCAATAAGAATCATTTGTTTAATATTTTACAAAGGATAAATGCATATTTCTTACATTGATAAATAGATAAAAATAATTTAAAGTAATATGATTGGATAAAACATTTGGGGTCTTATACATGGATTTTCCACAACCATTATGCCACTTCAAATTTTTTAGGTGGCTTTTAATGGGATGACCCAATATTTGTAGATGTTAGCTTCTATAATATTTCACTTGTTATAAATAAACATAAATTTTTTTTAATGAATTGATTTTTATTGGATGGGTATAAAATAAGTAAAATATTTTTGTGATTTTTAAAAATAATTTTCTTAAATATTTGTCATATGTTTACTTTTTCTAACAATTTCAAATTAAAATTATAAGAGAAACAAATTATAATTAACATTTGTTTCAAATTATAATAATCAGAATTATTTAAAACTATTGTAAAAATATTTATAATTAAATAAAATTTATTTATTAATATCTAAAACTTAAATGCTATTAGTTATTTAAGATTATAAATATGTTAGGAATGTTAATATGTTAATTATGTAAAAAATTCATATATTTATTATTTATAATAAATATATAATAAAATTATGATTAAATTTATGTAAATAATTTAAACTACTAATTAAAAGGCAACTACTAAGTTACTAGTTACTATGTGTAACTTTTTTGAATTAATCATTGTTTCTAATAGTCTGGTTATGATAATTATCACTTTAAAATAGATTATTATATTTTATTGATATTTAAATTTTAATATACTCTTTAATACCACTATATTTTTTGATAACTCTAATATGGTCCTATATTCTATATGAAAATGTGAAAATTTATACAATTACTAATATTCATTTTTAGTTAATAGTTTTTTAAGAATCTTTTTCTTAACTAATCAATTCATTATTTTTACAACAAGTACTAGCCACTACAAGACACTTGTTATTTTCTTTAGTTGGAAATATTATATTTTGTTTAAGTACAATATAATGTAGGCGAGATTCCTCTTTTTTCATATAATTCCATCAAGATTACTTTGCAATTTGGAGTATTTTCCAAAGGTGAAAGTGGGTAGGATACAAAACCCATCCCTTGATCTAACTCTAGACATAGTTGTAAAAGTTAGACCTTGTCTTTCAGTTGTGTGAATATGCACATTATTTTTTGTAGCATAAGCCCTTAGCATTTATACATAGTGATAGTTAGCACATGATTATTGGAAGTTGTCTCTAACTTTTTGAAATGATAGGTACTAGTGGTAACTATTGAGGATCTTCATGCTTCCAACCATAATAAATCATACATGGGAGTATTTGATGGCCTACAACCTAGTCTATAAATGATATATGAATCTCACCAATAGCTCCATTAAAACATCTTGCTTCTATCTAAATATTCATTGTATTTATCTATCATGTCATATATCTTTATAATTCTATCCCTTCATTTCTCTCTCTTACACAAACTTTGTGTGCTCTCTTTATATTTATCTCCCACCTTTGTATTTAATTTCTCTCCCTCTGTCCCTCACTCAAAATTTTACCTTCACCTCTCTTTTATCTTTTTTCCAAACACCAAACACCATTTTTTATATAAATATTCACTATCTATTTTCTCCCGACCCTTCCCTATTTTCATTTTTCTCTTTTTCTCTTTTCCAAATTTCATTTCTATATAAATATACATTACTTATGAACTTAATGGTAAATTTAATTTCACTAATTTAATATGAAAATAACTCTTGTCATGAAAATTTTAATCTTAAACTTGAGTAATTTTGCAAATTAAAATAGATATTTATAGCTTAGTAAAAAATTACAAATAATTAAAATTTGGTATGAAAAGATAAAAATAAAGAATGAAGGATTACGAAAGAATAAGTTTTATCATATATTTATGTATTATGATAAAATATATTTATATTATTTTTCAATTTAAAAATGCATTCACAATGCACATAATAGTCAACAATGACTATTTCTTGTCTAAATTTCTCTCATTTTGTCAATAAATTTCCCAACTAAAATTTATAATTAAATATTATATTAATTTTTTAACATATAATAATATCATATATATATATATATATATATATATATATATATATATATATATATATATATATATATATATATATATATATATATATATATATATATATATATATATATATATATATATATATATATATATATATATAATTTTAACTAAAATAAATCTAAATATAATTGTCATACATCTTAAGTAGAGGTACTAAGATTATTATCAATATCAAAATTAACATGTACAAATTTTATTGTAACATTAAATAGTTTTATCATATGTTTTTAGAAAACTAAAATTAAAATATCTACTAATAATAATATTATATAATATATTTTTTTTAAAGAAAGGACTTGATATATATTATATTATATTATATAATTTCATTAGTTTCCCGCCGATCTTTTCAGAAGGTTAACTTACAGACACATTATTTTTGTAGTTTATGTCTGTTAGGTTTTTACTTTCATGTTATTTGTTTAAACTTCTTGTTACCCTATCTTCAATAGTTGTTTTACTAACCCCATGATTAAATTAGGAATTCATATAGATGCATTGTTAGGTTGCATTCATCATAAAACAGAAAAATACAAAAATATATTTCTTTTTGTGTGTTTTATTCTTTTGAAATAGTAAATAGATTCTACATCTTATTTCAATTGTTTAATGAACTAGCGAAGGTCTCCTCGTGATCACCAAGAACCTTGGAGTTGATACTAGATTAGATTTTCAAGGGAGGAGTTCGAAAGGATTCTTTCCATTAAGCATTATGCAAAATGAAAACTGAATAGAAGTGGCACTAGAAGAAGGACCCCTTAACATTTAGAATAGAAGAAATTTTTTGCAAACTTCAAGATTTTGGATTTTTTTACAAGTTCAATTTTTTTTTGAACTTTCGATCTTCTCAGGTGCACAGCTACATAGGTATGCTAGGCGCATAAGTGCCCAGATGCACTGGTGCACTAAATTCTAAGGTGTGCCTTATTTTTTGAGAAAGTGTACTTCTATAGAGGTGCACTTTTTCCAAAATTGATACAAACTGGAGGATCTTGATCAAGAATCCCCATTTTAGTGAGCTTTAAGATCTTCATCAAGTGCACACGAGTTCCTTGAGCTTAGCCATTTTTGCAACCCCTACAGTAACAAAGGAATACCTTGGATTATACCACTTTCATTCAACATTTTATCATCTTATTTAGTTTCACCTCTACAAAAACCACCCATTATTCCACCAAACCTTCTAATGGTCTTTTTTGCTAATGTTGTAGACTCACCAATCAACTTGAAAGGTGTACTCAATGACCTTCCTAAGAATCCTAAGAAGTCTAGCCGAAGGTTCATCTATCGAGAGACACAAACTACTAAAGATCACATTAAAGTATTCAAAGAAATTTACAACTGAAAGAAGATTTCCAATGAGAATGTGGTTCTTCATTTATTCCCCTACTCTTTGGGGGAAGTTTCCTTTAATCAATACGTTAATTTTCCACCTAGAAGTATCGGAGACTGGGATATTTTTGAAAATTGTTCTTGGAACAATTCAAAACCTTCATCAACTCAACGGTGATACATCAATAGTTCTTATCAATAAAAATAGATCCAATTGAGATAGTTTCATGCTTTAACCATCGCTTTCATATGGCATACCACAAGCTAGAAACACAATACACTATACTAGTTGAAGCTGCTATTCAGATTTATTTGAATGCTATGGACCATCTCGCTGCTATTTTTCTAAGAAGACTTCCTACAAAAAATATTGACACATTAGATAAAGTCTTCATAGAAGAGATTACCTTCAATAAGTAAGAAAATCCTAATGGAGGAGGATTGATGCTTCTAGCTCAAGCTATTACAATGATGCCAAAATATCTTGTCAAAGAACCTATGATGTCTAATAAATTCATACCTATGAATCTAATTCCATTACAGTAGGCATCTACTTTGCAAAACCCCGCTTTAACATATCTAGGGTATGAATCTCCAAAAGCTAGTTTCGTTGAGCAAAAGGCAACAATTTCTATTGAGGCAAACAATATTTTTTCCTTTGAGTTTGGTCAAATGAAGAAGACCCATGTCACAAATGAACAATGAGCTAACTCACTTGAGGTTTTCATAAGGATAGACTAAAAACTTTCAAAGAAACAATGCTAGTCCTTACAACAATAACAACTATGGTCAGATCTGCAATAGGAATTTCAGTAGGAACAACAATGTAGGCAACAATAATGGAGGAAACAACTTCAATCCTCTTGACTGTAATAATGGCTTCCAAAGACAAAATCAACAATAGAAAACTCATTCAAATAATGGAAGCATTCCTGAAGACACTAATAACAATAATCTTCAGTATGCAGATGTCAACCAGTATGATGATGGTCAAAATACATCTAACAGTGATGGTTCATACTATAATGTAAATCAAGAAATGAATTAGAATTCACAAGTGAATGATAATGTCCCTCTTATATAATTCAATACTATGCTACTAAAATCTTATGATTTTGCACAGAACATATAGGTGGAACAATCACCTAATGAAGAATTCTCTTTTCTATTTAATCAGAAACTAGACATTCAGCCCGAAGAGATGTTTTCTTTTTGCAATGACAATCAAAACACTTACAATCTACAAAGTAGAAAAGAACCCATGACAGATGGAATTCCTCTAGCACTACAACTAACTCCTCCTAATTCAAGAGTGAATAAAAATCCAATGCCAATTAGGCCATCATATGGAGGACAACAAAGCTAGAATCAATGAAATGTGCCAACAATTCTAAAAAATCCTGCTTGGTCTACTAAAAAGCATAGTATAGTAGAAGATTTGAAATAAACTAAGGCCAACATGTCCATGTTTGACATGTTGAACAACTATCCACATCAATGAGAGACACTCATAAAGACTCTTGATCATACAAAAGCACCTCATAATATGAGTACTACTCTTCAAAAGATAGTATATCAATATGTCAATGCTTTAGAGGCAATGCCAACTATGTTGAAAAATAAGGTTGAGATACCCCCATTTCTGTTAAGCATTAGGATATATGGGAAGAATCTTCATAATTGCCTAATTGATTTAGGGATCTCTTGTAATGTTATGCCACTATTGATAGCACAAAGGTTGGGAGTCACTCCTCAACTCTCTAATTGGATAGTGATACAGTTGGATAAAATAAAGGTGAAAGTCATTGGTGTATTAAAAGATGTTCAGATACAGGTAATAGTTGACCCCTAGATTCAAGATATCATTGATATACATGTAGTTGATATTCCTAAAACATATGGACTACTACTAAGTTGAGAATGGAAAAAATGCTTAATGGGATGGTTTTCTATGGATTTCTCTTAGTTATGGTTACCATAGAAAGGGTTGAACAATCAAATTAAGATAGATGTTGAGCCAAAGTTAAAAACAATGATTATAGAATACAATGTTCCAAATGAAGTAGCATGCTTAAAATCAGATTTGGGCTCTTACAAAGTGATGGCTTTTGATACAACTCCAAATAGAATATCAGATGATCAAAATGAAAGGTCCAAGATTTCAATCCCAAACAATTTGATAGTAACACAGTTCATAGAAAACATGATAGCTAATTTACAATGTTTAGGAGAAGAAACTGACCCCAATATCCTACTTCTCCCAGGATTTTTCTGATTACATAAAATTAGTCATTCAAATTTCGAATTTTGTCTGTACCAGGAAGTAATTGCTAAGGTATTAACACAAATGCTGGAAGTGAACAGTTGTAAAACTCCATAAGATGAACCCAAAGAAGATAAAAGTCCTATAAAAATATTTGAATCTGGGGAAGAAGTTGAAGAGGAAATTGAAGATCTAAATGTAACATATAGTGATACCTCTTTAGATGGTGGAGATTTGTCTTCTCTACCACTAGGAATGATCAAAGTTCAAAAAAGAAGACATTATGTGAAAGGTCAAGGATGGACTTTAGTAGTCTTCTATCCTAAACCCAAAATGGATGAAATTATAGAATTAATAGTGGAAATTCAGCACAAACCAGAAAAATGTATAATTTTGGTGTCAAGAACTAACAATGGGAAATCATCAAGTCCAACACACAAAAGACTACAATGGATTCCTAAGAAACAATCCTTTCAAGCCCAAGAGAAAGAGAAGCTAAGGAAGAATAAGCATAAGATTAGAAATCCCAAAGAAGATTTGATCTAGACACTTCAATTTGATGGTTCCAAATAAAAATTAGGAGTTGGCTCAAGTATTGAGTTGATCAACCTAAAAGGTAATTATTTCTATGCATCATATTGGTTACAATTTAGATGTATAATGTTGTAGAATATGAAGAATTGATCCACGGACTTCTTTTAACATTGGAGAAAGGAATCACAACTCTCATAGTTAAGGGATATTCTTAATTTGTTAGATGAAAAATGAAATCATTATACTCCTACAATGATAAGGGGTTTCTTGCTTACAAGAAAAGAGCATGGGATCTAATGGATGATTTTGAAGATTTGAACATAAATTCAATCCCAAGAAGGAGAAACATGGTAGCAGATCCTCTCACTATTTCAGCTAGTACATTTCAACCAGTTGAACAAATAAAACTAAAAAAAATTCAAGTAAATTGGTTATTGCCACATCTATCTTGAAAAATATAAAAAACTTCCCATTTTTTAAGGTTGGTCAATATATACTCAAATTTATCATGTGCAATGGCCACTTTAAAGGGAAAGAGATCAATAACACTTTGGATGACAAACCTAAGGATGATGAACTCGAAGATGAATATGGGATCCTAAACTTAAAAAGAAACACTATTTCCAAGGGAATGGTTGAGTTGGAATGCATTTTTTATTGTGATGAATCAACACTTAATAGAAGAATGTTACAATAAAAAGGGATTGAAGAATGTGATTCGTATAATTTGGGTACCGATGAAGATCCTAGAATGGAAAGGATCAGAAAGGCATGCAATGCATAAGAAAGGGAAGACATGCTCAAATTACTTATAGAGTATAAGGATGTTATTGCTTGAAGCTACGAAGAGCTAAAAACATATAATCTTGAGACTATTACGCATGATATTCCATTGAAATTAGATGCCAAACCTTTCTATCAAAGGCAAAGACCTATTAATCCTATCATTGAGCTATTGATAATAAAATAAGTCAAGAAGTTACTTGATGCCAAGATCATCTTTCCCATTCACCATTCTATGTGGGTGGCTAATCTGGTTCTTCTACAAAAAAAGGCCAGAGAAATTCATCTTTATGTGGACTTTCATAATTTAAACCTCCCATCTCAAATGGACAACTATCCATTGCCTTCACTAGATGAGGTTTTGCAAATTGTAAATGGTTCAAACATGATGTCCTTATTCGATGGATACTCGGGGTATAATCAAGTACTGGTTGACAAAGAAGATAGGCTAAAGATGGCCTACACAACTAAATGGGGGACATTTTTGTTGAGATAACGGGTGTTGCACACATTGTATAATATTGTTATATTGTATTATTTTATTTTATTATGCAATGTTACACCTAGATGGACGTGCAACATGTAAATATTCCCATGGAATATTCTTGACGAGTTGTATTGTAACATTGTGATAATATTTCTTGTAATTATTTAATATTGGGGAAAAGAATTAAATGCCCAATATTAAATGGGGGATTAATATGTTAGGTAGCACATGGTTTTAGCACATGGTTTATGTAATACCACTTGGTGGTTTTGTGGGACTTCCTACTATATAAGCAACCACAAGGGTACATGTTGGTGAGTGGAAAAAAGACAAGAGTCGAGTGGGACAAGGCTTGATAGGTTAGCCAAGGGACCATTTGTGAAGGTTGGAAGCATGGCATAGGATGTGTGGATTCATGCTTGTTCACATAGTTTGCTCTGGTGGCTATGGTTTTGAATACTTTCATGGTTGTATTGCAATGGTATTTTTTGCAAAATAATACATGGTGATGGATGCATTTGGAGGCTAGGTTTTTTCCTCAATGAGGGTTTTCCAAGGTATATCTTTTGTCACATTTTGTGGGTATGTTGTCTATTCTCTTGCATGTAGATTTTAATTCTGTGTTTATTTTAGATCTATTATGTTTTATGTGGAAATGCTTACATTCTTTCTTGCAAGTTTCCTTGCAAGTGGTATCAGAGCTATGGTTTTATTACTATAACCCTAGATTAAATCCATGGGAATGCATGAGAGGATAAAAGAAAGAAAAAGATATATGAGTTGTTTATTGCAAATCCGAGGGTTTTGGGTTTGCTATTATGATGGGATGTTAAAAGATTTGGGCATATGAAATTTTTTAGATGGTTCAATTAAAATGAGGGTTTTTTAAAGCATAGCTTGCAAAAATGACCTCTTGGGCAAAAACAGTCCTCACCATTGGATCCAAGTTGACATTTCCATAAATTTTGATATATGATATGCCCTAGTTTGGCCATGTTTAGAGGAAATGAAAGAGTTTTTTAGTTTCAACTCATGAGGGCCATCAAATTTAATCCCGTCAAAATTTTTATCACAATAAAAAAAGTTTGTAGTGAAAATGGTAAAAAGGACTATCTTAGTAAAACAACCATAACTTTCTCTCAGGATATTGGATTTTAGACTTCTTACAAGTGTTGGAAAGCTAATTTAGAGCACTACATGGTATAGGTTTAGTTCTACGATTTTGACATCTTGTTAAGTTTTAAGAGCCCGAAAGTCAGATGTTGTTTAATTTGAGCATGGATTAGGGCATAACTTGGGCATAAAAAGTCAGATTTTAGACTTTGAGTAGTCAATAGAAAGCTCTTGGAGAGCTCTAGACATTAGTTTAGATTTGATGCAAGTTTGGCATGATTTATTTGGTGATATATTGATTTGAACAATTTATAGATATATTTTGACTATGGTAACATTGTGAATTTATGGCATTAGAGATTTAAAATTTGATGTTACTGTATAGTCAGTTCATATTTTAGATTAGTCTCATGATGATATGGTTATCAGTATTTGATTTGGATATGTATGATGACTTGTTGGGTCTACAAGTTATGCAATGTTGTAAGTAGTCTATGCTTACAAGTTACATTTATGGCTTGGTTATGGGTTGTCTTTGCCCATTGATCTTTCATTATTGATGCATATTTAAATTGGTGGCTTGGATTTGGGTTTTCTATACCCTAAGTCACATGATTTTTTGATTTATCTTCGTGTAGAAGGGATGAGATGTTGTTACCAAGTATAGTCATGACAGAGGATTGTGGTTGACTATTTTATGCTTATAGGTTGGACATATTGAGAGTTAGTTGCTTGGTTCATGGATGTGATCATGGTGCCATGGATTTTGGCATGACCTAATTGGATATATAGGTACATCCTTGATGTACATTGGTTTGGATATCTTATTTAGTTATGGTGTTATATCTTCTTGGTTGAGGATCATGATTATTTGGTTTCTTTTGAGGAGCTTATGATGTGCACTTTGAGTTCTTTGATGGTTTGATGCCTTGGTTAATTCTCATTTTTAGAGGATGGATTTTTCATCATGTGTCATGGATAGCTTTGATACATGGTTTAGTGGGAGCTTGTGATAGTGCTGAGGTGACAGTGTAGGATTAGTTCCTAGTTTGGTTTGTATCTTCTTGGGTTTGGAGATCTTGGTTTCACTTGGTATTGACACTTTGGTAGTGAGTGTAGACCTAGAGGATCTTCATGTAGGAGATGGATTTTATGATTTCATTGTTAGAGGATGGATTTTTCATCATGTGTCATGGATAGCTTTGATACATGGTTTAGTGGGAGCTTGTGATAGTGATGAGGTGACAGTGTAGAATTCGTTCCTAGTTTGGTTTGTATCTTCTTAGGTTTGGAGATCTTGGTTTCACTTGGTATTGACACTTTGGTAGTGAGTGTAGACCTAGAGGATCTTCATGTAGGAGATGGATTTTATGATTTCATAGATGACTTGGTACCATAGTTGAGTGGGATTTGTTGGAATTGATGGATTTATTTAGTGTTTGTAGATGTTGGAGGTTTGTCTTTGATCTTGTTGTTGCAGAAGCATCTTTGACATTTGCATGGTGCAATTGTTATCTTCATGGTGTGTGAAGATGGTCAAATTTTGAGGACTCATGGAGTTCTTGGTTATCTTCATCGTGTGTGAAGATGGTTGCATCTTGAGGACTCACAAGGTTCTTGGTAAAGGTGTGGTTTATGCTTTCATTTGGCATGTTATCCTTGGTGTGAGGATGGTTTTTATTTTTTATGTCATGGTATACTCTTGATATGTGTTTAGAGTTGTGACATGTTATAGTATGTTCATATGGAGCATCTTATCTCTTTTATTGATATGGTTAGATCATTTTGTCATGTTTATGTTCTTGAGGCCATGGTTCAAACTTTGACATTGATCTTGGTTTAGTTTCTTAGTATTGAGTACACTGGTCATAAGCTGGATACTTTGATTTTGTTGCAGCTAGCAGGATGGAGCACATGGTGTACTTTGATCTATGATGGTGGATGTGTTGGGAGGGATTGTCCCTTGTTCATTTATGTGGCTACATATTGACACTATGCAATGTATACAACAAGTGGGAGATTGCTGAGATAATGGGTGTTGCATACATTGCATAATATTGTTATATTGTATTATTTTATTTTATTATGGAGTGTTGCACCTAGATGGATGTGCAACATGTAAATATTCCCATGAAATATTCTTGAGGAGTTGTATTGTAACATTGTGATAATATTTCGTGTAATTATTTAATATTGGGGAAATGAATGAAATGTGGGGTTAGTGTGCTAGGTGGCACATGGTTTATGTAATACCACTTGGTGGTTTTGTGGGACTTGCTACTATATCATTAGCCACAAGGGTAGTTTTTGGTGAGTTAAAAAAAGACAAGAGTCAAGTGGGACAAGGCTTGAAAAGTTAGCCAAGGGAGCATTTGTGAAGGTTGGAGGCATGGCATGGGATGTGTGGATTCATGCTTGTTCGCATAGTTTTCTCAGTGGCGAGTATGGATTTGAAGGCTTCCATGGTTGTATTGCAATGGTATTTTTGGCTAAATAATACACGGTGATGGATGCGATTGGAGGCTGGCCCAAGGTATATCTTGTGTCACATTTTTTGTGGGCGTGTTGTCTATTCTCTTGCATATGGATTTTAATTCCATGTTTATTTCAGATCTATTATCGATTATGTGGAAATGGTTACATTCTTTCTTGCAAGTATCCTTACATTTTTCTTACAAAAGAATGTCTTGTGGGATAATTAATGCAGGGGCTACATATTAGCGAGCCATGGATGAAGCTTTCAAGGGATTGATAAAAAAGTGTATAGTCATCTACATGGATGACTTAACTATCTTTTCAAAGGATCAAAGCACTCATATTACTAATTTATGATAGGTATTCAATAGATGTCATAAATATGGTGTATCACTCAATCTTAAGAAATGTTCATTTGGGGTTTCTAATGGAAAGCTCCTAGGTCCTATCATCTTTGAAGCTGGAATGTCCATTGATATTGATAGAATTAAAGCTATTCTAAAGTAATCACCTCCTCATAGTTGAAAATAAGTTAAGTCTTTCTTCAAGAAGATAATTTTTTGTACAAAAATTCATAAGAAAATTTGCAGAGATTGTTTGTCCCCTTAATGATTTACTCAAAAAGGGAGCTAAAATAGAATGGGTTTCAAAAATTAAGAAATCATTTGAGGATATCAAAGTGGCCATTTCCATGGCCCCAGTATTGGTGAATCCTAACTATGAACTACCTTTCAAAATATACTCTTTTGCTTTAAAACACTCATGTGCTTGGATTCTAACACAGAAGAAGGAAAAGGAAGATGAAAGACCTATTACCTTTATGAGTTTCCCTCTAAAAAATGCCAAGTTAAATTAGTTCAACCTCGATATATAGTATTTTTCTTTAATCAAAGTGGTAAAGAAATTCTGCCATTACATACTAAGGAGCAAGGCATTAGTGTAGTTTTTTTTATTTCCTAGTGGGTTATTTATTTTTCCTTATATTGCTAGGTTTTTCATACACTTTTAATGATCTTGCTTAGGTTAATAAAGCATGTGTTATTTAAAAACTAGTTGTGAGGTGTCACAGGTCTTCCTACATGTGAGCATCCATTAGCTATCTTAGGAAGATACTTTTCTATCTTTAGTCTGATAGATGGTTTCTCCTCATTGGTTGGTGTTTCCACCTCCTCCCTTTTCCTAGTCTATACAAGCATGCTACCTGGCTTGTATTTGTAATAGTTTTCTTTTGTATCCTCTTAATGCTATTTTGCTTCTAGCATTTGCATTACTCTCTTGGAGACTAACTCTATGTTGCTATTATTATTTTGCATCATTTGCATTCATATTTTAGATATCTATTCTTTTCACTAGTTTTCTGGGTTATCAATCTTTTTAGATTCTAACATGGTATCAAAGCTTTTCTATGTGAAAGAGTAGAGTTTAGTTTTCTTATTTGAGAGATTCACGGGAGGGGGGGCGTGGAGGGTGGTAATAAATCCTATTGTAGTTTTTTGGAAAAAAAGGTATGCTCTTCTCTTGCATCTTTGGATGATCTTGAGAATTAGAAAAGTTTTGACAAAAACATTGTTAATCTCTAGGGTTTCAATCTCAAGTCTGAAACCAATGTGCATATTTTAAGTTTTCAATCAGTATTGTAGGTTCTAGCATGTCATTGATGGACTTAGGAAGCTAATTTAACATTTGCATGTTATCTTTTGGTTGTTGGGGTCATTTTAGTTTTTGGAGCCATTTTTTATTGTTAAAGGCATTTGATTTACACTACAGCTACATCTTATGTACATCAGCAAGAAATTTGCTTTCTGGGTTTTGTTTGTAGCATTGAAAAACTATCAGGGTATCTTTTAGTTTTTGCATGCAAGCTATATATTTTTCATAATTGAATAGGAAAAGCTACAACCATACCCCTCTTTGTTGGTATTTACAGATTTGAACATAGTTTTCAAATGCCTTGTTCTTGCTCATATGGACTCTAATTTTGACGATTCTTCTAATGACCCTGGCTAGTTTTGTGTTCTCTATCTACTAGTGGAGTTGTTTTTTTATTTTTATGCATAATTTTTTTTAGAAATTGTAGATTCTTGGTTGTGACTATGGACAGTTCTCATTTTGGAAATTTCAAACGATCATAACTTTCTCATATGACCTCATATCGAGGTGATTCTTTTTTTGAAAGTGCATGATTTTTTGAGTAGATTATAGTGGTGCTATTTGTTTCCTTGATTATTGTGCCCAAATTTTACTTTCAACATATGCTCTTCATGAGGTTTTTTAATACATTAAAATCAAGACCACTAAGTATTTATTCCTAGTGGTAGTTGTGAATGCACTAAAATAAAGTGCCAAATCAGATTTCTTTGGGGTGTTCTTTGATTGAGTAAAAAGGGTTGGGGGGGTTGGGGGGGGGGGGGGGGGGGGGGGGGGGGGGGCATTATCGTGGCTGGGTTCTCTTTTTTTTTTGACATTTTTTTTATCATGGATCAAACAAATATGCCCATCCTAACTCTATACAATTACTTTGAGTGGAAATCACGCATGCCAATTCACTTAAGGAAAGATGGATTAAATAGGATAACTATGAAACTTGAAACTGAAATTGATAAAGATAAGCCTAAGTGGTTTAACAAATGTGATGAGGTATATGGAACATTGTGTTTGTCTTTTTATCTTGATTTTCTATTTCACATTAAATCTTTGAATACACCAAATGAAATATGGTTAAAGCTAGGAACACTATTTGGCACACAAGATTCAATGAGGGGTCATATGTTGGAAAATGAACTAATTAGTTTAAGTCCAAGAAATTTCAACACAATCCAAGATTTCTTCACTAAATTGAAGTCACCAAGGTTGTAGTTAAAACAATGTGGAATTGAAAAGAAAGATGAACAACTGATTCTTAGTATTCTCTCTAAACTAATTTCAGAATATTCTGGGTTTGTCTCTATCTTCTATGCTACTAAGGGTGCACTTGGTACTCAATTCACCATGCCATCTTTAGATGATTTTGCTATCAATCTCACTTGAAAATTGGACAAGCTAATCTAGATGGGCACTCTTAAGTCCTCTAAGTCACATGTCTTAGTTTCCAACCGAGGCACAAAAGAACAAAAAGGACAAAGTAGTAACAACAATAGTAAGGATGAGAAAAAAAATAATAGTGAGGAAAAAAAGGATCAAATAGCAATTTCTTCAAAAGAAATTATTGATAACCCCATCTTCCAAGGGAAATAAGCCTGAGAAAGAAAAGGTCAAATGTGCCTATTGTAAAAGATCTGGTCATGATGAACATAAATGTTTGAAGAAACAAATTGATCACTTGACATACATTCTTGAGAAGAATAATATTAGTGTTCATGAGTCTATCAAAAAAAGTTCTAATGAAGGGTCTAACAAGGAAAACAAAAACAACAAGGGGAAAGGAAAGGGCAATACCCTTATTGTAGTTGCTTCATCACCATCCACTTGGGTTCTTGATTTGGGTGCTTTGCACCACATGGCTTCATCTAAAGAAGAAATTGATTCCTTGGAGCCATGTACTATGACTTCTATTTTGATGGGTGATGAAACTCCTATTGAGGTGTGTAGCAGAGGGTCTATTGATGTGGGGGATGACACATTCCATGATGTTCTTTGTGTACCCTCATTATCAACTAATCTCCTATTAGTATACCAAATCACTCACACAAGTTCAAGCAAGCAGATTGAGTTCACTCCTGATTTAGTGGAGATATATGAGTTACACAGTGATTCTACAATTGTAGTTGGGAGAGTAGATCACTAGTCATGACTCTATCTTTTTCCCCACTTTTTTCCTGATCTACCTTCAACTATTTTTCTCACTCACTCTAATGATGTGAGTAAATTATGGCATGAGCAGTTTGGCCTTCTTAACTTCCACTATTTACATGAGCTCAACCAATAGAGCATGGTCACAAGGTTGCTTTCAATTTAGTTCTCAAGTGGTGTTTTCCAAGGTTGAATTTTTGGTAAGCATCCTAAGGAAAAGTTTGACAAAAGTAAGTCATGGAGAACTTCACATATACTAGAGTTAGTTCATAGTGATTTGATTGGTCCATTTTAGTATCCTTCTTTTAGCAAGGCCTGATACATCCTCACATTCATTGATGACTTTTCTCTATATACTTGGGTGTAATTTCTCAAAGAAAAGTCAGAGGTATTTGATCATTTTTCAAGACTTCAAATTTCTTTTAGAAAAGCAATCTGAGAAAGCCATCAAAGTTGTGCGCACAAACAATGTTGGTGAGTATGTTAACCATTGGTTTGAAAGATTTTTCACTTCAAAGGGGATTGATTTACAACATTTAGTTCCATACAATCCTTAGAAAAATAGTATTGTAGAATGGAAGAATAGATCCTTGAAGGAAATGGAAAACTATATGATTCACTCTAGATCTCTTGCATCACAGTATTGGGTAGAGGCCCTTCACTGTGCTTGTTATATCCAAAATTGTGTTCCTCACTAAGCCTTGAAGGGAGTTACTCCTTTTGAAGGTTGGAGCATTCAGAAAGCATCAGTTAAGCACTTTCAAGTTTTTGGATCTCCTCCATGGGCCCACATTCTTGTAGAGAAATAAAAGGCCTTGGATCTACAGAGAAAACTTTGTATATTTGTAGGTTATCCTGATGGTGTGAAGGGTTATCAGTTGCTCCACCCTGCTACACATGAGTTGTTCATTGAGAGGATTGTTTAGTTTGAGGAAGGACCTTCAAGCTCCCTTTCTATCACTTCTCCAACTCCTACTTTGACATTGGAGTCACTTGGAATAGATGACAAATCTTTTGATGAGTCATATTCACCGTAGCTATCTTCTACCTCCAATTCTAATGCAGAGAGTGATTTAGAGGACTCACCTCCTTCCTCTGCTAGTCATCATTCATAGGTTGATGGTTCTCCTCTAGATTCTCCATCTTCTTGTCCACCTTCAGCTAGAAAAACCTTGTAGTGAGTAGGTGATTGGATTGGAGATCCATTAGACACCAAGAAAACTTGTTCACAATTCCAAGATGTTCAACATATTTTCATTGCTACTGTCTCAGATCCATAGTCCTTTCATAAGGCTTTTGGTATTCCTGAGTGGGATACAACTATATAGGAAGAGTATAGTTTCTTGATGAGGAACTGCACTTGGGACCTTGTCCCTCTTCACTTAGAGTCCTAATTATTTTTGGGGGTTTCTTCTCTCTCTCTTTTGGGGGAATTTTATGTACATGGGTACCTTATCAGGCTTGACTTGCCAAGAACTATTTCTCCATCCACCTAAGCTTCACTTATGGGGGGCTGTTAGTATAGTTTTTTAATTTCCTAGTGGGTTATTTATTTTTCCCTATATTGCTAGATTTTTGATACACTTTTAATAATCTTGCTTAGGTTAATAAAGCATGTCTTATTCAAAAAGTGGTTGCGAGGTGTCACCTTCCTACATGTGAGCATCCATTAGCTATATTAGCAAGATACTTTGCTATCTTTAGTCTGATAAATGTTTTCTCCTTAGTGGTCAATGTTTCCACCTCCTCCCTCTTCCTAGTCTATATAAGTATGCTACCTAGCTTTTATTTGTAATTGATTTCTTTTGCATCCTCTTAATGCTATTTTGCTTCTAGCATTTGGATTACTATCTTGGACACTAACTCAATGTTGCTATTTTGATTTTGTATCATTTGCATTCATAGTTTAGATATATATATTATTTGCACTAGTTTTCTATGTTATCAATATTTTTAAATTCTAACACAAGGTATATGTGATTGTGCCTGATCTAGTGGTTAAGATTTATTAATGCAACATGAACTTGGTGAAAGATGAGGGATATAGATGGAAATCCTTCAAGAATTTGATTTAGAGATTCAACCCATGAAGTTAGTAAGAGGCTAAGGATTATAAAATATGATAGTGGATAACTAGATCAAGGATGAAAAGAAGTTCAAATTTGATAGTGAAATAGAAATGGAAGATCAGAAGAGGATTGTAGTATCTCAAGTTGATATCAACTAGGGAGTAATAATAGATGTCTGGTACAAGGATATTTTTTATTATCTTTTACAAAATTAGTACCCCATGTGGATGAATAGCTCATAGCATAGAGGACTCAAAATGAAGTGTGAATCTTATATGCTACATGATAGAAAACTATACAAAAGGAACTATGAAGGAATTTATCTGAAATGTTTGGGATGCAAGGAACTAAAAGAAGTTTAATTTCATGATAAGTATGGTATAGGGGATAGTTCAATAGAAGAAATTCTCATATGACTCTAAGATCAAGTTATTTTTGGCCCATGATATTCAAGGATAATTTTGAGCATAGTTTCCATATTTGTCAGACTAGTGCTAAAAAGAAAGACACCCCACAATGTCATTACAAATAGTATTTTAGATACACCCCTTTGCAAAGTGGGGGCTAGATTTTATTGGTCTAGTTGATCCACCACCATCAACTAGACAAGATTTTATTCTCATAGCTACTAATTAGTGTATGTGCTGGAAAAAAGTAGAAAAATTTAGAAATTATATAGCTAAGGTGGTTACAAACTTCCTAGAAGAAAACATTGTTACTAGATTTGGGATGCCATTCTCCCTAGTATGTGATAACGGATCAGAATTTGCATTGGCATTACTAACTTAGTAGATACTACAAAATCAAGTTATTACCAAGTTCTCTTCAAATTATTATCCACAAAGAAATGGTGTAGTTGAATCAATGAAGAAGAACTTGATCACAATAATAAGATGTTTGTTGAAGGAGAACCCTAAAGATTAGCATACACAACTCAAATATGCTCTTTGGAAAGACCAAGTAAGGGTCAAGAATGCTTTGGGGACATCTCCATGTCTGCTAGTCTATGGACAAGAGCTAGTATTTCCACTTAACCTTAGGATTCCTATTTTGAAATTCATGAGAGGGTATGCTAAAGATGTTAATAGAGTACAAATTAGATTGATGAATCTTTTACAGATGGATGAAAAATGGACATCTGCTTTGAAGCATATGGTGAAAAAACAAGCTATCTTCAAGATGTGGTTGGACAAGAGGTCCATGGTAAAGTCTTTTAGAATATCTTACCTTGTTGTTCTTTGGTACAAGACGAAAGAAAAGTTGGGCACCCACATTAAGTTTCAATGCTTTTCAATTGGTCCTTATCAAATTGCATAAATTATAGGAGAAAACACTTTTAGGCTGAGTTCCTAATAGAGAAAATTAATTCCGCTGCTATTCAATGGGCAATTCATGAAGCATTACTTTGAAGACTAAAAGATGCAAAAAATAAAAATAAATAAATAAATAAAGAACTTTCATTTTTGCAAGTTTGGTTAATTTTGCAAGTGTGTTTCTTATCAGTTGTGTGTTTGTTTTCAATGTTGTGTCAGTCTAGGGGGTAGGTGCAATCAAGATTTTATCTTTACATATATTACTAACTACTCTTTTGGTTCCAATTTTTTGGGAAGAGGTATTTCTTTGTCAAATTTAAAGATCGATTATCTTAGGTGTTTTCAAACCAAAGTTGAAGGCGGCAAGGGATAGTCCAAACCCTTTTGGTTCAAACGAAAGGATCTTCTAGAAGGAATTGCTAAGATCATTGTTTGACGTGAGAGTTTTTAAAGATTTCTTAAAAAAGGAACACAAGGGATGTTCATAAAAGATCAAATCTAAGAAATGACACCAATGTCTTGGCCACATAGTCTAAGTGTGGTCAAGATACAAAAAAAAAATGAAAAAGAAAGAAAAGTGTTAAGAAGGAAGGATTCTAAAAATTCAGAGAAAGGTAATCCGATTAAAGTGATATGCACTCTAAATAAGCTTTCCAGTATCAAAACCATTACTTCTTCAAAAGATCAAAATGGTGACATTGCAAGCTACAAGAAGCTACTATTCAAAAGTTACCTAGGACTTCAAATAAAAAGTGACAACCCACTAAGAGCCCTTGTAACTAATAATTTCATTTGGTTAGATGAATTATTGATAAACAACTTTCATGAAGATTCATGATGAATGAATTTGACAGGGTGGAAGATTGTTTCCAAGTTGAAAATTTTTGATAGACTGCATTTTGAGATGTTGAAGGAAATGAATACACTACACACACACTGAACCTAGAGATTCAATATTTTGAGAATTTGACTATAAAGTGATTCAAAATATGCTTGGAATGTTTGGGATTTAGTTGGTGTTAGACACATGTTGAAGGAATGTTTGTTGATGCAGAAATACCTTTGTCATTTCTTCCCTTTTTGTTGAGACTATTTGTTTTGGTTTCACAATGCATGGCCCATTCCAACTAGAAATGGGGACCCCCCCTAATTTATTCTTTTGGCTTTCTAGAACCCAAGTCCAGGGTCAAAGTCTTTCTAGGGTTTTATCTATTTTTTTTATTAGATCCAGGTCCTAGTTCAAAAAACCTAGAGATTAAATTTCATTATTAGAGGAGATAAGTATTTTTTGCAAAGACAAAGGTGCACCAACACACCTTTCCAAGTGCTCTAGTGTGCAAAAAAAAACATAAGCACTCACAAAAGGTAAGTGCATAGCAGTGTACCCCCAAACAACTATGTTGGAGCCTAGGTCTATAAAACTCGAGTACCCCCTCCTTCCTTCCATCTTATTTTGTTTTCTTTGGAGCTTTGCACCAAACCACTACACCTAAGTAGGTGTGCTACTTCACCTTCCCACCTTGTCTTCACTCTATCAACTTATAATCACACACATAAACAAGTTACATAACCTAATTCAAGGTACACAATAACCCACCCAATTAGGTGTACTATTGTGCTTTTTTTGAAAAGAAAATTTAGTAAACTTTAAAAAAAATTTAACAACTAAAACTCTAAATAGAGGTGCACAACTGCAAACCTATCTAGGTACATAGATGTGCACCTCTTTTTGAACTTAAGATGTCAAAGTGGATATAAGGGTGCATATCCGTGCACCCCATGAGGTGCACTACTGTGCACCCAATATTTTAGAAGGATTAACAATGAAAAGGCACACCAGTTGTGCCCTTTTTGAATATAAGGGTCATAAAGTTAGGTTTTCTAGTATTTTTGAACAATTATCTTTTTAGGGTTTTGTTTATGTTAGTGTTAGGGTTTGAGTGAATCAAATTTTCTTCATTCCTAAACTAATACACATTATTCTTGTGTAGATTCAATGGCTTATCCTTCCTTGCCATAAAAATGGTACCAAAGCTCGTAGTATTCAAGTTTCAAGGTGTTTTGACCAAGTCAAAATTTCAAGATGACTATTCAAAGATCTGAGACACTGAATTGGGTCACACATATTCGGGCACATTATTGAAATTGTTCAATAAACCCAAAAAAAGGTCTCTAATGATATCTACCTTGATTCGATCAGGACTAGTTAACGTAGCATTGCATCTAGTTTTAGTGTAGTCCTCAAAATTGGTCATGACACTAGAAGAGAAATATGTTCTTGAAGAAAGGGTTGTGAAGAGCATAATTGGAGAGATTGTTTTGAATCTTTAGAGAAGGTATTCCATCTTCAAAAGGTAGATCAATTTATCAGATTAACTTATCACCAAGCTAAGAGATGATATAGGGAACATATTGATGAAGCTTTTAAAATCATACAGTCATCATATCTCATCAAGAAGACTCCTCTAGGGAGGAAAGCAAGAAAAGTCAATACGAAAAGAGGTTACATGAAAGAGGATATTGGATATTTGATCATACTCTTGAGTAGAGTCATAGGTTTGACTACTTTTGGACATTTGAACATATGGATGGTCCATTTCATTGATATTATCAAGACAATGAAGATGTCGATTGATTGGGTTTCCATTCTTAGCGAGAACTTGGGTGAGTGGCAAGTGATGGTGGAGAATAATAGAAAATTTTACATTTCATCATACTTGGTGTACTTTTTAGCAACAAGGGTGATAGATTATCTAGGGCTCTATAAGAAGGGTAGTATGCCGAATGCAAATGAATGGCCCTACATTGTATATCATTGGTAAAGGAGAAGCTTTCAGAGTAAAGAAAGGAATACAGAATTGTAAATGATGCTTTCATATTCACTATAATCTAGTTTAGAGGGGGATTATGCACAAATGATGTCAAAAGAAGTAGTTGCTAAGATATCAGAGATTGGAGCCCACTACATCCAATTCTAAACATTTACATATTTGAGGGTAGTGGCTACAACTATCAACCCTAAAAAGCTCCCTAGGTATCCCAATGAAAGACTTATTCTACTAGAGATTTCTTGGGAATTATTGTTCACATATGAAAGAGTTAGGAAGCAACAAAAAATATGTTGGATATGGCCTATTACTATAGGACCTTTTAGTGTGGTTGCAAAGACAAGACATTTCATCTTTTCAGTGTGAATGGGATCAATATCCCTTAGAAGAATATAATTCTCCTCAACCCTATTTTGATAACATTAGAAGAGTGCAACATCTAGCTAGTAAGACATTTCAACATGAGGATGTAGTTGAGGATCATTGGATGAATGCAACCAATGAATACAATGTTTGCTAAGGGATTATTCCAGGATGACTTTGTATTTGGCAGAGAGTGCTTTGAAGATGAAGATTCCATTGAAGATTATGCAACAAGATATGGAGGATCTTCTCAATCCATTTCTCAATAGGGGTAATATTGGTGACCAACCTATCATGAATGTCAAGATTGACAAGGAAGAGAACTCAAAAATTAATCACATCATGAGGCACATCATCAAATTGATGAAGGATTGGATCAAGAGACCTTATAAACTTGATCTAATTCCTTAAACAGTAATCTCCCATGCTCAGACCAGCCCAACTAAAGATTGAGGAGCTAAGGTCATAGTTCCTACATTCATAGCTCAATCCCTAGTAAGACAGGAGATAGTACACCAAATTAATAGATTAGTTGAGTATTACAGAGCTCAAAAGGGTAAAGGAAAGAGGAAGAGAACTTCTCCTCAATTGGCCAAGCTAGAAGAAGAAGTGACTCGGGCACCTCCACAATAGGGAGAAGAAACTGTACAAGGGTTGGAGAATGTAAAAACCACACAAGCTCAAGATGATCCTCAGGTGCTACCAATTGAACAAGGCCAAGGAGAAGTTGAGATTAAAATACAAGAAGTGCTTTCACGAGAAGTTCAAGCCTCCCCCTCTGCTCCAAAGAAAAGAAAAGTCAAGACTCCAGTAAAGAGGAGACAAAAGGTCATTAAGAAAGTGATTCCTTTCACATCAATCCCTAAACCTATCATGAAAGAAGTAGAATATGAGAACGATGAGGAGGAAGAGGATAATTTACCTTTGAACTAGAGGAATCATCTCACAAGACCCAAAAAGTCAGAAAGGAGAAGAAGCTCCACAATCACATCACCATTTATTCCTGAGCAACCCATTCAGACTACAACATCAAAAGATGAAATGCAACAATGGATAGATGAGCAAGATGTGGGTACTAAATTGGTTAGGGATAAGATAAGAGACACTCCAACTAATCAACCTCAATAAGAGGACTAGAGTGAGTTGCCACCTAAACCACAAGGACCTGAGGTAGGTCAATCATCCCTAGTACAAGTCACATTTTGTGTAGACAATGGATCAGCTACCCCTATTCTTCCAAGTAACAAAGAAGAACAAGTTCAGGTAGAGCAAGAGAAAGAGCCACAAAAAGCATATACCAATGAAGTGTTAGAAGAAGGGTAGATAAGTGAACAACCTTTGTAAAATTCCCAAGATACTGAGGTAATGACTGTGGAATCTATGAACAAAAAGAGTCCCAGTACAGATCTCATACAAAAGGAGAGGACTCCAAAAAGGGGAGATAAAGGAAAGGGCATAGAAAAGTAGACTCTTTCTTCCTCAAAAGGAAAATCTTTATTGGAGTATATCCCAAGGTGGTTGAGGAAAGAAGTAATAAGAAATAAGAAGAAAAAATTTACCACAGCAGAGGAGGATAGGATGGAATTGATTGAAGTCATAAGGGAATTTGAATCACCCGCAAAGGATGCACATGCATTAGCCTTTGTCATGAGTGAGCAGAGCTAGGACTTGTTTAATCACATAGCTATCCCTCCTTTGCATTCAAAAATTGAATAATTGACCCCACAAGATTATCATATTAGGGAGGTTATGCTTCAGAAACCTACCTTAGATACTACTAAGCTGATGGTTATAACAAGGATTAAAGAAGTGTTCAAGAGCTTGGAATAGGATGGGGCAAAATTAATAACACTTCAGTGATAAAATGAAATCCTAAAGGGATATCCAAGAGAATTTTTTGGTCCCTTAGATCCCACAAACTCCAAATAAACCTTGAACATAGAAAATCGAGAGAAGAGATAGGGGTATGGGCCAATTGGATCCATTTTTGAAAGCTTATCAGCAATGGCAAGAAAGTTTTGACGAGAAAATTGTACAAATTATACAAGGAAATTTGAAGCTATTACACCATATGTAGGATAATACAAATAGGCTAGTTTCCATTTTGAATCAAGATTTTGGTCAGATGGACAAAGTACATACCTGGGGCAAGGATTTGTAGGCATTACAAGCAATTAAAAGCCAAAGGTATCAGATATTGATGGAAGTATATAAGATAGAGGAATTATATAAAATTGATGATTGGATTGAGGAAATTGCAAATGGAAATAAAGTAATAAAGAAATTACGTGTGGAAATTCTCAAGCTCAAGGATCAAATCCAAGAGAAAATTTTGGAAGCACAGAGACATTATAGTGATGTGTGTTCATAATTTTTTGAGGATGATTCTAGAGATAAGTTAATACCAATACAGAGAGTAGTTGACTAGTTTTGGAAAACTTTTGAGGAAGTTTCTAATGATGATGAAATTAGGCAAGCATTTAGAACACAAGAGGAACTATTAGATTTGGATGCGAAACTTAGAGATTTTGTGGAGACTATCATCAATGTGGGCAACTATAGGAAGAAAGTGAAGGACAAATTTGAAGCCTTAGATTTTCCAAATGTGGCTCAAGTCATTGATATTATCAAGAAATTCAAGGGCAATTAGCCAGACATAGCTTTAGTATAAAGGGGAACAAAACCTAGAAGCCGAAATTTCAATTTTGACACTTAGTGAAATTTTTGAATTTTTTGGAACCTACTTTTGAGGTGCGTAGGTGTGCTAGGTGTATAGGTGTGCTTTTTAGTGGTGTTTTGGAAGATTTTTGAAGAAGTCAGAGGTGCACCAATAGTTAACTACCAGTTCTAAATATATAGCTTTCCATGCATCATAAACACATTCTGATGGCAGTTCAACTACTAGAGACACCTAGTGAAGATAGAGCTTCTATTTTTGGCACCTCCAGAGGCTCCTACATCATCTAAAGGCTTTCTTTTTCTTATTTTCTCATGCTTTGTTTTTTTTAAGACATGTAAGGGCTCATACATCCAATTAATGATATAAATATGGATGGAGTCCTATGAAGCACTAGTTAGATAGACAGTTTGTACATAAATAGATTTTTTTTATTAGTTTAGAAGCATATGATTGCATAAATATATCTCTCACTCTCAACACAACTTGAGGATAAGATTTATTATAAATTTAGGAATGTAGTATGTATTCCAAGCTGCCATTATTTTGATGCAATAATATATGTTGTTGGTGCTCGCATTTGGAGTGTAGTGACTCTTTCCTAAGTGTGTTATATTTTGTGGATGTATGTTCATGAATTGTAATTGAGCTAATAGTTTTATTTTGTTGTCCTAGTTGCGTGATATTTTAATTTTGGTCTTTGCTATGGGTCTATAAATTTTATTGATGTACTTAGTTTGAGAAGAGATCACCATATTGTTCCTACATCACTTTTTGTCTCACATGAATGCACTTTTTGTGGCCTTGTGATTTAATGAAAAGTGAAACATCTTATGGTTATTGAATTCCCATTGATGATTGCATCAATGGAATTAAGGAAGCACTGCTTCTATCTTCATTGGTTATACACCAATATTTCCAAAAGTTTAACTCGCAGATGCATTGTTTCCATAGTTTATGTCTGTTAGGATTTTACTTTCATGTTATTTTCTTAAACTTCTTGTTACCCTATCTTCTTTATTTTCTTTACTAACCCCTTGGTTAAATTAGGAATTCATATAGTTACATTGTTAGATTGCATTCATCATAAAATAGAAAAATACAAAAACATATTTCTTTTTGTGTGTTTTATTCTTTTGAAATAGCAAATAGATTCTACATTTTATCTGAATTGTTTAATGAACTAGCAAAGGCCTTCTCATGAACACTCCCATTTATCTCTAACTAACTAGATTCTAGTATGTCGCAAGATCACCCATAACCTTGGAGTTGATCCCAGATCATCTTTTCAAGAGAGGAGTTCAAAAGGATTCCTTCGTTAAGCATCATGCAAAATGATAGCTCAACAACACCCCTAAGAAAGTTTGGAGTCTTGAAGAAGAACAATGACAACCTGAGAGGATAAGATAAGCATTTTATTCCTACTACTCTTATTAGGTGAATTTAAATCTTATTAGGTGAATTTAAACCTGTAACATTCCAAGACACAATCCTCATTATGAGGTAGGAGAGCACGCCACTCTCCTAGTTTGAATAAAATTATATATTATTATTTCTATAAATTTTATTGCCAAATTATATTTTTAATGATTTTATTAAATTTAAGTCCCATTTATATTTGATAATATTTCTTTTCACATGTTAAGCGTTGATTAATCAAGACTGAATTGTTCATTTCTAATATGTTATAAATAGATTATGAATATTTATATACTAAAAATAGATTATAAATGTTTATATACAAAAATGGTGTTTGCAAAATGGATTATTATGTAATGTAAGTATTTTGTGACAAAAAATATTTATGAGGAGGCTTTCATCAAATTGTCATAGCCTTGGGAGGGAAGAACATTAGTCGAGAAGGATTGTTGAAAAGGATATTTTAAACATTGAAACAAATGCTTTAAAAACCCTTTTGTAAATGATAAAAGAAAAAATGTTTTGTTTGAGAAATGATTGGGAAAAACTACCCATAAGACTGCCTTTTTGAAAAATGGGGATGGTGGCACAATCTGGCTGAGGCCGAAGCTTAGAAGAGCTATGTGGTGGCTACCAAAGCGTAGGGATAGAATGCACCTAATGAAAGGATGGGGCCAGAGGAATATTTTGGACGGTTGTCAACATAATGCACATTGTTGAGTCAACACAAATTATCCATTTGACAACCCTACTTTCTAGAATATTCCATTATTGTAAAAAACATGGATCAAAATTATCCATTCCAGTGTTCGACAAAATAGAAAAGTCATAACATGCTGGCCACAATGGTCCTACATAGCCTATCAGCTTAATTATTAAACACACTTTATTTCTCTTTTTTTTTTGTGATAATACATCATGATTACTCATTATTTATTGCATATTTAGGAATTTCAAAGTTTACTAATTTTGATAATATTTTTCTAAGAATTATGTAATGAATAAAATTATTATTAAATGGTACTATTATTAAATAATTAGCACTAATATTTTTCATGTTTATATTATTCATATTAAATCATTACATTTAACTCTTTAGTAATATGATTAGAATAAACAACTTATTTGAAAGAACACTTAAATCATATTTTAATTATTTAACTATTTTGATATCCAACTTAATTATATAGATGCAATAATTAAAGTCATTAGAAAATAATTAATTTATTCAATTTTTTTTTAGACTTTTTAAATTATGTCAAATATAAAATGAAAGAGAAGAAATAATTCAAATAACTTCATTTGAAAGTTTAATTTAGATGAAAAACATATATTATATATTTATTTAACTTTAATAAGGAACATGCTAAATCTTAATTATATTGGTCCCTAAAAAAATCTATGTCATTCAACCTACAACATAGTGGTGTTCCCTAGATCTATAAGCCATCTAGCAGCCGGTCACCCACCCATAGGAGTTGCCAACCTTCTAATAGGTCACCAAATGTGTAGATTCATGAGTGGGTACGATTTGTGTTGGAAAGCGCCTAGAAAGCACAAAGAGAAATTTGGATAAAGATGTAAAGTATTGAAAGAGTTAATGATCCTCCCTTAAACTAGAAAAGAATTATAACAAAACTGTAGCCAAAAGTTAAAATCTATCAGTTTGTTGAGTTTCCTAGCTAGTGGTTTAAGAGAAGTGTCATTATTGTCAAATATATTTAGATAGAATACTACTTCCACATTGCATCTAGATGGAAGGTAGTTATTATCAAGATAAGGCCTAGGAACACACTGAGATTAGATGATAAGATCAATGACTTGGAGAGTGAAATGGAGTCAATAGAGGACATTGTCAAAACACACAAAATATTTGTATTGGAGGTGAATGTCAAAGATCTAATGGATAATGCCAGGTAGGTGAATATGAAGTTTTGATCATTTATGTAGAGCATAATTCACTCTCTAATGATCATGCTCTTGTGAGAGAATCTCATAAAATGTTAAGAGAGGATCATCTGGCATTGTCAACTGAATACTAGACCTTAGTGGGGGAGCATAATACTATTATTATAGATTATTAGACATTGGAACCCTAATTCCAGAGTTTGACCAAGGAGGTTGATTTCCTGAAGGTAGTCTTCAATCAAGGAGGGGGTGTCAAGATTGGGCATAAATGGAAGCTTCCAAATCCTTACAATGGTAAGAGAGATGAAAAGGTGCTAGAGAATTTTATATTCAACATTGAGAGATATCTAAAAACTTTGAGAGGGTTTTCAGATGATGAGAAGCTTGATGAGGCAATGTGTTGTCTATTAGGGGAAGCCAAATTATGGTGGAGAACTAGGTGGAAGGCTAGAAGGTAGGGAGGCTAGTACCGACTGGGGACACTTGGGATGATTTGTGTACACAGTTCAAGCAACTATTTAAGTTAGAGATTACAAGCTTGGAGCTGAGGTATAAGTTTAGGTATATGAGGCAAATGAGGTTACTAAATGAGTACATCCAGAGCTTCTAAACATATATACTACAAATGCCAAACTAGGATGAGTTTGACAAAATGAGTTGCTTCATAAAAGACCTTAAATAGGGTACAATGGTTGAAGTAAGAAAGGGTAGACTAGCAACTCTGGAGGATGCCATTACTAGTGCAGATGCACTCATTGATCACCAATTTGGGTCTAAGGAGAATAATAACAATAATGGATGTCATTAGAAATATGAAAAGAAGCTTCTTTGAGTACAAAGTCAATTGACACATTGAAACTAACACACAAGGACTTGGGCAATGGGAAATCTAAGGAGTCCAAAAATTCAAAGAAATGTGGGTTCTTCATCTATGGGAACTAGAACCATTGGGCTAAGGAGTGTTGAGAGAGATAGAGGTTGTCTTCAATGGAGAATGAGAACGCAAAGAAGGATGGGTCAACCTCAGTGATGGGTGTGATCCAAGGTTTGAGTGCAGTAAAGAGCCCAAAAAAACAACAAAAAAAGGCTACAATAGCCAAGCTTGGGTGTCCAAATAGGTTGTGTTATGTCGAGGTAGAGAAGATTAATAAGAGGCTATGTGCAGGATTATGGTCAACCAAACTATCCGCTTAAGTGGTAATAAACATTAACCAAATCAAGGTTGTGTCAACTTGATGTGATTTTTTTTTGCTTGTTATAAACTTTATATCAAAAATTTGAGAGAAAAGAGTCTCTAGGAAATTGAATTTAGTTTCTAACTACTAGGCCTATCAGAAAAAAATAAAATTTGATTGGTCAAAATTTTGAATTTTAATGCAATAGTACAAAAATTTTAGGATAAAAGTAAGAAGTAAACATATGTCTAGCCACTTTAATCAAAATCAAATGATAATATTTTTAAATAATATTCTAGATAGAAGAAGTAGACTCATTCTTGGATGTGACACATATTTTTGTATTTTTATTCTAAATAAATAATTAATTATTAATTTTTTTCTTTAGTATTTTTTGAATAAAAATCTCTTATGTCTAACCAGCTTAACTAATTCAAAACTCTACAATTTTAATTTTTTTCTTTATATTATAAGAAGCATAGAATGTGATGCATCTTTTGTATTTTAAAATTTTTGTATCATTGGAAATTTATAGTTGTTTTTCTAGCAATGTGTCAATCAACACTTTATACATAATTCTATTAGAAAATAAGTAATAATTACTTACTAAAATTGTAATTTGGAAAAGCTTACATTTATGGAAAGATAAGAACATTCTTAAGAGATGGCTTTCATTTCATCAAATATTGGTGAAACAAAAGTTGTTAGCTACATGTTTGTCTACAATTTTATTTTATTTCTTTATAGTATAAGAAGCATAGAATGTGATGCATCTTTTGTATTTTAAAATTCTTGTATCATTGGAAAGTTATAGTTATTTTTCTAGCAATGTGTCAATCAACACTTTATACATAATTCTATTAGAAAATAAGTACTAATTACTTACTAAAATTGTAATTTGGCAAACCTTACATTTATGGAAAGATAAGAACATTCTTAAGAGATGGATTTCATTTCATCAAATATTGGTGAAAACAAAGTTTTCAACTACATGTTTGTCTACAATTTTTCTTTCTTTCTTTATAGTATAAGAAGCATAGAATGTGATGCATCTTTTGTATTTTAAAATTGTTGTATCATTGGAAAGTTATAGTTGTTTTTCTAGCAATGTGTCAATCAACACTTTATACATAATTCTATTAGAAAATAAGTACTAATTACTTACTAAAATTGTAATTTGGCAAACCTTACATTTATGGAAAGATAAGAACATTCTTAAGAGATGGCTTTCATTTCATCAAATATTGGTGAAACAAAAGTTGTCAGCTACATGTTTGGTGAAACAAAAGTTGTCAAGACCATTCTAAAGTTGACCATATAGGGTTGGTATCAAAAGATATAGTAGGCCTTATAAAGGTATTAATTGTTTTCATTTAGTATCAAGATGGGTGGGAAAAAATTTGGAATAGATTTTGAAATGCTTTAAGGCATTTTAAGACTACATATTTTTTAGATCGCCACTTTTCGGCACACCATGATCCTGTATATACCCAAGATAGTCATGTAGATGGTATATTTAGAAGCCACACATAAATATATTGTAGCTAGGAGAACTATGGTACTAGGACTTAAGGTGTAACTAGGCACAAGTTCCTTTAAGGCGGTGAACTCACCCACTAAGAGAGTAGCTGGTGTAGTGAAGGGCACACTAGTGAAAGTGGGAAAGTGCAAGGGCCACATGGATCTAATGGCTATTGAAATGGATGATTTTGAGTTGATACTAGGCCAAGAGTTCTTGAGGTTAGAAAAGGTTACCACAAATGCCTCATTTGGAGTCATCGTTGTTCTTAGATCCACAAAAATCATGCATGGTTAAGACATATGAGAGGTAGAAATATGGGAAGGCTCCAAAAATCTCATTATTAAGCATGAAGAAGGAAGCCGGGAAGAAATAAAAAGAACCTATGTTCTTAGCACCACTACTTGGAAGTTGGGATGAGCTACAAGGAGTCAAGGAGACACTGATCCCAATAGAAGTGGGTAAAAGTACACAATTGTATCACCTTTCAGGTTGAATTATTAGAATTACTAAATTTGAGCATTTCTATTGAAAAATCAGTTTTTTTAAACATAGTATCAAGATAATTCATTCTATCTAATTTATAGATGGTCTCACACTTTTCCAATTGGAAATGTCTATTAAATGCATATTTCATACTAGTTTGTATCCAATTACTAAAGAATATAAAATTATCTCAAAAAATAGACATTTCAATAACTCTTATTATTTTTTATGATTTTTTTTTAGTAACACATACACACTATTTTATACAGCTCAAAGTTAAGAATATTCTCATATATATTTTATAGTGTTTTAATTAAATTTGGTATATTATAATTAGAAAATTGTACAAACACATATTTTAACATTTGAAAAGATGTCAATTTTAAGAAATAAAAAGAAATACTAAATCATATTTTAAAATTTTTAAAAATTATATGGTGTTCTAAAGGAGAGAGACATCTTGTAGAATATATGATTTTTCTTTTGGTTAGAATAGATTTGTTTTGAAAAATGTGGTAGGAGATGAAAACTATCTATTTTAGATGAGTTAGAATTTGAATCATTATAAAAGAGAAAATATAGGTCTAAAGTCAAACTTTTTTTTGATTTTTATAGCTATATATGTTATTTATAACAAATTTTGAGTTCAAATGAAAATAAGTTTACTTCCATATAGTTTTGTGGTGGAAACTAAACCCCTCTTTTTTAGGATTTTTCAGCAAGTAAAAAATTATCTATGAAAATTAAGAACATATATCCATTCTTATTCCAAATAATTATTAAAACTTATAATCCTAAATGTCATCCATTTCTATAGATTTCATTAGTTTACTTTATTTTCAAATTCTAAATAATAATACCAGTTTTATGTCATTGATGGTGAACACTAATACTTTTCTTAGCCTTTTCCTATACAAAAGGCTGACACAAGTTTGTGCTTTTATCCAAGTAGATGAGGTCATATTAGAATATGAGGATCTAATGCTAGTCAAGTTTCCCAATCAACTCCCACCAAGAAGGGTCATAGATCATAATATTGAGTTAGTAGCGAGCGTAAGGCCTCCATGTTAGGCACCATATGGGTTTTTTAGACCTGAGATGGTTGAACTTAAGAAGAAGTTGGAGGAATTTCTTCAAGTAGGATATATTAGGCCATCCCATTCTCACTATGGATCTCCAATATTGTTTCAAAAGAAGAAAGATGGAATATTTCTTGGTTATGCATCAACTTTAAGGCTCTAAACAAGTATCTCCTATCTCTTATTGTAGATTGTTTTGATCAATTATGAAGAGAAAGAGTAGTCAGTGATCTTGATCTGAAGCTAGACTACTATTATGTGAGGATTTCTACTAGGGATGAAGAGAAATTTGCATGTGTGACAAGATATGTTTCATACAAGTTCATGGTGATGTCGTTTGGACTATGCAATGCACCAACAACATTTTGCACACTCATGAATGATGTATTCCATCTCTACTAGATAAGTCAGTGGTGGTGTATTTGGATGACATGTTGTTCCATAGCAAGAACATGGAGGAACACATGCAAAATTTAGCAGAAGTATTTGAGTTTCTCAAGGAGCAAAAGATGCTTGTGAAAAAGGAAAAGTGTTCCTTTTCTCAAGAAGAGGTGAACTTCTTGGGTCACATTGTGGATAAAGGTCTGATACATTAAGAACCATAGAAGCTTCAAGAAATCAAGGATTGGGACTTGTAGAAGAGTATTCATAAAGTGAGGCAATTTATAGGTTTAGAAAACTACTACAAGAACTTTTTTGAGGAGTATTCAAAGCTTATTGTCCCCTTTAAAAGTCTCTTTAAGGACATAAAGTGAAAGTCATAAGATACTCATGTCAGACAATATTTGAGGGAATGAATGAGAAACTCACATTGTCACATGTGTTGGCATTTCCTGATTTCACAAGGGCATTAAAAGTCCAAAGTGATGCTTTGGATTATGCAGTTGGGGGAGTGTTGAAGCAGGATGGACGTCTAGTTGCATATGATTCTAGGAAATGTTTGGATAGGGAGAAGAACTACTCTATCCATGAGAAGGAAATGTTAGGGATCATACATTGTCTTAGGACTTGTAGGTGTTATCTCTTGGGAGCATAGTTCATTGTGCAGGTAGATAATTTTCCCTCAACTTACTTCAAGAGTCAAGCCAAGTTGATATTGAAGCAAGCCAAGTGGCAAGAGTTCTTGGCAAAGTTTGACTTTGAGATCCTATATAATCTTGAAATGAAAAATGTGGTGGCAGATGCTCTAAGTTGAAAGGGTTAGTTAGTTGTAGTGGAGGAGGATCATGAGGTTTAGTTGGGGACTACCTGAGTGACACCATTTCACAATATCTTGGAGAATATCAAAGATGGATATCAGATGGATCCTTGGCCTAAAAAACTATTCAATTAGGAAGTATTAGTGTTGTCAAATGTATTTAGATAGAATAGTACTTTCAAATTACACATAGTTGGAAGGTAGTTATAACTTTAATTCAAGAAGCTTCTTCTTGTTATGCTTGGTGAAAGTCCTCTATAAATAGAGGCATAAAAAACATTGATGTATCCTAATCACAAAGATGTATGAATGAATTAAATTAGACTCATTTTTAGCTATTAGATATTTATGTTCTGATTTCTCTCTATCATATGAAATTGTATTATTATTTTTCAACATGGGATTAGAGCACATTTTGACAAATGGGTTGTGCTATACTTTTTTGGTGTGTGAAACTCTAATTTGTTTATAGGTCTAAAGTTCCTCTTCTTTTAGTATTCCTATTCTTCTATCTTTAATGATAGGATTATTGGTTATGAAGAAAGAGTGAGCAATGTTTTTTGAAGCCACTAGTTTGTGGAGGATTTCTAGTTTCTTATGAAAGAGACTATATTTGTGAAGGAGGCACCATAGTGTTTGGATATCACATTGAAGTCTTTAAGAAAAAAGGCTTTTTTTTTTTTCAGTAGCAAATTGAAGTCTTTAACTCCTGACTAAGGTTGAAAGATATCATAGTTTGCAAATCGCTGCCATTAGAGTAGTGTTATAAAAAAATGAATCATAGTAACCATGAAATTGATGGCAATTGTTGATGTTGAAAAAGGGTGTTAAGTTTTGTATATTTCACAATAATCAAAATTATAAATAAAAGAGTGTAGTTTAGGTGGATTTTGGGTTTAAAGGTTGTGTTTAATGAAAAGTTTAGAGTTGTTTTATAGCACAATAATTTTTTAGAAAGTGTGTTTTTAAACAAAAAAATTGACAAAAGATAGGGAGAATTTAATCTTAATGGGAAAGCTAGAAGAGTTAAAAAGGACAAGACCAATAATTTAGAAGAAGAATTAATGAAGGTAAAGAAAGAAAATGCAAGAGTAATATGTGACAAGGATATTCAACTAGGAGAATTAACAAAGCTAAGAAATTAAATAAGTCTAAAAAGATGTAACCTTTCAGACTAGATTAATATTTATATAGAAGCAACTAGAGAGCTAGAATAAAAATTTAAGTTGTTTGACGATATTAAGAAAATAAATGATGAATTAGTGGAGAAAATTAAGAGACTACAAGAGGATAATGACTTGTTAATTAAGGATGAACTAAATCAATCACTTATTAAAAGAAATACATGTGTGAAGACAAAATTAGTATGTGATATTTCATGTAGTATAGATGATTTGAATTTACTACTATATAAGTGTGATTATGCTGAAGTTTTTTAGGATAGAGAATGTAAGAAAGAAAATGAAAATTTGGTATCAAATACTCTCAGTTGTGATAATAAGAATGTTGGTAGGAATATAATGACAAAAATAGGTTACAAAGGTAAAGGATTTGGAAAACATGAACAAGAGATCATAGAGCCTATTGAACCATCAATGATACCAAATTATGAGGAACTAGGATATATAGTAGATAAAATAAATGATGACATCGGTTCATGCAAATCTGTTCAATGAAAACACTCTATGCAATGTTCAAATTGTAATAGGAAATGACGCATGAAAGATAGCTATTGGGATCTATATCCATGCAATCTTTGTGGATTAAAGATTCATTGTGAGAAAACATGTTTGAGTGGAGAATGTAAAAAGAATTCTATGGAAAAGTTCTTAAAAAAGGATTTTGGATGATGCTATGGATCAAATTGGAAGAAGATGTAACTTTATTGTATTTTTTCTTAATATAAGGAAGGGACTATTCATCAAAAAAATAAAAATTAGAAGAAGATCATAGGTTCAATGAAAGGTTTGTTCAAGTAAAAACATTCAAGTGTGAGAAATAATACAAATCTATCTAACTGTGAATTCTTAAGAAGAATTAAAAATGGTTTGAGAAAATCAAAACCCTTGTCTAGCAGGACATCCATTTTATAAAGGAGAAAACTCAAAAGATAGTTTTCTCAAAATTAAAATGATATTTTTATCATGTCTTTTAAGTGTTTTTGGTAAGCCAAAACCACTTGTTTATGTGAAAAACCTAAGAGTCTCTTGAAGGGTTTGTGGTAAGGCAAAACCACTTATTTAGGTGAAAAAACTAAAATTTTTATGAAGGGTTTGTAGTAAATCAAAACCACTTTTTTGGGTGAAAAACCTAAGAGTTTATTGAAGGGTTTATGGTAAGCCCTAAACTACTTAGTTAGGTGCAAAATTTAAAGGAAAAAAAATTACAATTGTTGGGGGAAATCCTAAATGGTTACGGGTGAATTGGTTAAAAATCCAAACCATAATGATAAGAGGAATGAATTTTCCATAGTGATAGTGGTAAGCAGAACCAAATTTTGATATTGAAATTGGGAACTTAAGAAGACATAATGTCAAGACCCATCCTACTTTATTAAGCCTTAGCAAATTTTTAGTTTCAAGGAAGTTTCTTTTTGAATTTTGTAATTTCTCCCACATAAAGAGCCTTTAGTGGTAGAAATTAAAGGAAACCATCAAAAGAGTTAATGATCCTCCTATTGGCATTAAGTTATTATTTCCATTAGTGACAACACTTATCTACATCAGTATAGCCATCGAGCATTCTAGTGTTAACCAAGCTTCGCAGTTCACACTGAGCATTCTAGTGTTAACTGAGCTTCATAGTTCACACCGAGCATTCTAGTGTTAACTGAGCTTCGCAGTTCACACTAAGCATTCTAGTGTAAACCGAGCTTCATAGTTCACACTAAGCATTCTAGTGTTAATCGAGCTTCACAGTTCACACCGAGCATTCTGGTGTTAATTGAGCTTCACAGTTTACATTATGCGTCTATAGTGTATACCAAGCATTCATGAAGGTATTGAGTGAGTGTGCAATCTAGTAGTGTCTACCAAGTTTAGAGTGTTCACCGAGCTTCATAGTGTTTACCGAGTGATGGAAGTGCAGTGTTTACCAAGTAACAAAAGTATAGTGTTTACTGAGTGAAATCAAGGTAAATGAAGGATCCAGTTTTTACTAAGTCACACTATATCTACCGAGTCTCCAATGGTTACCGAATTCCAAGCTATATTGTGTGGTTAGTATGGATCGAGTGTCTACTTCTACCGAGTGCATGATGATGCCGAGTATCAGAAGGTCACCAAATCAGCTTGAAGAACCCCAGTTTTCTACTATTTGTCTGACTCATATTTTGTTCACTTATGTTTTGGCCAACCTTTCAATTGTAATTATTGAAATGGTATATATGTAATGTAATATATCATTTACAAAAGAAAGATATATGTGAAGGTATGGATATGAAAAGCTTTAAATGAAAGCAAATTAGCAGCAGAGTAGAGTATTTAGTAAGGTCTACAAGGAGCAGTAAAAATATTCATCATTCACAAGAGGTGATCTATATTTTAAGGATATAATCAATTTGTGAGTAGATCCACTATTTCATCCTAATAGGTGAATCAGTCTTGTAAATCCTTTAACAAGGTAGACTTAACAATCTTTTGTATAAATCTCTTAATAGAGTGCATACTTCAATGTATGTTTGTAAATCCTCTAACAAGGTGGACTTAGCAGTCCTTTGTGCTCCTAATAGGGTAGATTACTATAAGTGGTCAATGTAAGCCTTAACAAGCCAACTTCATATTGCAGTAACAAATTTTTGTGGGTATCATCCCCACCCCAGTTTTACTTTCTATTTGGAAGGTTACTGGGTCACCAAATCACTGGGTACATGTGTTATAAATGTTTTTTCTCTCATATATAGAGTAGATTAGATGAATGAATGGTGAATAATATATATGGTTAAAGTGCTAAATTGTTTTAAAGTCTTGACATTCCTAGTTCACCCCTCCCCTCTTAGTAACTTATCATATCTTGAATATTTCCAACAATTGGTATCAGAGCAATTTGGTTCTTAGGACAAAGCTTTATAGCTTGAGCAAAGATCAAGGACAATGGAGATATTCAGACTTGACAAAGCTATTAAAAATGAAAGCTAGATCTAGAAATGGCCATGGCTCAACTCAAAGAAGCTAAGGAGTATCTTTCTCAATTCCTGAAGAGAAGGAAGGAACTTGCAAGACAAATAAATGACCATCAGTATGTTGAAGAGAAAATTGAAGACCTTTTACCATCAAGTAGCTCAAATGAAGCAAATGAGGCTATCAAGGAACTCCTAGCAAAGAATGGCTCTCTACAGGAAGAGGTAATAAAGCTTAAAAGAGAATAAGAAATACAATCAATTAGGCTATGTGAAGTTTTGGAATAGAGAAACAAGCCAAATGAAGACTTAGAGGCAAGAAATAATCAATCCCTTCAGCATGAAGATCTTGTAGATCAACTATTTAATGCAAATGAAGAAATTATGAGTCTGAGATCCGAGAATGAAAGCTTGAGGAATGATTTAATCACTAAAAGAAAAATCAATGAAAGCTTACAAAGTGACTTAAGATCTGAAAGATAAACCAATGAAAGTTTGGAAAATGACCTAAATGCTGAAAAAAAAATCAATGAGAGAATGATGAAATCTCAAGTAGACATGACTCAATTAAAGCAACAAAGTGAGCAGAATATTCATAAACAAAAAGGTAAAGTTGGAGTTGGTTATAAGGAAGAAGGTGAAACCCCCAAACAATGTGCCCAAAGGAATCAAAGACCTACTTGCAATCACTGTGGTAAGTTAGGCCATACATCAAACAAATGTTGGAGTAATGGAAAAGCTAAATTCAATGGTAAATGCTACAATTGCAGTCAGCATGGTCATAAAGCTAATGGATGCAAGGAGAAAACAAAATTTGAAGGTAATTGTCACAAATGCAAGAAGCATGCTCACAATGCATTCCAATGCAGATCCAAATCATTCAATCCAATGAAACAACTTGTTAAAGAAATATTTGGATGGGACTATAATACCTGGTGTAGATGTCATTATTGTGGAGAATATGGACATATTGGTATAAACTATGCAAGACATCACCTAAGGAAGAAGGACACTATTGTAAGATGTATACATGCACTGAACTTGGTAATATAGCTAGAAACTGCATGAACATAGGAAGAATCAAAGATGAAAATAAAACTAAAGCTAATAACATTCAAAAGTAGATGAGGCAATAGTGGATTCCAAAATCTACCAAGCAAGATAGTTCAAATGATGGCAATGTCACTCAAGAAGTGAGCAACTCCACCATTTCCAGTTAAATTCATAAAGGAGAATATGGAATTCTATCTTCTAGTGATAGCTCAAGAAGTTCCAAAATAAAAGAAAGCAAGATGATCAAATTAGTATTCCAGATACACAAGGATCAAAAAAAGTGTATCTTTTGCCAAGTTGGATCTATTGAGGAAAGTCTGTTGAAGACCTTGCCGAGCTAGGTTAGGAGCAAATTTTTTTTTATTCAATCACCAAGTTGCAAGCTTCTACTGAGCAAGTGAATGCCAACTTGTCAAGCACTATGTCATCTCAGCTAGCTTTGTACCAAGCATTTAAGGAAAAATTTTCATCAAAAGTGCAGAATTTGATTTCATTTTTCACCATGATTACAGAGCTAAGAAATTTCTAGTGATTCCAAAGAAAATTCCAAAGTGATTTCAAGCAATTTTTAAGTGGAGAATTTGTTTAGAATTTTCTTACACCTACCAAGCATTAAAAACATCTAGGAGTAGCAACAAGACCAAGGCAAAATGAGGTTCATAAATGCTACTTAATGGTGTGGAGTGGAAGTTGCCAAATTTCAAACTAGTTCTAGCAATTGCAGAATCACTCGACCCAAATGAAGCTCAATCACAAACTCCACCAAAGGTACTTCTCATAAATGACATTCATACTCATTTCAAATGTTCTATTCAATAGATTGGAAACCTAGAGATGGATAATGCCCTAGTAGAAATGAGTGTTGATGGTTCTTTGAAACTCGAGCATAAACATCCAAAGACTAAAGGCATAACCCACATTTCACATATGCCAAGAAATTTTCAAACTAAGTGGATTAGGTACATACTTAGTCATGTTCACAATGGGTAACTATGGTTAGAGAAGCCAGTGTTAATCACCAAGAAGATGATTCATAAGGTTACTAGTCTCCCCATAATCAACAAAGCAAAACCATCAAAACCTTAGGTTAGGAGGAGTTGTAGGAGAAAACCCTAGCTAAGTGGGATCGGAGAGGTTTAAAGGTTAGCACTATTTCTAATGTTGAATTAAGGTTTGGCATTCACATCGTTGCCCAAAACTTTTATAGCTCCATTCATCTGAATAGTGTGCCCTATGAGGCTATGGATTTGGCTTTCAAAATTGTGAAAACAAACCTTGAATTTGGTCTGTCAAAATTATTGTTGAAACAATTAAACAAGAACATGGACAACATAACTACTTCAAAGAATAATCCCTACAAATTTGGTTCCTTATTAACTTGTTTATTTTTCTATGTTCAAAATTATTTCCATCAAAAGGAACTATAGTGTGGAGAAAAGACATTCGTATTCTATATCATATAAATGAGTTTGTAGCAGAAATGGGTGAAAACTTTGATAGCATCATGGATAATTATTTTTAAGATTTCAAGGAAAGGATCAATAATAGGTTTCAAATTCCACCAAAACTTTTTGAAGATTACAAAGATGATGTATGCTTCATGGTTGACTATGATAAAGTGTACATTCAAGAAGTCAAACCCCGAGTTGCATGGATAAAACCTCTTCCATATGAGGTGAATATTGATGAGGCCAGGGATATTATTGAAGCATTGGTAAATGAACCTGTAGATCCCAAGCTTATTACTTTTGGCACTTATGATGAAGCCAAGACTAGAATTGAGCATGAAATCAAGCTACCCCAAGCCATAAGCAAAAGCAAAAGAAAGATAGAAAAGTTGAAAACTAAAACTGGCCTTCTTATGCTTACTAAAGGAAAAGGTGAAGATGAAGAAGAGAAGTAGGAACTAGAAGATAGAGAGGAAGAAATAGAGAAGGAGGTAGAGCCAGTCAAAAAGAAAGGCAAGGTAATCATTACCAAGCCACCCAAAGCCTCCACAACTATTTTCACTAGGAAAGAAAAAGGTAAGAACAAAGGTGAAGTAGTGTTCATCAAGCCCCAACTGTCCTTCCAAGAAAGATTGAAACAATTGGAAGAAGGAGCTAGCATCACAAATTTCAAGGCATTGAAATTTGAAACAAGGACAGATGCAGAGAAAATGAAAATTGAGGAACTGGTACTCCATGAGATGGGAAAATTGAAATACTCCCTAGACCAGCTTGCCCCTCAAATATCCAAAGAACTATTGGAGAGAGTGCAACCTAGCTGGGAGTCAGCCACCCAAATAGACAAAGATATATATGAGCAATCCTTAAAGAATCTTCTACCGAGTCTTATTGAACCAAACATTAAGGCAAAAATGAAGAACCATGAAGGTAAAATGATAATTAGATTTCACACATGTTTGAGTTTAACTGAGGACATTGAGCATGTTGTAAGTGATGCAACAAACATGTGGAAAAACATCTATCATCTGCAAAAGCCTAGTGATAAGCCTAGTGATGACCCTGTTGAAATTAGGGATGATGACAATAGTGATAGTAATGATTTTGATAGCACTCCATCCATCACAGTTGCTCCAAGAGAGCTGCATGCACTAATGGAAGAAAAAAAGGAAGAAGACAAGGAGGAAGAAGCACATGAGGAAGAAATAGATGAAGAAGATCTAGTAATAATTGCAGCAAAAGTTATTGCATCCCTTCCTCACTCTCCACCAAAGACAGTTACATCTACTTTGGAGATAGCTTCTGCAAGTGAGATTGTGAGCACAATAGTCACATCAATTGCTCAATCTTCGACAACCTCCTCCTAGCTCTAGCTATCCAAAACATATGTTCCAAGCACTTTATCTATAGAGCTATCTGTCACTTCTTCAACCACCGAGTCATCCTCCTTAACTCTTTCATCGTCAATAAGTGTAACAGTAAGTTCTACAATTTTGTCTCCATCAATTCCAATAAGTTCTACAGTTTTGTTTTCATTAGCATCATCTGTATCCACTTCAACTCCAATCAGTTCAGATACTACTATGGGTACTCTACCAAGTGTGATTCCATTTTTGGAAAATGTTTCATTTCTTGATCCGGTTAGTACTTCTATTGGCATTCAATCCTTGAGTCCTATCCCAGTTCCTACTACTAGCCCTTCTATCTCTACTATTGTGTCTATACCTAAGGTCAAACAAGTCATCACAGAAGTCAAACAAAAGCATCCATTAAAACTTCTGATCACTGGAAAGGAAATTGCAAAAGACATTGACTTAGACACAAAGATAGTGATTCCAAAGATTGACTATGAAAATGCTACCATAGAAGAGATGAGGTTAGCCAGTCAACTCATAGAGATGAAAGCTACGTAGAAACAGTTAAGATCAAAAAGGGATAAGGAATATAGAATAATTGAAAATGCCAAGAATATAATTATAGATGCTATAGGTGTTGAAGAAGATTCTACTCAACACATTTTGATTCAGTTAGATGAGGCAATACATAAATTTAATGAATATTCTTCCAGACAAGAGAAACTTATTGAGAAAGCTGAAAAGAAATTTGATAATAAGGTGCTAGAGCATATTGTTCAAAAGATAGCAATTAAACAAGTTGAATTATCAACATTTTTGAGAAATTTTGAAAATTCTTTTAGTAATGCAACATCACTTTTTGCCAAACTTTGTGATGTTTTTGGTTTTACCAAAGAAATAAAGGATAAGTTAAATAAGATTGAAATTGATATGCAATTAAGTGCTTCCAAGATAAAGGTGGACTTCTCCTCCACAACCTTCAATCACACCAAAATCAGATATTTGGTAGATATACAGGCATAACTATTGAGAGAGGAAGAAAGGATCTGGTCTACAATCATAGACATACAAAACATGATCCTTCCTATCATGGACAAAATGAAGAAACATATTACTCATTGCAAAACATTGGTCCAAGATCAGAACTTCTCAGTGGCTGATCAATTGATCCAATTATCAATAGAAGTTTAGATTGCTCTCTCCACTTGTCAAATCTTGCAATAGACTTGGGACAATACATTTTCCACCATCCTCAAGGTACATCAAGAATTTCTATCTCACTTTGGTGTAGTCATATAAACTGTATATATGTAGTCCTTTGGCATTATTGTCAAAAAGGGGGAGAGATTCAGCATAATAAGTGAGGAGAGTTATCACTATGAGTGATAGGGGGAGTTAGCACTCAATTGAGTTAGCATGTGTACATAAGAATCTTTATATATGCATTATAAGTCATCAAGAAGATATATAGAAATGTATATGTAGTAGTTCTACAAAGATCAATTTTGAAAAACCAAAATTCATTGAGTCAAGTTATGTACATATGTTTTGGCTTATAAGTGTTTTGTCACTAATGCCAAAGGGGGAGATTGTTGGCATTAAGTTATTATTGCCATTAGTGACAACACTTATCTACATTAGTATAGCCACCAAGAATTCTAGTGTTAACTAAGCTTTGCAGTTCACACTGAGCACTCTAGTGTTAACCGAGCTTCGCAGTTCACACCAAGCATTATAGTGTTAACCGAGCTTCATAGTTCACACTGAGCATTCTAGTGTTAATCGAGCTTTGTGGTTCACACCAAGCATTCTAGTGTTAGCCGAGCTTCATAGTTTACACCAAACGTCTACAATGTATACTAAGCATTCATGAAGCTACCAAGTCAATGTGCAATCTAGTAGTGTCCACCAAGTTTATAGTGTTTACTAAGCTTCACAGTGTTTACTGAGTGATGGAAGTGCAGTGTTTACCAAGTAATGGAAGTATATTGTTTACTGACTAAAATCAAGGTAAACGAAAGATCCAATTTTTATCAAGTGACACTATATCTATTGAGTCTACAGTAATTACCGAGTTCCAAGCTACATTGTGTGGTTAGTATGGACCGAGCATCTACTTCTACTGAGTGCATGATGATGCCGAGTATTAGAAGGTCACCAAGTCAGCTTGAAGAACCCGATTTTTCTACTGTTTGGCCGAGTCAATAATATTTTGTTCACTTATGTTTTGGCCAACCTTGCAATTGTAATTATTGGAATGGTATATATGTAATTGTAATACCCAAAAATTGGCTCATTGCCATCTGAACCAATTCTGGTATGTTTCTAATTAACCCAAAGTCCTATGTCACTAGGCAATTCTTATTCTACTACTCGCTACTTGACTTAGTTGCCAAATGTAGAAAACCTAAATTTGCATTCATCATACTCTTTATTTAATTCTTGAAGTATTGACTCATATTAGTCACATTAAACCTACTGATTACAATTTAATTTGATTTAAAGTATTTCCACTTTAATTAAATTAAATTATGTCCTAAGGCTAATGTACTATGGAACTAAATTTATTTAATTTAATAAATATGCCTATTTTAATTAATTAAAAAAAATTATTTAATTAAATGGAGAAGCTACTTATAATTAATTTTAAAAAATTATTTAATTAAATGGGAAGCCATTCCTAATTAATTAAATGAAGTTATTTAATTAAATAAGAAAAGTCTCTCTAATTAATTAAATATAATTATTTAATTAATAAGAAAAGGTAATTTTGAGAGAATATCTAATTTTATTAAATTAAATATCTCTCCAAAATATCTCTTCAGTTCAAAAAAGGAAAATTTCTAGTTCACTACTAGTCAAATTAGAAATGACCCAGATCACTTGCTTTTACACTAAAGTCTATTTGAGATGACTAACTCTTACACTCAGATCTGAGTTAGTTAACTCCCTTTAATCTAGGAATCTTCCTTTATGACTAAATCTCACCTTTAATCCCGACCATTGATTGAAATCAATCTCAACCATTGATTGCAGAAAAATCTATATAAGAGACCCTCATCTCTTCATTTTGGAGGTTGAATTAGAATTTGCATCGAATTGCTATTGAAATTCATACTCACATTTGCTCACATTTTTGCATACATCTTGCATTCTTAGTTTAAATTCATTTATCTTAATTATGCATAAGTTAATCTAGTTTTGTTTCAATTGTTCCTAGATTAGAATGCATTTCTCAGTCTAGATTAATCTGCACAATCATATAGATTAATTTCATTTCTTAAATCCTTTGTTCTTAGAGGGTCTGGTTGCCTATATCTCAAATCTAAGGATATTAAATAGGAAAAATCCCTTTAGATAGAAGGCAATAGGTCATGTTGCCGACTAATTTTTGAGTGAACAATTCAATGTTCATTTCAGGATGAATCCGCAAATAAAGACCATGTTGAAGTGTGTGTGTTAGTATAGGCCACTTTTTCACATATACATTTCTAGTGCCCACCATGGGTACAAGAAAATCAACTTTTTTGGCCTCTTTTTGCATCTTTTAATCATTTTTGAGTTTTCTGTCCATACTGTTCCGTACAAATTCAGAAATCTTCACGCGAGACTATTCGTTTTTGTGCAAGGATCCAAAATCTTTGCACAAAGATTCTTTCCATATTGCGTGAGAAAGTGCCTGAGCATGCGAAACTTCATGTGACACCTATTTCTTCGTACGAGCTATACAACAATTTTGTGCAAGCTCCAAACAATTTTGTGCGGCTATGACAAAGATTTCGTGCGAAATCTTGTGACAACAATTTTAGTTTTAAGCGTTATTTTTTGATCTTCAGATTGTTTGATTTCACTAATGTGCTTGCCTTGATCTATTCCTTTTGATTTCTTCCAGCTTAATCATTGTTTACAGAATTTTATCCGAAGACTCCTTTTAAAATCTACTCGAAAATAGACTGATTGTTTTCTTGCAGGATGCTTATCAAGGATACGCTTATCAAAGACCATATTTCAAACCCACAAAATAATATGTGTCTTCTTTTCTTGCTTTCAAAACTAGTCTAATTAGGGGCTTGTGAACTTCCTAGGGTGCAAGATGGAAGAATAGGGGAATATGCTCTTCACTTCTTGGAGGTCATGACCAAGAGTGAATCAAAAACCTAGATGCTTTTGAAAGATGATATTTTGAAGAAGGCAAGTAGCTTGGTGGTTCTCCAAAGCTTGTTCTCTTCTATGATAAGATAATGATTTCCTTTAAGGGAATCAAAATCTTTAAGGAAGAATGAGTTTGGATTGATTAAGCCAAGTTGGTAATTAACTTGTTTTGTGTGTTTGGGAGAGAAAGTAAGGTAGAGGAGTATGCTCTTTCCCCTTGGGGGAAATAAAAAACTTTGACCCTTGCAATCAAACCACTAGTTCGAGTGAATTCTTTAGAGGGCCTACCAAAGTGATCCAACCTTTGGGAATTACCCAAGTGAGCACACTCCTTTGGTCAGAGATTCCAACTCACTATAATAAAGATGCTTTATAGAGTGAAAGACTCCAAAGTTGGATTAATTTCTTCCCCTTAATTCTTGATATCGCATATCAAGGGGAAGCTCTATCTATTTACTGGTCGGTGTCGACCCCTGGCTTCTTAAGAAAGTAGTGTGTACTTTCAGATGTAGGTGTGGGCTGCTGGCCTCAACTCCGCTTGTGAAGCCATAAAAGATTAATTCGAACAAAAGCCAAGTAAAAACCTCTTAGTTAGAAGGCACCCGGTTCACCTCTGAAAGGAGGCATAATCTTTGTGCAAGGAAGGGGAAGAATCTCTTTTAGAACTCACCATAGGCATGCTACTAGACATTTGAAGGTGGTATATGTGCTCATGCCCTACCACAAGGGCATTCGTTCAGAGTATACTATTGAGTCCTTTGAATATACCAAAAACACGGGAACCCTCTAGGAGGTGACACGGCTGTGGGGTACACACATGCACATAAGATGTGGGACAAAGTTTTTTCCTTCTCTACCATTTTCTATTTCTAGGGATAAAGTGTGTTTTTTATTGAGTCCTAAAAATATCCAAACTTGCTCAAACAAACTGCAAGTCAAGACTCCCCTATCCCTCTGAGTTGCTTTGCCCTTAGTTGGATTGTATTCGACTACTGCTTGCTTCTTGTGTCTTGTTGAAAACACTTACCTTGTTCAAAACCAAATGTTGTTTAAACACTTGAAAATCAACCTTGCTATCTATTTGAAATTTTCCAAATGAATCAACAATCTGTCCAAAACTATATGAAATCTTCAAAGTCTTTTCAAAATCCAATTCAGTTGTTAGTTTGGTTTCCATTTTTGCACATAGTTTGCAAAATTTTGCATGAATACTTTTTGTCCTACCACTTCTTCATGCAGCTCTGTCCAAGTTCTCATGCAAATAGTTGCACATCTCCACGTGGGATCTAGCCTTTGTGTCCTTATTTTGTTGCTAGACCTTGTAGTTCTTTGCGTAGCCTAGAGCACATCCTTGTGCAAAATTTTGATGTTGTTCTAAGTCCTTACACGGCCCTGTGTACTTTCTCATGGGCCTCTTAGAGGATCTTCATGTGAGATCTTGAGTCAAAACTATCAAGTTAGTTTGTTAGAGCTATGTGTGCTTTGTACCAAGTTTGTTTCTTGCATCAGTTCACTACTTCTCTACCACTTCTTCACATAGCTCTATCCAAGTTCTTGTGCAAATAGTTGCAAATCTCCATGCGAGATATTGCCTCAGATATCCTTAGTTTGTTGTTAACCTTGCACTACTTCGTGTGGCTTGGAGCATATCCTCGTGTGAAATCTTTATGTTATCTTGAGTCTTTGCATAGCCATATGTACTTTCTCATGTGCCTCTCAGAGGATCTTCATGTGAGATATTGAGTTTGAACTGTCAAGTTAGCTTCTTAGAGCTATCTGTGCTCTATACTAAGTTTGTTTCCTACATTGGTTTACTGTTTCTCTGTCTAAAAACAGTCCCAAATAGTGGCATCCTACTTAGCTAATGACTTGCAAACCATACTTTAACTAGTCTTTTGTCTCAGCTATCTTGCTCTTGTCCTTTAGTGCTTGTTGTACCCTATGTCATGATAATCATAATCTTTGGCTGGTCTAGCCTTCAAATTAGACTATTCATACCTTAGTATACAACACTCTTATCTTGCTTTTCTGAGACTATGTTCTAGTGTGGTCCTTGTGTAAGCTTTTTCTTTTTGTCATTGTCTATGACTGTGGCAACTTGACTATGTTCTAAAACTTGGCTTTCATTACTTGAAACATAGTACATCAAAATGGCTAACAACAAATGTGCTAGATCCAATATTCCTAGTGAGGAGGAAAAGCAACTTATTGCAAACATGAAGCAAAAAATCCAATCAATGAGTGCTCAACATCAAAAACTAAAGGAGGAAGATGAAACATCATCAAATAAATTCTCCTTGAGAGAAATTTTCCCTTCCTCCTATGACAACAAAAAATCACATTCTTGTGATCTTGAATCCAATATATCTAAGAACACTTTACAAACACCCAAGAAATCTAGAAATATCTTTGAAGAAAATTTTTGGGAACCTAAACCAAAGTGTGATTTCAGCCCTTTGGGAAGATCTTATGAATGAACCTTGGAAGAACTTCTTGAAGAAAAACTCATTATTTTACCTAAGGTCACTTTTGCGGGAGTTTCCTTTATGAGTAACTATTGTGCCTATCATAGACATAATTTACATAAAACTTTGCATTGTAAGGAGCTGAAAAAAAAGATCCAAGATCTCTTTGATAATGGCATAATTCAAAAATCTAAGCTCTCAACTACTAAAGATTCTACTCTCAAGAAGGATCAACCTCATGAAACCATGTCTAGTAATGGTTAAAATGCAACTTCTACTTCTTCCAACATGCATCCACCTTCTAAATTTTCCAATCTTTCCAACACATATTCACCAAACAAAGAACTCGCTACTCTCCCAATTGACTATGTGTACCCTCAAAGGCTGCCTCTAAAGGAAACTCAAGCTAATCTTCACTTAGCTGCAAACCAAAGATCCAAAACCTCCATGTGTTGCTCCTCCTATTACTCCCACTCCAACTATTCCTCCATTGTCCCTTCAAGAGCCTATTATGTAGACACCAGAAATAGATTCGAATATAGACTCAAATACTCCCTCATCCTCGAAATTGGTTTCATGTCAAGAGGACTACTTAAATGATGAAGAAACAAGTGTTTATCAAGATCAAGATTCATTCATCCTCTTTCAAATCTTCCAAGATCTTGTGCCTCCATCTCAAGAGCCACATAGTCCTCCATCTCCCATGTCATGCACCTCTACTAAGAAAGATCAAGATATTACTTCCACCATCCCTAAGGAGACTATTAAAGACCAAGAGAAGGATACTTTTCCTATGTTACCTAAAATTCCTTTGAAGAGAAAAGTGTTCCCTCACCCTCTTGTCCTACCTCACTACATTCATTTCCAAACTATGCTCAAGCTTTAAATACTCCTATCAAAGGTATTGCTCTTATAATAGTTACTCATAAGTCTATTGATGGCTTTGGTCATGTTTCTCACTCTAAAGATGTTGATATCCCTACTCATGGTCCATTCACATCTTCTAAATCTATCCTTGGTTCCTATCCATCTAAGCTAAAACCTTCAAGTCTTCCATCCACATTGGGACCTTATGTTCCTCTATATCCCACTTCCACTCTCAGCTCATTACACATTCCTCCTACCCTACCCCAAGATCAACAAAGATACACATACTTGAACTCTTCACATTCACCTTTCCATCTAAACCAGTCATATTGGCTTCATTCATCCACAAGTCCCAAGTCCTTTGGAAGCAACTTGGATGAACAACTCAAAAACAAGTGCATGAATCCATCTTCAAAAGTTCACTATGTCTCCTCTAATTGACATGTGAATGTCAAGAAGAAAAAAACAAAAAAGAGATTGCAAAGGTCCACTATTCAAAAAGCTCAACCAAAGAAAGTATGGGTTCTTAAATCTGTTATTGAAGAAATGCATTCCAAAGCATCTAATGAAAATTCAAAAGCTATATGGATTCCCAAGTCTCTTTTGAAGGACTTGAATATTGAAAAAAAATTAAAGTTGACATTCAAGCTTCCAAAGGCTTTCACTCCATATTCTTCCCAACATCTTCCTAAAAAGGTTTTAAAGCCTTCCACTCCACCTTCCTCCAAAATTATTCCACCACCTCATACATCTAAACCTCATACCATTTCATCCATATTTCCTCCATCATTCCACTACCCTTCAAGGTGTGTGTCAATGTTGATCTTGCCCACTTTTTTTTCTACCCTTGCACATCCCTTTCAATACCCAATCCACTCCACCTTCTATCCTTCCCCTTTTATCCTTCCATCCCATTTATCTCATCCATAGCCTAAAATCTTATCCTCCATATATCTTTTCTACTATCTCCCATCCATTACCCTATTAGCATCTTTGGGCATACCTTTCTATCGTCTTGGCTTATCATAATTTATCCTTCCAATATGAGCACTATTCAAATTGAACGAAGCTTGAATTCTTTCCAAAAACTCTAAAAATCCAAAAAAAAAGGAAAAAAAAAAGAAAAAAAGAAAAAATAGTGCCTTGGTGAAAACCACTTCTTGTGGCATGTTGGTAGCAAAAGTAAAGAAAAATAAATCCATTCTATGGTGAAAACCACTTCTTGTGGCACTTTGGATAAGTACCATGATGAAAACCTAGTAAATAGGTGTCATGCATAATTCTTCCATCCATGACATCCTATCACGATCTTGCTTATCCTTCAAATGTCCTCATCTCAAGTCATTCACTCATAACCTCCATAACGAACTTTGCTATCCTATTCAGTTAACCCTTTGGTTTTGATCAACGAAAGAAAGAACCAAACTCAATTCTTAGCAATCTCTTGACATGATAATTTTTGTGGATTATTTACATGATACCCTTCATTACACCATGTGCTTATATTGTTATATCTTTTTCCCTAGCTTGGGTAATCTTGTGAAGACTTTCCTCGAGGGTAACATTCACCAGATCATACTCCTTGCCTTTCCATCTCTACTTATCCACTAGATTGCTACTACATATTGTCCTGCACCTTGCTAGACACTGGAACAAAATCAAGGTAATCCTTCTTGAGAGCTAGTAATCTCCAAAAAAATCTAAAAAATTGGAAAAAGTCATGAAAAAAGAATTGTTACCCTAGTGAAAACCTAGCAATAGGCGCCTTCGTAATACCAAAAAAAAATGAAAAATCTCAAAAATACAAAAAAATTGAAAAACAAGAAAAGTGCCATTGGTGAAAACTTGGAAACAGGCATCATGGTAGCAAAAAAAGGAAGATCCTGCCAAGAAGGTGACAACCTAGTAAACAGGTACCTCTTATTCCCAATGCCCCATCCTACAACACATCTTCTAGCTATTATGTATAGTTGCTTTCATGCTTTTTCTTTCCTACTTTTCTTGCTTTCTGCTCATGTATCCATGGATTGAGTCTTGTTACAACTTGGGGGCATTCCCCCTTAGTGTCACTCTTTTTGAGATTCTTCTCATAGAATCTCCTTTGCAAGAGTCACTAGTGGTGCTCACTGCATCTGCCTACTGTTGCTAGTGTCACTATTTTTGAGAGTCTCCTCAAAAGATCTTTGTTGCATCAGTCACTAGTCATCCTCACTGTGTTTGCCTACTATCGCCAGTGTCACTCTTTTCAAGATTCTCCTCATAGAATCTCTTTTGCAATAGTCACCAATTGTTTCAGCTATGCCCGCCTATTATTGCTTGGGTAACATTTCCAGATTCCTTTATGGAAGATCTCTCTTGCATCAGTCACCAATCATCCTAGTTATGTCTATCTACTATTGCTTAGTCCCTCTTAGGTTCTTCATCATGAAGATCCCTCTTTTACCTTAGTCACTAGTCATTTTGACTGCGTCTGCCTACTATTGTCACCCTATTGAAGAGATTTCTTTCAAACATGTTTTGGACACTGACACTTGACATCAATCCTAAAAACATTGAACTCAAAAATGATATACTTGTTTGGATATGTTGAGCATTTGCTTTTTTTTTTTGGTCTTTTTTTTATCATATCCCCTCAAGCAACTTGATGATGTCATCTTTTACTAGAGGAGCAATGACTAGGGGCATGATCTTTTCTTTGCTTTCTATCTATGGTTTAGTTCCAATAAGTTGCTCTATTCCTATAAGAGTGGTGTCCACTATAAGAGCCTCCATCTCGCATTGGATGGACAGGTCTACCTTGACTCCTTTTGTATGAATATGTCAATAACATTGGTTCTTCTCCTTTTTTGGTGGAGTGAACTCTTCATGCTACACTAAATACTCATACTCGTCCTACTAAGTGAATATATGGGTCACTGCGAGTATACGTAGCACACTTCTGTCTCAGGTTACAAATGAAAGGGTCATTGCGGATAGAATACTTACTTAATACTGAGCATAAGATGGATCTACCATGTGTTTGGTGTTCCTATCATGCAAGCAACATTCAAGTCATCCTAGCATTTATGCTTTGATGCTTATCTTAACTTGCTATATTAAAAGAGAAAAATGTTTTGGTCATTCTAGCTTCTTGTGCCTCAAATGCTTACATTTAATCCTAACAAACCTATAACATATGTTCTATTCATATTCTCATGATTGCAATGTCAATGGGAATTGAATAACATACAAGATTTGTTCTATGTCTAGTGATGATAAATTATCGAGGCTCAGTAACCAGACCTAGGGTTGTATTTAACATAGTCTTTCATTGCATATACTTCACTTGCATAAGCATGGGATTCAATTGTAAATCTACTTTCACCTTCTGTGATGAGGGACTGTTGATCTCTTCAAAGAATCATGTTCTTTCATGACTACACAAATGATTGATTAATCACCCTCCTAGCTACTTTGGTTGCTCTGAACCCATTTTTTGAGATTGAATTCAAAATCTAACACACTTAAGTGGCTCAAAAATATATTTTAAATTTTTTTGTGCAATCCAAATCTTTCTGATACTTTGCGATTCTTGGAATCTTTTCAATTCAAACTTGGTCTTTTGGACCTCAAAATCACTTCGGATCAACTTCCAAATTTCTTCAAATCATTCTTATCTCTTCATATTTCTTCAGATCATTTTGATCTCTTCATATTTCTTCAAATCATTCTGATCTCTCCAAATTTCTTTAGATCATTTTGATCTCTCCCAATTTCTTCAGATCGTTCATTTCTTCAGATTGTTATGATGTCTTCATATTTATTCAAATCATTCCGATCTCTCCAAATTTCTTTAGATCATTCTGATCTCTCCAAATTTCTTTAGATAGTTATGATCTCTTCATATTTCTTGAGATCATTCAGATCTCTCCAAATTTCTTTAGATCATTCAGATCTCTTCATATTTCTTTAGATCGTTCTAATCTCTTCATATTTCTTCAGATTATTCTGATCTCTCTTTATATTTCTTCAAATTGTTCTGATCTCTTCATATTTCTTCAGATCATATTTCGATCTCTTCTATAGTTTTTTGAATCTTCAATTTCTTCTATATCTCTCAACATACTACCTTACATCATATTTTTGGTGTGTCATCTTTCGATTTCACTCCTGAGGGGGCAGGATGATTATATCATTGAACTAAATTTAACTCAATCTCAATCTCATTGTTTGGGGCATCTGGTTCCCATCTCGTGTCTTTATCACTTAGGGCATCTCATCACTTGGGGCATGTTGTCCCCCTTTTTCTAGCATTATTTTCATTTGTTTCATGTTTTGATCAAATTGATCAACCTTATAACAACTCTTCTTAGAGTTCGAGGGATAGGTATTGGGACAGTCTAAACCCTGACTCCTGAGGATCAAGCCTCCTTTTGGGGATGATTCTATGACTCATAATTGGATCTTATCAATCTCAAGTATCTAGGTGTTCTATCTGGATACTTGAAGGTTAAGCTCCATTCTAGAGATGATCTTCTAAATGCTATCAATCTCGGGTATCTAGGTGTTCTATCTGGATCCTTGAAGGTTAAGCTTCATTCTGGAGATAATCTTCTAAATGCTATCAATCTCAGGTATCTAGGTGTTCTATTTGGATCTTTTAAGGTTAAGCTATGTTCTAGAGATAGTCTTCTAAATGCTACCAATCTCAGGTATCTAGATGTTCTATCTGGATCCTTGAACATTAAGCTCCATTCTAGAGATAATCTTCTAAATGCTTTCAATCTTGGGTATCTAGGTGTTCTATCTAGATCCTTGAAGGTTAAGCTCCATTATGGAGATAATCTTCTAAATGCTTTCAATCTCAAGTATATAGGTGTTCTATCTGGATCCTTGAAGGTTAAGCTCCATTCTAGAGATGATATTCTAAATGCTATCAATCTCAGGTATCTAGGTGTTCTATCTGGATCCTTGAAGGTTAAGCTTCATTCTGGAGATAATCTTCTAAATGCTATCAATCTCGGGTATCTAGACATTCTATCTAGATCCTTGAAGGTTAAGCTCCATTCTGGAGATAATCATCTAAATGCTTTCAATCTTAGGTATCTTGGTGTTCTATCTAGATCCTTGAAGGTTAAGCTCCATTCTAGAGATGATCTTCTAAATGCTATCAATCTCTAGCATCTAGGTCTTTTATCTAGATCCTTGAAGGTTAAGATTCATTCTAGAGATAATCTTCTAAATGCTATCAATCTTGAGTATCTAAGTGTTCTATCTAGATCCTTGAAGGTTAAGATCCATTCTAGAGATAATCTTCCGAATACTATCAATCTCGGGTATCTAGGTGTTCTATCTGGATCCTTGAAGGTTAAGCTCCATTCTAGAGATAATCTTCTAAATGCTATCAATCTTAGTTATCTAGATGTTCTATTTGGATCCTTGAAGGTTAAGCTCCATTCTAGAGATGATCTTCTAAATTCTATCAATCTCAAGTATCTAGGTGTTCTATTTGGATCCTTGAAGTTTAAGCTCCATTGTGGAGATAATCTTCTAAATGCTTATCAATTTTAGGTATCTAGATGTTTTTTCTAGATCCTTGAAGGTTACCCTCCATTCTTGAGATAATTTTCTAAATGCTTATCAATTTCAGGTATCTAGATGTTCTATCTAGATCCTGAAAGATTGCACTCCATTCTGGAGATAGTCTTTTAAATGCTTATACATTTTGGATATCTACGTATTCTACTTGGATTCCTTGGGATTAAGCTCTATTCTAGAGATAGTCCTTAAAAGCTTATCAATTGGTCTTCATATCATCAACTTTGGAGCCAATCTCATCTTCACATCAAGCTTTCTAATTTTCTTTAAATTGAACGTGTCATTCACACATTCATTCAAAGAGGGGCAAAATGAAATACCCCAAAATTGGCTCATTTCCATCTTAAACAATTCTAGTCTATTTCTGATTAACCCAAAGTCCTATGTCACTAGGCAATTCTTATTCTACTACTCACTACTTGACTTAATTTTCAAATGCAGAAAACCTAAATCTACATTCATCATACTCTTTATTTAATTCCTAAAGTAATTACTCATATTAGTCACATTAAACCTACTGATTATGATTTAATTTGATTTAAAGTATTTACACTTTAATTAAATTAAATTATGTCCTAAGGCTAATGTACTATGGAATTAAATTTATTTAATTTAATAAATATGCCTATTTTAATTAATTAAAAAAATTTATTTAATTAAATGGAGAAGCTAATTATAATTAATTAAGCAAAATTATTTAATTAAATGAGAAGCCATTCCTAATTAATTAAATGAAGTTATTTAATTAAATAAGAAAAGTCTCTCTAATTAATTAAATAGAATTATTTAATTAATAAGAAAAGGTAATTATGAGATCATATATCATTTTACTGAATTAAATATCTCTCCAAATTCTCTCTTCAATTCAAAAAAGGGAAATTCCCAGTTCACTAGTGGTCAAATTAGAAATGACCCAGATCTCTTGCTTTTACACTAAAGTCTATCTGAGCTGACTAACTCTTACACTCAGATCTGAGTTAGTTAACTCCCTTTAATCTGGGAATCTTCCTTTCTAACTTAATCTCACCTTTAATCCCAACTATTGATTGAAATCAATCTCAATCATTGATAGATTCTAGGAAAATCTATTTAAGAGACCCTCATCTCTTCATTTTGGAGGTTGAATTGGAATTTGCATCGAATTGCTGTTGAAATTCATACTCACATTTGCTCATATTTTTTCATACATCTTGCATTCTTCATTTAAATTCATTTAGCTTAATTATGCATAAGTTAATCGAGTTTTGTTTCAATTGTTCCTAGGTTAGAATGCATTTCTCATTCTAGATTAATCTGCACAATCATATAGATTAATTTCATTTCTTAAATCCTTCATTCTTAGAGGGTTTAGTTGCCTATATCTCAAATCTGAGGATTATAAATAGGAAAAATCCCTTTAGATAGAAGGCAACAGGTTGCCTTGCCAGCTGATTTTTGGGTGAACAATCCAATGTTCATTTTGGGATGAATCCACAAATAAGGACCATGTTGAAAAGTGTGTGTGTGTGTGTGTGTTAGTATAGTTCACATTTTCACAAATATAGTAATGTAATATATAATTTACAAAAGAGAGATGTATGTGAGGGTATGGATATGAAAATCTTTGAATGAAAGTGAATTAGCAACAGTGTAGAGTATTCAGCAAGGTCTACAAGGAGCAGTAAAAAGATTCATTAGTCACAAGAGGTGATCTATATTCTAAGGATCTAATCAAGTTCTAAGTAAATCCACTATTTCATCCTAATAGGTGAATCAGTCTTGTAAATGCTTTAACAAGGTAGACTTAACGGTCTTTTGTATAAATCTCCTAAGAAAGTGCATACTTCAATGTATGTTTGTAAATTCTCTAACAAGGTGGACTTAGCAGTCTATTGTGCTCCTAACAAGGCAGATCACCAGAAGTGGTCAATCTAAGCTTTAATAGGCAAACTTCATACTTCAGTAACAAAGTTTTGTGGGTATCATCCCCACCCAAGTTTTACTTTCTATTTGGAGGGTTTCTAGGTCACCAAATCACTCTGTACATGTGTTATAAATGTTTGTTATCTCACATATGCACTAGATTAGATGAATGAATGGTGCATAGTATAAATGGTTAAAGTGCTGAATTGTTTTAAAGTTTTGATGTTACTGATTCATCGCTCCCCTCTTAGTAACCTATCATATCTTGAATATTTCCAACACCTCCTCCACCTAACAAACAGTTACAACAAAACTACAATCAAAAGTCAAAATCTGTCAAGTTTTTGAGGTTTTTGAGCTAGTGGCTTAAGAGAAGTCTAAGTACTATCAAATGTATTTAGATGAAAATACTAATTCCACATTGCACATAGATGGAAGATAGTTATAACTTTAATTTTGGAAGCTTCTTCTTATGTATGATTGCTGAAAGTCCTCTATAAATAGAGGCATAACTAAAACTGATGTATCCTAATTACAATGATGTATGAATGAATAAAATTAGTTTCTGCCAATCTTTGGAGTTTCCTAGCTAGTGGTTTAAGAGAATTTTGAGTACTATCAAATGTATTTAGATAAAAATACTACTTCCACATTGCACATAGATGGAAGACAATTATAAATTTAATCTTGGAAGCTTCTTCTTGTATACGATTGTTGAAAGTCCTGTATAAAAAGAGGCATAACTAAAACTAATGTATATAATGTATGAATGAATAAAATTAGTTGCATTTTATCTATTCTGTTGGCGTTTGAAAACGTTACCCATTTCCAATTACCCTGATGAGAACAAAATACATCTAGGGGCAGCTAACTCCCATTATCAACACATCGATTCAGACACCAGGCCAACTATAAGGCTGTACTCCTTTTGCACTTCAGGCTCTGCAAAACTTAGGCGGGTGAACCTCTAGATTCCTTATATGGTACCAGTTGTCAAAGCATACACTGAATCTAATGCAAATCAAATAGAAACCCTTATTTCTCCTAATAACTTATGAAACAACATATATCTGCAGTAGCTAGATGCAAAACAATAAAATTCGTAAGCTGAGTGAGGGCATTCTGTTTATAGCTCTTCAACATGAAAGGGGAAAAGCGTTTGATTTTTGATGTTGATTTCAACAACCCTCAGATATGCAACAGTGAGAAAGTAATGACCCTGTAGCTGATCAGTGCCTAGTCCATTGGGCAAATTCATGGATCACAAACATACATACGAATATCTGAGACATATGTGTATCTTCAGATATAGATCTATCTATTTAACTTGTAAATAGACATCTATGTTCAGTTTAAAATCTCGTTCTTACCTGATATCCTCCTCAATAAATTTGCAACCCTATTGATTTCTATGAATCATTTACACAATTCTTTGAACTATCAGCAACAATGAAACAACATACAGTCTTAGGGGACTGCAACTACGACCTAAACTCTTTGTTCAAAGATCGTAAAACATTGAAATTCAATGAGAATGGAGACAAGATTCAACTGAAACTTAATCATCTGCTGCTCTTTGCATTATTTCCTTGAAAATATACAATCATATGCATGAAATAAAAGACATATAAACAACCTAATAGATCTGAACTATCTGAATTTATCTTCCTACTGCTGTTCATACAAGAAGAATATTGCTGAAGAAGAAAGGTGTCACAGTCATGGAAACATGTCAAAATACTGGAACCAATGGTCTCACAGTGCAAAAACTGGAATCCCTAATGGTCTGATAGCACTGAACTTTTTCTTCCTAGAAACTGGAACCCTCACAAAGTATCAGAGAAAGAAAGATATAGACAAGAAAGAAATCCCAGATCTGTTCTGAAAATGACAAGTGTCCACTTGAAAATCAATCTTTCGGAACCTGAAAAACTTCTTTCTTCCATCCCATCTTGATCTGATTTTGTTTCATCATTTTTTGCAACTGATTTGCACAATATCTCTGTTGAAATGATCAAACATTGCTGAGTCACCACAATATCTGATTTACACATTGAAAAGCTTGGCAAAAATTTGGTTGAATTGAGTGAATGTGGGAAACGTGAACTCCAACCGCATTCTTACCAAGTTTTACTAATCCCCTAACTGGACTTTCAATTTTTTACCCATTCCATTGAGGAAGCCCCAAAACTCACGTATCTAGCTATAGCTCAAACCGAGAAGCACCTGTGCAAACATTGACTTTAGAAATGGAAAATTTAGGTTTTCCTAATTCCAACGGTATATTGGAGTACCCAATTCGGTTAAAATTTGCCCCAGATATGGCCGTTTGAAAATTAGGCCTCTACTCAGTGGTTTGAAACATATATTTTTGCAAAATTTAAACTTTTATAAAGTTTAAACTATGTAAAGTTTCAAATTTTATTTAAAACCTAACTTGCACGTTGAGGGAAGACAATAAAATAATAATAAACCTTTTTCCTTTGATAATTTCCTTTACTTTTCATTCGGGTCAAACCTGTTGACCAGATTGATGACATGTGGCAGATCCTGATTGGTTCATCTCACTGCCACATCAGCATGCTACATGGATGCCACATCACACTCACTACTTTTCTATATTAATCGGTGAGCAAGTTCACCTTAGCGAGGCAATCAGGACCATCGGTTGTGCCATGTGGCGCAATTTGGTGCACTCCTTCTATTTGCCTGCCACATCACTGCCCAATCACTCTGTCGCTACCACTTGTCAACATCCAATTCGCTGACAGCATTGCTATTGAACCCATGTAACACTTTGGAACTCGCCGAATTTTTATGCTTTTCCGGCGACCTCAGTATCTCGCTAGCTGGAGTTGCCAAGATTTTTCGGCTGGCGAAGTAGTGAGGCACCAGATTCTTGGATTTTTTGATTTTGCTGACATCATCAATTTTAATTGCATTTACCTTCAAAATTGTGCTGTGTTTGAATCTAGCTGATGTCAGCACCTTTTGGGTCGGATTGGGGGTCAACAACATGCGTTTGCCTTCACAAAAGGCCTTTTTTCTCAAGAAAAGTTAAACAGGAGGCGTTGGAGTATTTGAACAACTGAATACTCCCCACCATAGTACATGTGGGACAAAAATTTTTAAAACCCTTTCTTTGATCAGTGTGGTCAATGACACTACTGTCTTCACCTTAGCGTGATCTCAACTGATGTGTGGGTGATCTCTTTTACTGGAGTGGATTTCTCTGGACTGTCGCAAGGTTCTTCTTGCTATTTGAGTACATGGTCAATTGAACGTTGACTGCGATTTTTATAATTTGGATTAGTGTAAACTCTGGCTATTTTGCAAATGTCCTGCCAGCATGGTCTTCAGTATGTGGACATCACCGGTCAACTATTTCGCTTCTCCCGCCGTTATCTCCCTCTAGCGGCAGACCCGACCTTGCAATCCCAAATGACCAATCCTGTATGGCGGAGCACGCACTATAATAATTGGGAGTAGTCCATGGCTTATTGGTCTGCTCGCTCTCCTCCTCCCACCCACCTTCTCGGTCTTTTGGTCGGCTTACGGATCAAGCTTTTTTGCTAAAACCACAGTGATCAAGTCTTCACAATCTCTGCCTTCGTTGCATCCAACTAATATGCGTACTGTTGCTTGTTTTAATTAGCTTTCTTGCCTCTTAAAACTGCGGCCTCTTCCTTTACCTTGTCTTCATGCATTGATTGCTCAATGGGTGAGCTACTCTCTTTATTGGCGTGGAGGCTACTTTCATGTCATTTAACTGGCATTCTCATATTTGCAGTGATTTGGGATGTTTATTGGCTTTGAAGGCATCTTTTGCACTTTCAACATACTGGCTGTTTCTTCCAAGTTTGCCACTACCTTTGTTGTTGTCATGATAGCATGGGATGACTCTCTAATTCCTGTGGTCTGTTACTTCAGAATCTCTGACTCCCTTGCACTTGTTATTTCCTATTTCACTTTCAACGTGGTGGGTACTCCTTCAAACTTTTGTTGGAGGCTTAAATTTTTTTATGTGTCTACGTCTATTGTAATAAGCCTCTTTTTCATGTGGGTGTCTCTGCTTCTTATACTGCAGACGTCAGCAAAAGACTAATGCCTTCCCCTATCCTTTGATGCAAACTATCACTCTCTTTTATATGTTCTAGTGCAGCAGTGATATTTTGAAGGAGTCTCAGCATTGCGAATTCCAATCGTGCAAAAAAAATTCATGGTAAACTTGTTGAAAAAGTACCTTGATGATGCTATGAAAAGACTAAACAGTCTCATTATATGACTTAGTGACATACTATACTTGACATAATCTTTATTGCAAAAATTAGCCCATACCCTCTACAAATGCAAAGATTTCGAATTGTGCCAACTAAGGTAGTGTGATAATTAATATCATTATAATCCATCTTTAAAACATCTTTGATTTGCACATAATCATCATTAATCAGATGGAATCAGTCGGGCCCCACAATGGGTCCGGCTAAAAAAAAAATTTCATTTCCAGACAATTGAACTGCAAAACTGGTCCATTGACCCTCTGATGCTGATTAGAAACCAATTTGATCACAAAATCACCATTAAAAACTTATTTTGAATCACCTCTATACCATTGTCAATTTGATGTTAGGAGGTCTTTTGACTGCCTTTGAAAACTGATTAGGACAACTGACCGGGCTCTGAAAACTAGCACACTGGATTTTTGTTCCACACACTCTCAGTTTTTCGAATCTCGTCTCATGAAAAATTTGGGGTCAAAATATATTCGTTGTCAAAGTTTCCTTCTCAGATTTACCTGCAAGAAAACATGTCAGAAAACAACAAACAAGGTTTGGATTTGGCTTGGAAAATTGGGTAAACTAGCACATGGGGAAACAAAAACTGGGACACTCATTCTCTGTCATGAAGACATTATGAAAATGCGATTTGGGCTCATGAAAAATCATGGGGCGCAAATGGAAAGCATTCAAAGTGGGCTACTCAGAATTTTGAAAACTGGACATGCTAACAGAAAACATTTTTTGCGAATGGAATTGACCTGGAAAAGTGTGAAGAGGGATTCATCAAGACTTGAAAACTGACACACTTAAAGTATTTTCAGAGGACAACACAATGGTACAATCTATTTGATCTCACCAATCACGGATTAAGAGTTATAATGCCACAAATAGGGGTACTGACAAATCTGCAAATGCTGACACTAGTAAAAAGTTACAAATTGAGTTTGGAATCGCGTTTGAAAACTGATCAAACGGATTCGTCATGATATGAAACTTGAAACATAACAAGTCTCTGATACCTCTAATGCAATGCAATAGGAAATTCAACATTTGGATCAACTGGTCAAAAGGTATTACTCGTCAAACAGGGCTTCCCAGGATTTTGAATGAAGTGCATCAGCATGAAAACAGTAACTGACCAACTTCAAGGGATTCAAAACCTAGTCAAACAGACTCGAAACGACTCGAAATCTGAAACATAGGTTCTTAGGTATGGACGCTAGACATTGTTAAAGCAAAAAGTCACAAAACCCTTTTGGGTGCGATATATTCAAATGCAAACACAGCCTCTTGTCGTTATTTGACACTAGGGCAGAATTGTAAATTTGACAAAAGCTTGAAACAGGACTTCGCCAAACAGCTTGGAATATCAATTTAACATCATGGAACACTTAGACAGGCTGAATATAGGGTGTTAGAAACATTAAACACCTTAGGGGTCTCATATGGACAGCCGGGTACAACCAGGCACATACATTTTAAAAGTGTTTAAGGGCTTGATTTTTCAATGGTGCTCAAAAATGGGAAGGCAATTATGAGTGCCAAAAGTGGCTCTTTCTAGGGATGCATGTCCCTTGCAGGCATGGCAAGGATTCAGATCTCTGGAGGAAGTTGACCATTCCCGAAAACTTCAAAACTCTTCTCGAACAGCTTATTGAAAGCAAGGAAACAACTACAACTACCAAGACTATGTACACACGATGGCCCTGGGCCACCGAACTTCAGCAAAATTGTTTACCTCTGTCATAAACATGATTATCATCTAAACTTTCATGAGGTAAACTGAATTTTCTTCTCCTATTAGTTTCACCAATCATATTATCATTGTATAACAAATCACTTGGCAAAACAAAATCAACACTCTTACTTCCATAATGCATATAAAAACTTGCTTCATTCTCGTGCTCACTATGAAAGTTCTGATCAGCATGCTTGAACATATCAAACTATAATTGAAAAGCTTCTCTAACAAATGACTCGTGCATGCTATCAATTTTGAATATGAATGCATCATATTCAACTTGGGGAAAAGGATCACCCATACCTTGAAAATATGTTTCCTTATGCATAACCGGATGATATTCAAATGAACATTCTGACTTGTACTCACATATATCATCAATGTCAGAATCTAAAGCTAATCCACAACCTTCAAATGATTCTTCACAATCAATGAACAGATTAGTCTTTACATTAGAGAGTTCATCATAAAAATCATAATAAGGTATAGGTAGATTTTCAATAACCGTCTCATTAAACACCTTGTTATTTACCTCCTCAGATGAAACATAATCATTAGTTTCACTATCAAACTTGGAAAAAGAACATTCTGATCTCTCACAGCAGTAAGACAAAGTATCATCATTAAACTTATTCTTTGTTAAATCTGAAACTTCCATGTTTTCTTCAAAAAGAGGATTGATAACTCCATGCAAAGCGCCTTTGTAGACATTAGGACAAGTAATGTGCTGATCAACATCAAACTCCTCACCATATAACGGATTAGTGAAAACTTTAAAACCATTTTAGACATCACTGTCATGGACACTTTCAGCATATGAAGAAGAAAAATTAGAATCATATGAAGACTCAACATCAATTCCGTCAACGAAGCATGTAGAATATAGATCAAAGTTACTTTCATTGTCTCCATATAAGTGATTCAAATGTCTTGCAAGAAAATCATCATTTATCTTACCAAAAGGTGCTGATGCATTAATCTCAAAGTCAATCATGTACTGATCATCATTATACTCATCCTCAAGACACTCTTCTACACAATTAGGTAATACGTCTTTATGGATAACCTCTTTGTCTTCATATTGTGTAGACACATTTTCTTCATAACTTTCAATCTCAAACTTATTTACACAATTCTGAAATGAAAACTCACTTTCAGATTTAGAAATAGTATTTGTACCTTTACTAGCAAGAGAACACTCACTTCCGTCATTGCTCTCTTCTTCCCAATCAACATCTGATTCACATGAAGACGGACACACACTAGCACTATCCTTTTCTTGACTTGAGTAATAACTCTCATCATCCGCTTCATATGACACCTCTTGATAATATATTGGATCAGCAACATCATTATCACTTGAAAAACAACTCTCAGCTTTATCATACTCACATTGATATGATTGTCTTTCAACTTTAGATTTAATAACATTCTCAACATGATGCAATCTCTCAATGAGATAATTCATTTCTTGCCTATCCTGTTGGTCAAGAGAATGCATCTCTACCGCTGAAACATTATCAACATATGAGCTTAGTTCTTCTGACTGTGACTGAGATACATATGATTTACATTCTTTATATTGTGTCATCTTGCCATGACATGTCAGATCAGCAATTTCACATTTATCACTTGATAGATCACTTCTGATTTCTTCCTCCCCATACTGAGATGAATACCTTTCCTCTTCCTAATTCATTATGTTTTCAACATAATGCAAATTATCAATGGAAAAATGAATGGCCAGATTTATATCTTTCATGGATGACTCATCAAGTGAATCAATTCTATCATTCGCTGTTGTAATACCATAAACATGTGCATTTACTTCAGCATGAATGGAACATGTTTTTATTTCTGAGGATTCAACAGAACTATTTACAACAGCAGGAGTGCTTATTTGCTGATCTGAAATCAAACACTCCTTATGACATTGGCTTGTGCTTTGCACCTCATATTGCCAGCCAATATTTCTAGAGAAGTGACTTCGAGTTAAGCCATATTTTATGTTATTCTCAATCTCTATAGCTGTCATGAATGCCTGATGCAAATTCTTGGGTTCTTTATCTCTCAACAGATAGTTCATCTTTCTATTAAATGCACCGAGATAAACCATTAAACACATTTGATCATCCGGCTTGTAACTTTTAGAAAATTCACTCAAAATCTTTGCAAATCTGATATTAAATTCAGGAACTAACTCACCATTCCTGATTTCAATTTTCAAAAACTTATCAAAATAATCAGAGATGCTTACTCTTTCCCCGAACTACATCATGAAGGCTGCCAGTAATTCATCCTGGGATGAAATTGAACATGCTAGTAAAAATGAAAACCAGTCCCTAGCATCATCCTCTAAAGTCTGAACAAACAACTTCATCTGAACGTCTTTATGGGCAATTTCAAAATCACCAACCAAGTCACTAAACAAATGAACATGATGACTGGCTGAATTTTCATGGTTTCCACCAAACTTAGGCAAATACTTTCTGACGTTACAAGGCATAGTATTCGGGAAACCGTGAATACCATTAAAATTCAATGGCATATACCTCCTGGTAGAAATAGATCTAAAACTTTCACTAATAGGCCGCATATTAGATGAGATGAAGCTCGACATTCTTCAAATTCAAGAATCATTCATCATTAAATACTTTCAGAATTCATAACTTGCAGCAGATCTTCATGACCCTCTACCAGATGAATGCTTCAAATACACTTCACAACTTCAAAACAACAATTGAAACTCGTTCTAATGAAGTGCATAAAACTTATCAAATCATTCTCCTCTTCTTAGTGCTAAAACTTCACTTGATGGAGAACACATATGTGGAACTCACTTTCATTGAAAAGAAATCATATGAAAGCATAAAATACCTCAAGTGTTGCTGCATGAAACCACTGATCTGTTGATTGGCTTGGTGCTAATCTAAATTCTTTACACCACTGATCAAACCTTACAGAGTCGCCATCTCCTTGAGGAGAATTAAATGACATCACTGATGTGATTCATCTTTATCATTACAAATTCTTATAATAGCAAATCAAACAACACTTCAAAACTTACTAGTCAGAAACTTAAAATAGATCTCTCTTCTTGCTTGCAAATTCACCTAACTTTCAGATCTGCTTGATTTCACTGAAAACTCTAGAAAATAATTTACACATCAGCGATCTTCAATAGTTCAGAGATCCTTTAGATAGAGTTGCCACTCACTATTGTGAGAAAGATTTTAAACATGATTCATAACACTACAGATCTAAACTGACAATTCAACTTGAAAATTTTGAAAGTCACCAAACACCTTGAAGAGAGACAAACTTTTGATCACAATTCTGACTCTGAAATTACAACAGCACTTTTGAAAACAAAATACAGTTGAATTGATTGAAAATAAAACATGAGGAGAGCACAATCTGAACTCAACCAATAAGTCACTGTTGTAAGTGGATAAAACATACTGGGGTGCATGATTTGGAGTAAGAAAACTAGAAAGAACATCAGAGAACTTACTGCTGAAAATTTTTAATGCACTTCTCCTGCTGTATTGAATCTCTTCTTTTCAAATTCTCAAGGTTTGTCTTGAATCTGATTCAATACAGTCCCCAGCAGAGTCACCATCTTGTTGGTGTTTGAAAATGTTACCCATTTCCAATTACCTTGATGAGAACAAAATGCATCTAGGGGCAGCTAACTCCCATTATCAACACATCCACTCAGACACCAGGCCAACTATAAGGCTATACTCCTTCTGTACTTCAAGCTCTGCAAAACCTAGGTGGGTGAACCTCTAGATTCCTTATATGGTACCAGTTGTCAAAGCATACACTGAATCTAATGCAAAGTAGATAGAAACCCTTATTTCTCCTAATAACTTATGAAACAACATATATCTGCAGTAGCTAGATGCAAAACAATAAAATTCGTAAGCTGAGTGAGGGCATTCTATTTATAGCTCTTCAACATGAAAGGGGAAAAGCGTTTGATTTTTGATGTTGATTTCAACAACCCTCAGATATGCAATAGTGAGAAAGTAATGACCCTGTAGCTGATCAGTGCCTAGTCCATTGGGCAAATTCATGGATCACAAACATACATACAAATATCTGAGACATATGTGTATCTTCAGATATAGATCTATCTATTTAACTTGTAAATAGACATCTATGTTCAGTTTAAAATCTCGTTCTTACCTGATATCCTCCTCAATAAATCTACAACCCTGTTGATTTCTATGAAGCATTTACACAATTATTTGAACTATCAGCAACAATGAAACAACATATAGTCTTAGGGGACTACAACTACGACCTAAATTCTTTGTTCAAAGATCATAAAACATTGAAATTCAATGAGAATGGAGACAAGATTCAACTGAAACTTAATCATCTACTGCTCTTTGCATTATTTCCTTGAAAATATACAATCATATGCATGAAATAAAAGACATGAAAACAACCTAATATATCTGAACTATCTGAATTTATCTTCCTACTGCTGTTCATACAAGAAGAATATTGATGAAGAAGCAAGGTGTCACAGTCATGGAAACATGTCAAAATACTGGAACCAATGGTCTCACAGTGCAGAAACTGGAATCCCTAATGGTATCATAGCACTGAACTTTTTCTTCCCAGAATCTGGAACCCTCATAAAGTATTAGAGAAAGAAAGATATAGACAAGAAAGAAATCTCCGATCTGTTCTGAAAATGACAAGTGTCCACTTGAAAATCAATCTTCTGGCAACTGAAAAACTTCTTACTTCCATCCCATCTTGATCTGATTTTGTTTCATCATTTTTTGCAACTGATTTGCACAATATCTCTATTGAAATGATGAAACATTGCCGAGTCACCACAATATCTGATTTACACATTGAAAAGCTTGGCAAAAATTTGGTTGAATTGAGTGAATGTGGGAAATGTGAACTCCAACCACATTCTTACCAAGTTTTACTGATCCCCTAACTAGTTTTTCAATTTTTTACCCATTCCATTGAGGAAGCCCCAAAATTCATGTTTCTGGCTATAGCTCAAACCAAGAAGCACCTGTGCAAAAATTGACTTCAGAAATGGAAAATTTAGGTTTTCCCAATTCCAACGGTATATTGGAGTACCCAATTCAGTTAAAATTTGCCCCAGATATGGCCGTTTGAAAATCAGGCCTCTACTCAGTGGTTTGAAACATATATTTTTGCAAAATTTAAACTTTTATAAAGTTTAAACTATGTAAAGTTTCAAATTTTATTTAAAACCTGACTTGCACGTTGAGGGAAGACAATAAAATAATAATAAACCTTTTTCCTTTGATAATTTCCTTTACTTTTCATTCGGGTCAAACCTGTTGACTAGATTGATGACATGTGGCAGATCTTGATTGGTTCAGCTCACTGCCACATCAGCATGCTACATGGATGCCACGTCACACTCGCTACTTCGCTATATTAATCAGTGAGGAAGTTCGCCTTAGCGAGGCAATGAGGACCGTCGGTTGTGCCATGTGGCACAATTTGGTGCACTCCTGCTATTTGCCTGCCACATCACTGCCCAATCACTCTGTCGCTGCCACTTGTCAACATCCAATTCATTGACAACACTACTATTGAACCCATGTAACATTTTGGAACTCGCCGAATTTTTATGCTTTTCTAGCGACCTCGCTATCTCGCTAGCCGGAGTTGCCAAGATTTTTCGGCTGGCGAAGTAGCAAGGTGTCGGATTCTTGGATTTTTTGATTTTGCTGACATCATCAATTTTAATTGCATTTACCTTCAAAATTGTGCTTTGTTTGAATCTAGCTTACCTCAGCACCTTTTGGGTCGGATTGGGGGTCAACAACATGCGTTTGCCTTCACAAAAGGCCTTTTGTCTCAAGACAAGTTAAACAGGAGGCATTGGAGTATTTGAACAACTGAATACTCCCCACCATAGTACATGTGGGACAAAAAATTTTAAAACCCTTTCTCTGATCAGCGTGGTCAATGACACTACCGTCTTCACCTTAGCGTGATCTCAACTGATGTGTGGGTGATCTCTTTTACTGGAGTGGATTTCTCTGGACTGTCGCAAGGTTCTTCTTACTATTTGAGTACATGGTCAATTGATACATTGACTGCGATTTTTATAATTTTCAATAGTGTAAACTTTGGCTATTTTGCAAATGTCCTGCCAGCATGGTCTTTAGTCGGTGGACATCACCGGTCAACTATTTCACTTCTCTTGCCGTTATCTCCCTCTAGCGGTAGACATAACCTTGCAATCCCAAATGACCAATCCTGTATGGCAGAGCATGCACTATAATAATTGGGATTAGTCCATGGCTTTTTGGTCTGCTGGCTCTCCTCCTCCCACCCACCTTCTCGGTCTTTTGGTCAGCTTACGGATCAAGCTTTTTCGCTAAAACCACAGTGATCAAGTCTTCGCAATCTCTGCCTTCATTGCATCCAACTGATATGTGTATTGTTGCTTGTTTTAATTAGCTTTCTTGCCTCTTAAAACTGCGGCCTCTTCCTTTACCTTGTCTTCATGCATTGATTGCTCAATGCGTGAGCTACTCTCTTTATTGGCGTGGAGGCTCCTTTCATGTCATTTAACTCGCATTCTCATATTTGCAGCGGTTTGGGATGTTTATTGGCTTTGAAGGCATCTTTTGCACTTTCAACGTACTGGTCGTTTCTTCCAAGTTTTCCACTACCTTTTTTGTTGTCATGATAGCATGGGATGACTGTCTAATTCCTGTGGTCTGTTACTTCAGAATCTCTGACTCCCTTGCACTTGTTATTTCCTATTTCACTTTCAACGTGGTGGGTACTCCTTCAAACTTTTGTTGGAGGCGTTAATTTTTTTATGTGTCTACGTCTATTGTAATAAGCCTCTTTGTCATGTGGGTGTCTCTGCTTCTTATACTGCAGACGTCAGCAAAAGACTAATGCCTTCCCCTGTCCTTTGATGCAAACTATCACTCTTTTATATGTTCTAGTGCAGCAGTGATATTTTAAAGGAGTCTCAGCATTGCGAATTCCAATCGTGCAAAAAAAATTCATGGTAAACTTGTTGAAAAATTACCTTGATGATGCTATGAAAAGACTAAACAGGCTCATTATATGACTTAGTGACATACTATACTTGACATAATCTTTATTGCAAAAATTAGCCCATACCCTCTACAAATGCAAAGATTTCGAATTGTGCCAACTAAGGTAGTGTGATAATTAATATCATTATAATCCATCTTTAAAACATCTTTGATTTTCACATAATCATCATTAATCTGATGGAATCAGTCGGGCCCCAAAATGGGTCCGGCTAAAAAAAATTTTCATTTCCAGACAATTGAACTACAAAACTGGTCCATTGACCCTCTGATGCTGATTAGAAACCAATTTGATCACAAAATCACCATTAAAAACTTATTTTGAATCACCTCTGTACCATTGTCAATTTGATGTCAGGAGGTCTGTTGACTGCCTTTGAAAACTGATTCGGACAACTAACCGGGCTCTGAAAACTAGCACACTGGATTTTTGTTCCGTACACTCTTAGTTTGTCGAATCTCATCTCATGAAAAATTTGGGGTCAAAAGATATTCGTTTTCAAAGTTGCCTTCTCATATTTACCTGCAAGAAAACACGTCAGAAAACAACAAACAAGGTTCAGATTTGGCTTGGAAAATTGGGTAAATGAGCACATGGGGAAACAAAAACTGGGACACTCATTCTCTATCATGAAGAAATTATGAAAATGCGATTTGAGCTCATGAAAAATCATGGGGCGCAAATGGCAAGCGTTCAAAGTGGGCTACTCAGAATATTGCAAACTGGACATGCTGACAGAAAACATTTTTTGCGAATGGAATTGACCTGGAAAAGTGTGAAGACGGATTCATGAAGACTTGAAAACTGAAACACTTAAAGTATTTTCGGAGGACAACACAATGGTACAATACATTTGATCTCACCAATCATGGATTAAGAGTTATAACACCACAAATAGGGGTACTGACAAATCTGCAAATGCTGACACCAGTAAAAAGTTACAAATTGAGTTTGGAATCGCGTTTGAAAACTGATCAAATGGATTCGTCATGATATGAAACTTGAAACATAACAAGTCTTTGATGCCTCTAGTGCAATGCAATAGGAAATTCAACATTTGGATCAACTGGTCAAAAGTTATTACTCGTCAAACAGGGCTTCCCAGGATTTTGAATAAAGTGCATCAACATGAAAACTGTAACTGACCAACTTCAAGGGATTCAAAACCTAGTCAAACAGACTCGAAACGACTCGAAATATGAAACATAGGTTCTTAGGTATGGACACTAGACACTCTCAAAGAAAAAATTCACAAAACCCTTTTGGGTGCAAGATATTCAAATGCAAACACAGCCTCTTGTCATTATTTGACACTAGGGCAGAATTGTAAATTTGACAAAAGCTTGAAACAGGACTTCGCCAAACAGCTCAGAATATCAATTGAACATCATGGAACACTTAGACAGGTTGAATATAGGGTGTTAGAAACATTAAACACCTTAGGGGTCTCAAATGGATAGCCGGGTACAACCAGGCACATACATTTTAAAAGTGTTTAAAGGCTTGATTTTTCAATGGTGCTCAAAAATGGGAAGGCAATTATGAGTGCCAACATATTCTATTTATGTTTTGAATTCTCCCTCATATGAAAGAGTATTATTATTTTTCAACACAGAGAACTACAAAGTGTTTTTTTTTTTATAGGACAATTCAAATCATCTTTCTTGATGCTTTCTAAATAAACCAAAAAAAACAAAAAAAATAAAAAGGGGCCCATTTCTCACAAAATTCCACATTTCTTCCACTAGTTTCCAATTTAAGTCATGACCGATTTAAAAAATTTCAACATTTCTTTCAAGCTTGTGTCAAATTTTCCCCTTTTTGGTACACAAATCAAAACTCTACATTAATCAATTCACAACTTGCATCGTTTCTTCTCCAATTTACAATATGCTTTTGATCTTATCTTATCTTCGGTCTAAATTCTACCCTAAACACCTAAAAAAGCAAAAATAATGCTCAAAAGCAATATTTTTCACATGGATCTACCATCTTCCACTTCTCACATGATTCCACTCTTCTTTGCACATGGTTTCACACCATCACCTTTCATTTCTTGTCTCCTCTGCTGATTCCATCTTTTGTCACTCATTGTCACTCATTATCCAGTTGAGGTATCTACTTCTTCTCTTAGATAGGACAAAGAGGTTCAATTATTGCAACCCATGAAAATACCTAATTCCTACCATGTTTTCATTAATCATCGTAGAGAAGATGTCAAATCCACCGTAGTTACCATTCTCTATAACATGCTTAGTCGATGCCTTCTCTCTGTGTTTTTGAATCGACCATAGTTGGAAAATTGTGATTTCTTCCCCAAAACATTACAAGTAGCAATGAGTAGTGCTTTGGTACATTTTTTTTTTTCTATGAAAGGTATGCTAAATCACCCTCGTGTTTGGCAAAACTATTGTTTATACTTAATTTTGGCATCTCGATTATTCCCATTTTCTACCATGTAGATCCTACTGATCTCAGATGGGTATAACAAGGGAAATGAAAGTATGTTGATGCCTTTGACAGATATGTATAGAAGGATAGATATGTGGGAATACTTAATGAGTGGAAGAAGGCACTTTACAAAGCCTCATTTTAAAAGGGTCAAATCACTAAAAATAGAGGGTACGTCCCACATAGTTGCCCTCCCTATTTTTATAACAAATGTGTATTCCTTTTGGTATATGTGTAATTTTAACTTTAGCATGGCATAATAAATTATGTGCAACATTTTGATTCTTTAATGTTTTTACTTGTTCATCTATGAGGAAAAGCAACTGAAGGATATTGTGAATACTATATTGAAAATAGAAGGAGGAGAATCATTATGGGTTGAAGACTATCTTGTGGGCATCAATAATGTGAAATTTTCTATTATCTGATTATTGATCTCTTATCCTAAATGATTATTAAACTACAACTTCATCAATAAAATATGGAATGAAATTCACAACACAAAGAACACAATATTTTTAGACAAATAGTCCCTAAAAAAACCCCTAAGGGAAAACTAGTTCTATAGATGAGACAATTATATTAACTTCAGAAAATCAAGAGATAAAAAATTCATTGCCTCTCACTAGTAGAAGTTAGACAACCTCCTAATTTCTCCTATTGTTATCCCCAACATTAACACTACACCCTTGCTAATACTACAAGACATTTTCCTATCACTACAAACTCATTTTCTAACACTGCAAATTATTTTACAAACTTGTTCCCCAAATGCCCCCTGACCCCCTTTTATACTACTCCTATTGTAAAACCAATAGCTAAGATTGATTCTCAATCGACAGGTGAGATTAAAACAACTTAACAACCCTAACCAAGTTGGTTTCTAGGTGCTTCTAAAAGTAGCCAATTAATTAACAAATATTTATCCCTAATGTAACCAATTAGTTAGAAAAATAATTATTTTCTAATTAACTAGATATAGACAAAAAAATATCCAAGGTACCAAAACTAACAAGCAACGTAGGGAATAACTCAGGATCATTAGTATTGGGGACGAGAATGTGCAAGTTGTAGGGGTTACCAACTATGCATCTAGAAATCTGACCATAGGTGGGAAGAAGTAAAAGGTTGGTGTTAGTCAATATTAAAATTCTATATATTTACAAATCTAATACATGTTTACATTCAAACCATCAAATCTTAGTCAAAGACATGATGAACTATCCTTGTTGTAAAACCTCTATTTTCTTTTTATTAAATGTGATTGTAAATAAACTTTTGATTATAAATTGATTTTAAATAATTTTATTTGAATATAAGAATTGACATAATTAAATTTTAAGTTAAAATAAAAGATTATCAATGGATTTATATTTGTGGTAATACTTTTGAACATAATTATTTTATGTTAATCTTTGCAATATTTGATTTGTCTTGCAATTTTATTTTTATTTTTTCTAAATAATAATTAAACCAACCCTGTAAGGCCCTAGGGTGTAGTGAATTGTGATGATTGATTATCGACCCTCCTAATAAATGGAAGTGACAAGTGATGTGAATATAAAAAAATTATTAATTTTTATTTAATTCTAATATTAAATAAATAAATAAAATTTATGAGAAATACTATATTTGATAATATATAGAGAATAAGATGGAGAGGAAGAGATAGAGATAGTCAAATACGACTAATTTTTAATTATTTATTATAAACATTTAATTTGTCAATCCATGGAAAGATACATGGAGATGTGGGAGAGAAATTAAATGAATGATAGAAAGAGATAGAGAGATCAAAGGAAATATGGAGATAGAGCAAAAGGAAGAGGATAGTGGTGAGATGAAGATATGAAATTATAAATAAATGATAGTAATAGTGATAGTTAGAGGGATAGAAAGATATATGGAGAGATGGGTGAAGAAGTAAGATGAATGATAGAAAGAGTTGTAGAGAGGTGAAAGAAAAAGTAGAGATAGAGATAGAGAAAAAGAAAGAGGATGGTAAGAAGATGAAGATATTGAATGAAAAGGATATATGAGGTGAAAGAAAAGCACATAGATAGATTAGATCAAAGAGAAATAGAGAAACGTGAAAGGTAAATAATATACTTCAAACTAAATTGAGATGATAATTACTCAACTATCCTTTAAAGTCCTATCAAATATTTTACTAAACAATTTTTTTATTTATGAGAAAACTATCCACATCACCAATATAATGGTAACAATTAAAATATACATCACTATCAGCTTAACCCTTGTAGCCTTCAAAGATGCAAGTGCTAGTATATGTCTGATTGTAAATCTTCTTATTATAAGAGCCAATTTTGTTCAATCTTTTTTATACAACTATTAAGTTGAGTTCTATTTTAAAAAAATCATAGATGATGAAGGCCAATTGAATGTTGGAAATAATAATAATTTCTTTAATCTCTTTTAAGATGAACTTGATCAAATCAATAAGAATGCATAAATAATAAAGAAGAAAAGGAGAGAAAGAAAGAAAGAAAGAAAAAAATTAGAAGTGGTACTTATCAAACACTCAAGAAGAAGGAAAAGATGAGAGATTCTAAGAATGTTTTGACACACTTTATTAAACCCAAAAATATGTCAACTCATTCCTTCAATGCTCTTTCAAATATTTAAGTTGTGACATCAAATTCTTAAGATCAGAGATAGATTTTTCCTTAAGATATCTTTGTATTATTAGGAAAAATGTTTATTTCCTCTTGATATTAGAGCTTATATTAGTAGGTTTCCAACTTGAAGCAACTCTAAGATTTCTTTGAAGATCTTGAATTTCCTTTCAAACCAACTAATCTAAAAATAAGAATGATATTTGTATTATTTTGAGTAAAAAAATGAATAAAATAGATTGTAATTTCAAGAAATTTTCCTTGTTATAGATACATATGACTCTACAAAAAAAGTTAGACTTACACTCCATTTACACTTAAAGTTACTCTATGGAGAAAATTAAAGTTTGCAAATCACTTACATACATTTAGTTTGAACCCGCTTAGATTAGTGGGGCAACTTAGTGTTCTAGGTATAGAGATGACTAAGCTTAGAATTTATCCTTGGGACTAGAAAGGAACTGTGAATTTTTATTGGCATATGATCAATTAGTTCCTTAATTTCCATGATCACGTTGATGTAAAAATGGAGTGTATAATATATTTTGTGCAACAACAATTTGTTAATGCATGTAACACCCTACTAGAGAACCCTAAGGATAAAAAATAAACATTTAAATAACATATCAATAATTTATTCTCATATTTATTAGACAACATATCATCTAACATGACATGTAATTATTCATTATAGTGCACAAGGAAAAAAAAGTATTCATTGTGAAAAATGTCTTTAATGGGTTCCTTGACATTGCTACTATGCAATGCATCATAAACCTACACTAGAGTACACACACACACATGTGTGTACGCACGCACGTGCACGCACATGCACACACACACACACATTTGTATAATTGTGTGTGTGTGTGTATATGTATATGTATATATACACATACATATATACATATATAGATATATACGTATATGTATGTATATATGTATATACATAAATATATCCTTCATAAATATCTCATTTAGATGAATTATGAATATCATCAAAGAGTTTCCTTTAAAAATAAATCCTAAGGGGTCAAACAAAAGCCTTTCCTAACCTCATTATTATGGCCTTGCTTACGTTCACACTTACATATTTTGTAGTTCTCTTTAATTTTGAACCATAAAGTACTAGTTCCAGCTTTAATTCATCATATGTTTATTTTAAACATTTAATAAAATAAATAAATAGGTACAAAACCTTTACTAAATTAAAGTCCCAAGATTGTTTCATCATTAACTAAAACCTACTTGGTGAAATGAAGATAGAATCATAATTAATGATTTAATATACCAACATGTTCTATTTTGAATATTAAAATTAAGAAAATGTATCCTAATTTTAATTACACCCATCACCAATAATTATAATACATCTCTAGAAATTGCATGAGTGCACATAATAACAAGAAGAAAAACCTGTTCTCAAGTACAACAACCACATCTAAAAAATATAAGATATCTATAAGTAGTATAGTACATACAAGGATAAGTATGAAGAATTACAAGAAACCATCATATGCTTCTACTCAAAACCCAATGGGGTGAGATAATAGAATATGCAAGTGAAAGAGTGTCATCATCTAGCCACAACCTGAGTTTATCTTAGTAGTCTATAGGTATCTTAGTAGTCTATCTCTATGTTTAAGCCCCTATTAGAAATCTCATGTAGAGAAAAATAATCTTCCATGAAGACAATTAAATTATAATGTTTATTTATAATACAAAAGAAAAATATTTAATTAAGAAGATTGACATAATGAATAAGGATAAAAGGTTTGAAGTTGTAGCTCGGTTTTCTCACAAGAGGGTAGAAAAGAGATGTAAAAAATGATAATAAAAAAGTGTTTGAAAATCTTGATTCATATTTTTTAGTTCCTTTTCCTACGTAGGGATGTCTCCAAATGTTTTTTTTTCAAAATTAAATGATATTTTTAGATATAGATTGAAGAATTAGTAATCAAGGATTTGATAAGTTATGTTGTGTATGAGTTTACCACCAACACATAGAATTTTGGTTCTTGTATCCACTAAATAAATGGCCAATTATACAATAAATAATCCTCAAAAATTTCATGATCAATTCATGATGTACTAGTTAAAGCATGCCACTATAGAGAAAGTAGCATATTTAACATTGCATACTATAATGTTAAGGAAAGATTTTTTTAAAGAAAAAATCTTGTTAGTAAAGAGTTTAAATTAGAAAATAAGTAAATTGAAAAACCAAGTGGATGCATCTCATAGATGCTAATATTCTTTTAGTTGGAAGCTAATATTTCTTTCAAAAGAAAGAAGAGGAATAAGAAATGGAAATCTAACACATGATTAATGAGGCAAAAAATCTAGCCATGAAGAAAGAATTGAAACTATCAAAGAATTAAAAAAAGGGGAAATTAATTGAATGTAAATACCAAAAATGTATAAATTTATACCCCACTTACATGAATTTTTGTCTATGTACCAAGGTGTTGTGCAAGTGGTAGTGAATAATCAAGTGAAGATAGAGATTAACCTAAAACATGCAAATATCTCTTTGATTAGATAGAAAACATTGCTAGAAAGCCTAAAAAATCATAGAAAGGATGAAAATGAATTAAAATATTTCTTATAAGAGAAAAATTAAAATTTGGATATGTTTAGTACTCAATTTGATAACCATTGTCTCTATCATAAGAGGTTGTTCATGATATATATAATATTCAAAAGCATCACCTCCTTGATTGTATAAGGTCAAAGAGACACAAGTTTTGGAGATAGATGATGAATTTAAATTGGAATTACTAAAATATAATTAGGATCTTGTCTTGTACAATTCCATCAGAGATTAAAATAATATGTTAATTAATTTTCATATTCAACTTAGAAGACAATATCGTGTGGAATTTTAAATAAACGAAATAATAGATTAAATTCAAGATTAGCAGAGCTTGATGTACACATCAATAAATGAATTTAGGAAATGGGAAGGGAAAAGTGACACATGGAAGAAGCCAAAAAAAAGGAAGTGGTTCCCTATTCCTTATTTTAAGTTTTTTTTAGGCTAGTTCATGAAGAAAAAAACGAAATTTCATTTTATTGTAATTATTAAGAGAAAATAGATTTAGGTGGTCTCTTATTTACATGTATTTAATCAATGAAAATATCAAAATGATTTATTTATTATTTCATTTTCCTTAGATTTTTGCCATTGTCATTGTAATTTGTGATTTTATCATGATTTTGTGATGTGTAGAATTTCTTCTTGCCCGAGAAAGGATAAATTTGAAATAATATAATGATTTATGTTTGAGTGCATATTTATTAAGTCTCTTGTTTACATGTATTTAATTATAAAAATTAAAAAATACCCAAAGAAATAACAACTTCTTACTACTAACGAATAATGATTTTATGCTGAAAAGTAAGAACACTTTTATAAACCATTCCATCCAAGATATTTAATGGAAGTGGAGTCTTGAATGTTGGCTTATAGATTTCTATACATGACACACAAGGAACCAAAGGCTATGATGGTATCTCTAAAATGAACCTAAGGATTAGATACCCTTGCAAGGTGCACCATAGAATGAAAGATTAAAAGATATCAAGCAATATGGATGGTTGTATCCAAGATCCTCAAATGAAATGCAATGCAAGTAATCGAAGATGAAAGGTTGAGGATTAAGCTAATATTATAATGAAAGTAAGAATAAATAATGGTAATCTAAGTACAAGAGAGTAAAATCAAATCTAACAATGTAAGATTAAGATAAATGAGAAACTAAGCTAAGATGATTGGAAGAAAACTAAATATCTAACTAGAATTTGAGGAAGCAAGAGTGAAAGTGATTTCTCATGTACTCAAGAAATCAAAATGATTTTATAAAACTAGAGTTAACTCCAAAGATGAGAGAATGAGGATAGAGTCTCCTTTTCAAAGGAAAGAAGATGGTCAAGATTTAGATGAAAAATAAGCAAGGGAGATTGAATCTTTGTGAATAGATGTTCTTTTGTTTCTCAAGAGGAAAAAGGAATGACTATGACTAAGAGGGAAAAGAATTTGAGCGGATGAGAATAAGAGGAAACATTTTATTTGAAAATTCTAGAGATTCCTCTTAAAATTGATTAAGTGAATAGTGTGTTCTATCATCTGTATTGAAAATCTAGAAATACGGTTTAACCATGTTTGAGACACATTTTGGGTGATTACAATTTCTTCTCTTTGAGTCAATATGAAAGCTAATGCTCATGTGAATACATTGAGCCAAAGAGTGTTGATGTCAAGAAAGAGATATGACTTCAAACCCGATTAAGTGAAGTGTAGTGAGATAACTAATCCCACCCTAATCAAATGAAGATTAGCAAGGTTGATAATCTTGAATACATAGTGTGAAGTGATAAAACTAAGCATTAGGGAAAGGTTGATAAGGCAATATCAGAAATAATGCGATGTGTTGAGAATTGATATGTCCTAGAGTGAATAGATTAGATCAAGCATCTACTAGGCCATACAAGATCAAGAGATCTCAACTTGATATGAAGTGATGAAGCTAATATGCCCCTAGAAAAGATATCATAGAAGAATTAATTTTTAGGTTTGAAAGATTGATACTATATTATTTCCACCCCTTCCAGATTGAATTTAAAATGATATAGAAGAGATGCATAAAAGAGACAGATTTGATAAAATAGAGATGAAGTAATGCTCACGATGATTGATATTCAATTTAGAAAATATAGAACCAAATTTGAGCACAAAATGATGAGAATGTGTCTAAGTTTGACAATTTGACCAAAAAGGTATAGCATTAGAATTAAATCAATGCAAGAGATGATGTAGAAATATGATAGATTTTGACTCAAAAGTTGAATATATAAGCTTTAAAAGAAAAGTTAGTTGAGCTAAAGAAACACAAACTTTAAATAATAATTTTGGAAAGAAAGATGAATTGGGATTTTTTAGTTTGATCCAAAAGTGAATTAACGATGTCAAAATTAGGTTCTAGTGCAATTTTCATAAAAATCCAAGATAATTGGAAATTATTTAAAAGCTTACCTTTTAGATAGGAATGATAGAATAATTATTATGAGTGAAAAAGTGAAGGGTGACAAAGACTTGATTGAAAGAAGAGGAAGACTAAAGATGATAATCATGCTCAATTGACTACAAAAGGATAAAATGACTAAATATGTTCGACATTGATATAGAATTTTCTCTTCTCACTTGTTCCAATATTTAAAACCTAAGATGTAATATAGGAATAAAAATTCCAAAGTGCACAATGCAAGACTTATTTTAAGGGTAATTAGTTTCTATCACTACATCTTATTAAGGGACATTGCAAGATCATACAATCAACACTAGTGCAACACAACTTTGAAGATATGAATATGATCCATATTAGATAGGGGGTAGAAACCTAATTTATGAATCAAATATATAAAGGTTATGATGATGTGGAATAAACACAATGTAACTATCAAGGATATAGTTCAAACTTACATAAATATTAAAATAAATTAGTTCAAGGTATATGTGGCATTCTAATCAAGAGGAAACACTTGTCATAGATACATGATGCACTAAAACACATAGGATCATTGAAACTACATCCACATGTTGAAGAAAAAGAAAGCATGCCTCATTCCCCTAGTCCTTTAGTTAAGTGACATCTTGGAGAAACTAAGGAGGGAAAAATGAGTGAAAATAAGAAATAAAAGATAACATATAAAGAAAAATTCAGTAAGAAAAATTCAATAATTTTAGTTTAAGTGCATGTGAAAAGGATTAAAAATCATACTTTCTAAGACCTATGCTTACAAGTGAGATATATCTCACAACATAATTTTCTAACAAGGTGTTGCTTCAAGGTAAACTATCTAATAAGTATTGAGAAACACCAAAGGTCAAGGGCATTATTGAGAAAAACTAGTTGGGTTGGTGTTGAGAAACACTAGTGTGTACTAGAAATAAATGATGGCATGGAGACTTCCCCCTAGACCTAGAGAAAGATAGGTTCTAGACCAAGGAGATATGTGCAAGTGTAGTAGAAGTCAAGTGGTTCATTGTCAAAGCTACAAGATGATAGATAAAAGTGCAATAGATTTCCAAGAAGCACCTCTTTCCAAGTTTTCATGCTAAGATGATTTTTTTTTAGCATATATCTAACTTTTGGGAATTTTTTTAGACCATGTTTTAATTTTTCAAGTTCATATATCAAGTTTTTTTTTTTTAATTATTTAGAGATTACTAGTTCTCAAGCAAGGTATTATTATTTTTTCCTAGTGCCTAGAAAGGTGTAGGACATTATGGATTAGAAAGCTAATAGATAATATGGATAGGTAATATTGCATGAAGCAAGTAAATGTGATCCTCAGGGACTATCTCCTCAAGATTAACTAGACTAGGGAAAATAACCATATGAAGAATATTTTGAACAATAAATGGAAGCCAATGAGATAGATATCATATGAAATAATGGCTCAATGCCATGAAATCGTGTAGTCTTAGAAGAGTGGGCATATCCAGAGGCTTAAGAGAACCATTTTTTCTTCTTCTTTTTCTTTCTTTAGATCAAGACCAACTAGTCAATTGGATAGAATAGTGACTAGATAAAATGATATAGATGAATCTCTTTATGGAGGCTAGAAGTGAATTATTTAGGTTACATAAGATCATGATAGGGCAGCTAATGTATAAGATAGCTAATGCTGATGTATAGCTCAACATTGTTAAGATCAAAAGTTGAAATGGGAATTGTTGGATGATGGAGGATTATGCATGATGCTTGTTTCCTAGGTTTTCATCATGGTACTTACGTCTAAGGTACCAAAAGAAGTGGTTTTCGCCATAGGACATATTTATTTTTCTTTACATTTTCTACCAAGGTGCCTTTTTAATAGGTTTTCACTAAGGGACCTTTTTTATTTCTTTTGATTTTTTGGAAATAAATAAAGTCCCTTTATCTTTAGATAATACTCCTCTAGAAAGGATATGTTATGATGAGTGAAGGCTACTTAAAGGTATACTCAAAGATGTTGACAGGGTGATGGAAGGGAGATGGTACATAAAATAAATGCATATATTAAGGATAAGATTTTATGTTTGGGATGAGATAAATGGGATGAAGGGATAGAAGGAGGAAGGATAGTAGGTAGAGGGATATTCAATTGGATGTTGAAAGGATTGTTCAAGGTTAGATGGAAAAGGTTGTAAGATCACCATTGACACATAGGTTGAAGGGTGACAGACTAATTAAGGAATTATTGATGAGATAGCTTGAGGTTTTGATGTATGAGGTGGTAGAAGATGTGTGGAAAAAGATGGAGTGGAATCCTTCAAAATCTTAAATGTAAAATAATTTGAATTATTTTTTATATTCAATTCTTTTAAGAGAGACTTCATAATCCATATAGATTTTTATTTTCTTTTTTTTTGGAGGATTTAGCAAGCATTTATTCAATGATGGATTTAGGGACTAATATTTGTTTTCCTTTCCTTTTTTGTTGGCTGGATCTTTGAGGTCTTTAAATGGATTCTTTTATTTCTTCTTATTATGTTATACATCCAAATTACTTCTAAGAGACTTAGGTGGATGAAAAAGGATGATATGGTGGGTTAAGATAGATGGGTGGATAGAAATTTGTCAAGAATGAATGTCTTTGTTGATCTTGAGGTATAATGAGATAAGTTTTCATAATGAGCTAGGAGTGAAAGGTATGAGACATAGAGGGACACAAGAACCCAATATAGATGGAAGCTTTGAAAGATCTAGCTTTTATGGAAGGATATACTTTGTCCCAAGATGGATGGAATATTTGGAGAGTTTAGATTTGATGGCTAAGGACCAAGGATGCATTTAGAAAATGAAAATGGTTAATTGATTGGGATATCATCACCTTTAGAGTGGGAACCTTGGCTAATACTATTAATAGGTTGATGAATATCTTTGATAGGAGAAGTATCTTCAATAGGAGTACTTGAATCTTGAGGGTATTTATTATTATGGCAAGGATTAAGAATAATGGATAATTTTTGAGATGGATATGGTGAATTATACCAAGAGAATGAAGGGATACTTTGATATTGATAAGGATCTTTGTATAGTATAGGAAGAGCAAATTATCTTGATTTTAAATAGGCTCACTGGAAGAAGTGGAAGTGGCATCTTGATCTTTCTTAGGAGATGGACAATGCACGTGATATGGAGGGATAGCTTGTTCTTGTGATGGAGAGATGTAGGGATCATGATCTTGATCTGCCTTAATACCCATTTTTTATCTTTTTGATAATATTCTTATCATGGAGCCACTTCTAAGGACAAGGGAGAATGTTTGTTTGAATGATGGATTCTTGAAGATATAATGAATAATTAATTGGATCAGACATGATAGGCATATCTGTGCATCAAATTTTGTGATCTTTGGTCTTATAAGTCTTGGAAAGAAGTGCAACCCTATTTTTGTGAACTTGGGTATCTTATAGAGGTAGCTCTTGAGGGTACACAAAGACATTATAATAATCATGAAGCTATTTCATGATGGATTCATGTTGTAAATATTTATATTTTTAGGGGATGCATGAGTACTAGAAGAAGTGGAGGCAATAAGAGAACCATTGATAGACCTAGGTTCATCAATTTTATCTTTCTCAAGACTATTATCCCCATTACATGAATTTTTAGGGGTTGTGATGCTAGTTACCTTATTATTAATAAGATATTGGACCATATGTTTGAAATCCACATATTCTAAAGTACTATGTTTATTATGTTGATGATATGCACAATAGGTTTCCAAGAATGTTTTCCATATGAGGTAGGTTTAAGAAATGTGATGATATTTTTATCAAGAAGATTTTCCAAAATTATGCCATAAGAATACCCCAAAGGATTAAAAGTCCTTTCTAAGGAATGATTAGGCTCTTATTAATATCCTTTGATTGAATAAGATGTGTCCATGTATTAAACATCATCTTGGTCAAATATTAGTCCATGATTATATTGTAACATAGACTTATCAAAGGAGACTTGTATCACTTTCTTTCCTTCTATATATTTAGGGTGTTATCAATTGATCAAGGAGTTCATCTACACACTTGTACACCTTTTCTTTTGGTAGAGAGGTGGAGATTATGGACCTAGAAGAAGGAAGATGTCTTGAAGAGGTATAGCTTTTAGAATTAGCAAAAGAATATAATCAGTTTAGAGAGATAGAGATTTTATGCCTTACTAAAGAACACAAATATGAGCTTGTAGAAGATTAATCATTGTCTAAATCACGTGCATATAGAGCACTTAAGTTCTACCTATATGATGATGTCTCTTCTTTATTTTTAAGTTTTTGAACAAAGCTAAATATAAAGTCTTGAAATTGCTTAACGACATAGAGAAAATATGGATCATCTACATTTGGTTGAGGTTTGGTAGAAAAGATTTGAATTCTAGGTTTTTAGCTGAAAATTAATATATGAGGTAGTACAAGAAGTTGATAGGAGAACTAGAGTATTCTTTATTTCAAAAATAGGTAATAAAAAAGGTATACTTGTCTAGAGTGAGGGTGTAAAAGAAATGATATCTTGCCACAAGATGCCCAAGTTGAGGGCCTTCATGCCCAAGGTATGATACTTGCAAAAAAGAAAAGAAAACTTTCCATAAGATGCCCAAGCTATAGGCTTAAATTACCTACACATGACACTTTACTTTGAAGTATTTATCATAGAAGTCATAGAAGTTATTTATGTCAAATGTAAACAATAGTTTTAGAAAATGCATTATATATTTACACTATAATGGATACATGAGACTTCATGCATATGGTAGAAAGAAACAAAATGTAATTAAGTTCCATTAATTTAATGACCTTCATAATGTCTAGCACAATTACTACTTTTTCTTTTCTGTGAACTCTTTGGCAAAATTTGAACTAGCAAGTAAAATTAATGTGATTTTGATATGAATTTCAATAATTCATTGTGAAACACCTCATATGTACTTCACTACTATAAAAATTTAGTAAAAACTAATAGCAGTTCATCCAAATGAATCAAACTTTTACTTCCAACATGTCATATAGGAGATGATAATGTATTTATATCTATATTAAATGGGAAAAAAATAACTTAACTAATTAATAAATACAAAAAAATAGGTAAACTCAAAATTACCATTAGAATTTGAAGGTGGCAGGAGAAGATCCATCAAACATAAGAAGAAGAGGGTTAATGTGGACCTTGGCACTAGAATGGAAAGCTCCCCTAGTTCTAAATGCATAGATAGTGGTAAATAAAAACCCCCCATAAAAAGAAGAAGAACAAAAATACCTAGAAGAAACTCAGTAGGAAGGAGGGAAGGAAGCAAGTGATGAGGGTAAGAGTGAGAATAATAGCCAGTTAAGCCCCATGCCTTCCCATGTTTCTAATACTTGGAAGAATAAAAATATTGAGAGATTTGGTAATGAAAAAGGTGAGACTCTAACCTCATGCCAACGCATGGTTGGAAGAAGTGAAAAAACCCTTGAGAGGAACATTGAGGCTTAGAATGTGGCTTAGGAACCTAAGAAGGCTGGTTGAAAGACTAGAGATTATGGAGTAGAGGTTTGATGATGTCACTAGGTTTTTTGTGAAGGTGATTCATTTGATGATCTCTACCCTTGACCTACTCCACATTGAGAAACAGGGACTAACTGTGGAACAAGGGGTGGACACTATAGGCTTCTTGTATAGGTTCTTAGCTGATGATTGTCTCCAACAGTTGTTGGATAAGGCATAAGGAATAGACAAGGAAAAGGGGAATTTGTACCCCCTATTTCTTTTATGTTATTGTATGCTACTTTTATAGCACTCAGCCCTTGAGGGCTAAGTTAATGGCACTTGTTTTTACTATTGATAATATTTTGTTTGCAAATTTCATGCTTGATACTAGTTATAGTTTAGTTTATAGTAATTAAGATAGTGATGTTTATAGTTTTTTATGTCATAATTGGGATATTGTAATGTCTAGTTTTTTGAAATTGAAAAGGGGGGTGGGCTAAATCTTGGAATATTAGTTAAATAGCAACTTGAGGTTTTCTATACTTTAGGCTAGCCCCTACTTTTGGTTGTCTTCAATTTCAAAAACATTACGAATAAATATAAGAAAATAAATTCCCAAATTGAATAAAACTTAAATGCGTCATAATATTTTTATATAATTCATGTGCTTACACCTCTATAACCCAATAACACTATTCTGATTATTTATATTTTCATGTGAGTAGAAATATGTAGCCATATAGAATTAAAACCATTACGTTCATTCCAAATTATTTTTAATAATGTTGTGGTACATATTAATGAATATTGTCATCCTCGTAATAATGAGAATATTAGTCAAGACTTAAAAATGGACATAAAGAAAAAGATGTATTATATAATTATATTCCAAACAAGCATGAAATACAATAGAATAATTAAAAATAGAATAAGGTGTCTCAACCTTGGATAATTCCTATTCTTGTTATTTGTTTTGTAAAATGTATTTCTTGCAAATAATGTTGATGTGTCGGCATCTTGAATTGTGTATAAGGAGATCATAGCTAAAATGGTTATGACGGATTCCTATGACACATAAGAGCTATGTTAGGAAGATTCAATGATAGGTGAAGACATGTGGCAACTAATAAATTTGAGTGCTATTCACTCTACCCCAATAGTGGGGTTCAATTTTTTTTTGGGGTTCCTATTTTCTTAGAGAATGGTAAAACCCTAATACGGTTACCTTTGGAAGTAGCCCTAAAAGTGAAGCGCATGTTATAAGCATTTTTAGGGTTGTGAAGAGGTGGATGTGAAAGAGTGTATTGTTGGTACTATGAGTTGCTACTGGAGTCTTCTCTTGTCACTATTGAACTTGCATTGCAATTGTATTGTAACCTTGTGTTGAAGATAGTAGATTGTGTAGGTTTTGGAGGGGTGGGGTTGTTTTACCGAAAGGTTTTTCCCCACCAAAAAATATTTTTGTTATGTGTTTCTTTCTTTGTCTATTTTCTTTATGCTTGCTTGGCTGAAAAATTGTTTTCTACATGATATTGAATTTGTAAGTGTAAAAGATTTTAATAGGATTTGCACCCTACTTCTCTTAAGAGATTAGTGTAGGAAGTTCTTTCCGCACCTGAGTTTCCTTACAACCATTAGTTCATTCTCAATACTAATCTTCTAAAACATGAAGACACCCTTACTACTATTTCCATAATAAGACTTATCAATGTTTCTCATTATCCTTCCCTATCTCACATTGACAGATGGAGGTTGAATGTTGCTGCTTGGCAAAAGTTACTCAAAACTATGGCTCAAAAGAGAGCTAATAACTTTAGATTTAAAGAATCTTAGCTACATAATAATATTTATAATGTGGAGATGGATTTTCAAAATGACTCTAATGATCCTTATCTTTATCTTCAACTTTCTCATGCTAAGAATGCTCTTAGGAAGCATCAACACCTTAAAGATTTGGGGGCTAGGGTTCAGTCAAGAGTTCAGTGGCTTCAATTTGGGGATAGAGGTAGTAAGTTTTTCTTCAATCTCATTAAACAAAAATAGGCTAAAGAGAATATTGATAAATTGTTAATTAATAACCAGATGAGCACTAATTTGGATATTATTAAGGAAGAGTTTTCCTAGTTTTATAAGAATCTCTTCACATCTAAGGATTCTTAGGATGCTGAGGCTCTTTGAAATCACTGTAGAGGTCTTATTCCCAAAAGGATTTTGGGTTTTGATGCTTCCTTTCTTGAGCAACCTCTAACTCTTGAGGAGATTGAGCAATCCATTAACTCTTTTAGTAATGACAAAGCCCCTGGTCCTAATGGCCTGCCTACTAAGTTCTATAAAACTAATAGAAAATGGATTTGTAAACTTCTTCTTGATGTTTACAATGAATCCATTGACACTGGAACTTTGGGTAGGGACATTAATTCTAGGATTATTAAACTCATTCCTAATTGCAAGTTTGTTAAGGATACCTCTCTCTTCTTTGAAGCCTCTGAGTCTAATTTTGAAGCCTTGATTAGTAAACTAAATTTCTTTTCTAGTATATCTGGAGCTCAGTTATCCCATTCTAAATCTATTTGTCTTGGATGGAAAAGCCAACCTCCTAATTGGTTTGAGAAATTTGGTTTTCAATGGGGTGGCCCATTCAAAATCATTAAATATTTGGGTATCCCCTTTTCTGTTGAGCCATCCTTAAAGGAAATGTGGAGTTGGGTCAAGGATAAGATCTATAATAAGCTTAACAAATGGCACAATAGATCTTTGTCTCTTGCAGGTAGAATTCAAGTGTGTCAGAAAATTCCTTTTTCTTATAATATTTACTATTCTTTTTCCTAGATTTTTAATGATTATCAAGTGTTGGAAATTCAAAAGGCCATTAATAATTACCTATGGTCTTATGGTAAAGGAAAAAAAAAGGTTTGTTATGCCAATTGGACTTGGTGTCATACCGACAAGCTTCTTGGGGGCTTGGATCATAGGGACCTTAAGTTAAGTGGTCTAGGTTTGGCTTCTAAATGGATCTTTCATGCTTTGGAGGGAGAGGACCCCTGTAAAGTCCTAATTCGTAATAATATTGGAAGGGGTTATCCAAAAAAAGCTAAGTTTTGGAAGAATCTTCCCCTTACTAACCTTATTTGTGGTAACTTCCCTGCCATAGTTCAAGGTTCTATTGTTTTTAAGTCCATTTGGAAATCCTAGAACCATGTTAGGAATCTCATCACCAATAAGGATTTCCTTAATGATAAGTCCCTCCATGGTGAAAGGTCAATTTGGTGGAAGCTTAAGCTGGGCAATAAACCCCTTGCGCTTACCCAATGTTGTTCTACCAAGTTCTAGGCTAACCACGAGATTAAGAAATTCGTTGATATCTTTGAGAAGGACATGCTTATTCAGTGGGATGAGTTAAAGAATAAATTTAACCTTCCTAATTTTCATAAGAAGACTTATATTAATATGATTGTTAAGGCTAGTAAGGATATCCCTACTTTATGTCATGTTGATTCTGACAGTTATTTGAAAATTAAATGGCTTGGTGGTATCATAATCTCTAAACTCAAAGCTAAGGATATTTACAAAGTTATCAATCACAATAAAGGTATTATAATTCATATTAATAACATTTGGTATGCTGATTTGGACACTCGTGCATGGATGAAATGGTTTGATTATCTTTGGAAAAGCTTTATTGATCCTAAAATTAAATGTTTTAAATGGTTGCTTATTCTTTCTAGGCTTCCTATTAGAAGCTCCTTCTCTAATATTGATTATTGCAGCATTTGCAAAGTCCCAGAAATAGGAAGACATATTTCATTTGAATGCAGTTTTGCCAAAGACGTTTGGCTTATGTTTGGTATATCTATTCCTGCTTCCTTTACCATTTTTGAAATTATTACTATATTTATTTGTAATGCTAAAATAGATGTCAACATGTTTTGGGATATTCTCTTAGCTAACATTTTATGGTAGATTTAGAACTGCAGCAATGATGAAAGGTTTCAAAAAATACCCAGGCTAGTTACTGAGTCTTTTCGAAAACTCACTTATTTTAAAATCTTTTCACATATCCAAATTACGATGAAAACTAGCAAGTCAAAGTTTAAAAGGCTACTCAAAGATGGTCATGCTACCTTCTTTGCTAATGAGGTTAAAGATGGGCGCATATGGAATCATTTGGATAATATTAACATTTTCAATCATACTATTAAGTGCATCAGCAAGGAGCTCAAGAGGACACCCCAAAGTTTCACAAGCAACATGATATATATGTTGAAACAAATTCAAGATCAGAAGAACCCAGTTTGGATGGAAGGTGCTATGGGCTGGACAACATGGATGGATACTTATGAAGTTGTGCTTCATTAGCTGCTCCTCTTGCTCTTTCTTTCTCTATTTCTTGAATTGTATATAATTCCTATTTTTTGTTGTGAGGCTTGTCCTCTGCTGATCTGATTCTGTACAAACTTTCTTTGTATGATTTTTGAACTTACTATACTTAATACAAAAAAGTTTATTTGTAGAATATTAAATTTATTATTGGATTTTAGAAAGATGTGTATAATTAGATGGCTATGACCAAAAAGATTTCTAGATTTGTGAGGGGTAAAGTTATTAATTTCCACAAATCATAACGATTAGTTTTTTTTCATTTTCAACATAAAGATTTAATATTTTTAAGATAATCAATTTAAGAAAATAAATATTTATATACATCTTATTGGTTTAAAACATATTTTCTTATAGAACTCCTTGTTATTAAGACTTCCTCTGTATTACATAGGGTTGATAAAAAATAATGAGTAATTTTTATATTTTAGTTTCCAAAGAATATTTGTTCTGCCAAGCTTGTGTGTGGAGGAGGATAACCACATTCTAGATCTCTTTTCTTTTTGACTAATAATTATTTGAATTTGATTAGGTAAGTTTAGTTCTATTATTATTTAATAATAATATTTTTTAAGATCAAGTAAGAAAAAATAAAAAATAAAAATTATGTGTAGATAGATACATAAAATACTAATCAAGTTCAAATTCTCCCCCCTGATTAAACTTGATTAGTCAATTTTTGTGTCTATCTAGTGAGGGTATTTCTTATTATATATAGTGTGGAAGATGGTGTTTGTTACACTATAGGTTAAGGACTAGATCTTTGGTTAAGGCAATTTGAAGAAATTGGTTGGAATTCAAAATACTATGTCGAATCAGTTATGCAACATTGTATACAAATTACTTCACAACTTTATGTGGTAATACTCAAGGACTTTGATCTAAGTTTGTCCTACTAGTGCCCCATGAGTAAGGTTGTATATTTTTTTTTCAAATTTCAATATTATTTTGGGTCCAGCCTTTTGCTTATGGAAAAAAGTGAATGAATGAAAAAAAAACAAATTATAGAAATTTATATTAGTTCAATGTTTCAAGTAAATATATAGATTACTAAGTGGGAATTCTAAATTTTTGTACATAGTTGTACAAAGAATTTTTTAGAAAACTTAGAAATAAATTGAATTTAAAAAAATATACACGTAAAAGATTAAATATATAGAAACTAACTAATAAGTTTGCTAATTGATGTGAGAATCTTGTATTAAATAAGACTTGATTCCCCCCGACTTCATTTGAAACCATTCAACTCCACCACTACACTAGAAATCTATTGATAAGAAAGTACAACATAACCATTTTTATTATTAAATTTTCATTTTATTTGATTTCGTGCTATTTAGACTAACTTTTCACAAACTCACATAATTATTTAAATTACAATTAACTACAGAATAAATGTACGCAACTACGTATCGCTTGTTCTAATAACTTGTAGCTCAATCGTTCTCGTATTTCTTTCTAACCGTGCTATTTTGAAAAGTGAAATGGCATATACTTCAATTAAAACATCAAGGAGTATTGTGATTTTTGAATTAGTTCTGAGCTGAAGCAACAGATCCGATTTGTCCAATTGCCGAATTCGATTGAGATTTAAGGAAGGGATGAAAAACAATTGATTTTATTCCAATGTTTGTGAAATGTACAAATGAAATGTAGAAAATAATTATACATACAAAACACACGTAAACAATAACAATATGCGCTAAGAGTTGTCACTAACGAGCTCTGAACAAATTTCGTTGTCCTCCTTTTCTATCTTATTGTCAATTTGGCTTTTCTATGATTGGATGGATTTTTAATTCTTCGAAGGAAACATCCTTCTTAAATTTGTACTAGTGCAGTTCATAGTTTAACCATTATGTCAATCTGTACCAGGGTAGTTCGTAATTTAACCATCATAAAAATCAATGTAACATCTTGAAAACTCGTCATCAATCATCCTTAAATGTTGGGGCCAAAAAACTGCATTCAAAATTTCAATAATAGACTTTGTAAGGTACCAATTCTTTTCTTATTTTTAAGGGACTTCGAAAACTTCAAAATAATAGACTTTGTAAGGTACCAATTCTTTTCTTATTTTTAAGGGACTTTGAAAACTTCAAAATAGTTTGTATTACCATTGAGACTTATAATATAACTACTTATCACATGTCATGTAACATAATTTCTGCAATCCAATTCAAGAGTGACACCCTTAACAATAAGCTAAATAGAAATGACATGCTTACTTCTAACAAAATATTATCAAAATCTAAAATACAATTATAAATTAAATAAATAATAGATTGAGGATATTCCAAAAGAAACTTCTTTTACAAAAAGAATAAAAAAATAATTCAAACAATATTTATTAACTTGTCAATCTTTGTAAACTAACAAATCAGGTACACATTAAGAAAAATATTTGGCTTGCAAAAGGTATGTTAATTTAGACTATTTAATACCTTTAGTGTAAGAATGAAGCCTTTAAGCCCTCTTGAACAACTTGTAATAAAAATAATAGAATTGAAACAATGCTTCGTAATAAAGGTTAAAATCATTTTTATTAACAAGATCAGAAATATGATGATATTGAGAATAACTAATCAAGATTCATTACTCATTAATGATCTCAAAATCCATTTGTTAGTCAAGATTACCTTATGCATTATCAAATCCATAAGCACCAAATGACCTATTTTGTCACCCAAACATCACTAATCTAATTTAATTCTGTATTCCTTTTACTATTACCTTTACTAGCACAAAAAAGAAAATCCATAATCCATTTTGGAATATTATTATTTATTTTGTAAAAATTTTTATTTAGCTAACACAACGCATACACATACTTAGAGTTTTGTTGACACAGACTTTACCACTTAGAATAAACTAATAGGCTTTCACTTTGTCTCTAGTATTATACATTATAGTTTCTAACTCTTAAAGTGGGTATGTCTAAAATTGCCACCATAATCTCACATATCTTCTTAGCTTTCTACACATATAATTTTTTCCCTTTTTTGGACAACATTAACATTGCAAACTTTAATTAGTTTTACCACTATATTCATTGTTCTCATAGACACATGTGTAACTGTTTTTAATAAATTTTAATATACTTAACCGAATAAAAAATAAAATATATATTAGTGTCCTACACTTCATTCTATACACTTTAAAAGAAAATATTTAATTTTGAGTACTTTGGTACAAGTTATGCCCTAGACACGAATAGGTATTGAAATTTCATGATGTAGTGACTTCAATAATTCATAAAAGTACAAAACAATATACAACTTCTAACTATAACTTTTATCTATCATCCTATCAAAGATATTTACAAAATATTGAATATAATTAAGTTTTTTGGACTACACATGAAAACAACTCTATTATATTTTCTATAAAAATAAGGAACCATTTTTTGTGTGCATGGGGTTTGTCCACCTAATCTTATCCATTTAATAAAAACTCTAGTAGTTTAGAAATTATATTTAAAGTACTACAATTTATATGTTTTACACATCTTTTTATTTTGAGTGGATGACCCTCAACCATCTCATTCAATTACAAGTTTACTTGATTTTAGGAAAAAAGGTGTTCATTTATAACCTCCTTTTTGTACACCATCTTGGTGCACTCAACTAACATATTTCTAATTTTGTACCTCTAGAGGAGTTAAAAATTATAGTTTTAAATGTTTAAAATACACTTAATTCTAGAAAAGGATTGAATGGAAAAGAGTACTGCTTTTCCATAAGCAACAATGTGAATGAGGAAAAAAGGTTTATTGTCTTCAATCAATTTCTCAATATCTTGAGGAAGAGGAATTTAGCTAGAAGGCCTAATAAAGTGTTGAGCAGGAAGGTCGAAAATATTTTCTTTCTTCTAACTACAAAGTTTTATAAAGTTTGCAATGCTAAATTTAGTGGACATATCTTTCGCATTTTAATCGTGAAATATTTTGTATAAAGATGTTATAATAAGGAAAACTATGGCACATGATATTGTAACCATTTTCAAAGCTAAGGAGACCTTGATGAATTATCAAAAGTACAAACCATATTTATGGAACGAGGAATGTGGCTTAATGTAACATAATGACCTTATCAAATCCAAAGGTCCAAAATTTGTGTTGAGTTGTCGTTTTGCACAATGCTTAATGACAAGAATCCTTTCAAACTCCTCTCTTGAAAAGTTAATCTGGGATTAACTCCAAGGTTCTAGGTTATCTTGTGACCTACTCGAATCCACTCAATTGAAGATAAATGTGAATGTTCATGAGGAGGCCTTTGCTAGTTCTTTAAATAATTTGAATAAAATTTTGTATCTACTTGCTATTTCAAAAGAATAAAACACACAAAAAGAAATGTTTTTTTGTATTTTTTTGTTTTTTAATGAATGCAATCTAACAATGCAACTATATGAATTCCTAATTTAATCAAGGTGTTAGTAAAATGAAATAATGAAGCAGGGTAACAAGAAATTTAAGAAAATATCATGAAAAGTAAAAATCCTAACAGACATAAGTGACAAAGACAATGTGTCTACGAGTTAAGCCCTCAAAAATATTGGTGGGTCACTAATGAAAATAGGAGAACCGCTTCCTTAATTTTGCTGATGCAATCATTGATGAGAATTCAGTAACCATAAGATGTTTAACTTTTCATCAAATCGCAAGGCCATAGAAAGTGTGCTCATGCGAGATGAAAACCTATGCAGGAGCAATATGGTGATCTCTTCTCAAACTAAGTATGTTAGTGGAATTTGTAGACCTATAGCAAACACCAAAATTAAAAGATCACACAACTAGAACAATGTAATAAAACTGTTGGCTCAATTACACTTCATGAACATACATTCACAAAATATAACACACATTGGAAAGAATCACTACACTTCAAATGTGAGCACCAATAGCATATATGATTGCATCAACATAATAGTAGCTTGGAATACATATTACATTCCCGAATTTATAAGAAATCATCTCCTCAATTTGTGTTGAGAGTGAGAGATCTCTTTCTGCAAACATATGCTTCTAAACTAATAAAAAAAATCTATTTATGTACAAATTGACTCTCTAACTAGTGCTTAGTATGACTCCATCCATATTTATATCAATAAATGGATGCATGATTCTTTACATGTCTTTAAAAAAATAAAGCATGAGAAAATAAGAAGAAGAAAGTCTTTAGATGATGTAGGAGTCTTTGGAGGTGCCAAAAATAGAAGCTCTACCTTCACTAGGTGTCTGTAAGAGTTAAACTACCATCAGAATGCATTTTGGATGCATGGAAAGCTCTAAATTTAGAACTAGTAGTTAACTGTCAATGCACCTCTGAATTCTTCAAAAAAAATTGGTGCACCTCAGAAGAACTGCCCGTTGGAAGCAACACACCTAGTGCACCTAACGCACCTATGCACTTGGCACACCTCAGAAGCTCAATTCACCAAAAAATCAAAGTTCTCAATTTTGAAAATAGTTTTTGAATTTTTCTTAGATGAGGTCTGGGAGCACTCTAGTGTACTTAATTTTGTCTTTTTTGATGATTCATACCCTCTTTATAGCCAAATATTTGTATAGATTCGAACTCCTTTTGCTTCTTCTATTTGAAATCCCAAGGCACCTATGTTGAATCTTGTCATTAATAGTTGCATAAGATGAGGAACCTATTCTAGTTAATGTGTTTGACCTCTATTTCTTTGATCTTTTCTTCTCTCCAACTACCCAATCCTTCTGGGTCAGGGACTAAGTGATCTAGCTTATCTAGAATGATCAAATGTTTGAAACTTTTCCATTTCTTTTTTTATAAGATTTTATAAGTCTTTTTCACTAGCTTGTTCAGAGGTCTTCTACTCAAAAATTTAAGTTGAAACTTTCATTGGTCCGTAAAATTGGGCAGTCAAAGGATCGCTATTTAAGGTACTCAAATTAGATTTTTGGTACTTCTTTCCAACGGTGTAAGCAGTTTTGATTTCTAAGCTCTAGGTCAAATGTTATGACCCAAACAAGTTGAGGACACCTTTTCATCTACAAAAAGAAGAAAACATTAGTCTAGAAGCAGGAAAATCAAACCTTAAACAAACCCTAAATGCTAAAAAACCTAGCCCTAGAATGGAAAAACATCTTAGAACACCTAAAAAACCTATTTTTTCCCTCTAATAGACAATTATTTGGCGCACCTTGAGGGTGTGCTAGGTACACTAAACCCACTAAAAAACCACAAAATGATAAGGGTGTGCACCTATGGACCCTAACTATGCAAAATGTGCATGTTAGTTTAAGTTCTTGAAAGGGGGGCATGTGCGCACCTTTCACTTAGGTGAATGTGTTATATTTTTTGAAGCTTTGTTAAACCTTATGAGAAACACCTGATAGGTGTGCTAGGTGCACACCTTCTAACCTTTTGTGTTCCGTGTTTGTGTGTGCAAGTCTTAAAGATAAAGCACACCTCTAAGGGTGTAGAGGTGCAGTCTTTGACAATTGGAATAAACAATAAGTAAGGAGTGGGTCTTGGGACCTTTTACACACTTTGGGGGTGCACACCTATGCATTTGCATAGGTGCGCATCTCCAAAGGGAGATGGTAATGCAGAAGCACATCTAGCACACTTGTACACCTAGGAAAGGTGTGTATGTGTGTTAGGTGCGCTAGTGGGTACCTTTGCATGAAAACAATATTTTCCTCCAAGATTCCTCAATTCTAACACATGGGGTTTTTTTAGGTAGAGGACTACGGTTTGAACCTAACTCCAGGTAGAGTTCCAAAATGAACCAAACCCCAAACTAGGGGTTTGGGAAACAAAAAGAATTTACTAGGGGGGTCCCCATTTCTAGGAGAAATGGGGCATGCATTGTGAAACCACAACAAGTTGCTAGTTTTTTATGTCAAGGCTTTCTTGCTTATTGTGGTAACTTTTGTGGAAAGTACTTTCCTTTTCAAAAAGAATCAAAAAGCTAAATTTTGTAACACTCCTCATTTTTTCTCTTTGGGTCTCTTCTATCATTAGCTATTATTGCCTAGTTCTAGGAGGTTTGAGGAGGAGAATCAAAATGCAGAAAGACATCAAGATTTAGGGAACTATTAGGTTCAATAATGCTCTTTTCAAAGAAGCCTAGGATTTTGAAAAGAATTATATTATGGGAGATCCTTTGAAATAGGTTCAGATGAGAAGCTATAAGGATTTAACATAAAATAATTAAATATGGAACTACTTTGTTAGGGTAGGGTTGAGTAGTTACATTGCAGTGATGAAAGGTGATAACTACATGCTTTTTGCTAAGTTTTCTAATTCTTGCACTACTACATTTGAGGTCAATTTTCAACCTTCAACTTTGACCAAAGGTCATCTTGGCTTATGATTTTCATTCTTTTTTTGTTTATGTTCTGGAAAGGTCAAAATATTAATGTAACTTCAATTTAGTGTCAAAACTTTGATGAAATTTAGATATAAACAAAAGAGATGAAGTAACTTTCAGTTCAATTTTATTTTTAGTGGATCGCATGGTGGAAGGAGGAAGGGCTTTCCAAATTTTTATAAATGCAAGATACAAACAAAAAAAAAATCTCATTTCATTTTGCTTTAGACAGCTCATAGGAGGTAGTAAGGGTTTTAGCTATGCATGTCAACTGACGATGTTCATAAGTCCTTGTTTGCTAGGATAAATGCCCTATGCCAATGCTTAGTGAATTTGTTTTGGTATAATTGTTGTATCATATCTATGAATAATAGTCTAAATATATGAAGTTGCATATGTAAGTTGCATAGAAGCCTTGGAATGTGACCCATGAGAAAGGAGATCAATTCATTAATACCATCCCCTACTTTTACTCAATTCTTAGATTGATTTTGTGTGTTGGTTAAGAATCATAAACCAAAGCTCAAGTCTACTTATTGCTTTTACAAGTAAGACATTAAAATTCCAAATGTATTGCCCAAACATAATCTTTAGAAAAATCATATGGGATAATCTCTTTCTAGAAATGTTTATAAGAATCCCTTTTTTTTTTTTCAATTGGTTGAACTTTAATTGTACTTTTCAAAATCATAATCAAATATCATAAGAATCACTAAAATAAGGTATTTAAATAGGCTATGAGTAAGAGATGTTAGTTATCAAATTTAAATCTAACATTGCATTATATGAATAGCATTTTTCAAGTTGAATGATTTATAACAATAGGAAACAATATTTTATGTATTCAATAATTCATAGCAATAGGAGATTCATTTTTTGCATCATTGAGCTCTTTAGCTATTACTCTATTTGTAATTTTACAAGAAAGTTTTGAGATGTAGACCCTTTAGCTCTTTTCTCACCAAAGAAATAAATTAGTTTGGAATATTTTAGCTAATAACCATAGATTTTCAACCTCATCATTCAAACACCTTAAAATTATATCCTCTTTGAAAGAAGCTTAACCTTTATTAAACTAGATCAAATCACTAACTTAAAAGTAGAAAATTGGGGCACATGAGCAATAACTTAAAAGTACCTTTTCCAAGAAATAAATAGTATGGGCATCACCTACTTTTGCAAGTTAATGACAAGATAAAAATGTGAAAAGGACCCCATAAAATGTGATTTACAAACATTATTAGGAGAGATTTTGGAGGAGCTTGAAAGTAGTAAATAATGTGTGTTTGAAGAGAAAATTGTAGTAGAATGTTCTATCTTTCCTCTTTGTTAAAGACTAAAGTTGTAGCAATATTTTATGATGCCTTATAGTTTGATTTGAATGTAAGAAAAACTCTACAATATTATCTATATTTTGATTTGAATCTTGGATTCAAATATATCCAAATATTAGAAATGAAATTTAGATTTGTATTATCTATTTTGAGGATCACAAATCTTTAAGTTATTTTCTCTAGGTATTTAGAAAGGGACATTACAATCAGCAAGAATATAGAGGATGAGTAGTGTAGGTATAGCTGATATAAATTTAATTTTTGACAAGTTTTAGAAATTAATAACACTGAATATTGTAGGAAAAATTGCCCTATTATCTTTTTTATTCGAATTTTTGATACAACATGGAATGGATGAGGCATGCTAATTATTTGACAAAATGTAGTACCATGGAAAAGGATTGGTAATTGTCAAAATTTTCATCTCTCTCATTTATTGGTACTTTGAGACACATATCTATGTTTGATTTGCTCAAAATAAGTAATCAACTCCTTATTCTTATTCAAAAGGAAAAAAGAATTTATGTTTATGCTATCCATGTCATCGTTATAATTCATCAAAGATCTTCAAAGAAGTGGTTATAGTTGCACTTTTAAAATTATTCTCATATAGATATATATTTTTCTTCTTCTTTGGAGTCATGTGTTGGAGTATATCCTTGATATGACCAATTTGTATGAACTTTTTGGAGACAAACTAAACATACCTAGTCGCACAAAAGATTTGTATGATTATAATGAAAGGGGGGACTGTATTGAAGTTAAATCTATTTATGATGAAAAGTGAAAGAAAGGAAATCAAATTACTCTTAGTATACTCCCCTCATAACATTCAAACCAAGTTTCAATCACCTACTTCAAAAGAAACCATAACATGAATGTTTTGATTTATATTAAGACATGTTTGGATCTCCACCTTATGCTATATTATATCTTTAGGAATGATATGTTGCATCATTTTGTAATCAAAAAATTATTTTGGAATTCTTGGAAGATTAAAACATTGTAGTTTAATGCTAAAACTCTAAAATGATTTAGTTGTGCATTTAGTAATTTTTAGTAGAATAAGGCATCTAGATCTACAATAGATCAACAAGTTTCCCCTACTTATGCTTATTCTTGAGCATGAGGGTGAAGATCAAAATGAAAAGAAATAATGTTTATCTCAATAAGATGGTGTTCGAATGCTAGAGAGCTTCATTTTTCTCAACGGTGGGAAGGTGTTTCAAAGTGCAGCAGTATGTCTCTCATGTTGGCTATTATTTTCAACTACCCATGTACATGGGAAAAGAAATCAGCTTCTGAGGAAGGGAAGCTATTTTAACAAGCTAGTTAATGGATTTGTATGATCTTTTTATTTTTAAATACTAATATATAGTAGAGAAGGTCTTTCCATATTTCCAAGAAGTGCATGTGCACATTTTCTCCCTTTTCTGGAGCTATCTTGAGCTTTTCAGAGCTCCTGAGAACCCTTTTGTTTTGTTTGCTAGTTGCAGAATTTTGTGAAGTTACAAGTGGGACAACATGTCATGTCTTCTAGTGACTCCATGCCCAATGGATTGATTAAGGAAACTAATATATTCTGAATAAGAAAACATCCCTTCTGAGTCATAAGGAATGTTGACCACTTTTGTCCTCCATTCAACCCATTACTGTTAACAAATTTGAGAGACCTTCCATGGGTTGTTTTATTTGTTGTGGGTTAACATTCTATTTTCTAAGGGTTAACATTTTGTGTTAACTATTTTCGCTATTTGAAATGAGACTTTTATGCCCTTTCCAAAATAGCATAATTCTCTATCTTGGAAGGCTCCCTTTCTTGCCTCTCCAAAATAGTGAAATTCATTATTTTAGAAAGCTTATTTCCTTGCCTCTACAAAATATTAACATTAGGTTGTTACAAATGTGTTTGTGCCACATGGTGTGGGACAAATTATTTTTCTTTTAACTGATCTAAAAGACCTTCCATGGGCTATTATCTTTGATCTGGGTTTACATACTATTTTGCAAGGGCTAAAATTTCATGCTAACCATCTTTTCTATTTTGGAATGTGACTTTTATGCCCTTTCCAAAATAGAAAAATTCATTATTTTGGAAGGCTCCCTTTCTTGCCTTTCCAAGATAGTGAAATTCACTATTTTGGAAAGCTTCTTTCCTTGCCTCTACAAAATTGTGACATCGAGTTGTGACAAATGGGTTTGTTCCACATGGCAGTGAGAAATTTTTTTTTTTTTACATAACAAATTATTTTTGTTGAAATTTTGACACTAACTACTTATTGTCACTATAATTTTGACACCAAGTACTCATTTTTTATTATTTTTTGGACAAGGACCAATTGAATTTGGATGTCATTTTTTGATGCAAATGGGGTCAAGGTTTTGATTCTTTCATTGGTCATCAAAAGTTCAATGAAAAATATAGTGATGAAAGAGTTTAATGAAAAATTGACCAAATGTGCATCAAAAAATGTGTAGAATTTTACTAGTGTTGGCACAAAGGTGAAGTCACTATAGGAAGTGTTAAGTTTGGGGTGACTCCCTAATTGATTGGTGAGGAAATGAGCTTGAGATATGAAGGGGACAAGGTAGAGAGGAAAGGGATGGGAGACTAGATAAATTAAAGTATAATTTTTTTGAACATATCGAACAATCAATCACAACTAAGGCTACCAATGCAAATGGTCATGCCTCTCTCTCTCTCTCGCCCCTATTAAATATTTTTCCTATGGGTTATGCATTATTTTACCTTAGAAGGTTGGCTAACAACTTATCATGGCTACAAATTCCCATCTTGGACATGTTAAGACATGGTGAAAAGATTGACATTCCTTTCATTTTATTTTCCTCTCTAGCCAGTAGTATTAAAAATGGGAATAATCTACCCATTCACCAAGGTTTGATTTTTTTCTCTACCTCCATGTGTTCTCCCATCACCTAAGTTTAGCTAGGTGTCTTACTGGTAAAGAGAGCTCAATGGAATTTCTTAGAAACTCTACTTTAATGTTTTGGTAGCTTTATTAGGATAAACCTATGAAAAATAGAAATTAATTAAACTGATCACACACACACACACACACACACACACACACACACACACACACACACACACAGATACAATTTTCAATTATATTATTCATATATATGAATAGACATGTCCCATGAAGGGACAAGTCTCTTCTCTTGGTTTATTGCTCATATAAATACAAGGATGTTGTCATTTGGAAAGCACATAAAAAAATACATGATAGTGTCATTACATTTGTAGTGATCCTCATGTAAAAACAACATGGTATTAGAGTAGGTTCCTTACCAGACATGTACTAGTTCAAAAATAATTTTAGTTCATGATGAGATGAACAATATTGTGTAAATATTTTTGGAGATAATATAGAGAAGATGTATAAAGATGGATCTACACAAAATGATTGTTAAATATGTACCAACTGGGCTTTTGGTATGTTGGACTGAACACTCCTATGAACATTCATGGGCATGGGTTTATTTGTCTCACCATTGGTGTCAAGGAATCATTGGGAACTAAGTAAAGGTATGAAGGTTGATGCAAACAAGTTATAGCCAATCAAAAAATAATTCCTAATATTCCACAATTAAAGATTACAACTATGAGAATGATGAGGGAGGTTAAATACCTTGACATCATCATTTCAAATACTACTCCAAAGTCTATCATTGACTACTACTAGATGTAGTCATTTCTCTTTAGAATGCCTTGTGAAATTTTTTGGAAGTTCTCAAAATAATTACTTTCACAAGCTACTATAAATCTTGTCATTCCTTTTGATAAGTTAGATTGTTGGTGGCAACATGGGATACCAAATCCTATCATTCCTTTCATGTAGCTTCCAAAGTGATGATTGAAATAGACTTGGACAATAAAATTGTGGTAGTTGTAATAAATGGAACAAAACATTTAAACTAAAGTACCGCCAACCAAAAATATTATGTGGAGGATTAAAAGAGTAGCTACAAACAACAAGAAATGACATCAATTTGCAAAGAATAACATAATTTTTCCTAAGTAGTCAATCAAATTAATTAAGGAAGCCATAGATGGTGCACACTAATAAATATTATATTGGAAACTATGAAGGATATAAGAAAGAAGACAAAATATCTTAACTTCACATAAATATATGATTCGATAAAATAAATCACATTCAAAGGGAAATTTACTATATTCAACCCACTATTTTATGTTATAAAGACAATATGATGTGGCCCTTAAAAGTGGCTAACCATATCATGGTAATGGATAATCGAATGTGTAAAATGATAAAAGTCTTACCATTTAATAAATATGCATGGTTGAATCTACAAGGATTGGTAGATGCACACTTAGTTACATTTAAATGATTGTATAGGCCCAATTAATCATTAAAGATAAGGAGGCATTCAAGATGTCCAACAAATTAAATTTCATTTGACCTAGGTATGGTGTAAAGGGTTCAAGGGTGGAAAAGAACTGATCCCATAAAGGTAAGTTGACAAGTTATGTGAGCTTCATTCACATTTTATAAGGTATTAAGGTTTTATGATAATTATAAATATTGAATTTCCAGGAGAATTTCATGTAAGGGAAAGTTATATATATATAGTAATAATTAAGTATTGCGCTATCTTAATTTTACTATTGAAAATAAAATGAGATGTTAGTAATGGCCGTGAAGATTTCCCTTTGGTAGTGCCTAGGGTTAAACACCTACCCAAGGATGCTCCTATCAAGCCAATGGAAGGAAATCAAAAAGAGGTATCAACCAATATTAGGTGCAAGGGAAAGGTTTCCTTGGCCCCCAAACAATTGAATGGTGTATCATTTTCCACTCCTCTTGTGTGGAATGGAATGCAAACCTTATCCATTGCAAGTTCAATAATAGTTTCACAAGAGTTAATTCCTATTTTTTCATAGGTCTCAAACCCTATTTTTTAAAGGGGATCAAGGTGTTTTTGAGGTCTGCCACTCCCATAGTGGTCCACACTTCACTTGTTGTGTCCTCTATTGAGACACAAAATTTGGAGTGTTCTCCCAGTCCTCTTGGGCATGCTAAGAAACCAAAAGAGAAGCAACAGGTCATCACTCTAGGAGGGTTCCCCTCTGGTTTCAACCCAGTTTCAATTTTTTTGAAATAGTAACTCCTCCCTTGAAAATGAAAGAGATATAGAAGAGTTTTCCTGGATTTTTTATCATGGAATGTATGAGGTCTTACAAACCTCTCTAGAAAGTACTATATTTAGGATACCCATCATAGACTTGGTAATCTAGATTTCCTTTGTATGTAAGAGGTTAAAATCTATGGATTCATACTTTCTTCTACCTATCACGTCATTTTGATAGATGATATTATGTTTTCTTCTAAGCACAAAGCTGGTAGACGTGTTGTAGTTACTCTCCTTTGACCTTGTCTTAATTCTATTATTATTTCACATGGTTCTGACCCCACACACAAAATTATTTGGATTTTTCTTTCTATCAATAACAATTCCTTTCGTATAGTTAATGTTTATGCTCCTAATGATGTTGTGTAAAGATCTCAACTTTGCTGCTGGATGGCTAATAAAATGCCTCTAGCTACTTGGGCTATGTGTGGTTATTTTAATATGGTTGAGCTAGCTTTTGACAAGGAAGGTATTTGTCCTTTTCACTAGACAACTGGGGAAAGGGAAGCATGGTACTTTATGCACAATAAATTGGGCCTTTGCAATCCCAATGCTAGATGCTACCAAGAGAGTGGGGTCTGGCACACTTGGTCTAATTTTTTAGCTAGCTCTAACCTTATATTAAAACATCTTGATCGTGCCATAATTACTGCATAATATTTTTTCTCCTTTTCGAAAGATTGAGAGTTACCTTTCATTCCACTATTAGATGTAACATTATCAGACCACTATCCCATTTATTTTACCATTTCTTGGAAATCTATTGTCCAACAATCTGTTAGAATGCAATTTTTCCTCAACATATCAATGCTAACGCATAGTTCCACTATTTCTCACATCCCATGTGCCTAGAATTTGAAGCCATGACCCCATTCTCAAATAGGTTAGATTCAATGGTGGAATGACATTGTTAGCAAAATTACTAGGTTTCTTTGCATCTATGGGAGGAAATTGGTTTCTTTCAAGAAAAGGTCTTATGAAGCCAATACCAAGGCTCTCAAGAAGGCTTTTTAAGCTCTTGCCCTTAACCTATTTTATTTTGAATTGCAAGTCCAACTTGCCAAGCTTCCCCATCATAAATGGATTATTGATAACTATGTTTCTCGAGATGCCCAAATCATAGCTCACCTCCATTGGTTAGAGATTGGTGATAAAGCTTCTAAAGAATTCTTCTAGGCTCTCAAAGCTTGTCATACCAACTTTAAGACTAAAAAGATTAAACAAGGAAATACTATTATTTCCAATTTCCCTGACATCCTACAAGCATTTTTGCATCATTATGAAAATGTTTTTGCTTCGTAGGGAAATTTAGTTGCCTAGGAGGAAGCTCTCAAAAAGTCTTATTTTGTTACTCCAAACCACTTAGTAGTTGAGTAATAGGATTTTTGTGAGTAGCTTCTCACCATTAGGGACCTCAAGGATGTTGTCTTGTCTATGGTAGATGACAAGTCCCCTAGATGTTATGGGTTCCCCTATGAATTTTGCAAGAACCTCTAGGAGTCAAATTGTCAAGACCTGCACAAATTCTATCTTGAAGCTTATCATACTAAGAGTCGAGGAGCCATCAATAATAAAGGAAAAATTAAATTAATTCCTAAAGTTGGTGACCCTGGGTCTATTTTCAATTGGTAGCCTATCACCTTTCTTAATGTGTCATACAAGATCATTGCTAAGGCCTTATCTCTCAAGATTCCACATCTGCTTCCCTTAATTGTTAAACCAAAGAAAACTAGTTTTATCAAGTCTAGGTATATTCTTGACAAAATCATTGTTATTTGGGAAGGCATGGAATGGGCTCACAAGTCTAATCAGTAGACTCTATTTTTGAAAATTTATTTTTCTAAAGCTTATGATCAAATTTAATGACCCTTCATTTTGGCTATGCTCCTAGCTTTCAGTTTCTACCCTAACTTTCCTTAGTCTGTGGAGATCCTTTTTGGACATGCTAATGCTTGTTTTACAAGTAATAGTTCTCAATTTGAAGCCTTCAACCTCTTTCAATCTATTCGACAAGGTTTTCCTCTAGGTCTAGCTTTATATATTCTTGTTGCTAAAGAGTTTTGTTACTTACTTACCCACTCTATTTCTTCTGGTTTGGTTCATGGAATTTCCTTTCTTGAGTCTTCTTCCCAGCTTTTCAATAGTCCCTTTGTTGGTGAATCTTTTCTCACTCTCCTTGAGGATGAGGAGAATATCATTAAGGCCTTGCAATGCTTGGACATCTTTTGTCAAGCTTTTGGTTCAGCTATTCAATGGCACAAGATGCTCTATTATAGGCAATATTTTCTTTTGGCTCTACCCTGGCATGCTCAATTCAAGTGGAAATGGGTAACTCATGGTGAAATATTCTAATTTTTAGGCATTCCCTTTTCCTTTTAACCTTCTCTAGTGGAATTTTTGAATGTTGTACTCATGACAATTGAGAAAAATCTTGACTACTAGATTACTAAACCCCTTCCTTTGCAAAAAAATTATAGATTTTCTCTAAGGTGCTAGTGGCTACTCATGTGTATTACTCCTCTTCTTGGTCTCCTTCCAAATCCTCCTACCTCATGCTAGAATATTTTCTCTATGAATTTCTTTGGTCTTTTGATTCTAATCATCATGGCTTTCATAGGGTTGCCTAGAATTTTTTTTGTCTCTCCAAAAATTCTAGAGGTTTTGGCCTTCTTTCCACATAGAAGCAAGGCATTAGACTTTTTTCTAAGTGGATTATTTATGCTCTCACCAATGATGAAGCTTGGAAAGTGTTAGTTTAGCACCATATCTCTTATAGTTTTCCTATTAACAAGCTTGCATGGAAAGTAATTTGTCTTCAAACCCTTATCATTATAAAAGAACATATTAATATCCAAGGCTCTTCTGTTATCAAGAGAATTTGGAAAGCTTAGGAAGTTGTGAAGCCTTGGCTTCGGTAGGATGGTGATGGGTTTCATGATGGGATTTTTTTGAATCAACAAAATATTTGGTGGTCCCCATTGTTTTCCATTTAGGGTACTCCTCTGGCCAAGACTCAAGGCACCAATGCTTTGCATTTTTTCAAAATTGACATCAAGACTCGCAAGGACCTATTTTCTAGGATCTCTAGGAGTCTTAGATCTTGGGAGGATATACAGTTCTAGTTTCATCTTTCTCATCCAGATCAAAATTTTTTTGATCTACTGCTCTCTACCATTCCCAATCATTTGATTCACAAGGTGGGAATATAGTCTATGTGACCTTGGTGGAAAGACTAGAAGTGGCATTCTTCTATGTCCTTCACTAGTTACAAGCCCAACTTAGGGAATCAATCGCTTTCTCCCCATCTCCATATGGTTAATACTCTCAACTAGCACAGGTATCTTTAGTCTTCTCCTTGACATTGGAGGGTGCAATTTGATACTATTTGAGGTGTTATCACTGAGCCTAAGATTGCCCATTTTTCTTGCTACCTACTATTTTAAGGGCCTCCCCTTAGTTCATGGCTCAAACATCTTGATGTTCCAAATCCTTGATGTCCTTTTTGTTCATATCCTAAGTTAGTTTTGTATTTTTTTAGTTCTGTAGGTGTGCTCAAAATTATTGGCAATGGATACATGATTTTTTCAAGCCCTTTAGTCCAGAACCCTTTTCATGGCACATGGTTGTGTTGGGTGATTCCCTCAGGATTCCTACGTAATTTACCCAGATCTAGCATACTTTCAGGATGAAGATTTTATTTACTTTGTGGAAGGACGAGAATGTTTTTTATTTTCACTCACAACTTTCTTACTGTCAATGTTTCTATGTACACTAAAACATATATTTGTAATAATTCCATGTTGCAAATTCAAGTCTAAGCCAACAAGGTGGCACTAGAGGTGACTCATCTTCAAGAATTGCTCAATCTTTGGGGTAATACATCTTGCATGGTTGCCAAAGCTCCTCCTAACTCCTTGACTGACCATACTCTACCTCGGGGCCATCTTTGAGGTTGTAGTTCTTCTACTCACCAATTGCATACACCATGCTCATAGGCTGCCCATCATTGCTCTCCTAGTACTAGTGATGTTGGTTGGAAGCACCACTCAACTTCTCTACCTCATTGTGGCTCTGGCTAGTCCCTAGTTACTATGGATCCTCCTCTTGTTTCTCCTCTTGGCTCTGGTGGCTCCAATTGGTATTTCTCCCTCCTAGATCTGGTTATTTCTACATTGCAGGTGGAGGAGAAAGACAAAGAAAATTGTGTTGATGATGACATTGCTAATGGCTAGACTATTGCTAGTCCACCTACTAATCCTAGAGATTCCTGGGATTATAATGATCATGATGATCCACCACCCTTGGCTGGCACTACTCCGGTGGTCTAACGGAGTTTCTTCTATGTTTTTATTTTTATAAATAGTTGTTGATTCCAACTTCATCTCTGTGAACTTTTGTGGGATGATCTTGAATCCCTTGGCCCCTTTTTTGTGAATTTATAACTAGCATATTAATTTATTAATAGAAAGGGATTATTCATTAAAAATTACTAATATTTAATTAATGTTGGCTTTCGTATTTATACACTATGAGCATTATTTTCCTTGATATGTTCCTACGAGAATGTTATTACAAGAGAGGGAGATTTATATTCAAAGGGAGACTTACATTCTAGGCAACCTTGAAAGAGAGAGAGTAGATAGATGATATGATTCATTGAACTTTCAATGATTTTGATCATATTGATTTAGAGGGATTAAAACTATATTGAGATGGATTCTCTAATGATCAATAAATCATAGCAATCAAGAGGACTATGATTTATGAATATGCCTCATGACTATGTAATTTTAATGGGCCTACCCCTGTGTACATCATGAGGAAGTGATAACTTCTAGAAGATGTCACTTGTATTTGTAGAAGTTATTATAAGGTGACGATTTTACAATAATGTTATAATTATGAGATCAAAAAAATTGAGTATATGGTGAATGTCTTGCATCTCAACATTTTAGGAGGCCATTAATCAAAGAGTACTTGGTGAATATCATTGATATTTTGGGAGGCCAATAATCTTGATATTAGATGCAATATCAAACCTTATTTTGAGTACTTGGTGAATATCATTAATATTTTTGAAGGCTATACTCTTGATATCAAATGTGATATCAAACTTTTTTTTTGAGTAATTAGTGAATATCATGTATTCTGGGAGACCAATAATCTTGATATTAGATGTGATATCAAAACCTTTTGAGTACTTGGTGAATATCCAATTCTGATATTCTAGGAGATCAAGACTCATGATATCAAATGTAATATTAAAATGGTGGATATCTTGTAATCCAAGATATCATAAAATTTGTTGGCATTATGTTATATTTGTCATTAGTGACAACACTTATTTGATTCTAGATGCTTACCAAGCTCATCACTCAGTCTATAGTTTATACCGAGCATTCAGTAATTACCTTGCAAGCTTAGCAATTAACCAATTCGCACAGAGCATTCTTGAAGCTACCAAGTGAATGTGCAATTCAACTATGTTTACCAAGCTTACAGTGTTCACTAAACAAATAATCGTTACCAAGCTTCACAGTATCTATTGAATTATTAGTTTGCATGACATGAATTTAGTTTCTACCAAGTGATGGATGTGTAGTGTTTACCAAGTGAAGCATGGTAAACTTAGTGTGCAATATCTACTGAGTGACACTACATCTATTGAGTCACCAGTGGTCATCGAGTTTAGAACTACTCTGAATGATTAGTATGGACCGAGCCTTTTCTTCTATCAAGTGCATGATGATGCTATGTAATGTAGTGGATGATGTCTAACAGAAGGTCATCGAGTCAGTTCAGTGAACCTGAGTTATTTACTATTGGGCTGATTTTGTAATATGTAGTTCACTTGTGTTTTGGCTGACCTTGTAGTTAAATTGTAAATTTGAAAGATATATATGTAAGGTTTATTGTAAGATATGATAGGTATGAAGCAATATAGAAGTAATGTGAAGAATTTTTAAGAAGCACATGTGAAGGATTATCAGTAGTAGTTCAAGGAATACAACAAGGTCAATGTAGAGGTAGAAAAGTTGTATCCATCACATAAGGTGATCAGTGCATAAAGGATCTTATCAGTCATTAGTTGTAATTCGATCCATTGTTTCATCCTAACAGGTGAATTAGTTTCTAAATCCTCTAACAAGGTAGACTTAACAGTCTTTGTACAAATCTCTTAACCGAGTGCATACTTCATTGTATGTTTGTAAATCCTCTAACAAGGTGGACCTAGTAGTCCTTTATGCTCCTAACAGGGCAGATCACTAGAAGTGGTCAATGTAAGCCTTAACAAGCCAATTTTATGTTGCAATATTGAAGTTTTGTGGGTATCATCCCCACCCCAGTTTTACTTTCTATTTGGAAGGTTTTTGGGTCACCAAAATATTGCGTTCTTTTGGGTGATGAATATTTTATCTTTCAATATTAATTCTTTTAGTAGCATAGATTGATTTGTGATAAATTTAAAAGGAAGAATTTTAAAAGTTATTGATTCACCCCTCCCCTCTCAGTGACTTATCATATCCTGAATATTTCCAACAATTGGTATCAGAGCATTGTGGTTCTCAAGATAAAAGTTCAATAGTTTGAGCAAAGATCTAAGGACAAATGGAGATATTCAGACTTGACAAGGCAATTGAAAATGAAAAGCTAGATCTGGAGATGGCCATAGCTCAACTCAAAGAAGCAAAGGAGCATCTTTCCAAATCCCTGAAAAGAAGGAAGGAACTTGCAAGACAAATGGATGGCCATTAGTATGTTGAAGAAAAGATTGAATACTTTTTCCCATCAAGAAGCTTAGATGAAGCAAATGAGGCAATCAAAAAAATCCTAGCAAAGAATGGCTCTCTGCAAGAAGAAGTAAGGAAACTCAAAAGAGAACAAGAAATTCAATCAATTAGGTTATGTGAAATTTTGGAACAAAGGAATAAGGCAAATGAAGACTTGGAGGTAAGAAACAATGAAGAATATAATCAATCCAATTATCATGAAGACCTCATTGATCAAATCACTAGAGCAAATGAAGAAATTAGGATTCTTAAAGCATAGAATGAAAGAATAAGAAGTGATCTAAATTATGAAAGAGAAATTAATGAAAGAATAATGAGAGAACTGAGATGTGAAAAGAAAATTGTTGAAAAATTGAAGAATGATGTAAATACTAAAAAAAAAAATCAATGAGTGAATGTTGAAATCACAAGAAGATATGAATCAACTGAATTAGGAAAATGAGCAGAATCTTCATAGGCAAAAAGGTAAAGTAGGACTTGGGTACAATGAAGAACAAGGTGAATCTTCCGAGAAAGGTACAAAAAGGAATAAAAAACCCTCATGCAATTATTGTGGGAAAATTGGTCATACATCAAACAAATATTGGAGCATTGGAAAATAAATATTCAATGGAATATGCTACAACTGCAATCAGCATGGTCACAAAGCTAACGAATGCAAGGAGAAAACAAAATTTGAAGGTAAAAATCACAAATGCAAAAAGCATGGTCACAAGGCATCTCAATGCAGATCCAAATCATTCAATCCACCTAATCAACTTGTAAAGGAAATACTTGGATGGGACTACAATACCTAGTGCAGATGTCATTATTGTGGAGAATATGGACACATAGGCATAAATTGTGCAAGGCATCACCTAAGAAAGAAGGATACTACTATAATGTGTTACACATGCATTGAACTTGGTCATACAGCTAAAAAGTGCATGAATAAGGGCTGAAAACATAAGGAAACAAATGAGGCAACAATGAATTCCTAAATCTACTGAGGATACAAGCTTAAATCATGGAAGTGAGGTCACTCAAGAAGTGGGTGACTACGTCCCCTCAAACTAAATTCCTAAGAATGTGTTGGAGCTGTACTCAGCAAGAAAATCATAAACAATTCCAACAAATAAAAGGAATGCAAATGATCCAATCGGTATTCCAAATACACTAGGATCATAGAAAGGTTATCTTTCACCAAGTTGCATCAGACTCCACTAGGAAAATTTGGTTGAAGACCTTACCGAGAAAGGTTAGGAGTAAAAGGAATTTTGTTCATCTACTAAGTTGATACTCTTGCCAAGTTAGGTTAGTGGATGATAGTCTATCATGAACTATGTCAATATGGTAACTAGCATTAATGGAAAATTTTCATCAAAAAGGGTAGAATTTGACTTCATTTTTCACTACGTCTTTAGTATTCTTAGAGCAAAGAGATTTCTAGGTGCACTCAAGAGATTCCAAACAATTTCAAGAAAATTTGCAGCTAAGTAATTTGTTCAAAAAATTTCATCACTTACTGAGTAGCAATGGCATCTGGAAGTACCAGCAAGCAGCAAGGTGAAAAGGGAATTAGAGATATTGGTTAAGGGTGTAGAGTGGAAAGTACCAAATTTCAAGATAGTTCCATCAATGACAGAGGCACTTGACCCTAATGGTGTGCAATCACAAATTCCACCAAAGGTACTTATAATTAATGATATCTGTACTCATTTTAAGTGTTCAATTTAAGAGATAGGAACCCTAGAAATAGATAGTGCTTTAGAAGAAATGTGTGTTGATGGCTCATTAAAACTCGAGCACAAGCTTTCAGATAAAATGGACTAGGTATATTCTTAGCCATGTTCACAATGGTCAGTTATGGTTGGAGCAACCCATATTGATCACCAAAAAGATGATTCACAAGATTAATGGCATTCCCATTCTGACCAGAGAAAAACCACCAAAACCCTAGGTTAGGATGAACTCTAGAAGAAAACCCTAGCCAAGTGAGATGGTAGAGGTTTGAAAATTAGCACTATTACTGATGTGGAGTTGAGGTTTGGAATTCATGTAATTGACTATAAAATTTATAGTTCCAGTCATTTAAACAGTGTGCCATGTAAGGCAGTGGACTTAGCATTCAAAGTCATGAAGAAAAACATGGAATTTTACCTATCAGAGCTACTACTGAAGAAACTAAACAAGAATATGGGCATCATCAGGTCATCAAAGAATAATCCCTGCAAATTTTGTTCTTTGTTGATGTGTCTTTTCTTTTATGTGCAAAAATTCTTTCCATCCAAAGGTTCTATCATGTGGAGAAAGGATGTTCCCATTTTGTATCAGATAAATGAGTTTATTGTAGAAATGGGTGAAAACTTTGATAATATAATGGACAATTATTTTGAAGATTTTAAAGAAGGAATGAACAATAGGTTCAGGATTCCTCCTAAACTTATAGAGGATCATAAAGATGATGTATGTTTCATGGTAGACTGTGATAGTGTATACATTCAGGTAGTCAGGCCTCAAGTTGCATGGGTGAAACCTCTCCCTTATGAGGTCAATATTGATGAAACTAGGGACATCATTGAAGCACTAGTAAATGAGCCTGTAGATCTCAAGCAACTAGTCTTTGGCACATATGATGAGGCAAAAGTTAGAATTGAATTGGAAATCAAGCTACCTCAAGCAATCAGCAAAGGAAAGAGGAAGATTTCTAAGATGAAAACTTCCACTAGTCCCTTAATGCTTACCAAGGGAAAAGGAGAAGATGAAGAAGAGGATCAAGATGAAGAAGATGAAGAGCAAGAATAAGAAAAAGAGGCAAAGCCAGCTAAGAAGAAAGGAAGGGTTATCGTTACTAAACTTCCAAAGGCCTCCATAGCTATTTTTACCATGAGAGGCAAAGGAAAAGGTGAAGTAATGTTCAACAAGCCCCAACTTACCTTCCGAGAAAGGCTAAAACTGATGGAAGAGGGAGCTAACATCACAAACTTCAAGGCTTTAAAGTTTGAAACCGGAACTGATGCCAAGAAGATGTAGATTAAGGAGCTGGTACTCACCAAAATGGCAAAATGGAAGTATTCCCTAGACTAGATTGCTCCTCAGATCTCAGAAGGATTGTTAGAAATATTGTAGCTAAGGTGAAAGTCAGCTACATAGAAAACCAAGGACATCTATGAACAATCCTTGAGGAAACTATTGCCAAATCTTACTAAGGTAGAAGTAAAAGAAGCAATGAAGGTTAATGAAGGTAAAATGATGATTAGATTGCACACGTGTTTGATTTTTATTAAAGACATTGAGCATGTTGTAAGAGATGCAACAAATATGTGGAAGAATATCTATCATTTGTATAAGCCTAGTGATGATCTAGTTGAGATCAAGGATGATGATGGTGATAGTGATGATGAAGAAGATGATAGCACTCCATGTGCTATTGTTGATGTTAAAGACTATCAGGCACTAAGGGCTAATGATGAAGAGAAAGGGGAAGAAATTGAAGATGAAGACAAGGAGGAAGTGGATGAAGAAGATGATCCAATGAAGATTGCAGCAGAAGTCATTGCTTCCCTTCCTCACTCTTCACCTAAGCTAGCAATATCATTAGGGTTGGAGTCAGCTTTAGCAAGATTGATTGCATCTACATCAAAAATATCATCTGCTCCTACCACCTTATAGTTCTAGGTATCTTCAATGGAATTATCAGTTACTTCATCTACTGAGCTGCAGCCCTCTTCATCAACACCCATCATAGTAATGTGCACTGCTGCCACTTCCATAATTGTATAACCTTCTTTTGCACCATGTATGGTAAGTCTACTAGTTCATTCTACAATTTTGTCTACCACAACTCTACCTACACCAATTTATGTTCTAGTTAGCTCTTCAATTGTAAATATTCTAGCTTGCAAATTACCTATTTGTACATCATTTTTGGGAGGCACGTCAATTTTGGATATAGTTGGTACTTCTCTTAGTTTTCCTCTAGTTGGACCAATTCAAGTTTTTACTGCTAGTCCAACTACATCAACTATTGTTTCTATTTCTAAATCCAAGGAAGTAAGCACTGAAGTAAAACCAAAGACTCCTCTAAAACTTCTACTTATTGGTAAGGCAATTGATGAAGATATAGACTTGGATAAAGAAATTGTTATCCCTAAGATAGATTTGGACACTGCCTCAACCAACAAAATGAGATTAGTCATCAAACTTTTAGAGCAAAAGGCAAGGCAAAAGCAGCTAAGAGAAGAGAGGGATAGGGAATTCACAATAATTGAGAATGCCAAAAACATAATTACTAAAGCTATAGGTGTTGATGTTGATCCATCTCAACACATTTTGTTACAATTAGAAGAGGCTGTAAATAAGTTCAATGAGGACACTTTTGGCCAAGAGAATCTCATTGAAAAAAATGATGCAGAAAGCTATCTTTAGTACTGTTACTAGACATTAAAAAAGTTTTAAAAGATGGAATTTAGAAGAACAATGTTCTGGTAGAAATGAAAATTATGGAGGATCTGCACAACTAGACTAAAGATCTTAGGTACCTGATCGAGGACTGGTAGGATATAAAGAAGGCCCAACTTTCTTGGGCTTGGGTGTCATGTGCTCTTTGTTTTTATATTTTGTTTGTTCTCTTTAGCTTTTGTGTGGGTTACTGTACTGTTGCGTATAATTTTGGGACACAATTCTAATATTATTATGTTTAAATTGAATTATGTTAATCCACAATACTCTATGACTTAGTTATTTTCTATGATTATTAGCAAAATTATGGCTAATAAGTTAGTCTCTAGTATTAGTGGTTATACCTCTGATTTTTATTAAGTTTTGTTTGGTGGTGATTGTCTAACAGTTTGTGTCAGTGATGGTCCTTCTATGGCTTAGCTATAATGACCCAAAGCAAAAAATTTCTTTGAAATGTTCTCTATTCTTTTTGTTCCCCAAATTTAGGACCCTTTTCGTACATCCTATAATAAAAAACTTATGTATCACTTGTTTTAATAACTTGTAGCTCAATCATTCTCATTAGCTCAGCCATTCTCATTTTTCTTTCTAACTATATTCTTTTGAAATGTTAAATGGCATACACTTTAACTAAAGAATTAGGGAATATTGTTGCTTTTGAATTACTTTTGAGTGTTATCTAGAGAGTTATCTTTATCATTTACTCTAACCAAAACATCACATCCAATTTGTCCAATTGTCAATTCAATTGAGATTTAAGGAATGGATGACAAAGATTGAATCTTAGTCTACATGGGTTTGTATGTCAATAGGAATACAAGTGGAATAAGCATATATAAATTCTTAAAATTTTGAATTCTCTATTTGGATGCATCAAATCAAAATTGGGAATAAGAATATAATAGGAATACGTATTCCAATTTTGGCCACAAAATTGAGCATTTGTAATTCCACCTAAATAGGTGGAATTGGAATACGTATTCCTATTCCAATTTGATTTATTTTAGAAAACATAAATTTTTGGGTTTGTGAATTCCCCATCAAATTTTGGCTAAACCAAATAGAAAATAGGAATATGCATCCCTATTTTCTATTCCAGAATAACTATTCCTAATCCCATATTTGTATTCTCATAGCCATATGGACCCTAATACTTTTCTTCTTCATGTAAAGCCTGTTGTTTTTGAAATGTACAAACTCATAGGCATAAAAAATAAAACTTACAAAAACACACGTAAACTATAACAATATGTTTTAAGATTTTTCACTAATGAGTTGTAACCAAATCTTGTTATATCCTTTTCTATTGTATTTTTAATTTGGCTCTTCTATGATTCAAAGAATTTGTGATTCTTTCAAGGCAACATCCATCTTCAATTTGTAGTAGTGCAGTTTATAGTTTAACCATTATGCTACTCTTTACCATCACAATTTGTAAATTTAACCATTATGAAACTCTATGTGACATATCCAAGGCAAAAAATCTGCATTCTAAATTTCAAAAATTAGTCTACCAATTGGCTTAGTAAGGTACCAATTTCTTTCTAGTAGAAAATAATAATTTCTTCTTTTTTCGAACAGCCCTTAAATTTGTTAGAGATAAAATCTTAAAACTATTTGTAGTAACATTTAAATTTCTAATATAACTGTGTTATCTCATGCCAAGTAACATTATCTCTCCAATCCCATTGAAGAATGGTACCTTTAACACTTAATACAATTATAAATTAAACAAATAAATTATAAATTAAACAAATAATATATTCATGATAAGAAATAAGAAATTTATTTTACAAAAAAATATATTTATTAACTTGTCAATCTTTGTAAACTAACAAGTTAGACTATCCTTAAACATCATACACTAATAAAAATATTGTACTTGAGAAAATATGTCAATTTTGACTATTTAATACTTTTAGTTAAAAAATAGAATTTTTATATTAGAAATGAAACAATTCTAATAGAACTTTATTACAAAATTTAAAATCTTTTTTTATTAACAAGATGATAAATATGTCTTGAAAATACTTTATTTCTCGTTAATGATCTCAAAATCCATTTGTTAGTCATTTTTACCTAATGCATGCACCAATTGACCTATTTCCTCACCCGAACAACACTAATCTAATTTAATTATATATTCCCTTTACTATTACCTTTGCTAGTACAACAAAGAAAGTCTTTAGAATATTATTATTCATTTGGTAAACAAATTTATTCTGTAGACACAATGCATACACATACTTAGAGTTTTGTTGACGCAGACTTTACCGCTGAGACTAAATTAAGAGGCTTTCACTTCTTCCCTATGGTCCACCGGCTAGTTCCATACTTAGTTTCCCCAGAGGCCTGCACATTGCCATCTCCACTGCTGACGATCCCTTTGTTGTTGCTGCCACCTTTGGCATGCCAGCTATGTTTCTTATTCTCTGATTTGCTAGGCGCCGATACGTCCCACTTGCTTCCCTCATAGTCAATTTTTTTGGAGGCTTGCACGTTGCCTCTGCCAACACTCACAATCTTTCTATACGAAATACAATGAGCTTCAAACTCCTTATATAGCGCCTGCCTTACAAGTGCTAAGCTCGTCTTCAGACGTAATGCATGATGGGAAGGATTGTATCAGCTCTATCCAGAATATAGTTCACCCCTCATCTCTCTGATATTTCATCTTTTTCTTTCTCTGACAATTATTATTTTATTTTACTTTTGAGTTTATATATTTAGCGAACGGAGGTTTAAGGAATATTTTTTGGGGTTAAAAGTCATCGAGTGGGAGTATTAATTTTGGAGGCTTCCTCTTTCATGGCATTGGAACTTTTGCACTCATCAAGACTTGATTTCTGTCAAGTTTATTAGAACCAATCAACTTTATGAATAGACCAAAGACCCACTAAAAGTAATCTATTATTATATTAACGATATTAGATTTCCAAAATCTATAAATTATCCTATTCTATATAATTTATGTAATATTTACATTATTTAATATAATATACAAATATGTAGAATATAAGTATAATTATATAATAGCATTATAATCTATAGTAAGATTCATTGGTTTGCCAATGCAAGAGATGTACTTGATTGAGGGTGAATGCATGCATTAATGTTGCAGATGATTGATACTTTGTCATTACTTTAATAATAATTATTCTAACTTTTAGATTAAGTAAAGTATTGTATTCTTCAGTACCTATCCATATCCATATCCATATCTATATCCATATCTAACAACAAAACATTTGGCTCAAGAATTCATTCTTTGTTTGCCTCTACATATTGTTCATAGCCCCAATCCATTGTCGGTTGACTAAGACAAATACTCATGGTTGATGGACCACTAGAGTTGGAGATTGACTAATTCCATTTGCGTCATTTATTTAGGGTGGGCTTAAACATCTATATGCTCAAATATATATAGAAGAGACATCTAGATCTATATGAAGGGGAGGCATTGGTAAGTTATGTCATGCCCCCCTAATGATCAAACATGGCCATTATAGAAGGGGGGATCGATCATGATGCAATGTAGGGCGGGAGAATCCCCCAAGGAGATGTCATAGCCGCAAGAAAATAACCACATAGT